>CM072088.1:25612500-26862500 GCA_036850905.1 Luffa acutangula | reverse complement strand
GCGCGCAAGAAAAAGAGAAAGGAGGATGCTAGGACCATAGGCGTTGAAGAGCGAAGTAAATCTTCGCAGAGTTGATAATAGGCATTGCTTGAGGACAAGCAATAGTTTAAGTTTGGGGGTTTGATAACTTGCAAAAAGCAAGTTATTTGTCCTTTAAACTTAAGCTAAATCAAGGCCAAAAGATACAATGATGCGTTACTTCAACACAAAAAGAAAGGAAAATGTAATGATTTTATGCGGCGTGCTATATTCATGTATGTGGTGAGAAATTATAAAATATAGGGTGCTAACGCAACTAATTCAGTTGTTTTCCAAAGTTTCTTCCCAGCGCAGGCACACATCCCAAAACGATCAAGAGACAGACAAGATGGATGAAAAGATAGCACGGACACAACTGATAAAACCAACGCAAGTGGGCTAAAAAAGGGCTGAAAAGTTGCAAGTTGGCTAATGATGT
Organism: Luffa acutangula; assembly: GCA_036850905.1. Lineage (NCBI taxonomy): Eukaryota > Viridiplantae > Streptophyta > Magnoliopsida > Cucurbitales > Cucurbitaceae > Luffa > Luffa acutangula. The sequence goes on along the minus strand of CM072088.1, from coordinate 26,862,043 downwards.
CTGAAGCAAGTTGTTAATTACTTGGAGAAGTTAGCTTCCCTCACCTATAAATAGAAGCCACCTGCTCAAAGGAAGGAATCATCATACTCATGTTCAAACTCACATTGAGAAGAATTGAGGGACGAGAGTTGAGGACGAAGATCAAGGAGCAAGAGAAATCACAGAGAGCTGTGATTTAGAGTAGGCTTGCGTTTGCAATGTATTGTTTTGCTCGCATGAGCTAATTTCTTCTTCAAGGCTTAGCGCACGCACCTCATGCGGTGATAATTATATTCTGTTAGCGCATATTTTGAATTAAATGAAACATTAATTGCCTTCTACTTAGTTACGATACTATTTTCATTGCTAACTCCCGCTTGGCCAGCCGGATGCGGTAGCAGTATGCTAAATCCCAGACAGGTAATGCATGCAAACATCTCTAAGTAGAACAAGTTATCGCATGACATGTAGTCTTGGTAGCATGAAAACACTACCGCTAAAAGATAATCCATGCATGAGCTTTGATTGCGTTGTGATTAACACAATCCCTTGTAAGTTTTAGAGAACTAAGCCTTACGCATGAACTAGCCAAATAACCAATTGATAGTTTTATGCTAAACGCAAGAGGAGTACCGAAAGGGAAACTTATGTTATTTTCTCACTTAGGCATTAATGGATCAATTAACAAAACTATGCGCTACAAGGTTCTTATAAACGCATGAGGATGCAACCGCAATAGCCTTGATGCCATTCCCCTTTATACTTTTCCTTTCACTCTTGTCGCATGTTTAGCTTTCGGCAAGTTTTATTTTTCAATCTTACCAATTCTATTATTTATTCTATAATATAATATCACACTTTTTGAGTTTAGATCAGTAAATATTGTTCAACATACCCTTCCCTGTGGATTCGACCCTAGACTCACCAGGTATTACTTGATTTTTTCAATTTATACTTGGATTGATAAATATCTACAGCAATTTGTTATCTTTTTATTAACCATACTGACGAACCATCAGCAGCTAAACCCCCTCTCTTCTTGAAATTTGCCCTTGTCTTCGCCGAATTTTTCTTTTCATTTTCCTTTAGATACGGTGGGGGCCCCTTTTCTTTTCTTGCTTTGGCCTGCCGCAGGCCTCTCGAATGGTTCTTGGATGGTTACCCCTGTGGGTTGGATGTTGCGTCGATGGGTCAAGGGTAGGTCATCCTATGAGTCCGTGGACTCTGACTCTTGTGTTGGCGAGTCCAGAGCTGCCACAATGATGGCCAGATTTGTTGCGGCGACTTTATCGGCAAATTGATCTTGCGCCGACTTGCTGGCGCATTCTCTTTCTCTGGCCGCTTCTTCCTCTGCTGCAGCCTTGCGGGCAGTTTCTTCTGTCGCGATTTTTTTTTGCTCTTCTCTTTGGCAAATTTTGTCGCCCTCTTCACCTAACTCTCCCATCAGGGAGTCCCATGCGCCCACTTCCCGCTCAGAAAACTGTGGTGAAGTGGGGTGCGTTGAGGTGGATGGTGGGAGGAAAATGTTTGTGGGAGTGGAGGAAGATGAAAAGGTGGTGTTTGAGGCGAGGGTAGCTGAAGAGTCGGGAGGTGGAAGAAAGAGAACAGAAGGGAAAGGAGAAGAAAATGGAGTTAGGTTTCATGGGGCAAGGGTATTTTGGGTTGGCTGGAGGATTAGAGGTTGGATGTTGAAGGTAGAGGTGTCCAATGGTACAATGTCAAAGCACCTCTGTGGGTTTGGTTGTGAAGGTGGACGGTTTAGCGGCGGTTTGCTCAACGTTGATCATCTCGGGTTCTTCTATTTCCATGAGGTCACCTTGAGTTTGGTTATCATTTTCCTCGTCAGAGGAGGAAATGGCGTCATGGTGAGGACCTTCGACCTCCGACGATGAGGGAGGTGCATCGTCTGTGTAGCAGGCAATGGAGAGGTTTTGTGAGTTGGACATGGTGAGGTTCGGTGAAGGTGAAGCTTCGCGAGAGAGAGAAAGCAAGGGTTTAGGGTTTTTGCATGAAAAAGATGAAGGAGATGAAGAAGTGAAAGAGAAAACGCATCCCCTTTTATAGCTATCACAAGGTGTTGCCTACTTTGGTAATGATGCCCTTTCGCATCCCATGTAGGTAGGTAGGCACGATTATCATGGGGGAATGTGGGCGGTTGCCTTGGGTAGTGTGCAATAGCAGAGAGTAGTGCGGCTCATTAAATATGAAATGATTGTGGCTGCGCCTCCAATGCGAGTAGCCTATTGACGAATGCTATCGCAACAAAATACTATCGCAACAAATCTAATGCGAGTAGGACATGCGCTAGGGTTTTTCTTCCTAAGACTCTAATTGCCAAAATACTAACGCAATAAAATAAAACATGCGGAAAGAAAGAAAATAACTACAACTTCTGACCTGCGGTGCTCTTGTCTTGCGTTAGGTCCTGACGCAGCTGAGAGCACTCTTTTTCTGGACCTATGTTTGTCTTGTTGCTTCATGGTGGATCTTCTAGAAGGATAATCTCAACTACCTCGTCATAGGTCCCATCAATGTATGGTTTTATTCTTTGTCTGTTGACCTTAAAAATTCTCTTTCCGTCAGTAGAATGTAGGTCCACGACCCCATATGGATATATCTTGTGGATAGTGTCTGGGCTTGACCATCTTGATTTCAGCTTACCTGGAAAAAGATGTAAGCGAGAGTTGAATAATAATACCTTCATACCTTCTTTAAGATCCTTTTTTAATATTCTCCTATCATGCCATTGTTTTTGTTTTTGTCTGTTGATTTTGGCATTTTCATAAGCGCATCTTCTAAATTCTGATAGCTGGCGCAATCGTTCTTGTCATGCCGCATCTAGATCAAAGTTTAGGCGCTTTACTGCCCAATGTGCTCTGTATTCCAATTCTAAAGGCAAGTGGCAGACTTTTCCAAATACTAACGCATAAGGAGACATCCCTATGGGTTTTTTGAAAGCCGTGCGATATGCCCATAACGCATCATCCAGATGTTGCGCCTAGTCCTTCCTATTTATGCTGACCACTTTCTCGAGAATTCTCTTTATTTCCCTGTTTGATACCTCTGCTTCACCATTGCTCTGCGGGTGATAAGCTGTTGCAATATGATGCTTGACATTGTATTTTTGCAACAGCTTAGTCATGACCTTGTTCACGGAATGGGTTCCTTCATCACTGATAATTCCTTCTCTGTTGTTGTATAATTATTTTGTGCTTCATTCAATGTCTTGCTGGCATAATAAATAGGGTGAAGTGACTTCTCCTTTTTCTGTGCCAGAACTGCTCCTACTGCCACGTCACTCGCGTCACACATTAGGACAAATGGTTCTTTCCAATCAAGGGTTACAAGAATGGGCGCGGTGACCAGCGCATGCTTTATATCATTAAACGCCTTGGCGCATTCTTCTGAAAATTCAAATCTTCTATTTGCTTCCAACAATGCGCATAATTGCTTGCTGATATGCGAAAAGTCCTTTATGAATCTGCGGTAGAAACCTGTGTGACTCAAGAAACTTCGAATTCCTTTCACAGAGGTGGGTGGTGGCAACTTTTCGATCACATCAATTTTTGCCTTGTCTACTTCGATACCTGCACGTGATATGCGGTGGCCTAGGACTATGCCTTCTTCTTGTTGGGTTTTATGCCCTAAAACTCGTAGATAGTAAATGTACATTTGACCGAACATTAATAAAAGTGATGTATTATTCAATGTTTGTATTATATCTTGTCTTATTAACCCTAATCCAATAAACTAAACATCCAAGGCTAATAGAATGAGGCTTGAACTAGTATGTAGGGACATACGGGGATCAATGTTCAAGTTTTAGCCTAAAGGGTCTGTAGTATAGGGATAAGGCTGGGTACCTTATCCTGGTGACACTATGGATACGTCCCGCTTTGTATATTGATACAAACGTAGTGATCCAACGCGTTCATGTGGTTGACATGCGAGTGGGGGTATCCTGTGCAATGAGTTTGCACAAAGACCGGACCGCGAAATAGTTAACCACTAACTATAACACCGTTAGTTAGCTCAGTTTCTATTTCACTAGGATGACCTAGGCAACTTGGCCTTAATCCTGAGTGGATTATGGACTCCTGTCCATGAGGGATTGTCCTTTGATTTGTACGGGTGAGAGTGGCCTGTTCGCCGACTCAATAAGCCTACCATTTTGGGGACAAGACCGAGTGGGGAGCTGGGAACGTAGTCTTACAAGATGGAATTCACTCCTTCCCAATATTAAGGTAAGTAGAGGTGTGTTCCCTTAAGTGGTGTCTCCGGGTCTTGAACAATGGGCCCTACCCTCTTTATGGCACGAGAGGGATTTCTGTTTGTTGGTTGGACCACAAACAGGTTGTTCATTAGAGAAGCACTGGTACTTAAGGACCAAGAGGTAGCCCAGGGGTAAAACGGTAAATTGACCTAGCTGGGGTACGAACACACGTGAAGGGCTAACTTGCTGTTGACGGTCGATATTCGTGGACACAGAAATATATTTGCAGTGAGAAGAGTGCAGCTGTGGTTCTATAGTGGAGTGAACCACAGTTAACGAACATTGATTAACTTGGTTAATGAGTTTAGCCAATTAATCTCATATCGTTGGAGCTTCTGATCTGTAGGTCCATTAGGTCCCACCGGTAGCTCCATTGGGGTGCTGAGGTAAATTTCTAAGGGGAGTTATATATTTGAAGGGGTTCAAATATTTTATTAAAGTATGAATATGATTCATAATAAAAACTATAGGTTATAATTAATACTCATATGATGAATATTAATTCTATAGTTTTATTGAGGGAAATATAATTAAATATATGATATTTAATAGATATATTAATTAATTGGTGAATTAATTAATATTGAGGTTTTAATTAAATTAAATTAAATTATGATTTAATTAAGTTATATTAAAACTATAGCTTATGTGGGATATGTACATGAAAGTGTTCATGTGCCAATAATTAAATTAAATATTTTTTATTATATATTTAATTTAATTAACTGGTCAGTTAAAGAACTGACCAGTCAACCACTCCCTAACCCTATTCACGTTGGTATGAGGGTTTTAAGGGAGTGGGAAGTTTTTTTTAACAACTCTCACATAATTCACTTTCCCTCACCCACACATTCTCTCACTCTCTTTGCAGAAGGTTTTCTCTGTGTTTTTGAGTTTACAGAGACTGAGAATATTTTCCCCAAGAAAGAAGTTTTAGAGTTTTTGGTTCCCACAAGCCACTCAGCGCATACGCCTAGGAGGATACTGGTGTCTCTTTTTGGTGGTGTTCACAAAGTTTTTTCGTAGAAAAGGGAGTGCCTCTTGCTGCTGTAATTTTTGGGGAGAATCAAGAGTTTTTTGGTGAAACGTTCAAGAATTTCTTCAAGGGTAAGCTTTTCTTGAACTAGGATCAATAGGATCCATTTTTATAGATTAGATCTATAATTTTAATATGTTTAAGCATGTTTTATTTCAATTTTACAGCATGTATTTTTCTGGTTTATGATGTATAATTGCTTTGCTATCGTATTGGTTTCCCAATCAAAATTTAAACCGATAAGGTTCTCTGATCGTTTCCGCTGCGCTAGGGTTTTTATCCCTTCACTTCTACCATAAAATGGATTTTTTCCCAATTCAACACCAGGTTAGTCTCTTCGCATCGCTCCAAAAGACGTTCCAGCTGTGCTAGGCAATCTGCAAAGGACTTTCCATAAACTGAGAAGTCATCCATGAAGACTTCTAAGCTTGGACTGGTTAAGCTTAATTATATCAAGGTATTCTGATCTCCAGAAACCTTTTGCTTGAGCATTTCTTCTAGCATGGTCTGTTGCTGCTGCAAAGAAGATTCTGGAGGTAGTGTTGACTTATTTGATCCACTTTACGCTTAGTTCTAGTCCCACACTTAGTTTAAAATTCAGATAGAAAAATTTAAGTTTTGGGGTAGAATTGCAAAATTGATAATTCATTGGGGACAATGAATAATTCAAGTTTAGGGGACTTTTTGCTACTCCAATTGTTTTGCTCGAGCATTCCTCTCCTTCAAGTAAAAATTTGTTAGGTTATTGAGTAACCGGGGACATTTGTGATACCCAAAGTTTGTCTTCGCGTCAAAAGATGACCTAGGAAATGTGAAAAAATGAGAAAATTTGTTTACTGAAAAATTGATTGTTGAAAATCTTGCTGAGAAAATTCATGGAGCAAAAGTTTTGAAGAATGAATGAGGATCGAGCAGTTTTTCTGTCTCCCAGAACTTAGGTGAGCTTCATCATAAAATGTTGTCATTCTGAGGGGCAAGAGATAGAATAACTAAGGATTTGTGAGCTTTATAAATAGTATTTAGCCTAGTGGGTGATGAGCTTGAGGCAAGGGTATACTGCACCATAAAGTGGGTCATCCCATGCTTAAGAGCTTATGACTGTAGGGCTGCTTTAAGTCTGGAAAACAAAAATATAAACCCCTTGAAAATGTATTTTTGAATGTCTGATGATAGAGCTATGCTGTGGCAAGTTCTTAGAATTGAGTTAAAAGTGGTGATTATTTGTCCATGCCGGAGGAATCATTTTGCTGCAGTAGAGCTTGGTTTTGTAGAGTGCTCAAGTAAAGGTTAAAGGCAGTGTTGGATTGTCTGATTTGATTAAGCTATTTCTTTGTCTAAAGTTTTGAATTCTTAAGGGAAAGTTGGTTAGCATTGCTCGGGACGCGCAATAGTTCAAGTTTGGGGGTGTGATAACTGTCCAAAAGGTAGTTATTTAGGCCTCGTTTATATAGGGATTTGTGTTTCTTTTGTGCCTAATAGGGTTGGTTTTAGTTATATATTTGAAGGTGTTCATATAACACATGCGGAAGCAATTGAAGATCGGAAGCACCTAACTACATCAATTTTACTCATAAAGCATTCATGTTCTAAGAATCCAGAAACAGAGAGAGTGAAAGTACCAACCTTTTGTAGCTCAATTGGTGGACTTTCTTGGATTCTTTTCTTCTCCAATCTTCTTAGGACAACCCTTAGAGTTTTCCCTACTATCCTCCGGGCCAAGAACCACTTGTGGTAGTCTATAAAGATAGGGAATGGGAAGGGAATACTTGAAGGTTCAAGCACTTGAAAGATATGAGGAGATAAGGGTGTTTGAGTGTAAATTCCAGCAGCATAACAGTATGGAAAATCACTCTCTTGAGTTTGAATCTGATTCAAACTCCTTTTAAAGACATTCTCCATGCAAAGCCAAGCCTCAAGACACAAGACACATGGTGTATTTGCAAGCTCAAGTGGATTCTAGGTGTACATTACACAAGACATGCAATAAATAATGCATGAGTGAGTTGTCTTTCCACTTTGAATGATCATGCATAAGTGGGTTTCCAAGTAAATACACTAAATTCAAATTGAAATCAGATTTCAAGCTTGCAAATTATCCCCAATTTCAATTCTACATTGAAATTGATTGCTTGGTAATTAATTTGAAACATTTCAAATTAATTTTGATATGATTAATTTAATTAATCTTTGTTACCTTGTGCAATTCCTTATATATGATTCCTAATACATATATATAGTATTCAAAACACTTTTAAATACTTCATCTCTCATTTTCTAATTTAATTCATAATTAAATTATTGTGTCAAACACAATTTAGGATAATACCCTTTTTCCCGATTTTGAACGATTCAAAGCTTCCTATCTTTTGTTCTAGGCTATATTCCGATATGAGCTAGTAGGGGGACCTAATGGACCTATAGATCATGGGCTCCAACGATTCGAGGCTAACCGACTAATCTCATTATCCAAGCTAGCCAACATTCGTTAACTATCGGGACACTCCACTATAGCCCGATAGTTGCACTCCCCTCACTATAGATATATTTTCGTCCACTTGATTTAACCATGATTAGTAAGTCGATCCTTCACAGGTTGTTCGTAGCTATTGCTAGGTCAAAAAGCCGTTTCACCCCCATAGTACTTCTAGTTCCTTAAGTCCCACTGATCCTCTAATGAACAATTGGTTTATGATCCAACCAATAAACCGAGTCTTTCTCGGGCCAATGAGAGGGCGGGATCCCTTTGTTCAAGCCCCGGAGTCAGCACTAAAGGGAACAACCTCTCTACTATCCCTAATTCGGGTAGGAGTGAATTCCTTCTTGCACGACTATGTCCCCAGCTATCTACCCGTTCCTATCCCTGAAATGGAAGGCTTATTGAGTCAGCGATACTGAGCCACTCTCACCCACGCAGATCTAAGGATAAGCCCGAATAAACAGGAGTTCATAGTTAGCTCAGGATTAAGATCGAGTTACCTAGGTCATCACATGAAATAGCAAGTGTCGACAGTAAACGGCATTATAAAGCGAGAGCGACTTATTTCTCGGTCCTGGTCTTATGCAAACACATTGCATAGGATGCCCCCACTCGCATGTCTCCACATGGACGATTTAGGATCACATCGTCTATACCATCTATAAAGTGGGTCGCGTCACATAGTCTCCCCAGAATAAGGTACCCAACCCTATTCCTATACTATAGACCGTTTAGGGTATAACTCGAGCTTGATCCACTTTTATGTCTCTACATAAAGCTCAAGTGTTCATCTTAAACCCATGGATCTTAGTTTATTGGATTTGGGTTATTATATGTGGAATTTACTTTATTGAGTAATGACTTTTACTGAATCAATCTCGATAACGACTTTATGGGACAAGTATATAATTCGTTTATCATTCACTATCTACGCGTTTTGGGGCACCAATCCCAACAATCTCCCACTTGAACTAAAACTCTAGTTGAGTGGGATGTACTATAATCTATAAGAGCAGTGGGTGTATTTGATACATGTATATTACATAAAACGTATTACAATGTATAAATACAATAAACTAAGGCATCAAATACCAGTTACAATTCTCCCACTTGCCCTAGATTATTTTCCATACATATTGTGCTCCGACGCTATCTTTGTGACGATCACATCTCCTCGGTGCACAATCTCCCTAATGAGATGATATTTCCTTTCGATGTGCTTGCCTCTCTTATGGCTGCGAGGTTCCTTTGAATTTGCAACCGCGTTGCTATTATCACAATACAAGGTGATTGGCAGATGCATATTCGGAATGACTTCCAAGTCAGTCAGGAATTTTCTGAGCCATACTGCCTCTTTTGCTGCTTCACTAGCGGCCACATATTCGGCCTCCATGGTCGAGTCTACAATGCATCCTTGCTTGATGCTACGCCATACTATTGCTCCTTCATTTAGAGTGAATACTGATCTCGATGTAGATTTCCTCAAATCTTTATCGGTTTGAAAGATAGAATCAGTGTATCCTGTAAGGATCAAATTCTTAGAACCATACACGAGCACATAGTCCCTCGTTCTTCTTAGATACTTGAGGATAATTTTAACGGTTGTCCAGTGATCGAATCCTGGATTGGATTGATATCAACTGACAATCCCTACTGCATAACAAATTTCAGGCCTTGTACACAACATGGCATACATTAGGCTGCCTACTGCAGAGGCATAGTGAATATGTCTCATGTCCTCATTCTCTTGAGGTGTCTGAGGACACTGTTCCTTAGACAAATTAATTCTGTGCCTGAAAGGTAATAGTCCCTTCTTGGAATTTTGCATTTTATATCTAACCAACAATTTGTCGATATAAGACGCTTGAGACAGGGCTAGCGTTTTGTTCTTTCGGTCTCGAACAATTTGGATTCCTAGAACAAATTGTGCCTCACCCAAATCTTTCATTTGGAATTGAGTTGCTAGCCATAGTTTAATGTCAGTGAGATAACCTACATCATTCCCGATGAGTAGGATATCATCCACATACAATACTAAGAAAGCTACGGAGTTGTTGATGATCCTTTTGTAAACACAAGGCTCATCAACATTTTGTTCAAAGCCATAAGATTTGATCGCAGTATCAAATCTCATATTCCAGGATCTAGACGCTTGTTTTAATCCATAAATGGATCGTTTAAGCTTGCAAACTTTTTGCTTTTGATCCTGAGCAATGAACCCCTCTGGCTGAGACATATAGATACTTTCTTCAAGATTGTCGTTCAGAAAGGCAATCTTGACATCCATTTGCCATATTTCATAATCGTAAAACGTGGCAATGGACAAAAGTATCCGGATCGACTTAAACATGGCAACAGGGGAGAAGGTTTTTTCATAGTCAATCCCCTCCTGCTTGGTAAAACCCTTTGCCACAAGTCGTGCTTTAAATGTTTGTACCTTTCCAGCAGAGTCTCGTTTTCTCTTGTAGATCCATTTGCACCCTATGGGTCTAACCCCTTCAGGTTGATCTACAAGATCCCATACTGATTTAAAATGCATGGACTCGATTTCTAAGTCCATGGCTTTAATCCACTCGTTCTTGTCAACGTCATCCATTGCCTGTTTAAAGGTTAATGGATCCTCGATTCCGTCATCAGGTATGACGACTGGAGTTTCAGTTAAACCCAAATATCGATCAGGTTGTCTAACAACCCTCCCACTACGTCGAGGTTCTTTTATTTCCTAAGAAGGATGCGATTGACTTGAGGTGCCAGCATCATCAACAACTCTTGTTGATGTTTCTATAGCTTCGTTAAATAGTTCACTTAAAACGACTTTACTTCGTGGCTTGTGATCTCTGAGGTGATCTTCTTCTAGGAATGTAGCATTTGTCGATACAAATACTTTGTTTTCCTTTGGATCGAAGAAGTATCCACCTCTCGTTTCTTTGGGATAGCCTACAAATAGGCAAAATCTAGAACGAGGCTCCAATTTCTTTAGGTTTGCTTCTAGCATGTATGCAGGGCATCCCCAAATTCTGAAATGTCGTAAACTAGCTTTACGACCTTTCAAGAGCTCAAACGGTGTTTCAGAAACACTCTTTGAGGGAACTACGTTCAAGATAAAAACTGCAGTCTCTACTGCATAACCCCAAAACGAGTTAGGCAACTGAGCATAACTCATCATCGAACGAACCATGTCCAACAAGGTTCTGTTTCTCCTTTCCGATACACCATTTTGCTGAGGTGTACCAGGGACTGAGAGTTGGGACGTAATTCCATGTTTTATCAAATAGTCTTGAAAACTTGAGTCCATATACTATCCACCTCGATCGGATCGAAGTCTTTTTATCTTCTCACCTAATAGGTTCTGAACCTCGACCTTGTACTCCTTGAACTTTTCAAAAGCTTCGGACTTATGATGCATTAGGTAGAGATACCCATACCTCGAATAATCATCAATGAAACTGATGAAATATTCGTACCCTCCTCGAGCTCTAAGGTCGTTTTGTCATCTTGCCTTCAAGGTATGACTCAAAAGGAGGCAACGAGTCACCTTCTAACTTGTTTAGAAGTCCACTTCTGACCAATCTCCCAATCCTAATGATATTGATATGGCCTAACCTCAAGTGCAGAGATAGGTATCTTGAGAAACTCTTCGCTTTTTAGGTTGAGTCTCTGCGGTTTTAAACATCTCGTGATTTAAAATAGCTTTAGACTCAATTGGTCTCAAAACATACAATTTATTCTTCATGTTTGCAGAGCAAACATCAATACCTCTTTTAGTTATGAACGCTTCATTAACAGAAAAAGAAATTGAATAACCTTGTTCCAATAAACAAGATAAAGAAATCAAATTTCTTTTAATCTTCGGAACTATGTACACATTATCTAATATGATGTAACGTTCCTTGGTGAAGAATAATTTTATGTCTCCCACTGCAATAGCTGAGATGACTTCTCCTGTTCCAACTTTAAGAGTCATCTCTCCAGCTTTTAGCTGTTGCCAGGAACTCATTCATTGAAATGAGAGATGAGAGAACTTTGAGTCCAAATTCCAGCAGCATAACATTAAGAAAATGGCTCTCTTGTGTTTGAATATGATTCAAACTCCTTTTAAAGACATTCTCCATGCAAAGCCAAGCCTCAAGACACAAGACACATGGTGTATTTGCAAGCTCAAGTGGATTCTAGGTGTACATTACACAAGACATGCAACAATGCATGAGTGAGTTGTCTTTCCACTTTGAATGATCATGCATTAAGTGGATTTCCAACTAAATCCACTAAATTCAAATTGAAATCAAATTTCAAGCTTGCAAATTACCCCCAATTTCAATTCTAAATTGAAATTGATTGCTTGGTAATTAATTCGAAAATTTTCAAATTAATTTTGATATGATTAATCTAATTAATCTTTGTTATCTTGTGCAATTCAATATATATGATTCCTAATACATATATATAGTATTCAAAACACTTTTAAATACTTCATCTCTCATTTTCTAATTTAATTCATAATTAAATTATTGTGTCAAACACAATTTACGATAATTCCCTTTTTCCCGATTTTGAACGATTCAAAGCTTCCTATCTTTTGTTCTAGGCTTAATTCCGATATGAGCTAGTAGGGGGACCTAATGGACCTATAGATCATGGGCTCCAACGATTCGAGGCTAACCGACTAATCTCATTGTCCAAGCTAGCCAACATTCGTTAACCATTGGGACACTCCACTATAGCCCGATAGTTGCACTCCCCTCACTATAGATATATTTCCGTCCACTCGATTTAACCATGATTAGTAAGTCGATCCTTCACAGGTTGTTCGTAGCTATAGCTAGGTCAATAAGCCGTTTTACCCCTATAGTACTTCTAGTTCCTTAAGTCCCACTGATCCTCTAATGAACAATTGGTTTATGGTCCAACCAATAAACCGAGTCCCTCTCGGGCCAATGAGAGGGTGGGATCCCTTTGTTCAAGCCCCGGAGTCAGCACTTAAGGGAACAACCTCTCTACTATCCCTTATTTGGGTAGGAGTGAATGCCTCGAATAAACAGGAGTTCATAGTTAGCTCAGGATTAAGATCGAGTTACCTAGGTCATCACATGAAATAGTCAGTCTCGTCAGTAAACGGTGTTATAAAGCGAGAGCGACTTATTTCTCGGTCCTGGTCTTATGCAAACTCATTGCATAGGACACCCCCACTCGCATGTCTCTACATGGATGATTTAGGATCACATCATCTATACCATCTATAAAGTGGGCCGCGTCTCATAGTGTCTCCAAAATAAGGTACCCAACCCTATTCCTATACTATAGACTGTTTTGGCTATTACTCAAGCTTGATCCACTTTTATGTCTCTACATAAAGCTCAAGTGTTCATCCTATAGCCATGGATCTTAGTTTATTGGATTTGGGTTATTATATGTGCAATTTAATTTATTCAGTAATGACTTTTACTGAATCAATCTCGATAACACCTTTATCGAATAAGTATATAATTCGTTTAACGTTCACTATCTACGAGTTTTAGGACACCAATCCCAACAATCTCCCACTTGAACTAAAACTCTAGTTTAGTGGGATGTACTATAATCTATAACAGCAGTGGATGAATAAATACTTGTATTAATAACGGAGTAAAAATACAATAAACTAGGGCATCTAAATACCCAGTATACTAAGGTATCGATATACCGGTTACAATTATTTCCCTCATGCATTTGAATTAATTAATAACACTTATTAAAATAAAACAAATGCATGAACATGCTTTCCTATGGTGGAGTTTTAAAACTATATGGCATGCTCATAATGCACATATAATTAATCTAATTTAATCACACATTCACAATGCATAAATAAATTAAAAAACAACCTAAAGTGGATTGGTTTTGCAGTTATAAACAAGCAACTAACTAATTATTACAATAATAATTATTAAGTAATGCTTGTAATGATCCCGAGCAACTCGAACCGCCCCGAACCGACCCTCCGAGGATTGAACTGGGCTTGTAATAGGTCAAAAGTGGTTGAACCGGACCGCGACAGACTGAACCGAACCCCAAAAACACCCTTGGACTGAACCGGATCTGGAAATCTGCAGTTTCTGGAAACATTGATGAACAGCGTCAGGACGCTACATGAACAGCGTCCCGACGCTCCTTCGACAGCAGCTACTGGATGTTGTTTTTCTGCTTGTATCTTCTCCAGATTTCTTCGATTTTACAGCCTATATGGACTCTATTGACTCTATAAAAAATACAGACTCTAGAACACACATTAATGCTCTTACATTTCCAAGCAATTACATTTTCATCAAGAAATGAAAGCTCAAAAAATTTCCAAACCAGAAAACTCCACTTTAGCACCCAGAAAAATTCATTTTCAAAATGGTACCGACCACAACAAAATTATTGCAAGTTAAGTGCTCTAATCATGCTCTAATACCAATTGAAGGTGTTCATATTACACATGCGGAAGCAATTGAAGATCGGAAGCACCTAACTACATCAATTTTACTCCTAAAGCATGCATGTTCTAAGAATCCAGAAACAAAGAGAGTGAAAGTACCAACCTTTTGTAGCTCAATTGGTGGACCTTCTTGGATTCTTTTCTTCTCCAATCTTCTTAGGACAACCCTTAGAGTCTTCCCTACTATCCTCCGGGCCAAGAACCACTTGTGGGAGTCTATAAAGATAGGGAATGGGAAGGGAATACTTGAAGGTTCAAGCACTTGAAAGATATGAGGAGATGAGAGTGTTTGAGTGTAAATTCCAACAGCATAACAGTATGGAAAATCACTCTCTTGAGTTTGAATCTGATTCAAACTCCTTTTAAAGACATTCTCCATGCAAAGCCAAGCCTCAAGACACAAGACACATGGTGTATTTGCAAGCTCAAGTGGATTCTAGGTGTACCTTACACAAGACATGCAACAATGCATGAGTGAGTTGTCTTTCCACTTTGAATGATCATGCATAAGTGGGTTTCCAACTAAATCCACTAAATTCAAATTGAAATCAGATTTCAAGCTTCCAAATTATCCCCAATTTCAATTCTAAATTGAAATTGATTGCTTGGTAATTAATTTGAAACATTTCAAATTAATTTTGATATGATTAATCTAATTAATCTTTGTTACCTTGTGAAATTCCTTATATATGATTCCTAATACATATATATAATATTCAAATCACTTTTAAATACTTCATCTCTCATTTTCTAATTTAATTCATAATTAAATTATTGTGTCAAACACAATTTACGATAATACCCTTTTTCTCAATTTTGAACGATTCAAAGCTTCCTATCTTTTTTTCTCGGCTATATTCCGATATGAGCTAGTAGGGGGACCTAGTGGACCTATAGATCATGGGCTCCAACGATTTGAGGCTAACCGACTAATCTCATTATCCAAGCTAGCCAACATTCGTTAACTATCGAGACACTCCATTATAGTCCGATAGTTGCACTCCCCTCACTATAGATATATTTTCGTCCACTTGATTTAACCATGATTAGTAAGTCGATCCTTCACAGGTTGTTCGTGGCTATTGCTAGGTCAAAAAGCCGTTTCACCCCCATAGTACTTCTAGTTCCTTAAGTCCCACTGATCCTCTAATGAACAATTGGTTTATGATCCAACCAATAAACCGAGTCCCTCTCTGCCAATGAGAGGGCGGGATCCCTTTGTTCAAGCCTCGGAGTCAGCACTTAAGGTAACAACCTCTCTACTATCCCTAATTCAGGTAGGAGTGAATTCGTTCTTCCACGACTATGTCCTCAACTATCAACCCATTCCTATCCATGAAATGGAAGGCTTATTGAGTCGGCGATACTGAGCCACTCTCACCCATGCAGATCTAAGGATAAGCCCGAATAAACTGGAGTTCATAGTTAGCTCATGATTAAGATCGAGTTACCTAGGTCATCACATGAAATAATTAGTCTCGACAGTAAACGGTGTTATAAAGCGAGAGCGACTTATTTCTCGGTCTTGGTCTTATGCAAACTCATTGCATAGGACGCCCCCACTCGCATGTCTCCACATGGACGACTTAGGATCATATCGTCTATACCATCTATAAAGTGGGTCGCGTCACATAGTGTCCCGATAATAAGGTACCCAACCCTATTCCTATACTATAGACCGTTTAGGCTATAACTCTGTTGGGATTGTTGCCCTAAAACTCGTAGATAGTGAATGTTAAACGAATTATATACTTATTCGATAAAGGTGTTATCGAGATTGATTCAGTAAAAGTCATTACTGAATAAAGTAAATTGTCCATATAATAACCCAAATCCAATAAACTAAGATCCATGGCTATAGGATGAACACTTGAGCTTTATGTAGAGACATAAAAGTGGATCAAGCTTGAGTAATAGCCAAAACGGTCTATAGTATAGGAATAGAGTTGGGTACCTTATTCTGGAGACACTATGAGACGCCACCCACTTTATAGATGGTATAGACGATGTGATCCTAAATCGTCCATGTAGAGACATGCGAGTGGGGGCGTCCTATGCAATGAGTTTGCATAAGACCAGGACCGAGAAATAAGTCGCTCTCGCTTTATAACACCGTTTACTGACGAGACTGACTATTTCATGTGATGACCTAGGTAACTCGATCTTAATCCTGAGCTAACTATGAACTCCTGTTTATTCAGGCTTATCCTTAGATCTGCATAGGTGAGAGTGGCTCAGTATCGTCGACTCAATAAGCCTCCCATTTCAGGGATAGGAACGGGTAGATAGCTGGGGACATAGTCGTGCAAGAAGGAATTCACTCCTACCCGAATTAGGGATAATAGAGAGGTTGTTCCCTTAAGTGCTGACTCCGGGGCTTGAAAAAAGGGATCCCTCCCTCTCATTGGCCCGAGAGGGACTCGGTTTATTGGTTGGACCATAAACCAATTGTTCATTAGAGGATCAGTGGGACTTAAGGAACTAGAAGTACTATAGGGGTAAAACGGCTTATTGACCTAGCTATAGCTACGAACAACCTGTGAAGGATCAACTTACGAATCATGGTTAAATCAAGTGGACGGAAATATATCTATAGTGAGGGGTGTGCAACTATCGGGCTATAGTCGACTGTCCCGATAGTTAACGAATGTTGGCTAGCTTGGACAATGAGATTAGTCGGTTAGCCTCGAATCGTTGGAGCCCATAATCTATAGGTCCATTAGGTCCCCCTACTAGCTCAAATCGGAATTAAGCTTAGAACAAAAGATAGGAAGCTTTGAATCGTTCAAAATTGGGAAAAAGGGTATTATCGTAAATTGTGGTTGACACAATAATTTAATTATGAATTAAATTAGAAAATGAGAGATGAAGTATTTAAAAGTGTTTTGAATACTATATTTATGTATTAGGAATCATATATATGGAATTGCACAAGATAACAAAGATTAATTAGATTAATCATATCAAAGTTAATTTGAAAATTTTCAAATTAATTACCAAGCAATCAATTTCAATTTAGAATTGAAATTGGGGATAATTTGCAAGCTTGAAATTTGATTTCAATTTGAATTTAGTTGATTTAGTTGGAAATCCACTTAATGCATGATCATTCAAAGTGGAAAGACAACTCACTCATGCATTGTTGCATGTCTTGTGTAATGTACACCTAGAATCCACTTGAGCTTGCAAATACACCATGTGTCTTGTGTCTTGAGGCTTGGCTTTGCATGGAGAATGTCTTTAAAAGGAGTTTGAATCATATTCAAACATAAGAGAGTGATAGCTCTTAGAAATAAGAGCTATTGGTTCTTTTTTAGGCTTAAAAACTCTACTCTTTGATGTGTTTGAGCTTTGGTTTGTGCTTGAAAATAAGTATTCTTTGATGAACAATTTTTGCATATCAGTAGGCCAAGCTTGAGTTTAATTTAGTGCAGATTTCTTTTGTTTTTAGCTAATTTTTCTGGTATATGGTCACTCAGGTTTTGCTGCAGCAACTGATTTCACAAGCAGAAGGCAGAAAGTCTGGGTAATAAAATTTTGCACGTGCTAAATCCGTGAAAGCCTTCATTAATTGAGCTGGCAGCCATGTGAGCTGAGTTGTCCCATCTCAGCCAATTAGGGAAGGTCCATGTGGAGTTATGTGTCTAATCAGCCCTAAAATCAATGAAAAGAGAGGGTATAAATGCTTCTTTTGCCCAAAGAGAATAGAGAGACAAGTTGGAGAAGTTGACCTAGAAGTTGCTGCTGTCATTAAAGGGGAAAAAGACAAGGAGGCTGCTGTTTGGAGGAATTTCCAGCTTGGGAAAGCTGGGATCTCCTTTGGAAGCTTCTTCTCTTCACTCCTCTTCTTTTATTCTTCTTTCTCCTAGTGATTAGTTGGTATTTAAGGTTGTAATCATGACTGATATGGTTGTTGGCTGCTGTATTTTCATTATTTTCACCTTGAACATGAGCTAAATCCTCTTAGGTGAGGATTAGGGTGCTTAAACTTGAACTTGTTGTTTGTTTAGTGGAATTTTATATATTGCAACTTAAAGTAAAGTGTTCTTCATGCTTAAAGCTAGAATTTCGTTTGGCCAACCATTTTCTAGCATTGTTATTTAGTGTTTGGGAAAACAATAGATAACCGACTACTTTGCTTTACCTTAGTCTTTAATGATCATGAAAATGAGTGGGTATTTAGGGATAAATAACCACCTAAGGCACTAAATCAGTTGAGCTAAAAAGAAGGGGTTAAAAGGGAGTTTAATCGCCTAACTAGAGGAGAATTGGAAGATTCCCGTAGAAAATTCTGTGTGAGTTGTAATTATATAAGTTCTGCTACAGCAACCAGCTTGTGAGAGTAGACAGCCCCTAATTTGAACCTAGCCTTCTCTGTGTTGATTCGTTGTTTTTATTGAATTTTACTTAAGTCCTTATCATTTTAAGCTTGTTTGCCATTTTAATCTCTTGCACTTAGTTAAGAAAAAATATTTGGTTCTTGGTTACTTTGAATTTCATTGGAAATATGCTTAAGAATAGTGATTTTCGTGCATCAATCCCTGTGGAGAACGATATAAAAATACTTATCACTTGTTGCTGATCGTGTGCACTTGCACGTGTGTTTGTGAATTTTTCTTGCATATTTAGAATCACTTTGCACAAGGCAACAAGTTTTTGGCGCCGTTGTCGGGGATTGAGTTGATTTTTGCTATTTTTGAGCTGAAAATTAGTGAAATTGGTGCTAAAATAGCTTCTAACTTGGTTGTTTGATTTTGCAGGTGCTGGTAGCTGTGTATGAACGAATTCCCTGACTTAGAATTCGGTTTGGACCCTGAAATTGAAAGGACTTTTCATAGGAGGAGAAGGGAACAAAGGGAGAGAAACAATAGGATGGATCCACCACCTCTTTTACCCCCTGTACCTCCTAGAAATCAAGAAAACCAAAACAACCAGCAGCCTAATCCTGAGGTAAATCAGCAACCTAGGGTAGAAAATCAAGCTGAAAACCCTGTCCTTATAGCCAATGATAGGGGAAGAGCTATTAGAGCCTATGCCGTCCCTACCTTCAATGAGTTGTACCCTGGGATAGCTAGACCCGAGATACAGGCACACAATTTTGAAATGAAGCCTGTTATCTTCCAAATGCTACAAACGGTGGGACAATTTCATGGATTACCTTCTGAGGACCCACATCTACACCTTAAATCCTTTTTGGGAGTGAGTGACTCATTTAAAATTCAAGGAGTTTCTCAAGATGCTTTGAGGTTAACCTTGTTTCCTTATTCTTTGAGAGATGGTGCCAAAGCTTGGTTAAATAACTTTGCTCCTGGCTCCATCACTACATGGAATGAGTTAGCAGAGAAATTCCTCATTAAGTACTTTCCTCCCACAAGAAATGCCAAGCTTAGATCGGATATAGTGTCTTTTAGACAATTTGATGATGAATCTTTTAGTGAAGCTTGGGAAAGATTTAAGGAATTATTGAGAAAATGCCCTCACCATGGACTCCCCCATTGCATTCAAATGGAGACTTTTTATAATGGGTTGAATTGGGCTACTCAAAACATGGTAGATGCTTCAGCTAATGGTGCTTTATTATCCAAGACTTATGATGAAGCTTATGCCATTTGGGAGAGAATTTCCACAAATAGTTGCCAATGGTCTGATTCTAGAAGTGTGGCTGGGAAGAAAAATAAGGGTATGCTTGAGGTTGACACTGTTACATCCTTTAATTCGAGGTTTGATTCAATGGAAAGCATGATGAAAAAGTTAAATTCAGGCTTTGAGAATTTGCAGTTGATGAATTCCAGTGCAAACCAGTCTGCTGCAGCAATCAATATAAATCAGAATGCAGCAGATTCATGCGTTTACTGTGGAGAGGATCACAAGTTTGAATTTTGCCCTGGAAATCCAGCCTCAGTGTGTTATGTAGGAAACCAAAATGCCCCTAGGAATAATCCCTATTCTAATACCTATAACCGAGTTGGAGAAATCATCCAAATTTTGCTTGGGGAGGTCAAGGAAGTAATTCCAACACCCAACAAGCTCAACAAAAGATGAGTGGACCTTCCGGATTTGGGCAACAAAATCAGCAACCTCAGTTCCACAATACCATGAAACAACATGCCACTGGAACTTCTTTAGAGAGCATGTTCAAGGAGTATATGGCTAAAACTGATGCTGCCATTCAAACTCACCAAGCGTCATTGAGAAATTTGGAGGTTCAAATGGGCCAAATTGCTAATGAGTTGAAAGTTAGGCCACAGGGTAAACTTCCCTCGGACACTGAAAATTCAAAGAGGGAAGGAAAGGAACAAGTCCAAGCTGTGGAGCTAAGAAGTGGGAAGCCTTTAGTTGAGAAAAAAAGGCCAACCCAACAAAAAGCAGCTGGACAACAAGTGGAAAAACCAGCTGATATTGATGATGATATGGAAAAGACAGCAGAGAAAAATGCTGAAAAACCTGCTGAAATTCAAGTAGAAAAAAGTCTAGAGAGTGAGGAAAGCGAAGAAATTCCTAGAGCAGCCCCTGTAGCTCCTCCTAAGTCAATTCCTACACCTTCCCCAACATTTAAACCGCCCACACCACCCTTTCCCCAAAGGCTAAAACAGAAAAATCAAGAGGCCAATTTTAAGAAATTTCTTGAGGTACTGAAACAGCTTCATATAAACATCCCACTAGTTGAGGCTTTGGAACAAATGCCCAACTATGTGAAGTTCCTCAAGGATATTTTGACAAAGAAAAGGAGATTGGGTGAGTATGAAACTGTGGCATTGACTGAGGAGTGTAGTGCAATTTTGAAAAATAGGATTCCACCCAAAGTGAAAGACCCTGGAAGTTTTACCATTCCGGATTCTATTGGTGGTAAAGAGTTGGGAAGAGCTCTGTGCGATCTTGGAGCTAGCATAAACCTCATGTCGTTGTCCATTTACAAGAACTTAGGAATAGGAGAGGCTAGACCAACCACTGTAACTTTTCAACTTGCCGATAGATCAATCACCTACCCTGAAGGAAAAATTGAGGACATCTTAGTTCAAGTGGATAAGTTTATCTTTTTAGCGGATTTTATCATTTTGGATTATGAAGTGGATAAGGATGTCCCAATTATCCTAGGGAGACCATTTTTGGCCACAGGGAGAGCTTTAATAGATGTTCAAAAAGGTGAATTGACTATGCGAGTGCATGATCAAGAAGTCAAATTCAGTGTCTTTGATGCCATGAAATACCCAGCTGAGGTGGAGGAGTGTTCTGTGATTAATGTGTTGGATGAGTTGGTAACTCATAAATGGGAGGAAGAACTACTGCAGCACCACATACAGCAGTTTGGTGAGATAAGAGTGGAAGACTTGGAAATTTTGTGTGTGCAGCAGAATCTGGAAGTAGTGAATGAAGCTCCTAGCTTTAAGAGAGCTTTTGAATCACCGGAGTTGACTGAAAGAAAAATTAAACCTATGCAGCCCTCCATTGTAGAGCCTCCAAAGTTAGAGATAAAGCCCTTGCACAACCATTTGAAATATGCTTACTTGGGAGAACAAGAAACATTGCCTATTATAATTTCAGCAAGTTTGCTCCCTGGGGATGAACATGCACTGTTGGAATTGTTGAAAAAATTCAAAAAGGCCATTGGTTGGACTCTAGATGACATTCAAGGTATAAGTCCATCCTTTTGTATGCACAAAATTAATTTGGAGGAAGGAAACTTCAAATCGGTTGAGCAACAAAGGAGGCTTAATCCGGCCATGAAAGAAGTAATGAAAAAGGAGATATTCAAGTGGCTAGATGCTGGAATTATATACCCTATAGCTGATAGTAATTGGGTTAGTCCGGTCCAATGTGTGCCTAAAAAGGGAGGTATGACCGTGGTGATGAATGAGGCAAATGAGCTAGTTCCCACTAGAACAGTGACAGGATGGAGGGTATGTATGGATTATAGGCGTTTGAACAAGGCCACAAGAAAAGACCATTTCCCTTTACCTTTCATTGACCAAATGTTGGACAAGCTAGCTGGGCAAGATTATTATTGCTTTTTTGATGGTTATTCGGGATATAACCAAATCACCATAGCCCCTCAAGATCAAGAGAAAACCACCTTCACTTGTCCCTATGGTACTTTTGCATTTAGGAGAATTCCATTTGGTCTTTGTAATGCCCCTGGCACTTTTCAAAGGTGTATGATGGCCATTTTTTCTGATTTAGTGGAGACAATAATGGAAGTATTCATGGATGACTTTTCGGTTTTTGGGGAGTCATTTCAAGCTTGCCTCACTAATTTGGGAAAAGTATTGCAAAGATGTGTAGAAACCAATTTGGTGCTCAACTGGGAGAAATGCCACTTTATGGTCAAAGAAGGAATAGTTCTTGGGCACAAAATCTCGAGGAAAGGCATTGAAGTGGATAGAGCCAAGGTAGAGATCATTGAAAAGCTAGAGCCTCCAACCACAGTGAAAGGTGTTAGAAGCTTTCTTGGGCATGCTGGATTTTACAGGAGATTTATCAAGGATTTCTCAAAAATTTCCGAGCCCCTTTGCCTATTGTTAGAAGTGAACCGCCCCCTTTGAGTTTGATGTTGAGTGTTTGAAGGCTTTCAACACCCTAAAAACAGCATTAGTCACTGCACCTATCATCTCCTCACCCAATTGGCTACTGCCATTTGAGTTGATGTGTGATGCAAGTGATTTCGCTGTTGGGGCTATGTTGGGACAAAGAATAGGGAAGTTGATCCACCCTATCTATTGTTCGCTGTCGTACTAGTGTGTACGATGACTATTCGCAAGCGCACGGGTCGTCACAAGTTATATAAAACGGAAAGTATTCCGAGTATCGAATCCTCAGGGAGGCGAAGCGAAACTTAAGCAAATAATTAAAATTCTCTTGAGCACTGAAAATACTTAGGTGAAATAATATTTAGGGACTACGCTCATGTGATAAAAAGAACTTGAATTCAAAATGACTAATTAAAACAAATTTGATCAATCAGAAATAAAATATGGAGAAAGAGTTTTCTTGAAATGGGAAGAGGGGTCTTGAAAATCAATGGTTAGCTAAATAATTGCTATAATTATCCTATCTCATTGCCCAACTAATTATAAACCTAGAATCTCCGTTAATCACATAGGTTCTCCTGTCGGTTTCCCCTAATTGTAATTAATTCATTTTAACAACCTAAGTGTCCTTAGCGCTATTAAAAATAATTAATTATTACGCTCTGATTCATTTTAGGAATCTAAGTTTAATCAACTAATCCCGGTGTCACAACGGGCAATTAAACTAGTTGCATGGATTATGATCTATCCTAATTTCTCTCCGTCGAGTTTCCATTAAGAAACGAATCATTACACAATTGGCCAGATTGAGTAAAGCATTAAGCACATCCATACAAATAATTAGGACATGGGCAAGAGACAAGAAATTATAACAATATTTCCACTATCATTTCATTTCAAGACCCCAAATTGGGGTTTAGCTACACATAATATCCACAATAATTACAAGGGAAAGCATATTAGAAAGCATAAAGGAAAGGAATTGACCGTCGAAAAACCCCTTGCTGACACTTGGAGCCCCCGTTGATTACTCCTCGAGCCTCTATGATTGCTTCCCAAAATTCCCAAAATTTCCCCACTAGAAGAACCCTCTCAAAAAGGCTCAAAAGCCTTGAGAGGGGCTCCAAAAAAGGAGTCTTAAGAAAGGAAAGAAAGGATTGAGTGATGATTGATTTGATTGATGAGAAATGAGGCACCAAGGGCGCCTATTTATAGGCCTGGAATAGGGGTAGCGTCGCGACGCTGCCTTGCTAAGCGTCGCGACGCTGCTGCGCACGCGGCTTGGGCAACAAGAAAGGGCAGCGTCGCGACGCTGCCTTGCTAAGCGTCTCGACGCTGCTGCGATTTTCCAGATTTTTCAGCTTCCTTTTGGGCTGATTTTTGGGCCTTCTTCTTCATTTCTCTTGGTCTTTTCTTTATGAATGTCTTCTTTGGGCCTCCAATTGCATCAAGCTAGGATTTGGGCTATAATTACTTCAATTTTGGCTCTTTTTCTCCCAAAATCACCAACTTAGCTCCTAAGGACCAAATAACAAAATTCATTAAATATATTCATTAAAAACACGATTAAAGCACCAAAAAGCTTAATAAATTGAGACTAAAATAGCGACATTTCTGCTCGCTATCACACCCCCAAACTTAAGCTTTTGCTAGTCCCGAGCAAAATAAATTCTAAAGATGCATGAAATAGAATCGCTCAACCCTCAATGATTTTGGAATTCTTAGGATCGAATGGAAAACATGCAAGTGGAATAAGCAAGCACCGCATACTTTTGAAGAAATCTTAAACTAGTTTGAACTTAAGATTAATGAATAGCATGCTCAAGACTTATCTATTGATTCTTTTACTAACCTAGATTAGTCTTATGGCTTTCTCCATTTGTTTTCCCCCTACACTGGCTAAGAGCCCCTAATACTTCGGAGTCCTTCTATCATGCAAAAAAAAGTAACTAGGGTGCCTATAATCTTTTTCTTTTCTCATGGGGGAGCAGAATTCTCACATGATTTTTTTTTTTTTTCTTTTGCTCCTCCCCCAAACTTGCATTTTGATATCTAATGGTACTAGCTTTCACACTACGGTGCAGGGACCCTTAACCCGAATTTTATTCTTTGGTTGGCCTAACTGATCACACCGCAGGTAGCTCTTTTTACCCCTAGGCTTTTTTTCTTTTGAGCAAGCAAAAATTCTTTTTCAATAGATTTTCTTTTTCTCACATTTTCTTTTGTTGCTTTTGCTTTTCTCTCAGCAGGCATAGCATTTTTTCCTACCTAGTTCTTTAGAGCAATCTAGCATGAACTTCCTGATATTAGAAACTAAGCCTATCGGGGTGACAACAACTTTGAAAACCATAATAAGAATCTAGATTTTCAAAGACGTCATTAGATAAGACTATTGCATGCTTTAGACATCAAAACTAAGTATCAAAAAATTTTAAAACTTCACAATTTCTGTCGTGCTCCCAGATTCCACAACATATAAACCATTTTCTCCCAAAATTTCAAAAATCACATCCTTGGCTATCATGACTATCTATTCATGCATCCAACAGAATTTAAATATGCTCAACACAGCGGAAACCTCCCCCCCAAACTTAAACTAAACATTGTCCCCAATGTTTTGAAACAAAAAAGCATAAAGAGAGATACTGAGACTTCCCTAAGCTAGGAGCGCTTCATCCTCTTCCTTTGGATCCATGAAAAATGGGAAATTTGGAATTTTGGGATTTGCTAAGGTGATCCTGCAAAACAAAATTGGATCACGGAGCAAAGAAAATTATTTACCGCAAAAACAACTAACTACTTTAATCCTTGGGTTGCCTCCCAAGCAGCGCTTTCTTTAACGTCTTTAGCTAGACTAGGCTCGGCACGCTTACGGAGGCTCAAAATAAAAATTTTCATCATCCTCCGGGCCCTGCAAGAAATCACGCACCGAATTGCATACTACAAACAGGGGAGAAAAAAAACTTTCCCCTGGCCCATCTTCACTAAAGAGATTCTTATAATAACATTTTAGAAAATAATCAGCTGCATCAAATCTCTTTTCTAAATCTCTATTTTCAAAACAGTTGTTAACAGAGTCATCAAGCGTTATAATATCTATTGGTCTAGGATCTAGAGATGGCCTATCAATCATGCCAGTCCATTCATCAGAAAAAATATCTACATGCTCAGTAGATCCTTCAGACTCAGAATTAAAAAATGATTCAACTAAGCTATCACATGACTCATCATCAGAAGAATTAAAGAATTCAAGAATTTCAGGATCAGATTCTATACTATGCACAGATTCGAGTTCTTCTGGGTCAGTTTCTATGCTATACACATCATCAGGACATGAAAAGAAAGTATTCACATTGTCAGGATTCATGCATTCAGGAATGTCAAGATCAGACTCAATAGATTCACTGTAATCATGGTCAGACTCAAAATTATCTATCGAGCAATCTTTTTTATGCCTTTTATGTTCATGCTCAATGTCAGGCAAATCAATATCATCATCAAAATTATTCATTTCAGGCAATTCCAATTCATTTTCAAAGGAAGGTAGATCATCAACTGCAGATCTTTCATTTTCACAAGCAGGCAAGTCTAATTCATTTTCAAAGTCAGGCAGATCCAAATCATTTTCAAACAGAGGATTATCCATATATGCATCATGATCAAAATCCATATTATCAACAAGCATTTCTCCTAAGCCTAGGCCAAGATTATAGTCTACCTCTTCATCGTCATCAGTCAAGTATTCAGGCCCAACAGAAAAACATGTATGCAAGCTACAAACAGATTCATCTTGGCCAAAAATACTAAACACGACTTTTTCATCATCAATGTTTAAGGTAAGCTTACCTGTATGCACGCTAATCTCGGCCTTACCAGTGGCTAAGAAAGGTCTGCCTAAGATAATTGGCACCTCTTTGTCCTCCTTCATGTCCAGTACCACGAAATCTACAGGGAAGATGAATTTGTTGACTTTCACCAACACGTCCTCCACAACACCCATCGGGTGGGTAATCGATCTGTCGGCAAGCTGGAGAGTGACGTCAGTGTCTGTCATACCTGATAAACCAATCTTCCTGTATACAGAGTAGGGCATCAAATTTATACTTGCTCCTAAATCACACAAAGCCCTATCGAAGGATACTTCTCCTATGGTACAGGGAACAGTAAAACTCCCTGGGTCTTTCTGCTTAGAGGGTATCCTACCGGAAATAATGGTACTGCTACTCTCAGATAAATTAAAAACTTCTTTTTTCAGACTTTTCTTTTTAGAAAGCATTTCTTTCATGAATTTTCCATAATTTGGCATATTATACAAAGCTTCTACCAATGGAATATTCACAGACAACTTTTTAAACATTTCTAAAAATTTTTGAAATTGTTCATCTAATTTGACATTTTTAAATCTTTGAGGAAAAGGTAACTCCCTGAAATCAAAGGTTGGACATTCGCCCCTCCGCTTGGGCGGGCTAATATGCGAACCTCTGTCATGGTGGTTGCATGGAACCACTTCTTCCTCAGTCATCTTTTCTTTGTCATTCTGCTTCTCTTCTTCTTTTTTACCTGCACAGCTGTTAGAAAAATCACATTTTAATTCAATAAAGTTGGGTGGATGTTGGAACCTTTCAGAGGAGGCTTTTTGTGCCTCAGTCCCTTCATCTTCATCCCTTCTCTTTTCTTCTTCCTTTTTCTTCTCTATACTGTCCTCCAATCTTCTGCCACTTCTCAGAACCACCATCTTACACTGCTCTTTCGGGTTAGGCTCAGTATCGCTTGGAAATTTTCCCTTCTGCAGGGCATTTACTGCTGAAGCAATCTGACCTATCTGCACTTCCATATTCTTTAGAGCTGCGTCGTGGTTGTTTACTGATGCTTGGAGATTAACATTCAATATTCTTTGTTCCTTGATGAATAAAGCCACCATCTCCTCCAGATTATTTTTCTTCTCAGGAGTACTCGTTGATGCAAAACCTGGGGGTGGCTGCAAAACATTCTTCGTATTCGCATATGAAAAGTTCTCGTGATTGCGCAGACTGGGGTGGTAGAAGTTTGGTACTCCTTGAGCATATGATCTATTTCCTATGTATTGAACTTCTTCCACATCGTGACCTTCTTTCTTCGAATGTCCTTCAACTAAGGTGGAAATGGACTTCACCACCTCAGATGACGTCAATTTGTTTAGTGCATTGGTCAGAGATGCCAGTTGTGCTTTCAGTGAACTTGACTCGTCTAATTCATATAATCCAGCCTTTTTTGTAACTGTTCCTCTCTCCGTCGGCCATTGATAACTTGTTGCCGCCATTTCCTCAAGCAGATCTTTGGCTTCTGTCACTGTTTTTGAAAGAAAACTCCCCCCTGCTGATGTGTCAAGGACTGTCTTCGTGGAGGGGTTTAATCCATTATAGAATAACTGTACCTGAAGCCAATCAGGATATCCGTGTTGGGGGCATCACCTAAGCATTTCCTTATATCTTTCCCACGCTTCGTATAACTGCTCTTCGTCAAGCTGTTTGAATGTTCCAATTTCAGTCCGCAGCTTGGTAGTTTTAGCTGGTGGAAAAAATTTTGTCAGAAAAGCCTGGGCAAGCTCGTCCCAAGTACTGATGCTGCCCGTCTCGACTGATTCGAGCCAATCTTTTGCTTTATCCTGCAGGGAAAATGGAAACAGCCTTAATCTGATCGCGTCGGCCGGAACTCCGTTCATTTTTACTGTCCCGCATATTTCTAGGAATGATCGCAGATGAGAGTGGGGGTCCTCGGAAGGATGTCCCTTGAACGAGTTATCGCGCGCCATCTGAATCAACCCTGTTTTGAGCTCAAAATTTGTAGCTTGGATGGGGGCGTAAACAATTCCAGAATTCTCGGTAGGAAGAACTGGCTGCAGAAAATCTCTAATTGCCTTGGGAGCTTCTTCTTGGTGGGCCATCGTTTCTGCTAATCTTTTTTCTTTTCTAATGAATTTTAGAGTCCTGTTAATCTCAAGATCTAACAGAAACAGATCAACCACCTTGTTTCTTCGCATACAATGCTCCCAGATAACAAAAAGAACCAAAAAAAAAAATGAAAATAAAAATAATATTCACAAAATGAAGAAAGAAAAATATTTACACCTAAATTACCATTTACCCTTTTCTTTTCGATGTCAAGAAAAATTAATTTTTTGCTTAAAAATCAAGCCTCCCCGGCAACGGCGCCAAAAACTTGTTCGCTGTCGTACTAGTGTGTACGATGACTATCCGCAAGCGCACGGGTCGTCACAAGTTATATAAAACGGAAAGTATTCCGAGTATCGAATCCTCAGGGAGGCGAAGCGAAACTTAAGCAAATAATTAAAATTCTCTTGAGCACTGAAAATACTTAGGTGAAATAATATTTAGGGACTACGCTCATGTGATAAAAAGAACTTGAATTCAAAATGACTAATTAAAACAAATTTGATCAATCAGAAATAAAATATGGAGAAAGAGTTTTCTTGAAATGGGAAGAGGGGTCTTGAAAATCAATGGTTAGCTAAATAATTGCTATAATTATCCTATCTCATTGCCCAACTAATTATAAACCTAGAATCTCCGTTAATCACATAGGTTCTCCTGTCGGTTTCCCCTAATTGTAATTAATTCATTTTAACAACCTAAGTGTCCTTAGCGCTATTAAAAATCATTAATTATTACGCTCTGATTCATTTTAGGAATCTAAGTTTAATCAACTAATCCCGGTGTCACAACGGGCAATTAAACTAGTTGCATGGATTATGATCTATCCTAATTTCTCTCCGTCGAGTTTCCATTAAGAAACGAATCATTACACAATTGGCCAGATTGAGTAAAGCATTAAGCACATCCATACAAATAATTAGGACATGGGCAAGAGACAAGAAATTATAACAATATTTCCACTATCATTTCATTTCAAGACCCCAAATTGGGGTTTAGCTACACATAATATCCACAATAATTACAAGGAAAAGCATATTAGAAAGCATAAAGGAAAGGAATTGACCGTCGAAAAACCCCTTGCTGACACTTGGAGCCCCCGTTGATTACTCCTCGAGCCTCTATGATTGCTTCCCAAAATTCCCAAAATTTCCCCACTAGAAGAACCCTCTCAAAAAGGCTCAAAAGCCTTGAGAGGGGCTCCAAAAAAGGAGTCTTAAGAAAGGAAAGAAAGGATTGAGTGATGATTGATTTGATTGATGAGAAATGAGGCACCAAGGGCGCCTATTTATAGGCCTGGAATAGGGGTAGCGTCGCGACGCTGCCTTGCTAAGCGTCGCGACGCTGCTGCGCACGCGGCTTGGGCAACAAGAAAGGGCAGCGTCGCGACGCTGCCTTGCTAAGCGTCTCGACGCTGCTGCGATTTTCCAGATTTTTCAGCTTCCTTTTGGGCTGATTTTTGGGCCTTCTTCTTCATTTCTCTTGGTCTTTTCTTTATGAATGTCTTCTTTGGGCCTCCAATTGCATCAAGCTAGGATTTGGGCTATAATTACTTCAATTTTGGCTCTTTTTCTCCCAAAATCACCAACTTAGCTCCTAAGGACCAAATAACAAAATTCATTAAATATATTCATTAAAAACACGATTAAAGCACCAAAAAGCTTAATAAATTGAGACTAAAA
Source organism: Luffa acutangula (assembly GCA_036850905.1). Taxonomy (NCBI): domain Eukaryota; kingdom Viridiplantae; phylum Streptophyta; class Magnoliopsida; order Cucurbitales; family Cucurbitaceae; genus Luffa; species Luffa acutangula. The sequence continues at coordinate 26,831,685 of CM072088.1, read as the reverse complement.
TAGCGACATTTCTGCTCGCTATCATCTACTATGCTAGAAAAATGGGTGGAAGCTATTGCTTGTCCCTTAAATGATGCCAAAACAGTGTTAAAATTCTTGCACAAGCACATTTTTACTCGTTTTGGAACTCCTAGAGCTTTAATAAGTGATGAGGGGACTCATTTCGTGAATAGAATGATGAACAACATGTTGGTTAAGTACAATGTTAAGCATAGAGTCTCAACCCCTTACCATCCACAAGCTAACGGGCAAGCCGAGATCTCCAATAGGGAAATTAAAAGCATTTTGGAAAAAATGGTCAGCCCAAATAGAAAGGATTGGTCTATTAGGCTTGATGATGCATTATGGGCCTATAGGACAACATTTAAAACTCCCTTGGGCATGTCTCCATATAGGTTAGTTTTTGGAAAATCTTGCCATCTGCCTTTGGAGTTAGAACATAAAGCTTTTTGGGCCATTAAAAAGCTCAATTTTGATCATAAAGCAGCGGGTGAATTGAGAAAATTTCAACTTATAGAGATGGAGGAGTTTAGACAACTATCCTATGAAAATGCAAAGATGTACAAAGAAAAAACAAAGGCTTGGCATGATAAGAGGTTGGTGCCTAAACAATTTGAAAGGGGGCAAAAGGTCTTGTTGTTTAACTCTAGGCTAAAGCTTTTTCCTGGCAAGCTCAAATCTAGGTGGTCGGGACCCTTCACTGTGTTAGAAGCCTATAGTCATGGAGCTGTGTTATTAGGGGATGAAAGTGATGGAAGAGAATTCAAGGTCAATGGTCAGAGATTAAAGCACTACTGCGGTGAAGAATTCCAGAGGTGTTTTGCCTCTTGCAAATTGTTGGAGAATTGAGAAATGGAAGGAGAAGATAGGGACAATGTGTTTTAAGTTCTATTGAACATTTTTGGTCCCTAAAGGTGGTAAAGTGCATTCAAATTTACTATTTTATTTCAATTTGCAGCAGTTTTTAGCTTTAATTTTTCTGTCTTTATTGCTCTTCTTTTGATTTGCCGTTGGTAGTGTTTAGTTGTAGTTAGTTGCTTTCATTTTATTCAAGTTGTTTTGCCTTTAATTTCAGTATTTAGTTGCTGACAATATAGTTTCTTTTGTGCAAGCAAGCTTTTATTTGGTAGGAGTCCTCCTGCAAAAGGTGAAGTATGAATCTTGGAAAAAGATTTTCTTGGGCAGTGAGCTTGCTGGTCTTGGGAGAAAAAAAACCAGCTGATGAGATTGCTATCATCAGATTTGAAAAGATGGAGTTGATGGGAATTTGCAATCAAGATGCTGTTTGTCTAAAAAGATGAAATCTGGAAGCTGCAGCAGAATCCTTGCAGTCCCATAGCAGCAGAATCCTTGCAGTCCCACCGCAGCAGACTTAATTTTTGGGGCAGTGAGCTGGTTGCAGCACTTTAAGGCCTGTGATTCCCCTTAACAACCTGAGTTTGCTTATTCAATGAGAAGATCTTTTATGGCTTATTTAAACAATGAGGGTAGCCTTTCAACCATCAAGCAAGCCGTAGCAATTCTTCTGAAAAGAGAAAAAAAAAATTGCTTCCTTTCCTAAACCGAAGCTTGTTCCTCCTTTACCTATGGCTCCCAAAGTTCTCAAAAAGCTATTCAGGCCAAAGGTTGCTGAGTCTTTAGCACCATCAAGCAAATCGCAAGATAAAGAAATAGTTGTTTTGGGTGAAGGTGGACAATCTAAGGCCATAAGAAGGAGTCCTAGAAACAAGGGAAAGGGAAAGCAAGTGGTGGATCAAGAAGAACTTCATGAAGAAGTAGTTGTGACTCAAGTTCAAGAGCAAGAAGTTGAGGAAGAAATTGCACCTCCCCCAAGAAGTCCTCCAGCAAGAAAGAAGAGCCTAAAGAAAAAGGGAAAAGAGCCAATGCTGGAAATTGATGAGAGTCCCATGGAGAAGTTTGTCAATGCTGCCGCTAAGAAAAAAAATTGAAGTCATGCTCCAAAGAGATCCTCTTCCTGAGAGAGGATTTGAGGCAGACTTTGAAAAGCTTCCCTCATATGTTTCAGGAGTGATCGTCAAGCTTGGATGGCAATTACTTTGCCAAAAGCCAGGACCAGCTGTTATTCCCTTCGTGAGGGAATTCTATGCAAATGTCCAAGACAATGAGCTATTCCGAACCAAAGTAAGGGGAAATGGGTAGACTGGTCACCATTAGCCATCAATGAATTCTAAAACCTTCCTAATTTCCCCCATGCGGTTTTCAACTCAATGGAGATTGCTCCATCTGAAGAGCAGCTCCATTCAGCTCTTGTCACTTGTGCTGTTGAAGGAGCAAGCTGGAAGATGGCAAGGAACTCAGTTCGAACACTATTGGCTGCATACCTTAAGCCCGAAGCAAACGTTTGGCACACCTTTGCAAGAGTAGGTTACTCCCCACTACTCATGACACCACGGTGTCTAAAGAAAGAGTTCTCTTAATTTTTTCCATCTTGAAAATCCTGAGCATTGACGTGGGAAAGCTCTTGGCAAAGGAGATTGTGACATGTTAAAAAAGGAAGGTAGGAAGATTGTTTTTCCCAAATCTGATTACAGCATTATGTTTGAGGGCTCAAATCGAGGTGGATGAGAATGAAGAAATTTTAATGGACAAAGGAATTATAGATTCAACATCTATAGCAAGATTACATGGGGAGAAGAAGGGAAGGTCAAGCACAAATATGGTTTGTGGGGTTGAGGAGATTCTAAGGCAGCAGAGAAGGTTGATGAGGCAAATGGAACACAGTGAGAGTCAGCAAAAGACTTATTGGCAATATGCTCATCTTAGGGACTCTGCCATGGAGAAAACATTTGAATTCGGCTTTGAGGAGCTTCCTCAGCCATTTCCTCAATTCCCAGCAGGTTTATTTGACCCGTGGTGCCCTTCCCCATCTCCCAGCGGGAATGAAAATGATGTTGATGATGATCAAGAAGATTGATGAAGATTGAAGGGGAGTGGTTGCTATTGCTTGCTTTCTGCTGATATTGTCTGCTTTTTCTAAAAAAAATTTATGTTTGTTGTGTGGTTTGCTGCTGGTTTATCTTGTTGTTTTCTTTTTCCGCTTTTGCTCAAGTCTGTTGTGTTTATCTTTTGTCTTTAAGTGGCTTTGTTAGGCGTTATCTGAAAAATGTGCTGGTGCTAAAAGTTAAATCAATGAGCAGCATATCTTTTATTTTAGCAAATGTTTGTGTGTTGATTTCAATTCTATTTTATGAATTCGTACCTTTGTTAGAATTCATTGTGGCTTAATGCTTGGCGTGGGATTCATACTTGAAGAATTTGGTAAATTATCTCCTATGAAGTATCAAATCACATTTAAAGATGGGAGTTGAAATTAAAAATAGGCCTGTTGTTTTTGCAAGTTATTAGCCATTGTGATAGTGTGTAATATTTCCATGTGGTGCAAAATTTTGGCTAGCAATGTTTCTGATAGCTGTCTAGCTCGTGCAAGCATCTGATATGCTAAATGGGGACTTTTAGGTTTACTTGAGCCAAATGGAAAGACAATGGTAGTGTGAGCATGAATTCAGCTTACCTAGGCGCTGTTTTAAGGGCTTAGTTAGAGCACGTAGCTGCTCATTTGTGTACAATGCATCTGTTTTAATGAAATCATGTCCTTTGAGTGTTGGAAAATGCGTAAGTACCAAAAAAATCTGAAAGACTTTCTAAGTTGGTAAAAAAAAAAGGGAGAATAAAAAGTTAAGAGATAAGTTTAGGTTGAGCTTAGAAGCTTTAGAGGTTAGGCGAATAGACTATAGGATTGCTTTGCAAGCTTTAGGATTGAGGTTTGAGCTAAGTTTAGGCTTGAAGGTTAGTGGCTTCCTTGATGTTAATAGGCTGGTATAATTTGATATGATGGCTCTTGTAAATAGGTTGAGCTAGAGGATCATTAGAAGAGCACTAAAAATTTGAAAATGCCAAGTTGAAAGGTGATTTTTTAAAAGGAATGTTTTGTTGAATAGTTGTATGCATTCAGAGAGGTAGGCTTGTCAAGAAGTAGCTAGGTGCTTTAGTTAGGCCATTTTGACTGCAAGCTGGATATGGGATGATGAGTTAGAGTTTTTGTAGGCTAGCATTGCTCGGGTACGAGTAATGATTCAAGTTTGGGGGTTTGATAGCTCTTAGAAATAAGAGCTATTGGTTCTCTTTTAGGCTTAAAAACTCTACTCTTTGATGTGTTTGAGCTTTGGTTTGTGCTTGAAAATAAGTATTCTTTGATGAACAATTTTTGCATATCAGTAGGCCAAGCTTGAGTATAATTTAGTGCAGATTTCTTTTGTTTTTAGCTAATTTTTCTGGTATATGGTCACTCAGGTTTTGCTGCAGCAACTGATTTCACAAGCAGAAGGCAGAAAGTCTGGGTAATAAAATTCTGCACGTGTTAAATCCGTGAAAGCCTTCATTAATTGAGCTGGCAGCCATGTGAGCTGAGTTGTCCCATCTCAGCCAATTAGGGAAGGTCCATGTGGAGTTATGTGTCTAATCAGCCCTAAAATCAATGAAAAGAGAGGGTATAAATGCTTCTTTTGCCCAAAGAAAATAGAGAGACAAGTTGGAGAAGTTGACCTAGAAGTTGCTGCTGTCATTGAAGGGGAAAAAGACAAGGAGGCTGCTGTTTGGAGGAATTTCCAGCTTGGGAAAGTTGGGATCTCCTTTGGAAGCTTCTTCTCTTCACTCCTCTTCTTTTATTCTTCTTTCTCCTAGTGATTAGTTGGTATTTAAGGTTGTAATCATGACTGATATGGTTGTTGGCTGCTGTATTTTCATTATTTTCACCTTGAACATGAGCTAAATCCTCTTAGGTGAGGATTAGGGTGCTTAAACTTGAACTTGTTGTTTGTTTAGTGGAATTTTATATATTGCAACTTAAAGTAAAGTGTTCTTCATGCTTAAAGCTAGAATTTCGTTTGGCCAACCATTTTCTAGCATTGTTATTTAGTGTTTGGGAAAACAATAGATAACCGACTACTTTGCTTTACCTTAGTCTTTAATGATCATGAAAATGAGTGGGTATTTAGGGATAAATAACCACCTAAGGCACTAAATCAGTTGAGCTAAAAAGAAGGGGTTAAATGGGAGTTTAATCGCCTAACTAGAGGAGAATTGGAAGATTCTCGTAGAAAATTCTGTGTGAGTTGTAATTATATAAGTTCTGCTACAGCAACCAGCTTGTGAGAGTAGACAGCCCCTAATCTGAACCAAGCCTTCTCTGTGTTGATTCGTTGTTTTTATTGAATTTTACTTAAGTCCTTATCATTTTAAGCTTGTTTTCCATTTTAATCTCTTGCACTTAGTTAAGAAAAAATATTTGGTTCTTGGTTACTTTGAATTTCATTGGAAATAGGCTTAAGAATAGTGATTTTCATGCATCAATCCCTGTGGAGAACGATATAAAAATACTTATCACTTGCTGCTGATCGTGTGCACTTGCACGTGTGTTTGTGAATTTTTCTTGCATATTTAGAATCACTTTGCACAAGGCAACAGAGAGCCATTTCCTTAATGTTATGCTGCTGGAATTTGGACTCAATGTTCTCTCATCTCTCATTCTTCTCCATTGCTTGATGCTTCAAGCATTCCCTTCCCATTCCCTATCTTATATAGACTCCCACAAGTCGTTCTTGGCCTGGAGTATAGTAGGGAAGACTCTAGAGGTTGTCCAAGGAGCATAGGAGAGGCAAACACCACAAGGAGTTCAACATAAGTGAGCTACAAAGGTTGGTGTTTTCTAAACTCTCTATTCTGTCTTTTCTAGAACATGCATGCTTTAGGAGTAAAATTGAATATCTTAAGTGCTTTCGATCTTCAATTGCTTCCGCATGTGTAATATGTACACCTTCAAGCTCGAGCTTGATCCACTTTTATGTCTTTACATAAAGCTCAAGTGTTCATCTTAAAACTATGGATCTTAGTTTATTGGATTTGGGTTATTATATGTGCAATTTACTTTATTAAGTAATGACTTTTACTGAATCAATCTCGATAACGACTTTATCGGACAAGTATATAATTCGTTTATCATTCACTATCTACGAGTTTTAGGGCACCAATCCCAACAATATTATATGTTTTAACCCATTTGGAAGAATGGAAGCTTTGGAAATTATTTTATGCAGAATGCATTGCTGGGCGACTGGAGGAAGCAAATTCTGTGCTGCAGCAAAGCTGGGAGCAAAACTGCCACGTCACAGCTCGTTAGCCAATTAACAAACCGACTTCTATTGAGTTATTTTTGTGATAAAGGAGCAAGGAGAGCCATACACGTGTCTAGGTTGACCTCAGTCAAACCTCCTATCCTTCTATAAAAGGAAGTAGCCGCCCAAGTCAAATTCATTCCACTTTTGGGAGAAAACATTCCATCCTTGGAAAGTTACTTCCACCTTTGAGAGCCGAATAGAGGAGAGAGATTGGAGACCATCTAGAAGACCATCGATTGCAAGCTGTTCAAGGGAATTAATCTTTTCTTGTTTTATCTTATAGTCATGGACATGCCTACTCAGATTGTAACTTGTGTTTCCATGCATCTTATAAACTAAGTAGCCTAGGCATTGGTTAGGAAACAATGTGATTGTCGTGCTTAATTCTAGTAATAAATATTGATTAATGCATCTTGATTAATTGTTGTGTTCATTTATATTTTATGCCCGCCTGGCCAGCCGGTATGGATACCTCTCTCTAGTTTCAGGGATGATTTAGGGAGTGTGTGGCGATTAATCACACTAGATCATTGTGTATTGGTGAACGCCAGTGACTGAGCTAGGGATACCCAGTTGCCTAGTGCTTGATCGGTAGTACTTCATTGGGGTTGAAACACATTCCAAAAGATCTGGAGTTCCGGGAGGAATCTGCTAATAAGACTGCGAGAGTTTTGCATGATCAATAATATTGCTAGAGCATCTTCTAAAACAATTACTAAATCCTAACCAGCGCCTGTTTCTAATCTGTCTGCCTATTTGATTATTTTTTGTTCTGACATTTATTTTGCTTCAACATTATTCTTATAAAAACCAATTATTTCTACTATCTTTGAAACCATTAAAGAGATATAAAATAGATAAAGTGGAAACTAGTTCAGGCCTCAGATTGATAATACTTATTACTTGTTGCGGACTGTGTATACTTGCACAGAGTTCTAGAGTCTTTTTATACCATATTTTTACTCACTCTAGGAACCCAACACATACTTAGCAGGCGCAACATGGGAATCTCACGGAGCAGCCCAATGGAAGAGACCGAGGATGTGTCTGTAAGTGTAACCCTCCATTTTTTAGATGTCAGAGAACAGTCCCAGTAATGCTACTGAATGAAAAAGCTAATGCTGGGAACGACCCTAAGAAATCCTTTATCCTTATGGAGAGTTAACTGTGCTACAATCCCTATGTTACAACCCTCCGAATGGTGTAGCAGCTCCAGGGTGTGCTTAGCAGGCGAACATTGAGATCTTGAGATGTAAACCAATGGAGGAGACCGTAGGATGCGTTGACATGCTTCCTTCTCCCACTTACTATAAATACTTTCTCTATTCACCTTGATATTGGTTTATGCAATCACCTTTCGAATGAAATGGTTACGTTAGTAAGTAACAAGAGGCTATGCATAAATCTCACTATGTGAACTTTAGGGACTTTAGGGAGAATGTGAGAAGAAAAATTTTATTTTCATATACCTTTTTCTTCCCACTTAGTATTTTAAAGATTAGGGTCTTTTACTTAGGTAAATTCTGACTAAACGAAACTATCTAAGTTAATGCCTTATATTTAACTTTTTAAATAAGGTCTTTATTCTAATGTCTAGGCGAATTAAACCCGTTTAATTTCCTAGTGACATTGCATTCTAATAAGACCGTGGTTAATTCAACTCAGGTACCGGATTACCGAGAGAGTTCCCTTATAACCAAAGCCTTATATCCTACTTAACAAATATTAACTCTATTAAAACACTAAGTAGGAGAAAATTCTAATCCTATTAGAAAGTAGTGATCTTAGGTCTAATTGATTTTAAGCGTTTTAAATTTAATTCGTGCTACCTAAGATCTTATGTTAGCATGCAACTCTTTGTTATAGGTTTAACCGTTTCTATTCATTAAGCTTATAACGTAACTTATTATAACTTTTAATGAATAAATCCTATAACATGCTTCTAATGGTGATGAAAGCATATAAAAATTAAAATTCAAGTTATATAAAATAAAACACCATTCACAAAGCATAAATGTTTTTAAACAACCTACGTCTAGGTCATTTCTAACGGCATAACCATTACACTATGATGTCTAGGTGATAAAACCTCAAATCTCTCACGCATGCTCATAAAACTGGGTTAACCTAACTCAAGTACTGGCTCGATGCCCAGGTAGGAGGTGTTTCGTAAACCGTCATCTTAAATACCTCCAGCCTTAGACAGTATCTTGCCGGGTGAGTTTACTTGTAACCTTAGCTTTACAACATATCTACCTATTCCATGCGAATCATTCTAGATTTGGATTTCATTAACCCTAAGTGAGCATGCATTTATCTATGTTATAGCTTTTAACGTGTATCTCGTTTTTATAACACTTTATATTAAAGACAACCTATAACATTAATAGCGAGCATAACTAGCTATGTTTCCCAAATTAATTAAGCTAGTCTTTTATATTTAATTGGCCAAAATTATGCATTTTATGTTCTTTTTGTAGGAATCATGTTTCGGAGTTAAATCGAGAAATTGGAGCTAAATACGTGTTCGGGACATGAAAATTGGCTAAAGAACGGAAAAGATTCAACCAAGAAGAAGTCAAAAGAGAGCCATTCGTAGGCCAGCGTCGGGACGCTGCTCTTGGAGCGTCTCGACGCTGCCTTTCCTTTTCTGAATTGGGCGGCAACTGAGACAGCGTCGAGACGCTATCTCCTTAGCGTCGAGACGCTGTGACAGCGTCGCGACGCTATGTACACGGCGTCGCGACGCTACCCGCAGATTTTCTATAAATTCCTCTTTTCAGCTACGGATTGGGGGAGCCCAATTGGTTAGATTTTAGCCCTAATTTCGACTAGAGACCTTTGGTGGGAGCTAAAGCAAGGCCAAGGAGCGGGAATCGAGTGAGAAGACGGAGAGATCGTGACGGGGACGTGCCGGTTTCGACGGATTCGAGTTTTCCCTTTTCTTTCCCTTAACTCTTGTAGTTTTTATGGCTTTTCTTTCAATTAGTGTTTATGGTTTAAAGACTATGAATGGCTAGTTGTTTGTCTTAGGGATTGATGTAGTTGTTTAAGTTTGTTGGATTAATTTTTGGTATGAATGTGCTTTTATTCTATGCATGCAATTTTGTGTTTAATGCTTTCAATTACTTGATCACTAATTGAATGATTTAAGTGTTGATTCTAACTCGGGAGAGAGGATTTGGCCTAAGACTTACCTTGTTTAATTGCATGACTAGAGTAGAAATTCTAAGTTTGTGACGGGATTTGGAATATCTTTAGAAGCATAACAAGGACCGAACCGAATAATGCCTTGCATGTTAATGAACTTAGATAGGGATATCAAGTTAGTTTATATGCATGAGAATCAATTATACTCGGGAGAGGTAATCGTGATAAAAGCTTCCTTGGCTTGTAGAATAATTGCACGGTCAATTCATTCCTATTAATCAATCCTCATTCTTAATCAATGAAATCAATTCCCTAAGAATCTTTCCATTTGAGTCTCCACTTTTATTTTATGCTTTTTGTCTTTAGATTTATCTTTCTCATCAAGTTTTGCTCCCTAAATAAAATTGAACAAAAGTATTCGCTATACTTAATTTGCTAGAAAACCAATCCAGAGGACGACACTCGTTTTACACGAAAACACTATATTATTACTTGACCCGTACACTTGCGGCAAGCAAATTGCACATCAAGTTTTTGGCGCCGTTGCCAGGGATTGGTACATTTAGTTAAATTGATATTGTGAAAAAATTGTCTGGTCTTAGTTTAGGGTGTATTTTATTTTTTTTGTTATTTTTTTTGTTATTTTTGTGTTTTTAGGTTGATTGCATTTTTCCTTTATTGTTTTTTTTATTTTCCATTTTTAGATTTTTCCATATTTAGATTTTTCCATATTTGTTAGAATTTTCCATAGATAAAATATTTCTTTTTAGTAGTTTTTCTTTTTAGTATAATTTTTTCCTTATTTGCTAGTTTCTTTTTTTTTTGTTTATTCCATATTTGTCTTTGCATTCCTTTTTTTGTTTATCTTTTTCCTTTTGTAAATTATAGTTTCCTATTGTAGATTCATTTATTTCCTATTCTAGTTTCTTCCCTAATTTGTCTTATTTCTTTTTTTCTTTTTTTTTTTGTTTTTGTTTTCCTTTTCTATTTAGTTTTATTTGTTATTCTTCTTTCCTTTTTTGTTTGAGTCTTTGTCATGTGTTCTTGATTGGGTTATTATTTGATTAAAAGCCTAATTATCATAGTTGGTTTAATTGAATTGAATGGCTTTTTATTCAACACCATATTCCAATTTTTCATCTTCAAGTTATACCCCTTTAAAAGAAAATTCTTCCTTGGAAAGCATAATTCAAAATTATATAGAGGAGTCTAGAGCGAGGAGTTTAAAAATTGATGAAATCATAAGAGGACTTCAAACTCCACAGGAAGTTAGTGAGGTGGGATCCACTTCCATAGGTTGTCTAGTGAGTCATGTGGCCGATGATTCTTTGGCACCCATTCATGAGCTTAGTTCTTTCAATCTTGATGAGGATGAGCAGTTAGGGGTGAGTTGCATAGATAGTAGAGAAGAATTGGAGAGTTGTAGCACCTTTCCAAAACATGTTTGTGAGGAAGAAAAAGAAAATGAGCTTGCAGTGACGGTTCAGGAGGTAGAGTTTGAGGTTGAAAAGCCTTCGTCTGTTTTATCTTCTCCATCCTTTATAGATTTTGATTGTTCTTTTTTCTATTCTCACGAGTCAGTTTTAGAGTCAAGGTCTCTTTATTTTGATATTTCTCCTTTTATGCTTCTTTTATTCAAAAATACCAAAAATAATTCTGTTTCAGGGGCCCATGAGAAACTAGAAAGCTTAGTAGCGATCGTTGGTTATATTGATTCAAGAAAGAAGGGTCCAAAGAAATACGAGAATTTTTATGTGGCTTGACAGATTGCACGAGCACGTCGAGCTAAAGACGTTAAACAAGCGCTTATGGGAGGCAACCCAAGTTAGTCTGTTTTTTCTCTTTTATGTGTTTGATCTTTTTGTTGTTTTTGTTCTGTAGGAGTTCCCGTGTTCTTGCCTTTGCCAAACATTCATGAAAAGGTCATCATTCCAGGGCAGTATTGTTCACCCCTTCCATTTTTTTTTTCTTGTTCTCATGCTTATGTATGCTTTATTGACTTATACATTGAGGACAATGCATGTTTTAAGTTTAGGGGTGGAATATCATGTTTGTGGAGCCCTTGAGCATCTGAGTTTGGGCTATAGTTTTGAGCTTTCTTTGATTTGAGCATATGGTTGTTTTCTAGATGCTATTTTTGCATGACTATGATTTCCTAGGATAAGCTTTCTTGTCAATTTTCAAGCTTTCGATGAGTTGTAAGCATGAGTGCCCAAAAAAAGGAGACTTTTTAAAATTTTTCTAGGAGATGGCTTGCATGAGTAGAGTATTTGTCTTGGCTAGATTTGGATTTGAATGCTTAGGAGCGAATTATTAGGTTCAGATGCTTGTTGTCACCTCGATAGGTGTAGGGAAGAGCTAAAAAGTTAATGTTTTGCAAATTAGCATGTTTGATCTTGCTTAGGAGGAAAGAAAAGAATATATGCTATTTATGCTCATAAAGAAAAAATCATTCTTGTTGTTACTGTTAGAAAAAATTATTATGCCATGGCCTGTGCACAGTTTGCAATGTTTAATAAAGATTAAGGCAAAAAGAGCTACCCCTGTTTTGATCAGTTAGGCCAACCAGAGAAAACTCAGGTTAAGGGTCCCTGCAATAGGTGTGTGAAAGCTAGTGCCACATATACATGCTTAATTTAATTGTTAATTATAAGCACCTAAGTTTGGAGGAAAACAATCTAATTTGTTCCATTAACTCATTAGTGAAGCCTTAGTGCCAGTGTAGAGGGAAGATGAGCTGAGGGTTTTATAATCCAATCCCGAGCTAGTAGAGTCTGATCTTGTTGAGTTAGATCTCGCTTGTGTAAGTTAATTTTGGAAAAATTTTAATTTGTCTCCCTCATTGGTCCTTATGTGCATGTCTCTTGCTTGCTTGACTATTGACTTTTGAGCCTTGAGGATTGAGTTATGATTATTGCATCCATTCTTCCACTGTATGCTTGATTTTTAGTTTGCTAGAGGACTAGCAAAAGCTTAAGTTTGAGGGTATTTGATAGCGAGCATAACTAGCTATGTTTCCCTAATTAATTAAGCTAGTCTTTTATATTTAATTGGCCAAAATTATGCATTTTATGTTCTTTTTGTAGGGATCATGTTTCGGAGTTAAATCGAGAAATTGAAGCTAAATACGTGTTCGGGACATGAAAATTGGCTAAAGAACGGAAAAGATTCAACCAAGAAGAAGTCAAAAGAGAGCCATCCGTAGGCCAGCGTCGGGACGCTGCTCTTGGAGCGTCTCGATGCTGCCTTTCCTTTTCTGAATTGGGCGGCAATTGAGACAGCGTCGAGACGCTATCTCCTTAGCGTCGAGACGCTGTGACAGTGTCGCGACGCTATGTACACAGCGTCGCGACGCTACCCGCAGATTTTCTATAAATTCCTCTTTTCAGCTACGGATTGGGGGAACCCAATTGGTTAGATTTTAGCCCTAATTTTGACTAGAGACATTTGGTGGGAGCTAAAGCAAGGCCAAGGAGCGGGAATCGAGCGAGAAGACAGAGAGATCGTGACGGGGACGTGCCGGTTTCGACGGATTCGAGTTTTCCCTTTTCTTTCCCTTAACTCTTGTAGTTTTTATGGCTTTTCTTTCAATTAGTGTTTATGGTTTAAAGACTATGAATGGCTAGTTGTTTGTCTTAGGGATTGATGTAGTTGTTTAAGTTTGTTGGATTAATTCTTGGTATGAATGTGCTTTTATTCTATGCATGCAATTTTGTGTTTAATGTTTTCAATTACTTGATCACTAATTGAATGATTTAAGTGTTGAATCTAACTCGGGAGAGAGGATTTGGCCTAAGACTTACCTTGTTTAATTGCATGACTAGAGTAGAAATTCTAAGTTTGTGACGGGATTTGGAATATCTTTAGAAGCATAACAAGGACCGAACCGAATAATGCCTTGCATGTTAATGAACTTAGATAGGGATATCAAGTTAGTTTATATGCATGAGAATCAATTATACTCGGGAGAGGTAATCGTGATAAAAGCTTCCTTGGCTTGTAGAATAATTGCACGGTCAATTCATTCCTATTAATCAATCCTCATTCTTAATCAATGAAATCAATTCCCTAAGAATCTTTCCATTTGAGTCTCCACTTTTATTTTATGCTTTTTGTCTTTAGATTTATCTTTCTCATCAAGTTTTGCTCCCTAAATAAAATTGAACAAAAGTATTCGCTATACTTAATTTGCTAGAAAACCAATCCAGAGGACGACACTCGTTTTACACGAAAACACTATATTATTACTTGACCCGTACACTTGCGGTAAGCAAATTGCACATCAAACATTAATCTATGCTAAGGTGGTTTCATGTTGCATGCTCGTTCGTTTTCGTTTATTAATATAATGCTTATAATTAAACATTCATAAACGAAAATTAAAACAATCCAACCTGCATCTATCATGAAACCTAACATGCATTTATTTTATTATAACCCTTATAATTAATTACTAATGCATGAACATGCTTTCCTATGGTGGGATTTTAAATCTATATGGCATACATTATGCATATTCAATTCTAATTTAATTATAACATACATTCCTAATGCACAAATAATTAAACACACTAAAGCGGACTAGTTTTGGCATCCAAGCAAACTAGACTAAACTAAATTATTACAATAATAATTAAATAAATAAGTAAACCGCCTTGGACAACTTTGAAACCGACCCCGAACAACTCAAACCAGCTTGAACCATCCATAAAATGCTTGAACCGGACCAAAGGGATTGAAAATTGGCTTGAATCGGTTTGTACAGACCGAACCGGTCGAGAAGCGATGAACCGGACCGAGATTTGAATCGAACCACCGCTTGAAATAAAACGCACGCTGGAATGAAAACGCATCAGCGTCGAGACGCTTGATGAACAACGTCCCGACGTTGTTCATACAGTAGCCAAAATTTCGCTTCCCCTGTTCTTTTGTCCAGCGACCACTTCGTCTTCTTCGATCGATTACAGCTTAATTACTACTCTAAAGACTCCCAAATTGATACAGACTCTTGCCAAGACATTAAAGCCCATATACATGTAGGCTGTTACAATATAAACAAGAATTGAAAGTTTAATTTGATGTCAAAACCGAGAATCCAACTTTAGCAACCACAACACATTCAACAATTGAAATTCACCCACCAAACTCGAAATTAATGGAAATAAAGTGCCCAAACCACGCTCTGATACCAATTGATGGAGTGAAGAACACTCGAGCGAAAGCGTTAGCGGATCTTAGGCACCGATTTTCATTAATTTCATTGATTAAAAGCATGCTGCAACAAGAACAAAAAACAGAGGAAAATTATACCAACCTTTGAAGCTTAATTCAATGAGCTTTGTTGATTGTTTCTCCACAAGAATTTTGACATGGACGACCACCGAGATCTTTCCCGCTATTCTCATGCCTTAGAACGGGCTTGTGGGAACCCAAGCATGATGAATTTTGGAGAGAAAATGGAGAGAGAAAATGGGGTTTTAGCAAAGTGAAGAACACGGTTTTGAGAGAGAATGAGTATCCAGTTTTTTCCATTTTCAATTTTAGAATCCATCAACTTTTTCCACCTCTTAAAACATATATATATGGAGGTTATGTGCAGCTTGTCGACAGCATATGGATTAATGGTAAAAGGTAAAAGAGTTGGTCATCTCATGGGCTTTTCAACTTATGAATTTAAATTAATTTCCAAGATTCATTTTATTCAATTAATTTCAATTTCAAATTAATCTTATTAATTTTAAATGAAGCTAATTTTCAAAACTGTAAATAAATCTAATTTATTTAATAATTTCAAATTTAATATCACATATTAAAATGAATAATTCAACAATACCGTTCTCTCTCAAAATCGGTGAATGTGAATCACAATTCAAATTCAAACCGAATATCTCGAACATGAATCCGTATTCATATGACTTATATTTAAATAATATTTAAATAATAATAACTCTCTCAAAAGATAGTTTAATTCGTAATTAAACCGACGAGTTAAATTATATCGAATATAATTAACAATATCTCACTTAATCGAATTTGAACGTGTTTCAAATTCTTACATCACCCTGTTCTAAGGTTATATCTGATTGAGCTAGCAGGGAGACCTAATGGACCTACAGATCATGGGCTCCAACGATCCGAGACTAACCGGTTGAACTCTTTCAATCCTAGTTAACCAACATTCGTCAAGTAACATGACACTCTACTATAGCCCGTAGCTCAACTCCCCTCACGGTAGATATATTTTTGTCCACCTAATACAACCGTGATCAGTAAGTCAATCCTTCACAGGTTCTTCGTAACTATAGTAAGGTCAAAAGTCCATTTTACCCCTATAGCACTTCTTGTTCCTTGAGATTTCATTGACTCCCTAATGAACAATTGGTTTGTGGTCCCACCACTAAACCTAAAACCTCTCGGGCCAATGAGAGGGCAGCGTACCTTTGTTCACGTTCCCGAGTCAGCACTTGAGGGAACAACCTCTCTACTATCCCTAAAGTCAGGTAGGAGTGAATTCCATTTTGCAGGATTAGGTCCTCAACTATCTACCCGGTCTTATCCCCAAATTGGCAGGTTTATTGAGCGGCGCTTATGGACCACTCTCACCTATGAAAATGAAAGGATAATCCCAAATAAACAGGAGTTCATAGTTAGCTCAGGATTAAGATTGAGTTACCTAGGTCATCGCTTTGAAATAGTCAGTTTCACAGTAAACGGAGTTATAAAGTGAAAGTGACTTACTTCGCGGTCCGGTCTTATACAAACTCTTTTGCATAGGACGCCTCCACTCACATGTCTCTACATGAATGATTTAGGATCACATCGGTTGTATTAAAACAAAGCGGGCCGCATCACATAGTCTTTCTTAGGATAAGATACCCAGTCTTATCCCTATACTATAGACCGTTTTAGGCTATGTACTTGAACCTGATCTAGTTTTATGTCCCTACATATAGTTCGAGTGTTTCATATCATAGGCATGGATTCTAGTTTATTGGATTTGAGTTAATAAAAACATAGATAAACTAATCTTTCGACAACCAGAATATAAACTATTCTAATAGCGTTTTATATATAACTTTGTTACATTTACTATCCACGAGTTTTAGGACATAAACCCCAACAAGTCTTTAGTGGAGTGACCCACAGTTAACGAATGTTGACTAACTTGGTTAATGAATTTAACCAATCAGTCTCATATCGTTGGAGCTTCTGATCTGTAGGTCCATTTGGTCCACCTGCTAGCTCGTAAAGGGTTCTGAGGTAGTTACATTGTATTTGGTACAATTAAGATAATGAAAGAAGATACATTGTAATATAAGTTTAATTGGTCAATTAAGCTTTACAGTATAAAATTAATTTTGGATGTAATTCAAAACTAATTAATGAGAGAATTAAATATTTGAAGGAGTTGAAATATTAAATATGAACTAGATTCATATTAAATTATATGTTAAAATAATATGAATAGAGATTCATATTAAAACTATAGTATATGAGAGAATTATTTGAATTTCATTTAAATAGAAAAATTAATTAAACATTTGATATTTAATTAAAGAATTAATTAATTGGATAATTAATTAATTAGGATGTGTTCCAGCCTTCACCAAATAGGTCGAAGCCTACGCTGCTTGTGAAGCAGCGATCGAGGTCGTAGCACTTTGAAAGTTCATGGCTGATTTGGAAAGTGTTCCAAATATGAACTTACCTAATACAAGACAAACATGCACATTTAATACGATGGAAGAATTGTTGATTCATTCACGAAGGCTGTCTCGGCTAAAGTGTATGAGGGTCATCTAGATAGTCTAGGTCTACGAGATAAGTACAAAGATGTAATCTAGGGCAAGTGGGAGAAATGTAGTGGGTATAGTGGATGCCCTAGTTTATTGTATTTGTACATTGTATATATATGTTTTATGTATTATGAATGTATCTATACACCCATTGCCATGATAGATCATTGTACAACCCACTAAACTAGAGTTTTAGTTCAAGTGGGAGTTATTGGGTTTTATGCCCTAAAACTCGTAGATAGTGAATGTTGACAAATTGTTCACCTGTCTCAATACGTTGTTATGCAGATTAATACAATAAGGAGTTATTGTTACTGAAATTGCACAATTTGACCCATATCCAATAAACTAAGATCCTAGGTTGTTTAGATGAAACTTGGACTAGTATGTGGGGACATAGGGGGATCAATGTTCAACTAACAACCTAAATGGTCTATAGTATAGGGATAAGGCTGGATACCTTGTCCTCGTGACACTATGAGATACGACCCACTTTGTATTCGATACAGATGCAATGATCCAAAGCATCCATGTAGGAGACATGCGAGTGGGCGTATCCTATGTAATGAGTTTGCATAAGACCGAACTGCGAAATAGTAACCACTAGATGTAACACCGTTAACTAGTTTAGGTTTCTACTTCAATAGGATGACCTAGGTAACTCAATCTAAATCCTGAGTATGTTATGAACCCCTTTCAGGAGGGATTGTCCTTAGATTTATATCGGTGAGAGTGGCCAGTTCGCCGACTCAATAAGCCTACTATTTCAGGGACAAGACCGAGTGAGGGCGTGGAACATAACATTACAAGATGGAATTCACTCCTTCCCCTATTGGGGTAAGCAGATGTGTGTTCCCTTAAGGGCTGATTTCGGGTCTTGAACATGGTTGCCCTTCCTATCCTTGCCCGACAGGAACTGTTGTTTATTGGTAGGACCATAAACAAATTGTTCTTTAGAGGACTAAGTGCTAATTAAGTATCTAGAAGGAACTTAGGGGTAAAATGGTAATTTGACCCAGCTGGTGTTACGAACACTCGGGAAGGATTGACTTATCATTATTGGTCAATATCCGTGGACACAGAAATATTCTACAGTGAAGAGAGTGCAGTTGTGGGTCTTTAGTGGAGTGACCCACCGTTAACGAATGTTGACTAACTTGGTTAATGAGTTTAACCAATCAATCTCGTATCGTTGGAGCTTCTGATCTGTATGTCCATTAGGTCCACCTGCTAGCTCGTAAAGGGTTCTGAGGTTAAATAGTCTTGGATAGAATTTGAAGTGTGTTCAAATTCGTTAAGGGAATTATATTGTATTTGATACAATTAAGATAATGTACGAAGATACATTATAATATAAGTTTAATTAGTGAATTAAACTTTATAGTATAAAATTAGTTTTGGATGTGATTCAAAATTAATTAATGAGAGAATTAATTATTTGAAATAGATCAAATATTAAATATGAATTACATTCATATTAAACTACATGTTAAAATAATATTAATAGAGATTCATATTAAAACTATAGTATATGAGAGAATTATTTGAATTTGATTCAAATAGAAAAATTAATTAAATATTTGATATTTAATTAAAGAATTAATTAATTAGTTTAATTTAATTTGATTAAATGTGATTTAATTAAACTAATACTATAGTTCATATTTAACGTACATTAGATGCACATTAAAACTATAGGTTAAAGGAGAAAGGTGCAATTAATTAATGTGTGACGTTTAATTAATTGGGCTAATTAATTTGATTAGAAATTATTCTAATTGAATTAAACAAAAACTATATATTAAGATTAATTTAATTGAATTGGATTTAATTAAATTAATTTTATTTTATTTTACTATATAGTTTAAATATTGATTTAGTATCATTAAATCAATAACTCCTCAGCCGTTGTTGAGGAGTGTGAAGTAGCCAGGTATCTCCTCTCCAATCGTGTACCGTAGAGGGGTTACAAGTTTTTTAGATCATTTTTCGCTCTCCCAAAAAAAACTACTGTTTTTTCTCTCCTATGATGCTCTCTCGATTTCTCTCAAAGAAATTACAACAATCTTCGCTGTAAATTATTCCCAATTCAAGATTGAGTTCCCACAGACTCAACCCTCAAGATCCAGAGATATAGTGAGTGATCTCTATTGGTGGTGTTTATTGGGAATTCGTGACGAATAATTCGTTGAGGAGCATAGTCCTGTGAAGAACGATCTTCAACAAGTAAGTCTTCAAATTCTAAATAGTTTAGAATGTGTTAATTGCATGCTTAATCTAGGTTTAATTTTGAGGATTATTCTGAAATTAACTTTGCCAATGTATGGGTTTTTCCTAAACAAATTTCAATACGAGACGGTCTGATATACGCTTTCGCTGCCAAAGGATATCCATTCTTTCAAGAAAAACTAAATTGGCCAGACCTAGCTAAAACAGACCAATGGGACGAAAAACAAGTCAAACTCATACCAGTCGCTTACAAACCGGACCAGATATACTTGAATCGGACTGAACACAAAGTTAACTACCTCGAACCGGACAGAAAATCGCTGAACACGTCTAGAATCGAACCAAACTGCGTGGTTTTTTCTTTCCCGGTCTGGCCCGGTTTTGTTTTGCCCTTCATCTATTCTTCATTTCCCAGAAACTGCTGTTCTTCGGCAGCTTGCACACTTTCTAAAAATATTCAAATTGAATGCTCTAATGGACTCTAAAGACTATCAAAATTTACAGACACAATCTACACACATTAATGCCCATAAATATGTAGGCAACTACAAATTTAATCAACAATTGAAGCAAAAATTTGATGCCAAAACTGAGAATATCCAATCTACCTCCCATTCCATTCAACTTATGAAATTCACCTACCATACACGAAATAAAAGCAAATTAAACGCCCAAACCATGCTCTGATACCAATTGAAGGAGTGTAAATCACTTGAGCGGAAGCGTTTCGAGATCTTGGGTGTTTAATTTCATTCATGCTCCATAGAAAACATGATGAAAATTAGCTGAAAAACAGAACATTAGGAACATACCTCTTGGAGCTCAAAATCCAAGAAAACCATGGGTTGTTTTCCATCATGAACTTGTCGTCGAAGACCACTGAGATCTTCCTGGCTATTCTCCGGCCTTAGAACGAGCTTGTGGACCTTAATTGTGATGAAATAGAGAGGGAATGATATGGGTTTGAGAATAAAACGCATATGGTTTTTAAGAGAGAAACTTACTGCATTTTTCATCAGATTCCAGCTGCATCCTCCAAGTTTTTCCACTCCTTTTAAGCTGAAAATCATGCACACTTCATTCCCAAATCAGGACAACTAAGTATCGTTTGAATAGGTGTTCAGATTATGAGGTATTGAGATGGCAAAATAGATGGGTTTGGTGGCAACTCTCTGTAATTTACCTCGGGAGTATTTTAAATGATAAAGGAAAAATTGAAAATAAAATTTTCAATTTTAAAATGAATGTCCTAAATTCATAATTTAACATAAAATAAAACTAATTATGATAATTAATTTTAAAACCAATTTTAATTGATTATACTTTGTTTAATATCAAATATTAAATAGGTCGTTTTGCACCAATCCCGATGTTTCTCAATCCCGGTTTTTTTAATATGAATCCTTACTCATATCCAAACCAAAATATGTATCCCATACATATTAAACTTACTTAAATCATATTTAAATATTCCAAATTCTCTGAAATATAGTTTAATCCATAATTAAACCATTACGTTAAATATGTCTAATATAATTAACAACAACTTCCTATTTTGAATTTGAACGCTTCATATTCTTTCATCACCTAGTTCGAAGGTTTATTCCGTATGAGCTAGCAGGGAGAACAAAGTGGACCTATAGATCATAGGCTCCAACGATCCGAGATTAACCGGCTACACTCATTTAACCTAGTGAACCATCATTCATTAACTATCGGGACACTTCACTATTGCCTGATAGTTGCACTCCCCTCACTGTAGATATATTTATGTCCACACGATATAACCATGATTAGTAAGTTGACCCTTCAGAGGTTGTTTGTAACTACAGCTGGGTCAAATGTTCGTTTTACCCTTGAAGTTACATCTTGTTCGTGAAGTCCATTAATCCTTTAATGAACACTTTGTTTATGGTTCAACATGTAAACAGACTCCCTCTCGGGCTTGGAGAGGTCAACGTGCCTTTGTTCAAGACTTGGAGTCAACACTTAACGGAACCACCTCTCTACTATCCCTAAAGTCGGGTAGGAGTGAATTCCATCTTTCAAGACTATGTCCCCATCTACCTACCTGGTCTTATCCCCAAAATGGTAGGCTTATTGAGTCGGTGATATGCTGAGCCACTTTGACCCATGCAAATCAAAGGATAATCCCGAATAAACAGTTGTTCATAGTTAGCTTAGGATTAAGATCGAGTTACCTAGGTCATCATATGAAATTTGTCAGTTTCAACAGTAAACTGCGTTATATAGTGAGAGTGACTTGTTTCGCGGTCCGGTCTTATGCAAACTCATTGCATAGGACGCCGCCATTCGCATGTCTCTACATGAACGACTCAGGATCACATCATTTGTACTAAATAAAAAGTGGGTTGATAGCATGCATAAATGCTATCCATTTCCTATTAATTTCAACTAATTTTGTGCTTGAATTGTGTGCTTTGAAGTGTTTTTATGTTTAAATTTCAGAAAATCGAGCTAAGAAAGCAAACCCTGAGTTTTGAGAGATTTTGGATGATTTTGGAGGCTTTTGGAGAATTTTGAGAAGACCATTGAAGATCCAAGCCCAAAAGCCCAAGAAATCAAGTTGGAGGTCCAAGAGGAAGATCAAAGGGCCAATTTTTCAAAAGGAGTCCGAGGGCTAGTGTCTCGACCTTAGTTTTGGGTGTCGCGACGCTAGCATGCTGTGAAGAATAATCTGGAACTGGGACAATGTCGAGACGCTACCCTCAGCGTCTCGATGCTGAGGCGACTTGAGCACCTAGGCCGGCTGGACATCTAGAAATTAAGCATTTTTCAACCCAATTAAGGGAGTCAATTTGTGGGTTTTCACCCCACTCTAGAGTCCACAGTAAAATTAGGAGTTTGGAGAGAGTATTTGGAGCCTTGTTGAAGATCTTGGGAGCTCAGGATCGATGGAGGTCACCATGGGATCGAGGAGATCGACATGATTATGAGCAATTCTCTTCTCTGTTCCTTGTTTTTAGTTTCTAGAATAAGAGCGGTTAGGAATTATTGGATGTTTAGTGATTATGAGTAGTTAATTCTTAAATTTTATGAGTGTGATTTAGTTTGTTGAACCTTTGCCTAATCAATGAATTGATTTGGTTTGACTGTCATTATCATTCATTTGTGCATTTTTTCCTTAATGTTTTTAATCACCTTATCACTAATTAAATGAGTTGTTACTAAGTGGAAATTTCGACGGAGAGAAGCATAGACTAGAATTGAATGCATGACTGACGTTTATTTACCCGAGTGACACGGGATAGAATAAATAAGTTAGAGGTTGTATTGACAGGTCGTAATAACATGCTTAGTAAATAAAGAGGAAATAAAAAAGAGATTCTTTATTAAAACGCAAGAGAATAGGAGGAGAACGACAAGAGAGTCCTTGATATTAGGCTTCTAGACTTATGAATTGAATGACTAATTAACCCTGATTGATTAATTGATTAAGCATTTAAAGGTCCAATTACTGAAATCAACACCCTAGAATTATCCCTCCAAATTGTGTCTCTATTTATCTTTTGCTTTCTAGATTAGCTTTTTAGTTTATCTTTTCGACATTGGAATTTGTTCTCTAAATAAAGCAAATCAAGAGTATTCGTGGCAATTAATTGAATAAATTCAATCCCTGTGGAGATGATACTCACATACTCACAATCACTGTATTACTTGCGGCCCGTGCACTTTGCAGTCAACAAGTTTTTGGAGTCATTGTCGGGGATTAGCTAATTTCATTCATTTAATATTGTGAAGAAATTGCTTGTTTTAATTTAGAGGTTTTATTTTGCTTTCTTTGTTTTTATTTTTATTGAGTCCTGGTCCATTTTTTTTTGTTGTGCATTGAATTGGTGTTTGCATCTGATTGAGAGCCTGATTATTGCTGATTTAAATGGCTTTTTATAATTTCGGGTGACCCTTTAGGGAATCTGAGCCTGAAGAACCAACACCATCATCCAATTTTTTCTATTCAAATTATCCCCCTTTAGAAGAAAAATCTCCCTTGGAGAGCTTACTTCAAAATTATATTGAGGATAATAGAGTTATGAATTTAGCTCTAGAAAAATCTCTGAGGAGATTGCATCCCCAAGAGGAAGAAAGTGATGTGCAATCCGCTTCCATAGAAGAAAATTCTTCCTTAGAGAGCTTGATGCAAAATTTTATTGAGGATTCTAGACCCATTAATTTAGAAATAGAAAAATCTATGGAGAGACTCCAGCCCCAAAGGAAAGATAGGGAAGTAGGATCCACTTCCATAGGATGTCTAGTGGGTAATGTGGCAATTGATTCATTAGCGCCAATTCAAGAACCTAATTCTTTCAAATTTTCTGAGTATGAGCATATAGGGGTGAGCTTGTAGTGTTTGAGGATGATCAAGAGGTAGAATTTAAGGTTGAGAGGCCTTTGTCTGTTCTATCCTCTCCATCCTCTATTGATCATGATTGTTCCTTTTCTTGTTCTCACGAATCAGAGTCAGTGTCTATGTCAGAGTCCATTTATTTTGATCTTTCTCCTTTTATGATTTTATTATCAAAAAATACCAAACATATTTCTGCTTCTGGGCCCTTGAAAAGCTAGTGAGCTTGTTAGCAATAGTTGGCTTCATCAATTCAAGGAAGATGGGCCCGAAGAAATATGAGAATTTTTATGTGCCTTGAAGGCCGCACAAACTTTTCTAGCTAAGAGATGTTAAAAAAGCGCTTATTGGGAGGCAACCCAAGTTTATTTTTCCGTTAATTTTCTTTTCTTTGTTTTTAAGTTTTTTTATTAGTTAGTGCATGTTAATCTTTCGTTCTTATTGACTAATTTTTGTATGAGCTCAAGACCACAATTTCTTCCAAAAACCCCAATGATTGTTGAAGGCTGACATCCTTGATTTCTCTCGCACTCCAGGACAGTATTGTTCTCCCTATATCTTTCTAATTATTCTTATATGCATGCTTACTCAGTCTGAATAGTTGATACATTGAGGGCAATGTACGATTTAAGTTTGGGAGGGAGGCTTTGTTGTTTTGACCTGAGTTGATTGAAAATTTTCATGATGATTCTATTGCATTTGTTTTGATGAGGACGACCATTGATATGATCTAGATAATGAATCCTATACAATTTTTGTGAAATATGAAAGCATGTCCAAGATTCATGTAAATTAAAATTTTTGCTTTGTTTTCCTTGCACATGTTGAGCACTTCGCCTACTTATTAATGGTTTTGAAGTCTTAGAACATGATTATATTATCTAGATGTTTGTTGTCACTCCGATAGGCTTAAGATCTGATTTGAAAGTTGATCTGCATGAGAGTTTGGAAATGTTTTACTTGGGAGAAATTGCATGATTGTTAGCCTGCAAAAAAAAAAAAAAGTGTGAAAAAGAAAAGAAAAAAGAAAGAAAAAAATGGCATTACCAAGGGTAAAAAGAGCTACCTCTGTTGAGATAAGTTAGGTCATCCAAGGATTAAATTCGGGATATGGGTCCCTACAACAGTTGTGTGAAAGCTAGTGCCCTTGAATAAAAGAAAAATGCAAGTTTAGGGGAGGCATAGCCCATTGTTTTCTGGCACCTTAGTGGAATATTGCTTTCTTGATTTTTTGGAAGCTGGATAATTAGAGCTTAGGTCCAGTGTAGGGGGAAGATGAACTGAGGATTCTATAAACCTTTTCTAGGCTGGCAAAGGACCTAATAAGGAGGCCCGCACACACACACGTAAGGGATGAAAAGTGTAAATTTAAATTTCGTGATGAATGAATATGTTTTAATATTTCCTTAAATTATTGGAATTCATTACTCGGATCATTGAGGTTGGAGTCATGCATTTACAATATTTGATTCATATATGTGGTTTTTGCTTTGCTCAGGACTATCAAAGGTTTAAGTTTGGGGGTGTGATAGAATGCATAAATGCTATCTATTTCCTATTCATTTAAGCTAATTTTGTGCTTGAAGTGTTTTTATGTTTAAATTTCAGAAAACAGAGCTAAAAAAACAAAACTAGAGTTTTGAGAGATTTTTGTTGACTTTCGACGCTTTTGGAGCATTTTGAGAAGACCATTGAAGATCCAAGCCCAATAGCCCAATAAAAGCAAGTTGGAGGCCAAAGAGGAGGATCAAAGGGAAAACATTTCAAGCGGAGTCCGAGGGCTAGCGTCTCGACCCAATTTTGAGCGTGTCAACGCCAGCATGCTGTGAAGAAGAATTTGGAACTAGGACAGTGTCTCGACGCCACCCTCAGCGTCTCGATGCTGAGGTGACTTAGGCACCAAGCATATGATGTAACACCGTCGCGACGCTAGGCAGGCTAGACATCTATAAATTGAGCATTTTTCAGCCGAATTAAGGGATCCAATTTGTGGGTTTTCACCCCATCCTAGACTCCACACTAAAATTAGGGGTTATGGGATAGTATTTGGAGCCTTGTTGAAGATCTTGGGAGCTCGGGATCGATGGAGGTAGCCATGGGATCGAGGAGATCAACATTATTATGAGCAATTCTTTTCCTTTTTCCTTGTTTTTAGTTTCTAGAATAAGAGTGATTAGGAATTATTGGATGTTTAGTGATCATGAGTAGTTAATTCTTAAATTTTATGAGTATGATTTTTTTTGTTGAGCCTTTGCCTAATTAATGAATTGATTTGGTTTGATTGTCATTATCGTTCATTTGTGCATTTTTTCCTTACTGCTTTTAATCACCTGATCAGTGATTAAATGAATTGTTACTAAGTGGAAACTCGACGAAGAGAAGCTTATACTAGAATTGAATGCAATACTAGCGTCTATTTATCCGAGTGACACAAGATAGAATAAATAACGTTAGAGGTTGTATTGAAGGGTCGTAATGTCATGCTTAG
Organism: Luffa acutangula; assembly: GCA_036850905.1. Classification (NCBI taxonomy): domain Eukaryota; kingdom Viridiplantae; phylum Streptophyta; class Magnoliopsida; order Cucurbitales; family Cucurbitaceae; genus Luffa; species Luffa acutangula. Next base: position 26,805,465 of record CM072088.1, on the reverse strand, counting down.
TAAATAAAGAGGAAATCGAAAGGAGATTCTTTATTAAAATGCATGAGAATAGGAGGAGACCGACATGAGAGTCCTTGATATTATGCTTCTAGACTTATGAATCGAATGACTAATTAACCCTGATTGATTAATTGATTAAGCCTTTAAACGTCTAATTAATGAAATCAACACCCTAGAATTATCCCACCAAATTGTGTCTCCATTTATCTTTTGCTTTCTATATTAGTTTTTTAGTTTATTTTTTCGCCATTAGATTTTGTTCTCTAAATAAAGCAAAGCAAGAGTATTTGCAGTAATTAATTGAATAAATCCAATCCCTACGGAGGCGATACTCACATACTCACAATCACTGTATTACTTGTGGCATGTGCACTATGCGGACAACATGGGTCGCGTTCCATAGTGTCCCCAGGATAAGATACCCAACCTCTATCCCTATACTATAGACCGTTTCGGCTATTACTCGAATTCGATTCGCTTTTATGTCTACACATAAAGTACAAGTGTTCATATCATAGCCAAGGGTTCTAGTTTATTGGATTTTGGGTTAATTATTGCATAATTTAAACAACCATTCAATAACATTTATTGAATCACTTCAATAACGCTTTATTTATTATAATTAACTTTGTTACTGATAGCATGCAGAAATGCTATATTTTTCCTAGTTATTTTGGCTAGTTTTGGCATTAATTGTGAGCTTTAATGTATTTTTATGTTGATTTTGTAGAAAGCCGAGTTCGAGAGGCAAAACCAAGAATTTTACCAATTTTGGGTATAAAAAAAAGAATTTGGACCAATATTAAAGAAAAGAAAGGAGGGCATTTGAAGTGGAGGCCCAAAAGCCCATAAGGAATGAAGAAGTAGAGCCAAATCCGTGTTTAAGGCTTCTAGAAGGCTAGTGTCGCGACGCTAGGGCTAGAGCGTCTCGACACTAGGCAAGCAGTGAAGAAAAATCTAGAATCGCGACAGCGTCGCGACGCTGTCGACTTGTTCAGCAAGAAAAGCTCCGCCCATGCTCCTATAAATAGCCCCCTTTCCAATGGTTCAAATCATCCCATTTTGGAGAGTTCTCCCCTAGCTCAAAAGAGAGAAAAAGATAGTAGAGTTGTGAAGAAAAAGGTGCAATTAAGGGAGATTCCAAGGCTCGGATTCGAGATGATCGTGACGGGAGCTTTGGATCAACTTATCGGTTATTTCTTCCTTACTTCTTTGTAATTCTGTATTGTAGTTTGAGTGAGGCCCATGGATCAAGATCACTTGGGTAAAATTATTTCCATTTGTGAGTAGATTGAGTTCTAAGGTCGTTATTCTAGCTAATTTTATATTGTAGCTTAATTCCTTGGATTTTGTAACGAAGTTCTTCATATTTCATCTATGCAATTTATGCTTAATGCTTTTAATCTCTTGATCATGGATTAATTGATGTGTTGGTCTAAATTGATACTCGACAGAGAGAATTTAGATTAAAGATCCAAATTGCATGGCTAACAATTTCTTGGAACACGAGAGTGAAAGATAATTGTTAGAAATTGATAATGAAGTTGTTTAATATTACTTGGGCAACCGTACGCTTGTGGAAAAGTGCAACAAGTTTTTGGCGCCGTTGCCGGGGAGATTGTAATTTTTTCCATTAATATTGAGAATTAAGTGTTCGATTTTAATTTAGAAATTTTATTTATGCATTTTAAATTTTTAGTTTAAGAAGTTGTGGCAAAATTTTGTGAAGATATAAGGTGGATAAATTGTTTCTTTGAGATTTAATCATGGCAGATCAAGAAGATAAAACAATCCGAGATTATTTTTTGCCTGAATTTCCATTAAACAACTCCAGAATAGCTTTTGAGCCAATCGCTGTTGATAATTTTGAGCTCAAAGCTAGTCTCATTCAAATGGTAAGAGAAAATGCTTTCAAAGCCTATCCATCAGGGGATCCACACCATCACCTGAGATCATTTTTGGATATCTGTAGAACGGTAAAGATAGAAGGAGTTAGCCCTGACGCTATTCGTTTACAGTTGTTTCCATTTTCTTTACAAGATAGGGCTAGAGATTGGCTAGACTCATTAACCTCAAATAGCATTCTTAGTTGGAATGATTTAGTTAAAGCTTTCCTTACAAGATTTTTCCCATTAGCAAAAATTACCAAGCTTAGGACTGAAATTAGAATGTTTAAACAATTAGAGGAAGAGCAACTGTATGAAGCTTGGGAAAGATATAAGGACATGTTAAGGAAATGCCCACAACATGGATACCCTGACTGGGTTCAGATACAATTTTTCTATAATGGGTTAAATAGGGATTTTAAGACAATTCTTGACACTGCGGCTGGAGGAAATTTCTTAGCCAAAACTGTTAAAGATGCACGAACCTTGGTAGAAGAATTGGCCTTGACAAGTTATCAATGGCAGTCTGAGCAACCATAGTCCAAATCTAAGGAGAAACCATGTGAGAATGATGAGGTGAGTGCTTTATGGTTGCAAGTCGAAGCTCTAACCAAGGCTCTAAACAAGCTCACATGATCAGAAATTCCAAGTTTACCTAAAGTTGAAATAAAAATGGAGCCTAAACCTGAGGAAATAATTCAAGAGAAGAAAAACCCTTTGGAAGAAATGCTAGGGAATTTCATAAATTAGACTAGGAATTTGTCAGTAAAACAAGATATTGTAATTAGTAAGATGGAAGAAAAATTAGATCAAATGACAATATTCATGAAGGAGATCCAACAAGGAAAATTATCTAATGTTGTTGCCATGGACCCACAAGAACAATGCCCTGCCATATCTCTCAAAAGTGGAAAACAGTTGAAAGAAGTTGAAAGAAAAGAAGAAACAAAGCCCAACACTAGAAGGATACTGGATGAGGATGATGAAAATAAACCAGAGGAAGAAATAGCAACACCAGTACCAGATAAGTCTTCTGATTCTATTCCTTTAGTTCCGAATCAAATTCCTTACCCTCAAAGATTTCAAAAGAAAAAGTTGGATGCTGAAACAATTGCATGCTCACCTACATTATGCTTTCTTAGGAGAATCTTCTACTTTTCCTGTTACCATTTCTGTTGATTTAAGTAAAGTAGAAGAGGTAAAATTGTTGGATGTTTTGAAAAAGCATAAGTCTGCCATAGGTTGGTCCATTAGTGATATTAAGGGTATTAGTCCTTCTATTGTCATGCATAAAATTTTAATGGAAGATACCTTTAATCCCACAGTAGAACACCAAAGAAGATTAAATTCAGCAATGAAGGAAGTGGTAAAAGTCGAGGTGTTAAAATTATTAAATGCAGGAATTATATATGTTATATCTAACAGCCCTTGGGTGAGTCCTGTTCAAGTAGTGCCTAAGAAAGGGGGGATGACTGTTATAAAAAATGAGAAAGATGAATCAATATCTACTAGTACAGTCATTGGTTGGCGTGTGTGTATTGATTACAGGAAGTTAAGCAAAGCCACAAGAAAAGATCACTTCTCACTCCCTTTTATTGACCAAATGATTGATAGGCTAGCTAGGTATCCATATTATTGTTTTATGGATGGTTATTCGGGCTATAATCAAATTGTGATTGCGCCTGAAGACCAGGAGAAAACAACATTCACGTGTCCTTATGGTACTTATGCTTTTCGGCGTATGCCATTTGGACTGTGCAATGCTTCGGCTACCTTTCAACGTTGTATGATGGCCATATTTGTTGACTTTGTAGAAGAGATTATGGAAGTCTTCATGGATAATTTTTCTGTTTTCGGTTCATCATTTGATAACTGTTTGCACAATCTCTCTCGTGTTTTACAAAGATGCCAGGAGACTAACCTCGTTTTGAATTGGGAAAAATGCCATTTTATGGTAAAAGAGGGTATAGTTTTAGGCCACAAGGTGTCTGAAAAAGGTTTGGAGGTTGATAGAGCCAAAATTTCTGCTATTGAACAACTTCCTCCACTCATTAATGTTAATGGAGTTCGTAGTTTCTTAGGCCACACAGGGTTTTATAAAAAAAAATTCAAAAATTGCTAAACCCCTGTGCAATTTGCTTGAAAAGGATGTCCCATTTGTGTTTTCAAAAGATTGTTTGCTAACATTTAATCTTTTACAAGAAAAGTTGATTTCTACCCCTATTATTGTTGTGCCTGATTGGAGTCAACCATTTGAAATCATGTGTGATGCTAGTGATTATGCTTTAGGAGCTGTCTTAGGGCAACGTCGTGATAAGTTCTTTAGGGCTATATATTATGCAAGCAAAACTCTAGATAGTGCTCAGAAGAATTACACCACTACAGAAAAAGAGATGCTTGCTGTTGTGTTCGGTTTCGATAAGTTTAGGCCCTCTTTGCTTGGTACGAAAGTTATAGTGCATACTGACCACACTACTATTCTTTATTTGAGTAGTAAGAAAGATTCCAAACCCATACTCATAAGATGGATTGTTTTACTGCAAGAGTTTGCCTATGAGATCAAGGATAGAAAAGGTTGTGAGAATGTAGTCGCAGACCATTTGTCTAGGATAGAGCATGAAAACAATATCGTAACCTTTCCTATTAAAGAAGCTTTTCCTGATGAGAGATCATATTCAGTTAAAACTTTTTTCCCTTGGTACGCCGATTTTGTAAACTTTCTTGTAGGAAAAGAAATACCTCCTGACCTGAATGCTCAGAAAAGAAAGAAGTTTTTCCATGATGTGAAATCCTACCTGTGGAATGACCCATTTCTCTTTAAGGTATGTCCCGACCAAATCATTCGAATGTGCATTCCAACAGAAGAAGTAGGTAAGATTATACATGATTGTCATGCTTCTCCTTATGGTGGTCATTTTGGACCAACTCGTACCGCGACAAAGGTACTTCAATCCGGTTTTTATTGGGCTACTTTATTTAAAGATTGTTATGCCTTTGTGAAAACATGTGATAGATGCCAAAGGACAGGTAATATTTCTAGACGCCATGAAATGCCCCTAACCCCTATTCTTGAAGTAGAACTTTTTGATGTGTGAGACATTGATTTTATGGGCCCTTTTACCTCTTCCAATGGACACTCGTACATTTTCGTTGTTGTTGATTATGTATCTAAATGGATAGAGGCAATAGCCACTAAGACTAATGATGCACGTGTTGTGTTGCATTTTTTGCATAAAAATATTTTCACTAGATTTTGCACACCACGGGCTATAATTAGTGATGAGGGGTCCCATTTTTGTAATAAATTGTTTGAATCATTACTTAGAAAATATGGTGTCAAGCATAAAACTTCTTTAGCTTATCATCCCCAAACTAACGGTCAAGCTGAGATTTCTGACAGGGAGATCAAGCAAATCTTGGAGAAGATATTTCGCATCAACAGGAAGGACTGGGCATATAAGTTGGACGATGCTTTGTGGGCCTATCGGACGACTTATAAGACTCCAATCGTTACATCCCCGTATCGACAGGTGTATGGTAAAGCCTGTCACCTACCTATGGAGCTCAAGCACAAAGCATACTGGGCTATCAAGAAGTTGAACTTTGATGCAGAGAAGGTTGGGGAACAACGGCTGCTCCAGCTCAACAAATTAGAACAATTTAAGAGCCAGACGTAACGCTGAGCTCTACAAGGAAAGAACGACAAGATGGCATGATCGTTTAGTCCAGAAACGTTCTTTTTATCCAGGGCAGCAGGTTCTTCTTTTCAACTCCTGTTTGCGATTATTCCCAGGAAAATTAAAGTCACGATGGTCGAGCCCATTCTTGGTCAATGAGGTGTCTCCATTTGGATCAATTGAGTTGATGGATAACAGTGGGTTAACTTTTAAAGTCAATGCTCAAAGAGTGAAGCACTATTGTGCATTCGAAGAGCAAAAGGTCGAAAAAATGATTTTGACGGATCCAGGGCGACCAAGTTCCGTCTAGCTCAAGATGTTAAACAAATGCTTCTTGGGAGGCAACCCAAGTGTTTAAAGTTTTTGTAGTTTTGAATTTAGTTTTTGTGTGTTGATCCTTATGCTCTCGTGTGATCGATCCTTGTGCAGGAAGCTCGTAAATTCATACCTAGCTTCTCATTCTCTTCTCATACTATAATTCAAGACGTTTCAGATTCTCTCGCTTTTTCAAGGCAGTATCGATCTCTCTTTATGTGATTAAATTTTCATACATTAGGGACACTGTATATTTTAAGTTTTGGGGGGGGGAGATTTGCTATGTTTAGGTTTTGCGGCAGTAATGCTTTTGATGAAATAATTGCATGCTGATGATGATGACATCTGATGATTTTCTTTTAGCCATGAGTCTCTCTAGTTTTTACGAATATAAAAGCAGAAAGCATGTCTAAATTCAAGAAATTTTTTTCTTCGATTCCCTTGCAAAGTATGACGATTCACTTGTTTTATTATGATTTTGAAAGCCTAGATGAAAGTTATATGCTTTAGAAGTTTGTTGTCACTCCGATAGGTGTAAAGTTTGTCTAGATAGCTTCCTTGCGTAATAGTAAGTAATATTGAGCTGTGGGAAAAGATATGTTTTGATTTGCCCCAAAAAAAAATCGTTATGACAGCCTATGCTTATGGGCAAAAAGAGCTACATGCGGTGTGATCAGTTAGGCCAACCAAAGAATAAAATTCGGGTTATGGGTCCCTGCATCGTAGTGTGAAAGCTAGTGCCATTAGTTGCTTCGGAATTATGGACACCTCAGTAAGGTAGTGCTTGCTAGATAAGTGAGCTGGCTAAAAGGGCGAGCTTTAGTGTCAATGTAGGGGGAAGATGGATGGAGGAGTGTATAAATGATTCCGGGCTAGTAAAAATTGTAATAAGGGAAATGATGAGTTCCTTTTGCAAGGGAGGATAGGATTAAATTTTTTAAATATCTTGATGGCTGACTGTGCTTGCTTGTTTGTTTCATTAAGTTTGCATTCATGCTAGTAGCATGGAGGATTAAGTTGTTAGCATGCAAGTTATGATTCATAAAGCATTACTTTATTTTGCTTGGGACAAGCAAAACCATAAGTTTGGGGGTGTGATAGCATGCATAAATGCTATCTTTTTCCTAGTTATTTTTGGCTAGTTTTGTGCGTTAATTGTGAGCTTTAATGTATTTTTATGTTGATTTTGTAGAAAGCCGAGTTCGAGAGGCAAAACCAAGAATTTTACCAATTTTGGGTATAAAAAGAAAAATTTGGACCAATATTAAAGAAACGAAAGGAGGACATTTGAAGTGGAGGTCCAAAAGCTCATAAGAAATGAAGAAGAAGAGCCAAATCCTTGTTTAAGGCTTCTAGAAGGCCTAACGTCGCGACGCTAGGGCTAGAGCGTCTCGATGCTACGCAAGCAGCGAAGAAAAATCTGGAAATGCGACAGTGTCGCGACGCTATCTGTGTAGCGTCGCAACGCTGCACCAACTTCTGCGGCAAGAAACGTATTTCGTCATAGCGTCGTGACGCTGTTGACTTGTTCAGCAAGAAAAGCTCCGCCCATGCTCCTATAAATAGCCCCTTTCCACTGGTTCAAATCATCCCATTTTGGGGAGTTCTCCTCTAGCTCAAAAGAGAGAAAAAAAGAGTAGAGTTGTGAAGAAAAAGGTGGAATTAAGAGAGATTCCAAGGCTCGGGATTCGAGATGATCTTGACGGTAGCTTTGGATCAACTTACCGGTTATTTCTTCCTTACTTCTTTGTAATTTTGTATTGTAGTTTGAGTTAGGCCCATGAGTTTGAGTTAGACCCATGGATCAAGATCACTTGGGTAAAATTATTTCCATTTGTGAGTAGATCTTGAGATCTAAGGTCGTTATTCTAACTAATTGGATATTGTAGCTTAATTCCTTGGATTTTGTAACGAAGTTCTTCATATTTCATCTATGCAATTCATGCTTAATGCTTTTAATCTCTTGATCACAGATTAATTGATGTGTTGGTCTAAATTGATACTCGACAGAAAGAATTTAGATTAGATCCAAATTGCATGGCTAACGATTGCTTGGAACACGAGAGTGAAAGAGAATTGTTAGAAATTGATAATGAAGTTGTTTAATGTCATACTATGATTAACTAAGGAAATGGACACATGAATTAGTTATGTTGGTATGAGATGTGTAGAAGCTTGAAAGAGAAATCTGCTTAAAATTACTTCTAGATTTATGGAATTGAAGATTAGTAAGTACATTCATCCAATTATTTGAGCTACAAATCCAAAAAGCTAGATAACACCCTAGGTCAAGTCTCCTTAATAGGATATTTCCACTTTATTTGCATGATTTTTTTGTTTCGTGTTACTGTCAACGAGTTTTAGGACATAAAACCCAACACCCACAATCTATTCCAAGGCTTGAGGATAGTAGAGAAGATTTTTGTGGTTGTCCTAGATTCTTTGGTGTGCATAACTCACGAATTACACAAATTGGGACCTACAAGAGGTAGGTGCTTGTTAACTTTGTTTTTCGAAATATGAACATGTCTTCTTGAGTCAAATTGATGAAATTAAGTGCTTAAGATCCTAAATTTCTTCCGCATGTTTAATATTAACACTTTCATTTGGTATCAAATCATGATTTGGGCACCTAATTTGCATCAATTTGATCATGGTGGGTAGCATTTGCATGTTGAATATTTATGGGTGCTGAAATGGATATATTATTATTTTCGAAATTTTTTACTCTTCAATTTGTAATTGCTTATATGTATATGAGCATTAATGTGTTGTGAAGAGTCTGTAATTTTTATAGAGTCAATAGAGTCCGTTTAGTGTTGTAATTGTTCGAATGAAGAGGAAGAACTCAGCTGGCCGAAGAACAGGGAGATGTCGAGTCGTGTCTGAAGGAATTGAATCCGAAGCAGAAGCGATTTTCATCGTTTGCAAACCAAGTTCAATATCATAGAATACCAGTACATTGGGCCAACAATTTAGAAACGATTTCTACAGATCTAATCTTACAGCTTAAGCATGTTTTTCAGCATTCTAAACTATTTAGAATTTAAGGAAACTTACGTGTTTGACGTGGCCAAACTCATTAGCACGATGCACCTAAACACATACGAAGTCTTTGCTCCAAGAACACTACCACAAGTGATCACCTACTATCCTCTGGACTGTGACATGAGATTGTGGGATCCCAACATGTCTTGGGGAAAGGGAAAAAAGGCAGCTAGAATTTGTTGTGATGTAGATAGAGTTGAAGAAGATTTCTTTTTAGCCAGAGAGAATGTGAGAATCCCCAAAATCAAAGAACTCCTTTGTACATCTTCTTCCTATATATGAGAGAATCTGTGAGAGGTAATGGGGGAGTTACACGTAGTAACTCCCCACCATCCATCAACTCCCAGCAATTGTTGGGAGTTTTAATTAAAATTAAAATTAAAATTAATTCAATTTCATTAATAACTATAATTAATCAAATTAATAATTAAATCATATTTAATTATTTATTTCACATAACCTATAGTATTAATTTAACTTAATTAAATCATATTTAATTAAATTAAATTAATCAATTAATTAATCATTGAACTAAATATCTCACATTTAATTATGTTCATATTGGAATCATATTCAAAATGCATTCTCTCATATACTATAGTTTTAATATGAATCTAATTCATGTTTATTATTTGAATTCCTTCAAATATTGAAATCTCATTAATTCATTTTGAATCATATCATAAATTAATTTTATTATAAAGTTTAATTCTCTAATTAAACATACACTATGATGTATCTCCATACATTATATTAATTCCCTTAATATTCAAGACTTAAATAATCTTAGAACCCGTTACGAGCTAGCAGGTGGACCTAATGTGTAACGACCCATCTTCTCATGACTAATTCCTAGAGTCGTTACCACATGCATGCCTAATAACTTCTAGAAAAAGGGTTGTTGGAAAATAAACATTAACACAAAACATTTGACAAATTAAGGAAAGAAAGCCTTTCGGCCTGGGATCCCAAATAAAACAAGAAAGTTGCAAAAACTTCATTAAAACAGAGGCTTTCTAAAAACAATATGCAGACATATTTAAACCCTTAAGAACCACCATTTACAAATCTGACTAAAAGAAAAATGAGGAACTAAACTACGCAGAAATCACGTTCACATATTTTTCATGGCTCTTCAGCAGCAACCCGTCACACGCTTTGTATGTCCTTGCTCGTACCTGAAAGGAAACATTTTGAAAAGAATGAGTATTAAAAATACTCAGTAAGTAACACTATTATTGGGAGGAGATTTACAAGCATTACATGGATAACTTGAGGTTAGTTGTTGTTAAAGGGCCTAATAGTCATTTCATTTCATTTCGTTTCATTTATCATGACGTGCAAGTCACGTGGATGATTAACCAGCCTGTCACATGCTTACCAACTCACTGGAGGTGCACAAGTGGGAATCGCGAGAGATCTCTACTCCTACTGATGGTAGAAGACACCCAGTCAGTGAAGCCAAGTCTCACCCATCAAGACACCTATGTGTGCATAGCACTTTAACTACCAACTCACTGGTGGGGCGTCCATGGGTTTTTAGTCGAAACTTTACTCCCACAGATAGTAGATGGCACCTAGTCTGCGAAGCCGAGTCCCGCCCATTTAGCTCCTCATCTCAGTTTATAAACATCTCAATATTAAGTGTTTAATTTCCACAGTCCCTACTGGGATAAGTAACCTATCCTCATTTCGTCTTAAGACCCCTGTTAACAGAGTCTGATTTAACTTGCAACCCAACCATCAAGTTTCTTTCCCATAAAGGTTTTTGAAGGGCTAATTTCACATGTACTAACTACCCCGCCTTTCATCTAATTCAAGCACATATTTTATAACTAACATCCAAAGCACTAAATAGAAAAAGGCATATGTATAGTTTAAATAGCCAACGGCAAAAATCGACATATCATAATCCAAGTGACTAAACTTAGCATCGTTATTCACTGTAATGCTACCAAAAATTCGGTAGCATAACGACATATTCCTTTTGTAGATGCACTGGAGCAGATGTCTCACTACAGAAAGTTCATGAAGGAATGGCTCATCAAGAAGAAAAAGGAGAAGCCGATGAAGACAGTATACCTAGCATCGACATACAGTGCTCGTGTCCAGCAGAAAGTACCAGAGAAATTGTCTAATCCAGAGAGTTTTACTATTCCTTGTGATTTTGGTACTTATTCTTGTAGAGCATTATGTGATCTAGGGGCTAGCATAAATATAATTCCTCTATCATTGTGCAAAAAGCTAAATATAGAAGAAATAAAATCTACTACTGTTAGGCTCCAGTTGGCTGACCAGTCTATGGTTAGTCCATTTGGGATTGTTGAGAATGTGTTGACTAAAGCAGGTAGATTTTTCCTTCCTGTTGATTTCTTTGTTTTGGACATTAAAGAGAATCCTGCCATGCCTATCATATTAGGGAGACCATTCATTGCTACATGGAGGGTTATAATTGATATTGAGCGTAAGGAGCTGATCATTAGAGTCCAACAGGAGAAGAAGATCCTAAAAGCTTTTGAGGACCTTCAGAGCACATCTGAGACATTTGTTATGGGATATAGGAAAGGTGCTAGGAACAGCACCATTGATGGAACACTAGACATTTATTGTGGGATATAGGAATGGTGCTAAGATCAGTTGTGTTTTCGTTGTGACTTTTGATTTGTTTTTGTTTTTGTTTTGTAGGTCCTGTTTCCAGTTTCTTCTTTGCTTACAAGCATCCATGAGAAGGTCATCATCATTCCAGGCAGTATTGTTCACTCCTTCCATTCTTTTATTGTTCTCATGCTTGATTTTGCCTTATTTTCTTTATACATTGAGGACAATGTATGTTTTAAGTTTGGGGTGGTATGTCATGTTTGTGGAGCCCTTGAGAATCTATGTTCGGGCTAAATTCTTTTAGCTTTCTATGATTCTAGCATATGGTTGTTTTATAGATGCTATTTTTGCATGACTATGATTTCCTAGGATAAGCTTTCTTGTCAATTTTCAAGCTTTTGATGAGTTGTAAGCATGAGTGCCTAAAAAGGGAGACTTTTTAAACTTTTTCTAGGAGATGTCTTGCATGAGTAGAGTATTTTTCTTGGCTGGATTTGGACTTGAATGCTTAGGAGCGAATTATTAGGTTCATATGCTTGTTGTCACCTCGATAAGTGCAGAGAAGAGCTACAGAGTTATTTTTTAAAAAATTAGCATGTTTAATCTTGCCTAGGAGGAAAGAAAGGAATATATTCTTATCATGCTCATAAAGTAAAATCATTCTTGTTGTTACAAATTGAAAGAAAAATAAAGTCATGACTTATGCGCCAAGGCAATGTTTAATAATGATTCTGGTAAAAAGAGCTACCCCTGTTGTGAACAGTTAGGCCAACCAAATTGTAAAACTCGGGTTATGGGTCCCTGCAATAGGTGTGTGAAAGTTAATGCCACATATAAATGTTTTTTTAATTTTAAATTTTAAGCGCCTAAGTATGGATGAAAACAAACTAATTTGTTCCATTGACTCGTTAGTGAATCCTTAGTGCCAGTGTAGAGGGAAGATGAGTTGAGAGTTTAGTAATCCAATCCCAGGCTATTAGAGTCTAATCTAGCTAAGTTAGATCTCGCTTGTGCAAGTTAATTTTGGAAAACTTTTGATTTGTCTCCCTCATTTGGCCTTATGTGCATGTCTCTTGATTGCTTGATTATTGACTTTTGAGCCTTGAGGATTGAGTCATGTTTGTTGCATCTATTCTTCAACCGTTGCTTGATTATTTTTAGTTTGCTTGAGGACTAGCAAAAGTTTAAGTTTGGGGGTGTTTGATAGCAAGCATAGCTAGCTATTTTTCCCTAATTAATTTAGCTAGTCTTTGATAATTAATTGCCCAAAATTATGCATTTATGTGTTTTATTTGTAGGAAATATTTATTGGAGCTAAATTGAGAAATTGGGATTGATCGAGTGTTCGGGACGTGAAAAAATGGCAAAGAAATGAAGTTGGATCAAAGTGGAAGATTGGTGCTTTGTGCAATCTACAGACCACTGTCGAGACCCTTGTTTTTGGGCGTCTCGACGCTGGCCTTTCCTTAATTAAAACAAGAGACAAAAGGTCACAGTGTCGCAACGCTGTGACCCCAGCATCTCGACGCTCTCGGTTAGTTCTTTCACAGAATCGAGGTATCGCGGCAGCGTCGCGATGCTATGTTGATTTTTCCTATAAATAGAATGCGATTAGGGCAGATTTGGGGGGACTTCTTTGATGACTTTTTTGCCGAAAACTCACCTAATAATATCTTGTGGAGGCTGAAGCAAGTGGAGAGGAGCGTGATTCAAGTTTTGATCGTGGAGATCGTGACGAGGACGTGCGGTCTCGGCCTACCTAGTGTTTAATCCTTTTCCCCCTTTACTTTAGTACTTTTAATGGTTGATTTGTACTTAGTTTATATCATAACGCGTTGTATGAATAACTAAGTTTGTAATCTTAGGGATTGATGTAGTCGTTGGGCAATTTAAGATTGATTTATGGATGTTTTTCATGCTTTCATTTATGCATAACGTATTCTTAATGCTTTCAATTTACGGGCAATAAATTGGTTGAGGTTTGTGTTTGAATCTAACTTTGTTGAGAGGAGTTAGCTTAGAAATCGTTATGCATGACTAGGATTAATCGTGAGATCAGGAGATAATAAATAATTCAAGAAATCGTTAAAAAGGGCTATCCTTAATGCCTTGCATGTTTAATGAATTTGAATAGGGATATTGGATTCATTGCATGTGGGAGGATTATGTATGCTCGGGAGAGATATGTATGATTGTAGTTTTCCCTAGATTTATGATTCATATCATGTTTATTATCCATTAGTCAATCCATAATCCCAATTGGTGAAATCAACTCCCTAAGACTTTTGCCATCAATTGATTGTCACACTTTTTATTGCTTTGTGGTAGTTTTTTGCACTATTTGTCACTTTGTTTGGTTCCCTAACTAAAATTGGACAAAAGTATTTTCGGTAATTAAATTGATTAGAAACCCAATATAGAGGACGATATTCGAATTAATTTTCACTATATTATAACTTGGTTCGTACACTTGCGGTAAGCAATTCGTGCATCAGTGAGATACATGCTCGCGTTCGTCTCGCCCTAGGAGCGATCTCCTTTCCGAAAGCATTAAGCATGGATCAATACCAAGGTGAATGGGGAAAGTGTTCATAGTAAGTGGGAGAAGGACACGTGTCAATGTATCCTACGATCTCCACCCCTAGGTTGCACCGTGAGATTCTTATGATCTGCCTGCGTGTCGCCCTGGGAGCGACAATCCCTTCGGAGGGCCTGATCATAGGTTTCGAAACACCTCGAAGTCCAGATATGGATAGGATCACTTAGGGTAATCACCAACAGTTATCTTTCCTATCGGTAGCATGTTGGTGCGTCTCTTTATGGTCTGAAAGTGGGAGGGTTACACTTACGACGAGAAATTAAAAGTTAACAAATCCTTGACCAAATAAATGATAATTAAACACTAATGGAATATGAGTTATTCTGGTGTTCGAGTTTAGTTGAGAATGTCTCAATTCAGAGGAGGAGTAGCTGACCGCCCCTTGGTGGTTGTTGCTCTAAACATCTGAAGTATCGTTGCAAAACTATATAGATAGTTTATTAGGGTTACTTTGATTAATAGTTTTGCTAAAACTGATTGGATTATTTGCAAAGATAACTAACACGTTCAAATTGTTTATTTTCAGAAATGTCTTCCTCTATAATTCAACTACTTAAAAATGAAAAGTTAACCGACGAAAATTACTTAACGTGGAAATCAAACCTCAACACAGTTCTGGTTGTAGATGATCTTCGGTTTGTCTTATGGGAGGATTGTCTCGAATCCCTGCTCGTACTGCATCACAAGCTGTTAAGGATGCACATGACTGTTGGACCGAGGCCAATGAAAAGGTCAGGGTCTATATTTTATCTAACTTATCTGAAGTGTTGGCCAAGAAGCACGAGGGTATGGTCTCAGCTAAAGAGATATCAGGAGTTCATTACAGGAGATGTACGGACAATCGTCCTTTCAACTCCATCATGAAGCCTTCAAATACATTTATAATTCTCACATGAAAGAAGGCCAATCAGTTTGAGAATACAAACAATTCCTAAAAGCTTCTTACAATTCCAAAGCAACGTTGTGATCGATAAGATTCATTATAACTTGACTACACTCCTAAATGAGCTACAAACTTTTCAATCTCTTATGAAAGGAAAAGGATTGAAAGATGGAGAGGCGAATATCGCCCATTGATAACTCTCCAAAACGGAGTTATTTAGGCCTTAATTCTATAGGGATTTGTGTGTATTTTATGCTTAATAGGGTTGCTTTTAGATAAGATAATATACTTTGTAACCCATTTGGAAGAATGGATGTTTTGGAAGTTATTTTGGTGCAGAATATGTTGACTTCAGGGAGCAAAATCTGGGCTGGAGCAAAGCTGCCACATCACAGCTCTTTAGCCAATTTAACAAACTGAATTCTGTTAAGTTATTATCGGGATAAAGGAGCAAGGAGAGCCATCCACGTGTCCAGGTCAACCTAATTCAAGCCTCCTGTCATTCTATAAAAGGAGATAGCCGCCCAAGTCAAATTCATTCCATCCTTGGGAGAAACATTCCATTCTTGGAAAGTTACTTCCACCTTTGGGAGCCGAATAGAGGAGAGAGATTGGAAACCACCAAGAAGACCATCATTTGCAAGCTGATCAAGGGAACTAATATTTTCTTGCATTATTTTATAAATATGGATATGCTTACTCAGATTGTAACGTGTGTCTCTATGCATCTTATGAACTAAGTAGCTTTAGGTGTTGGTTAGGGAACATGTGATTGTCATGCTTAATTTCTAGTAATAAATATTGGTTTAATGCATCTTGGTTAATTGTTGTATTTATTTCTATTTTATGCCCACCTGGCCAGCCGACATGAATACCTCTCTCTAGTTTCAGGGATGATTTAGGGAGTGTGTGGCAGTTAATTAAACTAGATCATTGTGTATTGGTGAACGCCAGTGACTGAGCTAGGGATAGCCAGTTGCCTGTAGAGCTTCATTGGAGTTGAAACATACTCTAAAAAATTCGGAGTTCCGGGAGGAATCTGATAATAATATTGCGACAATTTTGCATGATCAATAATATTGCTAGAGCATCTTTTAAAACAATTACTAAATCCTGACCAGCGCCTATTTCTAATCTGTCTGCCTAGTTGTTTACTTTTTGTTCTGTCATTTCTTTGGCTTCAGCATTTTATCAAAAACCAATCATTTTTACCACTCTTGAAACCATTGAAAAACTAAGCAAAATAGATAAAGTGAAAGCTAGTTCAGACCTTGGATTCGATAAATACTTATTACTTGTTGTGGACTGTGTATACTTGCACAGAGTTCTAGAGTCTTTTTATATCGTATTTTCACTCACTCTATGAGCCCAACAAGTTTTTTGCGCCGTTGCCGGGGAACTTGAATAAGTTTTTATCTGATCTGTTTTGTGTATGTGTTTTAGTGGTTTGGTGCTATAACTTTTTTATTGTTTCTTTTGTTTTTGCATGTGTGAGTTTGGTGCATGAGCTATCTGCCTAGGGTAAGGTTCGAGCATTATCAAGAAATTGAGAGGACATTCAGGAGAAGAAGGAGAGAGCAGCGTAGAAACCAGAATCAAATGGATAACGTGTCGCGTCTCCCGCAGGGTCCTGAAGATCCAGCGAACCCCCAGCAGAATCGTTTGCTACAGCAAAATCAGCCGCTGGAGCAAAATGAGCAGCAAAATAATCAGATTGAGAATCCTATCTTGGTAGCAAATGATTGGGCCAGAGCCATTCGAGTGTATGCTTTTCCAATGTTTGATGAGTTAAATCTAGGGATTGCACGTCCTCACATTGAGGCAACAAATTTTGAAATGAAACCGGTAATGTTTCAGATGTTGCAAACCATAGGTCAATTCCATGGTTTGTCATCTGAAGACCCTCATTTACATCTTAAGTCTTTTCTAGGAGTTAGTGATTCTTTTGTAATTGAAGGAGTGCCTAGGGATGCCCTTAAATTAACTTTGTTTCAGTATTCTCTTAGAGATGGAGCAAAGGCATGGTTAAATTCTTTTGCTCCAAAATCGATTAGGACATGGAATGAATTAGCAGAAAAATTTCTTAGTAAATATTTCCCACCAAATAGGAATGCGAAATTGAGGAGTGAAATAGTAGGGTTTAGGCAACTTGAGGATTAGACTTTTAGTGAGGCTTGGGAAAGGTTTAAGGAGCTTTTGCGAAAGTGTCCCCACCATGGTTTACCACATTGTATCCAAATGGAAACATTTTACAATGGGTTAAATGGAGCAACCCAGGGTATGGTTGATGCTTCAGCTGGAGGAGCCCTTTTGGCAAAAACTTTCAATGAAGCCCATGAAATTTTAGAAAGAATATCTACTAATAGTTATCATTGGTCGGATGTTAGAGGCACAAATAAAAAGGTTAAGAGTGTGTTAGAGGTTGATCTTGTGTCCACCATCAGGGTTGATCTTGCAATGATTGCTAACACTCTTAAGAATGTGACAGTGATTATGTTGGGTTTTATGCCCTAAAACTCGTAGATAGTAAATCTACGTTTGACCGAACATTAATAAAGTGATGTATTATTCAATGTTTGTATTATATCTTGTCTTGTTAACCCAAATCCAATAAACTAAACATCCATGGCTAATAGAATGAGGCTTGAACTAGTATGTAGGGACATACGGGGATCAATGTTCAAGTTTTAGTCTAAAGGGTCTGTAGTATAGGGATAAGGTTGGGTACCTTATCCTGGTGACACTATGGATACGGCCCGCTTTCTATATTGATACAAACGTATTGATCCAACGCGTTCATGTGGTTGACATGCGAGTGGGGGTATCCTGTGCAATGAGTTTGCACAAAGACCGGACCGCGAAATAGTTAACCACTAACTGTAACACCGTTAGTTAGCTCGGTTTCTATTTCACTAGGATGACCTAGGCAACTTGGCCTTAATCCTGAGTGGATTATGGACTCCTGTCCATGAGGGATTGTCCTTTGATTTGTACGGGTGAGAGTGACCTGTTCGCCGACTCAATAAGCCTACCATTTTGGGGACAAGACCGAGTGGGGAGCTGGGAACGTAGTCTTACAAGATGGAATTCACTCCTTCCTGATATGAGGGTAAGTAGAGGTGTGTTCCCTTAAGTGGTGTCTCCGGGTCTTGAACAATGGGCCCTACCCTCTTTATGGCACGAGAGGGATTTCTGTTTGTTGGTTGGACCACAAACAGGTTGTTCATTAGAGGAGAACTGGTACTTAAGGACCAAAAGGTAGCCCATGGGTAAAACGGTAATTTGACCTAGCTGGGGTACGAACACACGTGAAGGGCTAACTTGCTGTTGACGGTCAATATCCGTGGACACAGAAATATATCTGCAGTGAGAAGAGTGCAGCTGTGGTTCTTTAGTGGAGTGAACCACATTTAACGAATATTGATTAACTTGGTTAATGAGTTTAACCAACTAATCTCATATCGTTGGAGCTTCTGATCTGTAGGTCCATTAGGTCCCACCGGTAGCTCATTCAGGCGTTGAGGTAAAATTCTAAGGATGGATTGAATGTTCGAAGGTGTTCGAATATTTAACTAAAATATGAATTTGGTTCATATTAAAACTATAGGTTATAATTAATATGCATTGGATGTATATTAATACTATAGTTTTGAGAGGGAAAATAATAATTGAATATGTGATGTTCAATTTTATTATTTTTATATTAATTAATTTTGAATTAATTAATTGATTAAGTTTAATTAAAATTGATTTAATTAAACTATAGGTTAAAGAGGGATTAATTTAAATAAGATTTAAATTAATGATATTTCAATTAATATTGATTAATTGAATTTTAATTAATTATCATTTAAAATTTTGTTTTTTAAATTGATAATTAATTATCTGGTAACTGAACTTCAGTTACCAGAAATAGGCGTGCAGTTATCCTCCTGATCGATAGGTAAGGGGTGGAATTCAGTTTTTAGAGAAAATTACTCTCAGTCTCACGCCTCTCTCCCTCTCTCTCGCTCTCTCTCGTTCTGCTCTTTCTCTGAGAATACAAAGTGTTTTTCCCAGAAGAAATCCTTAGAGTTTTTCAGTTCCCACAAGCTCTCAACGTGTACCCCTTTGAGAATACTGGTGAATCCTCGTGGTGGTGTTCGTGGCAATTTTTCCAGCAAAAACAAGGTATGCTAGTTGCTGTTTTTGGGAACAATTCAGAGAAAATTTGGTGAAACGATCAAGAATTTCTACAAAGGTAACTGTCTCTCGGCCTCGGATCAAAAGGATCTTTTTATATAGATTAGATCTATATTTTAGGGCTGTATTAGCATGTTTTATAAGCAATTTCCAGCATGTTTAAACTTGGTTAAATTGCTGTAATTTACCCAACGTATTGGTATTTTGTTCTTAAATTAATTCGGGGTTAAAGGTTCTGTTTGTTTTTCCGCTGCGCAGCGGCTATTATCCCTTCAGATTAGTCATCAGCAGCCACGAGCTGTGGAGCCTGTTGCATTGGTGAACCAAGTTGCAGACGAAGCATGTGTCTATTGTGGTGAAGATCACAATTACGAGTTTTGCCCCAACAATCCAGCTTCTGTGTTTTTTGTACGTAATAAGAGGAACAACCCTTATTCTAACTTTTATAATCCAGGTTGGCGCAACCATCCCAACTTCGCATGGGGAGGACAAGGAAGTAATGTGCAAGCACAACAGAAGGTGAAAGTCAGAGAGTTCTCTTGAGGCAATGATGAAAGAATATATGGCTCGTACATATGTCGCAATTCAGAGTAATCAAGCTTCAATGAGAGCCCTAGAATTGCAAGTGGGTCAGCTAGCTAATGAGCTGAAGGCAAGGCCTCAAGGGAAACTTCCTTCAGATACTGAACACCCTAGAAGGGACGGTAAGGAGCAGGTAAAGGCAGTAACTCTTAGGAGTGGTAAGCCACTAGAAGAGAGGAAAGAGCCTAGTAAACCCAGGCGTAGAAAAGAGTTGTGATAAAAATGTTGTTGTTGAGAAAGAGTTGGAGACTGGTCAAGGTGCCGGAGGCAGCAATAATGATGCTGGAACATCGTGTTCTGTTCCAGATGTGGAACCACCTTATGTGCCGCCCCCACCTTATGTGCCGCCCCCACCTTATGTACCACCTCTTCCTTTTCCACAAAGGCAAAGGCGTAAGAATCAGGATGGTCAATTTAAAAAGTTTTTAGAGATTCTTAAGCAATTGCACATAAATATCCCTTTAGTATAAGCTATTGAGCAAATGCCTAATTATGCTAAATTTCTTAAGGATATTTTAACTAAAAAGAAGAGGTTAGGTGATTTTGAAACTGTATCTCTTACAGAGGAATGTAGTGCTATTCTTAAGAATTGGCTACCAACCAAGGCTAGGGATCCAAGATCATTTACTATACCTGTGTCTATAGGTGGAAAAGAGTTAGGTAGAGCACTCTGTGATTTAGGTGCAAACATTAACCTTATGCCTCTTTCGGTCTATCGAAAGTTAGGTATTGGTGAAGCTAGGCCTACCACAGTCACACTCCAGCTAGCTGATAGGTCTTTCACATATCCAGAGGGTAAAATTGAGGATGTCTTAGTGAAGGTAGATAAATTCATATTTCCTGTTGATTTTATTATTTTAGACTATGAGGCTCATAAAGATGTCCTAATTATTCTAGGTCGTCCATTTTTGGCTACTGGTAGGGCATTGATAGATGTTAAAAAAGGGGAATTAACAATGAAAGTTTGTAATGAGAAAGTAAAACTTAATGTGTTTAAGGTCATGAAGTATCCAGACGAAATGGAAGATTGCTCTTTCATTAGGATTCTTGATAACACAATTGTTGAGACAACAATGCAGGATTCGGCTAGCAAGCATTTGGAAAATCGGGGAGAGGTTAGTGTAGAGGATTTAGAAGTTTGTTCTTTAGAAAGAAAAAATGAAAAAGAATTGTTTAGGTGTGAGGATGTTTTTGAGTCTTTAGATTTAGATCAAAGGAAGGCTCCTCCTATTAAAAATCGGGGAGAGGTTGTTAAAAAGGAGGTGATTAAATGGTTGGATGTTGGGATAATTTATCCAATTGTAGATAGCAATTAGGTAAGCCCTGTCCAATGTGTTCCTAAGAAAGGAGGTGTCACTGTGGTGAGCAATAAAGACAATGAGTTGATCTCAACCAGGACAGTAACTGGCTGGAGGGTTTGCATGGATTACAGGAGGCTTAATAAAGCTACCCGTAAGGACCATTTTCCTCTACCATTTATTGACCAGATGTTGGATAGATTGGCTGGTCAGGCCTACTACTGTTTCTTAGATGGTTATTCTGGGTATAATAAGATTACTATTGCTCTTGAGGATCAGGAAAAAACCACTTTCACCTGCCCTTATGGGACGTTTGTTTTTAGGCGGGTGCCTTTTGCCCTTTGCAATGCTCCAGCAACATTTCAGCGGTGTATGTTAGCAATTTTTTCAGATATGATTGAGTCCACTGTTGAGGTATTTATGGACGATTTTTCAGTTTTTGGAGGGTCTTTTCAGAGTTGTTTGGATAATTTAGGTAAGGTGTTAAAAAGATGTGAGGATACCCATCTAGTTCTTAATAAGGAGAAATGCCACATCATGGTGAAGGAGGACATAGTGTTAGGTCATAGGATTTCTAAGAATGGTCTAGAAGTTGATAGAGCAAAAATTGAGGTTATTGAAAGATTAGAACCACCGAATTCAGTGAAAGGGATTCGAAGTTTTTTAGGTCATGCTGGATTTTATAGAAGGTTCATAAAGGCTTTTTCCAAAATCAGTAAACCTTTTTGTAACTTATTATGCATTGGTCATGTTTTTTTATTTTAATGCAGATTATAGGAAGGCTTTTGAAACTTTAAAGGCTGCTTTGATTTCAGCACTCATTCTTTGTGCACCTAATTGGAATTTACCATTTGAGGTAATGTGCGATGCAAGTGATGTTGTTGTAGGTGCTATGCTGGGGCAAAAGCAGGGCAAATTTATCCATGCTATATATTATGCAAGCAGGCCGGTTTTAAATGAGGCACAAGTCAACTATACAACTACTGAAAAGGAGTTGTTAGTTGTTGTGTTTGCTTTTGAGAAATTTCGGCCATATTTGGTTGGATCCAAAGTCACAGTGTTCACGGATCATGCAGCAAAAAGGTATTTAATGTCTAAGAAAGATGCAAAGCCTAGACTAATTCATTGGGTTTTATTATTGCAGGAATTCGACTTGGAGATAAAGGACATGAAGGGATCCGAAAATGTCATTGTAGATCATTTGTCTCGTCTTGATCCACCATCATCTTTGCTGAGGCAATCTGCCATTTCAGATTCTTTTCCAGATGAACAACTCTTTGTTGTTGAGGTAAAGGTAGTAAAGGATGTCCCTTGGTATGCTGATATTGTCAACTTTTTGGCAAAGGGAGTCACTCTTATTGATATGGATTGAAGGCAGAAGAAAAAGTTTGAGCATGATGCAAAATTTTTCTATTGGGATGAGTCATTTACGTATAAGCAATGCTCTGATGGTATTATTCGTAGGTGTGTTTCAGGTGATGAAGCAAAGGAAATCCTGGAGCAATGTCACTCTTCGCCGTATGGAGGCCATTTCAGCTGTCAAAGGACAACTATGAGGATTTTGCATTGTGGATTCATTTGGCCTACCTTATTTAAGGATGCCCACTAGTTCTACAAGCAATGTGATGCTTGCCAAAGGAGAGGAAACTTGGGGCCTAGAGATGAAATGCCTCTCACTTACATTTTTGAAGTGTAGTTATTCGACGTGTGGGGTATTGATTTTATGGGGCCATTTCCCCTTCTAATGGCAATGTTTTTATCTTATTGGCAGTTGATTATGTGTCCAAGTGGGTGGAGGCCATCGCATGCCATCAGAATGATGATAAGACAGTAGCAAGGTTTCTTCAATCGCACATCTTTGCGCAGTTTGGGACACCTATGGGCTTTAGTAAGTGTTGAGAGTACACATTTTGTTAATAATATCTTAACTAAGCTTTTAGCTAAGTATGGAATTAAGCATAGGATAGCTACCCCTTATCACCCGTAAGCAAATGGTCAAGCTGAAATTAGTAATAGGGAAATAAAATCTATTCTAGAGAAAGTAGTCCATCCATCTAGGAAGGATTGGTCCTTTAGGTTGGATGAGGCTCTTTGGCCTTATAGGACAGCCTATAAGACTCCTCTAGGTATGTCTCCCTATATGTTAGTATATGGGAAAGCTTGCCGTTTACCATTAGAGCTAGAGCATTAAACATTTTGGGCTTTGAAAAAGTTAAATTTTGATCTGAGTCGTGCAGGAGCAATTAGAATGCTGCAGCTTAATGAATTAGAGGAATTTCGCCAATTTTCTTATGAAAATGCAAAAATGTATAAAGAAAAGACTAAGTTGTGGCATGACAGGAGAATTAAGCCTGAAGAGTTTGTCAATGGTCAAAGAGTTTTTCTTTACAATTCTAGATTGAAATTATTTCCTGGGAAACTAAAATCCAAATGGTCAGGTCCGTTTAGTGTGATTGAGGTTTTCCCCCATGGAGCAATTACTTTGCAGGACGAAAAAGATGGGAGAGTGTTCAAAGTGAATGGACAACGTGTGAAGCATTATTGGGACAAGGAGTTTCAGTTGAAATATCCTTCCCTAAAGTTGGTTGATTATTGAGAGAGCAAGATTTTTTGCGGGAGCATTTCACAGAGCAAAATTTTGAGCTCCCAGAATTTGTTGTGATTTTATTTTCGCTATTAAGATTTGGTTTGATTTTAATTTGAATTATATTAGATTTGATTTGTTTAAATTTTGCATGATTTAGTTTAAATTCGTTTTTTATTTTAAATTTTGTAGATTTTATTTTTGAGAAAATTTATTATTTTTGCCAGTTTAGTTTTATTTTCCGATTAGATTTATTTAGATTTTAATTCAGTTTTTATTTTTCGGTTATTTAAATTTCTTTTTAGCTTAGATTTGAATAAAATTTCTCCTGATTTATTCGGTTTTGAAAAATAAAAATAAAAGATAAAAATTTGATTTAAGCGGTTAATTCAAATTTTTGGATTTGATTTGATTTTAATTTGAATTCGTCTGTATCCAAGATTTGTTTTGCTCAGGAGTTTGTTACGGCAACTTTATGGCTGAAGCAAAACTCTCGCCCGAATGGGAAGGGTTTTGTTGTGAATTAATTACTTTTACCGTTTGGATTTTGAATTTTTTGTGGGCAGGTTAATTGCATGAGCCATCTGATGGAGCCACGTGTCGCACAGGGACAATCGAACCGTTTAGCCGTTTGCCAGCACATAAGTATTTACTATGGGTGATTAAAATGAAGGTGTACATATTACACATGCGGAAGCAATTGAAGATCGAAAGCACTTAAGACATTCAATTTTACTCCGAAAGCATGCATGTTCTAGAAAAGACAGAATAGTGAGTTTAGAAAACACCAACCTTTGTAGCTCACTTATGTTGAACTCCTTGTGGTGTTTGCCTCTCCTATGCTCCTTGGACAACCTCTAGAGTCTTCCCTACTATACTCCGGGCCAAGAACGACTTGTGGGAGTCTATATAAGATAGGGAATGGGAAGGGAATGCTTGAAGCATCAAGCAATGGAGAAGAATGAGAGATGAGAGAACTTTGAGTCCAAATTCCAGCAGCATAACCTTAAGGAAATGGCTCTCTTGTGTTTGAATATGATTCAAACTCCTTTTAAAGACATTCTCCATGCAAAGCCAAGCCTCAAGACACAAGACACATGGTGTATTTGCAAGCTCAAGTGGATTCTAGGTGTACATTACACAAGACATGCAACAATGCATGAGTGAGTTGTCTTTCCACTTTGAATGATCATGCATTAAGTGGATTTCCAACTAAATCCACTAAATTCAAATTGAAATCAAATTTCAAGCTTGCAAATTATCCCCAATTTCAATTCTAAATTGAAATTGATTGCTTGGTAATTAATTTGAAAATTTGAAAATTAATTTTGATATGATTAATCTAATTAATCTTTGTTATCTTGTGCAATTCCATATATATGATTCCTAATACATATATATAGTATTCAAAACACTTTTAAATACTTCATCTCTCATTTTCTAATTTAATTCATAATTAAATTATTGTGTCAAACAAAATTTACGATAATACCCTTTTTCCCGATTTTGAACGATTCAAAGCTTCCTATCTTTTGTTCTAGGCTTAATTCCGATATGAGCTAGTAGGGGGACCTAATGGACCTATAGATCATGGGCTCCAACGATTCGAGGCTAACCGACTAATCTCATTGTCCAAGCTAGCCAACATTCGTTAACTATCGGGACACTCCACTATAGCCCGATAGTTGCACTCCCCTCACGATAGATATATTTCCGTCCACTTGATTTAACCATGATTAGTAAGTCGATCCTTCACAGGTTGTTCGTAGCTATAGCTAGGTCAATAAGTCGTTTTACCCCTATAGTACTTCTAGTTCCTTAAGTCCCACTGATCCTCTAATGAACAATTGGTTTATGGTCCAACCAATAAACCGAGTCCCTCTCGGGCCAATGAGAGGGCGGGATCCCTTTGTTCAAGCCCCGGAGTCAGCACTTAAGGGAACAACCTCTCTACTATCCCTTATTCGGGTAGGAGTGAATTCCTTCTTGCATGACTATGTCCCCAGCTATCTACCCGTTCCTATCCCTGAAATGGGAGACTTATTGAGTCGGCGATACTGAGCCACTCTCACCTATGCAGATCTAAGGATAAGCCCGAATAAACAGGAGTTCATAGTTAGCTCAGGATTAAGATCGAGTTACCTAGGTCATCACATGAAATAGTCAGTCTCGTCAGTAAACGGTGTTATAAAGCGAGAGCGACTTATTTCTCGGTCCTGGTCTTATGCAAACTCATTGCATAGGACGCCCCCACTCGCATGTCTCTACATGAACGATTTAGGATCACATCGTCTATACCATCTATAAAGTGGGTCGCGTCTCATAGTGTCTCCAGAATAAGGTACCCAACCCTATTCCTATACTATAGACCGTTTTGGCTATTACTCAAGCTTGATCCACTTTTATATCTCTACATAAAGCTCAAGTGTTCATCCTATAACCATGGATCTTAGTTTATTGGATTTGGGTTATTATATGTGCAATTTAATTTATTCAGTAATGACTTTTACTGAATCAATCTCGATAACACCTTTATCGAATAAGTATATAATTCGTTTAACATTCACTATCTACGAGTTTTAGGGCACCAATCCCAACATAAAATTCAAGATTTTACCGTTAGTGGATTTGCTTTACAAATTAAATTTGAACGGTAATTCCATTTAATGCGGGGATAAATCTTTCGGTTATGATTTGAATTGTTGCAGCTCTATTTATTCCAAAGCCTTCGGTAGTTCTTCTCACTTCATTTTCTTGATCATCCCTTGTTAGTTATATTTCTCTTCTTCTGTTTGCGATAAACTTCTTTTGAATCTCCAATGGCGAAAACGAGAGCAAGAAGAGAGAGAGATAATGAGGAAGAAGAGGTACCAGTTACCCCCGAGGCACAGAAAGTGAAAATGAAGAAGAAAAAGACACTGGAGGAGAAAGAAGCTAAAAGAAGGAGAAGGCAACAACGGGCTGAGGGTCAAGAGGCTGTACATAAGGTTGTGGAAGATATTGCTGCCTCAGAGGTTGAAGAAGACCAGACGGAACCAAAAGAACAAAATCCAGAACAGACTGAGCCGAGAGTTGAAGATACAGAGGAAGTGCGAGAAGGAAATACAGAGGAGATTCAAGAAAAGCAGTCGGAGGATGTGCAAGAAGAACAGGCAGAGGATGCGCCTGTTGAAGGTAATGAGCAAGAACATGAGGCTCGAGTGGAAGTGATCATGCCGGAGGTGCCTAAACGTCACCGCATAAAGCGAAAAGTCGGTCGTGTTCATGTATTCCGAACTAATACTCCCTCGCCTCCAACCACTGATTCTGAGCGAGAAAATGTAGAAAGAGAGGAACAAGAGAAGAAGGAGGTTGAGGAGGCAGGAAAGAAAGCAGCGAAAGAAAATTTGACACAGCGTCAAGAGGACAGAGGCAAAAGAATTTTTGAGGCATCGGATGAACCTGAAGAGGAAGTAGAAGGACCGTTCATCCGCTTCATCAATGAACTTGCTCGGGCAAAATACCGGGAAATGTTAAAAAGAGATTTCGTATTCGAAAGAGGGTTTGGTGACGATCTACCACATTTCTTGAGGGCAGGGATCGCGAATCACGACTGGAGTCAGTTTTGTGCCAAACCAGACCCAGTGAATTCGAACATTGTTCGAGAGTTTTATGCAAATGTTGATAATGTAGAGGAATTTCAGGCCATAGTCCGAGGAGTGACTGTTGACTGGAGCCCAGGAGCGACCAATTCATTATTCAACCTTCAGGACTTCCCACACGCAAGCTTCAACGAGATGGTGGTGGCACCATCGAGTGATCAATTGAATCCGGCGGTTCGAGAGGTTGGCATTGAGGGGGCTCAATGGAGGCTATCAAAGACAGAAAAGCGAACCCTTCAAGCTGTCTATCTAAAGAGTGAAGCCAATACTGCTTCGTCAAGCTACGTTTGCTTCCGACTACGCATGATTCAACAGTGTCTCGCGACCAAGTGCTTCTGCTATTCGCAATTCTTCGATCCATAAGTATTGATGTTGGAAAGATCATCTCAAATGAAATCTTTAATTGATGGCCCAAAAAGGTGGGGAAGTTGTTTTTCCCAAACACGATTACGATGCTATGCAGCAGGGCAGAAGTGCCCACGGTTCCAGAGGATGTGGTTTTGCTTGATAAGGAAATCATCGATACGCCTAATCTGGCGCGGCTTCAGCGAACGCAAGAGGCACGCCAGGGTGGGTTAGTGTGTGGAATTCATCAAATCCTAGAGCAACTGGCACTGTCGACCAGTAGGCAAGAATTTGCTGAAAGGCAAGCTCAAAGCTATTGGACCTATGCTAAAAGGAGAGATGACACACTTCGGAGGGCTTTACAATCCAATTTATCCAAGCCATATCCGGCCTTCCCTGTGTTTCTCGATGATTTATTTAACCCCTGGATTCCGCCCCCACCTGTTGAAAGAGAAGAAAATGATGATGAAGAGCAGGGTCAGGAAGATTGATGGATGAAATGATCTTCAGCGAGCATTACTTTTGTTTCTTTATTTTTGATTGCTCGCGCATATTTGACCCCGCTTTCTGTTATGTTTTCTTGTTTTTGAATTTTCTGTCTTTAGGCCATCAAAATATATGCTTTTGTAATTTCTTTTTATGTTTTTAATGAAATTTCTGGAGTCGTTTCTGTTCTATAGCACTGAGTAATTCCTAACTTAACTAACTTTCTTCTGAATTTTTTAAGCTTGGACTGGTTAAGCTTAATTAGATCAAGGTATTTTGATCTCCATAAACCTTTTGCTTGAGCATTTCTTCTAGCCTGGTCGATTGCTGCGGCGAGAAGATTCTGAGGTAGTGTTGATTTATTTGATCCACTTTAAGCTTAGTTCTAGTCCCACGCTCGGTTTAAAGTTAAGATAGAAAAATTTAAGTTTGGGGGTATACTTTGAAATGTTAATGATTCATTGGGGACAATGAATAATTCAAGTTTGTGGGACTTTCTGCTACTCCAATTCTTTTGCTCGTGCATTCCTCTCCTTTATTAAATAATTTTATAGGTTATTGAGTAACCGTGGACATTTGTGATACCCACAGTTTGTCTTCCCATCAAGAGATGACCTAGGAAATAAGAAAAATGAGAAAAAATTATTATTTGCTAAAAAAAACTTATTGTTGAAAATTTTGCTGAGAAAATTCATGGAGCAAAAGTTTTGAAGGATGAATGATAATCTAGCAGTTTTTCTCCAGAACTTAGTTGAGCTTCATCATAAAATGTCACCATTCTAAGGGGCAAGAGATGGAATAACTAAGGATTTTTTGAGCTTGTCAATGAGTATTTAGCCTAGTTGGTGATGAGTTTGAGACAAGGGTATACTGCACCATAAAATGGGTCATCCCATGCTTAAGAGCTTATGACTGTAGGGCTGCTTTAAGTCTGAAAAACAAAAATATAAACCCCTTAAAAATGTGTTTTAAATGTCTGATAATAGAGCTAGGTTGTGGCAAGTTCTTAGAATTGAGTTAAAAGTGGTGATTATTTGTCCATGCCGGAAGAATTATTTTTGTTGCAGCAGAGCTTGGTTTTGCAGAATGCTCAAGTGGAGGTTGAAGGTAGTGTTGGAATATCTATTTTGATTAAGCTATCCCTTGTCTAACGTTTTGAATTCTTAAGGGAAGGTTGGTTAGTTTTGCTCGGGACGTGCAATAGTTCAAGTTTGGGGGTGTGATAACTCTCCAAAAGGGAGTTATTAAGGCCTTAATTCTATAGGGATTTGTGTGTCTTTTATGCTTAATAGGGTTGCTTTTAGATAAAATAATATACGTTGTAACCCATTTCGAAGAATGGATGCTTTGGAAGTTATTTTGTGCAGAATATGTTGCTGGGCGACTTCAGAGAGCAAAATATGTGCTGGAGCAAAGTGAGGAGCAAAACTGCCACGCCACAACTTGTTAGCCAATTTAAAAAACCGAATTCTATTAAGTTATTCTCGGGATAAAGGAGCAAGGAGAGCCATCCACGTCTCTAGGTCAACCTAATTAAAGCCTCCTGTCATTCTATAAAAGGAGATAGCCGCCCAAGTCAAATTCATTCCATCCTTGGGAGAAACATTCCATTCTTGGAAAGTTACTTCCACCTTTGGGAGCCGAACAGAGGAGAGAGATTGGAGACCATCAAGAAGACCATCATTTGCAAGCAGATCAAGGGAATTAATATTTTCTTGCATTATTTTGTAAATATGGATATGCTTACTCAGATTGTAACGTGTGTCTCTGTGCATCTTATGAACTAAGTAGCTTTAGGCGTTGGTTAGGGAACATGTGGTTGTCGTGCTTAATTTCTAGTAATAAATATTGGTTTAATGCATCTTGGTTAACTGTTGTATTTATTTCTATTTTATGCCCGCCTGGCCAGCCGGCATGAATACCTCTCTCTAGTTTCAGGGATGATTAAGGGAGTGTGTGGCGGTTAATCACTCCAGATCATTGTGTATTGGTGAACACCAGTGACTGAGCTAGGGATAACCAGTTGCCTAGTGCTTGATCGGTAGAGCTTCATTGGAGTTGAAACATATTCTAACACATTCGGAGTTCCGGGAGGAATTTGCTAATAATACTGCGACAATTTTGCATGATCAATAATATTGCTAGAGCATCTTGTAAAACAATTACTAAATCCTGACCAGCGCCTGTTTCTAATCTGTATGCCTATTTGTTTACTTTCTGTTCTGTCATTTCTTTTGCTTCAGCATTTTATCAAAAACCTATCATTTTTACTACTCTTGAAACCATTGAAAAAGTAAGCAAAATAGATAAAGTGAAAGCTAGTTCAGACCTTGGATTCGATAAATACTTATTACTTGTTGCGGACTGTGTATACTTGCACAGAGTTCTAAAGTCTTTTTATATCGTATTTTCCCTAACTTTAGGAGTCCAACACCCATTCCAAGAAACAATTCCTGAAGGGTTCATCCTCAAAAGTGAAGTCTGTACCTCAAACATCTAGCTTGAAAAAGATACGGATGAAGATAGGAAACAAGGGAAAGGCTCCTATTAATGCTAAATGAGGGAAGAAGAAGGCTAAAGTAGCTGACAAGGGAAAATCTTCCATTGTAATGTTGATGGACATTGGAAGAGAGATTGCCCCAAATACCTCATAGAAAAGAAGCAAGAAAAAGAAGGTAAACCTGATTTACTAATCCTATAATCTTGTCTTTTAGAACATGATCAAAATGTCTTGATACTTGTGATAAGTGCCAAAAATATACCTATTTTTCCCCTTATTATTAGCTCATTTCTTGTGAAACTTGTATACGTTTTTGGATCAGATTTACTATTCCCAAGCCTACAAAGTGTAAAAGTTGGTGAGTTAGGTATTTGAGAGTCATGTGTGTCAAATTATACATATTTGTGCTTAATTGGACTCAGTTTGGTAAGAATTTGACTTATTTTCATGTGTTGCAGAAAAACAGACGAAACAGGGCAAGATAGCAGAAATGCGATCGCATTTCTGCCAAGGCCAGATTAAATTCGACTGCATTTCTGGGCAGAAAGAGACAGGTCCAAGTCTGTCACGGGTCGTTTTGAACGAGCTTTCTATGCATCTAACCAACCGATTTGACTCAGAAGCTGACTGGGCTACCTACAAGCACCATTTTCATGACTCCTCAACCACTCCCTACGCTATAAAAGGCCAGGAATCGAAGACAAATGCAAGCAAAACTCAGTGGGAAGAAGAGAGTGGTGACAAAACCCTAGTAGACACCCTGGAGTCGTGATGCCCGAGGTCCTTGCTAGAAGACTAAATTCTAACCTTAGTTAGACATCAAACCTTAGTGCTTGTAGAGGTTTCTCCCTATTTCCATCTTGTAAAAGGAGAGTAGAGTGTCGTTAGAACTCTAGAGGGATTGGATAAATTGAAACAACCATAGGTTTAGCTACTGCACAATATTTTCCAGCACCTATTTCTTTTCATTACTTTTTGTACTTCTCAATTATTAATTCAATGGAAAGTTATTTGTTTGCTTTTTTATCCAGCACGCGTAGCTAAATTCCATTAAGGGGTTCGGTTTAGTGAATTCCCTTGTGGATAGAATAGCTTGAAGGTTGATTGTTTGCCTAAGCTTTATGTATGCATGTCATCTTTTATTGATTATTAATCTAATCTTGTTGAGTTTAACTTTATCACTTAGACTTAGCATGCTCATGAGTTTGGTACCGAAAGGGTCAAACGATATCGGTTCTCATAAAGAGGATATAGGAGAAAGGGCTCGAAAGAGTGTATTCGATGTTATATGAGATGGTCGCTTATAACAACTATAGGGTTATAGGTTGCATGCATGAATCATCTATGTCGGAGTCGAGTCACAGAAATGTGCACAACGATACTCGCTTAGCCTTCGAACGGTTCTTGGGAGCAAGGTCAAATAGAAGTTAAATCTGACCCAATGCATTTCTAGACTTAAGTTAAATAAGCCATTACTAGAGTTATTCACCTTTGGGTTGAAGCTTTACTGGATTTCTCGCTTTTATTATTGTCTGTTTATTCTTTTCATTAATTGCTTTATTATTTTGAAAACCCCAACATCAATTACTTATACTTGGTTACCTACTTCACAATTTAAGTGTTGTTTCTACTTCAAATCTGTGTTTAATTAGTCCACGTGGGATCGATACTTTTGGAATACTTGAAGAGTTTTTATTACTGCATACGATAGTGTATACTTGCACTTAGCTAGACTGAAATTCATCTTTAATCATTATTTTCCATCTTAGTCTTTCTACCACCTTTAGTTTACACCACATCAAGTTTTGGCGCTATTGTTGGGGACTAAAAGTGAAACCAGTTTTTGTTTGTTGAAATTGCGATTTGATTGCGACCGCATTTCTATCTTAAGAGAATCTGACTTCGATTTGTAGGTTGAAGTTGGTGCATGAGGAAATAGTTGAAGGGAATAAAAGTCCCCACGCAGCGGAAGCGCATCGATTGGACCTTACGCCGTATATTAATTAACATTAAAATACCGTTACGCTAACTCAAACAAAACTTTAAACAAACTTTAAAGTCGCTGTAAAATCGGTTTAAACATGCTAAAATAAATCTAAATTTATTTTTAAAAATTTTCTAAAGAAAAGAGGAAGAACCGTTACAAACCTCCGTTGTAGACTTGACCGTTCTTCGCCAACGACGCTCCACGAACGAAAACGCAGCAGCCGCTTTAAGGTTTTCTTCGCTGGAAATTCTTCTTTGAATGACACAATAACCACAGAGGTTACACCGGTATGTCTCTGAGTCTAGGAGGCAAAAGACTTGTGGGAGTCTTTCTCTAAGAGGGAGGCTAGAGAGAATTCTAGGTCTTGTCTTTCAAGAGTGTCAAGTGTCAAAAGGTGTCATGACCAATTAGGTCTAGTGTTCTATTTATAGAAGAGAGACCATGAATAAAATATTCAATTAAATCAATCTTTACCATAATTGATTCAATCTTATTCCTTAATTAATCAATCATGATCAATCAATTCCATAATTGATTAATCTTTTCCACAAATGACTAATTACTTCCATAAGTGATTAGATCATTTCCATAAATGATTAATCACTTCCTTAAGTGATTAA
The DNA here is from genome assembly GCA_036850905.1 of Luffa acutangula. Taxonomy (NCBI): domain Eukaryota; kingdom Viridiplantae; phylum Streptophyta; class Magnoliopsida; order Cucurbitales; family Cucurbitaceae; genus Luffa; species Luffa acutangula. The sequence continues at coordinate 26,772,234 of CM072088.1, read as the reverse complement.
TTATTTCCATAATTGATTAATTCCCAGTTAATGAATTCTTTAATTAATTAACCACCAATTAAATATCACATATTTAATTCCCGGCCTAGAATTAATTAATTTGCCCAAACACATTTTAGGCCTTAAATTAATTAATTCATTATTTTGAACTCTTTCAAACTTCCATAAATTTATATTTGAACTTTTCAAATATTAATTTCTCTCATAATAATATATCAATATATATTATATTTGTTTCCCTTAATAAATTGAACATTTTCAATTTACTTTTATTACTTAGTTGCCTCAAATTACTTTACGAGCTACCAGTGGGACCTAATGGACCTGCACATCAGAAGCTCCAACGATGTGAGATTAATTGGTCAAACTCATTAACCACATTAATCAATATTCGTTAGCTGCGTGTACATTCCACTATAGACTCACAGTTGCACTCTTCTCACTGCAGACATATTTTCTGTGTCCACGGATCTAGACCAATATCGACTAGTTAGTCCTTCACGAGTGTTCGTAACACCAGCTGGGTCAAATTACCGTTTTACCCCTAGGTTACCTCTATTTCCTTAAGTACCAATTCTCCTCTAATGAACAACCTGTTTATGGTCCAACCATCAAACAGAAAACCCTCTCGTGCCATTGAGAGGGTAGGGCCCTTTGTTCAAGACTCGGAGTAACCACTTAAGGGAACACTCATCTGCTTCCCTAAAGTCGGGAAGGAGTGAATTCCATCTTGTACGATTATGTTCCCAGCTCCCCATTCGGTCTTGTCTCCAAAGTGGTAGGCTTATTGAGTCGGCGTATTGGCCACTCTCACCCATACAAATCAAAGGACAATCTCTCATGAGCAAGAGTCCATAATCAACTCAGGATTAAGACTAAGTTGTTTAGGTCGTCCTAGTGAAATAGAAAACCAACTAGTTAACGGTGTTATAACCAGTGGTTACTATTTCGCGGTCCGGTCTTATGCAAACTCATTGCATAGGATACCCCCACTCGCATGTCTCCTACACGAACGCGTTGGATCGCAACGTTTGTATCAAATACAAAGTGGGTCGTATCCATAGTGTCACCAGGATAAGGCACCCAGTCTTATCCCTATACTATAGACCCTTTAGGCTGTTTCTTGAACAATGATCCATATGTCACTACATATAGTTCAAGACTCATATTATAGCCTTGGATGTCTAGTTTATTGGATTAGGGTTATTATTAGGCAAAGACAAATATAAAATAACTAATAACAATTAATGGAAAAATATATTAATATTATTTCATTAATATCCGGTCAACGGTTACATTCACTATCTACGAGTTTTAGGGCATAAAACCCAACAAACTCCCACTTGAACTAAAACACTAGTTAGTGGGATGTAAATGCAATAATCTAAAGCTGGAAATACAATGAACTAGGGCATCCTTATACCCATTATACATTTCTCCCACTTGCCATAGATTAGATGGCATACATATCTCGTAGACCTAGACCCTCTAGATGACCCTCAAACACTTTAGCCGTGAGAGTCTTCGTAAATGGATCAGCGATGTTGTGCTCCGAGGCGATCTTAGTGACGATCACATCTCCTCGTTGCACAATCTCCCGTATCAGGTGATACTTCCTCTCGATGTGTTTACCTCGTTTGTGGCTTCGAGGTTCTTTTGAGTTGGCTACAGCCCCACTGTTGTCACAGTATAGTGTTATGGGCACGTTCATATTCGGAACCACTTCCAAATCAGTCAAGAACTTTCTGAGCCATACTGCCTCCTTAGCTGCTTCGCAAGCTGCTACATACTCAGCCTCCATGGTTGAGTCTGCTATGCATCCTTGTTTGATGCTTCTCCACACTACTGCTCCTCCATTGGGGGTGGATACTGACCCTGATGTGGTTTTCCTTGAATCCTTATCAGCTTGAAAGTTAGAGTCAGTGTATCCAGTAAGAATCAAATCCTTAGCTCCATACACAAGCATGTAGTCCCTCGTTCTCCGATGATACTTGAGGATATTCTTAACCGCTCCCCAGTGGTCCAACCCTGGATTAGACTGATACCTACTGACTACTCCCACTGCATAACATATGTCAGGCCTAGTGCAGAGCATAGCATACATTAAGCTGCCCACAGCTGAGGCGTAGGGAATGTGTCTCATGTTCTCAATTTCTTGAGGTGTCTTAGGATACTGTTCCTTAGACAGGTGTACCCCATGTCTGAAGGGTAGTAGTCCCTTCTTGGAGTTTTGCATCGAATATCGAGACAACATCTTGTCAATATAAGTTGCTTGAGACAGAGCTAGCGTTTTGTTCTTACGATCCCTAATGATTTGGATTCCCAAAACATATTGAGCCTCTCCCAGATCTTTCATTTGGAATTGGGCTGCTAGCCATTTCTTAATGTCAGTGAGGTATCCTACATCATTCCCAATGAGTAGGATATCGTCTACATAAAGTATTAGAAAAGCTACTTTCCTTTTGTTGATTTTCTTGTACACACAAGGCTCATCAACGTTTTGGTCAAAGCCAAAAGATTTGATTGCAGTATCAAATCTAGTGTTCCATGATCTGGATGCTTGTTTCAATCCATAAATGGATCGATTGAGCTTACAAACCTTTTGTTCCTGACCTTGGGCTATGAACCCTTCGGGTTGAGACATGAAGATATCCTCTTCAAGATTACCATTCAGAAAGGCAGTCTTGACGTCCATTTGCCATATTTCATAGTCATAATATGTGGCTATGGATAAGAGAATTCTTATGGACTTTAACATGGCTACAGGAGAAAAGGTTTCCTCATAGTCAACCCCTTCCTTTTGGGTATAACCCTTTGCCACTAGTCTAACTTTGAAGGTCTGTACCTTTCCAGCTGCATCTCTTTTTCTTTTATAGATCCATTTGCACCCTATGGGTTTTACCCCATTTGGTAGATCTTTAAGTTCCCATACAGAATTGGAGTACATTGACTCCATTTCCAGGTTCATGGCTTTGACCCATTCATCCTTATCTTCGTCATTCATTGCCTGTCGATAGGACAATGGATCCTCAATGCCATCATTAGGTATGACAACCTGAGTTTTAGTTAAACCCAAGTAGCGGTCAGGTTGTAACACAACCCTCCCACTGCGTCGAGGCATTCCCAATGTTTGAGATGGACGAGATGGATCTGAAGAACTAGTTCCTTCATCAACCCTTGTTGAAGGTCCAACTTCATCAACAACTCTTGATGATTCTTCAGTAGCTTCTCCTAATATTATCTTGCTTCGTGGTTTATGATCTCTCATGTGGTCTTCCTCTAAGAAAGTGGCGTTTGTCGATACAATCACCTTATTTTCTTGTGGGTCGTAGAAATAACCACCTCTCGTTTCTTTAGGGTAACCAACAAATTGGCACAGTTTTGAACGAGGTTCCAGTTTCTTAGGATTTGTCACAAGCACGTGTGCAGGACAACCCCAGATGCGAAAGTGATGCAAACTAGGTTTACGCCCCTTCCATAATTCGAAAGGTGTTTCAGAAACACTTTTCGAGGGAACATTGTTCAAGATGTATACTGCAGTCTCTACTGCATACCCCCAAAACGAGCTAGGCAATTGAGCATAGCTCATAATTGATCGAACCATGTCCAACAAGGTTCTATTTCTCCTTTCTGACACACCATTTTGTTGAGGTGTACCAGGGGCTGAGAGTTGAGATTGGATTCCATGTTCTATCATATAATCCTGGAATCTTTGATCCATATACTCCCCTCCTCGATCAGATCGAAGTATTTTAATAGATTTACCTAATAGGTTTTCAACTTCAGCCTTAAACTCCTTAAACTTTTCAAGGGCTTCAGACTTATGTCCCATTAGGTACAAGTAACCATATCTTGAATAATCATCTATAAAAGAGATGAAATATTCGTACCCTCCTCGAGCTTTTACATTCATTGGACCACATAGATCCGAATGTATTAACTCTAAGGGTTCTTTGGCTCTGTAACGTTTTCCAGTAAAAGGTCTTTTGGTCATTTTTCCCTCGAGACAAGATTCACAAGGTGGTAGTGAATCATCTTCTAACTTGCTTAGAAGTCCATTCTTTACTAAACGACCGATCCTATCGATGTTTATATGACCAAGTCTAAGATGCCAAAGATTAGTATTGTTACTTGATGGAGAAATCTTTTGCCTTTTACTTTGAGTTTCAGCAGTTTTAAATAATTCGTGATTTAAAAGTGCTTTGTTTTCGGTTGGTCTTGAAACATACAAGTTATTTTCCAATTTGGTTGAACAAATAAGTACACCATTTTTATAAATGAACGCTTCATTCATATCAAAAGTAACTGTATACGATTGTTCAATCAAACATGAAATAGAAATTAAGTTCCTCTTAATCTTGGGAACGATTAACAAACTTTCTAAAAGTAAGAATCTATTTCTAAAAAATAACTTTGCAGCTCCCACTGCTTTAGCTGAAATGACTTCTCCAATTCCGACCCTGAGTGTCATTTCCCCATCGTTCAACTGCCGAAAGGAACTATTTTCCTGAAAAGAAGAGCAAACATGATTAGTTGCTCCTGAATCAAGTATCCAGGTAAACTCATCATGTTCTACCAGGCATGTTTCTAAAACAAGTAAATCAAATTTACCTTCCTTTTCCTTCTTTTTCTCAGCAAGGTACTTTGGGCAGTTTCTCTTCCAATGTCCATCTACATTGCAGTGGAAACACTTGCCCTTGTCTGCCATAGCTTTGGCTTTTCCCTTGCTTTTAGCAGCAGTGCTGGGAGCTTTCCCCTTGTTTCCTTTCTTCTTCTGAGTTTTCTTTGAAGAAGTGGCTACAGATTTAGTTCCAGAGGATGAACCCTTCTCGAACTTTCTTTTAGAGTGGACAACGTTTGCCTCTCCTTCTATCTGTCCCTTGTTCTTAAGAAGAGACTGATAGAGCTGTAGCTCATTTAGGAGACTAGTCAGGTTGAATGTTATTTTATTCATCATTGCATTGCTTCGAAACTGTAGAAAACTCTTCGGAAGAGATTCTAAGACGAATGCAACCTGACTACGCTCATCTATGACTGCCCCGTTTGCCTCTGCCACGTTGAATTGGACCATCATATCCAGGACATGCTCCCGAACAGACGTGCCCTCTTTCATGCGACAGCTATAAACGTATTTGAGAGCGTCATGGTGGAGTTGATAGGACGGTTGTCCAAACATCTCCTGGAGAGAGTTCATAATCTCCCTCGCTGTTACCATGCTCTCATGCCTTTTAGCCAAAACTTCAGATAAGCTGGCTAAGATATAGATACGAGTCTTATCATTGGCCTTTGTCCAGCGGTTATAAGCATCCTTAACTGCCTGGGATGCATTACGAGCAGGGGCTGGAGGACAATCCTCCGTTAAGACGAACCGCAGATCATCGACAACAAGAATCGTATTCAGGTTCGACTTCCACGTAGCATAATTTTCACCGGTTAATTTCTATTTTTAAGCAGAGAGAAAATTGAGGAAGACATTGCTGAAATTTAAACAAACAATGACCGTATTAGTTATATTTGCCTTAACCCATCATACAAGCAAACAATTGCATACAATCCAATCATTTTAGCAAAACAGACAATCACGGAACCCTAAAACTATCGATTTAGTTTTGCAACGATGTTTCAGAGGTTTAGAATGTCAGCCACCGAAGGGTGATCAGGCACTCCTCCTTTGAAATGAGACACCTCTCAGCTAATTCTAATTCCAGAATAACTCATATTCCTATAGACATTAGCCACCGTTGTTCGGTCAAGGATTTGTTAACACTTTTAACTCATCCTCGTAAGTGTAACCCTCCCACTTTCAGATCTCAGAGGCACGCACCAACAGGCTACCGAAGGGAAAGACAACTGTTGGTGATTAGCCTAAGAGCTCCTATCCTTTTCAGGAGTTCACGATGTTCCGAATCCTATGACCAGGCCCTCCGAAGGGATGGTTGCGCCAGGACAACCTGCAGGCGGATCATAGGACTGTCACGGTGTGAACTATGGGCGGAGACCGAGGGATACGTTGACACGTGTCCCGCTCCCACTTACTCTAGACATTTTTCCCATTCACCTTGATATTGATTCATGCAAACACTTTCCGAAAGGAGGCCGCTCCTAAGGCGACTCGAAGCCGAGCATGAATCTCACGTTGTGAATATAGGGACGTAGGAGCAAAACTTGATTTAAATCTCGTTTTGTAATTTTCCTCCCACTGAAAATGTCCTAAGGTTAGTATAGGGTTGTTTAACTTAGATAGTATTCGGCTAAGTCAATCTATCTAAGTCTGATCCTATTATAACAATTATGGAAATGATTCAACTGCAATCTTTTGGGTGAATTAAACTTCTTTTAATAAACCAAACATTGCAAGTCAACATTACTATGGTTAATTCAACTCAATGGGGTTAGTTCCCAGGTAGGAGGTGTTCAGTAAACCGTCAACTTAAATACCCCCAACCTTAGACAGAACTTTACCGAGAGAGTTCCCTTATAACCTCAGTAATGTAAGGTCTTTACTCTAAAGATCTAGGTGCATTAAACACTTTTAATAAACATAGTGACATTGCATGCTAACATTTAACTATGATTAATTCAACTCCGGTATTCCAGGTTAGTTCCCAGGTAGGAGGTGTTCCGTAAACCGTCAACTTAAATACCCCCAGCCTTAGACAGAACATTACCGGTGGAGTTCCCTTATAATCATAGCAATGTTTTTCCTACTTAGTAAATTAAAACTATTTTTAATTCTAAGTAAGAAAAGATTCTAATCCTATTAGAAATCGATCTAGGTCTAATTAATTTTAAACAATTTAAAATTAATCCAGTTTATCCTATGATCTTATGTTCGCATGCAAATCTTGATTATAGATTGACGGTTTCTAATCATTAATATTAAAGAACTATTTCAAATTTTAATGATTAATCCTATAATCAAGAATCTAGGGTTTAATTCATTCAACAATCTCATTCAAATTAAATAATTAAACCACACTAATTGCATGAATAATATAACAATTATATTATTAACTATGGATGTTTCATGCTTCATGCAATTTTTTATTTTCTTTTATTATAACAATTATAAGCCAATCAAGAAAATCAATCAAGCATGCTTCATTCATCACATTAAACATAACTATTTATATTTAATTTAAGTAATGACATGCTTCATGCTTTCCAATTTTTCATATAATTAATATACACTTATATTAAAAAATATGAAAACAAATTCATGCATTTAAACATACATTATAACAATTTATAATATATAAAAAATGCATGAGCACGTTTATAACCTAAGGTGGGATTAAATATTCTATATGACATCCATAAAGCATATAAATAGCAATTGAACCGGTAAATTTTGGCCCGTAGGATAAAATAAAGCATTAAATTACATTAATTTAGCTAAAATTCTATCCTAAAAATCCATGTACAGCTCCGGAATTGGTCTAGACAGCACAAACCGCCCCGAACCACCTCGAACCGGCCTCCAAAATCATGAACCATGCCAAAAATTGGCTGAACCGGACCAAATAGGTCCCAGCCCAGCCGAACCGGTCCGAGCCGGACCGGCCACGCCTTGAACTGCGCCTATTGAAACCCTAGGTCGCACCTCCATCGTGACAGCGTCGAGACGCTGTGTAGATAGCGTCCCGACGCTGTGCGTATTCCTTATCTGACGCGTGCGTAATCGAGACTGCGTCGAGACGCTGTTGAGGTAGCGTCCCGACGCTGTGTGCTTTCCTTATCGAGCGCCTTCGGTATCGAGACAGCGTCGAGACGCTGTTGAAGGAGCGTCCCGATGCTGTTGCGTCTGGAGGCAGAATCTGGGCGGCAGCAGCATCGATTCTCCGATTTCGGCCCCGATTTCAGCGGCGATTGCTCTGATTTTTATCTCATAAAAACCTATTCTAGACCCGGACTTACATAGGACTCGATTTTACATAAAATACCCAAAACACCGGGCCTTACAAGATAAAAATCACATAAAAATAAAATCTATGGCCATAAAATTAACCCAAACAGTTCAATGCAAACCGAACATGCATTATGCATAAATCCCACCTATTAGAGCCTATCGCAACTTTTAAAATTAATTAATAGGGACAGCGATGGCTCTGATGCCCATTGAAGGGAATAAAAGTCCCCACGCAGCGGAAGCGCATCGATTGGACCTTACGCCGTATATTAATTAACATTAAAATACCGTTACGCTAACTCAAACAAAACTTTAAACAAACTTTAAAGTCGCTGTAAAATCGGTTTAAACATGCTAAAATAAATCTAAATTTATTTTTAACACTTTTCTAAAGAAAAGAGGAAGAACCGTTACAAACCTTCGTTGTAGACTTGACCGTTCTTCGCCAACGACGCTCCACGAGCGAAAACGCAGCAGCCGCTTTAAGGTTTTCTTCGCTGGAAATTCTTCTTTGAATGACACAATAACCACAGAGGTTACACCGGTATGTCTCTAAGTCTAGGAGGCAAAAGACTTGTGGGAGTCTTTCTCTAAGAGGGAGGCTAGAGAGAATTCTAGGTCTTGTCTTTCAAGAGTGTCAAGTGTCATGACCAATTAGGTCTAGTGTTCTATTTTTAGAAGAGAGGCCATGAATAAAATATTCAATTAAATCAATCTTTTCCATAATTGATTCAATCTTATTCCTTAATTAATCAATCATGATCAATCAATTCCATAATTGATTAATCTTTTCCACAAATGACTAATTACTTCCATAAGTGATTAGATCATTTCGATAAATGATTAATCACTTCCTTAAGTGATTAATTATTTCCATAATTGATTAATTCCCGGTTAATGAATTCTTTAATTAATTAACCACCAATTAAATATCACATATTTAATTCCCGGCCTAGAATTAATTAATTTACCCAAAAACATTTTAGGCCTTAAATTAATTAATTCATTATTTTGAACTCTTTCAAACTTCCATAAATTTATATTTGAACTTTTCAAATATTAATTTCTCTCATAATAATATATCAATATATATTATATTTGTTTCCCTTAATAAATTGAACATTTTCAATTTACTTTTATCACTTAGGTGCCTCAAATTACTTTACGAGCCACCAGTGGGACCTAATGGACCTGCAGATCAGAAGCTCCAACGATGTGAGATTAATTGGTCAAACTCATTGACCACATTAATCAATATTCGTTAACTGTGTGTACATTCCACTATAGACTCACAGTTGCACTCTTCTCACTGCAGACATATTTTCTGTGTCCACGGATCTAGACCAATATCGACTAGTTAGTCCTTCACGAGTGTTCGTAACACCAGCTGGGTCAAATTACCGTTTACCCTGGGTTACCTCTATTTCCTTAAGTACCAATTCTCCTCTAATGAACAACCTGTTTATGGTCCAACCATCAAACAGAAAACCCTCTCGTGCCATTGAGAGGGTAGGACCCTTTGTTCAAGACTCAGAGTAACCACTTAAGGGAACACTCATCTGCTTCCCTAAAGTCGGGAAGGAGTGAATTCCATCTTGTACGATTATGTTCCCAACTCCCCATTCGGTCTTGTCTCCAAATTGGTAGGCTTATTGAGTCGGCGTATTGGCCACTCTCACCCATACAAATCAAAGGACAATCTCTCATGAGCAGGAGTCCATAATCAACTCAGGATTAAGACTAAGTTGTCTAGGTCGTCCTAGTGAAATAGAAAACCAACTAGTTAACGGTGTTATAACCAGTGGTTACTATTTCGCGGTTCGGTCTTATGCAAACTCATTGCATAGGATACCCCCACTCGCATGTCTCCTACACGAACGCGTTGGATCGCAATGTTTGTATCAAATACAAAGTGGGTCGTATCCATAGTGTCACCAGGATAAGCCACCCAGTCTTATCCCTATACTATAGACCCTTTAGGCTGTTTCTTGAACAATGATCCATATGTCACTACATATAGTTCAAGACTCATATTACAGCCTTGGATGTCTAGTTTATTGGATTAGGGTTATTATTAGGCAAAGACAAATATAAAATAACTAATAACAATTAATGGAAAAATATATTAATATTATTTCATTAATATCCGGTCAACGGTTACATTCACTATCTACGAGTTTTAGGGTATAAAACCCAACAATAGTTTCATCTCTTCGAGCTAGATCCTGAGATAGAAAGAACCTCTCGTCGTCGCCGTAGAGAGAAAAGGCGAAAGAAGAAAGAGCAGCAAGAGTTGAGCGCACAGGAAAATCTTGAAGAAACAGCTTGTATTCAAGAACTTCCAGTGGACTAGCTCGGAGTCGATCCTTCTATTGATCAACAGAATCGTGGAATGGACAAAAACGGTGGGAGAAATACCTCCAGCACCAATAGTTCCACCGGTGCCACAAAATGAAAATTCGATCTACGTTGCAGAAGATCGTAATGAGAAGTAAGGGATTATGTCTTACCAGTTTTTCAAACTTCAAATCCAGGAATACTTGAGCCACCAATTGAAGCACCACAGTTTGAGTTGAAGCCAGTGATGTTTCAAACGCTCAACACTATGGGCCAGTTTTTAAGAATTTGTAGTTCATTTAAAGTTACAAGAGTTCCAGAAGATACGTTGAAATTTGAACTTTTTCCTTTTTCATTACAAGGAGATGCAGAGGCGTGGTTAGATTCATTTCCACCAAACTCCATAACATCTTGGAAAGATTTGGCAGAGAAGTTCCTAGAGAAGTCTTTTCCATCCAACAAGAATGCTAAGTATAGAGCAAAGACCATTGCTTTCAGAAAATCTTATAATGAGCCTTTGGATGCAACGTGGGAAAGATTCTAGAAGCTAGTCCGAAAGTGTCCTCATCATGGTTTGCCTGCCTGCATCATTCTCGAGAATTTCAATAGTGGGCTCGATCAAGCTTCGAAAGCCTTAGTCAACGCATCAGCAAATGGATCCTTCCTGAAAAAGTCTGTAAATGAAGCACATGCTATTCTAGATACCATAGCCACAAATAACCGACATTGGGGAGAAAACGAGACTACCATTTTGAAAAATCCAGTGAAAGTTGTGGATACGGAAGCAAATTCTACCATGTAAACTCAGATTAATGCCATTCATAACATGATGAAGAACTTGACTATGGGAACTCAAGCGAATATTGCTCTCGCTAATGCTATCTCTTCTCCATGTTGTGATATTTGTAATGAAGAACATATATAACGACTCAAGCGTCAGAGGAGGATGATCAAAGTGGGGTTTCTCTCCCTGAGCTTGGGGCTCCTCTTTTGGTTCTTCCTGTTGGGGTGGAGGTGGGTGGTGGGCTATCCTAGGTCCGGGTTCCCTAAATTTAGTCATGATAAAGTTCCCATCAATTGTAGATGCAAGATGACTAATTGTTGCAATTCTGAAGTGTTTAAAAATATGAGATAAATTAACTCCAAAATACTGTGCAAGTATACACAATCTAGCAGCAAGTGATAAGTATTTATCGTATCCACAGGGTCTTGAATTGCCTACCTCTATTGATTTAATTTGTCTTTTTAGTGATTTCAAAAGGTTGGTTCAATTGATTGGGTTTTTAAAACGTTGAAACAAAAGAAATACGAAACCAATAAATGATTACGACAAGAGAAAACATAATGGAAACAAACACAGGTTAAGACTTCTGTAATTGTTTATAAAGATGCTCCAGCAATTCGTTTGATCCGTCAATCTCATGCAGTTTTATCAGCGGGATCCTCCCGGAACTCCGGATTTTTTGGAATATGTTTCAACTCCAATGAACCTCTACCGATCAAGCACTCGGCAACTGGCTATTGAAGGGAATAAAAGTCCCCACGCAGCGGAAGCGCATCGATTGGACCTTACGCCGTATATTAATCATTAAAATACCGTTACGATAACTCAAACAAAACTTTAAACAAACTTTAAAGCCGCTGTAAAATCGGTTTAAACATGCTAAAATAAATCTAAATTTATTTTTAAAACTTTTCTAAAGAAAAGAGGAAGAACCGTTACAAACCTCCGTTGTAGACTTGACCGTTCTTCGCCAACGACGCTCCACGAACGAAAACGCAGCAGCCGCTTTAAGGTTTTCTTCGCTGGAAATTCTTCTTCGAATGACACAATAACCACAGCGGTTACACCGTTATGTCTCTAAGTCTAGGAGGCAAAAGACTTGTAGGAGTCTTTCTCTAAGAGGGAGGCTAGAGAGAATTCTAGGTCTTGTCTTTCAAGAGTGTCAAGTTTCATGACCAATTAGGTCTAGTGTTCTATTTATAGAAGAGAGGCCATGAATAAAATATTCAATTAAATCAATCTTTTCCATAATTGATTTAATCTTATTCCTTAATTAATCAATCATGATCAATCAATTCCATAATTGATTAATCTTTTCCACAACTGACTAATTACTTCCATAAGTGATTAGATCATTTCCATAAATGATTAATCACTTCCTTAAGTGATTAATTATTTCCATAATTGATTAATTTCCGGTTAATGAATTATTTAATTAATTAACCACCAATTAAATATCACATATTTAATTCCCGACCTACAATTAATAAATTTGCCCAAACACATTTTAGGCCTTAAATTAATTCATTCATTATTTTTAACTCTTTCAAACTTCCATAAATTTATATTTGAACTTTTCAAATATTAATTTCTCTCTTAATAATATATCAATATATATCATATTTGTTTCCCTTAATAAATTGAACATTTTCAATTTACTATTATAACTTAGTTGCCTCAAATTACTTTACGAGCTACCAGTGGGACCTAATGGACCTACAGATCAGAAGCTCCAACGATGTGAGATTAATTGGTCAAACTCATTAACCACATTAATCAATATTCGTTAACTGTGTGTACATTCCACTATAGACTCACAATTGCACTCTTCTCACTGCAGACATATTTTCTGTGTCCACGGATCTAGACCAATATCGACTAGTTAGTCCTTCACGAGTGTCCGTAACACCAGCTGGGTCAAATTACCGTTTTACCCCTGGGTTACCTCTATTTCCTTAAGTACCAATTCTCCTCTAATGAACAACCTGTTTGTGGTCCAACCATCAAACAGAAAACCCTCTCGTGCCATTGAGAGGGTAGGGCCCTTTGTTCAAGACTCGGAGTAACCACTTAAGGGAACACTCATCTGCTTCCCTAAAGTCGGGAAGGAGTGAATTCCATCTTGTACGATTATGTTCCCAGCTCCCCATTCGGTCTTGTCCCCAAAGTGGTAGGCTTATTGAGTCGGCGTATTGGCCACTCTCACCCATACAAATCAAAGGACAATCTCTCATGAGCAGGAGTCCATAATCAACTCAGGATTAAGACTAAGTTGTCTAGGTCGTCCTAGTGAAATAGAAAACCAACTAGTTAACGGTGTTATAACCAGTGGTTACTATTTCGCGGTCCGTTCTTATGCAAACTCATTGCATAGGATACCCCCACTCGCATGTCTCCTACACGAACGCGTTGGATCGCAACGTTTGTATCAAATACAAAGTGGGTCGTATCCATAGTGTCACCAGGATAAGGCACCCAGTCTTATCCCTATACTATAGACCCTTGAGGCTGTTTCTTGAACAATGATCCCATATGTCAGTACATATAGTTCAAGACTCATATTACAGCCTTGGATGTCTAGTTTATTGGATTAGGGTTATTATTAGGCAAAGACATATATAAAATAACTAATAAAAATTAATGGAAAAAATATATCAATATTATTTCATTAATATCCGGTCAACGGTTACATTCACTATCTACGAGTTTTAGGGCATAAAACCCAACAGCTATCCCTAACTCAGTCACTAGCGTTCACCAATACACAATGATCTAGCGTGAATTATCGCCACACAACTCCTAAATCATCCCTGAAACTAGGAGAAGCTATACATATCGGCTAGCTAGGCGGGCACATAATGAAATTAAAGAACAACAATAATTCAAGATGACATAATCAAATAGAATTTCCAGATTTTATAAATATAACAACCACATAATTCTCAACCTATGCCTACAAAGCAATTAGTTCATGATTGAAACCATAAAATACATTACAATCTCGATAAGCACATTCATAATGCAAAATACACAAGAATTACTAATCCTTTTAACAATTGGGGAGATGAAACGACTGCTCCAAACCACCAAGAACATGGAAGAACTTCGTCTTCTTGAGAGGAATCGCAAATGGTCTTCTTAGATCTCTATTATGTCGTCAATTCGGCCTTCGGCCGCTTGATTCGGTCTCTAAGTCGTGAATGAGTTTATCTTTGACGGCTCCTTCTTTTATAAGATGAGGTTTAACCTAATTAGGTTAATTTAGACACGTGGAGGGCTTTCCAAGCTTCTTAGATATGAAAATAATTCAGCCAACGCCACTTTATTAAAATGGCTAACAAGCTGTGACGTGGCAGTTTTGCTCCCTGGTTTGCTGCAGCACAGATTTTGCTCCTTCAAGTCGCTCAGCAATATTTTCTGCACAAAATAACTTCAAAAGCCTCCATTCTTCCAAATGTTTTAAAACATATAATATTCATCTAAAAGCAACCCTATTTAACACAAATGATACACAAAATACTATAGAACTAAGGCCTAAATAACTCCCTTTTGGAGAGTTATCATACCCCCAAACTTGAACTATTACGCGTCCCGAGCAATACTAACTCACATTCCTTTGAAAACTCAAAACATTAGTCATAGCACAACTCAATCAAAATAAATATTCCAACACTACCTTCAACCTTTACCTGAGCATCCTGCAAAACCAAGCACTGTTGTAGCAAAATAATTCTTTCAGCTTTGAACATATAGTCACCACCTTTAACTCAATCCTAAGAACTTACCACAGCTGAGCTCTATTATCAGACATATTTGAACACATATTTTAGGAGATTTATTCTTTTGTTCTTCAGACTTAAAACAACCTTACAGTCATAAGCTCTTAAGCATGGGATGACACACTTTATGGTGCAGTATACCCTTGCTTCAAACTCATCACCAACTAGGCTAAATACTCATTGCTAAGCCCAAAAATCCTTAGTTATTCTATCCCTTGCTTCTCAGAATGGCGACATTTTATGATGAAGCTCACCTAGGCCCGGGAGACAGAAAACTGCTAGATTATCATTCATCCTTCAAAAGTTTTGCTCTTTCAATTAATTTTTTTTATCATTTTTTTATATATTCTCCTAGGTCATCTTTTCACGCAAAGACAAACTGTGGGTGTCACAAATGTCCCTGGTTACTCAACAACCTAGAAAAATTATTATGAAGGAGAGGAATGCTCGGGCAAAACAAACGGAGTAGCTAAAAGTCCCCCAAACTTAAATTATTCATTGTCTTCAATGAATTAGCAACATGATAAGTAAACCCCCAAACTTAATTTTTTCTATCTGAATTTTAAACTAAGCGTGGGACTAAGATTAAGCTTAAGGTGGATCAAATAAGACAATGCTACCTCAGAACTTTTTGCTGCAGTCATGACTAGGCTAGAAGGAATGCTCAAGCAAAAGGTTTCTGGAGATCAGAACACCTTGATCTAATTAAGCTAACTAGTCCAAGCTTCAAAAAATTCAGAAGAAAAATAAGTTAGATACTCAGATGTGCCAAACAAAAAAATATTTGATTTCATTAAAGATGAAGATCACAGATTTACGTAATCATGACAGAGATAGATTTTAAAGCAACAGATAAAAACAAAGAAGCAGAACATAACATAAGCAGAAAGAGCACAACACATGCAAGGGGAGCACACAAAATCATTCATCAAAATATTTGCTCAAAGAAACTGAAACTTCCCTTTAATTTTTTTTTTCATGTTCAACCTCTTGTTTTCTTCTTCCTCTCAAATGATGGGCGGGGGTGGAATGCATGGGTTCATAAGATCATCAAGAAAAATTGGGAAGGCTTGATATAACTTAGAAAAATTTGCTTGCATAGCCCTCCTTAGTGTGGTGTCCCTTCTTCAAGCATAGCTCCAATAGGTTTGAAGTTTTCTCTCAGTGAATTCTAGCCTACTAAGAACCATCTCAAGTTGCTCCAGCACTCTATGGACACCGCACAACAAACCACCCTGGCACACCTCACCTTTTTTTTAAGCCTAGCCAGGTTGGCAGGGTCAATAATCCCCTTATCAAACAAGTTTATATCATTGGAGCTCTTTGGGACTCTGACCCTTCAAGTGTTATTGCCCTCATCCTAGACAACCTCCACTGGGCAAATTCTACCATGTAAGCTCAGATTAATGTCATTCATAACATGATGAAGAACTTGACTATGGGAACTCAAGCGAATATTGCTCTCGCTAATGCTATCTCTTCTCCATGTTGTGATATTTGTAATGAAGAACATATATAACGACTCAAGTGTCAGAGGAGGATGATCGAAGTGGGGTTTCTCTCCCTGAGCTTGGGGCTCCTCTTTTGGTTCTTCCTGTTGGGGTGGAGGTGGGTGGTGGGCTATCCTAGGTCCGGGTTCCCTAAATTTAGTCATGATAAAGTTCCCATCAATTGTAGATGCAAGATGACTAATTGTTGCAATTCTGAAGTGTTTAAAAATATGAGATAAATTAACTCCAGAATATTGTGCAAGTATACACAATCTAGCGGCAAGTGATAAGTATTTATCGTATCCACAGGGTCTTGAATTGCCTACCTCTGTTGATTTAATTTGCCTTTTTAGTGATTTCAAAAGGTTGGTTAAATTGATTGGGTTTTTAAAATGTTGAAACAAAATAAATACGAAAGCAGTAAATCATCACGACTAGAGAAAACAAAATGGAACCAGACACAGGTTAAGACTTCTGTAATTGTTTATAAAGATGCTCCAGCAATTCTTTTGATCTGTTAATCTCATGTATCAGCAGGATCCTCCCGGAACTCCGGATTTTTTGGAATATGTTTCGACTCCAATGAAGCTCTACCAATCAAGCACTAGGCAACTAACTATCCCTAACTCAGTCACTGGCGTTCGCCAATACACAATGATCTAGCGTGAATTATCGCCACACAACTCCTAAATCATCCCTGAAACTAGGAGAAGCTATACATACCGGCTAGCTAGGCAGACACATAATGAAATTAAAGAACAACAATAATTCAAGATGACATAATCAAATAGAATTTCCAGATTTTATAAATATAACAATCACATAATTCTCAACCTATGCCTACAAAGCAATTAGTTCATGATTGAAACCATAAAATACATTACAATCTCGATAAGCACATCCATAATGCAAAATACACAAGAATTACTAATCCTTTTAGCAATTGGGGAGATGAAACGGCTGCTCCAAACCACCAAGAACATGGAAGAACTTCGTCTTCTTGAGAGGAATCGCAAATGGTCTTCTTAGATCTCCATTATGCCGTCAATTCGGCCTCCGACAGCTTGATTCGGTCTCCAAGTCGTGAATGAATTTATCTTTGACGGCTCCTTCATTTATAAGATTAGGTTTAACCTAATTAGGTTAATTTAGACATGTGGAGGGCTTTCCAAGCTTCTTAGATATGAAAATAATTCAGCTAACGCCACTTTATTAAAATGGCTAACGAGCTGTGACGTGGCAGTTTTGCTCCCTGCTTTGCTGCAACACAGATTTTGCTCCTTCAAGTCTCTCAGCAATATTTTCTTCACAAAATAACTTCCAAAGCCTCCATTCTTCCAAATGGGTTAAAACATATAATATTCATCTAAAAGCAACCCTATTTAACACAAATGACACACAAAATACTATAGAACTAAGGCCTAAATAGCTTTCTTTTGGAGAGTTATCACTAATTTCATCATGCAGGTCCCACGCGACTTAGCGACTCTGCAGAGTGCTGTGATGAGGGAAGGGTGCCCTAGACCTACGGTGGTCGCTCCTCTGCGAATTCGGCGCATGGAAGAATATATAACTTTTCCTACATTTATACTGTGGTCGGTTGCCATAGAGAATAACAGAGCTGCTCTTTCCTTTGTTACATCACTTAGATTCATCACAGGTAAGAGTTAGGCACACAGAAAACTATGCCACACTCTGTTATCCACTGTCAGATCAGAGGATTTAAAGTTTATTGCTTCCCCCTTCTTATTAACCAAGTTGCCCTTGGCCTACAATGATGCTCTATAATTTGATGGGCATTAAAGTGATTTCTTGCGTAATCATTGTACCCATCCCTGTCAATGTTGGGAAGGCCATAGAACCGGTTAATAGATGTCGAGTCGAAAGGGATCATTTTACCCCTAAGAAAGGAAGTAGTGGATCCTTCCGTCATGTTAGCGTAAAATTCTTTAACGATAGGGACTACAGCGACCTGGGGGTGCCTAGTGAACGTGCCCCAACCTCTCTCATCTATACTATGGGTTAGCTCAGGTTGATTTTGGGCACTTGGAACTAACCCTCTTTCAGGAACTATCCTCCTACTTACCACGTAAGGATTATATACATCTTCAGCATTCCTGCTAATAAATCTTCTCCTATCAAAGGGAGCAGAGGATGAAGAAGTTGTTGATCTCCTAGATCTGTTCGCACTCATGGTAGAATGGGTATGAAGAGTATAAAAACGTAAACGGAATGGGAAAAAGGGCTCCTAACAAAAATCTAAAATGGGTTGGAAGCTAAGAAAACTAAGGAACTTAGAACAATAGGTCCAAAAACTCCAACACATAAATGCTCTTCCTCCTTTAAAAACAAAATTAACCTGCCAAACAAAAAAAATTCCCAACAAGAAATAACAGAAGATTTATATAATGAATAAATATACAACATCCAACATAAGTGTTTCTCAAAGATTTTCAGCTGGTAGATGTAAAAATCATGCTCAAACTAAGCTCATTCAACTTCTAATCTAAATCAATTGCATCTAAGTAAGGAAAACTCAAGTAAATAAGAGAATAAGAAGAGAAAATCGGTTTACCCACTCTTTGGATTATGAAAAACGCCCAAATCTTCGAGAAATCGCTCAAAAACAACAAAACCCACGGATTCAAGGATGAAATCTGAAATTTTCTTGCTATTGATGCTTGAATCGTGTAGATTTTGCAAATGAATGAAGAAATTTGAGGAAATATGGTGGGAGATTTGAGGGAGAAGTCAAAAGGTGAGATGTAAAATTTAGGGTTTGAATGGGCTCTTTTTACCGACGGGTCGAAATCTAGGGTTTTTACCCCATATTTCGCGTCTGCATCGAGACGCCGAGAGCATGGCGTCTCGATGCCGGCTCTCGGGTTTGCCAAAAATCCGCATTTTTTTAATTTAGTAATTCTTTCTCTCTTTTAATACATTTAAAACTTTAAAGAATCGAGAAATAAAGAAAACACTAAATTGGGTTTAAAAATTGAAATAAACGAAACTAAGCAAAATAAAAGGGAAAGGAAAATAAAACTTCGGAAATTTGGGTTGCCTCCCAAAAGCGCCCTTTTTAACGTCTTGAACTAGACGGAGTCCTTTTTACACATATTGATTCTTCTGGATCTAGAGGCCTTGTACTTGTTTACCTGTATCTTATGAGAAATATTTTAACAGGTGAGAGAAGGGTTAAGTTGACCTAAAATGTCAGATATAAAGCAACTTTTTTTTTCCATTAAATTCAACAGAGATGATTCCCTTGCCTAAATTCATTTTAACCTTGGCCGTTTTCATGAATGGAAGACCCAAAATTATAGATGTGGCAATAGGCGAACCATTTTCATGCATATCAATTATAAAGAAGTCTGCAAGAAATATAAGCTCATTTACCTTGACTAAAACATTTTCAACAAGCCCTAACGGTCTAATTAAAGATCTATCTGCCAATTGAATTAAACTACTAGTTTTCTTAATATGTGAAAGATTAAGCTCATTAATGAGTGCATGAGACATGGCATTGATAGAGGATCCTAAATCTAACATTTCATGCTTAATTTCCAAGTCCCCTAGAATGCATGGAAAAGTATAAATACCATGATCTATACACTCATTGGGTAATTTCTTCAAGACAGCAGAAACATTATTACACAACTCAGGCTTACCTTTCCTGGAGCACCATTCCTTTAAAAATTTTCCTACCTTAGGAATTTGTTTTACGGTGTCCAGAAGCGAGATGTTGACCTCCACCTTCTTAAATGGGTCAAATATGTCATTTTCTTCCTTTTCCTTGGGAGGATAAGGCTGCAGCTCTAACCTGCAAGGGAAAGGAGCTTTAGGAACATAAGAACTAAAATCAATAGGAGGATCGAAATATACCCCTCGCTTCTTTGGAAAGTTGAGATTACTTGTCTTCTCTTCAGGCTTCTTTGCCTCTCTATTCTTTGCGGATGCATGCGGAGAAGGGAATTGTAGACTAGGACTCAGGACTGTCCCACTCCTTAACGTGGGCTGTTGCTATTATTCCGCAAGCGTACGGTTGCCCAAGTAATATTAAAATGGAAAGTATTTCGAGTATCGAATCCACAGGGAGGAAGAACGACAATTAAGCAAAGTAAATAATTGATCACTAAAAATATTAGTGGGGAATATTATTTAGGGACCTATTCATGATGCTAAAACAAATTAAAAATTAAAGCAATAAAAGAAATTAAGCGATCAATCAAAAATAAAAATGTGGAGAAAGAATCGAGTGAGAAACGGGGTCTTGAAAATCAGAATATAGCTAATTAATTATTCTAATTATCCTATCTCATTGCCCGACTAATTATAATCCTAGAATCTCCGTCTATCACATAGGTTCTCCTTTCAGTCTCCCTTGATTTTAATTAACTCATATTAATAACCTAAGTGTCCTTAGCGCTATTAAAATCGTTAATTAATACGCTCTTATTCATTATCGGAATCTAAGTCTAACCAACTAATCTTGCTGTCACTACGAGCAGATAAACTCAGTTGCATGGATTATGATCTATCCTAATTTCTCTCCGTCGAGTTTCCATTAGGAATCAATTCAATATATAGTTGGTCGGATCATATAAAGCATTACGAACACGCGTACAAATAACTAGTAAATGGACAGGAGATAGGCAATCATAATAACAATTAACTATAATCTTTCATTCTACGACCCCCAAATGGGTTTAGCAATACATGGTCAAAAATTCCCACATGTACATAATATAAAGCATAAATTGGAGCAAAATAAGAGTAAGGAAAGTGACAGTCGAGAACCCTGTCGCTTGTGCTTCGAGTCCCTTCTAACCACGCATCGAGCCTCCTAAGTTGCTCGCTACAAAGCTTCCCACAAAAATCTCACACTCGACCTTCAAAAAAGCTCAAAAGCTTTGGAAGAATACTAAAGGAGAGGAAAGGAAAGGAATGGAAGAATGTTGGATGATTGATTGATGCCAAAATGGGGAGCCAAGGGGCGCCTTTTATAGGCCCGGAAATGGGACAACATTGTGACTCTATCGGCACAGCGTCGCGACGTTGTGACCTCACTCGACTTGCTCAGCAAGAAATGGGACAGGGTCACAATGCTGTCCTCCAAGCGTCGCGACACTACGACGATTCCAGAACATTTAGGCGCGGCTGGGCTTGATTCTTTGGCTTCCTCCATTCTTTTTGGATCAACACTAATAATGATGACTTTTGGGCTTTCGCTTTGACCCATCCTTGGAAATATGGCTTGGATTACTCATTTTTTGGATCTTTTTCTCCATAATTCCATAAATTGCTCCAAGGGACAAAATAATGAATTTAATTAAATTTTCTATATAAAAACACAATAAAAGCATACAAAAGCCTATTAATTTAGGACTAAAATAGCGACATTTCTGCCCGCTATCACACCCCCAAACTTAAGCTTTTGTTAGTCCCGAGCAAAATAAATTCTAAGGATGCATGAAATAGGATCACTGAAGCCTCAATGATTTTAGAACTCTTAAGCAAATATGGAAAAAAAGCAAGTGGAATAAGCAAGCACTGCATACTCATGAAAAAATCTCAAAGAATTTGTACTTAAGATTAATGAATAGCATGCTCAAGACTTATCTAATGGCTCTTTTACAAACCTAGATTAGTCTTATGGCTTTCTCCATTTGTTTTCCCCCTACACTAGCTAAGAGTCCCTAATAGGTCAGAGTTCTACTATCATGCAAACAAAGAAACTAGGGTGCCTGATATAATTCTCTTTCAGGGGGAAACCAAACTCACAAATATTTTTCTCTTTTTCTTTTTCTTTTGCTTCCCCCCAAAACTTGCATTTTTATAAATCTAATGGCACTAGCTTTCACATTACGATGCAGGGACCCTTAACTGGAATTTTATTCTTGGTTGGCCTAATTGATCACACCGTAGGTAGCTCTTTTTACCCCTAGTCTTTTTTCTTTTATGCAAGCAAAAATTTTCTTTTCTCAACAGATATTTGTTTTTCTCTCTTTTCTTTTGTTGCTTTCTTTTCTCTCAGCAGGCATAGAATTTTTTCACCTAGTTCTTAAAACAGTCAAGCATGAACTCCTAGTGTTAGAAACTAAGCCTATCGGAGTGACAAAAAACTTATAAAAACCATAATAAAAATCTAGATTTTCAAAGATCTTCAAAAGATAAATCTCTTGCATGCTTTAGACATTAAAACTAAGTAACAAATTTTTAAAATTTCACATTTTCTGCTATGCTCGCATATTCCACAACATATAAAACCATATCCCCCAAAACTTCTAAAATCAAATCCTCGGCTATCATTGCTATCTACTCAAGCGTCCAAAAGAATTTAATCATGCTCAACACAGCGAAAGCCTCCCCCCCAAACTTAAACAAAACATTGTCCCCAATGTTTAAAAACAATAAAACATATAGAGGGATACTGAGACTTCCGCGAGTCAGGAGAACGTCATCCTCATCCTTTTGGGCCGAGAAAATTGGATTTTTGGAGCTTTGGGACTTGTTAAGCGGATCTTGCAAAAATAAAATTGGATCATGAAGCAAGGGATTTATTTACCGCAAAAACTAACTAAACTTTAATCCTTGGGTTGCTTCCCAAGCAGCGCTTTCTTTAACGTCTTTAGCTAGACGAGGCTCGAAACGCTCACGGAGGCTCGAAATAAAAATTCTCGTCATCTTACGGGCTTTGAAGAATATCTCGTATCGAATTACATACTGCAAACAGAGGAGAAATTTTTTTTTCCCTGCCCCGTCATCACTAAAAAGATTATCATAGCAACAAGTCAGGAAATATGTGACAACATCAAATGTTTTCTGTAAATCTCTATTTTTGAAGCAATTATTTACAGAGTCATCTAGGGTCATAATGTCAATTGGGCTCAGATCTAAAGATGGCCTATCCACTAAGCCTATCCATTCATCAGATGCTATCTCTATATGCTCATGCTCCTGAGACATAGTATTCATAAAAGACTCAACAAGGCTATCATATGACTCATCATTATCAGAATCAAAGAATTCAACAATATCAGGGTCAGATTCTATATTATCAACACTATCAGGACCTGAATCAAAACTATCGACAATTTAAGGGTCCGATTCAATATATTCAGCAATGTCAGGATCAGACTCAATGTTTTCATCAATCAGATAATCCTCTAAATTTAACGCAGGTAAGTCATGTATTGTAGGCATTTCAATGTCATTCATAAATGCAGGCATTTCAATGTCATTCATCAGCTCATTTTAAAATAAAGGCTCATCAAAGATTGCATCAAGATTTAAATCCACATCATCCATACGTATTTCCCCTAGCCCTAAGCCTAGATTAAAGTCTTCTTCTTCATCATCATCAGTCAATAATTCTGGAGCAGTCGAAAAATAGGTATGCAAACTACACACAGACTCATCATATCCAACAATACTGAAAACAACTTTTTCATCATCAACATTCAAGGTTAACTTACTAGTGTGAACACTAATCTCGACTTTACCTGTGGCTAGTGTTATGGACGATTTTACACCAACAATGCTGCAAGCGCACAGGTCGTCACAAGTAATATAAAACGGTAGGTAATACCGAGTATCGAATCCACAGGGAGGCAAAGCGAAAATTAAGCAAGGCAAAAATTACTTGAGCACTAAAGATACTTGGGAAAAATAATATTTAGGGACAAGAACATGCAATTAAGAGGAATTTAAAAATCAAAGCAATGAAAGAAATCAATTTGATCAATCAAAGAAAATAAAATATGGAGAAAGAGTCTTTAATTGGAAGTGGGGTCTTGAAAATCAATTATTAGCTAAACATTTTTTATAATTGTCCTATCTCGTTGCCTAGCTAATTATAATCCTAGAATCTCCGTTAATCACATAGGTTCTCCTGTCGGTCTCCCCTAATTGTAATTATTTCCTTTTAACAACCTAAGTGTCCTAATTAAAATTCATTAATTATTACGTTATGATTCATTTTAGGAATCTAAGTTTAATCAACTAATCTCGTTGACACTACGGGCAATTAAACTAGTTGCATGGATTATGATCTATCCTAACTTCTCTCTGTCGAGTCTCCATTAAGAATCGGATCAATACACAATTGGCCAGATTGCAAACACCATTAAGCACATCAATACAAATAATTAGGAAAAAGGGCAAGAGATAGGCAATTATAACAACATTTTAACTATAATTTCATTTCAAGACCCCAAATTGGGGTTTAACTATACATAGCTAAAATAGCCACAAAATTTACAATGGAAAGCATAATAATGAGCACAATAAAAGGGAAGGAATTGACCGTCGAAGACTCCGTCGCTGGCGCTTGGAGTCCCTTCGAGCACACCTTGAGCCTCCTAGAATGCTCCCCAAAATTCCCAAATTTTTCCCACTAACTCTCAAAAAGGCTAGAAAGCCTTGAGAGAGGCTCCAACGGAGAAAAGGAAAGAAAGAAAAGAATGAGGGAAATGATGATTGATGCTAAAAAATGGATCCAAGGGGCGCTATTTATAGGCTCGGAAATGGGGTACCGTCGCGACACTATTGGCACAGCAACGCTATTGTGACGTCATCGACTTGCCGGTCAAGAAATGGGATCAGCGTCTCGACGCTAGGCGAATTCCATAACTTTCTGGTGCGATTTTGGGCTTGAATTTGGGCCTCCCTCCATTTCTTTTGGGCCTCATCTTCATGGTTGACCTCTTTTGACTCCCCCTTGACCCAAGTATGGAAATTAGGCTTAAATAACTTCGTTTTGAGCATTTTTTTTCACAAAATTCCATAGTTTGTTCTTAAAGATCAAATAACAAAATATATTAAATATTTTCAATAAAAACACAATTAAAGCACCCAAAAGCTTAATATTTTAGGACTAAAATAGCGACATTTTTGCTCGCTACCACACCCCCAAACTTAAGCTTTTCCTAGTCCCGAGCAAAATAAATTCAAAAGATGCATGAAATAGAATCGCTCAAGCCTCCATGATTTTGAAATTTTTAGGATAGAATGGAAAACATGCAAGTGGAATAAGCAAGCACCACATATCATGAAGAAATCTTAAAATAGATTGAACTTAAGATTAATGAATAGCATGCTCAAGACTTATCTATTGATTCTTTTACTAACCTAGATTAGTCTTATGGCTTTCTCCATTTGTTTTCCCCCTACACTTGCTAAGAGCCCCTAATAGGTCGGAGTTCTTCTATCATGCAGAGAAAAGAAACTAGGGCACCAGTCATTTTTATTTTTTTTTTCCTTGGGGGAGCAAACTCACAAATATTTTTCACTTTCTTTTTCTTTTTCTTTTGCTACTCCCCTAAACTTGCATTTTGATATCTAATGGTACTAGCTTTCACACTACGGTGTAGGGACCCTTAACCCGAATTTTATTCTCTGGTTGGCCTAACAAATCACACCCCAAGTAGTTGTTTTTACCCCTACGCTTTTTCTTTTGTGCAAGCAAAAAAAAAAAAAAAATCTTTTTCAACAGATTTTTCTTTTCTCTCATTTTCTTTTGTTGCTTTTGCCTTTCTCTCAGCAGGCATAGCATTTTTTTTTTCTACCTAGCTCTTTAGAACAATCAAGCATGAACTTCCTAGTATTAGAAACTAAGCCTATCGGGGTGACAACAAACTTTAAAAATCATAATAAGAATCTAGATTTTCAAAGACGTCATTAGATAAGACTATTGCATGCTTTAGACATCAAAACTAAGTATCAACACAATTTTAAAATCTCACAGTTTCTTCTATGCTCCCAAATTCCACAACATATAAACCATTTTCTCCCAAAACTTCTAAAATCATATCCTTGGCTATCATAGCTATCTATTCATGCATCCAACAGAATTTATATATGCTCAACACAGCGAAAGCCTCCCCCAGAACTTAAACTAAACATTGTCCCTAATGTTTATAGACAATAAAGTATAAAGAGGGATACCGAGACTTCCCTGAGCTAGGAGCGATTCATCCTCTTCCTTTGGATCCAGAAAAATGGGATAATTGGAGCTTTGGGATTTGCTTAAGGTAGCGCAAAACAAAATTGGATCACGAAGCAATGAAAATTATTTACCGCAAAAACAACTACCTAAACCTTAATCCTTGGGTTGCCTCCCAAGCAGCGCTTTCTTTAACGTCTTTAGCTAGACAAGGCTCGACACACTCACGGAGGCTCGAAATAAAAGTTTTCATCATCCTCCGGGCCATGCAGAAAATCGCACATCGAATTGCACACTGCAAACAGGGGAGAAAAAAAAAACTTTCCCCTGGCCCATCGTCACTAAAGAGATTGTTATAATAACATTTCATAAAATATGTAGCCGCATCAAATCTCTTTTCTAAATCTCTATTCACAAAACAATTGTTAACAGAGTCATCAAGCGTTATAATATCTATCGGTCTGGGATCTAAAGGTGGCCTATCAATCATGCCAGTCCATTCATCAGATTCAATATCTGCATGCTCAGAAGATTCCTCAGACTCAAAATTAAAAAATGATTCAACTAAGTTGTCATATGACTCACTATCAGAAGAATTAAAGAATGTAAGCTCTTCTGGGTCAGATTCTATACTATCTACATTATCAGGACCCGAATCAAGATTATTCACACTTAAAGGATCTGACTCTATATACTCATCTGGATCAGACTCGATAGATTCAACGATATCATGAACAGACTCTAAATTATCATCTATCAAGTAATCATCTCCATGCAAATCATGCACATTACCAGACAAATCATGGTCAATCTCATAATCAGGCAATTCCATATCATCATCAAAATCATCAATAGCTGGCAAGTCATTATCAAAAGAAGGTAAGTCATCAATTGTAGATATCTCATTCTCAAAAGCAGGCAATTCTAATTCATTTTCAAAATCAGGCAAATCTACATCAATCTGCTCATTCTCAAACAGAGGGTCATCAAAAAATGCATTATGATTAAAACCCCATCATCCATAGGCTCCTCTCCTAATCCTATACCTAGATTATACTCTACCTCCTCATCATCGTTAGTCAAGTATTCAGGACCAATAGAAAAACAAGTATGCAAGCTACATACAGACTCATCTTGGCCAAAAATACTAAAAACGACTTTTTCAACATCAATGTTCAAGGTAAGCTTACCTGTATGCACATTAATCTCAGCTTTACCTGTTGCTAAGAAAGGTCTGCCTAGAATAATGGGTACCTCTCTGTCTTCCTGCATGTCGAGTACCACAAAGTCTACAGGGAAGATAAATTTATTGACCTTCACCATAACGTCCTCCACAACACCCATCGGGTGGGTAATCGATCTATCAGCCAGCTGGAGGATGACGTCGGTGTCTTTCATTCCTGTTAAACCAATCTTCCTGTATACAGAATAGGGCATCAAATTTATACTAGCACCTAGATCACATAAGGCCCTATTGAAAGATACTTCTCCTATAATGCAAGGAACAGTAAAACTCCCTGGGTCTTTTTGTTTAGAAGGCATCTTTCCAGAAACTATGGTACTACTACGTTCAGACAATTTAAAAACTTCTTTTTTCAAACTTTTCTTCCTAGAAAGCATTTCCCTCATGAATTTCCCATAATTAGGTATATTATACAAAGCGTCTACTAAGGGAATATTCACAGACAATTTTTTAAACATCTCTAGGAATTTCTGAAACTGTTCATCTAATTTGACATTTTTAAAGCGTTGAGGAAAAGGTAACTCCCTGTAGTCAAAGGCAAGACATTCGCCCATCCACTTGGGCGGGCTTATGTGTGAGCCTTTGTCATGATGGTTGCATGGAACCACTTCTTCCTCGCTCAGCTTCTCTTCATGCCTGTCATCTTTTTCTTTTCCTGCAAAAGAGTTAGAAAAACCACAATTCAAATCAATAGAGTTGGGAGGATGTTGGAACCTTTCAGAGGAGCCTTTTTGTGCCTCAGCCCTTTCATCTTCATCCATGCTTTTCTCTTCTTTCTTCTTCTTTTCTGAACTGATCTCCAACTGTCTACCACTTCTTAGTGTCACCATCATGCATTGCTCTCTTTGATTGGGTTCAGTGTTGCTTGGAAATTTTCCCTTCTGAAGGGCATTCACTGCTGAAGCGATCTGACCTATCTGAACTTCCATATTTTTCAGAGTTGTGTCGTGGTTATTAACTGTCATTTGGAGATTCACATTCAACACTTTTTGTTCTTTGATAAACATAGCCACCATTTCCTCCAGGTTACTATTCTTTTCTGGCGCACTTGATGATGCAAAACCTGACGGTGGCTGCAAAACATTCTTCGTGTTCGAGTATGAGAAGTTCTCATGGTTGCGCAAACTGGGGTGGTAGAAGTTCGATACTCCTTGAGTAAATGGTATGTTTCCTACATACTGAACTTCTTCCACATCTTGACCTTAATTCTTTGTATAATATACCTAATTATGCCATTTGTGCCTTCAACGAACTCGACTCATCTAATTCATAAATTCCAGCCTTTTTAAGAATTGTCCCCCTCTCAGTCGGTCATTGATAACTGTTGGCTTCCGTCACTGTCTTGGAAAGAAAACTTCCTCCTGCTGATGTGTCTAAAACTGTCTTGGTGGAGGGATTCAATCCATTGTAAAATAACTGCACCTGGAGCCAATCTGGATATCCATGTTGCGGCCATAGCCTAAGCATTACCTTATATCTCTCCCATGCCTCGTATAGTTGCTCCTCATCAAGCTGTCTAAACGTTCTGATCTCAGTCCGGAGCTTTGTAGTCTTGGCAGGAGGGAAAAATTTCGTTAGGAAAACCTGGGCAAGCTCGTCCCATGTGCTGATATTGGTCGTCTCGACTGATTCGAGCCAATCTTTTGCTTTGTCTTGCAGAGAAAATGGGAATAATCTCAATCTTATAGCGTCGGCCGGAACTCCATTCATCTTTATCGTCCCGCATATCTCCAAGAATGATCGGAGATGTGAGTGTGGATCCCCAGAAGGATGTCCCTTAAAAGAGTTATCGTGTGCCATCTGAATCAATCTTGTCTTCAACTCGAAATTGTTAGCTTGGATCGGGGCGTAAACGATGCCTGAATTCTCGGTAGGGAGGACTGGCTGTAAAAAGTCTCTGATTGCCTTAGGAGCTTCATCTTGATGGGTCATTGCTTCCGTTAGTCTTTTCTCTCTACGAATAGATTTGAGTGTCCTGGTAATTTCAAGATCTAAAGCAAACAATTCAACCACCTTATGTCTACGCATACAATTCTCCCAATCAATCAAAAGAACCAAATAAAAACAAAAATAAAATATTCACAAACAAAAATATTCAAGATCTAAAGCAAACAATTCAACCACCTTTTTTTTTAATGTCACAAAAAAATTATTTTGCTTAAAAATCAAGCCTCTCCGACAACGGCGCCAAAAACTTGCTATGGATGATTTTATACCAACAATGCCACAAGAAGCGAACTGGTCGTCACAAGTAATATAAAACGGTAGGTAATACCGAGTATCGAATCCACAGGGAGTCGAAGTGAAAATTAAGCAAGACAAAAATTCCTTGAGCACTAAAGATACTTGGGAAAAATAATATTTAGGGACAAGAACATGCAATTAAAAGGAATTTAAAAATCAATGCAATGAAAGAAATCAATTTGATCAATCAAAAAAAATAAAATATGGAGAAAGAGTCTTTTAATGGGAAGTGGGGTCTTGAAAATCAATTATTAGCTAAACATTTATTATAACTATCCTATCTTGTTGCCCAACTAATTATAATCCTATAATCTTTGTTAATCACATAGGTTCTCCTGTCGGACTTCCCTAATTGTAATTAATTCATATTAACAACCTAAGTGTCCTTAGCGCTATTAAAATTCATTAATTATTACGCTATGATTCATTTTACGAATCAAAGTTTAATCAATTAATCTCGTTGTCACTACGGGCAATTAAACTAGTTGCATAGATTATGATCTATCCTAACTTCTCTCCGTCTAGTCTCCATTAAGAATCGGATCAATACACACAATTGGCCAAATTGCATACAACATTAAGCACATCCATACAAATAATTAGGAAAAAGGGCAAGAGATAGACAATTATAACAACATTTTAACTATAATTTCATTTTAAGACCCCAAATTGGGGTTTAGCTATACATAGCTAAAATATCAACAAAATTTACAATGGAAAGCATAATAAAGAGCACAATAAAAGGGTAGGAATTGACCGTCGAAGACTCCGTCGCTGGCGCTTGGAGTCCCTCCGAGCACACCTTGAGCCTCCCAGAATGCTCCCAAAATTCCCAAAATTTTCCCACTAAAGAACTCTCAAAAAGGCTATAAAGCCTTGAGAGAGGCTCCAAAGGAGCCAAGGAAAGAAAGGAAAGAATGAGGGAAATGATGATTGATGCTAAAAAATGGATCCAAGGGGCGCTATTTATAGGCTCGGAAATGGGGTAGCGTCGCAACGCTGTGACGTCATCGACTTGCCGGCCAAGAAATGGGATCAGCGTCTCGACGCTAGGCGAATTCCATAACTTTCTGGCACGATTTTGGGCTTGAATTTTGGCCTCCCTCCATTTCTTTTGGGCCTCATCTTCATGGTTGACCTCTTTTGACTCCCCCTTGACCCAAGTATGGAAATTGGGCTTAAATGACTTCTTTTTGGGCATTTTTTTTCACCAAATTCCATAGTTTGCTCCTAAAGACCAAATAACAAAATATATTAAATATTTTTAATAAAAACACAATTAAAGCACCCAAAAGCTTAATATTTTAAGTTTAAAATAGCGACATTTCTGCTCGCTATCAGCTAGGAAAGCTCTACCCAGGATAATGGGCACTTCTTTATCCTCCTACATATCTAGCACCATGAAGTCGACTAGGAAGATGAACTTATTGACTTTTACCAACACATCCTCCACAACACCCATTGGTTGGGTGATTGATCTATCAGCAAGTTGGAGGGTAATATCGGTGTCCCTCAATCCTAAAAGTTTTATCTTCCTGTAAAGAGAGTAGGGCATTAAATTTATACTTGCTCCTAAATCACACATAGCCCTATCAAAAGACACCTTTCCTATAACACAGGGAACATTAAAACTCCCTAGGTCCTTTTGTTTCAATGGTATCTTTCCTGTAACGATGGTGCTTATATTCTCAGATAACTGATAGCGAGCAGAAATGTCGCTATTTTAGTCTCAATTTATTAAGCTTTCTGGTGCTTTAATCGTATTTTTAATGAATATATTTAATGAATTTTGTTATTTGGTCCTTAGGAGCTAAGTTGGTGATTTTGGGAGAAAAATAGCCAAAATTGAAGTAATTTTAGCCAAAATCCTAACTTGATGCAATTGGAGGCCCAAAGAAGTCAACTATAAAGAAAAGACCAAGAGAAATGAAGAAGAAGGCCCAAAAATCAGCCCAAAAAGGAAGCTGAAAAATCTGGAAATCTGGACAGCGTCGAGACGCTAAGTAAGGCAGCGTCGCGACGCTGCCCTTTCTTATTGCCCAAGTCGCGTGCGCAGCTGCGTCGCGACGCTGAGCAAGGTAGCGTCGCGACGCTACCCCTATTCCAGGCCTATAAAAAGGCACCCTTGGGTGCCTCATTCATCATCAATCAAAGCATTCTTCCATCCTTTCTTTCCTTCCTTTGGCTCCTTTGGAGCCTCTCTCAAGGCTTTCTAGCCTTTTTGAGAGAATTCTTTAGTGGGAAATATTTTGGGGAATTTTGGGAGCATCTTAGAGGCTCAAGGAGTAGTCAGCGGGGCTCATAGCGTCAACGAGGGGTTTTTCGACGGTCAATTCATTTCCTTTTATGCTCTTTAATATGCTTTCCCTTGTAATTATTGTGGATATTATGTGTAGCTAAACCCCAGTTTGGGGTCTTGAAATGAAATGATAGTCCAAATATTGTTATAATTCCTTGTCTCTTGCCCATGTCCTAATTATTTGTATGGATATGCTTAATGCTTTACTCAATCTGGCCAATTGTGTAATGATTCGATTCTTAATGGAAACTCGACGGAGAGAAATTAGGATAGATCATAATCCATGCAACTAGTTTAATTGCTCGTTGTGACACCGGGATTAGTTGATTAAACTTAGATTCCTAAAATGAATCAGAGCGTAATAATTAATGATTTTTAATAGCACTAAGGACACTTAGGTTGTTAAAATGAATTAATTACAATTAGGGGAAACCGACAGGAGAACCTATGTTATTAACGGAGATTCTAGGATTATAATTAGTTGGGCAATGAGATAGGATAACTATAACAACTATTTAGCTAATCATTGATCTTCAAGACCCCTCTTCCCATTTAAAGAAAACTCTTTCTCCACATTTTATTTTCGATTGATCAATTTATTTTTGTTAATTGTCTTGAATTTAAATCCTTTTTATTGCATGAAGTGGTCCCTAAATATTATTTCGCCTAAGTATTTTCAGTGCTCAAGAAAATTTTAATTATTTGCTTAAGTTTCGCTTCGCCTCCCTGTGGATTCGATACTCGGTATTACTACCGTTTTATATTACTTGCGGCCCGTGCGCTTTGCGGTCCATCAAATTTTTGGCGCCGTTGCCGGGGAGGCTTGATTTTTAAGCAAAAATTAATTTTTCTTGACATCGAAAAGAAAAGGATAAATGGTAATTTAGGTGTAAATATTTTTTTTTCTTTCATCATTTTGTGAATATTATTTTATTTTTATTTTTGTTTGGTTCTTTTTGTTGTCTGGGAGCATTGTATGCGAAGAAACAAGGTGGTTGATTTGTTTCCGCTAGATCTTGAGATTAACAGGACTCTTAAATCCATTAGAAGAGAAAAAAGATTAGCAGAAGCGATGGCCCACCAAGAAGAAGCTCCCAAGGCAATTAGAGATTTTCTGCAGCCAGTTCTTCCTACCGAGAATTCTGGAATTGTCTACGCCCCTATCCAAGCTACAAATTTTGAGCTAAAAACAGGGTTGATTCAGATGGCGCGCGATAACTCGTTCAAGGGACATCCTTCCGAGGACCCCCACTCTCATCTGCGATCATTCCTAGAAATATGTGGGACGGTAAAGATGAACGGAGTTCCGGCCGACGCGATCAGATTGAGGCTGTTTCCATTTTCTCTACAGGATAAAGCAAAAGATTGGCTCGAATCAGTCGAGATGGGCAGCATCAGTACTTGGGACGAGCTTGCCCAGGATTTTCTGACAAAATTTTTTCCACCGGCTAAGACTACCAAGCTCCGGACTGAAATTGGAACATTCAGGCAGCTTGACGAGGAGCAGTTGTACAAAGCGTGGGAAAGATATAAGGAAATACTTAGGCGATGCCCCCAACACGGATATCCTGATTGGCTTCAGGTACAGTTATTTTATAATGGATTAAACCCCTCCACAAAGACAGTCCTTGACACATCAGCAGGAGGGAGTTTTCTTTCAAAAACAGTGACAGAAGCCAAAGACCTGCTTGAGGAAATGGCGGCAACAAGTTATCAATGGCCGACGGAGAGTGGAACAGTTACAAAGAAGGCTGGATTATATGAATTGGATGAGTCAAGTTCACTGAAAGCGCAACTGGCATCTCTAACCAATGCACTAAACAAATTGACTTCATCTGAGGTGGTTAAGTCCATTTCCACCTTAGCGGAAGGTCATTCAAAGAAGGAAGGTCAAGATGTGGAAGAAGTTCAATACATAGGAAATAGACCATATACTCAAGGAGTACCAAACTTCTACCACCCCAGTCTGCGCAATCACGAGAACTTCTCATATGCGAATACCAAGAATGTTTTGCAGCCACCCCTAGGTTTTGCATCATCCAGTGCCCCTGAAAAGAAAAGTAATCTGGAGGAGATGGTGGCTTTATTCATCAAAGAACAAAGAATATTGAATGTTAATCTCCAGACATCAGTAAACAACCACGACGCAGCTCTAAAGAATATGGAAGTACAGATAGGACAGATCGCTTCAGCGGTAAATGCCCTTCAAAAGGGAAAATTTCCAAGTGATAGTGAGCCTAACCCGAAAGAGCAATGTAAGATGGTGGTTTTGAGAAGTGGCAGGAGACTGGAGGACAGTTCAGAGAAGAAAAAGGAAGAAGAAAAGAGAAGGGAAGAAGATGAAGGGACTGAGGCACAAAAAACCTCCTCTGAAAGGTTCCAACATCCTCCCAACTCTATTGGATTAAAATGTGATTTTTCTAACAGCTTTGCAAGTAGAAAAGAAGATGAGAGGCAGAATGACAAAAAGAAACTGACTGAGGAAGAAGTGGTTCCATGCAACCACCATGACAGAGGTTCGCATATTAGCCCGCCCAAGCGGAGGGGCGAATGTCCAACCTTTGATTTCAGGGAGTTACCTTTTCCTCAAAGATTTAAAAATGTCAAATTAGATGAACAATTTCAAAAATTCTTAGAAATGTTTAAAAAGTTGTCTGTGAATATTCCATTGGTAGAAGCTTTGTATAATATGCCAAATTATGGAAAATTCATGAAGGAAATGCTTTCTAAAAAGAAAAGTCTTAAAAAAGAAGTTTTTAATTTATCTGAAAGTAGCAGTACCATTATTTCTGGTAGGATACCCTCTAAGCAGAAAGATCCAGGGAGTTTTACTGTTCCCTGCACCATAGGAGAAGTATCCTTCGATAGGGCTTTATGTGATCTAGGAGCAAGTATAAATTTGATGCCCTACTCTGTGTACAGGAAGATTGGTTTATCAGGTATGACAGACACCGACGTCACTCTCCAGCTTGCTGACAGATCGATTACCCACCCGATGGGTGTTGTGGAGGACGTGTTGGTGAAAGTCAACAAATTCATCTTCCCCGTAGATTTCGTGGTACTGGACATGAAAGAGGACAAAGAGGTGCCAATTATCTTAGGCAGACCTTTCCTAGCCACTGGTAAGGCTAAGATTAGCGTGCATACAGGTAAACTTACCTTGAACATTGATGATGAAAAAGTCGTGTTTAGTATTTTTGGCCAAGATGAATCTGTTTGTAGTTTGCATACATGTTTTCTGTTGGGCCTGAATACTTGACTGATGACGATGAAGAGGTAGACTATAATTTTGGCCTAGGCTTAGGAGAAATGCTTATGGATAATGTGAATTTTGATCATGATGCATATATGGATAACCCTATGTTTGAAAATGATTTGGATCTGCCTGACTTTGAAAATGAATTAGACTTGCCTGCTTGTGAAAATGAAAGATCTGCAGTTGATGATTTACCTTCCTTTGAAAATGAATTAGATTTGCCTGAAATGGATAATTTTGATGATGATATTGAATTGCCTGACATTGAGCATGAACATAAAAGGCATAAAAAAGATTGCTCGATAGATGATTTTGAGTCTGACCATGATTACAGTGAATCTATTGAGTCTGATCTTGACATTCCTGAATGCATGAATCCTGACAATGTGAATACTTTTTTTTCATGTCCTGATGATGTGTATAGCATAGAATCTGACCCAGAAGAACTCGAATCTGTGCATAGTATAGAATCTGATCCTGAAATTCTTGAATTCTTTAAGTCTTCTGATGATGAGTCATGTGACAACTTAGTTGAATCATTTTTTAATTCTGAGTCTGAAGGATCTGCTGAACATGTAGATATTTTTTCTGATGAATGGACTGGCATGATTGATAGGTCATCTCTAGATCCTAGACCAGTAGATATTATAATGCTTGATGACTCTGTTAACAATTGTTTTGAGAATAGAGATTTAGAAAAGAGATTTGATGCAGCTGATTATTTTCTGAAATGTTATTATAAGAATCTCTTTAGTGAAGATGGGCCAGGGGAAAGTTTTTTTCTCCCCTGTTTGTAGTATGCAATTCGGTGCGTGATTTCTTGCAGGGCCCGGAGGATGATGAAAATTTTTATTTTGAGCCTCCGTAAGCGTGCCGAGCCTAGTCTAGCTAAAGACGTTAAAGAAAGCGCTGCTTGGGAGGCAACCCAAGGATTAAAGTTTAGTTAGTTGTTTTTTGCGGTAAATAATTTTCTTTGCTCCGTGATCCAATTTTGTTTTGCAGGATCACCTTAGCAAATCCCAAAATTCCACATTTCCCATTTTTCATGGATTCAAAGGAAGAGGATGAAGCGCTCCTAGCTCAGGGAAGTCTCAGTATCTCTCTTTTTGCTTTTCTGTTTTAAAACATTGGGGACAATGTTTAGTTTAAGTTTGGGGGGGAGGCTTCCGCTGTGTTGGGCATATTTAAATTCTGTTGGATGCATGAATAGCTAGCCATGATAGCCAAGGATGTGATTTTTGAAATTTTGGGAGAAAATGGTTTATATGTTGTGGAATCTGGGAGCACGGCAGAAATTGTGAAATTTTAAAATTTTTTGATACTTACTTTTGATGTCTAAAGCATGCAATAGTCTTATCTAATGACGTCTTTTAAAATCTAGATTCTTATTATAGTTTTCAAAGTTGTTGTCACCCCGATAGGCTTAGTTTCTAATATTAGGAAGTTCATGCTTGATTGCTCTAAAGAACTAGGTAGGAAAAAATGCTATGCCTGCTGACTGAAAAGCAAAAGCAACAAAAGAAAATGTGAGAAAAAGAAAATCTGTTGAAAAAGAATTTTTGCTTGGTCAAAAGAAAAAACCCTAGGGGTAAAAAGAGCTACCTGCGGTGTGATCAGTTAGGCCAACCAGAGAATAAAATTCGGGTTAAGGGTCCCTGCACCGTAGTGTGAAAGCTAGTACCATTAGATATCAAAATGCAAGTTTGGGGGAGGAGCAAAAGAAAAAGAAAAGAAAAAGAAGAGAAAAAGAAAAATCATGTGAGAATTCTGCTCCCCATGAAAAAGAAAAAGACGACAGGCACCCTAGTTTCTTTTTTTTGCATGATAGAAGGACTCCGAAGTATTAGGGGCTCTTAGCCAGTGTAGGGGGAAAACAAATGGAGAAAACCATAAGACTAATCTAGGTTAGTAAAAGAATCAATAGATAAGTCTTGAGCATGCTATTCATTAATCTTAAGTTCAAACTAGTTTAAGATATTCTTCAAGAGTATGCGGTGCTTGCTTATTCCACTTGCATGTTTTCCATTCGATCCTAAGAATTCCAAAATCATTGAGGGTTGAGCGATTCTATTTCATGCATCTTTAGAATTTATTTTGCTCGGGACTAGCAAAAGCTTAAGTTTGGGGGTGTGATAGCGAGCAGAAATGTCACTATTTTAGTCTCAATTTATTAAGCTTTTTGGTGCTTTAATCGTATTTTTAATGAATATATTTAATGAATTTTGTTATTTGGTCCTTAGGAGCTAAGTTGGTGATTTTGGGAGAAAAAGAGCCAAAATTGAAGTAATTTTAGCCCAAATCCTAGCTTGATGCAATTGGAGGCCCAAAGAAGACAACTATAAAGAAAAGACCAAGAGAAATGAAGAAGAAGGCCCAAAAATCAGCCCAAAAAGGAAGCTGAAAAATCTGGAAATCTGGACAGCGTCGAGACGCTAAGTAAGGCAGCGTCGTGACGTTGCCCTTTCTTGTTGCCCAAGCCACGTGCGCAGCAGCGTCGCGACGCTGAGCAAGGTAGCGTCGCGACGCTACCCCTATTCCAGGCCTATAAAAAGGCACCCTTGGGTGCCTCATTCATCATCAATCAAAGCATTCTTCCATCCTTTCTTTCCTTCCTTTGGCTCCTTTGGAGCCTCTCTCAAGGCTTTCTAGCCTTTTTGAGAGAATTCTTTAGTGGGAAATATTTTGGGGAATTTTGGGAGCATCTTAGAGGCTCAAGGAGTAGTCAGCGGGGCTCATAGCGTCAGCGAGGGGTTTTTCGACGGTCAATTCCTTTCCTTTTATGCTCTTTAATATGCTTTCCCTTGTAATTATTGTAGATATTATGTGTAGCTAAACCCCAATTTGGGGTCTTGAAATGAAATGATAGTCCAAATATTGTTATAATTCCTTGTCTCTTGCCCATGTCCTAATTATTTGTATGGATGTGCTTAATGCTTTACTCAATCTGGCCAATTGTGTAATGATTCGATTCTTAATGGAAACTCGACGGAGAGAAATTAGGATAGATCATAATCCATGCAACTAGTTTAATTGCTCGTTGTGACACCGGGATTAGTTGATTAAACTTAGATTCCTAAAATGAATCAGAGCGTAATAATTAATGATTTTTAATAGCACTAAGGACACTTAGGTTGTTAAAATGAATTAATTACAATTAGGGGAAACCGACAGGAGAACCTATGTTATTAACGGAGATTCTAGGATTATAATTAGTTGGGCAATGAGATAGGATAATTATAACAACTATTTAGCTAATCATTGATCTTCAAGACCCCTCTTCCCATTTAAAGAAAACTCTTTCTCCACATTTTATTTTCGATTGATCAATTTATTTTTGTTAATTGTCTTGAATTTAAATCCTTTTTATTGCATGAAGTGGTCCCTAAATATTATTTCGCCTAAGTATTTTCAGTGCTCAAGAAAATTTTAATTATTTGCTTAAGTTTCGCTTCGCCTCCCTGTGGATTCGATACTCGGTATTACTACCGTTTTATATTACTTGTGACCCGTGCGCTTTGCGGTCCATCAATAACCTAAAGACTTCCTTTTTAGACAAACGTTTCTTCCTAGACATCATCTTTTTCATGAATTTTCCATAATTAGGCATGTTATAAAGAGCATCAATTAAAGGAATATTCATAGAAAGCTTTTTAAACATCTCTACAAATTTTTGAAATTGCTCATCTAACTTAACATTCTTAAATCTTTAAGGAAAGGGTAACTCCCTGTAATCAAAGGTTGGACATTCACCCCTCTTTTTGGGCGGGCGGATGTGCGACCCTCTGCAGTGGGGGTTGCACTGGACTATTTCCTCCTCGGCCATCTTCTCTTTCAGCTTTTCATACTGCTTTTTCTTTGAACCTGCAAAATTGTTAGTGCAATAAAAATTTAAGTCACAATAGCTAGGAGGACTTTGGGACCTTTCTGTGGAGGCTTTTTGTGCCTCAACCCGTTCATCTTCATCATTGCTCATCTTTTCTTCTTTCTTTAGCTTCCTATCTACATTTGAGAAGTCCTCCAATTTTCTACCACTTTGTAATGTCACTATTTTGCACTACTCTCTAGGATTTGTCTCATTATTGCTCGGGAACTTCCCTTTTTGAAGGACCTTTACTACAGAAGCGATCTGTCCTATCTACACCTCCATATTTTTTAAAGCCGTATCGTGGTTATTTACTGCTGACTGGAGACTTACGTTAAGCAATTTTTGCTCTTTGATAAAGAGGGCCACCATTTCCTCAAGGTTGCTTTTCTTCTCTAGAACACTTGATGTAGCAAATCCTGGTGGTGGTTGCAGCACATTCTTTGT
Source organism: Luffa acutangula (assembly GCA_036850905.1). Taxonomy (NCBI): domain Eukaryota; kingdom Viridiplantae; phylum Streptophyta; class Magnoliopsida; order Cucurbitales; family Cucurbitaceae; genus Luffa; species Luffa acutangula. Next base: position 26,732,641 of record CM072088.1, on the reverse strand, counting down.
ATTGGAGTATGAGAAGCTCTCGTGGTTGTGCAAGTCTGGGTGGTAGAAGTTCGGCAATCCTTGGGTAAACGCTTGATTTTCAACATATTGAACTTCTTCGACATCCTCACTTTCTTTCTTCGAATATCCATCTGCCGAAGCGGAGATAGATTTGACCACCTCGGAAGAAGTAAGCTTGTTTAGCGCGTTAGTCAACAAAGCCATCTGCGCTGTTAGAGAGCTTGATTCATCGATCTCATATATGCCAGCCTTCTTGGATATTGTCCCCCTTTCTGTAGGCCATTGATAACTGGTTACCGCCATTTCCTCCAAAAGATCATTTGCCTAAGTCACCGTCTTGGATAGAAAACTTCCACCAGCGGATGTATCAAGAATTGTCTTGGTAGAAGAGTTCAACCCATTGTAGAACAACTGCACTTGTAGCTAATAGGGATTGCCATGCTGTGGGCATCTCCTTAGCATCTCTTTGTATCTCTCCCACGTCTCATATAGTTGCTCCTCATCCAACTGTCTGAACATTCCAATCTCTGTACGGAGCTTTGTGGTTTTCGCAGGCGGGAAAAATTTTGTAAGGAATGCTTGAGCAAGCTCGTCCCAGGTACTAATGCTTCCCGGTTCAACTGACTCTAGCCAATCTTTCGCTTTATCTTGGAGGGAAAATGGAAATAACCTCAATCTGATTGCATCGGCCCGAACTCCATTCTTTTTTACTGTCCCGCAAATCTCTAGGAACGATCGGAGATGGGAATGTGGATCCTCAGAAGGATGTCCCTTGAAAGAATTATCACTCGCCATCTAGATCAATCCATTCTTTAATTCAAAATTGTTCGCCTAAATCAGGGCATATACAATGCAAAAGTTCTCAGTTGGGAGAACTGGTTGCAGAAAATCTCAGATTGCTTTAGGAGCGTCGTCTTGTTGTTGGGCCATTGTTTCCGTCAATCTTCTTTCTCTACGAATTGCTCTAATTGTCCTGTCTATTTCAAGATCTAGAGGAAACAAATTAACCACCTTATCTTTTCGCATGCACTAACTCCCAAGCTAATCAGAATTAAAAACAAAATACAAATATTCCCAAAATGAGTAAAAAAAAATACAACCTAAATTAATATTTAGCCCGTTCTTTTTAATGTCAACAAATATTATTTTGCTTAAAAAAAATCTATCCTCCCCGACAACGGCGCCAAAAACTTGTTGCTATTATTCCATAAGCGTACGGTTGCCCAAGTAATTTTTAAACGGAAAGTATTTCGAGTATCAAATCCACAGGGAGGAAGAACGAGAATTAAGCAAAGTAAATAATTTATCACTAAAAATACTAGTGCCGAATATTATTTAGGGACCTATTCACGATGCTAAAACAAATTAAAAATTAAAGCAATAAAAGAAATTAAGCGATCAATCAAAAATAAAAATGTGGAGAAAGAATCGAGTGAGAAACGGGATCTTGAAAATCAGAATATAGCTAATTATTTATTATAATTATCCTATCTCATTGCCCGACTAATTATAATCCTACAATCTTCGTCAATCACATAGGTTCTCCTTTCGGTCTCCCCTAATTGTAATTAACTCATATTAATAACCTAAGTGTCCTTACCGCCATTAAAATCGTTAATTAATACGCTCTTCTTCATTATCGAAATCTAAGTCTAACCAACTAATCTCGCTGACACTACGAGCAGATAAACTCAGTTGCATGGATTATGATCTATCATAATTTCTCTCCTTCGAGTTTCCATTAGGAATCAATTCAATATATAATTTTTCAGATCATATAAAGAATTACGAACACCCATACAAATAACTAGTAAATGGACAAGAGATAGGCAATCATAATAACAATTAACTATAATCTTTCATTCCAAGACCCCCAAATGGGTTTACCTATACATGGTCAAAAATTCTCACATGTACATAATATAAAGAATAAATTGGAGCAAAATAAGAGTAAGGAAAGTGATCGTCGAGAACCCCGTCGCTTGCGCTTGGAGTCCCTTCGAACCACACTCCGAGCCTCCTAAGTTGCTCACTACAAAGCTTCCCACAAAAATCTCACACTTGACCCTCAAAAAGGCTCAAAAGCATTGGAAGAATACTAAAGGAGAGGAAAGGAAAGGAATGAAAGAATGATGGATGATTGATTGATGCCAAAATGGGGAAGCCAAGGGGCGCATTTTATAGGCCCGAAAATGGGACAGCGTCGCGACGCTATCAGCACAACGTCGTGACGCTGTGACGTCACTCGACTTGCTCGGCAAGAAATGGGACAGCGCTACGACGATTCCAGAACATTCACGCGCAGGCTGGGCTTTATTCTTTGGATTCCTCCATTCTTTTTGGATCAACACTAATAATGATGACTTTTGGGCTTCCTCTTTGACCCATCCTTGGAAATATGGCTTGGATTACTCATTTTTGGACCATTTTTCTCCATAATTCCACAAATTGCTCCTAGGGACAAAATAATGAATTTAATTAAAGTTTCTATATAAAAATACAATAAAAGCATACAAAAAGCCTATTAATTTAGGACTAAAATAGCGGCATTTCTGCCCGCTATCATGGTCGATCATACTTCTTCTCTCCTTGGGATCCCAGATCACACAGGCAGTTTGTCAATTTTGGCCTCCAACTTTCTGACGATATCAGCCAACTGTGAGACTTGAGCTCCCAATTGTTGCATCTCAATTCTGGTCTCCTCTTGGAATTTTAGTTGACCTTCCTGTAAAACTCGAATGCCATAAGATAAATTTTTAACCAAAAATAGTAAAATACCTAAACTTGATCCATGCTGCATTTTCAGGCTTCGATTGTTCTGGAAGTGATGGTTTGGTGTTTGTTGGCTTTGCATCGTTGGAAATCCATCATATGTATTATGCTCAAACGGGGATTCCTTTTCTGCAGCCAACTGATTAATGAGAGCCTTAAGCATAGACATTTCAGATTTGAACTTGCTTACCTCGCTATCTGCACTTGCTCTCTCAGCCATAACAAAGAAAAAAAAAGTTAATCTAAAAAATTAAAAACTCAAGATAAAAATAAAATAATTAACCGTTTGCACTCCCCGACAACGACGCCAATTTGACGGATCCGACTTGTCGAAGGTTGTGTTGGTCAAATAAATTTATAATTCCACGGCACTACAACTAATTTTTGTAGAAATAGTGGTCGGGGTCGATCACAAGGAGTGGCGGTTGGTTATTTATTTTCCATTTACTCTGATTTTTGGAAGCAGTAAATGGGGGGATTGGAAAATTTTGTAAATGAACGAGCAAGGAAATTAAAGTGCAAGAATTTAGACAGACAAGAAATATAAAGGACAAGAAATTAAATTGTAGGAATCATAAAAATGCGAAGAAGATCGATTAAATAGGCGACACCGATTGGAATGATTATTGGGTTTGAATGATTTACTCTGATCATTGAATCTCCACCTATTAAATGCTAGTTTGAATTGCTCGATTGCCCAATCGATCTAATCTGAACCCAGAAAAGACCCAAGGCCCACCTAAGCCATCTAACTTGATCATACAACGTCCATCGAATTAGACACTAATTGATTAATTGATTAATTCAATTGGACTATCAAATTAAACAATAGACCAATTGTCGTAAGTCTAGTGGATTGATTAGGACATTAGAAATAATTAGGCCTTTATTACTTAATTCTAACGCTATTTTGGATTCTAAGCCTATCGTGTCAAGCAACAAAGTCAGAGTCTGCTCTTGGGACCCATGCCCACGAATCAAACTTTGTGCTTACTATTAAACCAATATTCCATTAGCTACTTGGAAATCAATTTCTTAGCAAATTATTAACATACGACCTACGAGTTAGGGCTTCAATCTAACCTACTACGCATGCAAATAATACGAACTTAATCCAAAATACAGTAGCAATATGAAATTAGACAACATTCAGAACATGAAACTCACAAAGAAATACATTATATAACCATAAAATCATCCAATCGGCGTCAACGGGTTTAGACGGCGGTTAAGCCGACTAAAACCCGTAACCCAACGCTACAATAACAAGAAAATATACAAGGAAAATCAAAAGGGAAACTTACACTCCTTGATTATAGTCTTCTAGGACAGAGAGAACCGAGAGGAGGAGCAAAAAATAAAACCCTAAAACTCTCTTTTGGCGGAAATAAAAGAGGGTATTTATAGAAAAATCTGTCGCGGCATCGAGACGATACGCACGACGTCTCAACGCCATGCCTTCTTTCAGCATGCTCTTTCTTCTTGTTGTTTGCTCGTTTTGGGGCTCGAACCTTTGACTCTTCGAAATCAGTCTTCAGGCTTGTCACGATCCTCACGGTCTTCTCACCTCCTCGAGATCCATGGCCTCAAGTAAGCTCGAAAACTCACTAAATTGCCCGAATTAACTCCAATTTGTGTGGTGCGACCCTGATACCTTAACTGCACAAATTACCTACAAAATAGAAAAATAAAGCGTAAAGTGCACCCTAACAAGTCTAGATTAACAACAAATAAATAGGACTCTTTAGTCCTGTCAGTTCCACTCCTCAACGTTACTGTGCATACTTCTTCTCGCCTTGGGATCTTAGGACGAACAGGTAGCTTGTCCACTTTAGCTTCCAACATACTGACAGTGTCAGCCAACTGGGAAATTTGGGTTCCCAGTTGCTGCATCCCAGCTGGGGTCTCCTCTTGGAACTTGAGTTGACCTTCCTGCAAGACTTGAATGCTATCAGATAAATTTTTAACTACAATTTCTAAAATACCTGGACTTGATCCATGCTGCATATTAAGTTCTTGATCGTTCTTGAAGTAATAGTTTGGGTGGTCTCTCCAACCAGGATAAAAGTTGTTCCCAAACTGGTCAGGTGTCTGTTGGCTCTGCATCGTTGGAAATCTCTTAAAGGTATTCATTTCAGATGGAGATTCCTACTCTGCAGCCAACTGACAAATGAGAGTTTTAAGCTCAGACAGTTCATATTTGAGCTTACTTACCTCGCTGTCTACGCATGTTCTCTGAGGCATAACAAAAAGAAAAATAAAAACTAAACTAAACTAAACTAAAACTAGAAACTCGATATAAAAAGAAAATAATTAACCGTTTGCACTCCCAGGCAACAGCGCCAATTTGATCGGGACGACCTGTCGAGACTCGTGCCAAATAAAATTTATATTCCATGTTCATTAAACTACTTGGAGAAGTAATGGATGGGGTAGATCACAGGGAGTGGCAGTTGGTTATTTATTTCCTATTTACTTTGAGTTTGAAAGCAGTAAAGAGGGCATTTGCATACAAAGGGGAAATCAACATGCAATGATTTTACAGGCGGTAATTTAAATGACAAGGAATTAAAATGACAGGAAACTAAATTGCAGGAAACATAAATTGGCAGGAAAATTAATTAAACTAGCGACCCCGATAAGGGAGATTCTTGGGGTTGAATGGTTTGCTATGATCATTGTATTCCTACCTATTTAAGGCTAACTGAATTTGCTTAATTGCCCAATCGATCTAATATAAACCCAGAAAAGACTCTAAGCCCACCTAAGCCATCTAACCTGATCATACACCGTCCATCCAATTTGAACCTAATTGATTAACTAACTAATTCGAGTAGGCCATGAAATCAAACAATTAACCAATTGCCTTAAGTAGAGTGGACTGATTAGGACATTAGAAATTGTAACATTTTGACGACTGTTTATAATAAAGAGTTATCTCCATTCAATAAAGTGTTATTGATTTTAAATGATTAGTATTGCCTAAATAACCACAAATCAAATAAACTAGTAACCCCGGGCTATCATATGAAAACTTGAACTTTATGTAGTGACATAAAAGGGGATCAAGTTCAAGTAATAGCTTAAACGGTCTATAATATAGGGATAAGGTTGGGTACCTTAATCCTAGGAAAGCTATGTGACGCGACCCACTTTGTACACAGTGCAAACGATGTGATTCAGAATCGTTCATGTATAGACATGCGAGTGGGGGCGTCCTATGACAAATGAGTTTGCATAAGGCCAGGACCGAGAAATAAGTCACTATTGCTTTATAACGTCATTTACTGACAAGACTGACTATTTCATGTGATGACCTAGGTAACTCGATCTTAATCCTGAGCTAACTATTAACTCATGTTTATTTGGGATTATCCTTTGATCTGCATGGGTGAGAGTGGCTCATCATCATCGACTCAATAAGGCTACAATTTGGGGATAAGACCGAGTAGATAGCTGGGGACATAGTCTTGTAAGATGGAATTCACTCCTACCCCATCTAGGCATAGTAGAGAGGTTCCGGAATGTGAACAAAGGGATCCCGCCCTCTCATATGCCCGAGAGGTTTTAGGTTTAGTGGTCGGACCACAAACCAATTGTTCATTATGGACACAGTGGAGACTTATGGAAACAGATGTAACTTCAGGGGCAAAACAGACATTTGACCCAGCTTTAGTTACGAACAACCTGTGAAGGGTCGACTTACTAATCATGGTTATATCGGATGGACAGAAATACATCTACAGTGAGGGGAGTTCAACTATCAGGCTATAGTGGAGTGTCCCGGTAGTTAATGAATTTTGGTTAACTGGATTAAAAAGGTTTAACCAGTTAATATCTGATCGTTGGAGCCCATGATCTGTAGGTCCATTAGGCCCCCCAGCTAGCTCATACGGAATAAACCTTAGAACAATTGTGATGAAGAGTTTCAAACGTTCAAATTCATTTTGGCGAATTATCGTTAAATTATATTTGATATATTTTGACGTTAAAAAGTTCAATTACGAATTAAACTATATCAAGAGAGTTGGAAATATTTAAATATGATTTATATATACCATACACGTGAATAGGGATTCGCGTCCAAGAAATCGAGATTGGGTTTAAAATATTAATTTAATATTTAATATTAAATTAATATATAATTAATTACATTTTTAATTAATTATTTGAAATTAATTTTGTTTTAATTTGGAATCAATTTAAAATTAAAATATGAAAATTTATTTAATATTTGATTTTATGAAAATCAAATAATTGAAGAGGTGGTGGTGTTTTGTGACTCAAAGCACCAAAGTTCACACCCTTTGTACACCTAATCCCTTCGCTTAAATGTGTCGTCTTCACCATATGAAGAGGTGCAATCTTCCTCTTCAATATAAGGAGAAGAAGACACAAGTTCAGGCGGATCTTATTTGGGAATTTGCTGGAATTTTTGTTCAAAACAACCATAGCTCTAAAACTCTCTCATACCTTCATATGCTCAAAAGTTCATCACATAATTGAGTCCCGCAACTCGTTCTAAGGCCGGAGAATAGCGGGGAAGGCTTTGGTGGTCGTCCACGTAGAGTTTGTGTGAAGAATTACACCAAGGAGTTCACGAATTTGGCACCAAAAGGTTGGTAATTTTCCTCTCTATTGTTCGGGCATTTTTGTGCATGTTTTCTTTTACAAAATTAACGAAATTGAGAGGTTCTAGATCCAAATTGCTTCCGCTAGTGTCGTGTACACTTCTTCAACAAAAATATTCTATAATGAGAAGAGTTCAATTGTGGGTCTTTAGTGGAGTGACCCACAGTTAATGAATATTGGTTAACTCGATTAATGAGTTTAGTCAGTTAACCTCATATCATTGGAGCTTCTGATCTGTAGGTCCATTAGGTCCCCCTGCTAGCTCGTAAAGAGTAATTGGGTACAATTTGTCTTGAAAGAATTTGAATAGTTCAAGTTCGGTTTGGGAATCAAGTTAATAATATGAGATACAATTAATATAATGTATAGTGATATATTATAATATAAAGTTTAATTTGAGATTAAACTTTATTATATTGAGAGAGTAATATTTTAAGGAGTTCAAATATATAATTAATTAAATATGTGATATTTAATTAATAAATTAATTAATTAATTATTCAATTTAGTTTAAATTAAATATGATTTAATTAAACTATATTATATGAGAGAAATATTGGAATATGATTCTAATATGTAATTAATTAAATATGGGTGTGACGGGTCGAAGTTGTCGACGTTCCTGGTCAAATAAATTTACATTCCACAAACACTAAACTACTTTGCAGCAATAGTGGCCTAGGTCGAACATAGGGAGCGCGTTTATAATTTGCTTAACTTAGATTTATTGAGACGGCCAGACTAATGGGGGCTTGCGATGCGAGTGATAAATGCGAGGGAGATTAAAATGCAGGAATTTAAATGAAAAAAAAATAAATTCATAAAATAAAAGGATGGGCAGGTTAATCTTACCACAAGGATCACTGTAACCGGAGACGTTCGGGTTTCAGTATGATTTATTTCATTCATCGATTATCAAGAAAATTAATTTACCAATTGAAAGCCTAATTGACTAAACTGGAAAAGCCAGTAAGCCGTAATATCCCTAAATTACTAATTCCGACCAATGCATCGAGACTAGTCCTAACCGATTAATAAGCTAATCGTGCACATTAACTACTAATAGATTGCATTAAGCTAAGGATGACTAGGATGTTCTAGATTAACTAGGAAAAGCCTAAATTAATTTCAAACACATATTTAGACTCTAGATCTTTCATGCCAATTGCTAAATTTGGGATAACACGCCAAATCACTACATGCTTAGACCTTTTCACTACTTTAGTTAGCATATTAATCTAACAAGTTGTGGCAAGGTTTTCAATCTCCAAAAACATTGCAAAATTGATAAACATTGAGTCTAAACAACATTCAAACAGTAAATCATGCAAGAAGGAACAAAAATCTCATGAAATATAAATCATACATACTATCGGGTCCCGATTACAACGATCTAAGCTTAGACGACCATGAACAAGCCAAATCCAAGCCTGAGGCTTGATTAACTGACCCTAGCTAAGCCTAAACTAAGTATTGCAGAGAAAGAGGAAAGAAACTAAGAGAGAATGGGAGAAAAGCAGTTGGAATCGGAGCATGAATATTGCAAGCATGTTTTTTCTTATGAAAATAAAACAAGATGAGCTAATATAATTTTTCTTTAAGCTCGATCTCCCTCACTCATTTTTTTTCTTTTTGCAGGGATGTATTCTTTTCTTTTTCCCAGGCAAGGTTCACACGCTAATTTGCAAAAAAAATTAGACTTCCTAGCTTAACCTTACATCTATCGGTGTGACAACAGATCTATGAAACTCATAAAGCAATCCAAAACTTTCAAGACTAGCTCAATTTGATCGGGACGCTTTCAGAGGGTGTCGAATTCTCCAACATTCGTGCCAAATAAATTTATAATTCCACGAACACTAAACTACTTTGTAGCAGCAGTGGTCGGGGTCGAACACAAGGAGCGCTTTTATAATTTGCTTAACTTAGATTTATTGTGATGATCGAACTGAAGGGGGGATTTGAGATGCAAGGGGTAAAGGCAAAGGACATTAAATAGCGAGAATTTAAATGATAGAAAATAAAGTGCAGAAATTAAATTGTGGGAAAATAAAAGGAAGTGGTTGATCGAACCTTGGATTCATGCAATCCCTACCTTCGGTGTTCATTCAGATGTATCTTAATAACAGATTGTCTAATGATGAATTTTACGTTTTATGCCTAACGTACTCTTGGAAAAGCCAAAGAGCCATAATATCCCAACTTTATTAACCCGACCAATGCATCGAAGCTAATCTCATTGTTCACTAATTAACCCGACCGAATTAACTAGCTACAATTGCATTACGATTAGGATAGTTAGATGGCCAATTTTATAACTAGGAGAAGCCTAAATTATAAGATTAACCAAGTGTCGAATCCTAGGCTAACATGCAAATTGCTACAAATTCAGGGATAACACACCTAAATAAAGCCACATGCTTTACCTATTGCTACCAATAGCTAATAAAATTAGAAAGACGACAATTGGGGTTGTCAATCCCACCAATCAAAACTAATTCTTATGAAATAGAATTCAATCTCACATAAAATAGTAAACTCACAAATGAAAATCTCAAAATCTCATAAGAAATCCAAACCAAACTTACAACCGAGTTCCCGATTACATGAATAATTAGCTTAGCCCGTCATTTAGAATGTTGAACCTCCCTCTCGGGCTCGATCCACCATGAAAACTAAGAAAATCTACTCTAAGGCCTAAGAAATATGAAAATTATAGAGAGAATCAGAGAGAAAGAAGGGAAAAACGGCTAAAGACGAACATAGAATTGACCTAAAATCGAGACGCTGACGCGTATTTGGGCTGCCTCGAATGTCCGTAGCGTCTCGGCGTCGTGAGATAGTTTCTCGATGCTACCTCTCGTGAAAATTAAAATTTTGTTTTAATTACCAAAATGCCCTTCTTGATCCCGAGAACACCAAAATGACCTATGCATCAAATTGACTCAAAATTAGCCAATTATCACAAATAATAGCTTTAGGATAAGCAAAATTTACAAAAATAATTAGCACCAATTTGTTCCTATCAGGGTGATATTTAATTAATTATAAAATTAATCGGTTTTGAATTGATTAATTTCCAAATTTAATTTAGTTAAATGTGATTTAATTAAATTAATATCTATAGATTAATTTTAATGTGAATATGATTCATATTAAAACTATAGGTCATAAGAGAGATGTGCATTTGAATATGATTCAAATGTTTGATTAATTAAATATGTGATATTTGATGTGGAATTTTCCTTACCGCAAGCGCACGGGTGAAGTAATAATAAAGTGTTCGTATAAACGAGTGTCGTCTTCTGGATTGGATTTTTAAGCAAATCAAGTATTGTGAATTATCTTGCTCAATTTTATTTAGGGATCAAAAAGTAGTGAATGAATGGTAGGAAACTTAATTCAAAGCAAGTAAAAGGTGGAAATTCAATTGGGAAAAATACTTAGGGAATTGATTTCGCCGATTTAGTCTAGGATTGATTTTAAGGATTAAGTTATAATGCACAATGAAATTATGAGCCAAAGACCCTTTAATCACAACTACCTCTCCCGAGTATAATTGATTCTCATGCAAATTAATCTACTTGATATCCCTATCTAAGTTTATTAACATGCAAGGCAATGAGATCTTTTAACCAATCCTAAAGTTAATCTAAAACCGTCACGAATTAGAAAATAAACTTTAGTCATGCAATCTTGAGTAAGTCTAAATCAAATCCCCTCTCCCGAGCTAGATTCGAAACTTAAATCATCCAACTAATGGCCAATTAATTGAAAGCATCAAATCAAGATTACAAACATAATAACATTGCACAACTTAAACCATAAATCAATCCATAAACACAATCAACTACATCAATCCCTAAGCTTACAAGTTTAGCTACTCATGATCAAAATTACAAGCTCAACCACACATGTAAGAGCCATAAAAAATCTAACTAAAGTGAGGGAAAGAAGAATTAAACTCGTTGCAGGCCGAGACCGAACGTCCCCGTCACGATCCCCACGAACAATGGGTTGATTTCCGAATTTTCCCCTTTGCTCCAGCTCCAAGATGCTCTGTTCTGCCCTGTTTTACGGCTCTAAAACGTCCCAAAAACTTCCTCCCAAAAACCTAGCCGCAAAAGACATTATATTCTGTTTTTTTCGTCATAGCATCGAGACGCTGTCAAGACAATGTCTCGACGCTGCCTTCAAAACGCGCGTTTCAGTAAGCGAAATAACACAGCATCGAGACGCTCAAGAGCTAGCGTCGAGACGCTAGCCTATTGTTGACCAAAATTTGACTTTTTTCCTCTTTAACTCTTTTCATTCCTTTGCATCTTTTCACGTCCCGAGCACCCGATTAACTCCACTATTGCATTTTAGCTCCAATCAACCTTTTCCTACAAAATAAACATTAAAGCACAATAAAATGGCCCAAAAATCATAAAAGACTAGCTAAATTAAATAAGTAAGGATAGCTAGCTATGCTCGCTATCAAATACCCCCAAACTTAAGCTTTTGCTAGTCCTCGAGCAAACTATAAATCAAACATACAGTAGAAGAATGGATGCAATAATCATGACTCAATCCTCAAGGCTCACAAGTCAATAACCAAGCAAGCAAGAGACATGCACATAAGGACCAATGAGGGAGACAAATTAAAATTTTTCCAAAATTAACTTGCACAAGCGAGATCTTACTCAACAAGATCAGACTCTACTAGCCCGGGATTGGATTATTAAACTCTCAGCTCATCTTCCCTCTACACTGGCACTAAGGCTTCACTAATGAGTTAATGCAACAAATTCGTTTGTTTTCCTCCAAACTTAGGTGTTTATAATTAACAATTAAATTAAGCATGTATATGTGGCACTAGCTTTCACACACCCATTGCAGGGACCCTTAACCTGAGTTTTCTCTGGTTGGCCTAACTGATCACAACAGGGGTAGCTCTTTTTGCCTTAATCTTTATTAAACTTTGCAAACTGTGCACAGGCCATGGCATAATAATTTTCTTTTCAACAGTAACAACAAGAATGATTTTTCTTTATGAGCATAAATAGCAAATATTCTTTTCTTTCCTCCTAAGCAAGATCAAACATGCTAATTTGCAAAACATTAACTTTTTAGCTCTACCCTACACCTATCGAGGTGACAACAAGCATATGAACCCAATAATTCGCTCCTAAGCATTCAAATCCAAATCTAGCCAAGACAAATACTCTACTCATGCAAGCCATCTCCTAGAAAAATTTTAAAAAGTCTCCCTTTTTGGGCACTCATGCTTACAACTCATCACAATCTTGAAAATTGACACAAAAGCCTATCCTAGGACATCATAATCATGCAAAAGTAGCATCCAGAAAACAACCATATGCATAATTCAAAGAAAGCTCAAAACTATAGCCCGAACTCAGATGCTCAAGGGCTCCACAAACATGCTAATCCACCCCCAAACTTAAAACATGCATTGTCCTCAATGTATACAGAAAATAAGGCATAAATAAGCATGAGAACAATAAAAGAATGACAGGAGTGAACAATACTGGCCTGGAATGATGATGACTTCTTGCTTGAGAGCTTGGAATCTTAAAAGCTTGAAAGCACAGGAGAGAAAGAAAACAAGACCTACAAAACAAAAACAAATAATAAATCAAAAACAAAAAGAAAACATACTACTAACTTGGGTTGCCTCCCAAAAGCGCTTGTTTAACGTCATTAGCTCGACATGTTGATCGTGCTTCAAGGGGGCTTTTGTTCTGTGAATCCAACAGAGGTGCTCTTTCTTGCACCTTTCCTGTAGCCCATGAAAAGCACTTCATGCACCAGTATTGCACAAAAAATTGACAACAATTTGGGAGTGATTTGAGTCATGGATTAGGTGGTGCAAGAAGGCTAATCTAAGGTGATTAGTTATTAAGCACCACCTCCAAAAATTACCAACTTTTTGAATTTCTTTTAAATTCAAAATTTGTAATTTTAAATATAAAATATGAAAAATCCCACTCAATTATAATTTTATTTTAATTTAAATAAAACATATTTAATTTAATATCTTATATTAAATTAATACTTGTGCAATCTTGGTTTTTCTCCCAACGAAATTTCTCGAACATGATTCTTTATTCACGTGTTTAATATTTAAATCATATTTAAATATATTCAACTCTCATTTTTAATTTTAATTCATAATTAAACTAATAAGTCATTAAATATCGTATATAACCGACTTTTGTATCCTTATCCGAATTTGAATGTTTCAAATTTTATCCTATCATATTGTTCCAAGTTTTATTCCTATTGAGTTAGTAGAGGGACCTAATGGACCTACAGATCATGGGCTCCAACGAAATGATGATAACCGATTAATCTCATTAACCTAGTCATTCATCGTTCGATAGCTTCCAGGACACTCAACTATAGCCCATAACTACACTCCCCTCACTGTAGATATATTTCTTGTCCACTTTAGATAACCATGATTAGTAAGTCGACCCTTCACCGGTTGTTCGTAACTAGAGCTAGGTCAAATGTCCATTTTACCCCTATAGTTACATCTTGTTCCTTAAGTTCCACTGATCAACTAATGAACAACTAGTTTGCGATACAATCACTGAACCAAGTCCCTCTCAAGGTTATGAGAGGGCGGGACCCCTTTTGTTCAAGACTCTGAGCCAGAACTTAAGAGAACAACCTTTACTAACCCTAAAACGAGTAGCAGTGAATTCCATCTTGCAAAGCTATGTCCCCAGCTATCCATTTAGTCTTATCCACAAAATGGTAGGCTTATTGAGTCGGCAATGTTTGGCCACTCTCACCCATGCAAATCAAAGGATAATCCTAAATAAACAGGAGTTCATAGTTAGCTCAGGATTAAGATCGAGTTACCTAGGTTATATGTATGAGATGTTCAGTTTCAACAGTAAACGGTGTTGTAAAGTGAAAGTAACTTATCTCATGGTCTGATTTCTATGCAAACTCTATGCATAGGACACCCTCACTCACATGTGTCTTGTACATGACCGATTAGGATCACATTGTCTATCTTTAGAAGAACAAAGCGAGTCACGCCAATAGTGTCCCCAGGATTAAGGTACCCAACCTTATCCATATACTATAGATCGTTTAGACTATTTACTTGAACTTGATCCATATTTATGTCACACATAAACTTCAAGTATACATGATATAGTCATAGGTTCTTAGTTTATTGGATTTGTGGTTATATTTAGGCAAAACAAATATATAGAAATAATACTTCATTGAAGCAAGTCAAATGTTACATATAGTATCTACAAATTTTAGGGCATAAAACCCAACACAATGATCAATATTGCTGAAAGCATGTTCCCATTTGGTTAGTGTTGAAGATACCATGACTTTGAATGATCAATAACATCACTACTTAAATCTAATAAACTACTTGTATACTTAAAACTATTGTACTGTCTACTATGCAATACTAAATCTATTAGAGAGATTGAGAGAGATCTAAAAGAAAGAAGAAAACTCTTCGCTTGTTGTTGTGGAAAAAAGGTAGAAGAGAGATCATTATATACATGTAGGATATCAAGAGGTTATAAAACTTTTTGAATTCCCAAAACCTTTGAAAGTTCATTATTTAATTTTAATTAAATGTAAAATCATAAAGTTTTGTAATTAATTTCTAGAAATAAATAAGAAAAAATCTTCATATTTAAGCTAGTCACATTCCTAGCTTTTCATCTTCTTTTTTAATTAAAGTTATTAATAATTAAAAATGTCATATTTAGTAAATTTATAAATGAGCTTAGCTTAGAGAGTGATAGAAAAAGAGAGAAAAGAAAGTGGAAGAGGAAAAGAGAAAAATAGAGGGGGAGGAAGGAGTACACGGGGAGAGAGAAAAACATTGGGTAAGAAAGAAGGAAAAAAAAGAAAGAGAAAAGTAAAAAAGGTGGGGTGTTGTTTTGTTTTTTTCTTTTGTTTTATGTTTTTTTTGTTATTATTATTATTATTATTATTATCATTATTAATTTCTCTCTCATTTAGTTCACTTTTGCACTTTGCCAACTTCATTTTTTTTAATCTTTCTTATTTATTTATTTATTCTTTCATTCTCCAATTTGCTTAATCCAAACTTTAGTTCTTCTTGGTCAATTTCAATTATTGTTATTATAATTGTTTTGAAATTAATTTTCTTTTGAAAGGGATTATGGGAACTGAGTAATGTGCCTTCGTGGAGTTCAACTCCCGTGCAGGCGTATGAAAATTCTCATTTTCCCTTTAAAAAGAATTTACTCATTGAATAATTTTCATCTTTTACATCTATTTGTTTTTTTTTTAAAAAAAATTATTTTTAATAAACATAATCATGTATCGCCCATGTTTCCTTTAATTAAAAGGGAAATTAGGCATGATTTGTATTAAATTGGATATCCGACTCATAATGTTTAATCCTTACTTTATTTCTAAAGTTAAGGTAAAAATGAATGAGACATCTTGTGTTTATTATTTCATTTTGGGTTTTTATTTTTATCATTTTTTAAAGAAAAATAAAAATGAAGGACTGTTTTTATTCATTTAATTGGACAATTTAAGATATTGTGGTAATCTTTTTTTAAACGGGTGTTGTAGGGTGCTAATACCTTCCCTACACTCAAATGACTCTCGAACCTAATTTCTGGTTTTCTATGACTGGTTTTTATTTTATTTTAAAGGTGACCAATCACACCCTGGTGGCAACTCCAATTTTCTTCTTAAAAACCCAAGAAATTAAGGATGTCGGCCGCTCCGCATCGCGATGACGTTGCGACAGCTTGGCGACTCTGCTGGGGACTTTTTTTAGGGTCAAACCATTGGTATCTTTATTGTCCTTTAATTGGGATAGGAGGTCTAACACGAAGCTGGAAGTGTTATACACCAGAAGACCTATTGAAACCCAAGGGTAAAGAAAAAGGAAAAGCCAAGATCACTGAAGATATCAAGGAAAAGACAGAAGAGCCCATTGCAGTGAAAAACCTGGATGTTAAACAACCAGCATCTGAAGAGGACATCCAAGAATTTTTTAAGTTGGTTAAACAAAGTGATTATAAGGTAGTTGAACAGTTAGGTCTAACCCCTACAAAGATTTCCATACTGGCTTTGTTATTGGCTTCAGATACTGTTGGTCGATTTTCCGCAAGTGCACGGGCCACAAGTAATATAAAACGGAAAGTATTCCGAGTATCGAATCCTCAGGGAGGCGAAGCGAAACTTAAGCAATTAATTAAAATTCTCTTGAGCACTGAAAATACTTAGGTGAAATAATATTTAGGGTCCACGTTCATGAAATAAGAAGATTTAATTTAAAATGATTAAATAAAAACAAATTTGATCAATCAGAAATAAAATGTGGAGAAAGAGTTTTCTTTAAGCGGGAAGAGGGGTCTTGAAAATCAATGATTAGCTAAATAATTGCTATAATTATCCTATCTCATTGCCCAACTAATTATAAACCTAGAATCTCCGTTAATCACATAGGTTCTCCTGTCGGTTTCCCCTAATTGTAATTAATTCATTTTAACAACCTAAGTGTCCTTAGCGCTATTAAAAATCATTAATTATTACGCTCTGATTCATTTTAGGAATCTATGTTTAATCAACTAATCCCGGTGTCACAACGGGCAATTAAACTAGTTGCATGGATTATGATCTATCCTAATTTCTCTCCGTCGAGTTTCCATTAAGAAACGAATCATTACACAATTGGCCAGATTGAGTAAAGCATTAAGCACATCCATACAAATAATTAGGACATGGGCAAGAGACAAGAAATTATAACAATATTTCCACTAACATTTCATTTCAAGACCCCAAATTGGGGGTTTAGCTACACATAATATTCACCATAATTACAAGGGAAAGCATATTAAAAAGCATAAAGGAAAAGGAATTGACCGTCGAAAAAAACACCTTGCTGACGCTTGGAGCCTCCGCTGACTACTCCTCGGGCCTCTAGAATTGCCTCCCAAAATTCCCCAAAAATTCCCACTAGAAGAACCCTCTCAAAAAGGCTTGAAAGCCTTGAGAGGGGCTCCAAAAAAGGAGTCTTAAGGAAGGAAGAATGAGTGGTGGATGATTGAGTGATGATTGATGATCCAAATGAGGCACCAAGGGCGCCTATTTATAGGCCTGGAAAAGGGGTAGCGTCGCGACGCTGCCTTGCTAAGCGTCGCGACGCTGCTGCGCACGCGGCTTGGGCAACAAGAAAGGGCAGCGTCGCGACGCTACCTTGCTAAGCGTCTCGACGCTGTCCAGATTTTCCAGAAAAATCAGCTTCCTTTTGGGCTGATTTTTGGGCCTTCTTCTTCATTTCTCTTGGTCTTTTCTTCATGGATGCCTTCTTTGGGCTTCCAAATGCTTCATACTTTGATTTGAGTTATAATTCCTCAATTATGGCTCTTTTTCTCCCAAAATCATCATTTATGCTCCTAAAGACAAAATAACAAAATTCATTACATATATTCATTAAAAACACGATTAAAGCACCAAAAAGCTTAATAAATTGAGACTAAAATAGCGACATTTCTGCTCGCTATCACACCCCCAAACTTAAGCTTTTGCTAGTCCCGAGCAAAATAAATTCTAAAGATGCATGAAATAGAATCGCTCAACCCTCAATGATTTTTGAATACTTAGGATCGAATGGAAAACATGCAAGTGGAATAAGCAAGCACCGCATACTCTTGAAGAAATCTTAAACTAGTTTGAACTTAAGATTAATGAATAGCATGCTCAAGACTTATCTATTGATTCTTTTACTAACCTAGATTAGTCTTATGGCTTTCTCCATTTGTTTTCCCCCTACACTGGCTAAGAGCCCCTAATACTTCGGAGTCCTTCTATCATGCAAAAAAAAGTAACTAGGGTGCCTGTCATCTTTTTCTTTTCTCATGGGGGAGCAGAATTCTCACATGATTTTTCTTTTTCTTTCTTTTTCTTTTTCTTTTCTTTTTCTTTTTCTTTTGCTCCTCCCCCAAACTTGCATTTTGATATCTAATGGTACTAGCTTTCACACTACGGTGCAGGGACCCTTAACCCGAATTTTATTCTTTGGTTGGCCTAACTGATAGGGAGGAAAAATCTACCTACTCTGATTAACACATTTTCTACAATACCAACTGGTCTCACCACAGATTGATCAGCCAATTGGAGCTTTACAGGAGTAGATTTAATCTCACCTATGTCTAACTTCTTGCACAAGGACAATGGGATAATATTAATGCTAGCACCTAAATCACATAATGCTCTGAAAGAATAAGTACCAAAACTACAAGGAACAAAAAAACTCCCTGGGTCTGCTACTTTTTCAGGTACTTTCTGTTGTACTCTGGTGTTGCATGTGGAAGCAAGATATACAGTGTCAACCTTCTTTTCCTTTCGCTTCTTTGCTAACCACTCCTTCATGAACCTGTTGTATTGGGGCATCTCTAATGCCTCTGCAAAAGGAATATTAATATTCAGATTCATAAAAGCATACATAAATTTATCGAACTGAACCTGATTGTTCTTTTTCTTCTTTTTCTTTTTCTTTTCCTTGGGAACCAACAGTGTGGGAGAAGGAATATGAGGCTCAGGTTCAGGCTTTTCAGCCTCATCTGATGATGTGTCCTCCTCAGCTTCCCCTGTAGGCGTTTCATAGTCCTCAGATTCAGGTTCCTCGTCAGCTTCCTCCTGGTGCACAGTGATTGCCTTACAGTACTCCATCTGAGTTTTCTCCTGTTCAGCTGGGGCCTACCTTTATTCATGGTGCTTACAACATTTACCAACTGTCCCAGCTGAGTCTCAATGTTCTTTATGGCTGCACTGTGGCCATTCACCGTGGTGTTGATAGCAATGACTGCCTCCTCTAGTTTGGTTGTCCTGTTACTTGACTCTGCAATGAAAGCTCCAACAAGATCTTCTAACTTTTTATTTTCTTGAGTTTGAGGGGCATAACCAGGAGGATTAAGAACATTCTTAGTATTTGCATAAGAGAAATTTTCATGGTTCCTATTGTTAGGGTGATAATGTGTAGGTGTAACATTATTATTATATTCCCTCAAATTAGAATTTGATACATATTGAACCTGTTCAATGGTCTCCTCCTGAGGTCTAGATGCTAAAGCAGTAGCTGATTCAATTGACTGTGCACTCCCTGTACCTGAAAATTTCATAAAAGCATTAGCGTGGGAAGTCATCTAGGCCTAGAGTGCACTTACTTTATCAACCTCAAACACTCCAGCAGCAATCTTTTTGGGTGTAGACCGCTCAGATGGCCTCTGATAACTGTTGGTGGCCATATCCTCTAAAAGTGTGCAAGCGTTTTCCACGGTCTTGGACAACAAAGTCCCACATGCAGCTGCATCAACAATCGTTTTTGTACTAGGAGTTAAACCATTATAGAAAAACTGTACCTGAAGCCAATCGGGGTAACCATGTTGAGGACACTTCCTCAGTAGCTCTTTGAATCTCTCCCAAGCTTCGAACAGCTGCTCATCATATTGTTGTTGGAATGTCCCAATTTCGGTCCTCAGCTTGACCGTCTTTGCAGGAGGGAAAAATTTCTTTAAAAAGGCCTGGACCAAAGCATCCCAGGTGGTGATGCTCCCAGGAGTAATAGACTGCAACCAATCTCGAGCTTTATCCTGCAAAGAAAAAGGGAATAAGCGTAAGCGAATAGCATCCTCAGAGACTCCATTAATCTTAACTGTCCCACAAATATCCAAAAATGATTTAAGATGAGAATTTGGATCCTCGGTGGGTGATCCTCTATAAGCACAATCTCGAGCCATCTGAATGAGACCGGTCTTCAGCTCAAAGTTGTTGGCATTAATCGGGGCATAGACAATCCCCGACTGTTGCCCCTGAAACACGGGCTGAAAATAATCTCTAATAGGCCTAGGCTCCTCAGGTGGATTTTGGTCCGCCATTTGAATAATCTCACTATTTTCTTTTTCGAGCCTACGAAATGTTCTTTCGATCTCGGGATCTAACGGTGCTAAAATTAAATCTTTACTACTGCGCATAAAACAAACAAAACTACCCTAAAAAGGAAAGAAAACAATTATGGAAAGAAATAAAGAAAAGAAAACAACTAATCTAAATATGGAAAAATATAATCTAGAAAAAGAAACTAAATAACCTAATATGGAATGCAACAATAAATATGGCAAAACACAAATAAGGAAAAAAAAACAAATAAGGAAAAACTAATCTAAAAAGAAATAACAAGAAACAAATAAGGAAAAAAAATGCAATCAACTAAAAAGGTAAAAAATACACCCTAAATTAAGATCAAACAATTTTTCCACAATATCAATCTAGCTAAATGTGGCAAGCCCCGGCAACGGCGCCAAAAACTTGATGTGGAATTTTCCTTACCGCAAGTGCACGGGTCAAGTAATAATAAAGTGTTCGTATAAACGAGTGTCGTCCTCTAGATTGGATTTTTAAGCAAATCAAGTATTGTGAATTATCTTGCTCAATTTTATTTAGGGATCAAAAAGTAGTGAATGAATGGTAGGAAACTTAATTCAAAGCAAGTAAAAGGTGGAAATTCAATTGGGAAAAATACTTAGGGAATTGATTTCGCCGATTTAGTCTAGGATTGATTTTAAGGAGTAAGTTATTATGCACAATGAAATTATGAGCCAAAGACCCTTTAATCACAACTACCTCTCCCGAGTATAATTGATTCTCATGCAAATTAATCTACTTGATATCCCTATCTAAGTTTATTAACATGCAAGGCAATGAGATCTTTTAACCAATCCTAAAGTTAATCTAAAACCGTCACGAATTAGAAAATAAACTTTAGTCATGCAATCTTGAGTAAGTCTAAATCAAATCCCCTCTCCCGAGCTAGATTCGAAACTTAAATCATCCAACTAATGGCCAATTAATTGAAAGCATCAAATCAAGATTACAAACATAATAACATTGCACAACTTAAACCATAAATCAATCCATAAACACAATCAACTACATCAATCCCTAAGCTTACAAGTTTAGCTACTCATGATCAAAATTACAAGCTCAACCACACATGTAAGAGCCATAAAAAAACTAGCTAAAGTGAGGGAAAGAAGAATTAAACTCGTTGCAGGCCGAGACCGAACGTCCCTGTCACGATCCCCACGAACAATGGGTTGATTTCCGAATTTTCCCCTTTGCTCCAGCTCCAAGATGCTCTGTTCTGCCCTGTTTTACGGCTCTAAAACGTCCCAAAAACTTCCTCCCAAAAACCTAGCCGCAAAAGACATTATATTCTGTTTTTTTCGTCATAGCATCGAGACGCTGTCAAGACAATGTCTTGACGCTGCCTTCAAAACGCGCGTTTCAGTAAGCGAAATAACACAGCGTCGAGACGCTAAGGTCGCAGCGTCGAGACGCTGTGACCTTTACGCGCCTAATCAGATATGGAATGTGAGCGTCGAGACGCTCAAGAGCTAGCGTCTCGACGCTAGCCTGCTGTTGACCGAAATTTGACTTTTTTCCTCTTCAACTCTTTTCATTCCTTTGCATCTTTGCACGTTCCGAGCACCCGATTAACTCCACTATTGCATTTTAGCTCCAATCAACCTTTTCCTACAAAATAAACATTAAAGAACAATAAAATGGCCCAAAAATCATAAAAGACTAGCTAAATTAAATAAGTAAGGATAGCTAGCTATGCTCGCTATCAATATTTAACTGGTCAAAGAATTAATTAATTATGAATTAATTAATTCATTAGCTTAATTAATTTAATTAAATGTGATTTAATTAAAGTTTAATTACAACTATATATTATGTGAGGATAATGCATTTAAATAAGTTTTAAATGCAAATATGCTAAATTAATTAATGTGATTATATTTTTTCCCTCACGTTGATTAATGTTGTTGGAGGGGTCAGTATATCTCAACCTCATTCTGCCGGATCTAAGATATGTCTCTCTTCCCCATCTCTCTCATACTCCCTCTAAAACAAATGAATACAGACATGATTTTTCTCTTTGTAGTGTTGGTTCCCTTCAAGACGGAGTCCCACCACTCTGTTCCTAAACTCAGAGGATAGTGGGGAAGATCAAATGGTGGTGTCCATTGAAGAATTTTGAGTCGTCAAACGGAGGTATGTTTCTCATTGCTTAACATTTTGCAATGTACCGGTATTTTGTAGAACGAAATTAAATTGTGAGTCTGTCCAATTGCGCTTCTGCTTTAACAGAATTTGGAATTCCAATCATTCAGTAACAAAGGTCATCTCTAAGTTTAAATGGCAGGAGTTCTAGTCTCATCCTCAGGAGGTCGTGGTGCCTCTAGTTCGAGAATTTTATGATGGTTTAAGGGAGGAGAGAGCCTGAGTTTGGCAGTAGTGCGCGGGAAGATTGTGGTGAGTTTCTCTTCCGTGGACATCAACAGAATTTATCGGGTTAAAGCACCTTTAAACCCGAGAGGAAACGATGCGATTAAGAACCCCACGACCAAGCAATTAAAAGAAGCACTCAAGTTAGTGGCTAGAAAGGGAGTGCAGTAGAAAAAGTCACAGACTAAAGTAAAGTCTTTAGTGCCAAGTGATTTGAAGACTGAACTGAACTGGTAGTTTGACTTCACTTTATCAAAAATCGCTTGATGCCTACCACCCATGACAACAATATTTCCATGGAGAGGGTGATGCTTCTCTACGACATGATGAAGGGGTTGGACACCTGCTTCATCGCTGCCAATCCTTGACCAAGGTCGACACCTGCTTCATCGCTGCCATACACTCTAGTTTCATGGTCGACTCCATCGTCTGAGGCTCTTGGCTTTGCTCTTAGCCAGTTAGACCGCATTGAAGACCGTTTGAAAATTTATTGGGTTTATGCCGAAGAGCGAGACGAAGCAATAAGAGAGTTTTACCTCTCTATCGCCCCTATCATCGCCCCCGTCTTTCCTAACTTTCCAAATATCTTGCTACCTCAAGACCCCGAAGAATCTGATCAAGATGAAGAAGAAGAGAATGAAGATGGTTCCTCATAAGAGGAATAGAGGAGTTTTCTATTCCCCTTACACTTTTACATGTTTTCTTTAGATTTTTTTAACATGCATTCGTTTCCGTTTTTATATTTCTAGCATGTTAGTTTACTGTTTTGATAGGTTAGTAGCTGTTTTTGTGTGTAGTTTTGTTGTTTAGCTAGTTTTAGTTAGTTGCTTATTTTTTTAGCTTATTGTTTTGTGTTAGTTTAGTGATGGTTTGCTGCTAGATTAGGTTTAACATAACTTGGTTTTTAAAGTTTTTTTGGAAAAATCTATTTTCTGTCCATTTTTGCGAAACTAATGAAATTCTTGAAAACACAACTTTTAATAAAACTTTGTGCTTGGAGATGTTTTTGATAAATATGCTATTATGTGAGTTTTATTTTAAGTCCTTTATGATGATAATTAGAGCATATTTCTATCTCAAAAGTGCTACCGTCACAACCTATTTGTTTTCTAGTCATAGGCTTTCCATTAGTCTTTGTCTTTACAAAACTTTCCTATGTCTAAAATTCCTCATGTTTAGCGTTGATGTTTAAAAAAAAAAAAAAACCTCATGTTGCGCCTATGTCCCAAAAAACAAGAGTCAATGAGGATATTGCCTATCTCAAGTGTGGGAGAGGGGGTGCTTATTTGTAATTTGTTATTCTATTGTAATTTTGCTACTAAAAAAGATTATGTGCTCTCATGTTATCCAAAAAAAATAAAAATAAATAAATAACAGAAAACAATGGGTTACTCCTCCTTCCTAGGGTTACTGAGTAACTAGGAGCATTCATGACACCCATGGTTTGCCAGTGCATGAAAGGTTGACTTAAGGAAGTGAGTATCAATCTGAGATTGTGATCTTTGCGCGTAGCTAGATATCTTAACCACAAAGTGTCGATAAGCTATAATAAAGGTAAAGGTGACAACAAGGATTCTCTTTGGAAAGAGAAAAAAACAGAAAAGAGAAAAAGAAAAAGAAAGTTGAATAAAAGAGCATTAGCAGACAAAAAACTTTGGGAGAGACAGTAAAAGAAAAGAAAAAAACATTCATATATGCTCATTACCTCAAAATTTTGTTTTCTTAACTAAAGGGACTACACTAGGCTCTATGAGTATGAGTTAGGTAGTTTAAACATATTGGTTAGGATGGATTAGGGCGAGTTTTGCTTTGAAAAAGAAAAGTAGAAATCTTCATGCATAGGGAACTGAGAAGTTGTGACTGGCAGTAGAGTAGAAACCTCTCCTTAAATGCAACTTTTTAGAAAACGAGCTTGAAAAGCATGTTTACTTGATTTTATATGAATTATCTCTGACATTCTGATTAGTTATTGCTTGAGGACAAGCAGTGGGTTAAGTTTGGGGGTATGATAAGTGCAAAAAATATACCTATTTGGCCCCTTATTCTTAGCTTATTTTTTGTGAAACTTGTATGTTTTTGGATCAAATTTACTATTCCCAAGGCAAAAAAATGTAAGAGTTGGTGAGATAGGTCTTTGAGAGTCATGTGTGTCAAATTATACATATTTGTGCTTAATTGGACTCATTTTTGTAAGAATTTGACTTATTTTCATGTGTTGCAGAAAAACAGAGGAGACAGGGCAAGACAGCACAAATGCAATCACATTTCTTCCAAGGCCAAATGAAATGCGACCGCATTTCGGGGCAGAAACAGACAGGTCCAAGTCCGTCGCGGGTCGTTTTGGTCGAGCTTTCCACGCACCAAACAGGCTGATTTGATTCTGAAACTGACTGGGCTACCTACAAGCACCATTTTCGTGACTCCTCAACCACTCCCCATGCTTTAAAAGGCCATGAATCGAAGGCAAATGCAAGTAGAACTCAGTGGGAAGAGAGGATGATGATAGAACCCTAGTAGACACCCTTGAGTCGTGATGCCCGAGGTCCTTGCTAGAAGACTAAATTCTAACCTTAGTTAGACATTAAACATTAATATTTGTAGAGATTTCACCATATTTTCACCTTGTAAAAGGAGAGTAGAGTCTCGTGAGAACTCTAGAGGGATTGGATAAATTGAAACAACCATAGGTTTAGCTACTGCACAATATTTTCCAGCACGTATTTCTTTTAATTACTTCTTGTACTTCTCATTTATTTATTCAATGGAAATTTATTTGTTTGCATTTTTATCCATCATGAATAGCTAAATTCCATTAAGGGGTTCGGTTTAGTGAATTTCCTTGTGGATAAAATGGCTTGAAAGTTGTTTGTTTGCCTAAGCTTTATGTATACATGTCATCCTTTATTGATTATAACCCTAATCTTGTTGAGTTTAACTTGATCACTTCGACTTAGCATGCTACGTGAGTTTGGTACCGAAAGGGTCAAACAATATCGATTCTCATACACCATATAGGAGAAAGGGCTCGAAAGAGTGTATTCGGTGTTATAGGGGATGGTCGCTTATAACAACTATAGGGTTTTAAGTTGCATGCAAGAATCATCTATGTCGGAGTCGAGTCATAGAAATGTGCATAACGGTACTCGCTTAGTCTTCTAACCGTTCTTGGCAGCAAGGCCAAATAGAAGTTAAATCTGACCCAATGCATATCTAGACGTAGGTTAAATAAGTCATTACTAGAGTTATTCACCCTTTGGTTGAAGCTTTATTGAATTCCTCGATTTTATTATTTTCTGTTTATTCATTTCATTAATTTCTTTATTATTTTCAAAACCCCAACATTTATTATTTTTACTTGGTTACCTACTTCACAATTTAAGAGCAATTTCTACTTCAAATCCGTGTTGAATTAGTCCCTATGGGACCAATACATTTGGAATACTTTAAGAGAATTTTTTTTACTGCATGCGATAGTGTATACTTGCACCTAGCAAGACTAAAATTCATCCTTAATCATTATTTTCCATCTTACTCTTTCTACCACCTTCAGTCTACACCGCATCAACTTGATTATGAAGGAACTAATCATGTCTGCTCTTCTTTACAGGGAAATAGTTTGTTCCAACAGTTAAATAAAGGGGAAATGACACTCAAGGTCGGTACAGGAGATGTCATTTCAGACTCATTAGTGGGAAATATGAAGTTGTATATAAAAGATAGATTTTTGTTTCTAGAAATATTGTATATAGTTCCTAGAATACAAAGAAATCTTATATCTATCTCCTGTTTAATCGAACAAGGATATTCTGTCTATTTTGAATCTAATGAAGCGTTCATTTCTCAAAACAGAATGTTCATTTGTTCAGCTAAAATAGAAAACAACTTATATTTCATAAGACCAACTGATTCAAAAGCAATTTTAAATCAGGAGTTATTTAAAACAGCTGAAATTCATAGAAAAAGGCAACAAATTTTTCCTAATAGTAATGCTTACGTATGGCACTTAAGCCTAGGTCACATCAATCTTGATCGGATCAGACGATTGGTAAAGAATGAACTTTTAAATGAGTTAGAAGATGATTCATTACCTCCATGTGAATCTTTCCTTGAGGAAAAAGTGACGAAAATACCTTTTACAAAAAAAGGTTATAGAGGTAAAGAACCTTTAGAACTTATACATTCTGATCTTTGTGGTCTGATGAATTTAAAGGCCTGAGGAGGGTTCGAATATTTCATCTCTTTTATAGATGATTATTCAAGGTACGGTTACTTATATCTAATGGTACACAAGTCTAAAGCCCTTAAAAAGTTCAAGGAATCTAAAGCTGAAGTTGAAAACCTGTTAGGTAAAACGATTAAAGTTCTTTGATCTAATAGATGAGGAGAGTATATGGATTTGAGATTCTAGGACTATATGATAGAACATGGAATCCAATCACAACTTTCAGCACCTGGTACACTGCAGTAGAATGGTGTGTCAGAGAGGAGAAATATAACATTGTTAGATATGGTTTGATCAATGATGAGCTATGCTCAGCTGCCTCGCTCGTTTTGGGGGCATGCAGTAGACACTGCAGTTGAAATTTTGAACAACGTTCCCTAGAAGAGCGTTTTTGAAACGTCTTTCGAGTTATGGAGATGGTGTAAACCTAGCTTACGGTACTTCAGAATTTGGGGTTGTCCAACATATGTACTTGTAACAAATCCTAAAAAGCTGGAACCTCGTTCAAAATTATGCCAATTTGTTGGTTACCCAAAGGAAACGAGAGGTGGTCTTTTTTCCGACCCACAAGAAAATAGAGTGTTTGTATCTACGAACGCTACTTTCTTAGAGGAAGACTACATGAAAGATCATAAGCCACGAAGTAAGTTAGTATTAGAAGAAGTTATTCGATAATCAACAAAAGTTGTTGATAAAACTAGTTCCTCATCGCAAGATGATGGAAGACCTAGTTCATTAGGTCAATCTCGTCTGTCTAGATCAATGAGTATGCCACGACGCAGAGCGAGGGTTGTAATGAAGGGGATGAAAGCCCCGGCGCAGCGGAAGCGCATCGATTGGACCTTCCGCCATATATTAATGAATATCAAAATACCACTACGAATAGGAAAAACGAATCTCTAAACATGTTTTAAAGCCGCTCTAAAACACTATAAACTTGCTGAAAAATAAGAAAAATAAAACTACTTTTACTTTCATGCTTTTCTAAAGAAAAAAGGTAACTGTTATAAACCTTCGTTGTAGATTTGACCGTTTTTCGCCAACAACGCTTCAACGATAAAAAACGCACAACCTCCTTTTCTTCTTCGCTTGAAATTTCTTCTCAAGAACACAACCACCAAAGAGGTTACATCGGTATGTCTCTAAGTCTTGGAGGTGATAGCGAGCATAGCTAGCGAGTTTTCCCTATTCAATTTAGCTAGTCTTTGATGATTTATTGGCCAATTTATTGCACTTAATTGTTTATTTTGTAGGAAAGTGTTGAGTAGAGCTTAAGCGTGAAATTGGAGCTAATCGGGTGTTCGGGACGTGAAAAGATGCCAAAGAACCGAAAAGATTCAAGTTAGAAGGAGCCAAGAGAGGGCAATCTGCAGACCAGAGTCGAGATGCTACTCTTGG
The DNA here is from genome assembly GCA_036850905.1 of Luffa acutangula. Taxonomy (NCBI): domain Eukaryota; kingdom Viridiplantae; phylum Streptophyta; class Magnoliopsida; order Cucurbitales; family Cucurbitaceae; genus Luffa; species Luffa acutangula. The sequence goes on along the minus strand of CM072088.1, from coordinate 26,704,287 downwards.
AGCGTCTTGACGCTGCCTTTCTTTATCGAATTTGGGCGGCAAAAGTCACAACGTCGAGACGCTGTGACAAGAGCGTGTCGACGCTGTGACAAGAGCGTCTCGACGTTGTGACAAGAGCGTCTCGACGCTGTCGGTTTTTCCATAATTAAAACACGCGGCAGAGCATAGCGTCTCGACGCTATCGGCAGAATTTCATATATATAGATCTTTTCATGCTACGGATTGGGGGAGGCCAAATTGAGAGATTTTAGCCCTAATTTCGACTAGAGACCTACAGTGGGAGCTGAAGCAAGGACGAGGACCGGGAATCTCACTTGGTGGCATGGAGATCGTGACGGGGACGTGCCAGTTTCGACGACATTGAGTGTTTCCTTTCCTTTTCCTTTTCTCTAGTTAGATTTAATGGCTTTTTCATGTTTAGTTGATCTTGTAACGTTATGTATGAGTAGCTAAACTTGTTACTTAGGGATTGATGTAGTCTTTTTAGTTTATGGATTGATTTATGGTATGAATTGTGCAATGGTGATTATGGTTGCAATCTTAATTTAATGCTTTCAATTAATTGGCCATTAGTTGAATGATCTAAGTGTTGAGTCTTGCTCGGGAGAGGGGATTTAGCGTTGACTTCATTAAGATTGCATGACTAAAGTTTATATTCTAAGCTCGTGACGGATTTTAGATTAACTTTAGAATTGGTCAAAAAGAACTCATAGCCTTGCATGTTAATAAACTTAGATAGGGATATCAAGTTGGTTAATTTGCATGAGAATCAACTATACTCGGGAGAGGTAGTTGTGATTAAAGGTTCTTAGGCTCATAATTCCATTGTGCATAATAATTCATTCCCTAAAATCAATCCTAGACTAAATTGACGAAATCAATTCCCTAAGTGTTCTTTCAATTGAATCTCCTTTGTTTATTTGCTTTGATCTAGTTTCCTATCATTCACTACTTTTCCGTTCCCTAAATAAAATTGAGCGAGATTATTCACGATACTTGATTTAGCTTAAAATCCAATCCAGAGGACGACACTCGTTTTTACGATCACTTTATTATTACTTGACCCGTAGGCTTGCGGTAAGGAAAATTCCACATCAGGAGGCAATGGACTGGTGGGAGTCTTTCTCTAAGAGGGAGGCTGGAGAGAATATTAGGGTCTTGTCTTGTGAGTCTAAGAGCAAGAGGGCTACTAAACCATTAGGTATAGTGTTCTATTTATAGGAGAAATGCCATGAATAAAATATTCACATTAAATCAATTATTTCCATAAATGATTTAATCTATTCCATATTTAATCAATCCATGATCAATCAATTCCCATAATTGATTAATTTTTTCCACAAATGACTAATTACTTCCATAAGTGATTAGATCATTTCCATTAATGATTAATCACTTCCATAAGTGATTAATTATTTCCATAATTGATTAAGTTTCAATTAATTAACTCTTTAATTTATTAATCACCAATTAAATATCACATATTTAATTTTTGGCCTTGAATTAATTAATTGCCCAAATTAATTTTAGGCCTTAAATTAATTAATTCATATTTGAACTCTTTCAAATTCCTATCAATTTAATTTGAATAAAATTCACATTAATATTTGAAATTTCTTCAAATATTTATTTCTCTCATAATAATATATCAATATATATTGTATTGTTTCCTTAGTAAATTGAACACTTCCAATTTACATTTATTACTTAGTTGCCTCAAATTACTTTATGAGCTACCAGTGGGACCTAATGGACCTGCAGATCAGAAACTTGAACAATGTGAGATTAATTGGTCAAACTCAGTAACCAAACTAATCAGTATTCGTTAACTGTGTGCACATTTCACTATAGACTCACAGTTGCACTCTTCTCACTACAGACATTTTTTTGTGTCCACAGATATAGACCAATAACGACTAGTTAATCCTTCACGAGTGTTCGTAATACCAACTGGGTCAAATTACTGTTTTACCCCTAGGTTACTTCTATTTTCTTAAGTACTAGTTTTCCTCTAATGAACAACATGTTTGTGGTCCAACCATCAAACAGAAAACGCTCTCGTGCCATTGAGAGGGTACGACCCTTTGTTCAAGACTCGGAGTCACCACCTAAGGGAACACTCATCTGCTTCCCTAAAGTCGGGAAGGAGTGAATTCCATCTTGTATGATTATGTTCCCAGCTCCCCACTCAGTCTTGTCCCCAAAATGGTAGGCTTATTGAGTCGGCGTATTGGTCACTCTCACCCATACAAATCAAAGGACAATCCCTCATGAGCAGGAATCCATATTCAACTCATGATTAAGACTAAGTTGTCTAGGTCGTGCTAGTGAAATAGAAACCTAACTAGTTTATGGTGTTATAACAAGTGGTTACTATGTCGTGGTTCGGTCTTATGCAAACTCATTGCATAGGATACCCCCACTCGCATGTCTCCTACACGAACACGTTGGATCATAGCGTTTGTATCAAATACAAAGTGGGTCGTATTCATAGTGTCACGAGGATAAGGCACCCAGTCTTATCCCTATACTATAGACTTTTTAGGTTGAAGATTCATACTATAGCCTAGGATGTCTAGTTTATTGGATTAGGGTTATTTTAGGCAAAGACAAAAATAATATATAACTAATAACACTTAATGGAAAAATATATCAATATTATTTCATTAATATTCGGGCAACCGTTACATTCACTAACTACGAGTTTTAGGGAATAAAACCCAACATGTAAAACAACCTAACCGTTACTTGGGTTTAACAGAAACTCAGATCGTCATTCCAGATGATGGCATAGAGGATCCATTGTCTTTTAAATAGGCGATGAATGACGTTGACAAAGACTAATGGATCAAAGAAATGGACCTCGAAATGGAGTCGATGTACTTCAATTCTGTATGGGAACGTGAAGATACACCTAAAGGGATAAAACCCATAGGGTGCAAATGGATCTATAAAAGAAAGAGAGACGCAACTGGAAATGTGCAAACTTTTAAAGCTAGACTTGTAGCAAAAGGTTATACCCAAAGGGAAGGGGTTGACCATGAAGAAATTTTTCCCATGTTGCTTTGCTTAAGTCGATAAGAATTCTCTTGTCCATAGCCACGTACTATGACTATGAAATATGGCAAATGGACGTCAACACAACTTTTCTGAATGGCAAATTTGACGAGAATATTTTTATGTCTCAACCCAAGGGGTTCATTTCCCTAAGTCAAGAACAAAAGGTTTGTAAATTGAAGTGATCCATTTATGGATTAAAACAAGATTCGAGATCTTGGAACATTGGATTTCATATTGCAATCAAATCATTTGGCTTTGACCAAAATCATGACGAACCTTGTGTTTACAAGAAATTATCAAGAATAAAGTAGCTTTCCTAATACTTTATGTGGACGATATCCTACGTATTGGGAATGATGTAGGATATCTTATTGACGTAAAGAACTGGCTACAAATGCAATTCCAAATGAAATATTTTAATGAAGCACAATATGTCCTCGGGATCCAAATCATTAGGGATCGCAAGAACAAAACAGTAGCCATGTCCTAGGCGACGTATATTGACAAAATGTTGGCTCAATACTCAATGCAAAACTCCAAGAAAGGTTTTTTGCCTTTCAGGCACGGGGTTCACTTGTCTAAGGAACAATGTCCTAAGACACGTCAAGAAATTGAGGATATGAGACATATTCCCTATGTCTCGGCTGAAGGCAGCTTAATGTATGTTATGTTCTACACTATGAAGGGATAAAAGCCCTACGTAGCCGAAAGAATTACAGAACCTACTAAGAGTCTTAGATTCTAATTGAAATACCAATACAATTTGAAAAAATATTACAACAATAAATCTATATTTAATGGGTTGTACATCGGCTATAAACATGCTAAAAATTAACTAGATCTAATCTAGACGATCCTAGTGATCAAGGATTTCATAGAAAACTTACTTTTGTAGAAAGCCTTGATCGATTCGCCTTTTCTTCCTAATAAGATCGAAAACGCAACAACCTTTTGGTGCGAACACCAACAATTTGTTACACCAGTATATCTCTAAGACTTCTTGAAGCAGGAGATTGGTGGGAGTCTTTTGGAAGAGATCTCTGAGAGAAGGAAAGTCAATGGGATGCCTTTCACCCCACCCCAGGGGTTCTATATATAGGTAAAGGCCAAGACCTTTTCCTAATAAGAAAATGTCTATGAATAAGTTTAAATCTATTATCTGCACAATATCTAATTTTAATAAATAAATAAATAATTCCATAATTAATTAATTACCTAATTAAATATCATATATTTAATCTTAGGGATTTTATTAAAATTAATATGAATCCAATTCATGTTAAATTTATTTGAACTCTTTCAAATATTTTCTCTCAAGAATTAATTTTTGAAATTAATTAAAAAACTATATTATAAAGTTTCATAAACTCTATATTATAATGTATCAACATACATTATACGATTCCTCAAATAAATTAAACACTTTCAATTTATAGTTTATACTTAATTTCTTCAAGTCTCTTTACAAGCTACTAGTGGGACCTAATGGACCTACAGATCAAAAGCTCCAACGATACGAGACTAATTGGCTAAACTCATTAACCAAGTAAGTCAACATTCGTTAACTGTGGGTCATTCCACTAAAGACCCACAGTTGCACTCTTCTCACTACAGAATATTTTTGTGTCCACGGATATTGACAATAATGGCAAGTTAGTCCTTCACGAGTGTTCGTAACTCCAGCTGGGTCAAATTACCGTTTTACCCCTGAGTTACCTCTACCTCCTTAAGTTCCAGTGCTCCTCTAATGAACAACATGTTTGTGGTCCAACCATCAAACTGAAACCCCTCTCGGGCCAGTGAGAGGGTAGGGACCTTTGTTCAAGACCAAAGACACCACTTAAGGAAACACTCATCTACTTCCTCAAAAGTAGGGAAGGAGTGAATTCCATATTGTGTGATTATGTTCCCAGCTCCACACTCGCACTACTACAAATTATGCTTTTAATGTCGGACGGAAAAAAATCGCGGGACTTTTAATGTCAGACGAAAAAAACACGCGACCTTTTAATGTCGGACGACAGGATTTGAAAATTTTCGGACTTTTAATGTCAGGCATTGCCCGACATTAAAAAAGATCTTTTAATGTCGGGCAATGCCCGACATCAAAAGTCCTTTAAAAAAAAATAATAATTCGTGGTTTTTTTTTAAAACAAAAGTTTCTCTCTCCCTGTGCAACTTTACTTTCTCTCTCCCCGACATTTCTCTCTTTCCCCTTCTCTTGTCTTCACTTTCCCTTTCTCTCGTCCTCGCTGGTTGGAAGCTTACCGATGGCAACTGGAAGCTCACCGGCGGTGACTTGAAGCTCACCGGTGGCAACTTGAAACACTACATCTCCGACGCGGTTTCTTCCTCCTTCCATTTTTCTTTAATCCTCATATCGCCATACCAAAGATTTCCCCTCAAATCCGCTCTCAAACAACTTCCATTTCAATGATTTACAGGTTCTTTCTCTCTTTTTGCTTTTGGGTTTTCCTCTGTTTTTCCCCTTCTCTTTTCAGTCTCTGTTAACTTGGAAAATTTATTTTCTGAGACTTAGGGCTAGGGTTTACATTCAGGCTAAAGATGCAGCAACCACCGCAAATGATGCCCATGATGCCTTCGTTTCCCCTCACCAATATCACCACCGAGCAGATTCAAAAGGCAAGCTCTTTCTCTTTCTTCTTTACTTTTTACTCAAACGCCTGTTTTTGCACACATGGTAGTGTAGTAATGTCCGCTCCTTGATTTGATGGAGCTTTGTTTATGGCACTGGATGTGATTTTGAAAGATTTTTTTTTTTTTTTTGTTCTTGATGAGTTATTAGCTTTTACATGAATGACTCCTTTAATGGTTGGATGTTTCCAGATGGATTGGCGAGCATTGTGGATTGGCGAGCATTTTGGAGATCTCTCCTTTTATTTTAATTGTGGATTGGCGAGCATTTCTTTTCATTTGCTACCTCTCTTTTAGAATGTTTGAACTGGGTTTTCTTTCTTTTCAACTTTGGATATTTAAATTCAAGGTATTTATTAAAATGCATGGTTTTCTTTCTTTTCAACTTTGGATATTTAAATTCAAGGTATTTATTAAAATAATCTAAGTGCAGGCATTGGAGTGGGGGAGGAATCTAGTTTCTTGTAAGGCTTTGTTATATTTGTTTCTGTGGATGTGTTGGAAACTATAGTTGCATGATACAGCCCCTTGATTACTATGTTTTTTGTTTATGATATTAGGTCTTTGTGGAATTCTTGTATTTAAGGTTGTCTCAATAATTTGCTCCATTTGGTTGATGAAAATGTTTGGCTTCTGGGGAAGCATATGAGTGAGAATATGGTGTTGTAGTTATATAAAAATGTTGAAACCATTTGTCCTTGATGAATTGTAAGAGAAATTAAGGATTATAACAAATTTTTAAAGAAAAAGGAAAGAGTAAATACAAATGTCTTTGCTGCAAGTTCTTTTAAACAATTATTCAATTGTCCATGAGATAGATGATTATGCTCTGCAGTTGGCCATGGCTGATGAGTAAACTATTGATCCTAGAGAGGATCTATGAACTGAGACATGCATGAATGTACGAATTCTGTAGAAGAGCATTACTCTGCTCAACTTCATCTTCTTCCTTCATTTGTGTGGTTTATGATTGTTAATATCATAGAAGAATGAAACAACTACTACTGTTCTAAGCTTCTTTTTTCTTCCTTGTTGATGGGAAGTTTGTGTACTCTTAAACTCTAAAAATAGAGCCTGTTTATATTTGGATGAATGCATATAATTTTGATGGGGGGGGGGGTATTTTAGTTTTAGAGAAAGCCCAAATCAATTATTTGGACTGTTTAGTTATATTCTTGTGCATGATGCTAACAACACAGAGTTTGATCATCCTTGTGTACATGATGCTAACAACACAGAGTTTGACATCCTGAAACCATATCAAACCGTGAATCCTTGTGTGGTTTTTATGCCTGAGGTGTGCACTTTACAAGTTTGCTCAAGTTGTTTCCACGTATCCTTTGAACTTGAGTTTTTGTTCTTGATAATAGGGTTCAAAGACTCATATGGGAGGAACTATGCGTCAAGGGTCAAGGAGAACTTACTTTAATGTTATGGACTGCAAAGCAGCAAAGTTGTAAGGATCTCGTATTGATTATAATTTATAACTTACTGGCATGTCATAAATGTTATGAACTGCAAAGCTATTAGTTCTTTTAATTAGTTGTTATATTCTTGTGTTTCCGTCCTTCCAAGAAGTGCTTCAATGTAATTATCTTTTCTAGCGTTGTGTAGGTCAAAGAATGGCAAAAAGCCCATGACATCAACAATCCGAAACAGGGAACTTTCAATTCATACTCTCTTAGTTTACTTGTGATCTTTCATTTTCAGGTGGTTTTTCTTCCAATGTTGCTGTGTATGCTAAAATTTATTAAACTTACTTCTTAGATTGCTTGATGATATAGTGCATTCTAGCTATTGTCTTAGGATTTGAACCATATCCTATAGAGATGCTTATTTGCTAAGAATATCTAGTTGAGTTTCTAATGAAATATTTGGTTAGAAAGAAAAAAATATATATATTTTTAGTGGTTTAGAAGGGTCTTAGAAAGAAATTTGGAGTCTACAATATTTCAATTCCTCCCATAGGTTTTTTGTGTTTAGATATTTTTGTAATATTTCTTTGTTTTCTATTATGGGCCATTGGAGCTCCCTTCTATGCGTATTTGCATAATCCTTACTCCATAGGTTGGTTGGCTTATGCTATTATGTGTCATGGTTTCTTTTCATTTATTTGTTATTTAGTTCATCAATGGCCTTAGACTTAGCTAAGATATGTGCTCTGTGATGACATATTGTATTTGGTTGAAGGCTAGCTAAATAAGCATAAGACAAGACTAGCTAAAACCCAAATTACAAATACACCTGTATAAATAGTGTGTAGTTGATTGGGTATTAGTGAATATGTTAAAGCTTGAGAGAGATGGAATGATGGGATTGCCTCTTGGATTTTAGTTAGCCAACAGAAGAAGACTTGTGCTTGAGTATCTAAAATGCAAGGTCTTCTCCTCTGCCTTGTTCACTTCTAACATTTGAGAGATCAATCTTTGCAACTTCAATCCTTGGGATCTTCCAGGTCAGCTTCCTTTCATTTTTTATCTTGTAACTTGAGTTTGTACGAAAAGAAAACATTAAATAATGATAGATTATGTAGTTACGAAGGTGGATTGGGGGAGGAAAAAATATACTTCTCTAACAACAAGGAATTGGGAAAAATGATGCTCCTTCTCTAGACTCAATAGTTTAGTTGTTATGTTCATGAAATTTGAAAATTTTACTTAAGTATTGTTGTTATGTTCATAAGTTTTGATAAATTTCATTGTTCATGCTATTTTGATGGGTTTATTGTGGTTATCTTATTTGTGAGTTGCTATTTCTTTTTGCTGACTTTCTTGCACATAGGGAAAGAAGCTAGGATGTTTAATTACTTTTCCTCATTTGAGTTTGAAACAAAAGAAACTCCATATCTTATTAGTTTTTCATGTTAAAACTAAGCAAGTTAGTTTTAGGATATTTGGGGTCTTGTTGTGAACCTAAAGTGTTGTGAGGCAGTAGTTGGATGATTTTTTTTTTTTCATATAGAAGTGTGTTTCTCTTGTTTAACAGGTTAAAAAAAATTTGGGTTAGTCATATGTATGTCGTTATGCTGTCGAAATTTCTAGAGCAACTGGTTAGAATTAGGATAGAGGCTTTAGTCATTTGGCTTATGCTCATACCTTTTTGTTTATTCCATTGCAGATTATAGATTTACACAACAAGAGCTTCCTGCTTGCAAACCAATTTTAACACTAGAATGGGTATCTCTGAAAAAGATTTTAATTAATTTTTTACTTTGATCCCTGTCGTAGCATTATGCACTCTTTTTATTAGTGTGACTATTTGATTTCAAGTTATAACATCCTTCGTTGTTGTTGGCATTATCTTTATCCACATAGGCATTGCTTCTTTATTTGCATTAGAACAAGTACTTTCTCATCTGCCTCATCCTCGTAAATATGATACAATGCAATTTTGATTTATAAATTTATTTTTGGACTATTAAATGCGTAACTTGAGCCATATGCTTTCCATGATATTCAGGTTGTTGAAGTTGTGGGACCATTACGACAATGATTACCTTCCTTCTGAGTATCAGCTTGATATAACTTCTATCAAAATCACCGACTATATGTGTACTTATTTTGTTTAGTAATTTTACTTTTTCTTTGTAAATTTGGTTCATGGATGTGATTTGTGGATGGACGGAAAGTTTCATGTATTATATACACTGTTATATTTTATTAATTAAATTCATGTTCATTGAGTTTTATTTGTGTAAAAATACTTTCGAAATTTTATTTTGTGTATATGTTTAAATTCTATTTTGTTTACAGGTTCTTACAAAATGAATAAATAGTATTGTTGGTTAGCTACGTGTGCAACCAACAATTTTTTTTTTAATTTAATATCGCACATTTAATGTCGGACACTTTTAATGTCACAACTTTTAATGTCGGGCAAAGACCGACATTAAAAATGGACCGACATTAAAAGTCACTTTTAATGTCAGACAAAGAGTGGTTGATCGACATAAAAAGTTCACTTTTAATGTCGGGCATTGACCGACATTAAAAGTCACTTTTAATGTCGGTCAAAGCTTGTTGAATGACATTAAAAGGGCCCTTTTAATGTCGGGCAATGACCGACATTAAAAGCGACCGACATTAAAACTTTTAATGTCGGTCAGTGACCGACATTAAAGTCTTTAATGCCCGACATTAAAAGCCAAATTTGTTGTAGTGTCGGTCTTGTCCCCAAAGTGGTAGGCTTATTGAGTCGGCGTACTGGCCACTCTCACCCATACAAATGAAAGACAATCCCTCGTGAACAGGAGTCCATAATCCACTCAGGATTCAGACTAAGTTGCCTAGGTCATCCTAGTGAAATAGAAACCTAACTAGTTAGCAGTGTTACAACTAGCGGTTAATATTTCGCTGTCCGGTCTTATGCAAACTCATTGCATAGGATACCCCCACTCGCATGTCTACTACATGGACGCTTTGGATCAATACGTCTATATCAAATGCAAAGCGGGTCGTATCACATAGTGTTACCAGGATAAGGTACCCAGTCTTATCCTTGTACTATAGACCTTTTAGGTTGTTACTTGAACATCGTTCCCCGTATGTCCCCACATACTAATTCAAGTTACATACAAACAACCTTGGATCTTAGTTTATTGGATTTGGGTCAAATTGTGCAATATTTAACAATAACATTTTATTAAAAAAAAGTATATAATTTGTTTACATTCACTATCTACGAGTTTTAGGGCATAAAACCCAACACACTAGGCCAGACATTTGTTTTGAAATGGAAGTAGTTAGTCGGTACCAGTCAAATCCAAGGTTGGACCATTGGGCTGCAATTAAGATCATCCTCAAGTACCTTCGGAGAACGAGGAACTACATGCTGGTGTATGGATCTAAGGATCTGATCCTTACAGGATACACCGACTCTAACATTTAAACTTACAAAGATTCAAGGAAATGTACGCCAGGGTAAGTGTTCGCCCTTAATGGGGAGCAGTAATATGTGTAACGCCCCAGGTTTTCATAACCTAGCGACATTATCAAACTAACTGAGTGCTCTGAAAATTTCGACAGCATAACGACATACATTAGACTAACCCAAAACTTTTCTACACATACAAGAACAAAAACAACACTTCGATAACATTTCCAACGACACCACCATGCTACAACATAGTAGAACTCCAGAGAACAAGCGAGTCAGGCCTCGCAATAACATAAATCAATTAAAAGAAGTATTCACAACTAAAACTCAACTTCTGAATTAACTCATCTAAGCACAATAGATTACAACCTTAGCAAAGAATAAAAACTAGCAAGCCAACCAACTACAACCTAGCGTTCAACAATAACAATTTCATAACTAAACCAAACGGGACAACAACTGTCCAAGAATAACAACCAACAACTACACTAACCAAATTCAAAGAAAACAAAAGGGGAGAACAATGCTACTAGCTATGGTCCCTTCTCATGTGCCTCCTCTTCACCACCATGGCCAGCACAGTCCTCATAACCTGCATAATCTGGAAGTTGGAAGGAGAGGGGGGAGGGGGTCAATACAACCAAAGTACTGATAAGTAGCCCTTACCTGAGAAGCCATCAAACAACAACAAAACAAACAACATGCTTTTCATGCGCAAACAACATGCTTTTCAAAGATATAAACACAACATCATGCTTAGAAAGCTAGTAAAATGAATGACTCTCCTGAGGCATAACCTCATGCATCTCTCTATGCAAATCACCAACCACTCAGAAAGCTAGTAAAATGAGTGACTCTCATGAGTCATAACCTCATGCATCTCTCTATGCAAATCACTAACCACTCAAGCTCCACGAGCTTACTCAACACTCATGATCAGCCCTCACATGGCACTTCACACGTGATTTTCGCGCCACGCTTTGCAAAACTCTCCAAGACTGAACCTTCGAGTTGCACTAACCCCTTAACCATTTATATCCAATGCCTCGAACTGTGCATCGACCCTTGACCATTTACACCCAAGGCCTCGATGACTAAGCAACGTATTGACCCTTGACCATTTATACCCAAGGCCTCAATACTTGCCTCAAGACTCAATCACACTGACCCTTGACCATTTATACCCAAGGCCTCGATGACTAAGCAACGTATTGACCCTTGATCAATTATACCCAAGGCCTCAATACTTGCCTCAAGACTCATCACACCGACCCTTGACCATTTATACCCAAGGCCTCGATGCTCCTCTTATCTAATGTTGGCATGTTGACCCTCGACCGTTTATACCCCAGGCCTCCGCATCCAATAGTGATATATCAACCCCGACCATTTATACCCGAGGCACTGATAATCACTTTACTTTCCTCGAAACAATATCAGTCTTCGACCACTTATACCTGAGGCACTGATATCTCAACCACAAAGCTAGTCTTTTTTAAACCAATGGTGACATGCCACCCCTCGACCATTTGTACCCGAGGTGCACTGACATTCACCCATCTTTTCCTTTTCTCACATTTTAGGTCCCTGACCTCTTTTGTGACACCTATCTAGAATGCATGTGCCATGCAATATGCTTCTAGACTCAAGTACTACGTCCACCAAGCACATTCATACAACAACATGTTCTCACCTCACATATAACTCATGAGCTCACAACAGAACTAGCATGCTTTACAACCAAACATCACAACAAAAGTCAGCGCTATTCAAAGATTTCATGTATACATAACATACAAAAAAAGAAGCACTTTACATGAATAAATAAGCATAGAAGAAAAAGCTTGGAAACAGTTATAAAGCAAGTAAACATACAACGTGCATCATGCAATCAAATAAACTCAACAAATAGGAACTACTTACCTATATAGCACTCCTAAGCTATCCTAAAAGACCAATAGGACAAATCGGAAGAATCTAAGGAGCCCGAACTACAAACAATAACTTCTAAGGGTTAGGAATTAATTTAAAGCACCTAAAGACTTTGTAAAGGAAACGAAAGGTGCTGGAATTTATAGTTCAACGAGCGTATAACCTCGAACACGTGTGTTCCAACAACCAAATAGACTTAAAACCACCTACTTAGAGTCCCTAGACAGTGGGTGTTCAAGTTTAAGGCCAAACAGATGATGGGTCACAAGGCAAGGATGATTTCAAGTCAAGATGGTTATGCGCAGCGTTGGAAAATCAAGAAATCAATCCCAAAACTCAATTCTAAAGATGAACAAGAATGGGTAATCTGCCTTTGAGGTTAATAAATCATGGGTAACATTGAAAGCTTACCAAAAAAGCCCGAACACGCCAGAACGGACCTTAAACCAACCTAATCACGCCCAAAACGTGAAGGAGATAAAACATCAGCCTTCTACTTACAGGTATGACCGAACAAAGCGAAGAACAAGAGATTAAACACGCTTCTTGTCGAAAATTGAAAGGAAAACATATGGAAATTGATAGGGAAATGAATTTTATCGTGCGAAGGGTTGCTAGCCGATGCACGAGAGGAAGGAATATTAACACAGCAGCTCACGGTGAGAAGAACCGACACCACGGCCTCCTGCAAGCGGATTGACAATGCGAGGAAGGGAGAGAATTAGCTTTGCCACACGACGAAAGCAAACGGAATAGCAGAGATAAGAAAAATAAAATACTTACACTGGATCTTGCTGCTTTAGCCAAAAAACAACGCGAGGAAGGAGGCTTGACGAAAACCCACGGCGACGACATCTACTCACGTGAAGGAACGAACGAGAATAAGAAGGTGATACGAACCGAGGTGTCATAATTAAGCTACAAGAATCCAAAATGGTTACAAACTTTAGAGTATGCTAATTGGAAATGAATCTTGGATTTAAGGAATTATTAGGGTGAAAAGTTGCATCCTTTCAAGATTCACAAAGGCACCTATTCAACAAAAAGACACAATGAATCTAGAAATTCATATTCATTCACATATTTAATGTATTATGTATCTTGTGAATTCATGAACTTGTATTTATGAAGGTTCATGCATGGATTTGAAAAGTTAGGGGTTTAATTTAGACCACATAGATGAAGGGTTGTGTCCTTTCATGGTGTCTTTTAATTTAGTATAAATAGGGATGTAATTTGTCATTTGAACACAAGTTGAAGTGGAAGATGAATGAAATATGATCTCTCATATTAGAGACTTTTCTTAGGAATCCCTTTTCTAGGATTCTTGCAATTCTTGTGATAGATTGCATGTTGAGCCATTCAATCCGGTCGTGATCAAGTTTGATTGTAGAATGACTCAATCTAGGACGAGATTTCCAATCTTGCTTCTAGATCATTGATCATAAGAGGTAATCAATTTCTAGCATTTTCTCTTGGTTGGTCCTAATTTGTGTAAGGAGGTGTTAATTTCTTTGTTTCAAAGGTTCTTGCTCCTTCTCCTCTTTCAACCGGTGGGGGTGGAATCCAGGGGTTCAACAGATCATCAAGGAATGCAGGAAGGGCTGGATACGGCTTGGAAAAATTCTCTTGCAGCGCCTTCCTCAGATTGGCATCACGATTTTTAACATAGTTCCAGAAGGTCAAAGCTTGCCTCTCGACATACTCTTGCCTACTGGCCGAAAGTGCCAGTTGTTCTAAAATTGTGTTGATGTCGTATACAAGTCCACCCTGACGCGCCTCTTGCATACGCTGAAGCCGTGCCAAGTTAGGCGTGTCAATGATTCCCTTGTCAAACAAAATAACATCACCTTCATCCACTGAAACCCCTGCTCTCTTGCAAAGCATGGTAATAGTATTTGGGAAAAACAACTTCCCCACCTTCTTTTTCCAACAACCAGAAATTTCATTCACAACAATCTTCCCTACATCGATGCTGAGAGACCGCAAAATCGCGAAAGCCAGAAGAACTCGTTCCCTAGAGACTGTCGAGTCATGAGTCGCTGGAAGCATCCTCTGTCTGATAAATCCCATCCACGTATTTGCTTCCCTCTTCAGATAGGCTGACTAGAACGTCCTCTTCTCTGTTTTTGACAGTTGCCACCGTGCCCCTTCAATACCTACCTCTCGCACAACATCACTCAGCTGCTCATTATATGGTGTCATAGTCATCTCATTATATGCTGCGTGGGGGAAATTCTAAAGGTTATACAGTGCGTTAATAGCACTAGGACTCTAGTCTACCTCGACTCCTCGAACAATCACCTGGAAACCATCTTCTTTGTCAATATTTGCATAGAATTCACGCACCACCTGTGCGTTCACAGATTCAGGCTTCACACAAAATAATTCCCAGCCGTGGTCTGCAATACCTGTCCTAAGAAAATGCGGAAGATCACCGCTAAATCCTCTCTCAAACAGTAAGTCTCTTTTCAGCAGCTCAGCATATTTTGCTCTGGCAGAATTGTTGACGAAGCGATCATACGGTAACTGTGGTTCTTCAATTTCATCGTGTTCTCCCGATGCTTCAGCAACACTTTTGCCCTTTTCCGCCCTTCGCTTGAGCAACCGCTCTTCCTCAGCCTTCTTCACTGCTTCTTCTCTTATTTTTTCCTCAGCTTCTTTTTTCTCTCGTTCCTCTCTCTCTGCCTTCTCCTTCTCAGAATCCGACGACGGTGGTGATGGGGTATCAGTTCGAATTACCTGAACGCGTCCAGCCTTTCGCTTTATGCGGCGTCGTCTCGGTACTTCTGGCATGATGACCTCAACACGAGCTTCTTGAACTAGCTCGTTTCCTTCTTCCTGTGCAACCTCTACCTGCACATCCTCATTCTGTTTTTCTTAAACTTCCTCGGTATTTCCCTCTTCTTGAACTTCCGCCGTATCATCCATTCTCGGCTCAACCTCCTCTGGGTTCTGTACATCAGATTCTTTCGGGTCTCCTTCTTCTACTGTGACAGCCTCATCCTCTGTTGCCTTTTCTTGTTCCCCATCCCTCTGTTGTCGTCTTCTTCTCTTGGCTTCTTTCTCCTCCGGTGTCTTTTTCTTCTTCGCCTTTACCTTCTGCACCTCAGGGGTAATCGGTATCTCTTCCTCCTCATTCTCTCTTTCTTTCCTCGCTCTTGATTTTTCCATGAAGGACTCAAGGGTTTTACAGAGAATGAAAGCAAAAAAGAAAGCAAAAGATCGAAGCAAGAAGACGAAGTAAGAAGAAACTTACCAAAGTCTGCGAATAAATAAGGCTCCAGCAAAATGAAATCTCAACCGAAAAGATTTGCTATGCATTACATAATATTACCGTTTATTTTAATCCCATGCATTTTGAAAAATCAAAACCATCAACGGTAAAATATTGCATGTTAATCGCCCACAGTAAATAATTGCGTGCTGTCAAATAGCCCAACCGTTGGATCATTCCTGCACGACACGTGGTCGCATCCATTCAATCTACCTTCCCACAGAAAATTCAAAATCGAATGGTAAAAATAATTACTCCAACAAACCCCTTCCTATTCGGACGATTTGCTTCAGCCATAACTTTGCCGCAACAACCTTCTGAACCTAAAGAATCTTGGATACGGAATTCGAATTTCAAAACAGGAAAATAAAATCTTTCAAATTCAAATTTAAATTTAACCGATCAAATCTAATCTAATCCCTTATTTTCAATTGAAACCAAATAAATTAGAGAAAATCTTTATTAACCCTAAACTAATCAAAATTAAAATAACTGAAATTAAAATCTAAAATCGAATAAAATCTAACTAATTAAAAGATAATTCAACTAAATAAATAAATAAACCGAAAAATCTAACAAAATCAAATAAAATTCTAAACATAATAGATAAAATCTAAATTACAAAAATATATATACAAAACTAAAATCTACCTAAAATAAATTATGCAAAGTGTAGACACTGTATTTGGTCCGGCTTGATTTTGGTAATAATGTTTGAAGTTTTTCAATATTTGGAAGTCGATTTGTTTTTGGTATGTCAACAAGAGCACAGCTCAAGTGGCATAAAGTTGTATTAACAATCACAAGGTTTTTGGTTCGAATCTCTCTCCTTGCATATTATCAAAATTTGTTTTTTAGTTTTCATGATTCAATTTTCATTTTTTTTTTGTTTTATTTAATTTATTTCTTTATTTTGTTTATTTTATTTTATTTTTATTTTGTTTTTGTTTATTTATTTTATTATTTTATTTTATTCATTTTTTTTCTTCACTCCTCTTTCCACGTTCTCCATCCCCCCTCATTCTCCCAACCTCTCCTATTCTTTCTCCCTCTCCCTTTTTCTTCTCCATTCCCCTTCCTTCTCCCAACCTCCCATTCTTTCCCCAACTTTCTCAACTCTCCCCCTTCCTTCTCCCAACCTCTCATTCTTTCCCCATCTTTCTCAACTCTCCCCCTTCCTTCTCCCAACCTCTCATTCTTTCCCCATCTTTCTCAACTCACTCCCCCTCTTTCTCCCAACCTCCCATTCTTTCCCCATCTTTCTCAACTCCCCTCCCTTCCTTCTCCCAACCTCTCATTCTTTCCCCATCTTTCTCAACTCACTCCCCCTCTTTCTCCCAACCTCTCATTCTTTCCCCCTTTTTCTCAACCCCTTCCTCCAAGCTCTACTATATAATGAGAGCTTATGGAGGATGGAGGGGAAAGGAAGAACAACAAGGACACAAGAAAAAAAGAGAAGAATAGTGAGAGAGCTTAGAGAGAGAAAGTGAGTTTGAGAGGGAGAATAGAGTTTGGAGAAGGATTTTTCAAAAACCAAAACTACCGTCGCCAACTACCGTCGCCGCCACTCACCGCCGTACCGACGCCGCCACTCACTGCCGTACCGCCGTCGCCGCCACCACTGTCGCCGCCGCCACTACCGTACCGCCACCGTGCCGCCGCTTTTTTTTTTTAATTTCCAACAAGGCTCCTAAGTGAGGGAAAGTGGAAGAGAAAAAAGAAAAAGAGAGGGAAGGAAGTTGGGGAAGAAGAAAGAAGAAAGTGAATAAGGTGGGTCTCACATTTTTAAATTCTTTTATTTTTTTTTTTTTTTTTTTTATGTATCCAAATTTTTCCATTTTTCATTTTGGCTATGAATTTGAGTTTCCCAAATCAATTGCAATTTATTTTATTTCATTTTCCAATTAAAAATTTAAATTGATTTATTTTAGACTTCTAAAGAACTTTAATTTTTTTTTTTTTTTTTTTTTTTTTGAGAAGCTAAAGAACTTTAATTGGATATTAGTTGAAAGTTTTTTTTATCTAATTTCAATTAGAGTTTATTTGGGAGTTTCCAAACTAATTTTAATTGGCTTTAAATTGAATTGTTATTACCAATTTCAATTTGATTTTAATATGACATTTTCAACTTTAATTGTCTTTCTTATTAATTTTAGTTGGATTCTAACATAAAAATTCTAATTTGAATTTGAATTTGTATTTTCCTAATAAATGTTCACTAGTTTGTAATTAGAAAATTCAATTTTCTTTAAAATGAAAATTTTAATGTTTTGAATTTTACTTTAATTTGAATGGTTCAAATGAATTTCAAAGGGTTTTGAAATGCTCAAATGAATTTCAAACAAATGACATTTGAACTAAGATTTTCAATTTGATTTTCACTTGATTTTTTTTTTTTTAAAAAAAGACGATTTTAAACTTTCCTTCCATTGGTTTCAATAATTAATTTGGAATTTTATAATAAATTTTTAATTGGATTTAATTTGGGATTTCAACTTTTGTTTGTTTTTAATTTGATTTCATTTTGACATTTACAAATGAATTTTAATTTGGAATTGCCCAAATGAATTTCAATTGGAATTTTATTTGAATTTTCACCATCAATTGGTTTTAATCTTGAATTCATGGAGTTTCAAAGTGATTTGGAATTTTTCAGTAAATGTCAATTTGGTTCTAAATTAAAGTTTCCAGTCAATGTCTTTTGGTCTTAGATTGAAAATCAATTTCAATTTTAAACTAAATTGGAAATCAATTTCGATTTTGGAAAGGTTAAATCAAATTTCAAAAACATTATTTAATATTTTGAATTGTTAAAATAGATTGATTATGAAAACTTTAATGCTAATTTTGTCTAAGAACGGGTATTTAAGCTGACCGAAAGGGAACACCCTGCCTGGAAATTAGCCTAAAGTTTAACTAGTCAATTATTTTGGCAATCAAAATTTCAATTGGATCTTAAATTAGAAAATTTTCAAATCAACTTCGATTTGATTCTAAATTGGATTTTCCAAATGAACTTCAAAATAGTTTTACTTTGGTAATTCCAAATGAATTTCTAATTGAATGTGATTTAAAAATGAAAAAATATTTTTCCATTGAATGGTGTCATACCACTCATGATTATTACTTCATATTTTATTTTTGAAATGTGAGGTAATAGTTGAGAGACAAATTAGCTCATGTATAGCCTATGACGGAGTTGAAATAATTTTCAAATTCTTGAGGTGAAAGATTTTCTTTAATTAGGAAATTTTTATATGATAATAAAGTCATGGGTTAACCCCACTCACAAAATTAAATCCTTACTTTATTTAAAGATAAGGTGAAATTAGTGAGACAATTAATTTTCAATTTTCATTTTTTTTGTTTATTTTCGTTAAGACACGGACCTTTTGTTTAATGAATTCGAGTAATAAAATAAAATGTTTTCAAACGGGTGTTGTAGGGTGCTAACACCTTCCCTACACACAACTGATCCCCGAACCTAATTTTTGGTTTTCAAATACCACTTTTTTTAAAATGGGTGACCAATCACACCCCAAAATGATTGGTGGCGACTCCAAACCTCTCCTCTCGAAAGAGACCCTTAGAGAAGGACGTCGGCGGCTCCGCGTCGCGATGACGATTGAAGGATTGGAATTCCCAATTTCGTTACAGCGGAAGCAATTGGACCGTTCGTAAATTAATTTTGTTTTACAAAATACCAATACATTGGCAAAAGGTTAAGCGATGAGAAACATACCTTCGTTGACGACTCTGAATTCTTCAAGAACGCCTTTCTTGATTGCTCCGCAACAACGAAGAACACCACCATTTGATCTTCCCCGCTATAACTCTGAGATTAGGAACGTAGTTGTGGGACTACCTAATCTTGAATGGGAAAAACTCGAGAGAGAAAATTCTCCCTACAGTTCTTGAGTCGAGAGAATATGAGAGGGCCTTATAGTGGCCATATGTTGTGGTACCTAAACCCTAGGGTTAGTGTTCTATTTATAGGAGAAAGACCATGAATAAAATATTCATTTAAAATCAATTATTTCCATAACTGATTTAATCTTTTCCATTAATCAATTCCATGACCAATCAATTCCATAATTGATTAATCTTTTCCATAAATGATTGATCACTTCCATAAGTGATTAATCATTTCCATAATTGATTAATTCCAATTAATTAATTCTTTAATTAATTAATCACCAATTAAATATCATATATTTAATTTCAGACCTTCTATTAGTTAATTAATTAATTACCCAATTAAATATCATATATTTAATTTCAGGCCTTCAATTAATTAATTCTATAATATGAATCAAATTCATATTAAAATTTGAACTCCTTCAAATTCTCTTATATCCTATAAATTTAATATGAATCAAATTCATATTAATATTTGAACTTCTTCAAATATTTATTTCTCTCATAGACTATAGTTTAATTAAATCTCATTTAATTTAAACTAAATTGAATAATTAATTAATTCATAATTAATTAATTCATCTTCTAATTAAATACGCTATATTTAATTAGACATATATTTGAACTCTTTCAAATATATCAATCTCTCAATTTAATAAAGTTTAGACTTTATATTTTAATGCATCATTATACATTATATTAATATGTATCTCATACAATTAACTTAATTCCCAATATGAATTTGAACTATTCAAATTCTCTCAAGATATATTTGTTCCTAATTACTCTTTACGAGCTAGCAGGGGGACCTAATGGACCTACAGATCAGAAGCTCCAATGATATGAGGTTAATAGATTAAACTCTTTAATCAGGTTAACCAATATTCATTAACTGTTGGTCATTCCACTAAAGACCCACAGCTGAACTCTTCTCACTATAGAACATTTATGTGTCCATGGATGTAGACCTATACCGGTAAGTCAATCCTTCACGAGTGTTCGTAATCACGGTTGGGTCAAATTACCGTTTTACCCCTGTGTTACATCTGTCTCCTTAAGTACCAGCGCTCCTCTAATGAACAACCTGTTTATGGTCCAACCATTAAACAGAAAGTTCCTCTCAGGCCAGTGAGAGGACGGGATCCCTTTGTTCAAGTCTCGGAGTCACCTCTTAAGGGAACACTCATCTACTTCTCCTAGAAGTGGGAAGGAGTGAATTCCTTCTTGTGTTGTCATGTCCCCAGCCTCCCACTCGGTCTTGTCCCCAAAAAGGAAGGCATATTGAGTCGGCGTATTGGACACTCTCACCCATGCTAATCAAAGGACAATCCCTCATGAGAAGGAGTTCATGACACACTCAGGATTAAGACTGAGTTACCTAGGTCATCGTATTGAAATAGTAACCTAACTAGTTAACGGTGTTACATCTAGTGGTTTACTATTTCGTGGTCCGGTCTTATGCAAACTCATTGCATAGGATACCCCCGCTTGCATGTCTCCTACATGGACGCCTTGGATTCATACGTCTGTATCGAATACAAAGCGGGCCGTATCACATAGTGTTACCAGGATAAGGTACCCAGCCTTATCCTTGTACTATAGACCTTTTAGGTTGTTACTTGAACACCAATCCCCGTATGTCCCCACATACTAGTTCAAGTCACATGTAAACAACCTTGGATCTTAGTTTATTGGATTTGGGTCAAATTGTGCAATATTTAACAACAACACTTAATTGTAGAAACTCAATTACACTTTATTGAAACAAGTATACAATTTGTTCACATTCACTATCTACGAGTTTTAGGGCATAAAACCTAACAAACTCCCACTTGAACTAAAACTCTAGTTTAGTGGGATGTACAATAACCTATACAGCATTGGGTGTATAAATACATGTATAAAACATATACAATGTACAAATACAATAAACTAGGGCATCACTATACCCATTACATAATGGTATCACTATACCCATTACATTTCTCCCACTTGCCCTAGATTACACCTTTGTACATATCTCGTAGATCTAGACCTTTTAGATGACCCTCAAACACTTTAGCCGAGAGAGTCTTTGTAAATGAATCAGCAATATTTCATTCAATGTAATGTGTCTACTTGTCTTAGGTTGCAATGTTCTTTTGAATTTGCCACAACACCACTATATCACTATAAAGTGTGATGGGCAAGTTCACATTTGGAACACATTCCAAATCAATCAAGAACTTTCTAAGACAAACAGTCTCTATCGCTGCTTCACAAACAGCTAATTTTTCGGCCTATACGGTCAAGACTATAACTATGTCATACTATAGCTCCATCGTAAAGAGTGACCACAAATACTGATGTAGATTTCCTCAAATCCTTATCAGTCTTAAAATCTGTGTCAGTGTATCCTATAAGGATCAAATCCTTAGTCCCATACACGAGCATATAGTTCCTCGTTCTCCTCGAATACTTGAGGATATTCTTAACAGTTTTCCAATGATTAAATCTTGGATTAGATTAATACGTACTGACAATTCCTATTGCATAGGACATTCGTCTCATCTCCTCAACTTCTTGAGGTGTCTTAGGAAACGGTTTCTTAGACAAAAAGAATTCCACGCCTGAAAGATAGTGAATCCTTCTTGGAATTCTGTATCTTATATCTAACTGACATCTTGTAGATATAAGTCACTTGAGACAAGGCTAGCTTTTTGTTCTAACGATTCCTAACGATTTGGATCCCAAGAACAAACTCGGCTTCTCCCAAATTTCCATTTGGAAATGAGCTGCTAGCTCCTTTAATGTCAGTAAGATAACCTACATCATTCCCAATGATTAGGATATCAATCATATACAACACTAAGTAAGCTATTGAACTATTGATGATTACTTGTAAACACAAGACTCATTAATGTTCTGATTAAAGCCAAAAGATTTGGTCACTATATCAAATCTTATATTTCAAGATCGAAATGCTTAGGTCAATCCATGAATGGATCACTTAAGCTTGCAAACCCTTTTGCTTTCGATCTTGCTGTATGAACCCTTCTGGTTAAGACCTTTAATGTCTCGTTTTCTCTTGTAAATCCACTTGTAACTAATAGGTGTTACCCATCAAGCAGATCTACAAGATCCCAGATGGAAGTGAAATACAAAAGACTTCATTTCCAGGTCCATGACTTTAATCCATTAGTCCTTGTCAACATCATTCATTTTCTTTCTAAAAGATAATGAACTCACTATGTCATCATCAGGTATGATGACCTAGGCTTCAATCAAGCTTATGTAACGTTCAGGTTATAAAACAACCCTCCCACTACATCGAGGCACTCTCAACTATTGAGATGAATGTGTCTGACTAGATGCACTGGTCCATCAACAACTTTTGTTGAACAACCAACCTCATCAACAACTCTTGTGGATGTTACTGTAGCTTCATTAGTTAACTTACTCAAACCGACTTTACTCTATGGTTTTTGATGTGGACTTCTTCTGAGAATTTAGCATTTGTCGATACAAATTCTTTGTTCTCTTGTGAATTGAAGAAGTATTCACTTCTCGTTTCCTTTGGGGTTGCCTATTACAGTATGCAATGCAGTCAACGCTGCATGACCCCAAAACGAGCCAGACAATTGAGCATAGCTCAACATGGAATAAACCATATCCAATAGGGTTCTATTTCTCCTAAATGAGATTTAGGGTGTGATCCCATGTACTATCAAATAGTCCTGGAATCTTAAATCCCTATACTCAACACTTTGATCAGATCGAAGTGTTTTTATCATCTCACCTAACAAGTTTCCAACTTCAGTCCTAAGCCCCTTTGAATATCTCAAGAGCTATAGACTTAAGTTGCATTAGGTAAAGATACTCATACCTTTGAATAATCATCCAAAAGAGATGAATTATTCATGCCCTCTCACTGCTTTAACATATTGAACCACAAGGATCCAAATGTACAAGCTCCAAGGGCTCTTTGGCTCTTAGATCTTTTCCAGTAAAAGATCTATCAGTCATTTTGCCCACAAGGCATGACTTGCAAGGTAGTAGAGAGTCATCTTCTAACTCGCTTAGAAGTTCACTCTTGACCAATCTCCTAATCAACTTGAGATTAATATGGTCTACCTTAGAACCAAAGAAAGGTATTTTCCTTTAGGAGAAATCATTTGCCTCTTTTCACATTAAGTAATAGCAGTCTTAAACAACCCAGTGTTCATGACTGCTTTACTATTGATTAGTCTTAAAACATTTAGGTTACTTTTCAGTAAAGCTAAACAAATGTCAACTCCCTTTCTTGAAACAAAACTGCGTCAACAGAGAAAGGTAAAGAGTAACATTGTTCCAGCAAATAAGACACAGAAATCAAATTTCTTTTGATCTTAAGAATTACATACACATTATCTAATAATATGTATTTTCTCCCACTGAGAAAAATAACTTAATGTTCCCCACTGATATAGCTAAAATAACCTCTCTAATTCTAACTTTGAGAGTTATTACACAAGCAGCAAGCTCTTGCCAGGAACTTATTCCTTTAAAAGTATAACACACATGATTTGTGGCCCCTGAATCAAGTATTCAGGGAGAATCACTATTCTTCACTAATCACATTTTCAAGACAGGTAAATGAAAATTACGATCTTGAACAAGTTCTCTTTTTGCTAAGCAGGGTTCTATGTTATATTCACCAAGAACAATTCTTAATGAATTAAACATATGGGGCATGAGGACATTCCTCAGTTAAGAATAATCCTAGACTTATTTACCACAATTTGTCGTTCAAGCTTGTTGTATTACCGTTATTTATAAAATGACGTAAGACAATACACATAAAATTATTATATAATTGCTGAAGTAACAAATTACTTGTATTATTAATAGCACTAACCCATTACAAATAATCCAATCAAATTCTGCAAAAACAAATAAGCAATCAAAGAAACCCTATAAAACTATTGATTTGGTTTTTGCAACGATACTTCAAAGGTTTAGAACAACAGCCACCGAAGGGTGGTCAGCTACTCCTCCTCTGAATTGAGACAATCTCAACCAAATTCTAACACCAGAATAACTCATATTCCGTTAGCGTTTAGTTACCGTTGTTCGGTCAAGGATTAGTTAACACATTTAACTCATTCCCGTAAGTGTAACCCTCCCACTTTCAGATCTCAGAGGCACGCACCAACAGGCTACCGAAGGGAAAGACAACTGTTGGTAATTAGCCTAAGAGTTCCTATCCTATTCAGGAGTTCACGATGTTCCGAATCCTATGATCAGGCCCTCCGAAGGGATGGTTGCGCCAGGACAACCTGCAGGCGGATCATAGGACTCTCACGGTGTGGACTAGGGGCGGAGACCAAGGGATACATTGACACGTGTCCCACTCCCACTTACTCTAGACATTTTCCCCATTCACCTTGTTATTGATCCATGCAAACACTTTCCGAAGGGAGGCCGCTCCTAGGGCGACTCGAAGCCGAGCATGAACCTCACGTTGTGAATATAGGGACGTAGGAGCAAAACTTGATTTAAATCTCGTTTTGTAATTTTCCTCCCACTGAAAATGTCCTAAGGTTAATTTAGGGTTGTTTAACTTAGATAAAATCCGGCTAAGTCAATCTATCTAAGTCTGATCCTATTATAACAATTATGGAAAGGATTCAACTTCAATGTTTTAGGTGAATTAAACTTCTTTTAATAAACCCA
This sequence comes from Luffa acutangula, assembly GCA_036850905.1. Taxonomy (NCBI): domain Eukaryota; kingdom Viridiplantae; phylum Streptophyta; class Magnoliopsida; order Cucurbitales; family Cucurbitaceae; genus Luffa; species Luffa acutangula. The sequence goes on along the minus strand of CM072088.1, from coordinate 26,678,876 downwards.
ACATTGCAAGTCAACATTACTGTGGTTAATTCAACTCAAGTTTCGGGTCAGTTCCCAGGTAGGGGGTGTTCCGTAAACCGTCAACTTAAATACCCCCAACCTTAGACAGAACTTCACCAAGAGAGTTCCCTTATAACCAAAGTAATGTAAGGTCTTTACTCTAAAGATCTAGGTGCATTAAACACTTTTAACAAACCTAGTGACATTGCATGCTAACATTTAACTATGATTAATTCAACTCCGGTATTCCGGGTCAGTTCCCAGGTAGGAGGTGTTCCGTAAACGGTCAGCTTAAATACCCCCAACCTTAGACAGAACTTAACCGGTGGAGTTCCCTTATAATCATAGTAATGTTTTTCCTACTTAGTCAATTAAAACTAATTTTAATTCTAAGTAAGAATAATTCTAATCCTATTAGAAATGTGATCTTAGATCTAATTAATTTTAAACATTTTAAAATTAATTAATTTATCCTAAGATCCTATGTTTGCATGCAATTCTTTGTTATAGGTTAACGGTTTCTATTCATTAATATTATAACTATTATAAATTTTAATGAATTAAACCTATAACATGCTACTATGGTGAATAAATTAACAATCAAATTCTAATTAATTTATAAAACCATACATTAGCATACATGACATACCAAAAATATAACAATTATATTAATCTAAGGTAATGTCATGCTCAATGCAATTTAATTTCCTTTTAATTAACCTAACTCTTAAATTAATTATACAAGAAAATTAAAATTAAGCATTACCACTTTCATACATTAACATAACATTTATATTAATAGCTCATGAAAAAATAAGCATGTTAATTACTAATATAAATATAACTCTTATATTTTTAAACTAAAGTAATTTTATGCTTAATGCAAATTAATTTTCTTCAATTAATCTAACTCTTAAATTAATAACCCAAGAAAATTAAAATAAGCATTCACATTTTCATACATTAACATAACACTTTATATTAATTGCTCATGAAAATAAATAAGCAAATAAATTACTTTCATAAATATAACTTTTTATATTCTTTACTAAAGTAATTTCATGCTCAATGCTTCTCAATTTTCATCCATTTAATCATAACAATTTATATTAAATACTCATGAAATTTAAATTCATGCATAAACATATATTATAACAATTATAATTAAAATTGCATGAATATGCTTAACCTATGGTGGGATTTTAAATACTATATGACATTCATAAAGCAATTAAATAGCTAAGTAGAAGGGTTTTGGCATCCTAGGACTCAAAACAATAGAAAAATTACATTAATTTAACTAATTAAGGTCCTCTTCTGTCGTAAACCAGCTCAAAACAACCTCGAACCGCATCCAAACCCTTCGAACCGGAGAGAAATTGAGCTGAACCGCGCTGAACCAGCTTGAAATAAGCTTGAACCGGCCTAAAACTACTTAAACCAGCTAGAACCAAGCCGAACCAGGTCTAAAACCGGCCAGACCCAGCTAAACCGGTCAAAAACCACGCGAACCAGTCAACTTTCGCCTGAACCGGTCAACTCACCGAAAAACCGGTCAATAACCGCTGGATCACCGTGAACCGGGATCAACCAAAACCGCTGGACAAAAACTGATCAGCAACCGCACGCTTGGACGGCCCACGAACCCACGATCTGCTACGGCCCATGTTCGAAAACGGCCCACGAACGCGCATCTGGACAATTCACGCCGGATGAAAAAAAACGCCGGAATCCAACCTCGAACACCAGCCCTCTAAACACGCAACAAGAGTCTCAACCAACAAAGCCGCGAGCACTTTCGTGTCACAAATACATTTTTCTTTATTTTTATTTATTCTACACGTTCTTCATGAATATTTTTGGGTTTTTCTGCAAGCGTCGGGACGCCGTTGAGAAGCGTCTCGACGCTAACCCTCGACTTTTCCAGAATTCGTCGATTTCCAGCACTGTCTTCATCCGTTTTGGCCCCAAATTGAGTCGATTTCCACATAAAAACAACCGCAATTGATAGACACGGACTTACAGACTCGATTTGCAATAAAACGCCCAAAACACCGGGCCCTTACATTGATCAAATCAATTAAAAAATTGCAAAATCTAATGCCAAAAACCCAAAACATCTACTAGCAAACCTTTATACATAAAATGCATAAATTAATCCCACCAACAACCAATGCAAATTTTCGAGAAACAACATTAAAATTTACGATCGGCTCTGATACCAATTGAAGGATTGGAATTCCCAATTCCGTTACAGCGGAAGCAATTGGACCGTTCGTAAATTAATTTTGTTTTACAAAATACCAATACATTGGCAAAAGGTTAAGCGATGAGAAACATACCTTCGTTGACGACTCTGAATTCTTCAAGAACGCCTTTCTTGATTGCTCCGCAACAACGAAGAACACCACCATTTGATCTTCCCCGCTATAACTCTGAGATTAGGAACGTAGTTGTGGGACTACCTAATCTTGAATGGGAAAAACTCGAGAGAGAAAATTCTCCCTACAGTTCTTGAGTCGAGAGAATATGAGAGGGCCTTATAGTGGCCATATGTTGTGGTACCTAAACCCTAGGGTTAGTGTTCTATTTATAGGAGAAAGACCATGAATAAAATATTCATTTAAAATCAATTATTTCCATAACTGATTTAATCTTTTCCATTAATCAATTCCATGACCAATCAATTCCATAATTGATTAATCTTTTCCATAAATGATTGATCACTTCCATAAGTGATTAATCATTTCCATAATTGATTAATTCCAATTAATTAATTCTTTAATTAATTAATCACCAATTAAATATCATATATTTAATTTCAGACCTTCTATTAGTTAATTAATTAATTACCCAATTAAATATCATATATTTAATTTCAGGCCTTCAATTAATTAATTCTATAATATGAATCAAATTCATATTAAAATTTGAACTCCTTCAAATTCTCTTATATCCTATAAATTTAATATGAATCAAATTCATATTAATATTTGAACTTCTTCAAATATTTATTTCTCTCATAGACTATAGTTTAATTAAATCTCATTTAATTTAAACTAAATTGAATAATTAATTAATTCATAATTAATTAATTCATCTTCTAATTAAATACGCTATATTTAATTAGACATATATTTGAACTCTTTCAAATATATCAATCTCTCAATTTAATAAAGTTTAGACTTTATATTTTAATGCATCATTATACATTATATTAATATGTATCTCATACAATTAACTTAATTCCCAATATGAATTTGAACTATTCAAATTCTCTCAAGATATATTTGTTCCTAATTACTCTTTACGAGCTAGCAGGGGGACCTAATGGACCTACAGATCAGAAGCTCCAATGATATGAGGTTAATAGATTAAACTCTTTAATCAGGTTAACCAATATTCATTAACTGTTGGTCATTCCACTAAAGACCCACAACTGAACTCTTCTCACTGTAGAACATTTCTGTGTCCATGGATGTAGACCTATACCGGTAAGTCAATCCTTCACGAGTGTTCGTAATCACGACTGGGTCAAATTACCGTTTTACCCCTGTGTTACATCTGTCTCCTTAAGTACCAGCGCTCCTCTAATGAACAACCTGTTTATGGTCCAACCATTAAACAGAAAGTTCCTCTCAGGCCAGTGAGAGGACGGGATCCCTTTGTTCAAGTCTCGGAGTCACCTCTTAAGGGAACACTCATCTACTTCTCCTAGAAGTGGGAAGGAGTGAATTCCTTCTTGTGTTGTCATGTCCCCAGCCTCCCACTCGGTCTTGTCCCCAAAAAGGAAGGCATATTGAGTCGGCGTATTGGCCACTCTCACCCATGCTAATCAAAGGACAATCCCTCATGAGAAGGAGTTCATGACACACTCAGGATTAAGACTGAGTTACCTAGGTCATCGTATTGAAATAGTAACCTAACTAGTTAACGGTGTTACATCTAGTGGTTTACTATTTCGTGGTCCGGTCTTATGCAAACTCATTGCATAGGATACCCCCGCTTGCATGTCTCCTACATGGACGCCTTGGATTAATACGTCTGTATCGAATACAAAGCGGGCCGTATCACATAGTGTTACCAGGATAAGGTACCCAGCCTTATCCTTGTACTATAGACCTTCTAGGTTGTTACTTGAACACCAATCCTCGTATGTCCCCACATACTAGTTCAAGTCACATGTAAACAACCTTGGATCTTAGTTTATTGGATTTGGGTCAAATTGTGCAATATTTAACAACAACACTTTATTGTAGAAACTCAATTACACTTTATTGAAACAAGTATACAATTTGTTCACATTCACTATCTACGAGTTTTAGGGCATAAAACCCAACAGTTGTGACAGCTTGGCGACTCCACTGGGGACTTTTTTTAAGAGGGTCAATGCCGTTTTCATTTTATTTATTTATTATTCGATTCATTTTGTTATTTATTTATTTATTATGTGGTCCATCTTATTTTATGCATAGTTATTATTGGAGTGACTTGTGTGAATATATTTTGTGCTTTAATGAATGCATGGTTAATTCATATTATATTGTCATGCATATCACACACAACCACAGCTCTATACCCGGGCTTTACCTTTAGGATTAGGATCGAGGATGTAGTAGTGTCGACCTTCGAAGGGACATAATTGCCCTCGTGCAGTCGCATGAAAAATCCTCACTCAAGTTAGTTCATTTGTTATTTTATAACACTTGGATTAATTTGGGGACCTTTTTATCCATTAGGGTTAGAATTTCTCTACCTCACTTCATATTCATGTCATCATTTTGTATTATCATAGGTTTCAAAGTCCACTCTTTTAGGTGTCACTTGTTTTTTTTCTTGTTTTAAAAAAAAAGGGCTTAACCTTTAAGTTTTCTTTTCAAGAATTTAAGTTTTGTAAAAGAAAATTCTTTTAAAATAAAGTTTAAACTTATTTTTAAAAAAAATGTTTTCTTTTCAAGAATTTAAGTTTTTGTCAAGAATAAAAATTATTTGAAAAATAAAGTTTAAACTTGTTTAAAAAAAAAAGGTTTTCTTTTCAAGAATTTAAGTTTTTGTCAAGAATAAAAATTATTTTTAAAAAAAAAAGCTTAGACTTTGTAAAAAAAAAGTTCTCTTTTAAAGGATTAAATTTTTTTTCAAAGAAAATTCTTTAAAAAAGTTTAACTTTGTTTAAAAAAAAAAAAACTGTTTTCTTTTCAAGCATTTTAAGTTTTGTCAAGAGAAAAATTCTTTGAAAACTAAATTTGAACTTTTTTTTTTTAAAAAATGTTTTTTTTTTAAAAAAAATTGAAGTTTTGTCATGAATAGAAATTCTTTGAAGTTTAAAATTAAGACTTTGCTTGAAATTCTAAAGAGTTAAAAGTTCTGTCAAAATAAAAGTTCAAGTTTTGTTTACATGAATTTTATTTTTTTTATTTTTTTTTTAGCTTAATTTTTGTTTTGAAAGAGGGATTTTCTTTTAATAAAAAAGTTTAATTTTGACAAGACAAAGAAGTTTTTGTCAGATTGGTTAAAGAGTTCAATTTTTTTTTTTTTTTGTTTAAAAAGAGTTTTTAAGAGATTGAAGTCTTGCAAAAACAAAAAACTTTCTTTAAGAGGAAAAACTTGTTTTCTAAAAAAGTCTTTCTATTTTGTTTAATTAGAGAAGTAAATATTTCTACATTCTTTCCATTTTAGATTTTTACTCTCCATTTTCTTTATTTTATTTTATTTTATTTTATTTTTATTTTTTTTTCCTAAAAAGAGTTTATCCCAAGCGTTTTTTTCCCCTTCCATTTGAAGTCGAATTTAGTATTTAGTTTAGCCATACCATTTAGTTTGGGTCCTGCATCATGTTTTGGAATTAGTAGTGTCGACCTTCGAGGGGATTGCGAATGCTCCCGTGTAGGCACATGAAAAGTCCTCCCCATTTTTCATGACATTAAGTAGTTTTCTCACATTTTCAAATTAAATTCATTTCTTCATGGTACTATCTTGCTTTTTTAGATGAAGTAATGTCGACCTTCGAGGGGATTGCGAATGCTCCCGTGTAGGCGCATGAAAAATCTATTTTAATTTAAAGCGGTAGTTAATTATTATTTCCTTACATTTTCTTTTTCTCCAAAAAGGAACAAAATGAATGCCAACGTACCCATAGAGTCGATACGGTCATCTTCCTCTGAGTATGATGAGTTGAGTACTGTGCTACAATGGGCAGAGCAGACACAACTAAAGCATGGGGATAATCTGCCTTTTAAAAGCCCTGTGTCGTCATCCTTCTCAAGTCAAGTTCAGATCATTGCTAACGAGCTAGGGGAGCTGAAAGCCATTTGGGAAGGTTTAACGCCAGAAAGAAGATTTTTGTTCTCAAAGAGATACGACCATATTGCAGACCTCATGTATATTCCAGTTAATCGGTTCACCGTCCAGGCTGTGTTAGAATTCTGGGACCCGGCCTACAGGTGTTTCGTATTTCAAGATTTCGACTTAGTCCCGACCATTGAGGAATACCATACGATGCTGAACATTGAAGAAAAAGGTGGAGAAATGATCTATTGTTTCAACCCACAACTAACTGCAAAGAGAACTTTATCCAGATTTCTAGTTGTACACCTAAAGGAAGTGCAGAAAAATGTGAAAGTGAAAGGGGTTGAAGAGTCTATATCTGCAGATTATCTAACAGAACTCGCTCGCAAACACATAAATGAAGAAAGGGGCCTGGTGCTGTTAGCTTTGTGCATCTACGGGATGGTCTTGTATCCCAGAGTTAAAGGATATGTGGACGGTGATGTTTTGAAGTTATTCTTCGGCATTGAGCAAGGGGTGGATCCAGCCATACCTCTTCTAGCGGAAACGGTTCGGGCGCTCAATTGCTGTAAGTCCAACAAAGGCGGGAAGTCGAGATGCTGTGTGCCCTTACTCTATATTTGGGTGCATAGTCATTTTAAGTTCCCAGAAGATTTTGGCTGTCCAAAAATCAACTTCAGTAGCACGTGGAATCTAACAAGGAGTACAATTGCAGAATTTGGCACGGCCCCATGGAACTCAAGTTTTCCAAGGAAAGAAGCATGGGTGTCTTTCTTTTCGAATTCCAAATTAGAGCATGTGATTTGGAAGGCACATTGGATGCCCCTAAAAGCCTTAATCTACAGATGCGGGAGCTTCCACACAGTTCCTCTAGTAGGCCCTTGGGGATGCGTCCATTATGCTCCGTTGTTGGCCTTGCGACAAAGTTGGTTTAAACAATTCATACCAACAACTCATGGTCTGCATAAATTAGAATTTTCCTACAGTTGCGAGGATTCTAACGAGAAGAAGCGACAAGTGCTGACTTCCTGGAGAACAGTTAGAAGGATAAATGGCAATAGTCACTCTGAGGGAGTTACTCCAGAATATCTGCAATGGCGCATTAAGAGAAGTAAGATCCCAATTACGACTCGTGACAATGTGGGAGAATCATCCAGTAGAGCAGTAGATAAGCCTAGCCAGCTAGCGACAGAGCGAAATGAGTTAGTGGGAAGAAATCAAACATTGAAACTAGAAAATGAAAAATTACAGCAAGAGGTCAAACGTTTGATGGACCAGGTAACTCAAGCTAGTGGCAAACTCGAAAAAGTAGAGAGAGTTTCAAAAAAACCGAGCCAAGCGGGAAAGAGATTATGATATATTGGACGAGGAGAATAGAAGATTGATTAAGGAGAATCACGCTTTGAGGAATGAAAATACTGCATTGCGAAGGGCAACTCGTTCACAAGAGGATAAGATCAAAGACCTTTCAAGAGGCAAAGAGACTCTCTTAGAGTTAGTTGCGGAATTAAACGAAACCATCAACAAGCAGAAAACACAACTTATCGAGTTTGAAGAGGCCAATACTGCTCTAAGGCGAACGCTGGACAATCTACGCGTGAATATACAGGCTCAGTCAGAAGAGTCTGAAGCTTTTAAAAGTTATTCAAGCTCGTTGGAACGTCAGCTCCAAGCATTTCAAAGGGCAAGCGAACAGTTGTCACTAGAGAAAGGACAATTAGAGGAGAAATACTCCTCATTAAGGGAAGATTATGCCACTATGAGAGATGACATGCAGATAATTCTTGGGAAAGTAAGTCGAACCATGAACACTATCAAGATCATGGCTAGGAGAGCCCGAGGATTTTCAGAATGGGCAAGGGATCTGCGAGAGAATACATCACCTATGGCCTCTAATGCGGAGGAGTTGTTTGAGTTTTTAGGGATGATTCGTAGAGACCTTGGGTACTTTGGTCACTTTCATTAATGTTTCATGTCTTCTTGTTTTCCAATTCTCCAATTGTTTATTTTGTAGATATATTCATTGTTTTTTTTCCTTCAATAATAAAATTTCATTCATTCATGCATCTCATACTTTTCTTATTTCTTTTTACTTTTTCTAAGACTTTTCTTTTAAAAATAAAAACAGAACAATAAAATAGCTCGTTCAACAAGAGTCTACCACATTAGGCGTAGAACAATGATTATGGAAGAAAAGGGTGAACAAGAGAAGACTAAGCGGGACATCGAGGAAATCAGGGAAAAGGTTGATGCAATCATTGCCGCTTTGGAAAAGGGCAAAATGATTGCAGATACAACTGCACCAGACACTCCGATTGGAAACCCTCAAGCTGGCCTACCATTTCCACCCAGTTTCGCTTCACATATTCGTACGACAGCAGAAACGTCCATGCCACAACATACTTCCTACAACCCCTTATATGACATACCTGTTGGGCAATACCCTTTTCCATCATTTAAAGAAGGTCAAATTCCCCAATTACCCATGGCAAGCCAAGCTGGTGCTTCTTATTTCAAGCCAGAATTTTCAAAAATACCTTTTGCGGTCCCCAACTTGGATGACCCAGAAGTAAAAAACGAGTTAGCCACACCCTCTAATGAAAAACTTGAAGTTCTTGAGGAAAGGTTAAGGGCGGTTGAGGGCACTAGTGTTTTTGGAAACATGGATGCCACTCAATTATGTTTAGTTCCAGACGTTGTGATCCCACCAAAATTCAAACTTCCTGAATTTGAAAAATATGACGGGACAACATGCCCTAAAAGTCACATTGTTATGTACTGTAGGAAGATGGCAGCGCACGTTCATAATGATAAGCTGCTCATACATTGCTTTCAGGATAGCTTAAAGGGTCCAGCTGCCCGTTGGTATATGCAGTTGGATAGTTCACATGTTGTCACATGGAAGAACTTGGTTGATTCCTTCCTCAAACAGTACAAGCACAATATTGATTTGGCTCCCGACCGACTGGACTTACAGAGGATGGAAAAGAAGAGTACTGAAGACTTTAAAGATTATGCTCAAAGGTGGCGGGATACGGCAGCTCAAGTCCAACCCCCTTTAACGGATAAGGAGCTTTCTGCCATGTTCATCAATACCTTAAGGTCCCCATTCTATGAACATATGGTTGGAAGTGCGTCAACCAATTTCTCTGATATCATGACAATTGGAGAAAGAATTGAGTACGGGATCAAACATGGTAGGATAGCCAAAACTGCTGAATCCTCAAGCACGAAGAAGAGCAATACTTCAAAAAAGAAGGAGGGAGAAGTACAGATGATAGGGAAGGTGGATAAGTCCCATCGACAAATCCACCAACCCATCACACAATATCCTTCGAATTATTTACCTACGTACGGATATTATCCACACCAGGTGAATAATGCATCAGCGCAGTACTCCCCATTTTATGGCCAAAATACCAGACCCCAAATGAATCAAAACTTTCAGTCTCGAAGGCAACAACAACCAGTCACTCCAGGTCAGCAAAATAATCGAGCACCTTACAAGCAAGCCCAATTTGATCCGATTCCGATGACATATACTGAGCTCTTGCCTCAGTTAATTCAGAACCATCAGTTGGCACCCAAGCCTGTTGCTCCACTGCAACCCCCTTATCCAAGATGGTATGATCCCAATGCAAGGTGTGATTACCATGCAGGTGCTGTTGGGCATTCTACAGAAAATTGCACTGCTTTGAAGTATAGGGTGCAAGAGCTCATTAAGGCCGGATGGTTAAATTTCAAAAAGGAGGAGGGGCCCAATGTTGATAATAATCCTTTACCAAACCACCAGGTGAATGCAATAGATCAGTGTCAGGATATTATCAAGAAGGCAGATGTTACAGAGATCAAGACTCCCAAGGAGAAGCTTTTTGAGATTCTCCTCGTTAACGGATATGTATCAATTGAGTATGCACACAAGGACCTTGTTCAAGAAGAATTTGATGATAATCTGACTTGCCATCATGCTGGGGCAAAGGGACATTCTTTAGAACAATGTCATCGTTTTCATAAAAGGATCCAAGAACAGGTGGATTCAAAATTTCTTGTGGTTGCCCAAGCCCATCACCAGGATAATGAAATAGGCGCCGTGGAAGAATTGTTGCCTAAAGAAAATTTGAATCCATCTTTCAAACTAAAGCCACTCACGATCTATTACCGTGAGAAAACTACTACTCATGATCCAAAGTCGATCACCATTCAGGTGCCGACTCCTTTCAAGTACAAGAGTTCTAAGGCAGTACCATGGAGTTATGAGTACAAAGTAACTATTAACTCAGAAACGCCCTCACTTCCAGTTGACAACATTTCCGGAATGGGAGGCGTAACACGGAGTGGGAAATCCTACACTCCAGATCAGTTATTGAAGTGCTCAAAGAATACAATAGAGGAGAAAAATGAGAAAGTCGAAAGTAACACAAGTAGCAATGTCAAGCCTAAAGAAACAACAGTGATGAAGAAATCAAGGGGCAAACAGACTGTGTCCGAAGAAGAAACTCAAGAATTTCTAAAGTTGGTTAAGCAGAGTGAATACAAAGTAGTGGAACAGCTAGCTCAGACGCCTGCTAAGATTTCCATATTATCTTTGTTGTTATCCTCTGATTCGCATCGAGACACGATATTGGAAGCTTTGAATCAAGCATATGTTTCCAAAGACATCACTCCAGATGGTCTAGATAATATCGTGGGGAACATAACTGCTCACAACACCATAACTTTCACTGATGATGAGATACCGCCCAAAGGCACAGGACACACGAAGGCACTTCATATTTCAGTCAAGTGCAAGAACTTTTTAGTAGCAAAAGTCCTGGTGGATAATGGGTCTTCTTTGAACATAATGCCAAAATCAACGCTCGAAAGATTGCCAGTGGATATGTCCCATATGAGGCCAAGTACCGTAGTAGTAAGGGCCTTCGATGGGGCACGCAGTCAGGTGGTGGGTGACATTGAGATTCCAATACAAATCGGCCCATGCACATTTAACATAACCTTCCAAGTTATGGATATCCCCTCTGCTTACAGTTTCTTATTAGGGCGACCTTGGATACATTCTGCAGGAGCTGTGCCATCATCGCTGCACCAGAAACTTAAATTTTCAATTGGAAGGAGCCTAGTAATTGTATCTGGTCAGGAGGATATCTTGGTTTCTAGGCCAGCTTCAATGCCATATATTGATGCAGCAGAGGAAGCTTTTGAGTCATCATTTCAAACATTCGAGGTGGCAAGTGCTACAACACTATATGGGGAAGGCAAGAAATCTAAATCTCGATATTCAGCCAAGACGTTCAAAGAAAGCAACACTCGTTTAGATGATGTTTTAAGCCTATCAAAAAATACAAAAAGATTTGGGCTTGGGTATAAGCCGGATAAAGCAGATATGATCAGGGTACAGAAGCGAGAAAAAGATAGGCGTTTGGCCAGATTTGAAAGTCGTGAACCAGAATATGGGGAAAAAGTCATCCCTCATCTCTACCACTCATTTGAAAGTGCTGGTATAATTCGTCCAGGAGATTTTGCAGTTGCAGTAGTGACTAAAGAGGAAGAATTGGGTCCATGGATCTACCCGTGCCCAGAAAACTTCGAGCTCAACAATTGGAGTACTATTGAACTACCGTCATTTGCTGTTAAGATGTCAAAGTAATTGACCACTTTTTTATTGTTTTTTGCAATTTCAATTTTCAATTTCAAGTTAGGTCAGTCATTTTACTCATTTCATTTTCCAGACTTCTTTCTATGTGTTCAAGTAAATTTCATCATTCAATGAAGGTTTTAGTTCATTTCCTTTTGCTATTGCATAATTACACTCTCCAGGGCAAAATATTTACTCTTCTTTTCTTTTTTTTTCCAAATTATCAACATCTTAAGCAGTAATACTGAGATTGAATGTGCAAACGATTCTCAATACGAACTTGATATTCCTATACACAATGTTGAGTCTGACAAGGAAGAAGAAGATTTTGAACCTAGTGCTGAGTTGTTAGAAATGATAGAGGAAGGGGAAAAAGCATTGGGCCCCCATGAAGAGTTAACAGAGATAATTAATCTGGGATCACAAGCAGAAGTCAAGGAGGTTCAAATTGACACTAATGTCTCTACAGAAACTCGCAAAAAGCTTATTGATTTGCTCACAGAATATGTCGATATCTTTGCTTGGTCCTATCAAGACATGCCTGGACTAGACACGAATATTGTAATGCATCATTTACCACTCAAACCTGAGTGCAAACCAGTAAGGCAAAAGTTGCGAAAGATGAAGCCAGATATGTTAATTAAGATAAAGGATGAAGTCAGGAAACAAATTGATGTTGGATTTCTGACTGTGTCCAATTACCCAGAATGGGTTGCAAACATTGTTCCTGTGCCAAAGAAGAATGGGCAAGTTAGGATGTGTGTGGAATATAGGGATTTAAACAAAGCAAGCCCTAAAGATAATTTTCCACTCCCTCACATTGATGTGTTGGTAGATAACACTGCTGGTTTTTCTACATTCTCTTTTATGGATGGTTTTTCAGGCTACAATCAAATAAAAATGGCACCTGAAGATCAAGGAAAAACTACATTTATTACATTGTGGGGAACATTTTGCTACAAAGTTATGCCGTTTGGTTTGAAAAATGCTGGGGCCACCTACCAGCGAGCCATGGTTACTTTATTCCATGATTTGATGCACAAGGAGATTGAAGTGTATGTAGATGATATGATTGCCAAGTCGAAAGAGGAGGAAGAACACACAATTGTTCTCCGCAAGTTGTTCGATCGATTGAGAAAGTTCCAGCTCAAGCTCAATCCGAGCAAATGTATATTCGGGGCAACCTCTAGTAAATTGTTAGGATTTGTGGTTAGCCAAGAAGGTATCAAGGTCGACCCTGACAAAGTTAAGGCAATTCTGGAAATGCCGCCTCCGCAAACACAGAAAGAAGTTAGAGGATTTTTGGGTCGGATAAATTATATTGCCAGGTTCATAGTGCAATTGACCACAACATGTGAGCCTGTTTTCAAGTTGCTTCGCAAAAACAATGATGGCATTTGGAATGAAGATTGTCAAATAGCATTTGATAAAATTAAGCAGTATTTACGAAATCCATCGATCCTCGTACCACCAGTGCCTGGACTTCCGCTCATTTTGTATCTCACTGTAACAGAAAGTGCAATGGGATGTGTACTGGGGCAGCATGATGACTCTGGTAGGAAAGAGCGAGCTATATACTATTTGAGCAAAAAGTTCACCAGTTGTGAAACCAGGTACTCCTCGATGGAAAAAACTTGTTGTGCTCTTGCTTGGGCTGCACGTCGCTTAAGGCAATACATGTTGTATTACACGACATGGCTTATTTCAAAAATGGATCCTGTGAAATACATCTTCGAGAAGCCATCTTTATCGGGACGAATTGCAAGGTGGCAAGTTCTTTTATCCGAGTATGACATCACGTATGTGACTCGAAAGTCAGTAAAGGGGAGCGCTCTAGCTGATTATCTGGCACAACAACCTATAGAGGACTATGAGCCGATGAAGTTCGACTTCCCTGATGAGCATATCCTCACTGTAGCAACAGAGAAAGAAATATCGAATCCAGATATGTGGACCATGTTCTTTGATGGGCCTTCAAATGAATTGGGTCACGGAATAGGCGCAATATTAATATCGCCTCGAGGAGAATTATTCCCTCTCACTGCTAAGCTGTGTTTTGATTGCACGCACAACATGGCTGAATACGAAGCTTGTTCAATGGCCATTCAAGCTGCTCTAGATATGAAGATTGAAAGGCTTCAGGTCTTGGGGGACTTTTTGCTAGTGATTCATCAGCTAAGAGGAGAATGGGAAACCAGAGATGCTAAATTATTGCCTTACAAGCAACTTATAACAAGATTATCTCAACAGTTTGATCAAATTACTTTTGATTATTCCCCAAGAGAGAATAATCGGATAGCAGATGCATTGGCTACTCTAGCAGTCATGTTTAATGTGGATTTTGATGAAGGGGTCCAGCCAATTAAAATCGAAAAACGAGATGTTCCCGCCTCCTGCATGAATATTGAGAATGAGTCAGATGAAAAGTCGTGGTTTCAAGACATCAAACAATATCTGAAATGTGGAACATATCCTCCTAATGCATTAGAAAATGACAAGCGAACTCTGAGAAGGTTGGCAATGAAATTCTTCTTGAATGGGGAGATACTTTACAAAAGAAATTATGACATGGTATTGTTAAGATGTGTGGACGCCACAGAGGCTAACCAGATTATGAAAGAAATCCATGAGGGAATTTGTGGTACCCATGCAAATGGGCATATGATGACTAGACAAGTTTTGAGAGCTGGTTATTATTGGCTGACTATGGAAACGGATTGCATTAAGTATGCAAGAGAATGTCATAAATGTCAAATTTGTGCAGACAAGACTCATGCTCCTTCATCCGAGTTACACATTTTAACTGCTCCTTGGCCTTTCTCTATGTGGGGAATAGATGTGATTGGACCCATTGATCCTAAAGCTTCAAATGGACATCGATTTATCTTGGTGGCCATAGATTACTTTACCAAATGGGTGGAGGCAGCCTCTTATCGTGATGTGACAAAAGGGGTCGTGATCAAATTCATCAAGAAGGAGATCATTTGTCGATACGGCCTCCCTGAGACCCTAATATCAGATAACGCTAGAAACTTGAACAATAAGATGATGAGTGAGTTATGTGAACAATTCAAGATTAAACTTCTCAATTCCACCCCCTACAGACAAAAAATGAATGGGGCTGTTGAAGCTGCAAACAAAAACATAAAAAGAATTGTTGAAAAGATGACTATAACGTACAAAGATTGGCATGAAATGCTCCCCTTCGCTCTACACGGCTATCGCACGTCAGTTCGTACATCAACTGGGGCAACACCTTTTTCCTTAGTATATGGTATGGAAGTTGTGCTCCCAATTGAGGTGGAAATTCCATCACTAAGAGTTCTTATGGAAGCTAAATTGGAAGAGGCTGAATGGGTCCAGAATCGTTATGAACAACTCAATTTCGTTGAAGAGAAGAGATTAACAGCATTGAGTAGAGGTCAGCTCTATCAAAGAAGGATGATGAGAGCATATGATAAGAAAGTTCGCCGAAGAAGATTCAGAGAGGGAGATCTGGTGCTGAAAAGGATCCTTCCATTTCAAAAGGATCATCGAGGAAAATGGACTCCAAATTATGAAGGACCATTTGTGGTGAAAAAGGCTTTCTCTGGTGGGGCATTAATCTTAACCAATATGGATGGCTGTGAATTATCAAGCCCAGTCAATTCAGACTATGTTCGGAAGTATTATGCATAGATTGCCTGACTACCCTTCCTAAGGAGGCTAAACAAAGTTGGAGAGTACTCAATAAGTGTTTTGGAAAGTTTCATTTCAGTCTCAGTATTTTGTTTAAAAAAGGGTTGTTTATCCCTCACCATCTCCACCCTCTCAATTTGGAGATATTTCTTTTCTTCATTGTGTACTTTATTGATTAATAAAAGATTTGCTTCCTCCATTTTGACCAGTATAGTTATTATTTTTATGTCAATCACAAATGCAAATTATGCATGTTACATCTCAAGTTCGGGTATTTCATTGTCCAGCCTCTCCACTCTCTTTCAAAAAAAAAAAAAAAAAAAAAGAAAAAAGAAAGAAAAGAAAAGAAAAAGGAAAAAAGAAAAAATATATGCTTTCACTATAATCGTTGAGGAAAATTGGTCAATTCTTGCCTATTTTACCCTTTTCATGGAAAGTATGTTCGTTGTTATCGGCTATACTCTCAATCAACTACAACCTTTATTTTTACCGTCGTTCATGTGCAAAGTTTCAAATTACCATTTCTTCCCAGACAAGGTTCCAATTATCATACTGGGGCAAAACACCCCCTCGTGAAGTAAGAATTCGAAATTACTTACTATGAAACCTTGAGCCTAGCCCACCACGCGTGATTTTTGTGGTAGGCCAACATAAATTTCACAATTGAACCCTTTGCTAAACTCATCGCGTATAACTGCGTTGAATTTCCATATTTGTCTACCCACTTGAGAGCCTTTTGCTAAGCCTGTCACATCTAACCATGTGGCAAACATTTCAAAATATCCACCCAATATTACCAAGGGACCTTCAGTGGTAATGAAATAGGGATTAAACTCTTATGATTTAATGCTTCATAATTAAGACTTGTAGTTCTTTGAGTATTCCTATATTTCAACTTTGTTCAGTCTACACTTTTCCTACCATTTCTATCGTTTATCTTCTCTCCTTTTATTGGAAGGTGACTCCAAGACTAAAGACGATAATCTTGAGAATTTGGACTTAGTAACTTGAGAAGGGGTCTCGAAGTCTCAAATCCTTTCAATAAGTTTTGCGTGAGAAATGACTCTATCATGGTATCAAGGAGCGCTGACAAAGAAACAAAGTGGAGTGATGACTTAACAAATGGTTGATCTTCTACATGTGATTGTATCATCTGCTAGTCATGAAAGCATGTATTTGGCCTAAAAAAAAAGAGTTATGAAAAACAGAAAAAAGAAAAAGAAAAAAGAAAAAGAAAAGAAAAAGAAAAAAGGAAAAGAAATGTACAAGGCCAAGATAATTCTTGAAATGCATGATTGGGGCAATCAATGTAGATCAAGAGGTCACACCTCCAAACGATTTGGAGATTTTCTTTGTCAATTATCATTTGGAGCAAGAATCTTCATTGCTACACTGAGGCAAAGCTTTCATCATTATACTGGGGCAAAACCTTTATTATTAAATTGGGACAAAGGGTCTTCACCACTATACTACAGTAAAGTCATTTTACCATTTATGTAAACTGTTTTAGACTGGGGCAAGAGCCAAGTTAAGAGAATCACACTTCTCTTATGAAGAATCTTCCAATCTCGAGCAGTTCTCTACATTCAAGAATAGAAAGTTGAATCACATTTTCATAGAAGAATCACATGCAGATAAATGACAATCACAGTAATGTGGGTTTTTCATCAAAGATTTCGAGCTGACTTAAAGAAAGAAAGAGATATATGAGATAATCCATTGAGGAGCTACTCCTTGTTCTCGTAGTGGTTGTCCAAGGAATTGGGGTCACCTTAACAAATATTTTCATTTGAATTATGTTCAATCTCTTATTGTTCAAGAGATTTCTTATGAAGGCATTTGTGACCCATGTTTTCTTCCTTCAGTCATTTCTCTCTTTCTTTGTTGACTACCATTCCCATTTGTCTCTAGGCCAAATTCATCTTCTTGTATCGAACCTTTTTTTTGTCCACTACAAGGCTAAGATTATGAAGCGTTTGAATCAGGTAAGATGTTTAATGCTATGAATTACCATTGATAGCTCTCTAAGCTAGCACATGAGACACTTCTAAAAAACCTACCATACTCTATATGATTGAGCAATCCTTGATTAACATACATGATCTCTTTTAGGTCGAGCAACTTTGATTTGACACATACAATTTCTCTCGAGTGTTGAAAGCATCAAAAAGAAAAGAAAAAGAAAAGAAAAAGAACAGAAAAAGGAAAAGAAAGAGAAAGAGAGGCAATCAAGATCCGAAGATGTCTATTGTTATATATTTTGAAAGCTTCCTTGACTGATAAATCTTTATTTCCTCTCATTAGATTCATGGGTGGCTTAATGTTTTTATTGTCAATGCAATACCAATTGAAAGTTTTCAATGTCTGCGACATCTAAAGCAATGTCATTTATTCAATAGACTTCGATAGAAGAGAATCCAAAGTGCAAAGGGTTTAGTGGGAGGAGCATTGGAAAATTCCACTCACAGGGCGTTTTGCTATGAGACGTTCGGAAGTCTTTAAATCAAGACCTCAAAGTATTTTGGTTCATCGTCAGCAAAACAGCTTATTTCACTTCGTCTATGTCTCTCAATCTATAAATGTGGAACACAAGAAATGAGCTACTTTATAGTTCTGGTTTTCAAAGTTCGCTAATTTTGAAGTTTGTGTTTTTTGAAACTTGTGCCCTGCACATTTTCATGCTGCATGTAAATTTGAATCTCATACATTTAAGCATACTCTACATTTTGAGATTTTTCAAGTCTATGATTCACTTCTTTGATGGTTAAATCGAACCCCGCTAGTCAGTGGAGGTCGAAGCCTGGTTGGAGTGAGGTCCATTTCATGTTTTATTTGGTTGGTTAAATCGAACCCTGCTAGTTAGTGGAGGTCGAAGCCTGGTTGGAGTCAGGTCCATTTAATGTTTTATTTGGTTGGTTAAATCGAACCCTGCTAGTCAGTAGAGGTCGAAGCCTGGTCTAAGCCAGGTCCATTCCCCTTTTCTTTTGGTTAAATCAAACTCTGCTAATCAGTAGAGGTCGAAGCCTGGTTGGAGTCAGGTCCATTTCATGTTTTATTTTGATGGTTAAATCGAACCCCGCTAATCAGTGGAGGTCGAAGCCTGGTTGGAGTCAGGTCCATTTCATGTTTTATTTGGTTGGTTAAATCGAACCCTGCTAGTTAGTGGAGGTCAAAGCCTGGTTGGAGTCAGGTCCATTTAATGTTTTATTTGGTTGGTTAAATCGAACCCTGCTAGTCAGTAGAGGTCGAAGCCTGGTCTAAGCCAGGTCCATTCCCCTTTTCTTTTGGTTAAATCAAACTCTGCTAATCAGTAGAGGTCGAAGCCTGGTTGGAGTCAGGTTCATTTCATGTTTTATTTTGATTGGTTAAATCGAACCCCGCTAGTCAGTGGAGGTCGAAGCCTGGTTGGAGTCAGGTCCATTTCATGTTTTATTTGGTTGGTTAAATCGAACCCTGCTAGTTAGTGGAGGTCGAAGCCTGGTTGGAGTAAGGTCCATTTAATGTTTTATTTGGTTGGTTAAATCGAACCCTGCTAGTCAGTAGAGGTCGAAGCCTGGTCTGAGCCAGGTCCATTCCCCTTTTCTTTTGGTTAAATCAAACTCTGCTAGTCAGTAGAGGTCAAAGCCTGGTCTGAGCCAGGTCCATTCCCCTTTCCTTTTGGTTAAATCGAACTTTATCTTTGATTAGAGATGAAAATCTGGTCAAAGTGAGGTTCATTTTCCTTTCCCAATTATAGGCTAGGTTTGTTTTAAGCATGAAGTCCTTTCTTTTATTTTTAACGAAAATCTTCGCCTTCCCAATACTTTGTCTTTTTCCTTTGTTTACCCTTTCAATCCTTCAAGGATACACAACGGGAGGCAAACTGTAGACACCGTATTTGGTCCGGCTTGATTTTGGTAATAATGTTTGAAGTTTTTCAATATTTGGAAGTCGATTTGTTTTTGGTATGTCAACAAGAGCATAGCTCAAGTGGCATAAAGTCGTATTAACAATCACAAGGTTTTTGGTTCGAATCTCTCTCCTTGCATATTATCAAAATTTGTTTTTTAGTTTTCATGATTCAATTTTCATTTTTTTTGTTTTATTTAATTTATTTCTTTATTTTGTTTATTTTATTTTATTTTTACTTTGTTTTTGTTTATTTATTTTATTATTTTATTTTATTCATTTTTTTTTCTTCACTCCTCTTTCCACGTTCTCCATCCCCCCTCATTCTCCCAACCTCTCCTATTCTTTCTCCCTCTCCCCTTTTCTTCTCCATTCCCCTTCCTTCTCCCAACCTCCCATTCTTTCCCCAACTTTCTCAACTCTCCCCCTTCCTTCTCCCAACCTCTCATTCTTTCCCCATCTTTCTCAACTCTCCCCCTTCCTTCTCCCAACCTCTCATTCTTTCCCCCTCTTTCTCAACTCACTCCCCCTCTTTCTCCCAACCTCCCATTCTTTCCCCATCTTTCTCAACTCGCCCCCCTTCCTTCTCCCAACCTCTCATTCTTTCCCCATCTTTCTCAACTCACTCCCTCTCTTTCTCCCAACCTCTCATTCTTTCCCCTTTTTTCTCAACCCCTTCCTCCAAGCTCTACTATATAATGAGAGCTTATGGAGGATGGAGGGAAAAGGAAGAACAACAAGGACACAAGAAAAAAAGAGAAGAATAGTGAGAGAGCTTAGAGAGAGAAAGTGAGTTTGAGAGGGAGAATAGAGTTTGGAGAAGGATTTTTCAAAAACCAAAACTACCGTCGCCACCTACCGCCGCCGCCACTCACCACCGTACCGCCGCCGCCACTCACCGCCGTACCGACGCCGCCACTCACTGCCGTCCCGCCGTTGCCGCCACCACTGTCGCCGCCGCCACTGCCGTACCGCCACCGTGCCGCCGCTTTTTTTTTTTAATTTCCAACAAGGCTCCTAAGTGAGGGAAAGTGGAAGAGAAAAAAGAAAAAGAGAGGGAAGGAAGTTGGGGAAGAAGAAAGAAGAAAGTGAATAAGGTGGGTCTCACATTTTTAAATTCTTTTATTGTTTTTTTTTATTTTTTTTATGTATCCAAATTTTTCCATTTTTCATTTTGGCTATGAATTTGAGTTTCCCAAATCAATTGCAATTTATTTTATTTCATTTTCCAATTAAAAATTTAAATTGATTTATTTTAGACATCTAAAGAACTTTAATTGGATATTAGTTGAAAGTTTTTTTTATCTAATTTCAATTAGAGTTTATTTGGGAGTTTCCAAACTAATTTTAATTGGCTTTAAATTGAATTGTTATTACCAATTTCAATTTGATTTTAATATGACATTTTCAACTTTAATTGTCTTTCTTATTAATTTTAGTTGGATTCTAACATAAAAATTCTAATTTGAATTTGAATTTGTATTTTCCTAATAAATGTTCACTAGTTTGTAATTAGAAAATTCAATTTTCTTTAAAATGAAAATTTTAATGTTTTGAATTTTACTTTAATTTGAATGGTTCAAATGAATTTCAAAGGGTTTTGAAATGCTCAAATGAATTTCAAACAAATGACATTTGAACTAAGATTTTCAATTTGATTTTCACTTGATTTTTTTTTTTTAAAAAAGACGATTTTAAACTTTCCTTCCATTGGTTTCAATAATTAATTTGGAATTTTATAATAAATTTTTAATTGGATTTAATTTGGGATTTCAACTTTTGTTTGTTTTTAATTTGATTTCATTTTGACATTTACAAATGAATTTTAATTTAGAATTGCCCAAATGAATTTCAATTGGAATTTTATTTGAATTTTCACCCTCAATTGGTTTTAATCTTGAATTCATGGAGTTTCAAAGTGATTTGGAATTTTTCAGTAAATGTCAATTTGGTTCTAAATTAAAGTTTCCAGTCAATGTCTTTTGGTCTTAGATTGAAAATCAATTTCAATTTTAAACTAAATTGGAAATCAATTTCGATTTTGGAAAGGTTAAATCAAATTTCAAAAACATTATTTAATATTTTGAATGGTTAAAATAGATTGATTATGAAAACTTTAATGCTAATTTTGTCTAAGAACGGGTATTTAAGTTGACCGAAAGGGAACACCCTGCCTGGAAATTAGCCTAAAGTTTAACTAGTCAATTATTTTGGCAATCAAAATTTCAATTGGATCTTAAATTAGAAAATTTTCAAATCAACTTCGATTTGATTCTAAATTGGATTTTCAAAATGAACTTCAAAATAGTTTTACTTTGGTAATTCCAAATGAATTTCTAATGGAATGTGATTTAAAAATGAAAAAATATTTTTCCATTGAATGGTGTCATACCACTCATGATTATTACTTCATATTTTATTTTTGAAATGTGAGGTAATAGTTGAGAGACAAATTAGCTCATGTATAGCCTATGACGGAGTTGAAATAATTTTCAAATTCTTGAGGTGAAAGATTTTCTTTAATTAGGAAATTTTTACATGATAATAAAGTCATGGGTTAACCCCACTCACAAAATTAAATCCTTACTTTATTTAAAGATAAGGTGAAATTAGTGAGACAATTAATTTTCAATTTTCATTTTTTTTTGTTTATTTTCGTTAAGACACGGGCCTTTTGTTTAATGAATTCGAGTAATAAAATAAAATGTTTTCAAACGGGTGTTGTAGGGTGCTAACACCTTCCCTACACACAACTGATCCCCGAACCTAATTTTTGGTTTTCAAAGACCATTTTTTTTAAAATGGGTGACCAATCACACCCCAAAATGATTGGTGGCGATTCCAAACCTCTCCTCTCGAAAGAGACCCTTAGAGAAGGACGTAGGCCGCTCCGCGTCGCGATGACGTTGTGACACAAAGCTAAATCTAAAATACTCGAAATTAAAACAAATCAAATCAAATCAGCTCGAAAATAAAAACAAACACTGGGAGCTCAAAATATTGCTTTCTAAAATGCTCCCGTGAAAACCTTCGCTCTCTCATTCATCAACCAACTTTTGGGAAGGATATTTCGTCTGGAACTCCTCTCCCCAATAATCTTTCACACGTTGTCCATTCACTTTGAACACTCTCCCATCTTTTTCATCCTGCAAAGTAATTGCTCCATGGGGAAAAACCTCAATCACAATAAATGGCCCTGACCATTTAGATTTTAGCTTCCCAGGAAACAATTTTAATCTAGAATTATAAAGCAAAACTTTCTGACCCTTGACAAACTCTTTAGATTTAATTTTCTTGTCATGCCACAGCTTAGTCTTTTCTTTATACATTTTCGAATTTTCATAAGAAAATTGACGAAATTCCTCCAATTCATTAAGGTTCAGCATTCTTATTGCTCCTACACGACTCAGATCAAAATTCAACTTTTTCAAAGCCCAAAATGTTTTATGTTCAAGCTCTAATGGTAAATGGCAAGCTTTCCCATATACTAACCTATAGGGAGACATACCTAGAGGAGTCTTATGGGTTGTCCTATAAGCCCAAAGTGCCTCATCCAACCTAAAAGACCAATCCTTTCTAGATGGATGGACTACTTTCTCTAAAATAGATTTAATTTCCCTATTACTAATTTCAGCTTGACCATTCGCTTGTGGGTGATAAGGGGTAGCTATCATATGCTTAATCTCATACTTAGCTAAAAGCTTAGTTAAAACATTATTAACAAAATGTGTACCCTCATCACTCACTAGAGCTCTAGGTGTCCTAAACCGCGAAAAGATGTGCGATTGAAGAAACCTTACCACTGTCTTTGCATCACTCTGATGGCATGCGATGGCCTCCACCCATTTGGACACGTAATCAACTGTCAATAAGATAAAAGCATTGTCATTATAAGGGGGAAATGACCCCATAAAATCAATACCCCAAACATAGAATAATTAAACTTCTAAGATGTAAGTAAGAGGCATTTCATCTCTAGGCCCTAAGTTTCCTCTCCTTTGGCAAGCATCACATTGCTTGTAGAACCAATGGGCATCCTTAAATAAGGTAGGCCAGAAGAATCCACAATGCAAAATCCTCATAGCTGTCCTCTGACCGCTGAAATGACCTCCATACGGCGAAAAGTGACATTGCTCCAAGATTTCTTTTGCTTCATCACCTAAAACACACCTACGAATAATACCGTCAGAGCATTGCTTATACATAAATGACTCATCCCAATAGAAAAACTCTGCATCATGCTTAAACTTTTTCTTCTGCCTCCAATCCATCTCAATAGAAGTGACTCCCTTGACCAAAAAGTTAGCAATATCAGCATACCAAGGGACATCCCTGACTACCTTTACCTCAACAACAAAAAGCTGTTCATCTAGAAAAGAATCTGAAATGGCAGATTGCATTAGCAAAGATGATGATGGATCAAAACGAGACAAATGATATGCAATGACATTTTCTGATCCCTTCTTGTCCTTTATCTCCAAGTCGAACTCCTGAAATAATAAAACCCAACAAATTAGTCTAGGCTTTGCATCTTTTTTATTCATTAAATACCTTATTGCTGCATGATCCGTGAACACTGTGACTTTGGATCCAACCAAATATGGTCGGAATTTCTCAAAAGCAAACACAACAGCTAACAACTTCTTTTCAGTAGTTGTATAGTTGACTTGTGCCTCATTCAAAACCTTGCTTGCATAATATATAGGATGGATAAATTTGCCCTGCTTTTGCCCCAGCATAGGACCTACTGCAGCATCACTCGCATCACACATTACCTCAAATGGTAAATTCCAATTAGGTGCACAAAGAATAGGTGCTGAGATTAAAGCAGCTTTTAAAGTTTCAAAAGCCTTCCTACAATCTGCATTAAAGTCAAAAACATGATTAGTACACAATAAGTTACAAAGAGGTTTACTGATTTTGGAGAAATTCTTTATGAACCTCCTATAAAATCCAGCATGACCCAAAAAACTCTGAATCCCTTTCACTGAATTCGGTGGTTCTAGTCTTTCAATAACCTCAATTTTTGCTCTATCAACTTCTAGACCATTCTTAGAAATCCTATGACCTAACACTAAGCCTTCCTTCACCATGAAGTGGCATTTCTCCCAATTAAGAACTAGATGGGTATCCTCGCATCTTTTTAATACTTTACCTAAATTATCTAAACAACTCTGAAAAGACCCTCCAAAAACTGAAAAATCGTCCATAAATACCTCGACAGTGGACTCAATCATATTAGAAAAAATTGCTAACATACACCGCTGAAATGTTGCTGGAACATTGCAAAGGCCAAAAGGCATTTGCCTAAAAGCAAACGTCCCATAAGGGCAAGTGAAAGTGGTTTTTTCCTGATCCTCAGGAGCAATAGTAATCTGGTTATACCCAGAATAACCATCTAAGAAACAGTAGTAGGCCTGACCAGCCAATCTATCCAACATCTGGTCAATAAAGGGTAGAGGGAAATGGTCCTTACGGGTAGCTTTATTAAGCCTCCTGTAATCCATGCAAACCCTCCAACCAGTTACTGTCCTGGTTGGGATCAACTCATTATCTTTATTGCTCACCATAGTGACACCTCCTTTCTTAGGAACACATTGGACAGGGCTTACCTAATTGCTATCTACAATTGGATAAATTATCCCAACATCCAACCATTTAATCACCTCCTTTTTAACAACCTCTTTCATTGCAGGGTTAAGCCTTCTTTGTTGCTCAATACTCCTAAAGGATCCCTCCTCTAGAGTGATTTTGTGCATACAGAAAGAGTGGCTAATACCCTGAATCTCAGCCAATGTCCAACCTATAGCTTTGCGATATTGCTGCAACAATTTAATTAAGGCCTCCTCATGCTCCAACATTAAATCTGATTCAACAATAATGGGCAACGTCTCACCTTCCCCAAGATACACATACTTTAGATGATCCGGCAAGGGCTTCAAATCTAAAGTAGGTGCCTCAATCAGGGATGGCTTAATGGGAAGAGTCTTCCTTTGATCTAAATCTAAAGACTCAAAAACATCCTCACACCTAAACAATTCTTTTTCACTTTTTCTTTCTAAAGAACAAACTTCTAAATCCTCTACACTAACCTCTACATGATCTTCCAAATGTTTGCTAGCCGAATCCTGTATTGCTGTCTCAACAATTGTGTTCTATAGAATCCTAATGAAAGAGCAATCTTCCATTTCGTCTGGATACTTCATGGCCTTAAACACATTAAATTTTACTTCCTCATTACAGACTCTCATTATTAATTCCCCTTTTTGAACATCTATTAATGCCCTACCAGTAGCCAAAAATGGACGACCTAGAATAATTGGGACATCTTTATCAGCCTCATAGTCTAAAATAATAAAATCAACAGGAAATATGAATTTATCCACTTTTACTAAGACATCCTCAATTTTACCCTCTGGATATGTGATAGACCTATCAGCTAGTTGGAGTGTGATTGTGGTAGGTCTAGCTTCACCAATACCTAGCTTCCGATAGACTGAAAGAGGCATAAGGTTAATGCTTGCACCTAAATCACAGAGTGCTCTACCTAATTCTTTTCCACCTATAGATACAGGTATAGTAAATGATCCTGGATCCTTAGCCTTGGTTGGTAGCCCATTCTTAAGAATAACACTACATCGCTCAGTAAGAGATACAGTTTCGAACTCATCTAACCTCTTCTTTTTAGTTAAAATATCCTTAAGAAATTTAGCATAATCAGGCATTTGCTCAATAGCTTCTACTAAAGGGATATTTATATGCAATTGCTTAAGAATCTCTAAAAACTTTTTAAATTGACCATCCTGATTCTTAGGCCTTTGCCTTTGTGGAAAAGGTAGAGGTGGTACATAAGGTGGGGGCAGCACATAAGGTGGTTCCACATCTGGAACAGAACCAGATGCTCCAGCATCTTTATTGTTGCCTCCAGCACCCTGACCAGTCTCCAACATTCTCAACAACAACATTTTTATCACCATTTTTTCCTATATCCTGAGTTTTACTAGGTTCTTTTCTTTCTTCTAGTGGCTTACCACTCCTAAGAGTCACTGCCTTTACCTGCTCCTCACCTTCCCTTCTAGGGTGTTCAGTATCTGAAGGAAGTTTCCCCTAAGGTCTGGTCTTCAGCACATTAGCTAGCTGACCCACTTGCAATTTCAGGGCTCTCATTGAAGCTTAATTACTTTGAATTGTGGCATATGTACGAGCCATAAATTCTTTCATCATCGCCTCAAGAGAACTCCCCGAATTTTGCTGGGGCAAAGCCTGCTTATTTTGCTGGGGCATTACCTGCACTTTATCAAATCCCGACTGGTTTACCTTCTGTTGTGCTTGCACATTACTTCCTTGTCCTCCCCATGCGAAGTTGGGGTGGTTGTGCCAACCTGGATTATAAAAGTTAGAATAAGGGTTATTCCTCTGATTACCCACAAAAAACACAGAAGTTGGGTTGCTGGGGCAAAACTCGTAGTTGTGGTTTTCACCACAATAGACACAAGCTTCCTCGGTGACTTGGTTCACCAATGCAACAGGCTCCACAGCTGGTGGCTTCTGATGACTAATCATTGTCACATTCTTAAGAGCGTTAGCAATCATAGCAAGATCAGCCCTAATGGTGGACACACGATCAACCTCTAATACACTTTTAACCTTTTTATTTGCTCCTCTAACATCTGACCACTGACAACTATTAGTAGATATTCTTTCTAAAATTTCATGGGCTTCGTTGAAAGTTTTTGCCAAAAGGGCCCCTCCAGCCGAAGCATCAACCATACCTTGGGTTGCTTCATTTAACCCATTGTAAAATGTTTCCATTTGAATACGATGAGGTAAACCATGGTGGGGACACTTTCGCAAAAGCTCCTTAAATCTCTCCCAAGCCTCACTAAAAGTCTCATATTCAAGTTGCCTAAACCCTACTATTTCACTCCTTAATTTAGCATTTCTATTAGGTGGGAAATATTTACTCAAAAATTTTTCAGCTAACTCATCCCATGTCCTAATTGATCCTGGAGCAAAAGAATTTAACCATGCCTTTGCTCCATCTCTAATAGAATACGGGAACAAAGTTAATCCAAGAGCATGTCTAGGCACTCCTTGAATTACAAAAGAATCACTAACCCCTAGAAAAGACTTAAGATGTAAATGAGGATCTTCAGATGACAAGCCATGGAATTGCCCCACGGTTTGCTACATCTAAAACATTACCGGTTTCATTTCAAAATTTGCCGCTTGAATTTGAGGACGTGCAATCCCTGGATTTAACTCATCAAACATTGGAAAAGCATACGCTCGAATGGCTCTGTTCCTATCGTTCGCTACCAAGATAGGATTCTCAGCCTGATTATTTTGCTGCTCATTTTGCTCCAGCGGCTGATTTTGTCGCAGCAAGCGGTTCAGGGGGTCTGCTGGATCTTCAGGACCCTGCGGGAGACGCGGCACGTTATCCATTTGGTTCTGGTTTCTGCGCTGCTCTCGCCTTCTTCTCATGAATGTCCTCTCAATTTCTGGATCAAGCTCGAACTTTACCCCAGGCGGTTCGCTCATGCACCAAACTCATGCCTGGAAAAACAAAAGAAACAATCAAAAAGCTCTAGCACCAAACCACTAAAACACATACACAAAACAGATCAAATAAAAACTTATTCAGTTCCCCGGCAACGGCGCCAAAAACTTGTTGGGTTCCTAGAGTGAGTAAAAATATGGTATAAAAAGACTCTAAAACTCTGTGCAAGTATACACAGTCTGCAACAAGTAATAAGTATTATCAATCCGAGGCCTGAACTAGTTTCCACCTTATCTATTTTATATAACTCTTTAATGGTTTCAAAGATGGTAGAAATAATTGGTTTTTATAAGAATAATGCTGAAGCAAAATAAATGACAGAACATAAAATAATCAAATAGGCAAACAGATTAGAAACAGACGCTGGTTAGGATTTAGTAATTGTTTTAGAAGATGCTCTAGCAATATTATTGATCATGCAAAACTCTCGCAGTCTTATTAGCAGATTCCTCCCGGAACTCCGGATCTTTTGGAATGTGTTTCAACCCCAATGAAGTACTATCGATCAAGCACTAGGCAACTTTCTATCCCTAGCTCAGTCACTGGCGTTCACCAATACACAACGATCTAGTGTGATTAATCGCCACACACTCCCTAAATCATGCCTGAAACTAGAGAGAGGTATCCATACCGGCTGGCTAGGCGGGCATCAAATATAAATGAACACAACAATTAATCAAGATGCATTAATCAATATTTATTACTAGAATTAAGCAGGGCAATCACATTGTTTCCTAACCAACGCTTAGGCTACTTAGTTCATAAGATGCATGGAAACACAAGTTACAATCTGAGTAGGTATGCCCATGACTACAAGATAAAACAAGAAAAGATTAATTCCCTTGAACAGCTTCCAATCGATGGTCTTCTAGATGGTCTCCAATCTCTCTCCTCTATTCGGCTCCTAAAGGTGGAAGTAACTTTCCAAGGATGGAATGTTTTCTCCCAAAAGTGGAATGAATTTGACTAGGGCAGCTACTTCCTTTTATAGAAGGATAGGAGGCTTGACTTAGGTCAACCTAGACACGTGTATGCCTCTCCTTGCTCCTTTATCACGAAAATAACTCAACAGAAGTCGGTTTGTTAAATTGGCTAACGAGCTGTGACGTGGCAGTTTTGCTCCCAACTTTGTTGCAGCACAGAATTTGCTCCCTCCGGTCGCCCAGCAATGAATTCTGCATAAAATAATTTCCAAATCTTCCATTCTTCCAAATGGGTTAAAACATATAATATATATCTAAAACCAACCATATTAGGCACAAAAGACACACAAATCCTTATATAAACGAGGACTAAATAACTACCTTTTGGATAGTTATCAGTATGCACAGGAGCTACTACACCATTCGGAGGGATGTAACATGGGATTCGGAACAACGCGAACTCCAAAAGTGGATAAGGTTTCTTAGGGTCTTAGCTTTTCCATTCGGTAGCATTGTTGGGGCCATCCTCTGGAATCTGAAAATGGAGGATAATACTTACGGGATTGTGATTATTGACCAAACAGCGGTAACTAAACAATAACAGGATATTAATGATTATAGTGTTAACATTTGGTTGAGAATGTCTCAGTTCAAAGGAGGACTAGCTGACCACCCCTCGGTGGCAGTTACTCTGAACCTCTAAAGTATCGTTGCAAAAGAATTATGATTATAGGGGGCTTAATTACTTTTGCTAAATTCATTGGATTAGAAAAGGGGTTAAAACATTAGACAACCAATTTAATGTTTATTTGTTTATTTTAGCAATAAGTATAGGTTCTATAAAATGCCTCTATAAATACGCCAAATTAATTATTGGTATAAAAACATACAACTAAACAAACTTGAAACACTAGATTGTGGTATGTGATATGGAAAAAGTCTTAAAATATAATATGTCCTTAAGATGTTATATCTATTTCATTCTCGTAATGATCATGATAAATATAACATAGAAAATTACCTAGCCAAAGGAACATGATCCAAGACTAGAAATATGATTTATTTATCTTGAAAACGTGCTTAGTAAGAATAGTGATTCAACTTGGATACTCATTTCAAGGTTCACTAAACCACGAATGTTCTTTTCAAAGAATAAGTTCTAGCACTAGCTTGAACTAGTTAAGATAACTCTTAGAGTTAAAGCAGAAGAGTTTATCTCGACTAAGGCAGTGGGAGATATAAAGTTATTCTTTCATGGAATGATACATTTTAATGTATATGGTTCCCTATCATTTGAAGTTTGAAACATTTCCACGCTCTCCTACTACTATTTTTCTCTCTTGTAATCGATCCTAATTCTCTTCGCGGTTTACCGAGGAGCAATTGGTATCAGAGCTTCATAATAGAAGTTTTCTTTTATTCATACTATTTTCTAAAGGAAGAACAATTTTCCTTTCTATCTTCAAATCTTTAAAGGATTCATCAATTATATCTTACGTCTGCTAGTCGTCCGCTGGTTGGTAAAGGTTGTGTTCCCAGCAATAAGCGTAAGTCCGTTGGTAAGCTCCTGTTCCCCAGTAACTAGTACTTGATAAATTGTTGCATCTTTAAAGTTTTCAGAAAGAAAGAAAAAATTATTCTCTTTTATATTAGATTATGATCAAAAGAAGATAATTATGTCTAAGCTCTTGAAAAGAATGTTGAGTACCAGGGTCAAAGGGAAAGCTGTTTCAATTTCCAATGATCATGACGATCACAAAGGTGATTCAGATTCAAAGATATCAAACACTACCAATCAAGAATTGTCAATAGCAAAAATTGAAGATAAACTTCATCAATGGAGCATTCCAAAGGTAGACCCAAAGTCAATTTATTACCATAGTACCTTCAATTTTTCTCAAAGAAACTGTATAAAAATTTCTGAGAAAAACATCCCGATTAACAATGATCGTGAAACAATAAATCTTTTTTCAAAAAAGCTCATCCTTCAACATCGTGAAGAATTTAACTATCTTCACATAGGATTAGTTCAAATAGCTATCAAACCTTTATTCAAACTCGGATTAGATATTCCAATACTTGTCTCTCTAAGAGACAAGAGACATTTAAATTTCTCAAATTCCCTTCTAGGGATTGTCCAATCTAATCTTGAAGGAGGACCTATTTTCTTTAATTGTTATCCAAATTTTACGCTTTCATTAAAAGATCCAAACATCCTATCCTCTCTAACAGCCGATGTTTATTCACAAAATCTCAATATTCAAGAACAGACCCATTCTGCTGTTATGATTTTTAGAATATATTACAAATTAATGAATACCAACATATCCCCTAGAGCCTTGAGATCTTCACCCAAAGGATCTACAGTTCTCTTAGAAGCAAATCTTGATAGATCATCAATCACAGTCCCTAAGAGTTTGTCATGGGAACAAATTACTAGAAATCCAACGTGGAGACTTACGGAAGCCTTCACTCCACCAAAGAAAAATTCAAACCTTGCACAAATTGTTGAATATCCAGATGGATCGGTAGAAGTTCAATTTTCTGAAGAACCAGCAACCTCAAAGGTTAAAGACTTTATGTCTTCTCGACCTAGTACATCTGGAACAACTTCAGAAATCGAATCAAAATACTATATGGATAGATCTAACTCATTAAGAGTAAAATCTGTCAATATAGAACAAAATGTGGCAAATGTCCAATACGAAAATCAACCACAATCACCCACACAGACAGACATGGATAACCGATCTGTGTTTGCCAGTCAAATTAATGTCCTTATACAAGATTTCACAATCGATAAAGAAACCTTAAAGGAGGATTTTCTTTCCCTAAAAAATAAGGCAAGAAGAAAAACCTTTTTCCAAAATTACAACAAAGACCAAAGATTTGAGATAAGATCGAGATGGTATTCATATATGGATGAAACCGAAAGAAATATACCATTCTTCACTTGGATGAAAGAATCCAATAACGAAATCAACATGCTCAAAGAATCCTGGAAAACATCTCAAAGAGGAAGTATTCATTCTACTCATCCTCCTCTTGAAGAGATCGAGTTTGACACAATTTATGGTGAAAAAGTCAAAGCTAGTCCATTCAAAGGTAATATCAATGAAAAAGACGAAAAGAACATCCCTACTCTTAAGGATATAAAAAATATTCAACTTCAAAACAATTTTTCTAATAAAATTCTTTCTACTATAGCTAACCAAGTAGAAAAGATTGAAGGAAGAATATCAAAACCTTCCATTACTTCATCTTCAAACGGAGGAATCTTTATACCTCCTATAGATGAGTCAATTCCGTTGTTCAAACCTACAATTATTGATAGCAAAATTAAAATAATGTCCAAAGAAGAAGAAACTCTAGCTTTAATTGAAGAAAAGCTAAGCAGTTTCCATATTTCAAAACCATCAACTTCAAAGACAGCCCCTACAATAAACGTCATTAATGATACCTTTATTGATCAAATTATTCAGAAAACAAGAAATCTTTCTTTAGAGGAAGAAACGATTGAGCCGCCTAACGAGATCCTAAAAATAGGGACAAGATCAAAAGCTTCAAAACCAGTAATTATGCGAAATTGGTATCCACAACCTTCTTTCCCGGATGTCCAATTTGAAGAAAAGGCACAAATGACTCAGGCCGTTTATGATGGATTAGCCATCCATGAATGGAATATAGATGGCATATCTGATTATTTTATCCTCAATGTGCTCAATGAAATGTTCATAGCCTCAAATGCTTATCGCCAAAGAGGCAAAAGGGATCATGAAATAGCCCAACTGCTTGTTGCAGGATTTACGGGGCAATTGAAACAATGGTGGGATCAATATCTGACCGACAATGATCGTCAGTACATTCTAACCCACAAAACCATTGAAAGGAAAAAACAAACAATCAAACTCGAAGGCCAATTACCTCAAACAGTAGAAAGGGAAGAAAGCATAGAAGATGCTGTAAATACTCTTGTATACACCCTTACAAATGCCTTTGTAGGTGATCCAGCTCAATACCAAGCCAGATCGGCGGATATCCTTTTAAATCTCAAATGTCCAACACTAGGAGATTTCAGATGGTACAAAGATATGTTTTTAAGTAAAGTCCTCATTAGAGCTGATTGCTCTTCATCAATCTGGAAGGAACAATTTATTAAGGGCCTTCCTAGTTATTTTGCTGAAAGAGTCAAAATTGATTTGAATACAAAATACGACGGGAAGATTCCTTGGGACACTCTGACCTATGGGAACCTAACTTCCTTTATAATAAGCGAAGGTCTCCGTCTTTGTAATGAATCAAAAGTTCAGTCAAAACTTAACAAATCTTTTGGATCCAAAAGAGCAGAGTTAGGAATTTTCTGCGATCAATATGGATGTGGAAAAATTCGTCCACCATCCATAATTAGAAAATCGTCAATCAAAAGGTATAGAAAATACCAAGAGCAACAAAACTATAGACCATATAGGCAATTCCAAAAGAAGAATTATAGAAAGCCATATAATTCTTACAATAAAAGACGACCCTTTTACAAAAGAGGAAACTCCAAAAGAAACATCCAATGCTATAAATGTAGATCTCATGGACATTATGCTAATAAGTGTCCTATGAAAAAGAAGATCAACGAATTAGAAATAGATGACAATACGAAGCAACAACTTCTAAACATTATTCAATCTGATTCTGAAGAGTCACTCATATATAGCTCAGATGAAGGTCAGATTCTTGAATTACAAGAAGAAACTGATTCATATTCTAGTAGCGACTATGAAGAAGAAGAAATTGAGGGCAAAAGAGTTTGTTCAGGATGCATATGTGTCCTAACAAAAGATCAAGAAACTCTTCTCAATGTCGTCGATAAAATAGACAATGTAGAGCTTCAAAAATCAATCTTGTATAGCCTTAAAAGTTCAATTCTTGAAAAAAGAGAACAAGAAGAATCTAGTAACTTCCAGCCTTATGAATGGAAGAACGTAGTAAAAAAATTCGAAGAACCGAGACCGGTCACTATCCAAGATCTCCAAGCTGAAATTAATACTCTAAAAAGAGAAGTCTCAGAACTCAAAAGAAATACTGATCTAGAAATTTTTCATCTCCGTCAAGAAATATCTCAATTTAAAACAGAAGTAGAGACAAATCCTAACGAAGAAGAGGAATCTTTCGTTGGAGCTATTTCAAGTATACGATTCCAAAAATGGCATTCTTTAGTAACAATAAAGATTCACGATTTTACAATTACGCTCCATGCACTAATTGATTCAGGTGCTGATCAAAATTGTATTCGAGAGGGATTAATACCTTCAATATACTTCGAAAAAACTTCTGAATCCTTTCGTGGTGCTAATAACAATCAACTCATGATCAATTATAAATTATCAAAAGTCCATGTTTGCAATGAGGGAGTTTGCTTTGTAAACTCTTTTCTTTTAGTCAAAGATTTAGGACAAGAATTAATCCTAGGTACACCATTCCTCACTCAATTATATCCAATAACAATTTCAGAAGAAGAAATAATCTCTGACGTTCTAGGTCAAGAGATAATATTTAAATTTACTAGTCCAATAACCCGCCATGAAGTCCATAACCTACAACAAGAAACAGTTCAAAATTCAATAAATGTCATAGAAAGTAAAGAAAAACAAATACAATTCTTAAAAGATGAAATCTCTTACAAAAAAATTGAAGAAGAATTAAAAAGAAAATCAATACAAGATAAAATAACTTACTTTAAATAAAAATTAGAAAAAGAAGTTTGTTCAAATCTTCCAAACACCTTTTGGAAAAGAAAACCACATATTGTCGATCTTCCTTATATCAAAGATTTCAATGAAGAGAAAATTCCAACAAAGGCTAGACCAATACAAATGAATTCCGAATTGCTAACACATTGCAAAAAAGAAATAGATGATCTTTTGGAGAAAGGTCTCATCAGAGCTTCAAAGAGCCCTTGGTCATGTGCAGCATTTTATGTCAATAACCAAGCAGAAAAAGAGCGAGGTGTTCCAAGGTTAGTCATTAATTACAAACCTCTTAATAAAGTTTTGGAATGGATAAGATATCCAATTATGAACAAACAAGATTTACTAAAAAGAATTTCAAATTCAAAGATTTTCTCAAAATTTGATATGAAGTCAGGATTTTGGCAAATTCAGATTTCTGAAAAAGATCGTTACAAAACCGCTTTCAATGTTCCTTTTGGCCAATATGAATGAAATGTTATGCCATTCGGATTAAAAAATGCTCCATCAGAATTTCAAAAAATTATGAATGATATTTTCAATCCCTTCCAAGAATTTTCAATTGTTTATATTGATGATGTATTAATATTTTCTCAAAACATAGATCAACATTTTAAACATCTCAATATATTTTTAGATATCATTAAACGAAATGGTTTAGTGGTATCACTTCCAAAGATCAAATTATTTCAAACACAAATCCGATTTCTAGGATTTGATATTCATTTAGGTTTGATAAAACCTATTCAAAGATCAATAGAGTTTGCTTCAAATTTTCCTGATCAAATTTTAGACAAAACTCAATTACAAAGATTTTTAGGATGCCTCAATTATCTATCTGATTTTATTCAAAATCTAAGAACTATTTGCAAACCTCTTTATGAGAGATTAAAAAAGAATCCTGCCCCGTGGTCTGATAAGCACACAGAGGCAGTCAAGTCTATCAAAACTTTAGTCAAATCAATTCCCTGTTTAAGCCTTATCAATCTAAAAGCAAACCTCATAGTGGAGTCCGACGCATCCGATATCGGATATGGAGGAATCTTAAAACAGTGTGTTGATAAGAACGAATCAATTATAAGATTTCATTCTGGAGTATGGAATAGTACTCAGAAAAACTATTCAACAGTCAAAAAAGAAATTTTAGCCATAGTTCTTTGTGTACAAAAGTTTCAAGGAGATTTAATCAATAAAAGTTTTACAATAAAAACTGATTCAAGAGCATCTAAATTTGTTTTAGAAAAAGATGTAAAAAATCTTGTTTCAAAACAAATCTTTGCAAGGTGGCAAGCTATCTTGTCATGCTTTGATTTTCAAATTTTGCCTATAAAAGGTGTTCAAAACCCCCTTGCTGATTACCTCTCAAGGGAGTTCCTCACAAGAAAAACATCTTCTCTCTCCATTTCTGAAAATGAGTGATCAACGAGGCAAAGCCTCTTCATCTTCTTCAAAGGGCAAAAGCCCAGCTTTATCTTCAAAATCTCCAGCTCCTATGAGCGCAGATCAATATGCCATGGATCTTGGCTTCACTCCCGTGAACCGTCCAAGAACCAGAAGCGCATCTCTTCAAATCCGTGATTCAATGGAGTCTTTAACTCCACCACCGAGGCCATCTGCCGTTCCTTCAATGAGACCTACTGTCTCTCCGTCTTCTGTAACTCAAATGAGACCTACTGTCTCTCCATCTACCCAACCTTCATCTCAACAGGGATCTTCTACCCCTACAACTTTTGCGGATGCTGTTCAGCCTCCCAAAAGATTCATTCCAAAACCCGAAATCAAAAATTATTTTGAAAAATCACTTCAATTATCAGAACCAATTATTGAACCCGAATTCGACGGGTCTTCAATTATTGAAATTATTCAAAATATTTATCCTCAAGGATTCTATTTCATCCCGGAATCCTTGCTCAAAACAAGAAAATATTATGAATTCATTCTGGTAGATTCAAAATCTGTCGAGATAACACATATTCCAGACAGAAATGATCCATCAATCATAGCTTATTCAAAGCTAAAAATCAAAAAGGTCATAAACCCTACTCATTGGAATCAAAGTATCCTCACAGAAAGAACTCTTTCAAAACCTTTCAATCCCCAGACATACTCATACCGGGATTATATCGAAGCCTGGTATATGGTCATGTGGTATAAAAATTATGATCATTCTTGGTTCATACAAGTTTGTCAAAATGCTTACAAGTGTCAATTTCCTTTTTGGTTTATCAAATGGTGGAAAACCTTCGGATCCTCCGAAGAAATTTTTCCCGTTCCTATCCAAGAATCGTTCCATTATTTTTCTCAAACAATATACAAAAATGCATTTCCTCTCAATATGCGTTTTTGTTTATATTTCCAAATTTCCTGGATTTTCTGTTGGAATTTCCAGACAAATACATATCCATTTTTCAAACAACTTGTCAAAATTCTTCAGATCAAATGGTGAGATAAATATAATTTTTCCCATGCCAACATCAAGGAAGTCAAACAATGGTTTGCCGACAACGGCTACCTTCAAGACCTTTCAAAAAAGAAAAATGCAGAATT
Source organism: Luffa acutangula (assembly GCA_036850905.1). Lineage (NCBI taxonomy): Eukaryota > Viridiplantae > Streptophyta > Magnoliopsida > Cucurbitales > Cucurbitaceae > Luffa > Luffa acutangula. The sequence goes on along the minus strand of CM072088.1, from coordinate 26,641,622 downwards.
CTTAAATTCAAAATCAAAGCTCATAGCTGCTTTGGCACAAACTACTTCCGAGGCAGACTTTCAAAAGATTCTGAATCAAGCAACCTCAATAGCATCTTCATCTTCTCATCATAATTCTGACATTGAAGAAGAAGAGAATGAATATGACCTCAATGATCCTTTTCTAGATTCACAACCCATGTGAGTCTAATATTTGAAAAAAAAAAAAAGTGTGTGTGTACATTAATCAACTTATGTAAATTAAGCATGTTGTAAATTATGAATTATAAAGAACTCCCCATCAGTACTAAAAGACAATGTCCGATTCTCCTAGACAATGAACATTATGACAACTCACGATAAAGGACTGTTGCGAAGGACTGTTGAAGTGTGTGGTCCCGGTAGTAAAGCTCGAGATGAGTAGTAAATCCGTTGGTCAGCATACCTTGCCTTCACGCCTGATAAAGTGAGAAGAAATAATATTCGAAGCCCATCAGAAGAGGACAACAATTATCAACTTTATTAAAGCTACTTTAATAAAGACTTGCGACAAAAGATGGTGGAGGAGTGTTACAATATTATAAATAGTATGTCAATAATTATGTGTGCATTTATTGCATTTATTATCCTTGTACCTATGTCAACCTATATTTTCATATTATGTCTTTACTTTTTAGTGTAAAATAATTGAGAGTGTAAGAAAATAATAGTGTACAATTAAAGTGTGTTGTACAAGCGTTTTCGTATTATTTGTAATCTTTTATCTTTTGTCATATCAATCAAGTCAGGGGTCCTGTCCTGTCGGATTGGTTATTATCTTTTAATTTTTTGTTTTCAATTGTAATTTCAAATCCGGAGTCTATAAAAGACTTCGATATTGTAATCAAAGGGCATCGAAAAATTTCAAGCTTTCATTTGAAGTTTGAAACATTTCCACGCTCTCCTACTACTATTTTTCTCTCTTGTAATCGATCCTAATTCTCTTCGCGGTTTACCGAGGAGCAATTCGAACTCCAAAAGTGGATAAGGTTTCTTAGGGTCTTAGCTTTTCCATTCGGTAGCATTGTTGGGGCCATCCTCTGGAATCTGAAAATGGAGGATAATACTTACGGGATTGTGATTATTGACCAAACAGCGGTAACTAAACAATAACAGGATATTAATGATTATAGTGTTAACATTTGGTTGAGAATGTCTCAGTTCAGAGGAGGACTAGCTGACCACCCCTCGGTGGCAGTTACTCTGAACCTCTGAAGTATCGTTGCAAAAGAATTATGATTATAGGGGGCTTAATTACTTTTGCTAAATTCATTGGATTAGAAAAGGGGTTAAAACATTAGACAACCAATTTAAAGTTTATTTGTTTATTTTAGCAATAAGTATAGGTTCTATAAAATGCCTCTATAAATACGCCAAATTAATTATTGGTATAAAAACATACAACTAAACAAACTTGAAACACTAGATTGTGGTATGTGATATGGAAAAAGTCTTAAAATATAATATGTCCTTAAGATGTTATATCTATTTCATTCTCGTAATGATCATGATAAATATAACATAGAAAATTACCTAGCCAAAGGAACATGATCCAAGACTAGAAATATGATTTATTTATCTTGAAAACGTGCTTAGTAAGAATAGTGATTCAACTTGGATACTCATTTCAAGGTTCACTAAACCACGAATGTTCTTTTCAAAGAATAAGTTCCTAGCGCTAGCTTGAACTAGTTAAGATAACTCTTAGAGTTAAAGCAGAAGAGTTTATCTCGACTAAGGCAGTGGGAGACATAAAGTTATTCTTTCATGGAATGATACATTTTAATGTATATGGTTCCCTAAGATTAAAATAAATTTTGATTTCAATATCTTGTTTGCCAGAACAAGGCTATTCTATTACCTTTTGTGTATGAACCGTTCATTTCAAAAGGATGCCAATATTTGTTCTACAAACATAAAAGAATAACATATACATTTTAAGATTGATAGAGTCTAGAGTGATTTTTAAATCATGATATTTAAACCACTGAGACTCAAAAGAAAGGCGACGTGTTTCTCGTGATACCTGTCTTTGGCACATAAGTTTAGGCCATGTTAAAATTCAATGGAATTGAAGATTCACCGAAAATGAACTTCTAAACAGGTTAGAAGACAACTCATTACCTCCCTATCAGTCATACCTTAAAAGTAAAAAGACTAAATGACCTGTTTCTAGAAAAATGGTTGTCGTGCCAAAGAACCCTTAAAAACTCGTACATTCAGATCCTTGTTTGACCGATGAATATAAAGATACGAGTAGGGTATGAATATTTCATCAGTTTCACTGATAATTATTCTAGGTATAACTATATCTACCTAATACGACATAAGTCTGAACTCTTGAAGTTCAGATAGCATAACGCTGAGGATGAGATCCAAATTAGGTAAAAACGATAATGACACTTCGATCCGATCAAGGTGGAGAGAATATGGACTCGAGATTCCAAGTCCATTTGATAGAACATGGAATAATGTTCTAACTCTGAATACCTAGTACATCATGGAAGAGTGATGTATTGGAAAGGAAACACAGAATCTTGTTAGACATGGCTCAATAGATAATATGTTGCCTAAACTCGTTTCGGGATATGTAGTGACTGCAATTTAAAAATACGAATATGGTTCTTTCAAAATAATGTTTTTGAAACATCATTTGAACTCTGAAAAAGCATAAAATGTGTTTATGTTGTTTCAGAATTTAAGGATGTCTTCATATGAGACAAACCCGACGTAACTGAAACCTTATGCGAAAAAGTACTTATTTTCAGGTTATTCCAAAGAAAGGAGTTACGGATGCTTCTCTGGAAATAAAGTCTTTATATGGAAAAATGTTACTTTCTTTAAAAGAAAACCACGTTAGAATTAATCACAACCATGCAGTAAGAAAGAATTAAGAAAGTTATATAGTAAAGCTACAAATGTATCAACAAAAGACTTTTTGATAAGTTTTGATCTTCAACAAAGGGTTGTTGATCGAGCTGACACATTAAGTTAGTCCTGTGCTTCTCAATTGTTGAGAGAGCCTCAATGCAATGGGAGGGTTGTTAATCAACCTAATGAAAATTGTCTGAGTTTAACTTAAACTCTAATTGTCATACCTGATGACAATATCGAAGATCCACTAATTTTAGTCAGTAGAAGAATTATAAATAGTTTCGTAGCTTTATTAGTTTAGTATGTGATTGATATCCTATTCATTAGGAATGATATAGTTTATAAAAACTGACATTAAAAGTTAGCTAACAGGCCAGTTCCAAATACTAGATTTGGAAAGGCTGGATATGTTCTTAGAATCCAAAACGTTTAGAATCACAAGAACAAATCGCTAGCTCTGTCTCAAGTATCTTACATGGACAAAGTTTTGGGTAGATATAAGATTAGAACTCCGAGAAATGTTAGTTACCTTTCAAGTAAGGAATTCAATTGTCACAAGATCAGTGTCCTGAGACACTCAAGAGGTTGAAGACTTATTTCTATAGTGATTTGTGTGTCAATTGTGTTAAATAGGGTTGCTTTTAGATGAATATTATATGTCTTAACCCATTTAGAAGATTGGATGCTTTGGAAGTTATTTTGTTCAAAAAACAATGCTGAGCGACTTGAGGGAGCAAAATCGATGATCCAGCAAAGTAGGGAGCAAAACTGCCACGTGAGCTGCACGTGATTCATTAAATGAGGTGGCGTTAGCTGAATTAATCTCGGATCTAGGATGCTTGGAGAACCCTTCACATATAAAGTTTGACATAATTAGGGTTGACTCCACTCTATAAAAGGAAGTAGTCATCTCAAGGCAAAAACATTCCAAATTCGAGAAAGGAAAGTCTTATTCCAGTCGTGGAGGCTTACTTTGGGAGCCGAATAAAGGAGGAACGATTGGAGACCTCAAGAAGACCATTAGCTACGGATCTATGAAAGGGAATTAACCTTTTCATGTAAATATCTTGTAGTTATGGATGCACATACTCAGATTGTAGCGTGTGTTATTTTGTACTCTGAACTAAATTTACTTAGGTGTTGGTTAGGATTTATGTAGTTGTCGTGCTTATTACTCTATGCAATATATATTGATAAACATTCCAAATTCGAGAAAGAAAAGTCTTATTCCAGTCCTGGAGGCTTACTTTCCATCATTGGGAGCCGAATAAAGGAGGAACGATTGGAGACTTCAAGAAGACCATTAGCTACGGATCTATTGAAGGGAATTAACCTTTTCATGTAAATATTTTGTAGTTATGGATGCAGATACTCAGATTGTAGCGTGTGTTATTTTCTACTCCATGAACTAAATTTACTGAGGTGTTGGTTAAGATCTATGTAGTTGTCGTGCTTATTACTCTATCCAATATATATTGATTTGAGCATCTTGATTATTTGTTGTGTTTATTCCTATTTTGTGCCCGCTTGGCCAGCCGGTATGAATATCACCTCTTAGTTTCAGGGATGATTTGAGAGGTGTGTGACATTTAATCACACTAGACCATTATGTGTTGGTGGACGCCAGTGACTGAATTAGGGATAACTAGTTGCCTAGTGCTTGATCGGTAGTACGTCATTGGAGTTGAAACACATTCCAAAATATCCAGAGTTTCGGGAGGATCCTGCTTATAAGACTGTAAGAGAATTGCCTAATAAATATTATTGCTAGAAAATTTCCTAATAAATATTATTGCAAGAGAATTACCTAATAAATATTATTGCTTATAAAACTGCAAGAGAATTGCCTAATAAATCTTTTAAAACAATTACAAAAATCCTGACCAACGTCTGTTTCCAATATGTCTGCTTTATCCATTTACATTTTGCTCTGTTATGTCTTTTTCTTCAACATCTTATCAAAAGCAATCATTTTAACAATCTTGAAACCAATAAAAACTTACATAAGATAGGTAGAGTGGAAGCTATTCAAAACCTCATGGATAAGATAAATTACTTATCACTTGTTGTGGATTGTGTCGGCTTGCACAGTATTCTAGAGCTTATTTTTATCATATTCTTAACCAACTCTAAATGGAAACAAGTTTTTGGCGCCGTTGTCGGGGACTTGAATGAGTTTTTATCTGATCTTTTTTGTGTATGTGTTTTAGTGGTTTGGTGCTAGAACATTTTTATTGTTTCTTTTGTTTTTGCAGGTGTGAGTTTGGTACATGAGCGATTCGCCTGGGTTGAGATTCGAGCTTGATCCAGAAATTGAAAGACACATTTAAGAGAAGAAGGAGAGAGCAGCGTAGAAGTCAAAATCCAATGGATAACGTACCGCGTCTCCCACATATTCCAGAAAGTCAAGATGATCCCCAGCAGAATCGTGTGCTGCAGCCAAACCCACCGCTGGAGCAAAACGGACAGCAAAATAATTCGGCTGAGAACCCTATCTTTGTGGCGAACAATAAGGCTAGGGCAATTCGAGCGTATGCTTTCTCGATGTTTGATGAGTTAAATCCAGGAATTGCACGTCCTCAAATTGAGGCAACAAATTTTGAAATGAAACCGATAATGTTTCAAATGTTACAAATCGTGGGTCAATTCCATGCTTTGTCATCTGAAGACCCCCATTTATATCTTAAGTCTTTTCTAGGAGTTAGTGATTCATTTGCAATTCAAGGAGTGTCGAGGGATGCCCTTAGATTAACTTTGTTCCCATATTCTCTTAGAGATGGAGAAAATGCATGGTTAAATTATTTTGCTCCAGGATCAATTAAGACATGGAATGAGTTAGCAGAAAAATTCCTTAGTAAGTACTTTCCACCAACTAGGAATGCCAAGTTAAGGAGTGAGATATTGGGATTTAGGCAACTCGAAGATGAAACTTTTAGTGAGGCTTGGGAGAGGTTTAAAGAGCTTTTGCGTAAGTGTCCACACCACGGGTTACCTCATTGTATCCAAATGGAAACATTTTACAATGGGCTAAACGTAGCAACCCAAAGTATGGTAGTTGCTTCTGCAGGAGGGGCCCTTTTGGCAAAAACCTTTAATGAAGCCCATGAAATTTTACAAAGAATATCAACCAATAGTTGTCAGTGTTGGGTTTTATGCCCTAAAACTCGTAGATAGCGAATGTAAAAAAATTGTATAATAGTTTCAATAATGGGTTATTGAGTTCCTGCAATAAAGTGTTATTGTTAAATATTGCACAATTTGACCCAAATCCAATAAACTAAAGATCCAAGGTTGTTTACATGTGACTTGAACTAGTATGTGGGGACATACGGGGATCGGTGTTCAAGTAACAACCTAAAAGGTCTATAGTACAGCGATAAGGCTTGGTACCTTATCCTGGTAACACTATATGATACGACCCACTTTGTATTCGATACAGACGTATTGATCCAAGGCGTCCATGTAGGAGACATGCGAGCGGGGGTATCCTATGCAATGAGTTTGCATAAGACCGGACCACGAAATAGTAAACCACTAGATGTAACACCGTTCACTAGTTAGGTTACTGTTTGAATAGGATGACTAGGTAACTCAATCTTAATCCTGAGTGTGTCATGAACTCCTTCTCACGAGGGATTGTCCTTTGATTTGTATGGGTGAGAGTGGCCTGCACGCCGACTCAATAAGCCTACCTTCTTGGGGACAAGACCGAGTGGGGGGCTGAGGACATGACAACATAAGTTGGAACTCACCTTCCCGCTTCTAGGAGAAGTAGATGAGTGTTCCCTTAAGTGGTGACTCCGGGTGTTGAACAAAGGGATCCTGCCCTCTCACTGGCCCGAGAGGGACTTTCTGTTTACTGGTTGGACCATAAACAGGTTGTTCATTAGAGGAGCATTGGTACTTAAGGAACCAGAGGTAACAGAGGGGTAAAACGATAATTTGACCCAACTGTAGTTACGAACACTTGTGAAGGATTGACTTACCGGTATAGGTCTATATCCGTGGACACAAAAATGTTCTACAGTGAGAAGAGTTCAGCTGTGGGTCTTTAGTGGAATGACCCATAGTTAATGAATATTGGTTCACCTGATTAATGAGTTTAATCTATTAACCTCATATCATTGGAGCTTCTGATCTGTAGGTCCATTAGGTCCCCCTGCTAGCTCGTAAAGAGTAATTAGGAACAAATATATCTTGTGAGAATTTGAATAGTTCAAATTCATATTGGGAATTAAGTTAATTGTATGAGATACAAATTAGTATAATGTATAGTGATGCATTAAAATATAATGTCTAATTTGAGATTAAACTTTATTATATTGAGAGATTGATATATTTGAAAGAGTTCAAATATATGTCTAATTAAATATAGGGTATTTAATTAGAAGATGAATTAATTAATTATTCAATTTAGTTTAAATTAAATGAGATTTAATTAAACTATAGTCTATGAGACAAATAAATATTTGAAGAAGTTCAAATATTAATATGAATTTGATTCATATTAAATTTATAGGATATAAGAGAATTTGAAGGAGTTCAAATTTTAATATGAATTTGATTCATATTATAGAATTAATTAATTGAAGGCCTGAAATTAAATATATGATATTTAATTGGGTAATTAATTAATTAACTAATAGAATGTCTGAAATTAAATATATGATATTTAATTGGTGATTAATTAATTAAATAATTAATTAATTTGAAATTAATCAATTATGGAAATGATTAATCACTTATGGAAGTAATTGATCATTTATGGAATTTATTTAATCACTTATGGAAGTGATCAATCATTTATGGAAAAGATTAATCAATTGTGCAATTGATTGGTCGTGAAATTGATTAATTATGGAAAAGATTAAATCAGTTACGGAAATAATTGATTTTAAATGAATATTTTATTCATGGCCTTTCTCCTATAAATAGAACACTAAACCTAGGGTTTAGGTACAACAACAAATGGCCACCATAACACCTTCTCATATTCTCTCAACTCAAGAACTCTAGGAGAATTTTCTCTCCAGAGTTTTTCCCATTCAAGATTAGGTAGTCCCACAACTACGTTCCTAATCTCAGAGTTATAGCCGGGAATATCAAATGGTGGTCTTCTTCGTTGTTGCAGAGCAATCAAGAATCATCCGTTAAAGTATTCAGAGTCATCAACGAAGGTATGTTTCTCATCGCTTAACCTTTTGCCAATGTATTGGTATTTTGCGATACAAAATTAATTTACGAACGGTCCAATTGCCTCCGCTAACGAAATTGGGGAATTCCAATCCTTCAATTGGTATCAGAGCCGATCGTAGATTTTAATTTTGTTTCTTAAAATTTGCATTGGTTCTTTGGTGGGAATTTTCTACATTTGATATATAAAGGTTTGCTAGTAGATGTTTAAAGTTTTGGCATTAGTTTTGCAATTTTTAGTTGATTTGATCGATGTAAGGGCCCGATGTTTCGAGCATTCGATTGCAATCGATTCTGTAAGTCCGTGTCAATGGTTTTTGGTGAAATTCCTTAAAGAATTGTTGAAATTTGAGGCCAAAATCGAAGAAAACAGGGTTGAAAACCCAGAAATCTGAGGAAATCGCGTGAAAAAAAAGGGACGAACATCGCGTTCGTCTGGGTTCGAACGCGTGCAGCGTGGGTGGCTGAGGCGCCCGCGCACGTCATGGAGCGACAATGCGGTGGTTCGAGCGTTCGTGGGCGTGTTTTTTTTCTTCAATTTTCGCGTGCTAAATAAAAATAGAAATAAATTGGAAAACGATTTTACAACATGAAGATGCGCGCTGGTGGGTTGGTTGAATCCTCGTTTTCAAAACTCGAGGTCTACAATTCAAGCCCGGACTATGTAAATTTGAGTGAATTTCAACCTGATTTGGAGCTGGTTTAATGCGGTTCAGTCCAATTTTTCACCGGTTCGAAGGGTTTGGACGCGGTTCGAGGATATTTTGGGGTGGTTCACGGTAGGATAGGCCTTTAATAGATTGATTAATGTAATTTTTATATTATTTTGAGTCCTAGGATGCCAAAACCCGTCTACTTAGCTATTTATTTTGCTTTATAGATGTCATATAGCTTAAATTCCCACCATAGGTTAAGCATATTCATGCATTTTACTTATAATTGTTATAATATAAGTATTATGCATGAATTTAATTTTCATGAGTATTTAATATAAATTGTTATGATTAAATGGATGAAAATTGAGAAGCATTGAGCATGAAATTACTTTAGTAAAAATATAAAAAAGTTATATTTATGAAAGTAATTTATTTGCTTATTTATTTTCATGAGCAATTAATATAAAGTGTTATGTTAATGTATGAAAATGTGAATGCTTATTTTAATTTTATTGGGTAATTAATTTAAGAGTTAGATTAATTGAAGAAAATTAATTTGCATGGAGCATGAAGTTACTTTAGTTTAAAAATATAAGAGTTATATTTATATAAGTAATTAACATGCTTAATTAATTTTCATGATATATTAATATAAATGTTATGTTAATGTATGAAAATGGTAATGCTTAATTTTAATTTTCTTGTATAATTAATTTAAGAGTTAGGTTAATTAAAAGGAAATTAAATTGCATTGTGCATGACATTACCTTAGATTAATATAATTGTTATATTTTTGGTATGTCATGTATGCTAACGTATGGTTTTATAAATTAATTAGAATTTGATTGTTAATTTATTCACCATAGTAGCATGTTAAAGAGTTAATTCATTATAATAGTTATAGAATTAATGAATAGAAACCGTTAACCTATAACAAAGAATTGCATGCAAACATAAGATCTTAGGATAAATGAATTAATTTTAAAATGGTTAAAATTAATTAGATCTAAGATTACATTTCTAATAGGATTAGAATTGTTCTTACTTAGAATTAAAATTAGTTTTAATTGACTAAGTAGGAAAAACATTACTATGATTATAAGGGAACTCCACCGGTTAAGTTCTGTCTAAGGTTGTGGGTATTTAAGTTGACGGTTTGCGGAACACTTCCTACCTGGGAACTGACCCGGAATACCGGAGGTTAATTAATCATAGCTAAATGTTAGCATGCAATGTCATTAGGTTTATTAAAAGAGTTTAATACACCTAGATCTTTAGAGTAAAGACCTTACATTACTGTGGTTATAAGGGAACTCTCTCGGTAAAGTTCTGTCTAAGGTTGGGGGTATTTAAGTTGATGGTTTATGGAACACCTCCTACCTGGGAACTGACCCGGAATACCGGAGTTGAATTAATCATAGTTAAATGTTAGCATGCAATGTCACTAGGTTATTAAAAGTGTTCAATGCACCTAGATCTTTAGAGTAAAGACCTTACATTACTAAGGTTATAAGGGAACTCTCTCGGTAAAGTTCTGTCTAAGGTTGGGGGTATTTAAGTTGACGGTTTACGGAACACCTCCTACCTGGGAACTGACCCGAACATTGAGTTGAATTAACCATATTAGTGTTGACTTGCAATGTTGGGTTTATTAAAAAAAGTTTAATTCACCTAAAACATTGCAGTTGAATCCTTTCCATAATTGTTATAATAGGATCAGACTTAGATAGATTGAGTTAACCAAATTCTATCTTAGTTAAACAACCCTAAATTAACCTTAGGACATTTTCAGTGGGAGGAAAAATACAAAACGAGATTTAAATCAAGTTTTGCTCCTACGTCCCTATAATTCACAACGTGAGATTCATGCTCGGCTTTGAGTCGCCTTAGGAGCGGCCTCCCTTCGGAAAGTGTTTGCATGAATCAATAAAAAGGTGAATGAGAAAAATGTCTAGAGTAAGTGGGAGCGGGACACGTGTCAACGTATCCCTCGGTCTTCGCCCTAGTTCACACCCGTGAGAATCCCATGATCCGCCTGCAGGTTGTCTTGGCGCAACCATCCCTTCGGAGGGCCTGATCATAGGATTCGGAACATCGTGAACTCCTGAATAGGATAGGATCTCTTAGGCTAATTACCAATAGTTGTCTTTCCCTTTGGTAGCCTGTTGGTGCGTGCCTCTGACATCTGAAAGTGGGAGGGTTACACTTACGAGGATGAGTTAAAAGTGTTAACAAATCCTTGACCGAACAATGGTGGCTAATGTCTATAGGAATATGAGTTATTCTGGAATTAGAATTAGCTGAGAAATGTCTCACTTCAGAGGAGGAGTGCCTGATCACCCTTCGGTAGATGATATTCTAAACCTCTGAAACATCGTTGCAAAACTAAATCAATAGTTTTAGGGTTTTGTGATTGTCTGTTTTACTAAATTGATTGGATTGTATGCAACTGTTTGCTTGTATGATGGGTTAAGGCAAAGATAACTAATACGGTCATTGTTTGTTTAAATTTTAGCAATGTCTTCCTGAATTGTCTCTCTGCTTAAAAATGAGAAATTAACTGGTGAAAATTACGCTACGTAGAAGTCGAACCTGAATACGATTATTGTTGTCGATGATCTGCGGTTCGTCTTAACGGAGGATTGTCCTCCAGCCCTTGCTCGTAAAGCATCCCAAGCAGTTAAGGATGCTTATGACCGCTGGACAAAGGCCAATGATAAGACTCGCGTCTATATCCTAGCTAGCTTATCTGAAGTTTTGGCTAAAAGGCATGAGGGCATGGTAACAGCGAGGGAGATTATGAGCTCTCTCCAGGAGATGTTTGGACAACCGTCCTACCAACTCCACCATGACGCTCTCAAATACGTTTATAGCTGCTGCATGAAAGAGGGCACGTCTGTTCTGGAGCATGTCCTAGATATGATGGTCCAATTCAACGTGGCAGAAGCAAACGGGGCGGTCATAGATGAGCGTAGTCAGGTTGCGTTCATCTTAGAATCTCTTCCGAAGAGTTTTCTATAGTTTCGAAGCAATGCAATGATGAATAAAATAACATTCAACCTGACTAGCCTCCTGAATGAGCTACAACTCTATCGGTCTCTTCTTAAGAACAAGGGACAGATAGAAGGAGAGGCAAACGTTGTCCACTCTAAAAGAAAGTTCGAGAAGGGTTCAACCTTTGGAACTAAATCTGTAGCCACTTCTTCAAAGAAAACTCATAAGAAGAAAAGAAACAAGGGGAAAACTCCCAATATTACTGCTAAAAGCAAGGGAAAAGCCAAAGCTATGGCAGACAAGGGCAAGTGTTGCCACTGCAATGTAGATGGACACTGGAAAAGAAACTACCCAAAGTACCTTGCTGAGAAAAAGAAGGAAAAGGAAGGTAAATTTGATTTACTAGTTTTAGAAACATGCCTAGTAGAACATGATGAGTTTACCTGGATACTTGATTCAGGAGCAACTAATCATGTTTGCTCTTCTTTTCAGGAAAATAATTCCTTTCGGCAGTTGAACGATGGGGAAATGACACTCAGGGTCGGAACTGGAGAAGTCATTTCAGCTAAAGCAGTGGGAGCTACAAAGTTACTTTTAGAAAGTTTGTTAATTGTTCCCAAGATTAAGAGAAACTTAATTTCTATTTCATGTTTGATTGAACAATCGTATATAGTTACTTTTGATATGAATGAAGCGTTCATTTATAAGAATGGTGAACTTATTTGTTCAGCCAAATTAGAAAATAACTTGTATGTATTAAGACCAACCGAAAACAAAGCACTTTTAAATCACGAATTATTTAAAACTGCTGAAACTCAAAGAAAAAGGCAAATTTTTTCTCCAACAAGTAACAATACTCATCTTTGGCATCTTAGACTTGGTCATATAAACGTCGATAGAATCGGTCGTTTGGTAAAGAATGGACTTCTAAGCAAGTTAGAAGATGATTCACTACCACCTTGTGAATCTTGTCTAGAGGGAAAAATGACCAAAAAACCCTTTACTGGAAAAGGTTACAGAGGCAAAGAACCCTTAGAGTTAATACATTCGGATCTATGTGGTCCAATGAATGTAAGAGCTCGAGGAGGGTACGAATATTTCATCTCATTTATAGAAGATTATTCAAGATATGGTTACTTGCACCTAATGGGACATAAGTCTGAAGCCCTTGAAAAGTTTAAGGAGTTTAAGGTTGAAGTTGAAAACCTATTAGGAAAATCAATTAAAATACTTCGATCTGATCGAGGAGGGGAGTATATGGATCAAAGATTCCAGGATTATATGATAGAACATGGAATCCAATCCCAACTCTCAGCCCTTGGTACACCTCAAAAAAATGGTGTATCAGAAAGGAGAAATAGAACCTTGTTAGACATGGTTCGATCAATGATGAGCTATGCTCAATTGCCTAGCTCGTTTTGGGGGTATGCAGTAGAGACTGCAATATACATCTTGAACAATGTTCCCTCGAAAAGTGTTTCTGAAACACCTTTCGAATTATGGAAGGGGCGTAAACCTAGTTTGCATCACTTTCGCATCTGGGGTTGTCCAGCACACGTGCTTGTGACAAATCCAACTGGAACCTCGTTCAAAACTGTGCCAATTTGTTGGTTACCCTAAACAAACGAGAGGTGGTTATTTCTACGACCCACAAGAAAATAAGGTGATTATATCAAAAAACGCCACCTTTTTAGAGGAAGACCACATGAGAGATCATAAACCACGCAGCAAAAAATATTAGGAGAAGCTACTGAAGGATCACCACGAGTTGTTGATGAAGCTGGACCTTCAACAAGGATTGATGAAGGAACTAGTTCTTCAGATCCATCCCGTCCATCTCAAATGTTGGGAATGCCTCAACGTAGTGGGAGCGTTGTATTACAACCTGATCGCTACTTGGGTTTAACTAAAACTCAGGTTGTCATACCTAATGATGGCGTTGAGGATCCATTGTCCTATCGACAGACAATAAATGACGAAGATAAGGATTAATGGGTCAAAGCCATGAACCTGGAAATGGAGTCAATTTACTCCAATTATGTATGGGAACTCAGAGATCTACCAAATGGGGTAAAACCCATAGGGTGCAAATGGATCTATAAGAAAAAAAGAGATGCAATTGGAAAGGTACAGACCTTCAAAGCTAGACTAGTGGCAAAAGGTTATACCCAAAATGAAGGGGTTGACTATAAGGAAACTTTTTCTCCTGTAGCCATGTTAAAGTCCATAAGAATTCTCTTATCCATAGCCACATATTATGACTATGAAATATGGCAAATGGACGTCAAGACTGCCTTTCTGAATGGTAATCTTGAAGAGAATATCTTCATGTCTCTGAAGGGAATAAAAGTCCCCACGCAGTGGAAGCGCATCGATTGGACCTTACGCCTTATATTAATTAACATTAAAATACCGTTACGATAACTCAAACAAAACTTTAAACAAACTTTAAAGCCGCTGTAAAATCGGTTTAAACATGCTAAAATAAATCTAAATTTATTTTTAAAACTTTTCTAAAGAAAATGGGAAGAACCGTTACAAACCTCCGTTGTAGACTTGACCGTTCTTCCCCAACGATGCTCCAACGAACAAAACACAGCAGCCGCCTTTGGTTTTCTTCGCTGGAAATTTCTTCTTTGATTGACACAATCACCACAGAGGTTACACCGGTATGTCTCTAAGTCTAGGAGGCAAAAGACTTGTGGGAGTCTTTCTCTAAGAGGGAGGCTAGAGAGAATTCTAGGTCTTGTCTTCCAAGAGTGTCAAGTCTCATGACCAATTAGGTCTAGTGTTCTATTTGTAGAAGAGAGGCCATGAATAAAATATTCAATTAAATAAATGTTTTCCATAATTGATTCAATCTTTATTCCTTAATTAATCAATCATGATTAATCAATTCCATAATTGATTAATCTTTTCCATAAATGACTAATTACTTTCATAAGTGATTAGATCATTTCCTTAAATGATTAATCACTTCCTTAAGTGATTAATTATTTCCATAATTGATTAATTCCCGGTTAATGAATTCTTTAATTAATTAACCACCAATTAAATATCAAATATTTAATTCCCGGCCTAGAATTCATTAATTTTGCCCAAACACATTTTAGGCCTTAAATTAATTAATTCATTATTTTGAACTCTTTCAAACTTCCATAAATTTATATTTGAACTTTTCAAATATTAATTTCTCTCATAATAATATATCAATATATATTATATTTGTTTCCCTTAATAAATTGAACATTTTCAATTTACTTTTATTACTTAGTTGCCTCAAATTACTTTACGAGCTACCAGTGGGACCTAATGGACCTGCAGATCAGAAGCTCCAACGATGTGAGATTAATTGGTCAAACTCATTAACCACATTAATCAATATTCGTTAACTGTGTGTACATTCCACTATAGACTCACAGTTGCACTCTTCTCACTGCAGACATATTTTCTGTGTCCACGGATCTAGACCAATGTCGACTAGTTAGTCCTTCACGAGTGTCCATAACACCAGCTGGGTCAAATTACCGTTTTACCCTGGGTTACCTCTATTTCCTTAAGTACCAATTCTCCTCTAATGAACAACCTATTTGTGGTCCAACCATCAAACAGAAAACCCTCTCGTGCCATTGAGAGGGTAGGGCGCTTTGTTAAAGACTCGAAGTAACCACTTAAGGGGACACTCATCTGCTTCCCTAAAGTCGGGAAAGAGTGAATTCCATCTTGTACGATTATGTTCCCAGCTCCCCATTCGGTCTTGTCCCCAAAGTGGTAGGCTTATTGAGTCGGCGTATTGGCCACTCTCACCCATACAAATCAAAGGACAATCTCTCATGAGCAGGAGTCCATAATCAACTAAGGATTAAGACTAAGTTGTCTAGGTCGTCCTAGTGAAATAGAAAAACAACTAGTTAACGGTGTTATAACCAGTGGTTACTATTTCGCGGTCCGGTCTTATGCAAACTCATTGCATAGGATACCCCCACTCGCATGTCTCCTACACGAACGCGTTGGATCGCAGCGTTTGTATCAAATACAATGTGGGCCGTATCCATAGTGTCACCAGGATAAGGCACCCAGTCTTATCCCTATACTATAGACCCTTTAGGCTGTTTCTTGAACAATGATCCCATATGTCACTACATATAGTTCAAGACCCATATTACAGCCTTGGATGTCTAGTTTATTGGATTAGGGTTATTATTAGGCAAAGACATATATAAACTAACTAATAACAATTAATGGAAAAAATATATCAATATTATTTCATTAATATCCGGTCAACGGTTACATTCACTATCTACGAGTTTTAGGGCATAAAACCCAACAAACTCCCACTTGAACTAAAACACTAGTTAGTGGGATGTAAATGCAATAATCTAAAGCTGGAAATGTCATGTATATTAAAATAATACAATGAACTAGGGCCTCCTTATACCCATTATACATTTCTCCCACTTGCCCTAGATTAGATGGCATACATATCTCGTAGACCTAGACCCTCTAGATGACCCTCAAACACTTTAGCCGTGAGAGCCTTCGTAAATGGATCAGCGATGTTGTGCTCTGAGGCGATCTTAGTGACGATCACATCTCCTCGTTGCACAATCTCTCGTATCAGGTGATACTTCCTCTCGATGTGTTTACCTCGTTTGTGGCTTCGAGGTTCTTTTGAGTTGGCTACAGCCCCACTGTTGTCACAGTATAGTGTTATGGGCACGTTCATATTCGGAACCACTTCCAAATCAGTCAAGAACTTTCTGAGCCATACTGCCTCCTTAGCTGCTTCGCAAGCTGCTACATACTCAGCCTCCATGGTTGAGTCTGCTATGCATCCTTGTTTGATGCTTCTCCACACTACTGCTCCTCCATTGAGGGTGAATACTGACCCTGATGTGGATTTCCTTGAATCCTTATCAGCTTGAAAGTCAGAGTCAGTGTATCCAGTAAGAATCAAATCCTTAGCTCCATACACAAGCATGTAGTCCCTCGTTCTTCGAAGATACTTGAGGATATTCTTAACCGCTCCCCAGTGGTCCAACCCTAGATTAGACTGATACCTACTGACTACTCCCACTGCATAGCATATGTCAGGCCTAGTGCAGAGCATGGCATACATTAAGCTGCCCACAGTTGAGGCGTAGGGAATGTGTCTCATGTTCTCAACTTCTTGAGGTGTCTTAGGAGATTGTTCCTTAGACAGGTGTACCCCATGTCTAAAGGGTAGTAGTCCCTTCTTGGAGTTTTGCATCGAATATCGAGACAACATCTTGTCAATATACGTTGCTTGAGACAGAGCTAGCGTTTTGTTCTTACGATCCCTAATGATTTGGATTCCCATAACATATTGAGCCTCTCCCAGATCTTTCATTTGGAATTGGGCTGCTAGCCATTTCTTAATGTCAGTGAGGTATCCTACATCATTCCCAATGAGTAGGATACCGTCTACATAAAGTATTAGAAAAGCTACTTTCATTTTGTTGACTTTCTTGTACACACAAGGCTCATCAACGTTTTGGTCAAAGCCAAAAGATTTGATTGCAGTATCAAATCTAATGTTCCATGATCTGGATGCTTGTTTCAATCCATAAATGGATCGATCGAGCTTAGAAACCTTTTGTTCCTGACCTTGGCCTATGAACCCTTCGGGTTGAGACATGAAGATATTCTCTTGAAGATTACCATTCAGAAAGGCAGTCTTGACGTCCATTTGCCATATTTCATAGTCATAATATGTGGCTATGGATAAGAGAATTCTTATGGACTTTAACATGGCTACATTAGAAAAGGTTTCCTCATAGTCAACCCCTTCCTTTTGGGTATAGCCCTTTGCCACAAGTCTAGCTTTGAAGGTCTGTACCTTTCCAACTGCATCTCTTTTTCTCTTATAGATCCATTTGCACCCTATGGGTTTTACCCCATTTGGTAGATCTGTAGGTTCCCATAAAGAATTGGAGTACATTGACTCCATTTCCAGGTTCATGGCTTTGACCCATTCATCCTTATCTTCGTCATTCATTGTCTGTCGATAGGACAATAGATCCTCAATGCCATCATTAGGTATGACAACCTGAGTTTCAGTTAAACCCAAGTAGCGGTCAGGTTGTAATACAACCCTCCCACTGCGTCGAGGCATTCCCAACGTTTGGGATGGACGGGATGGATCTGAAGAACTAGTTCCTTCATCAACCCTTGTTGAAGGTCCAACTTCATCAACAACTCTTGATGATTCTTCAGTAGCTTCTCCTAATATTATTTTGCTTCGTGGTTTATGATCTCTCATGTGGTCTTCTTCTAAGAAAGTGGCGTTTGTCGATACAATCACCTTATTTTCTTGTGGGTCGTAGAAATAACCACCTCTCGCTTCTTTAGGGTAACCAACAAATTGGCACAGTTTTGAACGAGGTTCCAGTTTCTTAGGATTTGTCACAAGCACGTGTGCTGGACAACCCCAGATGCGAAAGTGATGCAAACTAGGTTTACGTCCCTTCCATAATTCGAAAGGTGTTTCAGAAACACTTTTCGAAGGAACATTGTTCAAGATGTATACTGCAGTCTCTACTGCATACCCCCAAAACGAGCTAGGCAATTGAGCATAGCTCATCATTGATCGAACCATGTCTAACAAGGTTCTATTTCTCCTTTCTGACACACCATTCTGCTGAGGTGTACCAGGGGCTGAGAGTTGAGATTGGATTCCATGTTCTATCATAAAATCCTGGAATCTTTGATCCATATACTCCCCTCCTCGATCAGATCGAAGTACTTTAATAGATTTACCTTATAGGTTTTCAACTTCAGCCTTAAACTCCTTAAACTTTTCAAGGGCTTCAGACTTATGTCCCATTAGGTACAAGTAACCATATCTTGAATAATCATCTATAAAAGAGATGAAATATTCGTACCCTCCTCGAGCTTTTACATTCATTGGACCACATAGATCCGAATGTATTAACTCTAAGGGTTCTTTGGCTCTGTAACCTTTTCCAGTAAAGGGTCTCTTGGTCATTTTTCCCTCGAGACAAGATTCACAAGCTGGTAGTGAATCATCTTCTAACTTGCTTAGAAGTCCATTCTTTACCAAACGACCGATCCTATCGATGTTTATATGACCAAGTCTTAGATGCCAAAAATTAGTATTGTTACTTGATGGAGAAATCTTTTGCCTTTTACTTTGAGTTTCAGCAGTTTTAAATAATTCGTGATTTAAAAGTGCTTTGTTTTCGGTTGGTCTTAAAATGTACAAGTTATTTTCCAATTTGGCTGAACAAATAAGTACACCATTTTTATAAATGAACGCTTCATTCATATCAAAAGTAACTGTATACGATTGTTCAATCAAACATGAAATAGAAATTAAGTTCCTCTTAATCTTGGGAACGATTAACAAACTTTCTAAAAGTAAGAATCTATTTCTAAAAAATAACTTCGCAGCTCCCACTGCTTTAGCTGAAATGACTTCTCCAGTTCCGACCCTGAGTGTCATTTCCCCATCGTTCAACTGCCGAAAGGAACTATTTTCCTGAAAAGAAGAGCAAACATGATTAGTTGCTCCTGAATCAAGTATCCAAGTAAACTCATCATGTTCTACCAGGCATGTTTCTAAAACAAGTAAATCAAATTTACCTTCCTTTTCCTTCTTTTTCTCAGCAAGGTACTTTGGGCAGTTTCTCTTCCAATGTCCATCTACATTGCAGTGGAAACACTTGCCCTTGTCTGCCATAGCTTTGGCTTTTCCCTTGCTTTTAGCAGCAGTACTGGGAGCTTTCCCTTTGTTTCCTTTCTTCTTCTGAGTTTTCTTTGAAGAAATGGCTACAGATTTAGTTCCAGAGGATGAACCCTTCTCGAACTTTCTTTTAGAGTGAACAACGTTTGCCTCTCCTTCTATCTGTCCCTTGTTCTTAAGAAGAGACTGATAGAGTTGTAACTCATTCAGGAGGCTAGTCAGGTTGAATGTTATTTTATTCATCATTGCATTGCTACGAAACTGTAGAAAACTCTTTGGAAGAGATTCTAAGATGAATGCAACCTGACTACGCTCATCTATGACCGCCCCGTTTGCCTCTCCCACGTTGAATTGGACCAACATATCCAGGACATGCTCCCGAACCGATGTGCCCTCTTTCATGCGATAGCTATAAACGTATTTGAGAGCGTCATGGTGGAGTTGGTAGGACGGTTGTCCAAACATCTCCTGGAGAGAGTTCATAATCTCCCTCGCTGTTACCATGCTCTCATCATGCCTTTTAGCCAAAACTTCAGATAAGCTGGCTAAGATATAGACGCGAGTTTTATCATTGGCCTTTGTCGAGCGGTCATAAGCATCCTTAACTGCTTGGGCTGCATTACGAGCAGGGGCTGGAGGACAATCCTCCGTTAAGACGAACCGCAGATCATCGACAACAAGATTCGTATTCAGGTTCGACTTCCACGTAGCATAATTTTCGCCGGTTAATTTCTCATTTTTAAGCAGAGAGACAATTGAGGAAGACATTGCTGAAATTTAAACAAACAATGACCGTATTAGTTATCTTTGCCTTAACCCATCATACAAGCAAACAATTGCACATAATCCAATCAATTTAGCAAAACAGACAATCACAGAACCCTAAAACTATCGATTTAGTTTTGCAACGACGTTTCAGAGGTTTAGAATGTCAACCACCGAAGGGTGATCAGGCACTCCTCCTTTGAAATGAGACACCTCTCAGCTAATTCTAATTCCAGAATAACTCATATTCCTATAGATATTAGCCATCGTTGTTCGGTCAAGGATTTGTTAACACTTTTAACTCATCCTCGTAAGTGTAACCCTCCCACTTTCAGATCTCAGAGGCACGCACCAATAGGCTACCGAAGGGAAAGACAACTGTTGGTGATTAGCCTAAGAGCTCCTATCCTTTTCAGGAGTTCATGATGTTCCGAATCCTACGACCAGGCCCTCCGAAGGGATGGTTGCGCCAGGACAACCTACAGGCCGATCATAAGACTCTCACGGTGTGAACTATGGGCGGAGACCGAGGGATACGTTGACACGTGTCCCGCTCCCACTTAGTCTAGACATTTTTCCCATTCACCTTGATATTGATTCATGCAAACACTTTCCGAAGGGAGGCCGCTCCTAAGGCGACTCGAAGCCGAGCATGAATCTCACGTCGTGAATATAGGGACGTAGGAGCAAAACTCGATTTAAATCTTGTTTTGTAATTTTCCTCCCACTGAAAATGTCCTAAGGATAATATAGGATTGTTTAACTTAGATAGTATTCGGCTAAGTCAATCTATCTAAGTCTGATCCTATTATAACAATTATGGAAAGGATTCAACTGCAATCTTTTGTGTGAATTAAACTCCTTTTAATAAACCCAACATTGCAAGTCAACATTACTATGGTCAATTCAACTCAATGTTCAGGTCAGTTCCCAGGTAGGAGGTGTTCTGTAAACCGTCAACTTAAATACCCCCAGCCTTAGACAGAACTTTACCGAGAGAGTTCCCTTATAACCTAAGTAATGTAAGGTCTTTACTCTAAAGATCTAGGTGCATTAAACACTTTTAATAAACCTAGTGACATTGCATG
The DNA here is from genome assembly GCA_036850905.1 of Luffa acutangula. Lineage (NCBI taxonomy): Eukaryota > Viridiplantae > Streptophyta > Magnoliopsida > Cucurbitales > Cucurbitaceae > Luffa > Luffa acutangula. Next base: position 26,620,308 of record CM072088.1, on the reverse strand, counting down.
CTAACATTTAACTATGATTAATTCAACTCCGGTATTCCAGGTCAGTTCCCAGGTAGGAGGTGTTCCGTAAACCGTCAACTTAAATACCCCCAGCCTTAGACAGAACATTACCGGTGGAGTTCCCTTATAATCATAGCAATGTTTTTCCTACTTAGTAAATTAAAACTATTTTTAATTCTAAGTAAGAAAAGATTCTAATCCTATTAGAAATCGATCTAGGTCTAATTAATTTTAAACAATTTAAAATTAATCCAATTTATCCTGTGATCTTATGTTCGCATGCAAATCTTGATTATAGATTGACGGTTTCTAATCATTAATATTAAAGAACTATTTCAAATTTTAATGATTAATCCTATAATCAAGAATCTAGGGTTTAATTCATTCAACAATCTCATTCAAATTAAATAATTAAACCACATCAATTGGATGAATAATATAACACTTATATTATTAACTATGGATGTTTCATGCTTCATGCAATTTTGATTTTCTTTTATTATAACAATTATAAGCCAATCAAGAAAATCAATCAAGCATGCTTCATTCATCACATTAAACATAACTATTTATATTTAATTTAAGTAATGACATGCTTCATGCTTTCCAATTTTTCATATAATTAATATACACTTATATTAAAAATATGAAAACAAATCCATGCATTTAAACATACATTATAACAATTTATAATATATAAAAAATGCATGAGCATGTTTATAACCTAAGGTGGGATTAAATATTCTATATGACATCCATAAAGCATATAAATAGCAATTGAACCGGTTAATTTTGGCCCCTAGGATAAAATAAAGCATTAAATTACAATAATTTAGCTAAATTATATCCTAAAAATCCTTGTACAGCTCCAGAATTTTGTCTAGACATCACGAACCGCCCCGAACCATCTCGAACCGGCCTCCAAAATCACGAACCATGCCAGAATTTGACTGAACCGGGCCAATAACACAGAAAATCGGGCTGATCCAGCAAAAAAAACGAACCAGACCGATTTCTCGGTCAGGATCCTGGTTTGATTCCAGTCGAGATCTCGGTCGAGATGGCAGTCTCTATCTCGGTCGAGATCTCGATCTTGATGGCAGTCTCGATCTCGGTCGAGATCTCGGTCACAATATCGGTCTCGATGGCAGTCTCGATCTCGGTCTCGATGGCAGTCTCGTTCTCGGTCGAGATCTCGGTCACAATCTCGGTCGAAATCTCGGTCACAATCTCGGTCATGATCTCGGTCGAAATCTCGGTCACAATCTCGGTCACGATCTCGGTCAGGATCCCGGCCGGGATTCCGATCAGGAAATTTTCCAGCAACCCTAAAATTGTCGATTCCTCTGTTCTGCACTCTGATTTTCCGATTTCCAGCGCCGTTTTTCATGATTTTCGCCCAAAATCATCTCAATCTTCATCGATAACAGCCCTAAATCTAGACACGGACTTACAAGGACTCGATTTACATAAAAAATACCTGAAACACCGGGCCTTACATGATCAAAATCACATAAAAATAAAATCTATGGCCATAAAATTAACCCAAACAGTTCAACGCAAACCGAACATACATTATGCATAAATCCCACCTATTTGAGCCTATCGCAACTTTTAATATTAATTAATAGGGACAGTGATGGCTCTGATGCCGATTGAAGGGAATAAAAGTCCCCACGCAGCGGAAGCGCATCGATTGGACCTTACGCCGTATATTAATTAACATTAAAATACCGTTACGATAACTCAAACAAAACTTTAAACAAACTTTAAAGTCGCTGTAAAATCGGTTTAAACATGCTAAAATAAATCTAAATTTATTTTTAAAACTTTTCTAAAGAAAAGGGGAAGAACCGTTACAAACCTCCGTTGTAGACTTGACCGTTCTTCGCCAACGATGCTCCAACGAACAAAACGCAGCAGCCGCCTTTGGTTTTCTTCGCTGGAAATTTCTTCTTTGATTGATACAATCACCATAGAGGTTACACCGGTATGTCTCTAAGTCTAGGAGGCAAAAGACTTGTGGGAGTCTTTCTCTAAGAGGGAGGCTAGAGAGAATTCTAGCTCTTGTCTTTCAAGAGTGTCAAGTCTCGTGACCAATTAGGTCTAGTGTTCTATTTATAGAACAGAGGCCATGAATAAAATATTCAATTAAATCAATCTTTTCCATAATTGATTCAATCTTTATTCCTTAATTAATCAATCATGATTAATCAATTCCATAATTGATTAATCTTTTCCATAAATGACTAATTACTTTCATAAGTGATTAGATCATTTCCTTAAATGATTAATCACTTCCTTAAGAGATTAATTATTTCCATAATTGATTAATTCCTGGTTAATGAATTCTTTAATTAACTAACCACCAATTAAATATCACATATTTAATTCCCGGCCTAGAATTAATTAATTTTGCCCAAACACATTTTAGGCCTTAAATTAATTAATTCATTATTTTGAACTCTTTCAAGCTTCCATAAATTTATATTTGAACTTTTCAAATATTAATTTCTCTCATAATAATATATCAATATATATTATATTTGTTTCCCTTAATAAATTGAACATTTTCAATTTACTTTTATTACTTAGTTGCCTCAAATTACTTTACGAGCTACCAATGGGACCTAATGGACCTGCAGATCAGAAGCTCCAACGATGTGAGATTAATTGGTCAAACTCATTAACCACATTAATCAATATTCGTTAACTGTGTGTACATTCCACTATAGACTCACAGTTGCACTCTTCTCACTGCAGACATATTTTTTTTGTCCACGGATCTAGACCAATGTCGACTAGTTAGTCCTTCACGAGTGTCCGTAACACCAGTTGGGTCAAATTACCGTTTTACCCCTGGGTTACCTCTATTTCCTTAAGTACCAATTCTCCTATAATGAACAACCTGTTTGTGGTCCAACCATCAAACAAAAAACCTTCTCGTGCCATTGAGAGGGTAGGGCCCTTTGTTCAAGACTCGGAGTAACCACTTAAGGGAACACTCATCTGCTTCCCTAAAGTCGGGAAGGAGTGAATTCCATCTTGTACGATTATGTTCCCAGCTCCCCATTCGGTCTTGTCCCAAAAGTGGTAGGCTTATTGAGTCGGCGTATTGGTCACTCTCACCCATACAAATCAAAGGACAATCTCTCATGAGCAGGAGTCCATAATCAACTAAGGATTAAGACTAAGTTGTCTAGGTCGTCCTAGTGAAATAGGAAAACAACTAGTTAACGGTGTTATAACCAGTGGTTACTATTTCGCGGTCCGGTCTTATGCAAAGTCATTGCATAGGATACCCCCACTCGCATGTCTCCTACATGAACGCGTTGGATCGCAGCGTTTGTATCAAATACAAAGTGGGTCGTATCCATAGTGTCACCAGGATAAGGCACCCAGTCTTATCCCTATACTATAGACCCTTTAGGCTGTTTCTTGAACAATGATCCCATATGTCACTACATATAGTTCAAGACTCATATTACAGCCTTTGATGTCTAGTTTTTTGGATTAGGGTTATTAATAGGCAAAGACATATATAAAATAACTAATAACAATTAATGGAAAAAATATATCAATATTATTTCATTAATATCCGGTCAACGGTTACATTCACTATCTACGAGTTTTAGGGCATAAAACCCAACAGTCTCAACCCGAAGGGTTCATAGCCCAAGGTCAGGAACAAAAGGTTTGTAAGCTCAATCGATCCATTTACGGATTGAAACAAGCGTCCAGATCATGGAACATTAGATTTGATACTGCAATCAAATCTTTTGGTTTTGACCAAAACGTGGATGAGCCTTGTGGGTACAAGAAAGTCAACAAAAGGAAAGTAGCTTTACTAATTCTTTATGTAGACGATATCCTACTCATTGGGAATGATGTAGGATACCTCACTGACACTAAGAAATGGCTAGCAGCCCAATTCCAAATGAAAGATGTGGGAGAGGCTCAATATGTTCTGGGAATCCAAATCATTAGGGATCGTAAGAAGAAAACGCTAGCACTGTCTCAAGCAACGTATATTGACAAAATGTTGTCTCGATATTCGATGCAAAACTCCAAGAAGGGACTACTACCCTTCAGACATGGGGTACACCTGTCTAAGGAACAGACTCCTAAGACACCTCAAGAAATTGAGAACATGAGACACATTCCCTACGCCTCAGCTATGGGCAGCTTAATGTATGTTATGCTCTGCACTAGGCCTGACATATGTTATGCAGTGGGAGTAGTAAGTAGGTATCAGTCTAATCCATGGTTGGACCACTGGGGAGCGGTTAAGAATATCCTCAAGTATCTTCGGAGAACGAAGGACTACATGCTTGTGTATGGAGTTAAGGGTTTGATTCTTACAGGATACACTGACTCTGACTTTCAAGCTGATAAGTATTCAAGGAAATCCACATCAGGGTCAGTATTCACCCTCAATGGAGGAGTAGTAGTTTGGAGAAGCATCAAACAAGGATGCATAGCAGACTCAACCATGGAGGCTGAGTATGTAGCAGTTTGCGAAGCAGCTAAGGAGGCAGTATGGCTTAGAAAAAGTTCTTGACTGATTTGGAAGTGGTTTCGAATATGAACGTGCCCATAACACTATACTGTGACAACAGTGGGGCTGTAGCCAACTCAAAAGAACCTCGAAGCCACAAACGAGAGGAAGTATCACCTAATACGGGAGATTGTGCAACGAGGAGATGTGATCGTCACTAAGATTGCTTCAGAGCACAACATCGTTGATCCATTTACGAAGGCTCTCACGGCTAAAGTGTTTGAGGGTCATCTAGAAGGTCTAGGTCTACGAGATTTGTATGCCATCTAATCTAGGGCAAGTGGGAGAAATGTATAATGGGTATAAGGATGCCCTAGTTCATTGTATTATTTGAATATACATGACATTTCCAGCTTTAGATTATTGCATTTGCATCCCACTAACTAGTGTTTTAGTTCAAGTGGGAGTTTGTTGGGTTTTATGCCCTAAAACTCGTAGATAGTGAATGTAACCGTTGACCGGATATTAATGAAATAATATTGATATATTTTTCCATTAAATGTTATTAGTTATTTTATATTTGTCTTTGCCTAAAACTAACCCTAATCCAATAAACTAGACATCCTAGGCTGTAATATGAGTCTTGAACTATATGTAGCGACATATGGGATCATTGTTCAAGAAACAGCCTAAAGGGTCTATAGTATAGGGATAAGACTAGGAGCCTTATCCTGGTGATACTATGAATACGACCCACTTTGTATTTGATACAAACGCTATGATCCAACGCGTTCGTGTAGAAGACATGCGAGTGGGGGTATCCTATGCAATGAGTTTGCATAAGACCGGACCACGAAATAGTAACCACTAGTTATAACACCGTTAAGTAGTTGATTTTCTATTTCACTATGACGACCTAGACAACTTAGTCTTAATCCTGAGTTGATTATGGACTCCTACTCATGAGAGATTGTCCTTTGATTTGCATGGGTGAGAGTGCCCAATACGCTGACTCAATAAGCCTACCATTTTGGGGACAAGACCGAATGGGGAGCTGGGAACATAATCGTACAAGATGGAATTCACTCCTTCCCGACTTTAGGGAAGCAGATGAGTGTTCCCTTAAGTGGTAACTCTGAGTCTTGAACAAAGGGCCCTACCCTCTCAATGGCACGAGAGGGTTTTATGTTTGATGGTTGGACCATAAACAGGTTGTTCATTAGAGGAGAACTGGTACTTCAGGAAATAGAAGTAACCCAGGGGTAAAACGGTAATTTGACCCAGCTGGTGTTACGGACACTCGTGAAGGACTAACTAGTCGATATTGGTATAGATCCATGGACACAAAAAATATGTCTGCAGTGAGAAGAGTGCAACTGTGAGTCTATAGTGGAATGTATACACAGTTAACGAATATTGATTAATGTGGTTAATGAGTTTGACCAATTAATCTCACATCGTTGGAGCTTCTGATCTGCAGGTCCATTAGGTCCCACTGGTAGCTCATAAAGTAATTTGAGGCAACTAAGTAATAAATGTGAATTGAAAATGTTCAATTTACTAAGGGAAACAATATAATATATATTGATATATTATTATGAGAGAAATTAATATTTGAGGAAATTCAAATAAAAATTTATGGAAGTTTGAAAGAGTTCAAATAATGAATTAATTAATTTTAAGGCCTAAAATATATTTGGGCAAATTAATTAATTCAAGGCTGAAAATTAAATATGTGATATTTAATTGGTGGTTAATTAATTAAATAATTCATTAACCGGGAATTAATCAATTATGGAAATAATTAATCACTTAAGGAAGTGATTAATCATTTGTGGAAATGATCTAATCACTTGTGGAAGTAATTAGTCATTTGTGGAAAAGATTAATCAATTATGGAATTGATTGATCATGGATTGATTAAATAGAGAATAAGATTGAATCAATTTTGGAAAAGATTGATTTAATTTAATATTTTATTCATGGCCTCTCTTCTATAAATAGAACACTAGACCTAATTGGCTCAGTACACTCTCCTCTTGCTCTTAAACTCTGAAGACAAGACCTAGAATTGTCTCTAGCCTCCCTCTTAGAGAAAGACTCCCACAAGTCTTTTGTCTCCTAGACTTAGAGACATACCGGTGTAACCTCTGTGGTTATTGTGTCAATCAAGAAGAAATTTCCAGCGATTAAAAGACAAGGAGGCTGATGCGCTTTTGTCCGTTGGAGCGTCGTTGGCGAAGAACGGTCAAGTCTACATCGAAGGTTTGTAACGGTTCTTTCCCTTTTCTTTAGAAAAGCATGAAAATAAATTAGATTTAATTTTTAAGCATGTTCATAACTATTTTCCAGCAACTTTAAAGTGTGTTTAAAGTTTATTTGAGTTTTTCGTAACGGTATTTTAATGTTAATTAATATACGACCTAAGGTCCAATCGATGCGCTTCCGCGGCGTAGGGGCTTTTATCCCCTTCATAGTCATGTTCCACATGCACCAGTGGAGGAGCCTGCTGCAGTGGTGAACCAAGTTATGGAGGAATCATGTGTCTATTGGGGTGAAGAGCACAACTACGAGTTTTGCCCCAGCAATCCAACTTCTTTGTTTTTTGTATGTAATCAAAGGAATAACCCTTATTCTAACTTTTATAATCCAGGTTGGCGCAACCACCCTAACTTTGCATGGGGAGGGCAAGGAAGCAATTCGCAAGTTCCCCAAGCACAGCTCAAGGTGAACCAGTCAGGATTTGCTAAATCGCAGGCATTGCACCAGCAAAATAAGAAAGTTTTGCCCTAGAAAAATTCAGAGAGTTCTCTTGAGACAATAATGAAAGAATATATGGCTCATACAGATGCAAAAATTCAAAGTAATCAAGCTTCATGAAAGCCCTGGAATTGCAAATGGGCCAGCTAGCTAATGAGCTGAAGGCAAGACCTCAAGGGAAACTTCCTGCGGATACTTAACACCCTATAAGGGAAGGTAAGGAGCAGGTACAGGGAGTGACTCTAAAGAGTGGTAAGCCACTAGACTAGAGAAAAAAGCATTGTAAAACCCAGGATGTAGAGAAGAATAGTGATAAAAATGTTGTGGTTGAGAAAGAGTTGGAGTCTGGTAAAAGTGATGGAGGCAACAGTTATAATGCTGGAGCATCTGGTTCTGTTCCAGATGTGGAACCACCTTATGTACCGCCCCCAACTTATGTACCACCTCTACCTTTTCCACAAAGGCAGAAGCCTAAGAATTAGGATGGTCAATTTAAGAAGTTTTTAGAGATTCTTAAGCAATTGCATATAAATATTCCTTTAGTTGAAGCTATAGAGCAAGTGCCAAATTATGCTAAATTTCTTAAGGATATTTTGACTAAAAAGAAGAGGTTAGGTGAATTTGAAATTGTATCTCTTATTGAGGAATGTAGTGCTATTCTTAAGAAAGGGCTACCAACAAAGGCTAAGGATCCAGGGTCATTTACTATTCCTGTCTCAATAGGTGAAAAAGAGTTGGGTAGAGCACTTTGTGATTTAGGTACAAGCATTAACCTTATGCCTCTTTCGGTCTATCGAAAGCTAGGTATTGGTGAAGCTAGGCCTACCAGAGTCACACTCCAATTAGCTGATAGATCTATCACATATCCAGAGGGTAAAACTGAGGATGTCTTAGTGAAAGTAGACAAATTCATATTTCCTGTTGATTTTATTATCTTGGATTATGAGGCAGATAAAGATGTCCCAATTATTCTTGGTCGTCTATTTTTGGCTACTGGTAGAGCATTGATGGATGTTGAAAAAGGGGAATTAACAATGAGGGTTTATAATGAGGAAGTAAAATTTAATGTTTTTAAGGCCACGAAGTATCCAGATTAAATGGAAGATTTTTCTTTCATTAGAATCCTGGAGAACACAATTGTTGAGACAACAATAGAGGATTTGACAAATGAACATTTGGAAGATCATGGAGAAATTAGTGTAGAGGATTTAGAGGTTTGTTCTTTAGAAAGAAAAATTGAAAAAGAAGTTTCTAGGTGTGAGGATGTTTTTTAGTCTTTAGATTTGAATGAAAGGAAGGCTCCTCCTATTAAACCATCCCTAATTGAGGCACCCACTTTAGATTTGAAACCCTTTCCGGATCATCTAAAGTATGTGTATCTTGGGGAGGGTGAGACGTTGCCCATTATTATTGCATCAAATTTAATTTTGGGGAATGAAGAGACCTTAATAAAGTTGCTGTAGCAATATCGCAAAGCAATAGGTTTGACATTGGCTGACATTCAGGGAATTAACCCTTCCTTCTGTATGCATAAAATCACTCTAGAGGATGGATCCTTTAGGAGTATTGAGCAACAGAGAAGGCTTAACCCTGAAATGAAAGAGGTTGTTAAGAAGAAGGTGATCAAATGGTTGGATGCTGGTGAAGGTGTTCATATAACACATGCGAAAGCAATTTTAGGACCGGAGGCACTTAATTACATCAATTTTAGAAAATGAAAGCATGATGTCCAAATATCATAAACAGAGAGCAGAATTTGCACCAACCTTTTTGGAGATCGATTCAGTAGCTCCTTTTAATTCATTTAATCACGAAAAGTGTGTGGACCACCTCTGGTGTCTTCCCCGCTATCCTCTGGCCTTAAAACGACTTGTGGGAGTCTATGGTGATAGGGATTGGAAGGGATGTGCTTGAGCACTTCAAGCTTTTAGAGAGTTTGAGAGAGTGAGTTTAAGTAGTAATTTTGGCAGCATAACATTACTCCAAAATTCCATCATTCTCCATCTTCTAATGCCCTACTTATAGAGGATTTTCATGCATCTTAGATTCACCAATGTAAGACACATGGAGAGGAGAATGGTCTTAGTGGATTCTAGGTGTTCTATGGAGGTTACATGCAAAGATGCATGTGTGTGGTGTTCTTCCACTATCTTCATCCATGCAAGAGTGAATTTAGATGTGTAATCCCACTATCTCTATCCATGCAAGATTTAATTTCCACTCTTGGATTTAATTTAAAATGCAATTCTCAATTGCCTTTCAAATTATCAATTAATTGAACTATTTCAACTAATCATATGACATTAATCAAATTAATTCATTTCACCTAAATGAATCCACTAATCTTGAATTTCCATAAATTCAAGATCGAAATCTCTATCTCAAATTTTAATTAAAAACAATTTATAATCATTTTTAAATTAAAACAATAATTAATTAAACAATTTAATCAATTATGTAATATTAATTTAATATCATATATCAAATTAATATTATGCACCTAATATGAATCCCTATTCATATATTTTGTATTTATATCATATTTAAATATTTTACTCTCTAAATTAATAGTTTAATTCATAATTAAACTATTGTGTTGATAATATCGTATATAATCGACACTAATTCCCTAAACCGAATTTGAACAATTCAAACTTTCCTATCACTTTGTTCTAAGGTATAATCTGTATGAGCTAGCAGGGGACCTAATGGACCTACAGAACATGGGCTCCAACGATTCGAGGTTAACCGGCTAATCTCTTTAATCTAGTTAACCAACATTCGTTAACTACCGAGACACTCCACTATAGCCCTGTAGTTGCACTCCCCTCACTGTAGATATATTTCTTTTCACCTGATATAACCATGATTAGTAAGTCGATCCTTCACAGGTTGTTCGTAACTATAGCTGGTTCAAATGTCCGTTTTACCCCTATAGTACTTCTTGTTCCTTAAGTCCCACTGATCCTCTAATGAACAATTGGTTTATGGTCCAACCAACAAACCGAGTCTCTCTCGGGCCAATGAGATGGCGATATCCCTTTGTTCAAGCCCCAGATATAGCATTTAAGGAAACAACCTCTCTACTATCCCTAATTCGGGTAGGAGCGAATTCCTTCTTGCAAGACATGTCCCCAGTTATCTACCCGTTCCTATCCCTGAAATGGGAGGCTTATTGTGTCGGACATGTTGAGCCACTCTCAGCCATGAAGATCCAAGGATAAGTCCGAATAAACAGGAGTTCATTGTTAGCTCAGGATTAAGATCGAGTTAGCTAGGTCATCACATGAAATAGTCAGTCTTGTTCGTAAACGGCGTTATAAAGAAATAGTGACTTATTTCTCGGTCCAGGTCATATGCAAACTCATTGCATAGGACGCCCCCACTCGCATGTGTCTACATGGATGATTAAGGATGACATCGTCTATACTATCTACAAAGTGGGTCGCGTCTCATAGTGTCCCTATGATAAGTTACCCAACCTTATCCCTATACTATAGACCGTTTTGGCTATTACTCGAGCCTGGTCCACTTTTATGTCTCTACATAAAGCTCAAGTGTTCATCCAATAGCCAGGGATCTTAGTTTATTGGATTTTCGTTATTTAACGTGCAATTTACTTATTCAGTAACGACTTTACTAAATGAATCTCGACAACTTCTTTATCGATCAAGTATATAATTCTTTTAACATTCACTATCTACGGGTTTTAGGGCACCAATCCCAACAAAGGCACGACTTGTGGCAAAGGGTTTTACCCAATGGGAGGGGATTGGCTATAAGGAAACATCCTCCCCTGTTGCCATGTTGAAGTTGATATGGATACTTTTATCCATTGCCACATTTTATGATTATGAAATATGGCAAATGGATGTGAAGACTGCCTTTCTAAATGACAATCTTGAAGAGAGTATCTACATGTCTCAGCCAGAGGGGTTCATTGCTCAGGATCAAGAGCAAAACGTTTGCAAGCTTAAACGTTCCATTTATGGATTAAAACAAGCGTCTAGATCATGGAATATGAGATTTGATACTGCGATCAAATCTCATGGCTTTGAACAAAATGTTGATGAGTCTTTTGTTTACTAAAGGATCATCAACAACTCCGTAGCTTTCTTAGTACTATATGTGGATGATATCCTATTCATCGGGAATGATGTAAGTTATCTTACTTACATTAAACAATGGCTAGCAACTTAATTGCAAATGAAAGATTTGGGTGAGGCACAATATGTTCTAGGGATCCAAATTGTTCGGGACCGAAAGAACAAAATGCTAGCCCTGTCTCAAGCATCTTATATCGACAAATTGTCGGTTAGATATAAGATGCAAAATTCCAAGACGGAACTATTAGCTTTCAGGCACGAAATTAATTTGTCTAACGAACAGTATCCTCAAACACCTCAAGAAGCTGAGGACATGAGACGAATTCCCTATGCCTCTGAGTAGGCCTCCTAATTAATTTGTTATGCAGTAGGGATTGTCAGTAGATATCAATCCAATCCATGATTCGATCACTAGATAGCCGTTAAGAATATCCCCAAGTATCTTAGGAGAACGAGGGACTATGTGCTCGTGTATGGTGCTAAGGATTTGATCCTTACAGGATATACTGATTATGACTTTCAAACCAATAAAGATTCGAGGAAATCTACATCGGGGTCATAATTCACTCTGAATGGATGAGCAATAGTATGGCGTAGCATCAAGCAGGGATGCATTGCTGACTCGACCATGGAGGTCGAATATGTAGTTGCTTGTGAAACAGCGAAGAAGGCAGAATGGCTCAGGAAGTTCTTGGCTGACTTGGAAGTCGTTCCAAATATGCATATGCCTATTACCCTATGCTGTGATAATAGCGGTGCAGTTGCAAACTCAAAGGAACCTCGCAGCCTTAAGAGAGGTGTTCGTCGATTTCCGCAAGCGCATGGGTCACAAGTAATATAAAACTGTAGTAATACGAGTATCGAATCCTCAGGGAAGCGAAGCGAAAATTAAGCAAAGAAAAAATCTCTTGAGCACTAAAAGTACTTGGGATAAATAATATTCAGGAGACAACTCATGCAATGAAGAATTCAAAAATCAAAGCAATTAAAGAAAATAATTTTGATCAATCAAAATAATAAAATGTGGAGAAAGAGTTTTCTTAATGGGAAGAGAGGTCTTGAAAATTAATTAATAGCTAAACAATTGTTATAATTATCTTATCTCATTGCCCAACTAATTATAATCCTAGAATCTCCGTTAATCACATAGGTTCTCCTGTCGGTTTCCCCTAATTGTAATTAATTCATTTTAACAACCTAAGTGTCCTTAGCCCCATTAAAAATCATTAATTATTACGCTCTGATTCATTTTAGGAATCTAAGTTTAATCAACTAATCCCGGTGTCACGACGGGCAATTAAACTAGTTGCATGAATTATGATCTATCCTAATTTCTCTCCGTCGAGTTTCCATTAAGAAACAAATCATTACACAATTGGCCAGATTGAATAAAGCATTAAGCGCATTCATACAAATAATTAGGACAAAGGGCAAGAGACAAGATTTCATAACAACATTTAAACTATAATTTCATTTCAAGACCCCAAATTGGGGTTTAGCTATACATAGCTAAAATATCCACAACATTTACAATAGAAAGCATAATTAAGAGCATAAAAGGAAAGGAATTGTCCGTCGAAGAACCCCTTCGCTGATGCTCAGAGCTCCGCTGAACACTCCTTGAGCCTCCTAGGATGCTCCCCAAAATTTCCCAAATATTTCCCACTAAGAAATCTCTCAAAAAGGCTAGAAAGCCTTGAGAGAGGCTCCAAAGGAGCCAAAGGAGGGAGGAAATGAAGGAAAGAATGGAGTGATTGATTGATTGATTCAAAATGAGGCACCCAAGGGTGCCCTTTTATAGGCCCAGATTGGGGGTAGCGTCGCGACGCTACATTGCACAGCGTCTCGATGCTAATCCGATTTCCAGAATTCCCAGCTTCGGTTTGGGCTAATTTTTGGGCCTTCTCTTCACTTCTTTTTGGGCTTTTCCATCATGGTTGGCCTCTTTGGATCCCCTTTTGATCCAAGCTTGGATTTGGGCTTCAATGACTTCATTTTTGGCACTTTTTCTTCCAAAATCACATTAAATATTTTCATTAAAAACACGGTTAAAGCACAGAAAAGCCTAATAATTTGGGACTAATATAGCGACTTTTTTGCTCGCTATCAAGAGGCAAGCACATCGAAAGGAAATATCATCTCATTAGGGAGATTGTGCACCGAGGAGAATTGATCATCACGAAGATAGCGTCGGAGCACAACATTGTTGATCCATTCACGAAGGCTCTCACGGCTAAAGTGTTCGAGAGTCATCTAGAAGGTCTAGGTCTACGAGATATGTACGGGAAATAATCTAGGGCAAGTGGGAGAATTGTAACCAGTATACCGCCTTAGTACACTGGGAATTTTGATGCCCTAGTTTATTGTATTTTTACTCTGTTATTAATACAAGTATTTATTCACCCACTAATATTATGGATTGTTGGGAGATTGTTGGGATTGGTACCTTAAAACTCGTATTTAGTGAATGTTAAACGAATTATATACTTGATCGATAAAGTCATTGTCGAGATTCATTCAGTAAAGTTGTTACTGAATAAGTAAATTGCACGTTAAATAACCCAAATCCAATAAACTAAGACCCCTGACTATAGGATGAACACTTGAGCTTTATGTAGAGACATAAAAGTGGATCAGGCTCGAGTAATAGCCAAAATGGTCTATAGTATAGGGATACGGCTGGGTACCTTATCCTTGCGACGCTATGAGACGCGACCCACTTTATAGATAGTACAGACGATGTTATCCTTAATCATCCATGTAGAGACATGTGAGTGAGGGTGTCCTATGCAATGAGTTTGCATAAGACCAGGACCGAGAAATAAGTCACTCTCGATTTATAACGTCATTTACTAACAAGACTGGCTATTTCATGTGATGACCTAGGTAACTCGATCTTAATCCTGATCTAACTATGAACTCCTGTTTATTCGGACCTATCCTTAGATCTGCATGGGTGAGAGTGGCTCAGCTTCGCCGACTCAATAAGCCTACCATTTCAGGGATAAGAACGGGTAGATAGCTGGGGACATAGTTCTGCAAGAAGGAATTCACTCCTACCCGAATTAGGGATAGTAGAGAGGTCGTTCCCTTAAGTGCTATATCCGGGGCTTGAACAAAGGGATACCGCTCTCTCATTGACCTGAGAGGGACTCAGTTTGTTGGTTGGACCATAAACCAATTGTTCATTAGAGGATCAGTGGGACTTAAGGAACAAGAAGTACTGTAGGGGTAAAACGGACATTTGACCCAGATATAGTTACGAACAACCTGTGAAGGATCGACTTACTAATCATGGATATATCAGGTGGACAAAAATATATCTACAGTGAGGGGAGTTCAACTACAGGGCTATAGTTGAGTGTCCCGGTAGTTAACGAATGTTGGTTAGCTACGTTAATGAGATTGGCTGGTTAACCTCGGATCGTTGGAGCCCATGATCTGTAGGTCCATTAGGCCCCCCTGCTAGCTCATACGGATTATACCTTAGAACTTAGTGATAGGAAAGTTTGAATCATTCAAAATCGGTTTAGGAAATTAGTGTCAACTATATACGATATTATCGACAAAATAGTTTAATTATGAATTAAACTATTAATTAAGAGAGTAATGTATTTAAATATGATTTAAATACAATATATATGAATAAGGATTCATAGTGGGTGCATAGTATTAATTTGATATATGATATTAAATTAATATTACATAGTTGATTAAATTGTTTAATTAATTATTGTTTTAATTTAAAAATGATTATGGATTGTTTTTAATTAAAATTTGAGATAGAGATTTCAATCTTGAATTTATGGAAATACAAGATTAGTGGATTTAATTAGGTGATATGGATTAATTTGATTAATGTCATATGATTAATTGAAATTGTTCAATTAAATTGTAATTTGAAAGACAATTGAAAATTGCATTTTAAATTAAATGCAAGAGTAGAATTTCACTCTTGCATGGATGGAGATAGTGGAATTACACAACTAAATCCACTCTTGCATGGATGAAGAAAGTGGAATAACACCTCAATCATGCAAACATGCATGTATTCTCCATTGCACACCTAGAATCCACTATGGACATTCTCCTCTCCATGTGTCTTACATTGATGAATCTAAGATGCATGAAAATCCTCTATAAATAGGGGATTAGAAGATGGAGAAGTATGGAATTTTTGGAGTAATGTTATGCTGCCAAAATTCACTCTCAACCTCACTCTCTCAATTCTCTCTAAAAGCTTGTAGTGTTCAAGCATATCTCTTCCAATCCCTATCACCATAGACTCTGACAAGTCGTTCTAAGGTTGGAGGATAGTGGGGAAGACACTAGAGGTGGTCCACACACCGTTTGGGTGATCAAAGGAATCAAAAGGAGTTTCTAAATCGGTCTCCAAAAGGTTGGTACAAATTCTGCTCTCTGTTAACGGTATTTTGATAGCATGCTTTAATTTTCTAAAATTGATGTAGTTAAGTGCCTCCGATCCTAAAATTGCTTCCGCATGTTTTATATGAACACTTTCAGCCTTAAAGGTCTGTACCTTTCTAGCAATGTCTCGTTTTCTCTCGTAGATCCATTTACACCCTATGGGTCTAACTCCTTCAGGTTGATCTACAAGATCCCAGACTGAATTAAAATGCATGGACTCGATTTCCAGGTCCATGACTTTAATCCACCCGTTCTTGTCAATGTCATCCATTGCATGTTTAAAGGTTAATGGATCATCGACCCCGTCATCAGGTATGACGACTGGAGTTTCATCTAAACCCAAATAGCGATCAGGCTGTTTCACAATCCTCCCACTACGTCGTGGTTCTCTTATTTCTCGAGAAGGACGTGATTGACTCGAGGTGTCAGTTTCATCAACAACTCTTGTTAATGTTTCTGTAGCTTCGTTAGAAAGTTCACTTAAAACGATTTTACTTAGTGGCTTGTGGTCTCTTAGGTGGTTTTCTTCTGGGAATGTAGCATTTATCGATACAAGTCCTTTGTTTTCCTCTGGATCGAAGAAGTCTCCACCTCTGGTTTCTTTGGGATAGCCTACAAATAGGCAAAATCGAGAACGAGGCAACAATTTCTTTTGGTTTGCCTCTAGCACGTATGCAGGACATCTCCAAGTTCTGAAATGTCGTAAACTAGCTTTATGCCCTTTCTAGAGCTCAAACGGTGTTTCAAAAACACTCTTTGAGGGAACTACGTTCAAAATATAAATTGCAGTCTCTACTGCATAACCCCAAAACGAGTTAGGCAACTGAGCATAACTCATCATTGAACGTACCATGTCCAACAAGGTTCTGTTTCTCCTTTCCGATACACCGTTTTGCTGAGGTGTACCAGGGGCTGAGAGTTGGGACGTAATTCCATGCTCTAGCAAATAGTCTTGAAATCTCGAGTCCATATACTCTCCACCTCGATCGGATCGAAGTGTTTTTATCGTCTTACCTAATAGGCTCTCAACCTCAGCCTTTTATTCCTCGAACTTTTTAAGGGCTTCAAACTTATGATGCATCAGGTAGAGATAGCCATGCCTCGAATAATCATCAATGAAACTGATGAAATATTCGTATCATCCTCGAGCACTAATGTTCATTCGTCCACATAGGTTCGAATGTATGAGCTCTAGGGGCTCTTTGGCACGATAACCTTTTCCTGTAAAAGGTTGTTTAGGGCTCTTTGGCCCTCAAGGCATGACTCATAAGGAGGTAACGAGTCGTCTTCTAACTTGTTTAGAAGTCCACTTTTGACCAATCTCTCAATCATATTGAGGTTGATATTGAAGGGAATAAAAGTCCCCACGCAGCGGAAGCGCATCGATTGGACCTTACGCCGTATATTAATTAACATTAAAATACCGTTACGATAACTCAAACAAAACTTTAAACCAACTTTAAAGCCGCTGTAAAAACGGTTTAAACATGCTAGAATAAATCTAAATTTATTTTAAAAAACTTTTCTATCGAAAAGAGGAAGAACCGTTACAAACCTCCGTTGTAGACTTGACCGTTCTTCGCCAACGACGCTCCAACGAACGAAAACGCAGCAGCCTTCTCGCTTCTTGATCGCTGGATTTTCTTCTTTGAATGACACAATAACCACAGAGGTTACACCGGTATGTCTCTAAGTCTAGGAGGCCAAAGACTTGTGGGAGTCTTTCTCTAAGAGGGAGGCTAGAGAGAATTCTAGGTCTTGTCTTTCAAGAGTGTCAAGTGTCATGACCAATTAGGTCTAGTGTTCTATTTATAGAAGAGAGGCCATGAATAAAATATTCAATTAAATCAATCTTTTCCAAAATTTATTCAATCTTTATTCCTTAATTAATCAATCATGATCAATCAATTCCCCAATTGATTAATCTTTTCCATAAATGACTAATTTCTTCCATAAGTAATTAGATCATTCCCATAAATGATTAATCACTTCCTTAAGTGATTAATTATTTACATAATTGATTAATTCATGGTTAATGAATTCTTTAATTAATTAACCACCAATTAAATATCACATATTTAATTTTCGGCCTTGAATTAATTAATTTTGCCCAAACACTTTTAGGACTTAAATTAATTAATTCTTTCAATCTTCCATAAATTTATATTTGAACTTCTTCAAATATTAATTTCTCTCATAATAATATATCAATATATATTATATTTGTTTCCCTTAGTAAATTGAACATTTTCAATTTACATTTAATTACTTAGTTGCCTCAAATTACTTTACGAGCTACCAGTGGGACCTTATGGACCTGCAGATCAGAAGCTCCAACGATGTGAGATTAATTGGTTAAACTCATTAACCACAATAATCAATATTCGTTAACTGTGTGTACATTCCACTATAGACTCACAGTTGCACTCTTCTCACTGCAGACATATTTTCTGTGTCCACGGAACTTAGACCAATATCGACTAGTTAGTCCTTCACGAGTGTCCGTAACACTAGCTGGGTCAAATTACCGTTTTACCCCTGGGTCACCTCTATTTCCTTAAGTACCAATTCTCCTCTAATGAACAATCTGTTTATGGTCCAACCATCAAACAGAAAACCCTCTCGTGCCATTGAGAGGGTAGGGCCCTTTGTTCAAGACTCGGAGTAACCACTTAAGGGAACACTCATCTGCTTCCCTAAAGTCGGGAAGGAGTGAATTCCATCTTGTACGATTATGTTCCCAGCTCCCCATTCGATCTTGTCCCCAAAGTGGTAGGCTTATTGAGTCGGCGTATTGGCCACTCTCACCCATACAAATCAAAGGACAATCTCTCATGAGCAGGAGTCCATAATCAACTCAGGATTAAGACTAAGTTGTCTAGGTCGTCCTAGTGAAAATAGAAAACCAACTAGTTAACGGTGTTATAACTAGTGGTTACTATTTCGCGGTCCGGTCTTATGCAAACTCATTGCATAGGATACCCCCACTCGCATGTCTCCTACACGAACGCGTTGGATCGCAGCGTTTGTATCAAATACAAAGTGGGCCGTATCCATAGTGTCACCAGGATAAGGCACCCAGTCTTATCCCTATACTATAGACCCTTTAGGCTGTTTCTTGAACAATTATCCCATATGTCGCTACATATAGTTCAAGACTCATATTACAGCCTCGGATGTCTAGTTTATTGGATTAGGGTTATTATTAGGCAAAGACAAATATAAAATAACTAATTAATAATTAATGGAAAAATATATCAATATTATTTCATTAATATCCGGTCAACGGTTACATTCACTATCTACGAGTTTTAGGGCATAAAACCCAACAGATATGGCCTAACCTAAAGTGCTAGAGATAGGTATCTTGAGAAACTCTTCGCTTTTTAGGTTGAGTCTCAGCGGTTTTAAACATCTCATGATTTAAAATAGCTTTAGATTCAATTGGTCTTAAAACATACAAATTATTCTTCATGTTTGCAGAGCAAACATCAATACCTCTTTTAGTTATGAACGATTCATTAACAGAAAAGAAAATTGAATAACCTCGTTCAATTAAACAAGATAAAGAAATCAAATTTCTTTTTATTTTTGGAACTGTGTACATATTATCTAATATAATGTAATGTTCCTTAGTGAAGAATAATTTTATGTCTCCCACTGCAATAGCCGAGATGAATTCTCCTGTTCTGACTTTAAGAGTCATCTCTCCAGCTCTTAGCTGTTGCAGGAACTTATTCCTTGAAATGAAGAACATACGTGATTAGTGGCATCTGAATCGAGTATCCAGGCAGAATCATCGTTCTCCATTAAACACATTTCCAAGACTAATAAATCGTATTTAGAGTCGTGGATCATGTTTTTCTTGGCTAAGCAGTTAGCCTGAGGACATTCCTCAGTTGAGACCAAACCTAAATTATTTGCCACGAGTTTAGCTTCTAAGTATGTTTTCTTAGTTGTATGTACTAAACCGTTTAACTTGGCACTCGACAGAGCACATACGTTTTTCGACATATTGCTGAAACAAACAAATTAATTCGTATTAGAAACTTGCACCAAACCCATTATACATATTATCCAATCAGATTTACCAAAAGTAATCATCGACCCATATATATTATTGATTTATTTTGCGACGATACTTCAGGGGTTTAGAATAACTGCTACCATAGGGTAGTCAGCTACTCCTCCTCTGAATCGAAATAATCTCGGCTAAATACTATTACCAGAATAACTCTTACTCCAGTAGTTATTAGCTACCGTTAGTTCAGTCAAGACAATCTTGTAAGTGTGACTCGTCATTTTCAGATCGTAGAGGACGGCCCCAACAATGCCACCGTAGGGAAGAGCTGATGTTGCGAATGACCCTAAGAAACCCCATCCATTTATGGAGTTTGCATTTTTCTGAATCCCATGCGCAAGCCCTCCGTAGGGTGATCGCTCTCAGGGCAACTCGCAGGTGGTGCATGGGAATCTCACAGTGCAACATAATGGTGGAGACCGTAGGATATGTTAACACATTTCCTTCACCCACTTACTATGAACACTTTCCCCATTCACCTTGGTATTGACCCATGCAAACACCATCTGTAGGGGACACTCCCAGGGCGCCTCGAGGCCAAGCATGGATCTCATGGTGTGTACACAGGGGGACGTGAGAGTAGAAACTTAATATGGATATTTTGTTTCTATACTTTTCCTCCCACTGAAGTGTACTAAGGTTTACGGGTCTATTACTTAGGAAAATTCCGGCTAAATGAATCTATCTAAGTCTATGCCTTATTAAATAAGGTCTTTACACTAAATGTCTAGGTGAAGTAAACTCTTTTAACTCTTTTAACTCAAGTGCCGATTCGATGCCCAGGTAGGAGGTGTTCCGTAAACCGTCAACTTAACAACCTCCAGCCTTAGACAACATCTAATAGGGTGAGTTCTCTTGTAACCATAGCTTTACAAGATATTGACCTAATAAATGCAAGTTGATCGATTTGGAGGTTCATTAACCTAAGTGAGCATGCATTTATCTTGTTATAGATTTTAAGTCTATCTCGGTTTATAGCGCTTATAACGAACAAAAAATCCATAACTATCTTCATTTGAATATAACCACTATAAACAAGCTAATGAAGTTTCATGCTACATGCTTGGTTCATTTTCATTTTATTAATATAACAATTATATTAACTAATCATAAATGAAATTAAACCATCCAACATGCATCTCCTAAATTACCATAACTATTATACTAATTTCATGAAACTTTTATTCATGCATTCTATTAATATCATAACTCTTATATCATATTAATTAATGCATCATTCATACTTTCCTATGGTGGAATTTTAAATCTGAATGGCATACATTATGCACATAAAATATTATTTAATTAAAACATACATTCAATAATGCATAATTAATTAAATTAACTAAAGTGAATTGGTTTTGGGATTTTTAATCAAGCAAAAACAAAACTGAAATTATTACTATAATAATTTCAAATAGGGCTTGGACCGCTCCCGAACCATTCGGACCGACTCGAACCGCCCTTGGATTGCTTGAAATGGACCAGACCACACCTTTAAGTGAAGAACACACTTGGGCTGGAACTAAAACAGCATGCTAGAATTTTCGGCCATCTTTGAACAGTCTCCAGATTGCTTCAAATTAACGGCATAAATGGACTCTATTGATTATCAAAGTTTACAGACTCCATATGAACACATTAATGCCCATCATCATGTTGTCAATTACAATTAATTCCAACGAATTGAATGATAATTAAATTCAATCCCAAAACCAATTGTCTTTAGTTTCTTAACAGTTTTATCATATGAAAAGCTACCCACCAAGCTAAATTTAATGCATGTTAGGTGCATGCCTTAATCATGCTCTGATACCAATTGTAGGTGTTCATATAACACATGCGAAAGCACTTTTAGGATCGGAGGCAATTAACTGCATTGATTTTAGAAAATGAAAGTATGTTGTCCAAATACCACAAACAGAGTGCAAAATTTGTACCAACCTTTTTGGAGATCGATTCAGCAAATCCTTTTGATTCCTTTAATCATGAGCGGTGCATTGACCCCCTCTATCCTCTGGCCTTAGAACGACTTGTGGGAGTCTATGGTGATAGGGATTGGAAGCGATATGCTTGAGCACTTCAAGCTTTTAGAGAGTTTGAGAGAGTGAGTTTGAGTAGTAATTTTGGCAGCATAACATTACTCCAAAAATCCATCATTCTCCATCTTCTAATCCCCTACTTATAGAGGATTTTCATGAAGGATTGAAATTTCGTAATTCCGTAAAGCGGAAGCGTGATTGGGACCAATTTGTAATTAATTTTTGTTTAATCTAAAATACCAATACATTGGCAATAAACTTAGAACTATTCTAGATTTATATTAAGGCTAAGCATACAAAAATATTAAATCTAAATCTAATTTATATAGTAACAAATTACTTACTCTCGTTGACGACTCAGATTAAATTCATCAATTGATTGTGAAATAATCATGAACTAGTGCGAACACCACCACTATGGCTACACCGATATGAATCTAAGACTTCTTGAAGCAAGAGATTTGTGGGAGTCTTTTGGGAGAGATCTCTTAGAGAAGGAGAGACAATGGGATGCCTTTCACCCCACCCCAGGGGTCCTATATATAGTAAAGGCTAAGACCTTTTTCCTAATAGGAAAAGGAAGGTTTTTTCCTAATAGGAAAAGGTCTCTAACTTTAATAAATAATTAATTAAAATTAATTAATTACCCAATCAAATATCATATATTTAATCTTAGAGATTTTATTAAAATTAAAATTAATATGAATCCAATTCATATTAAATTTATTTGAACTCTTTCAAATATTTTCTCTCAAGAATAAATTTTTGAAATTTAATTCAAAAATTATATTATAAAGTTTCATAAACTTTATATTATAATGCATCAATATACATTATATGATTTCCCAAATAAATTGAACACTTTCAATTTAAAATTTATATTTATTTGTTTCAAGTCTCTTTACGAGCTACAAGGGGACCTAATGGACCTACAAATCAGAAGCTCCAACGATACGAGACTAATTGGCTAAACTCATTAACCAAGTTTGTCTTCTTTCGTTAACTGTTGGTCACTCCACTATAGACCCACAGTTCCACTCTTCTCACTGCAGAATATTTCTGTGTCCATAGATATCGACCAATAACAACAAGTTAGTCCTTCACGAGTGTTCGTAACTCCAGTTGGGTAAAATTACCTACCCCTAAGTTACCTCTACTTCCTTAAGTATCAGTGCTCCTCTAATGAACAACTTGTTTGTGGTCCAACCATCAAACATAAAATCCCTCTCGGACCAGTAAGAGGGTAGGTCCCTTTGTTCAAGACCTGGAGACACCAGTTAAGGGAACACTCATCTACTTCCTCAAAAGTCGTGAAGGAGTGAATTCCATCTTGTGTGATTATGTTTCCAGCTCCCCACTCGGTCTTGTCCCCAAAATGGTAGGCTTATTGAGTCGGCGTACTGGCCACTCTCACCCATACAAATCAAAGGACAATCCCTCGTGAACAGGAGTCAATAATTCACTCAGGATTCAGACTAAGTTGCCTAGGTCATCCTAGTGAAATAGAAACTTAACCAGTTAACGGTGTTATAGATAGCGGTTACTATTTCGCGGTCCGGTCTTATGCAAACTCATTGCATAGGATACCCCCACTCGCATGTCTTCTACATGGACGCTTTGGATCAATACGTCTGTATCAGGATAAGGTATCCAACCTTATTCTTGTACTATAGACCTTTTAGGTTGTTACTTGAACATCGATCTCCATATGTCCCCACATACTAGTTCAAGTTACATACAAACAACATTGGATCTTAGCTTATTGGATTTGGGTCAAATAGTGCAATATTTAACAATAACATTTGATTGCAGAAACTAAATAACACTTTATTAAACACAAGTATAAAATTTGTTTACATTCACTATCTACGAGTTTTAGGGCATAAAACCCAACAAACTCTCACTTGAACTAAAACTCTAGTTTAGTGGGATGTACAATAATCTATTCAGCAGTGGGTGTATAAAACATATACAATGTACAAATACAATAAACTAGGGCATCACTATACCCATTACATAATGGTATCATTATACGCATTACATTTCTCCAACTTGCCCTAGATTTCATCTTTGTACATAACTCAAAGACCTAGACCTTCTAGATTACCCTCATACCCTTTAGTCGAGAGAGCCTTCGTGAATATTTCAATTTAATTCAATGTGCTTGCTTGTCTTGGTTTGCAAAGTTCTTATGAATTTGCAACAGCACCACTGTATCACTATAAAGTCTGATGGGCAAGTTCACTTTTGGAACACATTCCAAATCAGTCAAGAATTTTCTAAGCCTTACAGTCTCTATCGCTACTTCACAAGCAGCTATATTTTCGGCTTATATAGTCATGACTGTAATTATGCCACACTATAGCTCCTTTGTAAAGTTTGACCATGGATACTGGTTGATATCTGCTGACTATCCCTACAACATAACAGATGTCAGACCTCGTGTAGAGCATTGCATACATTAAGCTGTCCACAGCGGAGGCGTAGGGAATCCGTCTCATATCCTCAATCTATTGAGGTGTCTTAGGACACTATTCATTAGACAAGTGAACCCCATGCGTGAAAGGAAATAAGCCCTTCTTGGAGTTCTGCATTGAATATCGAGACAACATTTTGTCAATATACGTAGCTTGAGACAGGGCTAGCCTTTTTTTCTTCCGATCCCGGATTATTTGGATTCCAAGAACATATTGGACGTCTCCTAAATCTTTCATTTGGAATTGGGCCGCTAGCCATTCTTTTATGTCAGAAAGATATCCTTATCAGTCTTAAAATCCATGTTAGTGTATCCTGTAAGGATCAAATCCTTAGTCCCATACACGGCATATAATTCCTCTTTCTCCTCAGATACTGGAGGATATTCTTAACGGTTTTCCAGTGATCAAATTTTTTATTAGATTGATACTTACTGACAATCCCTAATGCATTGGGCATTCGTCTCATGTTCTCAACTTCTTGAGGTGTCTCAGGAAACAGTTTCTTAGACAAAATGAATTACACGCCTGAAAGGTAGTGAACCCTTCTTGGAATTTTGCATCTTATATCTAACTAACATCTTGAAGATATAAGACAGTTGAGACAAGGCTAGCTTTTTATTCTTATGGTTCCTAACGATTTGGATCCGAAGAACAAACTTAGCTTTTCCAAATTTTCATTTGGAAATGAGCTGCTAGTTTGTTTTACTAGTCAGTAAGATAACCTACATCATTCCCAATGACTAGGATATCAATCACATACAACACTAATAAAACTACTGAACTATTGACGATCTTCTTGTTAAGACAAGATTCATCAACGTTCTTGATCAAAGCCAAAAGATTTGATCACAATATCAAATCTTATATTCCAAGATCGAATTGCTTAGGTCAATCCATGAATAGATTACTTAAGCTTGCAAACCCTTTTGCTTCTGATCTTGTTAAATGAACCATTCTGCTTGAGACATGTAGATACTCTTTTCAAGATTACCATTCAAAAGGGTAGTCTTGACATCCATTCTGAATGGACAAGAGTTCTGAAAAACTTCAGCATGTCGACAGGAGATAAGAATTTCTTACAGTCCCCTGTCTCTTGGTATAACCCTTTGCCATAAGTCCAACTATAAGATTACGTCTCGTTTCTTATTGTAGATTCCATTGTAATCCATAGGTGTTACTAAAGGGGATAAAAGCCCCTACGCAGCGGAAGCGCATCGATTGGACCTTACGCTGTATATTAATTAACATTAAAATACCGTTACGAAAAACTCAAATAAAATTTAAACACACTTTAAAGTTGCTGGAAAATAGTTATAAACATGCTTGAAAATTAAATCTAATTTATTTTCATGATTTTCTAAAGAAAAGGGAAAGAACCGTTACAAACCTTCGTTGTAGACTTGATCGTTCTTCGCCAACAACGCTCCAACAGACAAAAACGCAGCAGCCTCCTTGTCTTTTAATCGCTAGAAATTTCTTCTTGATTGACACAATAACCACAGAGGTTACACCGGTATGTCTCTAAGTCTAGGAGGCAAAAGACTTGTGGGAGTCTTTCTCTAAGAGGGAGGCTAGAGAGAATTCTAGGTCTTGTCTTGAGAGTCTAAGAGCAAGAGGAGAGTGTATTGAACCAATTAGGTCTAGTGGTCTATTTATAGAAGAGAGGCCATGAATAAAATATTCAATTAAATCAATCTTTTCCAAAATTGATTCAATCTTATTCCTTATTTAATCAATCCATGATCAATCAATTCCATAATTGATTAATCTTTTCCACAAATGACTAATGACTTCCATAAGTGATTTAATCATTTCCATAAATGATTAATCACTTCCTTAAGTGATTAATTATTTCCATAATTGATTAATTCCCGGTTAATGAATTCTTTAATTAATTAACCACCAATTAAATATCACATATTTAATTTCCAGCCTTCAATTAATTGTTGGGATTGGTGCCCTAAAACTCGTAGATAGCGAATGTTAAACGAATTATATACTTATTCGATAAAGGTGTTATCGAGATTGATTCAGTAAAAGTCATTACTGAATAAATTAAATTGCACATATAATAACCCAAATCCAATAAACTAAGATCCATGGCTATAGGATGAACACTTGAGCTTTATGTAGAGACATAAAAGTGGATCAAGCTTGAGTAATAGCCAAAACGGTCTATAGTATAGGAATAGGGTTGGGTACCTTATTCTGGAGACACTATGAGAAGCGGCCCACTTTATAGATGGTATAGATGATGTGATCCTAAATCATCCATGTAGAGACATGCGAGTGGGGGTGTCCTATGCAATGAGTTTGCATAAGACCAGGACCGAGAAATAAGTCGCTCTCGCTTTATAACACCGTTTACTGACGAGACTGACTATTTCATGTGATGACCTAGGTAACTCGATCTTAATCCTGAGATAACTATGAACTCCTGTTTATTCGAGCTTATCCTTAGATCTGCATAGGTGAGAGTGGCTCAGTATCGCCGACTCAATAAGCCTCCCATTTCAGGGATAGGAACGGGTAGATAGCTGGGGACATAGTCGTGCAAGAAGGAATTCACTCCTACCCAAATAAGGGATAGTAGAGAGGTTGTTCCCTTAAGTGCTGACTCCGCGGCTTGAACAAAGGGATCCCGCCCTCTCATTGGCCCGAGAGGGACTCGGTTTATTGGTTGGACCATAAACCAATTGTTCATTAGAGGATCAGTGGGACTTAAGGAACTAGAAGTACTATAGGGGTAAAACGGCTTATTGACCTAGCTATAGCTACGAACAACCTGTGAAGGATCGACTTACTAATCATGGTTAAATCAAGTGGACGAAAATATATCTATAGTGAGGGGAGTGCAACTATCGGGCTATAGTGGAGTGTCCCGATAGTTAACGAATGTTGGCTAGCTTGGACAATGAGATTAGTCGGTTAGCCTCGAATCGTTGGAGCCCATGATCTATAGGTCCATTAGGTCCCCCTACTAGCTCATATCGGAATTAAGCCTAGAACAAAAGATAGGAAGCTTTGAATCGTTCAAAATCGGGAAAAAGGGTATTATCGTAAATTGTGTTTGACACAATAATTTAATTATGAATTAAATTAGAAGATGAGAGATGAAGTATTTAAAAGTGTTTTGAATACTATATATATGTATTAGGAATCATATATATGGAATTGCACAAGATAACAAAGATTAATTAGATTAATCATATCAAAATGAATTTGAAAATTTTCAAATTAATTACCAAGCAATCAATTTCAATTTAGAATTGAAATTGGGGGTAATTTGCAAGCTTGAAATTTGATTTCAATTTGAATTTAGTGGATTTAGTTGGAAATCCACTTAATGCATGATCATTCAAAGTGGAAAGACAACTCACTCATGCATTGTTGCATGTCTTGTGTAGTGTACACCTAGAATCCACTTGAGCTTGCAAATACACCATGTGTCTTGTTTCTTGAGGCTTGGCTTTGCATGGAGAATGTCTTTAAAAGGAGTTTGAATCATATTCAAACATAAGAGAGTCATTTCCTTAATGCTATGCTGCTGGAATTTGGACTCAAAGTTCTCTCATCTCTCATTCTTCTCCATTGTTTGATGCTTCAAGCATTCCCTTCCCATTCCCTATCTTATATAGACTCCCACAAGTCGTTCTTGGCCCGGAGTATAGTAGGGAAGACTCTAGAGGTTGTCCAAGGGGCATAGGAGAGGCAAACACCACAAGGAGTTCAACATAAGTGAGCTACAAAGGTTGGTGTTTTCTAAACTCTCTATTCTGTCTTTTCTAGAACATGCATGCTTTAGGAGTAAAATTGAATGTCTTAAGTGCTTTCGATCTTCAATTGCTTCCGCATGTGTAATATGTACACCTTCATTAATTAATTTGCCCAAATATATTTTAGGTCTTAAAATTAATTAATTCATTATTTGAACTCTTTCAAACTTCCATAAATTTTTATTTGAGTTTCTTCAAATATTAATTTCTCTCATAATAATATATCAATATATATTATATTGTTTCCCTTAGTAAATTGAACATTTTCAATTCACATTTATTACTTAGTTGCCTCAAATTACTTTATGAGCTACCAGTGGGACCTAATGGACCTGCAGATCAGAAGCTCCAACGATGTGAGATTAATTGGTCAAACTCATTAACCACATTAATCAATATTCATTAACTGTGTGTACATTCCACTATAGACTCACAGTTGCACTCTTCTCACTGCAGACATATTTTCTGTGTCCACGGATGAAGACCAATATCGACTAGTTAGTCCTTCACGAGTGTCCGTCACACCAGCTGGGTCAAATTACCGTTTTACCCCTGGGTTATTTCTATTTCCTTAAGTACCAGTTCTCCTCTAATGAACAACCTGTTTGTGGTCCAACCATCAAACAGAAAACCCTCTCGTGCCATTGAGAGGGTAGGGCCCTTTGTTCAAGACTCGGAGTTACCAATTAAGGGAACACTCATCTGCTTCCCTAAAGTCGGGAAGGAGTGAATTCCATCTTGTACGATTATGTTCCCAGCTCCCCATTCGGTCTTGTCCCCAAAATGGTAGGCTTATTGAGTCGGCGTATTGGCCACTCTCACTCATGCAAATCAAACGACAATCTCTCATGAGCAGGAGTCCATAATCAACTCAAGATTAAGACTAAGTTGTCTAGGTCGTCCTAGTGAAATAGAAAACCAACTAGTTAACGGTGTTATAACTAGCGGTTACTATTTCGCGGTCCGGTCTTATGCAAACTCATTGCATATGATACCCCCACTCGCATGTCTTCTACACGAACGTGTTGGATCATAGCGTTTAAATCAAATACAAAGTGGGTTGTATCCATAGTGTCACCAGGATAAGGCACCTAGTCTTATCCCTATACTATAGACCCTTTAGGTTGTTTCTTGAACAATGATCCCATATGTCGCTACATATAGTTCAAGACTCATATTACAGCCTAGGATGTCTAGTTTATTGGATTAGGGTTATTTTTAGGCAAACAAAAATATAAAATAACTAATAACATTTAATGGAAAAATATATCAATATTATTTCATTAATATCCGGTCAACGGTTACATTCACTATCTACGAGTTTTAGGGCATAAAACCCAACAGTTACCCCATTAGATAGATCTACAATATTCTAGATGGAATTGAAATCACATATTTCAATTCTGAGTCCATTGCTTTAATCCAATTGGTTCTTGTTAACATCATTCATTGCCTTTCTCTAAGACAATGAATCATCTAAGTCATCATCAGGTATGACGATCTGGGCTTCAATTAAGCCCATGTAACGGTCAAATTGTAGAACAATCCTCCCACTATATTGAGGCACCCTCAACTCTTGAGATAGATGTAACTAACCAGTTATATTGGCCCTATCAACAACTCTTGTTAAAAGTCCAGCATCATCAACAACCCTTGTTTACTTATCAACAACTCTTGTTGATATTTCTGTAGCTCCATCAGTTAATTTACTTAAAACGATCTTACTTTGTGGCTTATTATTTCTTATGTGGTCTTCTTCTGAGAATTTAGCATTTGTCGGTACAAATTCTTTATTCTCTTGAGGATTGAAGAAGGATCCACATCTCTCGTTTTCATGGGGTAGCCTACGAATAGGTATATTGTTCGAACAGTGTTCCAATTTCTTTTGGGTTGGCCACAAGCACATGTGTTGGACTCCCCAAAAATAACGTAAACTACTTTTACATTTCGAAAGATGTTTCAGAAACACTTTTGATGAAACATTGTTCGAAATATGCACTGCAGTTTACACTGCATGACTCCAAAACGTGTCAGGCAAATGAGCATAGCTCATAATGAATCGAATCATATTCAATAGGGTTCTATTTCTCCTATCTGATACACCGTTTTCCCTAAGGTGTTTTCAGGGGTTTGAGAGTTGAGATTCCATATTCTATCAAATAGTTCTTGGAATCTCAAGTCTCATATACTTTATACCTCGATCAGATCGAAGTGTTTTTATCATCTCACCTAACAAGTTTCCAACTTCAGTCTCAAACCACTTTGAATTTCTCAAGAGCTTTAGACTTAAGTTGCATTAGGTTGAGATACCCATACCTTGAATAATTATATATAATATAGATGAATTATTCATGCCCTCCCACTACTTTAACATATTGGATCACAAGGATCCAAATGTACAAGCTCCAAGGGCTCTTTGGCTCTATAGTTCTTTTAAAGCAAAAGAATCTACCAGTCATATTGCCCTTAAGGCATGACCTATAAGGTAGCAGAGAGTTATCTTCTAACTTGCTTAGAAGTATACTATTGACCAATCTCCCAATCATATTGAGGTAAATATGTCCTAACCTTAAGTGCCAAAGAAAGGTATTTTCCTTTAGGAGAAATCCTTTGCCTTTCAATTCTTTGAGTAGTAGCAGCCTCTGGCAACACAGTGTTTATGACTGCCTTACTCTTGATTAGACTTAAAAAAATTTATGTTATTTTTCAGTTCAACTAAACAAAAGTTAACTTCCTTTCTTGAAATGAACTGTTCTAGCAGGAAAAGGTAAAGAGTAACATTGTTCCAGCCAATAAGATGCAGAAATCAAATTTCTTTTGATCTTAGGAATTATATACACATTATCTAATAATATGTATTTGCTCCCACTGGGAAAAATAACCTAACGTTCCCCATTGCTACAACCAAGACAACCTCTCTAATTCAATATTTTGAGATTTATCTCAATAGCATGAAGCTATTGCCAGGAATTCATTCCTTTTAATAAGAAGAACAAACGTGATGTGTGACTATGAATCAAGTATTCGAGTAGAATCATCATTCTTCACAAATTACGCTTCCAAGACTAGTAAATCGAATTTACTGTCTTTGGACAAGTCTTCTTTGGCTGAGCAAGGCTCAATGTCACATTCTTTAATAACACTTCTTAATGAATTAAACATTTGGGGTATGAGAACATTTCTCTGTTAAGCCTAATCTTAAATTATTCGCCACAAATTAATCGTTTAAATTTGTTGTATAATCATCGTTATTTATAAAATGGGCATAAGACTATGCACATATGAAAACATTGAATCGCTGAAATAACAAATCACTTGATTATTTATCGCACTAACCCATTATAAGAGCAATACAAACAATTGCATCCAACCCAATCAATTTAGCAAAAACAAGCAATCATAGAACCCTAAGACTATTGATTTAATTTTGCAACGATGTTTCAGAGGTTTAGAAAAACAGCTACCGTAGGGCAGGCAGCTACTCTTCCTCTAAATTGAGACAATCTCAGCCAATTCCTATTTCCAGAATAATTCATATTCCAATAGTTCTTAGCTACCATTTTTGAGTCAGGAATTATTAACACATTAACAATTTCCCGTAAGTGTGACCCTCCATTTTTCAGATCTCAGAGGTCGGCCCCAACAATGCTACAGTAGGGAAAGTCAAAGTTGGAAATGGTCCTAAGAAACCCTATCCATTTCTAGAGTTTGCGTTGTTCTGACTCCCATGATCAAGCCCTCCATAGGGTGGGGGCGACTCGCAGGTAGATCATGGTGATCTCATGGTGCAACCTAATGGAGGAGACCGTAGGATACGTTGACACGTGTCCTGCTCCGACTTACTATAAAATACTCCCTCATTCGCCTTGATATTAATCCATGCAAACACCATCTGTAGGGGGTCACTCACAGAGTGACTTGAGGCCAAACATGGACCTCACGTTGTGAACTTTTGGGGACGTGAGAGCAAAACTTGATTTATGAAAATCTTATTTTGACATATTTCCTCCCACTAAGTATTTTTATAATTATAGGGTCTATTACTTAGGTAAATTGCTGCTAAGTGAATCTATCTAAGTCTATGCCTGTATATAACTTTTATATATAGGTCTTTTCTCTAATATCTAGGTGGATTAAACACTTTTAATTACCTAGAGACATTGCATGCTAATATATCTATGATTAAAGGTGTGTTTGGTTTAACTTTTCAAGTGTTTAATTTAAAAAAAAAAAATCATTTTGAAAAAAAATTCTAGTGTTTGGCAACCACTAAAAATGACTTATTAGAAAATGAGATTGATAAATAAACTATTTTGAGGGAAACACTTGAAACCAACTTTTTAAAAAAGACCTTTAAGTATACAATAACTTGTGTATAAAAACACTAATGAGGAAATGCAACCAAACATATAAGTGTTTAAATTCTAAACAATTTTTATACAAAATGTTTTTTAAAAAATTCATTCTTGACAAACATTTAAATCAAAATGTATTCCAAACGGACCCATATGTTTGGTTGCATTTCCTCACAAATGTTTTTATACACAAGTTATTGTATACTTAAAAAGTCTGTTAAAAAAAGTTGGTTTCAAGTGTTTGTCTCAAAATGGTTTATTTATCAATCTCATTTTCTAATAAGTCATTTTTAGTGGTTGCCAAGCACTATAAATTTTTTCAAAATGATTTATTTCCAAAATTAAACACTTAAAAAGTTAAACCAAACACACCCTAATTCAAGTCAAGTTCCGGCTCAGTTCCCAGGTAGCAGGTGTTTCGTAAACCGTCATCTTAAGTACCTCCAACCTTAGACAAAACTTTACCGGTAGAGTTTCCTTATAACCAATAGTTATGATCAATCTTTACTCTAAAGATCTAGGTGAATTAAACTCTTTTAATTGACCTAGTGACATTGCATGCTAACATAACTACGGTTAATTCAACTCAAGTTCCAAGTCAGTTCCCAGGTAGCAGGTGTTCCGTAAACCATCATCTTAAGTACCTCCAGCCTTAGACAGAACTTCATCGGGAGAGTTCCCTTATAACCATAGTAATGTAAACTCTTTACTCTAAAGATCTAGGTGAATTAAACTTTTTTAATAAACCTAGTGAGATTGCATGCTAACATTTAACTATGATTAATTCAACTCCGGTATTCCGGGTTAGTTCCCAGGTAGGAGGTGTTCCGTAAACCGTTATCTTAAGTACCCCAGTCTTAGACATAACTTAACCAGTGAAGTTCCCTTATAATCATAGTAATGTTTTTCCTACTTAGTCAATTAAAACTATTTTTAATTCTAAGTAAGAAAATAATTATAATCCTATTAGAATTATAATGAGCTTAGGTCTAATTAATTTTAAACATTTTAAAATTAATTCATTGTAACCTAAGGTCCTACGTTCGCATGCAACTCTTTGTTATAGGTTGACGGTTTCTAATCAATTACATGAAAGTTGACATTAATATAATATAACTCTTATATTAATCGAATTAATGACATGTTCAATGCTATTTCATTTTCATTTAATTAATATAACATTTTATATTAAATCATACATGAAAACAAGCATTGATTTATATTTATTGTTTTCATTCATAATATAACTAATTATATTAATTCTCATGAAAATAATCCTAAGTGCTACATTAATTAAATATAACAATTATATTTAGCTAAATTAATGTCATGCATCATTCTTCACCAATTTCATATATTTAATATAACAATTATATTAAATAACTCATGAAATTTAATTCATGCATAATTACCATACATTATAACAATTATCTATAATCTATAATCTATAATATATATAAAAGTACGAATGTGGAAGAAACTTTTTTTTGCACAATAATATCCTTGATTTTTTACTTAATACCTATATTGCCCTTCATTTAAAACTTTTATTAAATTACAAATTAAAACAATCATGGTACATTCACCAAAATTGTGTTGAACTGGTTTAAAAAAAAATGTGTTGAACCATTTATTATATCATTTAAAAACCAAAATTGGGATAATTAATTGCTAAAAATTAAATTTAAAAACATGAAAAATGAACATAATAATAATAATTAATTAAAGGGATAAAACGTAAATTTCAAATTCATTGCACATTTGTTGTCTTAAATCTCAAATCATGGATCCACATAACCTTATAAAAAAATTGATTCAAATTCATTTCTCCCAACTATTCATTATATTCCCTAAAATCTCTCCACCTTCCTCTCTTGTTTAAACTTCAACTCTCATTTGTTAGTTATGGATTAAAGCCTCTGCTATTTATTCCCTACCCTTTGTCTTCCTCTCTCTTATGGTTTGTGGTTCTTCTTTTGTAACTTCTTCTGCCTCTCCTTATTTCAAGAAAGAATGAGAAGAATCCCTCTCAATTTCATTTATGCCCTTTGTTACTCAGAAGCTCCCTATGAGATACTGCAAGCAACATTCACGTCCATTTAGAAACATCATCTACTTCATTGATTGTTGCAGCAAAGTTAGATTTAGAAGCCACAAGCCCATAATCAATTAGATAATTTGTTGACAAGAAATGTTCGGAATAATGTAATTGCTTTCATTGGTGAATTTTGCTTCTTCCCTTATCTTTCTTGTATGTGTGTCTTCCATACCTTTTCTTTAGCTACATTTTCATCTTTATTGTAGCTATGTCTATTTTTTATTATGATATAGTTGCACATCTCAGACGATCCAAAGTGTCACAAATTTTGATTGAAGAACACCCACCTTGAGTGAATGTAGTTGTCGCCTGACTCTAGAGACCTACCCATGTTTTTATATTTTGTTTTGTGTTGTTTATCCCTACTTTAAATAAAATTAAAAAAAAAAATTGCATATCCATACTTATGTTAAATTAGCACAAATTCATATTAATACAATTTAAAAATTTTCATACTCTATTAAAAATGCATTAATATGATATTTACTCTTTTTATGTTTATAAAACATTTAATTCAAGTAATATTATTACAAAATTATAACAAGCCACATTTGATATTAAAAAAAAAAAATCAAAATTTGAAAATGGAGAGATTTAGTAGATGTTTTTCCCCTTAGAAATATATATCTTTCTTTCTAATTAATTAAATAAAATTTTGTTTAAAAAAGAAAAGAGAATTTAAATAACATATTAAACAATTTTAAAACATTTACTATGTCTTTGTTATTTAATATATTTTCAAGTACTTTATGAATAAAATTAAATTCATGGAAAGAAATAAGGTTAACATATACATATACCTATATATTTAAAGTTAACTATCAATGAGAAAATACATACAAATATATAACATTGATTTTTTTTCATATACACTGTCTATCTAATAAAATAGATTTTCTATATTTAAACATATGGTTAAAGAAAAACAAATGTAGACATGGTTTTTTTTACTCACTTTATGATCTCTTACCATATTATTGAAATAATAATGATAATAACAACCACAATACAAATATAGTGCTCAACCATTTATGGATTATGCCTACCTTCTCTCTACTCACCTCTCTCTTTTTTCTCATTGAATTTAGTTTTACAAATAACCTTTAATTATTCTAACTATTAATTAATAACTATTTTCAACCATTTGAACATAACTAGAGTACTTGGTCTATTTTTTTTTTAAAGTATTTAGTGACAAACTGTAATTTTTTTTAAACAAAAGAAAAAAAAAATTATAATTCATAATTATTTTGTTATGTTAAACCATTTATGCATAGTTTCAAATTTTATATTATAAGATTCATTTTTAAAAGAGAAAAACCACGTGCAAACACACGTGTTAAAAATCTAGTAACATAAATATGCATGAAAACATGCTTAACCTATGGTGAGAATTTAAGCTATATGACATCCATAAAACAAATAAATAGCAATTGAACTGGTTAATTTTGGCCCCTAGGATAAAATAAAGCATAAATTACAATAATTATAGCTAAATTCTATCCTAAAAGTCCTTCTGCAGCTCCAAATACTGGTCTAGACTGCTCGAACCGACACGAAACACTTGGAACCAGCTACGAAAACCACGAACCGAGATGGACCATGCGAACCAGACCGCCCGCTACCTCGAACCACCTGAAACATGTCTTCGCACCGCACATCGTGACAGCATCGCGATGCTGCAGCTTCTTCTCGTCGTGACAGCATCGATTTTACATAAAAATACCCTAAACACCAGACCCTTACATGATCAAATCACATAAAAAACAGTAAAATCTATGGTCATAAAATTAACCTAAACAGTTCAATG
Organism: Luffa acutangula; assembly: GCA_036850905.1. Classification (NCBI taxonomy): domain Eukaryota; kingdom Viridiplantae; phylum Streptophyta; class Magnoliopsida; order Cucurbitales; family Cucurbitaceae; genus Luffa; species Luffa acutangula. Next base: position 26,583,877 of record CM072088.1, on the reverse strand, counting down.
CAAACCATACATACATTATGCATTAATCAATCCCACCAATAGCCAATGCAAATTTTAGAGAAAAAAAATTAGATCTACGATCGGCTTTGATACCAATTGAAGGATTGAAATTCCGTAATTCCGTAAAGCGGAAGCGTGATTGGGACCGATTTGTAATTAATTTTTGTTTAATCTAAAATATCAATACATTGGCAATAAACTTAGAACTATTCTAGATTTATATTAAGGCTAAGCATACAAAAATATTAGATCTAAATCTAATTTATATAGTAACAAATTACTTACTCTCGTTGACGACTCAGATTAAATTCACCAATTTCTTGTGAAATAATCATGAACTAGTGTGAACACCACCACTGTGGCTACACCGGTATGACTCTAAGACTTCTTGAAGCAAGGGACTCGTGGGAGTCTTTTGGGAGAGATCTCTGAGAGAAGGAGAGACAATGGGATGTCTTTCACCCCACCACCCCAGGGGTCCTATATATAGTAAAGGCCAAGACCTTTTTCCTAATAGGAAAAGGAAGGTCTTTTCCTAATAGGAAAAGATCTCTCACTTTAATAAATAATTAATTAATTTCATAATTAATTAATTATCCAATTAAATATCATATATTTAATCTTAAGAATTTTATTAAAATTAAAATTAATATGGATCCAATTCATATTAAATTTATTTGAACTCTTTCAAATATTTTCTCTCAAGAATAAATTTTTGAAATTTAATTCAAAAATTATATTATAAAGTTTCATAAACTTTATATTATAATGCATCAATATACATTATATGATTTCCCAAATAAATTGAACACTTTCAATTTACAATTTATATTTATTTGCTTCAAGTCTCTTTACGAGCTACCAGGGGACCTAATGGACCTACAAATCAGAAGCTCCAACGATACGAGACTAATTGGCTAAACTCATTAACCAAGTTAGTCTTCATTCGTTAACTGTTGGTCACTCCACTATAGACCCACAGTTCCACTCTTCTCACTGCAGAATATTTTTGTGTCCACGGATATCGACCAATAACAACAAGTTAGTCCTTCACGAGTGTTCGTAACTCCAATTGGGTAAAATTACTGTTTTACCCCTAAGTTACCTCTACTTCCTTAAGTATCAGTGCTCCTCTAATGAACAACCTGTTTGTGGTCCAACCATCAAACAGAAAATCCCTCTAGGACCAGTAAGAGGGTAGGGCCCTTTGTTCAAGACCTGGAGACACCACTTAAGGGAACACTCATCTACTTCCTCAAAAGTCGAGAAGGAGTGAATTCCATCTTGTGTGATTATGTTTTCAACTCCCCACTCGGTCTTGTCCCCAAAATGGTAGGCTTATTGATTCGGCGTACTGGCCACTCTCACCCATACAACAATCCCTCGTGAACAGGAGTCCATAATTCACTCAGGATTCAGACTAAGTTGCGTAGGTCATCCTAGTGAAATAGAAACCTAACAAGTTAACGGTGTTATAGCTAGCGTTTACTATTTCGCAGTCCGGTCTTATGCAAACTCATTGCATGGGATACCCCCACTCGCATGTCTACTACATGGGTGCTTTGGATCAATACGTCTGTATCAAATACAAAGCGGGTCGTATCACATAGTGTTACCAGGATAAGGTACCCAACCTTATCCTTGTACTATAGACCTTTTAGGTTGTTACTTGAACATCGATCCCCGTATGTCCCAAAATACTAGTTCAAGTTACATACAAACTACCTTGGATCTTAGGTTATTGGATTTGGGTCAAATAGTGCAATATTTAACAATAACATTTTATTGTAGAAACTAAATAACACTTTATTAAACACAATTATAAAATTTGTTTACATTCACTATCTACGAGTTTTAGGGCATAAAACCCAACATTTCATGCATTTTAGATTCACCAATGCAAGACACATGGAGATGAGAATGACCTTAGTGGATTCTAGGTGTTCTATGGAGGTTACATGCAAAGATGCATGTGTGTGGTGTTATTCCACTATCTTCATCCATGCAAGAGTGGATTTAGATGTGTAATCCCACCATCTCCATCCATGCAAGATTTAATTTCTACTCTTGGATTTAATTTAAAATGCAATTCTCAATTGCCTTTCAAATGATCAATTAATTGAACTATTTAAACTAATAATATGACATTAATCAAATTAATTGATATCACCTAATTCAATCCACTAATCTTGAATTTACATAAATTCAAGATTGAAATCTCTATCTCAAATTTTAATTGAAAACAATTCATAATCATTTTTAAAATAAAAGAATAATTAATTAAACAATTTAATCAATTATGTAATATTAATTTAATATCATATATCAAATTAATACTATGCACCTAATATGAATCCCTATTCATATATATTGTATTTAAATCATATTTAAATACTTTACTCTCTCAATTAATAGTTTAATTCACAATTAAACTATTTTGTCGATAATATCGTACATAGTCGACACTAATTCCCTAAACCGATTTTAAACGATTCAAACCTTCTTATCACTATGTTCTAAGGTATAATCCGTATGAGCTAGCAGGGGGACCTAATGGACCTACAGATCATGGGCTCCAACGATCCGAGGTTAACCGACTAATCTCATTAACCTAACTAACCAACATTAGTTAACTACCGGGACACTCCACTATAGTCCTTAGTTGCATTCCCCTCACTGTAGATATATTTTTGTCCCCCTGATATAACCATGATTAGTAATTCAATCCTTCACAGATTGTTCGTAACAATAGCTTGGTCAAATGTCTGTTTTACCCCTATAGTACTTATTGTTCCTTAAATCCCACTGATCCTCTAATGAACAATTGGTTTATGGTCCAACCAACAAACCGAGTCTCTCTCGGGCCAATGAGAGGGCGGGATCCCTTTGTTCAAGCCCCGGATACAACACTTAAGGAAACAACCTCTCTATTATCCCTAATTCGGGTACGAGTGAATTTCTTCTTGCAGGACTATGTCCACAGCTATCTACCCGTTCCTATCCCTGAAATGGGAGGCTTATTGAGTCGGCGATGCTGAGCCACTCTCAACCATGAAGATCTAAGGATAAGTCCGAATAAAGAGGAGTTCATAGTTAGCATAGGATTAAGATCGAGTTACCTAGGTCATCACATAAAATAGTCAGTCTTGTCTGTAAACAGCGTTATAAAGAAAGAGTGACTTATTTCTCGATCTCGATCTTATGCAAACTCATTGCATAGGACGCTCCCACTTGCACGTCTCTACATGGACGATTTAGGATCACATCGTCTATACTATCTACAAAGTGTGTCGCGTCTCATAGTGTCCCCAAGATAAGGTACCCAGCTCTATCCCTATACTATAGACCGTTTTGGCTATTACTCGAGTCTAATCCACTTTTATGTCTCTACATAAAGCTCAAGTGTTCATCCTATAGTCAGGGATCTTAGTGCATTGGATTTGGGTTATTTAGCGTGCAATTTACGTATTCAGTAACGACTTTACTGTATGAATCTCAACAACGTCTTTATCGATCTAGTATATATTCGTTTAACATTCACTATTTACGAGTTTTAGGGCACCAATCCCAACAGCTGAGATTATCTATCCAATTGCATATAGCAATTAGGTAAGCACTGTTCAATGTGTTCCTAAGAAAGGAGGTGTTACGATAGTGACTAATAAAGACAATGAGTTGATCTCAGTGAGGACAGTAACTAGCTGGAGCATTTGTATGGATTACAGGAGGCTTAACAAAGCCACTCGTTAGGACCATTTCCCTCTACCATTTATTGACCAGATGTTGGATAGGTTGGCTTGTCAGGCCTACTACTGTTTCTTAGATGGTTATTCTGGGTATAACCAGATTACAATTGATCCTAATGATCAGGAAAAAAACACTTTCACCTGTCCTTATGGGACGTTTGCCTTTAGGCGAATGCCTTTTGGCCTTTACAATGGTCCAACAACATTTCAGCGGTGTATGTTAGCAATTTTTTCTGATATAATTCAGTCCACTGTTGATGTATTTTTCAGTTTTTGGAGGGTCTTTTCAGCATTGTTTGAATAATTTAGGTAAGGTGTTAAGGAGATGTGAGGATACTCATCTAGTTCTTAATTGGGGAAAATGACACTTCATGGTGAAGGAGGGCATAGAGGTTATTGAGAAGTTAGAACCACCAAATTCAGTTGAAGGGATTCGAAGCTTTTTAGGTCATGCTGGATTTTATAGAAGGTTCGTAAAGGATTTTTCAAAAATTAGTAAACCTCTTTGTAACTTTTTGTGTGCTGATAGTATTTTTGACTCTAATGAAGATTGTAGGAAGGCTTTTGAGACTTTAAAGGATGCTTTAATCTCTGCCCCCATTCTTTGTGCACCTAACTGGAATTTACCATTTGAGGTAATGTGTGATGCCAGTCATGTTGCAGTAGGTGCAATGCTGGGGCAAAAGCAGGGCAAACTTATCCATCATATCTATTATGCAAGTAGGGTTTTGAATGAGGCACAAATCAACTATACAACTACTGCAAATGAGTTTTTAGCAATTGTGTTTGCCTTTGAGAAATTCCACCCATATTTAGTTGGTTTCAAAGTCACGGTTTTCAGAGATCATGCAGCAATAAGGTACTTGATGTCTAAAAATGATGCAAAGCCTAGATTGATTCGTTTGTTTTGTTATTGCAGGAATTCGACTTGGAGATAAAGGATAAGAAGGGATAGGAAAATGTTGTTGCAGATCATTTATCTCGTCTTGATCCAACATCATCTTTGCTAGAGCAATCTGTCATTTCTGATTCATTTCTAGATGAACAACTTTTTGCTGTTGAGATAAAGGTAGTGAATAATACTCCTTGGTATGCTGATATAACCAACTTTTTGGTAAAGCGAGCCATTTCTATTGATATGGATTGGAGGTAGGTGCAAAGGTTTAAGCAGGATGCAAAATTCTTTTATTGGGATGCCCCATTTATGTATAAACAGTGTTCTGATGGTATTAATCGAAGATGTGTTTCAGGTGATGAAGCAAAGGAAATCTTGGAGCAATGTCACTCTTCGCCGTATGGAGGTCATTTTAGCTGTCAGAGGACAGTTGTGAGGATTTTGCAATGTGGATTATTCTTGCCTTCTTTATTTAATTATGCCCATTGGTTCTATCAGCAATGTGGTGCTTGCCAAAGGATAGGAAATTTAGGACTCAGAGATGAAATGCCTCTTACTTATATTTTAGAATTAGAATTATTCGACGTATGAGATATTGATTTTATGGGGCAATTTCCCCCCTCTAATATTAATATTTTCATCTTATTGGCAGTTGATTACATGTCCAAATGGGTAGAGGCCATTGCATGCCATCAGAATGACGCTAAGACGGTTTCAAGGTTTCTCCAATCGCACATTTTTGTGCGGTTTGGGACACCTAGAGCTCTTGTGAGCGATGAGGGTACACACTTTGTGAACAATGTTTTGACTATGTTTCTAGCTAAGTATGGAATTAAGCATAGGATAGCTACCCTTTATCACCCACAAGCAAATGGTCAAGCAGAAGTTAGTAATAAGGAAATTAAATCTATTTTAGAGAAAGTAGTCCATCCGTCTAGAAAAGATTGGTCTTTTCGGTTAGATGAGGCTCTTTGGGCTTATAAGACAACCTATAAGACTCCTCTAGGTATATCTCCATATAGGTTAGTATATGGAAAGACTTGCCATTTACCGTTAGAGCTTGAGCATAAAACGTTTTGGGCGTTGAAGAAATTGAATTTTGATTTGATTCGTGCATGGGCAATAAGAATGCTGCAGCTTAATGAGTTAGAAGAGTTTCGTCAGTTTTCTTATGAAAATGCGAAAATGTTTAAAGAGAAGACTAAGCGGTGGCATGATAAGAAAATAAAACCTAAAGAATTTGTTAAGGTCAGAGAGTTTTGCTATACAACTGTAGATTGAAATTGTTTCCTAGAAAATTAGAATCTAAATGGTCTGGGTCGTTTATTGTGATTGAAGTTTTTCCTCATGAAGCAATTACTTTGAGAGATGAAAAAGATGAGCGAGTGTTTAAAGTTAATGGACTGCGACTGAAGCATTATTAGGGAGAGCAATTCCATTCGAAATATCCTTCCCTACAATTGGTCGATGAATGAGCGAGCGAGAGTTTTGCAGGAGCATTTCATATTGCCATATTTTTAGCTCCCAGTGTTTGCTGTGATTTTATTTTTCGCTAATTTTATTTTATTTTAATTCGAATTATTTTGAATTACATTCGGTTTATTTGGATCTTATCTGATTTATTTTAATTCGTTGGTATTTTTTAAATTTGCATAGATTTTATTTTCGGTTTATTTATTTTGTTGGCCGATTTAATTTATAATTTAATCGGATTTATTCTTGATTTAGTTGTATTTTCGTTATTTAATTTTTTTAGATTAGGTTTGTAATAATATATCTCCTTATTTATTCGACTAACGTGAGATTTGATTTTGGCGGTTTAAATTTTAAATTGAAATTTTCCGTATAAAAGATTCGTCTAGAAGAAAATCTTTTGCTGATTAGTTTGATTTTGCAATCTGTTGGTAGGATCAAATATTTCGTCAGATTCTAGGGGAATTGGTTGTGAATTAAATATTTTTACCGTTTGGAATTTAATTTTTCTGTGGGTAGGTAAACCGCGTGAAGCATCTGACGCTTCCACGTGTCATGCAGGGTTGATCCTACGATCTATCTGTTAGCCATCGCAGAGGATATTTACCAAGGGGCAAATTTTACCATTTTTTAAATTTAATTTTCCATGATTACATGTAAATTAAATGGTAATTTTTATTTAATTGGGGCAAAATCTTTCGGTTAGGAGATCTAAAGTGTTGGAGCCCTATTTATTCAAAACCCCTAGTACATTTTCGTTTCACTTCATCTTCTTGCTTTCATTTTTTGCTTTTTATTTCCCTCTGCCTTGCTTATGTTATTGTGAAACACTCTAAGTCTGAGATGGCTAAGACAAAAGGGAGAAGGGAAATAGATGCTGAGGAGGAGGAAGTTCCTATTACAACTGAGGCACCGAAGACAAGAACGAAGAGAAGGAAGACACCGAAAGAAAGAGAGGCCAAGAGAAGAAGAAGGCAACATCGAGCTGAGGTTACGGAAATAGTGAGAAAAGTGATCGAAGACATTGCTGAAGAAGCGGTTGGGGAAGAACAACCAAAAGACCCGGATGGATTTTCTGTTTGAGAGAGGATTCAGTGATGACCTACCACATTTATTACGAGCTGGAATTACAAATCATGGATGGGATCAGTTCTGCGTGAAACCAGAGCCTGTGAATTCAAATGTTATTCGTGAATTTTACGCGAACATAGATGAGGAAGAAGGGTTTCAAGCCATTGTTCATGGGGTAGCAGTAGACTAAAGCCCCGGTGCAGTAAATTCTCTATTTAACCTTCAAGATTTCCCACATGCCGAAATGAACAGTTGAAAGCAGTTGTTCGAAAGGTGGGAATTTAAGGGGCTCAATGGCGATTGTCGAAGACATAAAAGATTACCTTTCATGTGGCTTATCTCAAGAGTGAAGCCAACACTTGGTTTGGATTCATCAAACTGCACCTACTGCCAACAACCCATGACTCTACTGTCTCCCGTGATTGAGTTCTTCTGGTATTTGCTATTCTGAGGTCATTAAGTATAGATGTCGGCAAAATTATCTCCAGTGAGATTCATTCCTGTTCGAAGAAGAAGGTGGGTAAGCTCTTTTTCCCGAACACAATAACTATGTTGTGTCAAAGAGTTTGGGTTCCAATGAGTGCAAAATATGTTATTCTGATGGATAAGGGAATAATAGACACACCGAACCTGGCAAGGCTTCAAGGGACTCCGGAAGCGCGCCAAGGGGGTTTGGTGTGTGGCATCCACGAAATTTAAGAACAACTGCAAATGCATTCCAACCGAATAGAGTTTGTCGAAAGGCAATTCCAAACTTTCTGGAATTATGTTAAACAGAGGGATGCCACACTGAGGAGGGCCTTGCAATCAAACTTTTCCAAGCCTTATCCAACCTTCCCTATATTCCCTGGTGATCTATTGAACCACTGGATCCCACCAACGTCGATAAAAAGAGAAAGAGATGAGGAGGAGGATGCTGGTCAGGAGGATTGATGAAGGAGAAGTAGTTGGGCGAGCATTATTTTTGTTCCAATATTTTTGTTGCTCACGTATTCTTGACCTCAATTTCTTTTTGGTGTTCCTTGTTTCTTGTTTTTGTTTTTATGTTTATAGGCCACAAAATTATCTGCTTGATGTAAATCTTTTTTGTTATTTTTAATAAAATTCCTGAAGTTGTTTCTATTCTATAGCACTGAGCATTCCTAAATTAACCATTTTCTTCTGATTTTTTTGAAGATTGGACTAGTTAGCTTAATTAGATCAAGGTGTTCTGATCTCCAGAAACCTTTTGCTTGAGCATTTCTTCTAGCCTGGTCATCGCTGCGGTAAGAAGATTCTGAGGTAGTCTTGACTTATTTGATCCACCTTAAGCTTACTCTTAGTCCCATGCTTAGTTTAAAATTCAGATAGAAAAGGATTTAAGTTTGGGGGTATACTTATGATGTTGATTCATTGGGGACAATGAATAATTTAAGTTTGGGGGACTTTTAGCTACTCCGCTTGTTTTGCTCGAGCATTCCTCTCCTTCATAATTGTTTTTTAGGTTGTTGAGTAACCAGGAACATTTGTGACACCCACAGTTTGTCTTTGCCTCAAAAGATGACCTAGTGGATATTGAAAAATGATAAAAAAAAAATTGAAAATTTTCCTGAGAAAATTCATAGAGTAAAAGTTTTGAAGGATGAATGATAATCTAGCAGTTTTTCTGTCTTACAGGGCTTAGGTGAGCTCCATCATAAAATATCGTCATTCTAAGAAGTAAGGGATAGAATAACTAAGGAGTTTTAAGCTTAGCAATGAGTATTTAGCCTAGTCGGTGATGAGTTTGAGGCAAGGGTATACTGCACCATAAAGTGGGTCGTCCCATGCTTAAGAGCTTATGACTGTACGGTTGCTTTAAGTCTGAAAAACTAAAGAATAAATCCCCTAATATGTGTGTTTTAATATGTCTGATAATATAGTTAAGTTGTGGTAAGTTCTTAGGGTTGAGTTAAAGGTGGTGATTATCTGTTCAATGCTGAAAGAATTATTTTGCTGCAGCAGGGCTTGGTTTTGCAGAATGCTCGGGTAAAGGTTGAAGGTAGTGTTGAAATATCTGTTTCGATTGAGTTGTGCTATGGCTAATGTTTTGAATTCTCAAGGGAAGGTTAGTTAGTATTGCTCGAGACGCGCAATAGTTCAAGTTTGGGGGTATGATAACTCTCCAAAAGGGAGTTATTTGGGCCTTATTTCTATAGTAATTTGTGTGCCAATTGTGTTAAATATTGTTGCTTTTAGATGAATATTATATGTTTTAACCCATTTAGAAGAATGGATGCTTTGGAAGTTATTTTGTGCAGAAAACAATGTTGAGGGACTTGAGGGAGCAAAATCCGTGATCTAGAAAAGTAGGGAGTAAAATTGTCACGTGAGCCGCACATGATTCATTATGAGGTGGCGTTAGCTGAATTAATCTCGAATCTAGGATGCTGGGAGAGCCCTCCCCGTGTAAAGTTTGACCTAATTATGGTTGACTCCACTCTATAAAAGGAAGTAGCCGTCTCAAGTCAAAAACATTCCAAATTCGAGAAAGGAAAGTCTTATTCCATTCGTGGAGGCTTACTTTCCATCTTTGGGAGCCGAATAAAGGAGGAATGATTGGAGAGCTCAAGAAGACCATTTGCTACGGATCTATTCAAGAGAATTGACCTTTTCTTGTAAATATCTTGTAGTTATGGATGCACATACTCAGATTGTAGTGTGTGTTATTTTGTACTCCATGAACTATATGAACTTAGGTGTTGGTTAGGATCTATGTAATTGTCGTGCTTATTCTCTATGCAATATATGTTGATTTGAGCATCTTGATTATTTGTTGTGTCTATTTCTATTTTGTGCCCGCCTGGCCAGTCGGTATGAATAACACCTCTTAGTTTTAGGGATGATTTGAGAGGTGTGTGGCATTTAATCACACTAGACCATTATGTGTTGGTGGACGCCAATAACTGAGTTAGAGATAACCAGTTTCCTAGTGCTTGATCGGTAGTACGTCATTGGAGTTGAAACGCATTCCAAAAAATACAGAGTTCCAAGAGGATCCTGCTGATAAGACTGTAAGAGAATTGCCTAATCAATGTTATTGCTAGAGCATCTTTTAAAACAATTACAGAAATCCTGACCAACGCCTGTTTCCAATCTGTCTGCTTTATCCGTTTAGATTCTGCTCTGTTATTTCTTTTCTTTAGCATCTATATCAAAATAAATCATTTTAACAATCTTGAAACCATTAAAAAGTTACATAAAATAGGAAGAGTGGAAGCTATTCAAAACCTCGTTGATACGATAAATTACTTATCACTTGCTGCGGATTGTGTATGCTTACAGAGTATTCTAGAGCTTATTTTTATCATATTTTTAACCCAACTCTAGAAGGCGACAGTAGGTATAGGGCACCCTTCCCTCATCACAGCACTCTGCAGAGCCGTTGGGGTCGTGTGGGACCTCGTGAAGAGATTAGCCATTGGCATCTGCGATTGATGGGAACTTTATCACAACTAGATTTAGGGAGTCTAGACAAAGGATAGCCCACCACCCATCTCCACCCCAATAGGAAGAACTAGAAGAGGAGCCCCAAGCTCAGGGAGAGCAGCCCCACTTCGATCATCCTCCTCTAACGCTTGAGTTGTTAGATGAGAGGATGAATCAGATGAGACTTGAGCAACTGTTCTACAATGAGGGCTAGTAGTGTAGGGAGGGTAGACACTTAAGACGGACTGAGGACCAATTCGCCTATATTCAAGAGTATATTATGGCCTCGATGTCTGGACAACCCATCCAACCGCCGCTGCCACCTTATGAGTCTCCTGAGGATGAGGAGTGATGCACTATCATATGGTCTCATTCGTGTTTTTTTTTCTATCCTTTCCTTTATTTTTCATTATTTTTATTTCTTAGCTTGTTCTGCTTTTATTTTTCATATTTTATTTGTTTTCTTTTTGTAGATTTCGACAAAATTAATATGAGGGCATTAAATTCTTTATTCAACCAACTCCTGACCATATACTCAGGGAGGTTTTCTGTTCCCTATTCTTGTTGTCCCGTACTCTTTCTACTTGACATATACATTGAGGACAATGTAGAATTTAGGTTGGGGGTGGGGCTTGTGCTTTGCCTGCATATGTTTCGTAAGTGTAATGATGCATCTGAGCATTTTTTTTTTTTATGCATGCATAGTTTTATTTGCTTTGCGTTGATTAGATTGAGGCCATGCACCTGAGCATTGGACCTAATTTGTAAGCAATTTTTAAATTTTTTTAATGTTTTTGTGTGGATGACACTGTTACTTTTCTTAGGACTATGAAAATCCATGACATGCCATTTATGTTTATTCCATTTCTTTTATTGAATGATAAGCATGTTGCCCAGAAATTGAGTCTCTTTAAAAATTTTCTAGTACTTTTGTTGCAAGAGTAAACCTTAGCATGCTTAGGATTAGTTTGAAAGTTTCAGAGCCAATTATAGAATCCATATGCTTGTTGTCACCTTAATAGGTGTAGGGATGAGCTAGTGAGTCAAATGTCCAAAAATTAGCATGTACTACCTTGCTTGGGAGAAAAGAAAGATAATATGCCTAAGAAAAAGAAAAGAGAGAAAAGAGAGAAAAGAAAAAGAAAAAGAAGAAAAGAAGAAAAAAGAGCGCGAGCTTAAAAAGAAAATTGTATGCTCGTTTACATTACTTTTATTTTCAAGAAAAAACATGTTATAAAGGGGTAAAAGAGCTACATGCGGTATGATCAGTTAGGCCAACCAAGAGTAAAACTCAAGTTTTGGGTCCCTGCATTGTAGTGTGAAAGCTAATGCCCCACAAAAAAAAGAGAGAGAAAAAGAAGAGCGCAGAAAGAAAATGTCTTTTATTTTTCCAGGCACCTGAGAGTAAAGAGAAAAGCAGTCTAATTTGTCTTGTTTGCTGTTTGGTAAGTTCCAAGTGCCAGTGTAGAGGGAAGATGAGTTGAGGGTTATGTAATCCAATCCCGGGCTAGTATGATTGATGCTAAGTAGTCTAAGTGTGAGCTTCAGGAAGAAACTTCGTGAAAAATTTTGATTTGTCTCTTTATCTGGCAATGTGTGCATGATTCTTAATTGCAATCATTTCGACATCTTTAGCATTGAGATTTGAGTTTATAAGAACTGTAACTTTTGAATCCTATACTTTTGATCTATATGCTTGCTTGAGGACTAGAAAGGTTTAGGTTGGGGGTATTTGATAGGACCAAAATAGTCCTATTTATTTATTGTTAATCTAGACTTGTTAGGGTGCACTTTACGCTTTATTTGTCTGTTTCGTAGGTAATTTGTGCATTCAAGGTATCAGGGTCGAACCACACAAATTGGAGTTAATTCGGGCAATTTAAGGAGTTTTCAAGCTTACTTGAGGGCTATGGATCTCGAGGAGGTGAGAAGACCGTGAGGATCGTGACCAGTCCGAAGAATAGTTCCAAGGAGTCAAAGGTTTGAGGCAAAACCGAGCAAGAAACGACGAAGTTAAGTCCAAGCTCGCTAAAAGATGGCATGGTGTCGAGACGCGCCGTGTCTAGCATCGAGACGCCAACACGTTTTCAATTCGTGGCCCATATGGCATGGCGTCAAGATGTCGTGGCCAGCGTCTCGACGCCACGACAGATTTTCCTATAAAATTCCCTCTTTTAATTCCACTGAAAAGGAGAGTTTTAGGGTTTTTATTTTTGCTTCCTCTCTTGGATCTCTCTGTCCTTGAAGACCATAATTAAGGGGTGTAAGTTTCGCTTTTGATTTTCTTTGTAGTTCCTTGTTATTGTAGCGTTGGGTCACGGGTTTTAGTCGGCTTAACCACTGTCTAAACTCGCTGACGCCGATTGGATGATTTTTTAGATATAAAATGTATTTCTTTGGGAGTTTCATGTTCTGAATGTCTATTTAATTTCATATTGTTATTGTATTTTGGATTCAGTTCGTATTATTTGCATGTGCAGTAGGCTAGATTGACGCCCTAACTCGCAGCTCGTATGTTAATAACTTGCTAAGAAATTGACTTCCAAGTAGCTAATGGAATATTAGTTTAATAGTTAGCACATAGACTGATTCATGGGCACGGGTGATAACTCTCCGAAAGGGAGTTATTTAGGTCGTAATTCTATAGGAATTTGTGTGTCTTATGTGCTTAATAGGGTTGCTTTTAGATGAATATTGCATGTTCTAACCCATTTGGAAGAATGGAAGCTTTGGAAATTATTTTGTGTAGAATATGTTGTTGGGCGACTTAAGGGAGCAAATTCTGTGCTGCAGCAAAACTGGGAGCAAAACTGCCACGTCAAAGCTCGTTAACCAATTTAATGAACTGAATTCCGTTAAGCTATTCTCGGGATAAAGGAGCAAGGAGAGCCATCCATGTTTCTAAGTCAACCTAATTCAAGCCTCCTATCACTCTATAAAAGGAGATAGCCGCCCAAGTCAAATTCATTCCGTCCTTGGGAGGAACATTCCATTCTTGGAAAATTACTTCCACCTTTGGGAGCCGAATAGAGGAGAGAGATTTGAGACCTATAAGAAGACCATCAATTGCAAGCTGATCAAGGGATTTAATATTTTCTTGCATTACTTTGTAATTATGGATATGCTTACTCAGATTGTAACGTGTGTCTCTATGCACTTTATGAACTAAGTAACCTTAGGCGTTGGTTAGGGAGCATGTAATTGTCGTACTTAATCTCTATGCAATATATGTTGATTTTGGCATCTTGATTAATTGTTGTGTTCATTTCTATTTTATGCCCGCCTGGCCAGCCGGTATGAATACCTCTCTCTAGTTTCAGGGATGATTTAGGGAGTGTGTGGCGGTTAATCACACTAGATCATTGTGTATTGCTAAACGTCAGTGACTGAGCTAGGGATAGGCAGTTGCTTAGTGCTTGATCGGTAGTGCTTCATTGGAGTTGAAACATATTCTAAAAAATTCGGTGTTACGGAAGGAATCCACTAATAAGACTGCGAGAGTTTGCATGATCAATAATATTGTTAGAGCATCTTTTAAAACAATTACGAAATTCTGACCAGTGCCTGTTTCTAATCTGTCTGCCTATTTGTTTCTGTCGTGCTCCCAGATTCCACAACATATAAACCATTTTCTCCCAAAATTTCAAAAATCACATCCTTGGCTATCATGGCTATTTATTCATGCATCCAAGAGAATTTAAATATGCTCAACACAGCGAAAGCCTCCCCCCGAAACTTAAACTAAACATTTTCCCCAATGTTTTAAAAACAGTAAAGCAAGTAGAGGGATACTGAGACTTCCCTGAGCTAAGAGCGCTTCATCCTCCTCCTTTTGATCCAGAAAAATGGGATTTTTTGAATTTTGGGATTTGCTAAGGTGATCCTGCAAAACAAAATTGGATCACAGAGCAAAGAAAATTATTTCCCGCAAAAACAACTATCTAAACTTTAATCCTTGGGTTGCCTCCCAAGCAGCGCTTTCTTTAACGTCTTTAGCTAGACGAGGCTCGACACGCTTACGGAGGCTCGAAATAAAAATTTGCATCATCCTCCGGGCCCTGCAAGAAATCACGCACCGAATTGCATACTACAAACAGGGGAGAAAAAAAACTTTCCCCTGGCCCATCTTCACTAAAGAGATTATCATGATAACATTTTAGAAAATAATCAGCTGCATCAAATCTCTTTTCTAAATCTCTATTCACAAAGCAATTGTTAACAGAGTAATCAAGCGTTATGATATCAACCGATCTAGGATCTAAAGATGGCCTATCAATCATGCCAGTCCATTCATCAGAAAAAATATCTACATGCTCAGGAGATTCCTCAGACTCAGTATTAAAAAATGATTCAACTAGGCTATCATATGACTCATCATCAGAAGAATTAAAAAATTCGAGAATTTCAGGATCAGATTCTATACTATGCACAGATTCGAGTTCCTATAGGTCAGATTTTATGCTATATACATCATCAGGACATGAATGAAAGGTATTAACATTATCAGGGTCCATGCATTCAGGAATATCTATCAGACTCGATAGATTCAGTGTTATCATGATCACACTCAAAATTATCTATCAAGTAATCATTTTTATGCAATTCATGCTCATCCTCAATGTCAGGCAAATCAATATCATCATCAAAATCATCGATTTCAGGTAATTCATTCTCAAAAGAAGGTAAATCATCAACTGTAGATTTTTCATTCTCACAAGCAGGCAATTCTAATTCATTTTCAAATTCAGGCAATTCTAAATCATTCTCAAACAGATGGTCATCTAAATATGCATTATGATCAAAATCTCCATCATCCATAAGCACTTCTCCTAAGTCTAGGCCAAGATTATACTCTACCTCTTCATCATCGTCAGTCAAGTATTCAGGACCAATGGAAAAACATGTATGCAAACTACAAACAGACTCATCTTGGCCAAAAATACTAAACACGACTTTTTCATCATCAATGTTCAAGGTAAGCTTACCTGTATGCACACTAATCTCAGCCTTACCAGTTGCTAAGAAGGGTCTGCCTAGAATAATCGGTACCTCTCTGTCCTCCTGCATGTCCAGTACCACAAAGTCTACGGGGAAGATAAAATTGTTGACTTTCACCAGCACGTCCTCCACAACACCCATCGGGTAGGTAATCGATCTATCAGCAAGCTGGAGAGTGACGTCGGTGTCCTTCATTCCTGTTAAACCAATCTTCCTGTAAACAGAATAGGGCATTAAATTTATACTAGCACCTAAATCACATAAGGCCCTATTGAAAGATACTTCTCCTATGATACAGGGAATAGTAAAACTCCCTGGGTCTTTCTGTTCAGAGGGCATCTTTCCAGAAAAAATGGTACTACTACTCTCAGATAATTTAAAAACTTCTTTATTCAAACTTTTCTTCCTAGAAAGAATTTCTTTCATGAATTTCCCATAATTAGGCATGTTATACAAGGCATCTACTAAGGGAATATTCACGGACAATTTCTTAAACATCTCTAGGAATTTTTGAAACTGCTCATCTAATTTAACATTTTTAAAGCGTTGAGGAAAAGGCAACTCCCTGTAATCAAAGGTTGGACATTCTCCCCTCCGCTTGGGCGGGCTAATGTGCGAGCCTCTTTCATGATGGTTGCATGGAACCACTTCTTCCTCGTTCAGTTTCTCTTTATTCCTATCATCCTGCTTTTCATCTTTTCTTCCTGCAAAATTGTTAGAAAATCCACAATTCAAATCAATAGAGTTAGGAGGATGTTGGGACCTTTCAGATGAGGCTTTTTGTGCCTCAGCCCTTTCATCTTCATCCTTGCTCTTTTCTTCTTCCTTCTTCTTTTATGAATTGATCTCCAGCTTCCTACCACTTCTTAGTGTCACCATCTTGCACTGCTCTCTTGGGTTAGGTTCAGTGTCGCTAGGAAATTTTCCCTTCTGAAGGGCATTCACTGCTGAAGCGATCTGTCCTATTTGAACTTCCATGTTTTTCAGAGTTGTGTCGTGGTTATTAACTGTCGTTTGGAAATTTACGTTCAACACTCTTTGTTCTTTAATAAACAGAGCCACCATCTCCTCCAGGTTATTCTTCTTTTCAGGCGCACTAGATGATGCAAAACCTGGCGGCGACTGCAAAACATTCTTCGTATTTTAATATGAGAAGTTCTCGTGATTGCGCAAACTGGGGTGGTAAAAGTTTGAATAACCTTCAGCTAAGGTGGAAATGGACTTGACCACCTCAGATGAAGTCAGCTTGTTCAGCGCATTGCTCAGAGATGCCATCTGTGCCTTTGACTCATCTAATTCATAAATTTCAGTCTTCTTAGAAATTGATCCCCTCTCGGTCGGCCACTGATAACTGGTTGCCACCATTTCCTCTAACAGATCTTTGGCTTTCGTTACTGTTTTGGAAAGAAAACTTCCTCTTGCTGATGTGTCTAGAACTGTCTTGGTAGAGGGATTCAATCCATTGTAAAATAACTGCACTTGGAGCATATCAGGATATCCATGTTGGGGGCATCGCCTAAGCATGTCCTTGTATCTCTCCCACGCCTCGTACAATTGCTCCTCGTCAAGCTGCTTAAATGTTCCGATTTCAGTTCGGAGCTTAGTAGTCTTGGCAGGTAGGAAAAATTTCGTCAGAAAAGCCTGGGCAAGCTCGTCCCATGTACTAATGCTGCCCGCCTCGACTGATTCGAGCCAATCCTTTGCCTTGTCTTGTAGAGAAAATGGGAACAACCTCAGTCTTATAGCGTATGCCGGAACTCCGTTCATCTTTACCGTCCCACAAATTTCCAAGAATGATCGCAGATGTGTGAGTGTGGATCCTCAGAAGGATGTCCCTTAAAAGAGTTATCGCGCGCCATCTGAATCAATCCTGTCTTTAACTCAAAATTGGTAGCTTGGATTGGGGCGTAAACAATTCCAGAATTCTCAGTGGGAAGAACTGGCTGTAAGAAGTCTCTGATTGCCTTGGGAGCTTCATCTTGATGGGCCATTGCTTCTGCTAATCTTTTCTCTCTCCGAATGGTTCTAAGAGTCCTGTTAATTTCAAGATCTAGAGGAAAAAAATTAACCACCTTGTTTCTTTGCATACAATACTCTCAATCAATCAAGAGATCCAAACAAAAACGAAAATAAATAAAAAATAAAATGATATTCAAAAAATAGTAAAAGAAAAATATTTACACCTAAATTACTATTTATCCCTTTCTTTTCGATGTCAAGAAAAAATTGATTTGCTTAAAAATCAAGCCTCCCCGGCAACGGCGCCAAAAACTTGTTGTTGGTCGATTTACCACAAGCGCACGGGTCGTCACAAGTAATATAAAACGGTAGTAATACCGAGTATCGAATCCACAGGGAGGCGCATCGAAAATTAAGCAAAGCAAAAATCTCTTGAGCACTAAAAATACTTGGGCGAAATAATATTTAGGGAAACAACTCATGCAATAAAAAGGATTCAAAAATCAAAGCAATTAAAGAAAATAATTTGATCAATCGAATAAAAATAAAATATGGAGAAAGAGTTTTCTTTAAATGGGAAGAGGGGTCTTGAAAATCAATTATTAGCTAAACATTTGTTATAATTATCCTACCTCATTGCCCAACTAATCATAATCCTAGAATCTCCGTTAATCACATAGGTTCTCCTGTCGGTTTTCCCTAATTGTAATTAATTCATTTTAACAACCTAAGTGTCCTTAGCGCCATTAAAAAAATCATTAATTATTACGCTCTGATTCATTTTAGGAATCTAAGTTTAATCAACTAAGCCCGGTGTCACGACGGGCAATTAAACTAGTTGCATGGATTATGATCTATCCTAATTTCTCTCCGTCGAGTTTCCATTAAGAATCGAATCATTACACAATTGGCCAGATTGAGTAAAGCATTAAGCAGATCCATACAAATAATTAGGAAAAAGGGCAAGAGACAGGTAATTATAACAACATTTAAACTATAATTTCATTTAAAGACCCCAAATTGGGGTTTAGCTACACATAGCTAAAATATCCACAACATTTACAATAGAAATCATAATTAAGAGCATAAAAGGAAACGAATTGATCGTCGAAAAACCCCTTAGTTGACGCTTGGAGCCCCGCCGACTACTCCTTGAACCTCCTAAGATGCTCCCCAAAATTCCCCAAAATATTTCCCACTAAGAAATCTCTCAAAAAGGCTAGAAAGCATTGAAAGAGGCTCCCAAGGAGCCTAAGGAGGGAGGAAAGGAAGGAAAGAATGGATTGATTGATGGTGGAATGAGGCACCAAAGGGTTCCTTTTATAGGCTCGGATTGGGGGTAGTGTCGCGACGCTACATGGCACAGCGTCGCGACGCTGTGATGCACGCGACTTGTTGCCCAAGAAATGGACAGCGTCGCGACGCTCTCTTTACAGCGTCTCGATGCTGACCCAATTTCAAGAATTTCCAGCTTCTGTTTGGGCTAATTTTTGGGCCTTCTCTTCACTTCTTTTTGGGCTTTTACATCATGATTGGCTTCATTGGATTCCCTTTTGATCCAAGCTTGGATTTGGGCTTCATTAGCTTTGTTTTTGGCACTTTTTCTCCCAAAATCACCAACTTTGCTCCTAAGGACCAAATAACAGAATACATTAAATATTTTCATTAAAAATGTGATTAAAGCACAAAAAAGCCTAATAAATTGGGACTAAAATAGCGACATTTCTGCTCGCTATCAGCCTCTTATACTTACACTGATAAATCCTCAGCCTAAATCTAATAAGCAAAATTAACAAGCCGATAAATCCTCAAAATTTCCAATTGGTTAATTGCATGAACGTGCTAGACCCGAAATTAATTAACTAAATTAGGATTAAGTTCTCCAATTTAATTAACCTAACTTCTCTTAGTTTCTTAGGCCTATCGGAAGTCTACGCTAGGCTACCATCAAACTATCGATGGATTTGCCTCAACCTAGTGGCTATCTATTAGTAACAAATAGACCATGGTCATATTCAATTCAAGGGACGTCGAGACTCAAATTGATATACAAACATGATGGTTTAATCAAATTAGATTCACAAAACATAAGGTAAGCATCAGCAAACTCCACTAACATTACAAAGTATCAAAAGAAACACCAATCCAACAATCCAAAGGGGTTTAGCCCCTCATGCTACAAGAGAAATAAGTAGAAAAATGAGAATACATGATAAAAAATAGATAAAACCTGAATGGAGAAAAATTCTAGACCAAAAGAGATGAAAAACTACGAAGAGAACCGAGAGAAAACGGCTGAAAACGAGTGCTTGCGGCTAAAAAGACCTAACTATTGTATTTATAATTAACGCAAGCGTCTCGACGCTAAGGCCAACATCTTGATGCTGGCATCTCTGCCTGCGGGTTGAATCACGGGGCAGCGTCTCGACGCTTGCTTTCGGGTTTGCCCAATTTATAGAAAATCTTGATCGATCCTTTTGTCTCCAAAGATGGTGTTCAAGCATTTCGATCGATGCCTTTGGCCTCACGTCATCTCGGGGACTCCAAAATTGCTTGAAAACACCTTAAAACTCCCGAGTTAGTACCAAGTTGAAATATAGGCCTAATTGTCCTCTTGTGCTCGAATTCTTGTAAAACAAACACGTAAAGAATCAAATGCACACTAACAAGATCGAATTAGAAGTAATAAGATAGCACGTTTTGGATGCTATCAAATACCCCCAACTTGAATCTTGCTTGTACTCGAGCAAGGCTAACAGACCTAAATATGGATGCAAACATATGTATTTTTATGACTTAATCCTCAAAGCTAAAGAATCAATAAGAATCAATAAAGAGACATGCACGTGAGATCCATTTGAGAGACAAATGAAAATTTTTCAGAGAACATCTTGCTCTAGAGACTTTTAACTCACCTAGAACGAATTCTACTAACCCGGAATTAGTTTATCAAGCTCTAATTCTATCTTCCCCCTACACTGGCACTAAGGACTTGCTAAAGAGAGAAAATCAAACAAATTAGACTGCTACTTTCTACCTAGGCGCCTGAAATTAAGGAGATCTTCACTTTTTTCATTCTTTTAAGGCGGGGAACTAGCTTTCACACTACAATGCAAGGACCCATAACCCGAGTTTTACCCTTGGTTGGCCTAACTGATCATACGGTAGGTAGCTCCTTTTACCCCTTATCACTCATGATTATTGCAAAGCATGCCTTTTCTTTCTGATGAAAATAAAACAAGAATGATGAGCATATAATTTTTTTCTTTTCTTTTTCAGCTCAAGCTCACTCACTCATTTTACCACTGTTTTTCTTTTAATAGAAAAATTGTATTTTTCTTTTTCCTAGGCAAGGTTCACATGCTAATTTACAAAAAAAAATAATAATAATATAAAATCTACTCTTTAAACTTATCCCTACACCTATCAGGGTGACAACAAAAATATAAGCCTAATAAACCTCTCATACGGATTTAACTCCTATTCCAAAGCAAGAAAGAAACTCAACCAATGTAAGATATTTCACAGAAAATTTTTAAAAAGGCTCCCTTTTAGGGCACTCATGATTACAACTCATTGAAAACAAACTAATTGATGCAAAAGCTAATCCTAGGAAATCATCGTTGTTGGGTTTTATGCCCGAAAACTGGTAGATAGTGAATGTAAACAAATTTTATACTTGTATTTACTAAAGTGTTATTTAGTTTCTGCAATAAAATGGTATTGTTAAATATTGCACTATTTGACCCAAATCCAATAAACTAAGATCCAAGGTTGTTTGTATGTAACTTGAACTAGTATGTGTGGACATACGGGGATCGATGTTCAAGTGACAACCTAAAGGGTCTATAGTATAAGGATAAGGCTGGGTACCTTATCCTAGTGACACTATGGATATGGCCCGCTTTGAATTATGATACAAACGCAATGATCCAACACGTTCATGTGTTTGACATGCGAGTGGGGGTATCCTATGCAATGAGTTTGCATAAGACCAGACCGCGAAATAGCTAACCACTAACTATAACACCGTTAGTTGGCTTGGTTTCTATTTCACTAGGATGACCTAGACAACTCGGTCTCAATCCTGAGTGGATTATGGACTCCTGTTCCCGAGGGGTTGTCCTTTGATTTGTATGGGTGAGAGTGGCCCGCACGCCGACTCGATAAGCCTACCATTTTGGGGACAATACCGAGTGGGGAGCTGGGAGCATAATCACTCAAGATGGAATTCACTCCTTCCCGACTCTAGGGTAAGTAGAGGTGTGTTCCCTTAAGTGGTGTCTCCGGGACTTGAAGAATGGACCCAACCCTCTCTATGGCACGAGAGGGACTTCTGTTTGTTGGTTGGACCTTAAACAGGTTGCTGATCAGAGGAGCACTGGGGACTTAAGGACAACGATGTGAACCAGGGGTAAAACGGTAATTTGACCCAGCGTTGATACGAACACACGTGAATGACTGACTTGTAGTATTGGTCGATATCCGTGGACACAGAAATATTCTGCAGTGAGAAGAGTGCAGCTGTGGGTCTTTAGTGGAGTGACTCATAGTTAACAAATGGAGACGAACATGGTTAATGAGTGTAAGTCGATTAGTCTCATATCGTTGGCGCTTCTAATCTGTAGGTCCATTAGGTCCCACTGGTAGCTCGTAAAAAGACTTGAAGCAAATAAATATAAATTGTAAATTGAAAGTGTTTCAATTTATTTGGGGAATCATATAATGTAGATTGATGCATTATAATATAAAGTTTATAAAACTTTATAATATAATTTTTGAATTAATATCAAAAATTAATTCTTGAGAGAAAATATTTGAAAGAGTTCAAATAAATTTAATATGAATTGGATTCATATTAATTTTAATTTTAATAAAATCCCTAAGATTAAATATATGATATTTAATTGGGTAATTAATTAATAAATTATTTATTAAAATTAGAGACATTTTCCTATTAGGAAAAAAGTCTTGGCCTTTACTATATATAGGACCCCTGGGGTGGGGTGAAAGGAATCCCATTGTCTCTCCCTCTCTCAGAGATCTCTCCCAAAAGACTCCCACAAGTCTCATGCTTCAAGAAGTCTTAGATATATACCGGTGTAGCCAATATTCGTTAACTACTGGGACACTCCACTATATCCTTGTAGTCGCACTCCCCTCACTATAGATACATTTTTGTCCACCTGGTATAACAATGATTAGTAAGTTGATCCTTCCCAGATTGTTCGTAACTACAGCTAGGTCAAAAGTCTGTTTTTCCGCTGAAGTTACTTATTGTTCCTTAAATCCCATTGATCCTCTAATGAACAATTGGTTTGTGGTCAAACCACCAAACCGAGTCCCTCTCGGGGCAAGGAGAGAGCAAAATTCCTTTGTCCAAGCCTCAAAGTCGGCACTTAAGGGAACAACCTCTCTACTATCCCAAATTCGGGGTAGAAGTGAATTTCGTCTTGCAAGACTATCCCTTCATCTATCTACCCAGTCTTATCCCCAAAGTGGTAGGCTTATTGAGTCGACAATGATTAGCCACTCTCACCCATGCAAATCAATGGATAATCCTGAATAAAGAGGAGTTCGTAGTTAGGTCAAGATTAAGATCGAGTTACCTAGCTCATCGCATGAAATAGTCAGTCTCAACAGTAAACAACGTTACAAAGTGAGAGTGACTTATTTCTCGGTCTTGGGCTTATACAAACTCATTGCATAGGACGTCCCCACTCGCATGTCCTCACATAGATGATTCAGGATCACATCGTCTGTACAAACTACAAAGTGGACCATGTCTCATAGTGTCCCCAGGATAAGGTACCCAACCCTATCCTTCTACAATAGACCATTTTGGCTATTACTGGAGCCTGATCCACTTTTATGTCTCTACATAAATCTCAAGTGTTCGTCTTATAGCTAGGGATCTTTAGTTTTTTGGATTTTGGTTATCTAATGTGAAACTTATTTAGTAATGAATTTATTGAATGAACCTCGATAACTACTTTATCGAACACATATACTATTTGTTTAACAATCACTATCTATGAGTTTTAGGCCACCAATCCAAATAGGATTCATGTTCAAAATTATGCCTATTTGTAGGCTACTGAAAAGAAACAAGACGTGGATACTTCTTTGATCCACTCAAAAATAAACTGTTTGTATCGAAAAATGGTACTTTCTTGGAAGAAGACCACGTTAGAGAACATATGCCACGGAGTAAAATGGTGTTAAGTAAACTTTCTGGTGAAGCTATAGATATATAAAAAAGAGTTGTTCATGAGGCTGGACCTTCAACAAGGGTTGTTGATGAGCCCAGTACAAAGGTTGGACCTTCAACAAGAGTTGTTGATGAGCCCAGTACATCTGGTCAAGCCCATTGATAGCGGGCAGAAATGTCGCTATTTTAGTCCCAATTTATTGAGCTTTTTAGTGCTTTAATTGTGTTTTTATTGAGAAATCCTAAACTAATTTGTTATTTTATCCTAAGGAGAACTTTATGGATTTTTGGTAGAAAATGCCCTAAAAAGAGCCATCCAAGCCCAAATTTCCATGCATGGGTCAAAGGGAAGCCCAAGAAGTCAACCATGAGGAAGAGGTCCAAACAGAATTGAAGTTGGCCCAAGAATTGAAGCCCAACCCGCACCTGAAAGTTCTGGAATTCGCCTAGCGTCGAGACGCTATCCAATTTCTTGGCTGGCAAGTCGATGATGTCACAGCGTCGGGACGCTGTCCAATTTTCGTGCCTATATAAGGCACCCCTTGGTGTCCATTTTATGCATCAATCATCATTCCATTCCTTCATTCCTTTCTTTCCTTGGCTCCTTTGGAGCCCTCTCTCAAGGCTTTTAAGCCTTTTTTAGAGTTCTTTAGTGGGAAATGTTTGGGGAGTTTTGGGGAGCACTCTAGGAGGCTCAATGTGTGCTCAGAGGGACTCCAAGCGCCAGCGACGGGGTCTTCGACGGTCATTTCCTTCCCTTTTATTTTGCTCTTAATTATGCTTTCCATTGTATATCATGTGAATATTTTAGCTATGTATAGCTAAACCCCAATTTGGGGTCTTGAAATGAAATTATAGTTAAATATTGTTATAATTGTCTATCTCTTGCCCTCTTTTACAAATTATTTGTATGGATGTTTGTAATGTTGTATGTAATCTGGCCAATTGTATATTAATTTGATTCTTAATGGAAACTCGACGGAGAGAGGTTAGGATAGATCATAATTCATGCAACTAGTTTAATTACTCGTCGTGACAATGAGATTAGTTGATTAGACTTAGATTCCTAAAGTGAATCAGAGTTAGTTGATTAAACTTAAATGCCTAAAGTGAATCAGAGGGTAATAATTAACGAATTTTAATGGCGCTAAGGACACTTAGGTTGTTAAAATTGATTAATTATAATTAGGGGAAATCGATAGGAGATCCTATGTGACTAACAGAGATTCTAGGAGTATAATTAGTTGGGCAACGAGATAGGATAATTGTAATAATTATTTAGCTATTAATTAAGTTTCAAGACCCCATTTCCCATTTTAAAACTCTTTCTCCATATTTTATTTTCTTGATTAATCACTTTACTTTTCTTAATCGCGTTTATTCTAAAAATCATTTTAATTTCATGTTTTGGTCCCTAAATATTATTTCTCCTAAGTATCTTTAGTGTTCAAGGAATTTTTTCTTTGCTTAATTTTCGGTTCGCCTCCCTGTGGATTCGATACTCAGAATATTTTCGTTGTATATTACTTGCGGCTCGTGCACTTGCGGTATTAGTAGCGGTGACGCGCAACAATTTTTTGGCATCGTTGCCGGGGAGGCTTGATTTTTAAGTAAAATAATATTTTTCTTAACATTAAAAAGAACGGGATAAATAGTAATTTAGGTTGTAAATACTTTCTCTTGTGAATATCATGATAAAGGCTTGCACATTAGCCTGCCCAAGCGGAGGGGCGAATGTCCTACCTTTGACTACAGGGAGTTACCTTTTCCTTAGCGCAATGTTAAATTAGATGAACAGTTTCAGAAATTCCTAGAGATGTTTAGAAAATTGTCTGTGAACATTCCCTTGGTAGATGCTTTGTATAATATGCCTAATTACGGGAAGTTCATGAAAGAGATGTTATCTAGGAAAAAAGTTTGAAAAAAGAGGTTTTTAGGTTGTCTGAAAATAGTAGCACTATATGTAGACACCGTATTTGGTCCGGCTTGATTTTTAGTAATAATGTTTGAAGGTTACCAATATTTGGTGTTCAATTTGTTTTTTCTTGTATGTCAACAAGAGCATAGCTCAACTGGCATAAAGTTGCATTGATAACCACGAGGTCTGTGGTTCAAACCCCTCTTCTCACATGTTTTTATCAAAAATTCGTTTTTTTTATTTTTTTTTATTTTTTATTTATTTATTTATTTTTTTTGTCTTCCCCATTCCTATTCAAGGGGAAGTTTACCTATTCAAAAGTCTTTCCATGGCTCTCATTTTTTTATTTTTTTTATTTTTTTTCTTTTTTCCACCATTTTCTCATCCATCCTCCCCCTAATTTAGTAACCCTTCAAGTATAAAAAGGGGGGAGATGGAGGATGAAAGGGACGGAAAACAAGAAGAAGGAGAGGAAGTTTAGAGTAAAAGTGAGCTTGAGAGAGTTTAGGCATTTGGGAGAGTTTAGGCATTTGAATAAGAGTTTAGCTTAGAGAGTGATAGAAAAGGAGAGAAAAAAAGAGAAGAAGTTTAGAGTAAAAGTGAGCTTGAGAGAGTTTAGGCATTTGAATAAGAGTTTAGCTTAGAGAGTGATAGAAAAAGAGAGAAAAGAAAGTGGAAGAGGAAAAGAGGAAAAAAGAGGGGGAGGAAGGAGTATACGGGGCGAGAAAACATTGGGTAAGAAAGAAGGAAAAAAGAAGGAAGAGAGAAGTAAAAAAGGTGGGGTTTTGTTTTTCTATTTCCTTTGTTTTTTGTTTTGTTATTATTGTTGTTGTTATTATTATTATTATTATTATTATCGTCATCATTATGATTATCATTTTTAATTTCTCTCTCATTTTAGTTCACTTTTTGCACTTTGCCAACTTCATTTTTTTAAACTTTATAATTTATTTGTTTTTTCCTTTCATTCTCCAAATTGCTTAAATCTAATCTTTAATTCTGCTTGGTCAATTTCAATTATTGTTATTGTTTTGATTTTCTTTTGAAAGGGATTATGGGAACTGAGTAATGTGCTTTCGTGGAGTCCAACTCCCGTGTAGGCGTATGAAAATTCTCATTTTCCCTTTTAAAAGAATTTACTCTTTGAATAATTTTTCTTCTTTTACATCCTTTTTATTTTAAAAAAATATTTTTAGTAAACATAATCATGTACACCCATGTTCCTTTAATTAAAAGGGAGATTAGGCATGATTTATATTAAATTGGATATCCAACTCATAATGTTTAATCCTTGCTTTATTTCTAAAGTTAAGGTAAAAATGAATGAGACATCTTGTGTTCATTATTGCATTTTGAGTTTTTATTTTCATATTTATCATTTTTTTTAAGAAAAATAAAATAAAGGACTGTTTTTATTCATTTAATTGGACAATTTAAGATACTGTGGTAATCGTTTTCTTAAACGGGTGTTGTAGGGTGCTAATACCTTCCCTACACTCAAACGACTCCCGAACCTAATTTCTGGTTTTCTAAGACTAGTTTTTGTTTTTTATTTTAAAGGTGACCAATCACACCCTCAATGATTGGTGGCGACTCCAATTTTCTTCTAAAAAAACCCAAGAAAGGATGTCGGCCGCTCCGCGTCGCTATGACGTTGCGACAGCTTGGCGACTCCGCTGGGGATTTTGAGGGTCAAGCCATGAATATCTTTATTGTCCTTTGAATTGAATTTTTCTTCACGTCCTTTTGTTATTGTTTTGTTATTTATTTATTTTGTTTTCCTTTATATTATGATTTGTTTGGCATATTGTTATTCACTTGTCTATTACCATTTTTTTTATGTTGTAATTACTTTATCTTAGTTATGTCATTCATCTGCATGTCATCTTATTGTTACCATTTTTTTTTGTAATTATTATGTCATTCATATGTATGTCATCTTATTAATCATGCATTTCACACACTTTCACTAGCCTTCTACCCGGGCTCTACCTTAGGACTAGACTCGGAGACTGAGTAGTGTGACCTTCGTGGAATTTCGATTCCCGTGCAGGCGCATGAAATTCTCCACTCAAGCCTACTACATCGTTAAATCGGTGGGTAAGCTTGGGGACCTTTTCTAGGATGCCTTAGAGTTAAACTCCACTCATATAGTTCTAGGATTTGACTTATTACATGCATTATTGTCAAAGTTTATTTATTTATTTATTTTTCTTCTTTCCCTTGTATCTTATATCAATTTTCAATTTTCGCTCATTGAAAGTATCCTTTGAAATCTCTTTTAATGTAGTTAAGAAAATTGTGCAAATTAAATTAACAAGATTTTTCGATTATTTGCATTGGCAGAAACTAAAGTATGAGTAAAATAAAATCACCCCCTCCAATACAAGAAATGGGTATAGAAGATCAAGCAACAGTACGTCAATGGTCAGAAAATGTACAACAAATCCACGGAGATTCTTTAGTAGAAAATGTTGTTTCTCAATTTAAGGATGTCAGTTTTCCAGAAAGTCAATTAGAAGCAGTGAAACAGGCTTGGGAAAAATTAACTGTAGATAGGAAGGCTAAATTTACAAGCAAATATGGCTATCTAGCTCAGCTCATGTATGTACAAGTTAATTATTCTGTATTAAAAGCTTTGATTCGACATTGGGATCCAGCCTACAGATGTTTCACATTTGGCTCAATCGACATGACTCCTACAATAGAGGAATATCAGTCCCTTCTGCATATGCCAGCACGAACAGAGGTTGAAGCTTATTCTTACGATCAAGAGCTTACAATGAAAAGAGCATTATCTACTCTTTTGGGCAAGATTCGTACAAGCGACATTGAGAAACAAGTAAAGATAAAAGGAGAGAACACATGCCTACCCCTGGACTACATCCTTACTCTTCAACAAAAATTTGCAAATGAAGACAAGGAATTAACTTTACTGGCATTGTGTATCTTTAATGTTGTTTTGTTTCCTAAAGTATGCGGATATGTTGAGGAACGCGTGGTCAAGTTGTTTGCTAAGATAGAAATAGGAGTTGATCCCATTATTCCTGTATTGGCAGAAACTTTTCGTTCATTAAATTATTGCAGAACAAAAGGAACAGGAAGATTTATAGGGTGTGCACCATTATTGTACATTTGGGTCCTTAGTCATGTGAAGTGTCCACCCGAATTCAAATGTCCAGAGATCAAATTTTCAAGTTCCTGGAATAAGCTGCAAAATCCCATCTCAGAGTTCGTGCAATCAGGTTGGAGTTCATCCTCCCCTGAAAGGAGCGCTTGGGAAGCCTTTTTCTCCGAACTAAAGATAGAAGATGTAATATGGAGAGCCCCTTGGATGTCAACTAGGCCAATGATCTATAAATGTGGTAAATTTCAAAGTTTACCTCTTTTGGGTCCTTGGGGATGTATATCTTATGCTCCTTTATTGGTAGTACGCCAAATTTGGGTCCGACAATTCATCCCTGCTACGCATGAGTTGAAGGATTTCGAATTTGCTTATGATAAAGGCTTTTGTAAAGATAGAATTCAGAAAATTGTGAGAGCATGGAAAATGATCACTAAAATCCAGAGTGGTCAGTTTCATGATGATACCACAGAGGCGTACAAAACATGGCATGCGAACAGAGCTAAAACCGTGCTTGTGTCACCAAAAATGAAAACCAAGATAAAACTTAATGCAAAGGTGATACCAGATCAACAGACAGAACAAGCAGCACGCGAAAAGGAATGTGATGAATTGAGAAAAGCGAATTCATCATTGGTTCAAGAAAATGAAAGGTTGCAATTAGAGGTAAAGCAAGGTTTGTTGCGCAATGTTGAACTAGAAAAAGAGTTGAACCGATTAAAGGGCAGTGTTAGCAAACAAGAACAGTTAGAAAAAGAAATTTCAGCATTAGACACAGAGGCCCGCGACCTGAACAGAAGAATGCATCGATTAAGAAGGGATAATGAAGTCTCCCAAGCAACTCTCAAGTCAAGGAATGACCAAGTTTTGAAGCAACAATCTGAGATTGCCTCACTTCATGAGTTGATGAAAGAGCTCGAAGATTGCATTAGTTTGAGGAACCAAACGATTACTGAGGTAGAAGAAAAAAATGGAACGCTATGTCGAACAATTGACGACCTACAATTAACGCTCAAGATTAGAGAAGATCAACTAGGGGACCTCATCAACGACAACAAGGGTCTAAGAGAGTCCGTTCAGTCACTTAATGTTCGCCTCGGTAAGTATCAGGATGCCACTGATAGATTAATGAAAGACTATACCTATTTAAAGGAGCAGTACGACAGATTAAGCGATGATTTTGGGTTTGCGAGACAGAACCACGCGACACTACGAAGTAAAGCGGAACATATGCTCACTCAGATTAGGAGAGTCACTCGAAGGGCAGATGAACTAGCAGAAGATGCACGTACTCTCTCTAAAGTCATAGCACCTACACAGCCGAATAGCAAGAATGTGCTCAAGTTTCTGGGAAAACTTCGTATAAGTTTAGAGTATTGGGGGCAATTTTATTAACTCTTTACTTTAGTTTATGTTTTATTTAGATAGTTGAAATATCTTGTAATTCAATTTTGCACAAATTTTGCTGCTACATTGTTTTATCATTTTCCAATTTAATATCAAAGCCATTTTTTTCCTTCTCTTCTATCACTTTTTTTTTCTCGTTTTGTCTTTCTCTTTTCTTACTCTAAAATCTCTTTTCATTAATAATATAAACAGAATCATAAGATAGCTCGGTCACCTCGAATCCACCGCACCTACGTCACAAGATACAGGACAAGGATCATGGAAGAGCAGAGTACTGAGATGGAGAAAACAAGGAAAGATATTGAGGAGTTACGAGAAAAAATGGATGCCATTCTTGTCGCCCTAGAAAGAGGCAAAATAATACCTGATATTGCTCAGTCCAGCCATACAATGAACGACCCTCCAATCCGGCAATCAACAGAGGGTACTACTCCAAAATATCATCCATTGTACAATATTCCAGTAGAGCAGCACCCGTTTCCATTTTTCAAGAATGAGCAAGTGCCTGTACACAATCAACCTGGATTTTCACTACCCACAGAGATACCTCCCAAGGTGACCATTACAGTTCCCAATTTAGATGATCCTGAAATCAGAAAAGAGCTAACGGGAGGTGAGAAAGTCTCTTCTAGTGAAAAGCTTGAAGTCCTGGAGGAAAGATTAAGGGCAGTAGAAGGAACAGACGTCTTCGGAAATATAGATGCGACCAAGCTATGCTTGGTACCAGATGTAATCCTCCCTCCAAAATTCAAGGTGCCCGAGTTTGAAAAGTATGATGGAGCATCCTGTCCTAAGAACCATCTCATCATGTATTGTAGGAAGATGGCAGCATACGTCCAAAATGACAAGCTGTTAATTCACTGCTTCCAGGACAGTCTTACTGGTCCAGCATCTCGATGGTATATGCAGTTAGACAGCACTCATATATGTTCATGGAAGAATCTAGCCGATTCATTTTTAAAGCAATATAAGCACAACATAGATATGGCTCCTGACCGCCTAGACCTCCAGAGGATGGAAAAGAAGAGCACAGAAAGCTTTAAAGAGTATGCCCAAAGGTGGAGGGATACTGCTGCTCAGGTGCAACCACCTTTAGCAGATAAGGAGCTGTCAACCATGTTTATTAATACTCTCAAATCTCCTTTCTATGATAAGATGATTGGGAGTGCCTCTACCAATTTCTCTGACATAATGACAATTGGAGAGAGAATCGAGTCCGGAATTAAGCATGGAAAGATAACTGATATGGCTGGATCATCAACAACGAAAAAGGGGGTTCCATCGAAGAAAAAAGAGGGAGAAGTTCAGATGATTGGTTTCAATTCAAGACAACCATACCCTAATGCCGGAGTGCCACAATATCACTATCCACCTCCATATGTTTACCCTCAACCCTATATCAATAATACGTCAGCCCAATACTCATCACCTTACGTCCAAAATCCTCGTCCTACTCAAGGCTACCAGCCTCGGAATCAACAGAACACTCCTTATGTCCTAGGACACCAAAACAATAAAGGCGTCCGTAGACAGACTCATTTTGATCCGATTCCTATGACATATACTGAACTTCTTCCCCAACTCTTCCAGAATAATCAGCTGGCACCCGTGCCAATAGACCCAGTAAAACCACCTTACCCAAAGTGGTATGACCCAAATTCCCGTTGCGACTACCATGCAGGAGCAATTGGACATTCCACTGAAAACTGTACTGCACTCAAGCATAGGGTGCAAGCATTGATCAAGGCAGGATGGTTGAACTTTAAGAAAGAAGATGGGCCAGATGTCAACAACAATCCTCTGCCAAACCATCAGAATGCACAAGTAAATGCGATAGAGGTTCATGAAGCTGATTTGAAAAAGAATGTTGAGAGCGTAGTGACTCCCATGGGAGAACTATTCGAAATATTATTCAGTAATGGATACATTGGAGTAGAGCGCTTCCAATCAGATTTGGGTGTCAGAACATACGATGACAGTTTGATGTGTTCTTATCACACTGGGGCAAAAGGGCATTCTATCGACCAATGTTCTCATTTTCGTCTGAAGGTCCAGGAGTTGTTAGATTCACATTTTTTAACAGTTTCTCAAAAGATGACTCAGCTCCCTCAGTATGGGGAAGTTGATATTATAGAAGAATGCTCAAGGTTGTCTCTCAAGCCAAAACCGTTAACAATTTCTTATCGCGAGAAGCCCAGTACCCCAAATTCCAAGCCAAGACCGATTACCATCCAGATTCCGACTCCATTTGAATATAAAAGTTCAAAAGCAGTACCTTGGAACTATGAATATAAGGTAACTGTTGATTCTGAACCCCTTCCAATCCATAATATCAGTGGGATGGGAGGTCTAACACGAAGCGGGAAGTGCTATACACCAGAAGACCTATTGAAACCCAAGGGTAAAGAAAAAGGAAAAGCCAAGATCACTGAAGATATCAAGGAGAAAATAGAAGAGCCCATTGTAGCGAAGAGCATAGATGTTAAACAGCCAGCATCTGAAGGGGACATCCAAGAATTTTTGAAGTTGGTTAAGCAAAGTGATTATAAAGTGGTTGAACAGTTAGGTCGAACCCCTGCAAAGATTTCCATACTGGCTTTGTTACTGGCTTCAGATACGCATCGTAAGACTTTGTTGGACATTTTGAATCAAACTTATGTTCCGCAGGATATTACGGTGGACAACTTGGATAACATTGTTGGAAACATAACTGCATCCAGTTCAGTAACCTTCACAGATGATGAGTTACCACCAGAAGGCACCGGACACACTAAAGCCTTGCACATTACAGTTAAGTGCAAAAAGTTTGCTGTGGCAAAAGTTCTAGTTGATAATGGTTCCTCCTTGAACATAATGCCTAAATCCACGTTGGAGAAATTGCCTGTTGATATGTCTCATATAAGGCCCAGCACTATGATCGTACGAGCTTTTGATGGGGCACGTAGTGAAGTTGTTGGAGACATAGAAGTGCCCATCCAGATAGGTCCATGCACCTTCGATATAACCTTTCAGGTCATGAACATTAATTCGGCCTACAGCTTCTTGTTAGGGCGTCCCTGGATTCACTCAGCTGGAGTGGTCCCATCATCATTACACCAAAAACTTAAATTTGTGGTCGACCGCAAACTAGTAATCATATCTGGACAAGAGGATATCTTAGTGTCAAGACCCTCTTCAATGCCCTACATAGAAGCAGCAGAAGAGGTTTTTTGAGTCATCATTTCAAGCTTTTGAGATTGCAAATGCCACAACTTTGTACGGAGAGATAGGGAAAATGGAGCTGCAACTTTCAAAACTCTCCTTAACAGGAAGCAACCAATGCCTCGAAAATTTGTTGAATATGTCGAAAAATATGAAGAGGTTTGGTTTGGGATATAAACCAAGCAAAAAAGATATGATTAAAGCACACAAGCAGGAGAAAGAAAAACGACTGGCTAGATTGGAGAACCGTGAGCCGAAGTATCAAATGAATATCATTCCTCATATTCATGATACCTTCATCTTTACTGAAATAATTCATTCAGAATCTCAAGACCCTGCAGTCATGGCTATAATCGAACAGAAAAAAGAAGCCGGTCCCTTAGTTTATCTGTGCCCAGAAGACTTCGAACTCAATAATTGGACTGTAATGGAGTTACCATCATTTGTTAATGAGATATCAAAGTAATTTTTAAACTTTTTGTTTGTTTTTTGTTTTGATGATTTATGTGTTCTATGTCAATATTTCATTTGTTAATGAAGAAGCATTTTTTTTCCCTTTCTTTCCTATCATCCAATGAATCTCTCTTGTGTCTACTTCTTTTAGCATTGATTTCATTTATTCCATTCCTTCCTTTTACCTTCTTTCATCACACTAAATAATCCCTTTCTTAAACAGCGAAATTGGGATTGAAAGCGTTAATGATCTTAAATACGAACTTGATTCTCCTACATACGATGTTGAGTCCAATGAGAGAACAAGTGGTAATGAGGAAGATCTAGAACTTACTCCTGAATTGTTGAGAATGATTGAAGAAGAAGAGAGGATATTGGGACCACATGAAGAGTTGATAGAGACGATTAACTTGGGATCTCAAGTAGAGATTAAAGAAGTTAAAATCGGGACCAACATGTCTGCTGAAAGCCGTCAAGGGTTAATAACATTGCTTCATGAATACATTGATGTTTTTGCCTGGTCTTATCAAGATATGCCTGGTTTAGACACAAGTATTGTGGTGCATCATTTGCCACTTAAGCCTGAATACAAGCCAGTGAGACAGAAGTTACGCAAGATGAAGCCAGACATGTTAATCAAAATAAAAGAGGAAGTCATGAAACAAATTGATGCAGGATTCTTAACAGTTGCTAATTATCCAGAATGGGTAGCTAACATTGTGCCAGTACCTAAAAAGAATGGACAGGTCCGAATGTGTGTTGATTATAGAGATTTGAATCGAGCAAGCCCAAAGGATAACTTCCCACTTCCTCATATTGATGTACTGGTAGATAATACAGCTGGATTCTCAACTTTTTCCTTTATGGATGGATTCTCAGGTTACAATCAAATCAAAATGGCACCTGAAGATCAAGAGAAAACTACATTCATCACATTATGGGGAACCTTTTGTTATAAGGTCATGCCGTTCGGATTGAAAAATGCTGGGGCAACCTACCAACGGGCCATGGTTACTCTCTTCCATGACCTAATGCATAAGGAGATCGAAGTGTATGTTGATGACATGATTGCTAAGTCAAAACCAGGGGAAGAGCATGCAACCATTCTCCGAAAGTTATTCGAGCGACTGAGAAAATTCAAGTTGAAACTGAATCCGAGTAAATGCACATTTGGGGTCACTTCTGGCAAGTTGTTGGGTTTCGTCGTAAGCCATGAGGGAATTAGAGTTGACCCAGACAAAGTCAAAGCCATTCTAGAAATGCCACCACCACGTACTCAAAAAGAAGTCAGAGGTTTCTTGGGAAGATTGAATTATATTGCAAGATTCATATCACATCTTACAGCAACATGTGAACCAATCTTCAAGCTACTTCGTAAGAACAATACATGCATATGGAATGACGACTGTCAAAAAGCA
Source organism: Luffa acutangula (assembly GCA_036850905.1). Classification (NCBI taxonomy): domain Eukaryota; kingdom Viridiplantae; phylum Streptophyta; class Magnoliopsida; order Cucurbitales; family Cucurbitaceae; genus Luffa; species Luffa acutangula. Next base: position 26,548,556 of record CM072088.1, on the reverse strand, counting down.
TTTGAAAAGATCAAGCAATACCTACAAAACCCTCCTGTTCTTGTACCTCCAACTCCAAATCGTCCACTTATCCTATATCTTACAGTGACGGAAAATTCAATGGGGTGTGTACTGGGACAGCATGACAGTTCAGGCAGAAAAGAGCAAGCCATATATTATTTAAGCAAAAAGTTCACTGATTGCGAAACCAGATATTCTCTTTTAGAAAGAACTTGTTGTGCTCTAGCTTGGGCCGCTCGTCGTTTGAGACCATATATGTTGTACTACACAACATGGCTTATCTCAAAGATGGATCCTATCAAATACATCTTTGAAAAGCCGTCTTTGTCTGGTAGAATTGCTAGATGGCAGATTCTTTTATCCGAGTATGATATTGTCTATGTTACTCGAAAGTCAATAAAAGGAAGTGCACTCGCTGATCATTTGGCCGAGCAACCTATAGACGATTATGAACCAATGAAATTTGATTTCCCTGATGAATTTGTCTCCACTATAATGGTGGAAAAAGAAATATCAGACTTGGAAACATGGACCATGTTGTTTGATGGGGCCTCCAATGAGTTAGGTCATGGGATAGGTGTTGTATTAATATCGCCTGAAGGAAAGTTGTTCCCTCTCACCGCCAAACTAAGTTTTGATTGTACTCATAATATGGCTGAATATGAAGCTTGTTCTATGGGTATCCAAACTGCATTGGATATGAAGATAAAGAAACTTCGAGTTTTGGGAGATTCTATGTTGGTGATTCACCAATTGAGAGGAGAATGGGAAACAAGAGACACTAAGCTACTGCCTTATAAAAAGCTTATATTAGATTTGTCTCATAAATTTGAAGAAATCACTTTTGACTATTTACCAAGGGAGAGTAATCAGATAGCAGACGCCTTGGCTACGCTTGCAGTCATGTTCAACATAGACCCCAATCATGAGGTACAACCTATTAAGATGGGAAGAGTAGATGTTTCAGCCTCCTGCATGAATATAGAAGAAGAGTTTGATGACAAGCCGTGGTTTCAAGACATCAAACATTATTTGAAATGTGGAACCTATCCTCTGAATGCCTCAGAAAATGACAAGCGCACACTTAGAAAGTTAGCAATGAAGTTCTTCCTAAATGGAGAAATACTTTACAAAAGAAATCATGATATGGTACTTCTAAGATGTGTAGATACAAATGAAGCCAACACGATTATGAAAGAAATTCATGGGGGAATTTGCGGCACCCATGCAAATGGACACATGATGGCCAGACAGGCATTAAGGGCTGGCTATTACTGGTTAACCATGGAAGCTGACTGTATCAAATATGCCCGAAAATGCCACAAATGTCAGATTTACGCAGATAAAGCTCATGCTCCAGCATCTCAGTTGCACGTTATGACGACACCATGGCCATTTTCCATGTGGGGAATGGACGTTATAGGCCCTATTGACCCAAAAGCCTCAAACGGACATCGATTCATCTTGGTGGCAATAGATTATTTTACCAAATGGGTAGAAGCAATGTCCTATCGAGAGGTGACGAAAGGAGTTGTGATCAAATTCATCAAGAAGGAGATTATATGTCGCTATGGTCTTCCTGAGACCATAGTATCTGATAATGCACGAAATCTGAACAATAAATTTATGACTGAGTTATGTGAGCAATTCAAGATCAAGCATGTCAACTCAACTCCGTATAGACCGAAGATGAATGGAGCAGTGGAAGCTGCCAATAAAAACATAAAAAGGATTGTGCAAAAAATGACGGTGACATATAAAGATTGGCATGAAATGCTTCCTTTTGCATTACATGGATATCGCACATCGGTTCGCACTTCAACTGGGGCAACACCATTTTCTTTAGTTTATGGTATGGAAGCTGTTCTTCCCATTGAAGTGGAAATTCCATCATTAAGGGTCCTCATGGAGACTAATTTAGAAGAGGCTGAATGGATCCAAAACCGCTATGAGCAGCTCAACTTTGTTGAAGAAAAGAGATTGACAGCATTGTGCAGAGGTCAACTTTACCAAAGACGAATGATGAAAGCCTATGATAAGAAAGTGCGTCCTAGAGTATTCAGAGAAGGGGATTTAGTCTTAAAACGAATTCTTCCTTTTCTAAAAGATCACCGAGGCAAGTGGACCCCAAACTATGAAGGACCATTCGTGGTGAAGAAAGCTTTCTCTGGAGGAGCTTTAGTCTTGACTAACATGGATGGTAATGAGCTGCCAAGTCCAGTAAATTCAGATCAAGTTCGAAGATATTATGCATAGGCTACTTGTGTATCAAAGGATTCAGCAAAGTTGCGGGAATTCAACAAGTGTCTAGGAGAATTACGCTTCAATTTCTATATCATGTTTAAGAGGTTACTTTTGTCTCAAGTTCTAGAACCTTAACATTGACACACATGTCTATTGAATTTTAGTCATAAATCAAAGCTCCCTTCTCGAAGCATGGCATATCTTGTCCATTTTTCTCCCCCACTCTCCATAATATCTCCTCAACTATGAATGTTTGGCATGTTTACCTTTATTATCATTACAATTGAATAAACAAAAAGTTACATAAACGCAATATTTCAAATCAATGGTGGTAACTTAAGCGATTCGATGTGAAATACATATGTCCAAACAAAGAAACCAAAGGCAAAATTTTTCCAAGAGCACCGTGATCATGAAGGTTGATGGAATGTCATCATGGAGGACAAAACCGTCATTTCAACATGACAAAGTCTTAAACTGGGGCAAAACCATTATTTTCCGTCTTCTCAAACTGGGGCAAAACCATTATTATCACAGGAGCAAAGTCGTTCTGGATACATTTTTGTTCATCAAACAAAGAGCAAGTTGTTTAGTGAGTTCATGATCCAATTAAGGTCTATTACCAAGGGTGATGTGAATGGGGTGCTCGAGCTATCAAATATCTTTTAAAGAAATTTGTATCATAGTTTTCGAATAGTGCTAAATCTTTATCCCATGCATTCAAGCATTCAAGTTTAGCGTGCATTGCAAAGAAAATTTATTTTCAGTTAAATCGAACCAGACAATTCAGTCGAGGTTGAAGCCTGTGTCAATCAAGGTCCATTTTCAAATTTATTTTCAGTTAAATCGAACCAGACAATTCAGTCGAGGTCGAAGCCTGTGTCAATCCAGGTCCATTTCCAGTTTTTTTTCTTTCTTTCGATTAAATCAAACCCGACTATTCAGTCGAGGTCGAAGCCTGTGTCAATCAAGGTCCATTTTCATTTTTTCTTTCGGTTAAATCAAACTTGACTATTCAGTCGAGGTCGAAGCCTGTGTCAATCCAAGACCATTTTAATTTTTTTTCTTTTGGTTAAATCGAACCCGACTATTCAGTGAGGTCGAAGCCTGTGTCAATCCAGGTCCGTTTTCAATTTTTATCTCGGTTAAATCAAACCCGACTATTCAGTCGAGGTCGAAGCCTGTGTCAATCCAGGTCTGTTTTTAGTTTTTCTCTCTGTTAAATCGAACCCGACTATTCAGTCGAGGTCGAAGCCTGTGTCAATCCAGGTCCATTTTAATTTTTTCTTTTGGTTAAATCGAACTCGACTATTCAGTGAGATCGAAGCCTGTGTCAATCCAGGTCCGTTTTCAACTTTTCTCTCTGTTAAATCGAACCCGACTATTCAGTCGAGGTCGAAGCCTGTGTCAATCCAGGTCCATTTTAATTTTTTCTTTTGGTTAAATCGAACCCGACTATTCAGTGAGGTCGAAGCCTGTGTCAATCCAGGTCCGTTTTCAACTTTTATCTCGGTTAAATCGAACCCGACTATTCAGTCGAGGTCAAATCCTGTGTCAATCCAGGTCCATTTTAATTTTTTCTTTTGGTTAAATCGAACCCGACTATTCAGTGAGGTCAAAACCTGTGTCAATCCAGGTCCGTTTTCAATTTTTATCTCGGTTAAATCGAACCCGACTATTCAGTCGAGGTCGAAGCCTGTGTCAATCCAGGTCCATTTTAATTTTTTCTTTTGGTTAAATCGAACCCGACTATTCAGTGAGGTCGAAGCCTGTGTCAATCCAGGTCCGTTTTCAATTTTTATCTCGGTTAAATCGAACTCGACTATTCAGTCGAGGTCGAAGCCTGTGTCAATCCAGTCTGTTTTAAGTTTTTCTCTCGGTTGAACCAAACCTGACTATTAAATTGTGGTCGATACCTGATTCAAATTCTTACCAAACAAATCTTTGCCTCCCCAGTACTTAGTCTCTTTCCTTTGTCTACCCTTTCAATCCTTCAAGGATACACAAAGGGGGGCAAACTGTAGACACCGTATTTGGTCCGGCTTGATTTTTAGTAATAATGTTTGAAGGTTACCAATATTTGGTGTTCAATTTGTTTTTTCTTGTATGTCAACAAGAGCATAGCTCAACTGGCATAAAGTTGCATTGATAACCACGAGGTCTGTGGTTCAAACCCCTCTTCTCACATGTTTTTATCAAAAATTCGTTTTTTTTATTTTTTTTTATTTTTATTTATTTATTTATTTTTTTTTTGTCTTCCCCATTCCTATTCAAGGGGAAGTTTACCTATTCAAAAGTCTTTCCATGGCTCTCATTTTTTTATTTTTTTTATTTTTTTTCTTTTTTCCACCATTTTCTCATCCATCCTCCCCCTAATTTAGTAACCCTTCAAGTATAAAAAGGGGGGAGATGGAGGATGAAAGGGACGGAAAACAAGAAGAAGGAGAGGAAGTTTAGAGTAAAAGTGAGCTTGAGAGAGTTTAGGCATTTGGGAGAGTTTAGGCATTTGAATAAGAGTTTAGCTTAGAGAGTGATAGAAAAGGAGAGAAAAAAAGAGAAGAAGTTTAGAGTAAAAGTGAGCTTGAGAGAGTTTAGGCATTTGAATAAGAGTTTAGCTTAGAGAGTGATAGAAAAAGAGAGAAAAGAAAGTGGAAGAGGAAAAGAGGAAAAAAGAGGGGGAGGAAGGAGTATACGGGGCGAGAAAACATTGGGTAAGAAAGAAGGAAAAAAGAAGGAAGAGAGAAGTAAAAAAGGTGGGGTTTTGTTTTTCTATTTCCTTTGTTTTTTGTTTTGTTATTATTGTTGTTGTTATTATTATTATTATTATTATTATCGTCATCATTATGATTATCATTTTTAATTTCTCTCTCATTTTAGTTCACTTTTTGCACTTTGCCAACTTCATTTTTTTAAACTTTATAATTTATTTGTTTTTTTCCTTTCATTCTCCAAATTGCTTTAATCTAATCTTTAATTCTGCTTGGTCAATTTCAATTATTGTTATTGTTTTGATTTTCTTTTGAAAGGGATTATGGGAACTGAGTAATGTGCTTTCGTGGAGTCCAACTCCCGTGTAGGCGTATGAAAATTCTCATTTTCCCTTTTAAAAGAATTTACTCTTTGAATAATTTTTCTTCTTTTACATCCTTTTTATTTTAAAAAAATATTTTTAGTAAACATAATCATGTACACCCATGTTCCTTTAATTAAAAGGGAGATTAGGCATGATTTATATTAAATTGGATATCCAACTCATAATGTTTAATCCTTGCTTTATTTCTAAAGTTAAGGTAAAAACGAATGAGACATCTTGTGTTCATTATTGCATTTTGAGTTTTTATTTTCATATTTATCATTTTTTTTAAGAAAAAAAAAATAAAGGACTGTTTTTATTCATTTAATTGGACAATTTAAGATACTGTGGTAATCGTTTTCTTAAACGGGTGTTGTAGGGTGCTAATACCTTCCCTACACTCAAACGACTCCCGAACCTAATTTCTGGTTTTCTAAGACTAGTTTTTGTTTTTTATTTTAAAGGTGACCAATCACACCCTCAATGATTGGTGGCGACTCCAATTTTCTTCTAAAAAAACCCAAGAAAGGATGTCGGCCGCTCCGCGTCGCTATGACGTTGCGACACTATAGTATGAGGAAAGATGCCTTCTAAACAAAAAGACTCAGGGAGTTTTATTGTTCCATGCATTATAGGAGAAGTATCTTTCAATAGCGCATTGTGTGATCTAGGTGCTAGTATAAATTTGATGCCCTATTTACTGTATAGGAAGATCGGTTTGACAGGTCTAAAAGACACCGACATCACCCTTCAGCTGCCTGATAGATCAATTACCCAACCGATGGGTATTGTGGAGGACGTGTTGGCAAAGGTCAACAAATTCATCTTCCCTGTAGATTTTGTTGTGCTCGACATGCAAGAAGACAAAGAGGTACCTATCATTTTATGCAGACCCTTCTTAGCCACAGGTAAGGCTAAAATTAGCGTGCATACAGGTAAGCTTACCTTGAATGTGGATGATGAAAAGGTGATTTTTAATATTTTTTTACAGGATGAATCTGTATGTAGTTTGCATAATTGTTTTTCTATATGTCCAGAATATTTGACTGATGATGATGAGGAGGGAGAGTATAATCTTGGCTTAGGATTAGGAGAAACTCCTATGGATGATAATTTTAATCCCAATGCATTTTTTTATGATCCTCTGTTTGAGAATGAGCTGATAGATATAAATTTGCCTGATTTCGAAAATGAATTAGAATGGTCTGCTTTTGAGAGTGAAATGTCTGCAATTGATGATTTGCCTAATTTTGAGAATTAAATTGAAATGCATGAATTAGATGATTTGTCTGATTTTGATAATGAGCTTGATATTCCTACGTTAGATAATGAGCGTGATATGCATGGAGATGATTACTTGATAGATGATAATCTCGAGTCTGATCATGATAATGCTGAATCTATTGAGTCTGATCCTGATGAGTATATAGAGTCGGACCCTGAAAGTGTGAAATTTTTTTATTCGAGTCCTGATGATGTGGATAATAGTATAGAATCTGACCCAGAGGAGCTTATATTCTTTAATTCTTCTGATAGTGAGTCATATGACAGCTTTGTTGATCCATTTTTCAATACAGAGTCTGGGGCATCTTCTGAGCATTTAGATATTGAATCTGATGAATGGATAGGCATAATTGATAGGCCATCCTTAGATCCTAGACCTGTAGATATCATAACGTTTGATGACTTTGTTAAAAATTGTATTGAGAATAGAGATTTAGAAAAGAGATTTGATGCTGCTACATATTTTTTGAAATGTTATTATAACAATCTCTTTAGTGATGATGGGCCAGGGGAGAAAAGGGGAAAATTTTTTTTTCTCCCCTGTTTGAAATGTGCAATTCGGTGCGAGATTTTCTGCAAAGCACGAAGGACGATGGAAATTTTTATTTCGAGCCTCCGTTCGTGTCGAGCCTCGTCTAGCTAAAGACGTTAAAGAAAGCGTTGTTTGGGAGGCAACCCACGGATTAAAGTTTAGGTAGTTGTTTTTGCAGTACATAATTTTTCTTGCTTCGTGATCAAATTTTGTTTTGCAGGATCACCTTAGCAAGTCAAAAAGCTCCTAGAATCCCATTTTTTGGATCCAAAGGAAGAGGACGAATCACTCCTAGCTCAGGGAAGTCTCAGTATCCCTCTTTATGTTTCACTGTTTATAAACATTAGGGACAATGTTTAATTTAAGTTTGAGGGGGAGGCTTTCGCTGTGTTGAGCATATTTAAATTTTGTTGGATGCATGAATAGAGAGCCATGATAGCTGAAGATGTGATTTTAGAAGTTTTGGGAGAAAATGGTTTATATGTTGTGGAATCTGGGAGCATAGTAGAAATTGTGAAATTTTAATTTTTTTTTATACTTAGTTTTGATGTCTAAAGCATGCAATAGACTTATCTTATGACATAATTGAAAATGTAGATTTTTATTATGATTTCTAAAGTTTGTTGTAACCCCGATAGGATTAGTTTCTAATACTAGGAAGTTCATGCTTGATTGTTCTAAAAAGCTAGGTAGAAAAAAATGTTATGCTTGCTGAGAGAAAAGCAAAAGCAACAAAAGAAAATGAGAGAGAAGAAAAATCTGTTGAAAAAAAAAGAAAATATTTTTGCTTGCACAAAAGAAAAAGCCTGGGGTAAAAAGAGCTACCTGCGGTGTGATCAGTTAGGCCAACAAGAGAATAAAATTTGGGTTAACGGTCCCTGCACCGTAGTGTGAAAGCTAGTACCATTAGATATCAAAATGCAAGTTTGGGGGAGTAGCAAAAGAAAAAGAAAATGAAAAATATCTGTGAGTTTTGCTCCCCCATGAAAAAGAAAAATGTCAGGCTCCCTAGTTTCTTTTTTTTGCAGGATAGAAGAACTCCGACCTATTAGGGGCTTTTAGCCAGTGTACGGGGAAATAAATGGAGAAAGCCATAAGACTAATCTAGGTTAGTAAAAGAAACATTAGAAAAGTCTTGAGCATGGTATTCATTAATCTTAAGTTCAAACTATTTTAAGATTTGTTCATGAGTATGTGGTGCTTGCTTATTCCACTTGCATGTTTTCCATTCTATCGTAAAGTTCCAAAATCATTGAGGCTTGAGCTATTCTATTTCATGAATCTTTCGAATTAATTTTGCTCGGGACTAGCAAAAGCTTAAGTTTGGGGGTGTGATAGCGGGCAGAAATGTCGCTATTTTAGTCCCAATTTATTGAGCTTTTTAGTGCTTTAATTGTGTTTTTATTGAGAAATCCTAATTTAATTTATTATTTTGTCCTACGGAGAACATTATGGATTTTTGGTGGAAAATGCCCTAAAAAGAGCCATCCAAGTCCAAATTTTCATGCATCGGTCAAGGGGAACCCCAATAAGTCAACCATGAGGAAGAGGTCCACAAAGAATTGGAGTTGGCCCAAGAATTGAAGTCCAACCCGCGCCTGAAAGTTCTGGAATTCGCCTAGCGTCGAGACGCTGTCCCATTTCTTGGTCGGCAAGTCAATTACGTCACAGCGTCGCGACACTGTCCAGTTTTCGGGCCTATATAAGGCGCCCCTTGGTGCCCATTTTATGCATCAATCCTCATTCCATTCCTTTATTCCTTTCTTTCCTTGGATCCTTTGGAGCCCTCTCTCATAATCCATGCAACTAGTTTAATTGTCCGTCGTGACAACGAGATTAGTTGATTAAACTTAGATTCCTAAAATGAATCAGAGCGTATTAATTAACGAATTTTAATGGCGCTAAGGACACTTAGGTTGTTAAAATTGATAAATTATAATTAGGGGAAACCGACAGGAGATCCTATGTGACTAACGGAGATTCTAGGAGTATAAGTTGAATTAATTAAACCCAACAGGAAGAAGGTAGGTGAAAAGCCAAAGAAACTTAGAGTTCGAAGTGATGTTTATAAGCTTAAAAACCAAAAACCAAAAACAAAAAACCAAATGGTTATCAAACGGGGCCTAAACAATATCAATTTGATTTAATTAATTAATTAAATGTTAATTAATCAATCATATTAATTAATTAACCTCGTGCATAGTTAAATCATATTAAATGCAATGCCCTCACATAATGACTTTAATTAAATCACATTTAATTAATTCAACTAAACTAATCAATTAATTAATTCCAATAATTAATTAATTTTATAATTAATTAAATATCCCCTATATTTAATTAATTACATATTAGAATCATATTCTAATAATTCCCTCATATACTATAGTTTAATTAAATCTCATTTAATTTAAACTAAATTGAATAATTAATTAATTCGTAATAAATTAATTCATCTTCTAATTAAATATCTATATATATCAACTATTTCAAATATATCATTATGTCATATATAATAAAGTTTAATCTCAAATTAGACTTTATATTTTAATGCATCACCATACATTATATTAATTGAATCTCATACAACTAATTTAATTCCCAATATGAATTTGAACTATTCAAATTCTGTCAAGATATAATTGTTTCTAATTACTCTTTATTAGCTAGCACGGGGGCCTAATGGACCTACAGATCAGAAGCTCCAACGATATGAGGTTAACTAATTAAACTCATTAATCAGGTCAACCAATATTCATTAACTGTGGGTCATTCCACTAAAGACCCACTACTGAAGTCTTCTCACTGTAGAACATTTTTGTGTCAACGGATATAGACCTATAACGGTAAGTCAATCCTTCACTAGTGTCTGTAATCACGGCTAGGTCAAATTACCGTTTTACCCCTGTGTTACATCTATCTCCTTAAGTACCAGCGTTCCTCTAATGAACGGCCTGTTTTTTGTCCAACCATTAAAGAGAATGTCCCTCTCGGGCCATTGAGAGGGCAAGATCCCTTTATTCAACTTTCGGAGTCACCACTTAAGGGAACACTCATCTACTTATCCTAGAAGTGGGAAGGAGTGAATTCCTTCTTGTGTTGTCATGTCCCAGCCTCCCTCTCAGTCTTATCCCCAAAAGGAAGGCATATTGAGTCGACGTATTGGCCACACTCACCCATGCTAATCAAAGGACAATCCCTCATGAGAAGGAGTTCATGACACACTCGGGATTAAGACTGAGTTACCTAGGTCATCCTATTGAAACAGTAACCTAACTAGTTAACGGTGTTATATCTAGTGGTTTACTATTTCATGGTCCGGTCTTATGCAAACTCATTGCATAGGATACCCCTACCGCTTGCATGTCTACTACACGGACGCTTTGGATCAATATGTCTGTATCAAATACAAAGCGAGCTGTATCGCATAGGGTTACAAGGATAAGGTTCCCAACCTTATCCTTGTATTATAGACCTTTAGGTTGTTACTTGAACATCGATCCCTGTATGTCCCCAACATACTAGTTCAAGTTACATTCAAACAACCTTGGATCTTAGTTTATTGGATTTGGGTCAAATTGTGCAGTATTTATCATTAACACTTAATTGTAGAAACTCAATAACACTTTATTGAAACAAGTATACAATTTGTTTACATTCACTGTCTACGAGTTTTAGGGCATAAAACCCCACAAAAACCTTCTCTCCAGTTGTCATTTTAAAGTTGATAACGATTCTTTTGTCTATTACCATATTTTATGATTATGAAATTTGGCAAATGGATGTCAATACTGCATTTATGAATGACAGTCTTGAAGAGAACATCTTTATGTCTCAACTAGAAGGGTTCATTGCTCAAGGTCAGTAGCAAAAAGTTTTGAAGCTTAAACGATCCATCTATGGGTTGAAACAAGCTTCCAGATCTTAGAATATAAGGTTTGATACAGCGATCAAATTTATGGCTTTGACCAGAACGTTGATGAACCTTGTGTTTACAAAAGAAGCAACACTAGTTCAGTAGCTATTCTAATGTTGTATGTGTTGGGTTTTATGCCCTAAAACTCGTAGATAATGAATGTAAACAAATTGTATACTTGTTTCAATAAAGGGTTATTGAGTTTCTACAATAAAGTGTTATTGTTAAATATTGCACAATTTGACCCAAGTCCAATAAACTAAGATCCAAGGTTTTTTGTATGTAACTTGAACAAGTAAGTGGGGACATACAGGGATCGATGTTCAAGTAACAACCTAAAAGGTCTATAGTACAAGGATAAGGTTGGGTACCTTATCCTGGTAACACAATGAGATACAACCAACTTTGTATTTGATAAAGATGTATTGATCCAAAATGTCCATGTAGCAGACATGCGTGCGGGGGTATCCTATGCAATGAGTTTGCATAAGACCGGACCACTGATAAGGGTAAAAAATATACCTATTTTACCCTTATATTTAGCTCATTTCTTGGTTAAATGTTGTGATCAATTTATTGTTCTCGAGCTCAAAATATGCTTACTTTGATAAGTTAGGGTGTTGAGAACCACTTTTGTCAAATTTAACTTATTTGTGCTTAAAAAGTCTTGATTTTAAGGAAATTTGACTTACTTTGTTGTTGTGTAGAAAAATAGAGGTAAAACTGGAATTCCCCAAAAATGCGACCACATTTTTGGGAAGGCAAAATGAAATGCGACCGCATTTCTGGAAAAACCGAGACCGTTCCGAGTCATCTGCGGGTCATTGTTGACGAGTCTTCTTCGTACCTAACTGGTTGTTTTGAGCCCAAAACTGACTGGGCAACCTTCCAGCACCTATTTCGCAACTCCTCAAACATTTTCTACACTATATAAGCTCGAGATTCGAAGTCAAATTAAAGCATAACTCACTTGGAAGAAAAGGGTGGTGATAGAACCCTAGCTCGACGCCAATGAGTAGGAATGCCCGAGGTCCTTCTTAGATGACCAAATTCTAACCTGAGTTAGACATCAAACCTTGTGGTTTGTAGAGAGTTTCACCCATTCCCACTTGTAAAAACGAGAGAGTGGAATGTCTTAGCGAACTCTAGAAGGATTGAGTAAATAGAAAAACCCATAATATTTAGTTATCTCCTTTATTTCCAGCTCTTGAATCTTTTCATTATTCTGTATTATTTACATTCTTATTTCAATGAAAATGTGTTCATTTGCTCTTTATCCCATCATGAGTAGCTAAATCCCATTGAGGGGTTCAATGTGGTGAATTCCCTTAGGGTTTAATGGCTTGAAATTGTTTTATTTGCTTAAGTTGTGTGCAATGCATGTCATTCTTTATTGATTATCACTCTAATCTTGTTGAGTTTAACTTGATCACTTATACTTTGCATGTTATGTGAGTTTGATCTCGAAAGGGACAAACGATATCGGTTCTCATAAAGGTGATATAGGAGAAAAAAACTCGAAAGAGATTGTTCGGCGGTATGCACCCTATGTCGACTATAGGGTTATAGGTTTCATTCGTGAATTATCTATGTCGGAGTCGAGCCACATAAATGTGCATAACGGTACTCGCTTAGCCTTCTAACGGTTCTTGGGAACAAGGGTCAAATATGAGTTAAATCTGACCCAATGCATTGAATACATTTAAGTTAGATATTGCATGAATATGGTTTTTACCTTAGGGATGAATCCATTTTGAATATCTCGTTTATTTCTTATTGTTATTATTTTAGTTATTTGCATGTTTTATTTATCTTTTCAAAAACCCAATCAATCAAACTTATTTCCTTTGGTTACCTTTTTCAAAAGCAATCATTTGAGCAATTTCTTCATCAAATCTGAATTTCCAATTTAGTCCTCGTGGGATCGATACCCTTGGAATACTTCTAAGGTTTTTTATTACTACGTGTGACAGTGTATACTTTCACTAAGTGTTAGTTGAATTATTCTTTATTATTATTATTCATTTTATCTCACATTCTATCCCTTCAGCTGACGACGCATCAACCACGCAATAGTAAACCACTAGATGTAACATCGTGAACTAGTTAGGTTACTGTTTCCATACTATGACCTAGGTAGCTGAGTCTTAATCCTGATGTGTCATGAACTCCTTCTCACGAGGGATTGTCCTTTGATTAGTATGAGTGAGAGTGGCCTGCACGCCGACTCAACAAGCCTACCTTCTTGGGGACAAGACCGAGTGGGGGGCTGGGGACATGACAACACAATATGGAATTTCCTCCTTCCCGCTTCTAGGAGAAGTAGATGAGTGTTCCCTTAAGTGGTGACTCCGGGTCTTGAACAAAGGGATCCCACCCTCCACTTGCCCGAGAGGGACTTTCTGTTTACTGGTTGGACCATAAACAGGTTGTTCATTAGAGGAGCACTGGTACTTAAGGAGTCAGAGGTAACACAGGGGTAAAACGATAATTCGACGCTGCTGTAGTTACGAATACTCGTGAAGGATTGACTTACCGATATAGGTTTATATCCGTGGACACAAAAATGTTCTACAGTGAGAAGAGTTCAACTTTTGGTCTTTAGTGGAATGACCCACAATTAATGAATATTGGTTAACTTGATTAATGAGTTTAATCAATTAACCTCATATCATTGGAGCTTCTGATATGTAGGTCCATTAGGTCCCCCTGCTAGCTCGTAAAGAGTAATTAGGAAGAATTATATCTTGAGAGAATTTGAATAGTTCAATTTCCTATTGGGAATTAAGTTAATTGTATGAGATACAAATTCATACAATGTATAGTGATGCATTAAAATATAAAGTCTAATTTGATTTAAACTTTATTAAATTGAGAGATTAATATATTTGAAAGAGTTCAAATATATGTCTAATTAAATATATGATATTTAATTAGAAAATGAATTAATTATTCAATTTAGTTTAAATTAAATGAGATTTAATTAAACTATAGTTTATGAGGGAATTATTACAATATTATTCTAATGAGTAATTAATTAAATATGAGTGATATTTAATTATGAAATTAATTAGTTATTGGAATTAATTAATTGATTAGTTTAATTGAATTAATTAAATGTGATTTAATTAAGTTAATTAAACTATATATTTTGTGAGGAAATTACATTTAAATAAGATTTAAATGTGAATGAGATTAATTAATTAATATGATTAATTAATTGATTTAATCAATTAATTAATTGATCTTGATCTAACGATCAAGATTGTTTCCTAACCTCACATTAGGGTTTCCTCTCTTATAAAAGGAAAGGTTATGAGAACTCTAATCTTAAGATCAAGGTCGATGATGGAATTGAAAACCCAACGAGCCTCCTAGATTTAAATTCCGATCAGAGATTTCGATACAAGAAAGTTAGTAGTTTTGTTGATGGCTCGAGAGCTTTGTGAAGGCAAGGAGAAATCAAACGAGATGGAAATCTGAGGAGGAGAATTTTATTTCAGTTCGAATTCGAATTCAAACAACCAATTCACGGGCCAGATCCAAGGCGGGTTCGGATCCGGGGAGACTTTTAGTTTGTGGAACAACGAGTCGAGCGGCGGCAGTGAGGAGTTTCATCCGAGGATGATGGTGGTGGGGTCGTGGGGGACGGTGGCGCGAGAGAACAACCGATTCCATTTACTGGATGATCAGGATTCTTCTTTGAGATGTGTGTTTCCATGTGAGCCAAACGAAAGGCCAAGCCAAGGCCATTATTCGTCTCTCAGCTCCTCCAATCCTTATTCTATCGGCTTACAATCTTTCGAACTCAGACCCAAACAACAAAATCAACAACAAAATCAATCGTCATTTCCCATTTTCCAGCTTTGAAACTCGAGGTTCTTGGCCCCAGCTCAGGAGCTTCTTTACGAGTTTTGCAGCCTCGGGATCACCAACAACAACAAAGCCCTCGATCGTTCCTCTTCACCAAAACAACACAAACCCAACAAACCGACCAAGCACTGGGAATTGGAAGCTAAGACGGGTCCTCTTCCACAAAGCCCGCCTTTACTTCCCTTGAATTCAATTCCATCCTCGTAGTAAGATCAACTAACCCCGCCTTTTCTTTCCTTGAATTTAATTTTCCTTATTTATTTCCATGCCTTTACTTTATGTCGTAATCCTTTATCTATAAAACCCCCCTTTTTGGTTACCTCAAAAACACAAAAGAAATTAGGAATAAACCAATTGTTCCCCGTGATCGACCCTGACCACTACTGCTACAAGTTAGCTTTAGGAATCGTGGATTATAAATTTATTTGACAAGAGACCGCGACGATCTCTTCCGTCAAATTGGCGCCGTGTCGGGTAACACGATGTCTTATTTCTATTTCCTTTTGTGTTTTTCACATTATTCTTGTCTTTTTTTTTGTATTTTCTTAATTGTAGGCCTTCGTGACAATCCTTTTACAATTGCATGCTTGTTTGCACACCAAGAAGCAAGGAAAAGTCTTGGGCGTGAAGATGTAGACCTAGCGTCGCGACGCTCTCGCCGTAGGGTCTCGACGCTATGTCAATCCACATATTTTTTCCATAGTTAAAGGCCTAGCGTCTCGACGCTAGGCAGTTTTCCAGAATTGAATTTTCCCTATTTTGGCTGTAAATTTTCCTTGTTTGAAGATCCAATTCAGCACCATTCTACCACGAATTGAAGGCAAGAAACACTATAAATAGAGGGCCTTGGTGTAGGTTTAGAATCATTCCTCAATACATAATTAGCTACAACATTGTAGTCCATCTCTCTCCCCTTTCTCCATCATTCTTCTAATTAGTTTTTTAAGTTTTCTTAGTCTAAGGGTCGGTTGATCAAGCCTGGAGCTTGGAGGTGCTTGTCTATGGCCAACTAAGCTCGGATCGTTGTAATCGGGACCTCGGTCTGTAAGCTTGATTCGATTTTATGAGATTTCCATTCTTCATACTTAGTTAATTGTCTTTGTGATTTTAGTTCTTTTTCTATAAGTTTAGATTGTGGTAGGAAATTGACGGAAGAGATTGTCGAGGTCTCTTATCAAATAAATTTATAATCCACAACCTCTAAAGCTAACTTTTAGGAGTAGTGGTCGGGATCGAACACAGGGAGCACGATTATAACTTGTTTATCTTAGATTTATTGTGATGACAGGACTAATGGGGGGTTTTTTATATTTGGAAAAGAAAGTAAACAAGGAAAGAAAACTAATGATGGAAAATGTTGCAAAAGGAAAGTAAGAAAATCAAATTAAGGAGAAATAACAATACCTCAAAAGTCATGCAACCGGGATAGTCATGGTAAGTTCAATTCAATTAAATCATCAATTTCACTAATAAGTCAAAACAAGTTTAAGCCCGGTGTATTCCGACAACAAACCGAGAATTATGATCCCCTATCACAAACATGCAAACGCTAAGTTACATTCTAATTTAAACTAATAATTATCCAATTAACTAATTTAAACCGCATTGGGATCTAGCCGAATTAATTCACATGCAACGGGCAACAAACCACATTTACAATTGATTAAATCATTTAGTTCTAGGGACGCATGCGTATGGACATAACGTTAACCTATATGCTACTAAGAATTAACAAGTAAATTTAGAGAGAGCGCGGTCAAGGTTGTCAATCTTTCCTACCACAATCTAAACTTTATAGAAAAAGAACTAAAATCACATAAACATGCTTTGATAATTCAAACAAGAAATTTCATTAATAGAATATGAATTTACTCTTGACTTCCCGGTTACATGAATGAAGAATCTAGCCTCTTATGGAGAAAGAACAAGCTTGATACATAAAGGAAAACAAGAAAAACTAAGAAGAATGGTGGAAAAGGGGAGAGAGATCGACTACAATGTTGTAGTGAACTGTGTATTGAGGGATGATTCTAAACCTACACCAAAGGCCTCTATTTATAGAGTTTCTTGGCCTTCAATTCGTGGTAGAATGGTGCTGAATTGGGTCTTCAAACATGGAAAAATCTCAGCCAAATTTGGAAAATTTCAATTCTGGAAACTGCCTAGCGTCGCGACGCTGTGGGGCAAGCGTCTCGACTCTGATGACGAGCGTCTCGACGTTGACGAAGCTCCAGGGGCAGAATTGTCATTTTACGCTCCGGTTTCGCTCGTTTAAGCCCCGAATTGCTTCCAAAGCTCCGGTGAGGACCTATAGACATATTATACTCATTTTAAAGCATTTTGCGCAAGGAATTCAACTAAGATAAGCAAATTGGGAGATTCTAAGTGTATAATAAATTGGACTTATCATAAATATTTACAACCTTGTTCGCACCCTCTCTAAATTTACTTGCTAAATCTAAGTAGCAAATAGGTTAACGTTATGATTATACGCATGCGTCCCTAGAACTAAATAATTTAATCAATTGTAATTGTGGTTTGTTGCCCGTTGCATGTGAATTAATTCGGCTAGATCCCAATGCGGTTTAGATTAGTTAATAGGCCAATTAATTAATTTAGACTAGAATCAAACCTAGCGTTTGCATGTTTGTGATAGTTGGATCATGGCTCACGGTTTGTTGTCGGAGTACGCCGGACTTAGATAGTTAATTAAATATCAATTGATAATCGATGAAAAGAATTAATCAGACTTAACAACTGTTGGGATTGATGCCCTAAAACTCGAAGATAGTGAATGTTAAATAAAATTATATACTTGTCCAATAAAGGCATCATCGAGATTCATTCAATAAAGTCATTACTGAATAAGTAAGTTGCACATTAGATAATTGTTGCACGATTTTCCGCAAGTGCACGGGTCGTCACAAGTAATATAGTGATTTTGAGTATAAGAGTATCGTCTCCACAGGGATTGAATTTATTTAATTAATTACCCCGAATAATCTTGCTATGCTTTATTTAGAGAACAAAATCTAATACCGAAAGAATAAACTAAAAGCTAATCTAGAAAGCAAAAGATAAATGGAGACACAATTTGGAGGGATAATACTTAGAGGGATGATTTCATCAATTGGACCTTTAATGCTTAATCAAATAACTAATATGGATTAACTAATCGTTCAATTCATAAGTCTAGAAGCCTAATAACAAGGACTCTTCTGCCGGTTTCCTCCTATCTCATACTTTTCAATAAAGAATCTCCTTTCGGTTTCCTCTTTATTTACTTAGCATGGCATTACGACCCTTCAATACAACCTCTAACGTTATTTATTCCATCTTGTGTCACTCGGGTAAATTAACGTTAGTCATGCATTCAGTTCTAGTCTAAGCTTCTCTCCATCAAGTTTCCACTTATTAACGATTCATATAATCAGTGATCAGTTGATTAAAAGCATTAAGGACAAAATGCACAAATGAACAATAATGAAAATTAAACCAAATCAATTTACTAATTCAGCAAAGGTTCAACAACTAAATCAAACTCAAAGAATTTAGGAATTAACTACTCATAATCACTAAAATCCAATAATTCCTAATCACAACAATTCTAGAAACTAAAACATAAAGGAAAAGGGAAGAGAAATGCTCATAAAAGTGTCGATCTCCTCGATCCCATGGCGTCTTCCTTCGATCCCGAGCTCCAAAGATCTTCAACAAAGCTCCAAAACTCTCCCAAAAATCCCCAATTTTAGTGTGGACTCTAGAATGGGTGAAAACTAACAAATTGGCTCCCCAAACATGGATGTAAAAGGCTGTATTTATAGGTGTCCAGCAGGCGCAGTGTCGCGACGCTCTGATGTCATCTTGTCTTGGGCTCCAAGTCGTCGCAGCGTCGCGACGCTATCCACTTTCTGGATCTTTCCGCATAGCTACCTAGCGTCGGGACGCTCAAGGTTTAGCGTCTCGACGCTAGGTCTTGGATCTTCTAGAATGGCTCGATTTTGACTTAATTTTTGGGCCTCCAACTTTCTTTTGGCCAAAATGCTTCATGTAATGGACCTTGGGCTCTTTTCTTCACCCAACTTGGTAGTTAAGGCTTTGGAATTCATGAATTGGGCTTCTAACTCATCCTTTTTGGGCTTTTGGACTTGGATCTATATTGGACTTCTAAAAAATTACTTCAAAAAGCCCCCAAAATTATCCAAAATCTCTCTAAATTCCAGTTTTGCTCTCTTGGCTCGGTTTTCTAAAAATTAAACATAAAATAGCATTAAAGAACACAATTCAAGCACAAAAGTAGCTAAAATTAATAGGAAACTGATAGCATTTCTGCATGCTATCAATAACCCAAATCCAATAAACTAAGTTCCATGTCTATTGTTTGTTGTCGATTACCGCAAGCGCACGGGTCGTAACAAGTAATATAAAATGGTAGTAATACCGAGTATCGAATCCACAGGGAGGCGAAACGAAAATTAAGCGAAAATAAAATCTCTTGAGCACTAAAAGTACTTTGGCGAAATAATATTTAGGGAACAACTCATGCAATAAAGAGGAATTTAAAATTCGAAGCAATTAAAGGAAATAAGTTGATCAATCGAAAAATAAAATATGGAGAAAGAGTTTTCTTTTAATGGGAAGAGGGGTCTTGAAAATCAATTATTAGCTAAACAATTGTTATAATTATTCTATCTCATTGCCCAACTAATTATAATCCTAGAATCTCCGTTAATCACATAGGTTCTCCTGTCGGTTTCCCCTAATTGTAATTAATTCATTTTAGCCCCATTAAAAAAATCATTAATTATTATGCTCTGATTCATTTTAGGAATCTAAGTTTAATCAACTAATCCCGGTGTCACGACGGGCAATTAAACTAGTTGCATGGATTACAATCTATCCTAATTTCTCTCCGTCGAGTTTCCATTAAGAATCAGATCATTACACAATTGACCAGATTGAATAAAGCATTAAGCACATCCATACAAATAATTAGGACATGGGCGAGAGATAAGAAATTACAACAATATTTGAACTATAATTTCATTTCAAGACCCCAAATTGGGGTTTAGCTATACATAGCTAAAATATCCACAACATTTACAATAGAAAGCATAATTAAGAGCATAAAAGGAAAGGAATTGACCGTTGAAGAACCCCTTCGCTGACACTCAGAGCTCCGCCGAACACTCCTTGAGCCTCCTAGGATGCTCCCCAAAATTCCCCAAATATTTCCCACTAAGAAATCTCTCAAAAAGGCTAGAAAGCCTAGAGAGAGGCTCCAAAGGAGCCAAGGGAGGAAGGAAAGGAAAGCATTGGTGAATGATTGATTGATTGATAAAATGAGGCACCAAGGGGTGCCTTTTATAGGCTCGGATTGGGGGTAGCGTCGCGACGCTGTGATGCACGCAGCTTGTTGCCCAAGAAATGGACAGTGTCTCGACGCTATGGCCTTTTCCAGAATTTCCAGCTTCGGTTTGGACTGATTTTTGGGCCTTCTCTTCACTTCTTTTTGGGCTTTTTCTCCATGATTGCCCTCTTTGGATCCCCTTTTGATCAAGCTTGGATTTGGGCTTCATTTGCTTCATTTTTGGCACTTTTTCCCCAAAATCCACAACTTTGCTCCTAAGGACCAATTAACAGAATTCATTAAATATTTTCATTAAAAACACGATTAAAGCACAGAAAAGCTTAATAAATTGGGACTATAATAGCGACATTTCTGCTCGCTATCTTGTGATGACATGTAAAAATGTCATCATTTTCTTATTAATTTCAGCTAGTTTTGTTCATGAATTGTGAGCTTTAATGTATTTTTATGTTGATTTTATAGAAAACCGAGTTCGAGAAGCAAAACTGAGATTTTAAGAGAATTTGGATGAATTTGAAGACTTTTTGGGCAATTTGGAGAACAATCATTGAAGATCCAAGCGCTAAGGTCCAAGAAAAGAAGGCAATTGAAGTGGGAGTCCCAAAAAGCCCAACAGTTTGAAGAAAGGAGGCAAAAATCCACAAATAAGGCTTCTAGAAGGCCTAGCGTCGAGACGCTAAGACATCAAGTTTATACTTGCTCATAAATCACATAAGGCCCTATCGAAAGATACTTCTCCTATGGTGCAGGGAACAGTAAAACTCCCTGGATCTTTCTGTTTAGAAGGTATCCTTCCAGAAACAATGGTACTGCTACTCTCAGACAATTTAAAAAATTCTTTTTTCAGACTTTTCTTTCTAGAAAGCATTTCCTTCATGAATTTCCCATAATTAGGCATGTTATACAAGGCTTCCACTAAGGGAATATTCACAAACAACTTCTTAAAAATTTCTAGAAACTTTTGAAACTGCTCATCTAATTTAACATTTTTAAAACATTGAGGAAAAGGTAACTCCCTGTAATCAAAGGTTGGACATTCGCCCCTCCGCTTGGGCGGGCTAATGTGCGAGCCTCTGTCATGGTGGTTGCATGGAACCACTTCTTCCTCGTTCAGTTTCTTTCTGTGTCTGCCATCCTGCTTTTCATCTTCTTTTCTACCTACAAAATTGTTAGAGAAATAATAATTCAAATCAATAGAGTTGGGAGGATGTTGGGACCTTTCAGAGGAGGTTTTTTTGTGCCTCAGCCCTTTCATCTTCATCCCTTCTCTTTTCTTCTTCCTTATTTTTTTCTGAACTGTTCTCCAGTTGTCTACCACTTCTCAGTGTCACCATCTTGCACTGCTCTCTTGGGTTAGGTTCAGTATCACTTGGAAATTTTCCCTTCTAAAGGGCGTTTACTGCTGAAGCGATCTGTCCTATTTGCAATTCCATGTTTTTTAGAGCTGCGTCGTGGTTATTTACTGTCGTCTGGAGATTCACGTTCAATACTCTTTGTTCTTTAATAAATAGAGCCACCATCTCCTCCAGGTTATTTTTCTTTTCAGGTGCACTGGATGATGCAAAACCTGGGGGTGGCTGCAAAACATTCTTCGTATTTGAATATGAGAAGTTCTCATGATTGCGCAGACTGGGGTGGTAGAAGTTCGGTACTCCTTGAGCTAATGGTCTATTTCCTACGTACTGGACTTCTTCCGCATCTTGACCTTCCTTCTTTGAATGACCTTGAGCTAAGATGGAAATGGACTTGACCACCTCAGATGAAGTCAGCTTGTTCAGCGCATTGGTCAGAGATGCCATCTGTGCCTTTAATGAACTTGACTCATCCAATTCATATAATCCAGCCTTCTTTGAAATTGCTCCCCTTTCTGTCGGCCACTGATAACTGGTTGCCGCCATTTCCTCAAGCAGATCTTTGGCTTCTGTCACTGTTTTGGAAAGAAAACTTCCTCCTGCTGATGTGTCTAGGACTGTCTTTGTGGAGGGATTCAATCCATTGTAAAATAAATGCACTTGAAGCCAATCAGGATATCCATGTTGGGGGACCGCCTAAGCATTTCTTTGTATCTCTCCCATGCTTCGTACAACTCTCCTCGGCAAGCTGCCTAAACGTTCCGATTTCAGTGCGGAGCTTGGTAGTCTTGGCAGGCGGGAAAAATTTTGTCAGAAAAGTCTGGGCAAGCTCGTCCCATGTACTAATGATGCCCGTCTCGACTAATTCGAGCCAATCCTTTGCTTTATCATGTAGAGAAAATGGAAACAACCTTAATCTTATTGCGTCTGCCGGAACTCCGTTCATCTTCACCGTCCCACAAATTTCTAGGAATGATCGCAGATGTGAGTGGGGGTCCTCAGAAGGATGTCCCTTAAACGAGTTATCGTGCGCCATTTGAATCAATCTTGTCTTTAACTCAAAATTTGTAGCTTGGATAGGGGCATAGACAATTCCAGAATTCTCGATGGGAAGAACTGGTTGTAAGAAATCTCTAATTGTCTTGGGAGCTTCCTCTTGATGGGCCATTGCTTCTACTAATCTTTTCTCTTTACGAATGATTCTAAGAGTCCTGTCAATTTCAAGATCTAGCGGAAACAAATTAATCACCTTGTTCCTTCGCATACAATGCTCCCAGTCAATCAAAAGAACCAAACAAAAATAAAAATAAAATAATATTCACAAAATAATGAAGGAAAAATATTTACACCTAAATTACTATTTATCCCTTTCTTTTCGGTGTCAAGAAAAATTAATTTGCTTAAAAATCAAGCCTCCCCGGCAACGGCGCCAAAAACTTGTTCATTGTCGATTACTGCAAGTGCACGGGTCGTAACAAGTAATATAAAACGGTAGTAATACCGAGTATCGAATCCACAGGGAGGCGAAGCAAAAATTAAGCGAAAATAAAATCTCTTGAGCACTAAAAGTACTTGGGCGAAATAATATTTAGGGAACAACTCATGCAATAAAGAGGAATTTAAAATTCGAAGCAATTAAAGGAAATAAGTTGATCAATCGAAAAATAAAATATGGAGAAAAAGTTTTCTTTTAATGGGAAGAGGGGTCTTGAAAATCAATTATTAGCTAAACAATTGTTATAATTATTCTATCTCATTGCCCAACTAATTATAATCCTAGAATCTCCGTTAATCACATAGGTTCTCCTGTCGGTTTCCCCTAATTGTAATTAATTCATTTTAACAACCTAAGTGTCCTTAGTGGCATTAAAAAAATCATTAATTATTACGCTCTGATTCATTTTAGGAATCTAAGTTTAATCAACTAATCCCGGTGTCACAACGGGCAATTAAACTGGTTGCATGGATTATGATCCATCCTAATTTCTCTCCGTCGAGTTTCCATTAAGAATCAGATCATTACACAATTGGCCAGATTGAGTAAAGCATTAAGCGCATCCATACAAATAATTAGGACAAAGGACAAGAGACAGAAAATTACAACAACATTTAAACTATAATTTAATTTCAATACCCCAAATTGGGGTTTAGCTACACATAGCTAAAATATCCACAACATTTACAATAGAAAGCATAATTAAGAGCATGAAAGGAAAGGAATTGACCGTCGAAAAACTCCTTCGCTGACGCTTGGAGCCCCGCCGACTACTCCTTGAGCCTCCTAAGATGCTCCCCAAAATTCCCCAAATATTTCCCACTAAGAAATCTCTCAAAAAGGGTAGAAAGCCTTGAGAGAGGCTCCAAAGGAGCCAAAGGAGCCAAAGGAGGGAGGAAAGGAAGGAAATGATGGAATGATTGATGCTAAAATAAGGCACAGAGAGGTGCCTTTTATAGGCTTGGAATGGGGGTAGCGTCGCGACGCTACATTGCACAGCGCCGCGACGCTCTATGCACGCGTCTTGTTGCCCAAGAAATGGGTAGTGTCGCGACGCTATCTTCACAGCGTCTCGACGCTGACCCAATTTCCAGAATTTTCCAGCTTTGGCTTGGGCTGATTTTTGGGCCTTCTCTTCACTTCTTTTTGGGCTTTTTAATCATGATTGCCCTCTTTGGATCCCCTTTCTATCAAGCTTGGATTTGGGCTTCATTTGGTTCATTTTTGGCACTTTTTCTGCCAAAATCACCAACTTTGCTCCTAAGGACCAAATAACGAAATACATTAAATATTTTCATTAAAAACACGATTAAAACACAGAAAAGCCTAATAAATTGGGACTAAAATAGCGACATTTCTGCTCGCTATCAGCTATAGGATAAACACTTGAGCTTTATGTAGAGTCATAAAAGTGGATCAAGCTCGAGTAATGGCCAAAACGGTCTATAGTATAGGGATAGAGCTGGGTACCTTATTCTGGGGACACTATGAGACACGACCCACTTTGTAGATAGTACAGACGATGTGATCCTAAATCGTCGATGTAGGGATATGCGAGTGGGGGCGTCCTATGCAATGAGTTTGCATAAGACTAGGACCAAGAAATAAGTCACTCTCCCTTGACTATTTCATGTGATGACCTAGGTAACTCGATCTTAATCCTGAGCTAACTATGAACTCTTGTTTATTCGGGCTTATCCTTAGATATGCATAGGTGAGAGTGGCTCAGTATCGCCGACTCAATAAGCCTCCCATTTCAGGGATAGGAACGGGTAAATAGTTGGGGACATAGTACTGCGAGAAGGAATTCACTCCTGCCCGAATTAGGGATAGTAGAGAGGTTGTTCTCTTAAGTGCTGACTCCGAGCTTGAACAAAGGGATCCCACCCTCTCATTGGAGCGAGAGGGACTCGGTTTATTGGTTGGACCATAAACCAATTGTTCATTAGGGGATCAATAGGACTGAAGGAACAACCTGCGAAGGATCGACTTACTGAACACTGTTAAATCAAGTGGACGGAAATATATCTATAGTGAGGGGAGTGCAACTACCGGGCTATAGTGGAGTGTCCTGGTAGTTAACGAATGTTGGTTAAGCTTGGTTAATGAGATTAGTCGGTTATGTTGGGTTGTATGCCCTAAAACTCGTAGATAGTAAATGTAACATTTTACCGAACATTAATAAAATAGTTTATTTTGTATGTATTTAGTAGATCTTGTCTTATTAACCCTAATCCAATAAACTAAACATCCTAGGCTGATAGTATGAGGCTTGAACTAGTATGTAGGGACATACGGGGATCAATGTTCAAGATTCAGCCTAAAGGGTCTATAGTATAGGGATAAGGTTGGGTACCTTATCCTGGTGACACTATGGATACGACCCGCTTTGTATTACGATACAAACGCAATGATCCAATGCGTTCATGTAGTTGACATGCGAGTAGGGTATCCTATGCAATGAGTTTGCATAAGGTCGGACTGCGAAATAGTTAACCAGTAACTGTAAGACCGTTAGTTGGCTTGGTTTCTATTTCACTAGGATGACCTAGAAAACTCGGTCTCAATCCCAAGTAGATTATGGACTCCTGTTCACGAGGGGTTGTCCTTTGATTTGTATTGGTGAGAGTGGCCAGCACGCCGACTCAATAAGCCTACCATTTTGGGGACAATACCGAGTGGGGAGCTGGGAACGTAATCACACAAGATGGAATTCACTCCTTCCCGACTCTAGGGTAAGTAGAGGTGTGTTCCCTTAAGTGGTGTTGATGCGCAAATTGCTAACCGCAAGTGTACGGGTCAAGTAATAATATAGTGTTTTCGTGATTAAATGAGTGTCGTCCTCTAGATTGGTTTTCTAGCAAATTAAGTACAGTGAATAATCTTGTCCAATTTTATTTAGGGAGCAAAAATCAATTATAAAGATAAAAGTAAAGACTAAAAGCATAAAAATAAAAGTGGAGACTAAAATGGAAAGACTCTTAGGGAATTGATTTCATTATTTTAAGATTGAGGATTGATTAATAGGAATGAATTGATCGTGCAATTATTCTACAAGCCAAGGAAACTTTTATCACGATTACCTCTCCCGAGTATAATTGATTCTCATGCATATAAACTAACTTGATATCCCTATCTAAGTTCATTAACATGCAAGGCATTATTCGGATCGGTCCTTGTTATGCTTCTAAAGTAATTCCAAATCCCGTCACAAACTTAGAATTTCTACTTTAGTCATGCAATTAAACAAGGTAAGTCTTAGGCCAAATCCTCTCTCCCGAGTTAGATTCAACACTTAAATCATTCAATTAGTGATCAAGTAATTGAAAGCACTAAACAAAAATTGCATGCATAAAACAACAACACATTCATACTAAAAATCAATCCAACAACTAAAAACAATTACATCAATCCCAAAGACAAACAACTAGCAATCCATAGTCTTTAAACTACAAACACTAATTGAAAGAAAAGCCATAAAAACTACAAGAGGTAAGGAAAAGAGAAAGAAAAACTCGAATCCGTCTAAACCGACACGTCCCCGTCATGATCTCCACGTCTTCTCGCTTGATTCCCGCTCCTTGGCCTTGCTTTAGCTCCCACCAAAGGTCTCTAGTCGAAATTAGGGCTAAAATCTAACCAATTGGACTCCACAAATCCGTAGCTGAAAAGAGGATTTTATAGAAAATCTGTCAATAGCGTCGAGACGCTGTCGCCTGCCGCGCGTTCTCATTAAGGAAAACCCGATAGTGTCTCGACGCTGCCTCTAAAATGCGCGTATTCAGAAAAGGAAAGGCAGCGTCGAGACGCTCAAGGAGCAGAGTCTCGACGCTGGTCTGCATTTGACTCCAATTTGACTTTTTCTTCATTGATTCTCTTCGGTTCTTTTGTATCTTTTCACGTCCCGAACACCCGATTGACTCCAAATTCTCGTTTTAGCTCCAATAAACCAATTTCTACAAAATAAACTTTAAAGCACAATAAAATGGCCAATAAATCATAAAAGACTAGCTAAATTGAATAGGGAAAACTAGCTAGCTATGCTCGCTATCAAATACCCCCAAACTTAAGCTTTTGCTAGTCCTCGAGCAAACTAAAAATCAAGCATACAGTGGAAGAATGGATGCAACAAACATGACTCAATCCTCAAGGCTCAAAAGTCAATAGTCAAGCAAGCAAGAGACATGCACACAAGGACCAATGAATGAGACAAATTAAAATTTTTCCAAAATTAACTTGCACAAGCGAGATCTAACTCAACAAGATCAGATGCTACTAGCCCGGGATTGGATTATTAAACTCTCAGCTCATCTTCCCTCTACACTGGCACTAAGGTTTCACTAACGAGTTAATGGAACAAATTAGTTTGTTTTCCTCCATACTTAGGTGCTTATAATTGAAAATTAAATCAAGCATTTATATGTGGCACTAGCTTTCACACCTATTGCAGGGACCCTTAACCTGAGTTTTCTTTGGTTGGCCTAACTGATCTCAACAGGGGTAGCTCGTTTTGCCTAAAACTTTATTACCCATTGCATTGCGTGCATAAGTCATGCCTTTCTCTTCTTCTTTTCAAATGTAACAACAAGAATGATTTTTCTTTCATGATCATGATAAGCATATATTCTTTTCTTTCCTCCTAAGCAATATCAAACATGCTAATTTGCAAAAAAAAAAATAACTCTTTAGCTCTTCCCTACACCTATCGAGGTGACAACAAGCATATGAACCTAATAATTCGCTCCTAAGCATTCAAATCCAAATCTAGTCAAGACAAATACTCTACTCATGCAAGACATCTCCTATAAAAATTTTAAAAAGTCTCCCTTTTTGGGCACTCATGCTTACAACTCATCGAAAGCTTGAAAATTGACAAGAAAGCCTATCCTAGGAAATCATAGTCATGCAAAAATAGCATCCAGAAAACAACCATATGCTCAATTCAAAGAAAGCTCAAAACTATAGCCCGAAATCAGATGCTCAAGGGCTCCACAAACATGTTATTCCACCCCCAAACTTAAAACATGCATTGTCCTCAATGTATAAAGAAAGTAAGGCATAATCAATCATGAGAACAATAAAAGAGTAGAAGGAGTGAACAATACTGCCCTGGAATGGCGATGTCCTCTTTTATGGAAGCTTGCAAGCAAAGGAGAAACTGGAACCAAGACCTACAAAACAAAAACAAACAATAAATCAAAAGCAAAAAGAAAAACACAACAGAACTTACTGGGGTTGCCTCCCATAAGCGCTTGTTTAACGTCTTTAGCTCGACGTGCTCGTGCAGTCTGTCAAGGCACATAAAAATTCTCGTATTTCTTTCGGTCCTTCTTCCTTGAGTCAATATAACCAACGATCGCTAGCAAACTGACTAGCTTCTCATGGGATCCTGAAACAAAATTATTTTTTGTATTTTTGAATAAAAGAAGCATAAAAGGAGAAATATCAAAATAAAGAGACTCTGACTCTAAAACTGACTCGTGAGAATAGAAAAAAGAACAATCAAAATCTACAAAGGATGGAGAAGATAAAACAGACGAAGGCTTTTCAACCTCAAACTCTACCTCCTGGACATCCTCTGTCACTACAAGCTCGTTTTATTTTTCTTCCTCACAAACATGTTCTTGAAAGGTGCTACAACCCTCCAATTCTTCTCCACTATTTATGCAACTCACCCCTAAATGCTCATCCTTAGCAAGATCGAAATAACTAAGCTCCTGAATGGATGCCAACTAATCATCGGCCACATGACTCACTAGACATCCAATGGAAGTGGATCCCACCTCACTAACTTCCTTTGGGATTTGAAGTCCTTTTATAATTTCATCAAATTTTAAACTCCTCGCTCTAGACTCCTCAATATAATTTTGAACTATGCTTTCCAAGGAAGAATTTTTTTTAAAGGGGTATAACTTGAAGATGAAAAATTGGAGTATGGTGTTGAATAAAAAGCCATTCAAATCAATTAAAGCAACAATGATAATTAGGCTTCCAATCAAATAATAACCCAACAAGAACAAATGACAGAGACTCAAACAAAAAAGGAAAGAAAAATAACAAAGAAAACTAAATAGAAAAGGAAAACAAAAACAAAAAAGGAAATAAAACAAATAAGGAAAAAAATCAAACAAATAAGGAAAACACTAAAATAGGAATGCAACAAATATGAAAAAAAAATGCAATCTACCTAAAAAAAAAATACACCATAAATTAAGACCGACCAATTTTTCCACAATATTAATTTAACTAAATATGCCAATCCCCGGCAACGGCGCCAAAAACTTGATGCGCAAATTGCTAACCGCAAGTGTACGGGTCAAGTAATAATATAGTGTTTTCGTGATTAAACGAGTGTCGTCCTCTGGATTGGTTTTCTAGCAAATTAAGTACAGTGAATAATCTTGTCCAATTTTATTTAGGGAGCAAAAATCAATGATAAAGATAAAAGTAAAGACTAAAAGCATAAAAATAAAAGTGGAGACTCAAATGGAAAGACTCTTAGGGAATTGATTTCATTATTTTAAGATTGAGGATTGATTAATAGGAATGAATTGATTGTGCAATTATTCTACAAGCCAAGGAAACTTTTATCACGATTACCTCTCCCGAGTATAATTGATTCTCATGCATATAAACTAACTTGATATCCCTATCTAAGTTCATTAACATGCAAGGCATTATTCGGATCGGTCCTTGTTATGCTTCTAAAGTAATTCCAAATCCTGTCACAAACTTAGAATTTCTACTTTAGTCATGCAATTAAACAAGGTAAGTCTTAGGCCAAATCCTCTCTCCCGAGTTAGATTCAACACTTAAATCATTCAATTAGTGATCAAGTAATTGAAAGCATTAAACAAAAATTGCATGCATAAAACAACAACACATTCATACTAAAAATCAATCCAACAACTAAAAACAATTACATCAATCCCTAAGACAAACAACTAGCAATCCAGAGTCTTTAAACTACAAACACTAATTGAAAGAAAAGCCATAAAAACTACAAGAGGTAAGGAAAAGAGAAAGAAAAACTCGAATCTGTCGAAACCAGCACGTCCCCGTCACGATCTCCACGTCTTCTCGCTTGATTCCCGCTCCTTGGCCTTGCTTTAGCTCCCACCAAAGGTCTCTAGACGAAATTAGGGCTAAAATCTAACCAATTGGACTCCACAAATCCGTAGCTGAAAAGAGGATTTTATAGAAAATCGTTCAATAGCGTCGAGACGCTGTGGAGACATCGTCGAGACGTTGTCGCTTGCCGCGCGTTCTCATTAAGGAACAACTGATAGCGTCTCGACGCTGCCTCTAAAATGCGCGTATTCAGAAAAGGAAAGGCAGCGTCGAGATGCTCAAGGAGCAGAGTCTCGACGCTGGTCTGCATTTGACTCTAATTTGACTTTTTCTTCGTTGATTCTCTTCGGTTCTTTTGTATCTTTTCACGTCCCGAACACCCGATTGACTCCAAATTCTCGTTTTAGCTCCAATAAACCAATTTCTACAAAATAAACATTAAAGCACAATAAAATGGCCAATAAATCATAAAAGACTAGCTAAATTCAATAGGGAAAACTAGCTAGTTATGCTCGCTATCAGGTGTCTCCAGTGCAGGGATTAAAGCCCTAGCGCAGCGGAAACGATCTGAGACCTTATCGGTTTAAATGTCGATTGGGAAACCAATACGACGACAAAAAACAAATAATTTACAGCAAGATTAAGAAATATACATGCTGTAAAAACTATAAAACATGCTGAAAAAGAAACTAAAAACCTCTAGATCTAATATAGCATTGGATCCTATTGATCCTAGGCCAAGAATCCTTACCCTTGATGAATTCTTGACAAAAAAAACCGCTGTTTTCCTCACGAATACGCATAAAAACAGCAGAAAAAAAACTTTATCTCGCTAGAATTTAGCCTTAAACACCACCACGGAGTTGCACCGGTATTCTATAAGGGATGAAGGTTGAGAGGCTTGTGGGAACCCAATCTCTAAGGTTTCTCTGGAATATTTTTCTGTGATTCACAGAGAGAAAGAGCCAAACGAGAGAGAGAGAGGTAGAGGTTCTTGAGTGAGGGATACTCCAACTGGCTAAATCCCATCCCCTTTTACCTATCGTTTAGTAGAGGGAAAATAGGGCAACTTCACGCATAACATCAGGTAACTGACAAATCAGTTACCTGATATTTTAATTAATTATAAATTAAAATCCAAAAATTCTAATTATAATTAATTACATTTAATTAATCAACATTAATTAAAATAACATTAATTTAAATCCTATTTAAATTAATATCCCTCTTTAACCTAGAGTTTTGTTGGGATTGGTGCCCTAAAACTCGTAGATAGTGAATGTTAAACGAATTATATACTTATTCGATAAAGGTGTTATCGAGATTGATTCAGTAAAAGTCATTACAGAATAAATTAAATTGCACATATAATAACCCAAATCCAATAAACTAAGATCCATGGCTATAGGATGAACACTTGAGCTTTATGTAGAGACATAAAAGTGGATCAAGCTTGAGTAATAGCCAAAACGGTCTATAGTATAGGAATAGGGTTGGGTACCTTATTCTGGAGACACTATGAGACACGACCCACTTTATAGATGGTATAGACGATGTGATCCTAAATCGTCCATGTAGAGACATGCGAGTGGGGGCGTCCTATGCAATGAGTTTGCATAAGACCAAAACCGAGAAATAAGTCGCTCTCGCTTTATAACACCGTTTACTGACGAGACTGACTATTTCATGTGATGACCTAGGTAACTCGATCTTAATCCTGAGCTAACTATGAACTCCTGTTTATTCGGGCTTATCCTTAGATCTGCATAGGTGAGAGTGACTCAGTATCGCCGACTCAATAAGCCTCCCATTTCAGGGATAGGAACGGGTAGATAGCTGGGGACATAGTCGTGCAAGAAGGAATTCACTCCTACCCGAATAAGGGATAGTAGAGAGGTTGTTCCCTTAAGTGATGACTCCGGGGCTTGAACAAAGGGATCCCACCCTCTCATTGGCCCAAGAGGGACTCGGTTTATTGGTTGGACCATAAACCAATTGTTCATTAGAGGATCAGTGGGACTTAAGGAACTAGAAGTACTATAGGGGTAAAACGACTTATTGACCTAACTATAGCTACGAACAACCTGTGAAGGATCGACTTACTAATCATGGTTAAATCAAGTGGACGGAAATATATCTATAGTGAGGGGAGTGCAACTATCGGGCTATAGTGGAGTGTCCCGATAGTTAACGAATGTTGGCTAGCTTGGACAATGAGATTAGTCGGTTAGCCTCGAATCGTTGGAGCCCATGATCTATAGGTCCATTAGGTCCCCCTACTAGCTCATATCGGAATTAAGCCTAGAACAAAAGATAGGAAGCTTTGAATCATTCAAAATCGGGAAAAAGGGTATTATCGTAAATTGTGTTTGACACAATAATTTAATTATGAATTAAATTAGAAAATGAGAGATGAAGTATTTAAAAGTGTTTTGAATACTATATATATGTATTAGGAATCATATATATGGAATTGCACAAGATAACAAAGATTAATTAGATTAATCATATCAAAATTAATTTGAAAATTTTAAAATTAATTACCAAGCAATCAATTTCAATTTAGAATTGAAATTGGGGATAATTTGCAAGCTTGAAATTTGATTTCAATTTGAATTTAGTGGATTTAGTTGGAAATCCACTTAATGCATGATCATTCAAAGTGGAAAGACAACTCACTCATGCATTGTTGCATGTCTTGTGTAATGTACACCTAGAATCCACTTGAGCTTGCAAATACACCATGTGTCTTGTGTCTTGAGGCTTGGCTTTGCATGGAGAATGTCTTTAAAAGGAGTTTGAATCATATTCAAACACAAGAGAGCCATTTCCTTAAGGTTATGCTGCGGGAATTTGGACTCAAAGTTCTCTCATCTCTCATTCTTCTCCATTGCTTGATGCTTCAAGCATTCCCTTCCCATTCCCTATCTTATATAGATTCCCACAAGTCGTTCTTGGCCCGGAGTATAGTAGGGAAGACTCTAGAGGTTGTCTAAGGAGCATAGAAGAGGCAAACACCACAAGGAGTTCAACATAAGTGAGCTACAAAGGTTGCTGTTTTCTAAACTCACTAATATGTCTTTTCTAGAACATGCAAGCTTTAGGAGTAAAATTGAATGTCTTAAGTGCTTTCGATCTTCAATTGCTTCCGCATGTGTAATATGTACACCTTCAATTGCTTCCGCATGGGTAAAATACCTTTTTGGTCCCTACTATTTCAAGTCCGTTTCTAATAGGTCCCTAGGTTTTAAAATTAAACAATTAAGTCCCTACTGTTTTGGAAATAATTCTATTAAGTCCCTCTACCGTTAGTTTTTTTAACGGTGCTGACGTGGCATGTTAAAAATATTAAAATTTTAAATTTTAAATTAAAATAATAATAAAATAATAAATAATTTTTTTTAAAAAAAAAACCTCACTCTCTCCCCGATTCCCTTCCCCCTTTCCTTCTTCTTCTCTCTCCCCCTCCTCTTCTCTCCGTCTCCTTCATCTCATCGCCGGCGCCGCCCTAGGGCCATCGCCACCTTCAACTTCTCTCCCTTTCCTTCATCTTCTCTTCTCTCTCTCAACCCTCAAATCTCTTTCCCCTTCCCTCCCTTCCACCCCCACCCCTCATTTTTCTTCTCCGGCGAGCTCAAAGGAAAAAGCTCTTTCTTCTCCGGCGAGCTTCTGAACCTCGATTTTTCTTCTCCAAAATCCGACGCCCAATATGAAAAAACTAACGGTGAAAAGCCAAGATTCCTTCTACTTTCGCTCTTTCCTCACATTTTCCCTTCCCAATTTCACATTCCAAGCCCTCCCGCCATTGCAGAACCTCGGTTTTCTTAGCCCTCGACGATCGGTGAAAAATCGTTCAATGCACCCTCTAGAGGCACTTCTCGACGATCGTCGCTCATCTGCTCTTCTTCGTCCGATGGCACGTCTGGTTCAGTTCCCTCTGGTGGTGAACTAATTAATATTGGAGAAGAAGAAAAATGAGGGGTGGGGGTGGAAACTGCCGCTGTCGCACACCGCCAGAAAGAAAGAAGAAGGAAGGGGAAGGGAAATTGCCGCTGTCGCCACCGCCGATGAACTGCCGCCGTTGCCACTGCCATGAATGGAAGAAGAAGGAAGGGGAAGGGGAAGGGGAGGGGGCACGAGTGGAGGGAAGAGAGAAGAGAGAATAGAGAGATTCTTTCATTTCTTTCTTTTTTTTATTATTTTCTTTTTATTAATTTAGTTTGGTTTATTATTATTTTAATATGAAAAAATTATTATTTTATTCCTAAACGGTGCCACGTCAGCCCTCAGTTAAAAAATTAACGGAGTAGGGACTTAATATAACTATTTTCTAAACAGTAGAGACCTAATTGTTCGATTTTGAAACCTAGGGACCTATTAGAAATTGACTCAAAACATGAGGGACCAAAAAGGTATTTTACCCTACATTTAAATAATTATATTGATTTATTATCAAGTATTAATTTAATTTTTTTACACCAGTCTCGATTTCTCAATCTAAGTTACATGAACATGTTTCCCTATGCACGTTATAATATGTAAATCATATTTAAATCTTTCTATCTCTCTCATGATTTAATTAATAATCAAACCATAACATGTTATGCATATCACATATGAATAACGTTTAACTTCCTAAATGAATTTGAATGTTTTCAAATTCTCTCATTACATAGTTTTAAGGTTTATTCCGCATGAGCTAGCAGGGGGACATAATGGACCTATAGATCATGGGCTCCAACGACTCGAGATTAACCAGCTAGTCTCATTAACCGAATTAACCAACCTTCGTTAATTACCGGGACAGTCCACTATGGCCTAGTAGTTGCACTCCCCTCACTGTAGATATATTTCTGTCCACCCGATACAACCGTGATTAGTAAGTCGACCATTCACAGGTTATTCGTAACTACAACGGGCCAAAAGTTTGTTTTACCCCTGAAGTTACTTCTAGTTCCTTAAGTTTCACTGATCCTCGAATGAACAATTGGTTTGTGGTTCAACCAACAAACCTAATCCCTCTCATTCAACGAGAGGGCGGGGTCCCTTTGTTCAAGCCCCGGAGTCAGCACTTAAGGGAACAATCTATCTACTATCCCTAAAAAGGACAAGAGTGAATTTCATCTTGCAAGACTATGTCCCCAACTATCTACTCGTTTCTATCCCTGAAATGGGGGGTTTATTGAGTCGGCGATGTTCAGCCACTCTCACCCATGCAGATCTAAGGATAAGCCCGAATAAACAATAGTTCATAGTTAGCTCAGGATTAAGATCGAGTTACCTAGGTCATCGCGTCACATAATGTCTCGAGAATAAGGTACCAAGCCTTTCCCCTAAACTTCATAGCGTGCATAACGAGCTATATTTCTTAATATATTTTAGTTAGTCTTTGAGTGATTTTGGGCCAATTGAATGCACTTTAATGTTTATTTTATAGGAAATTGATTAATGAAGTTAAATTAGAGAAAATGGAGTTAATTAGGCGTTTGGGACCTAAAAAGAGGCAAAGGATCGAAAAGGAATCAATTATGAGGCTTGTCAAAAGTGGAAGATCTGAGACTCAGCATCTCGATGCTGAAATGAGAGTGTCTCGACGTTGCAAGTTCTCCTAATCTGATTTGAGCAGCAAAGGCGACAACGTCGCAATGCTGTTTCTTAGTGTCTTGACGTTGTCGAGAATTTCCTTATACAGAATGGGCAGCAAGCGACAGAGTCGCGACGCTGTCAACAATGTTCCCATAAATACACTGCGATTTTTGTCGGCTAAGGGGAGTCCATTTGGTTAGATTTTAGCCCTAATTTTGACTAGAGATCTTTTGTGGGAGCTGAAGCAATGCCAAGGAGTGGGAACCAAGCTTCAAAAGTGGAGATCGTGACGGGGACTGTTGCTTTCAACGGATTCAATAGTTTTCTTTTTCTTTCCCTTACCTCTTGTTGTTTTTATGGCTTTTATTTCAAATAGTGTTTATAGTTTCAAGACTATGAGTTGCTAGTTGTTTTTCATAGGGATTGATGTAGTTGTTTAGTTTGTTGGAGTGATTTTTGGTATGCATGTGATTTTGTAATACCTATGCAATTATGATTAATTGCTTTCAATTACTTGATCACTATTTGAATGATTTAAGTGTTGAATCTAACTCGGGAGAGAGGATTTAGCCTAAGACTTAATTTACTAATTGCATGACCAAAGTAGAATTTCTAAGATCGTGACGGAATTAGAATTACTTTAGAAGTTGTTAGAAGAACTAACCAAAGGCTTACATGTTAATGAACTTAGATAGGGATATCAAGTTAGTTGCATGCATGAGAACCAATTATGCTCCGAAGAGATAGTTGTGATAAAAGGTTCCTAGACTTGGTAGAATAATTGCATGTGAAATTCTTTGCATTAATTAATCCTCAACAATGAAATCAATTTCCTAAGATTCTTTCCATTTTAGTCTCCACCTTTATTTCATATTTTTTGTCTTTAGATTTATCTTTTGTCATTAAGTTTTTCTCCCTAAATAAAATTGGACAAGATTATTCAAGGTACATAATTTGTTACAAAACCAATCTAGGGGACGACACTCGTTTTGCACGAAAACACTATATTATTACTTGACTCGTACACTTGTTGTTAGCAATTTGCGCATCAAGTTTTTGGAACCGTTGACGGGGATTGACATATTTAGTTAGATTGATATCGTGGAAAAAATGTTCAGTCTTAATTTAGGGTGTATTTTTATTTTTAGGTAGATTGCATTTTTTTCCTTATTTGTTTTAATTCCATATTTTTTTTTCCTTTTTTGTCTTTGTTTCCATAGTTGTAATATTGCTTTGTAGTTCTTTCCTTATTTGATTGATATTTCCTTATTTGTTTTTTTACTTAATTGTCTTTTCCTTATTTGTTTTTGTTTTCCTTTTTTATTTTTCTTTCCTTTTATGTTTGAGTTTTAGTCCTTTGTTCTTGTTGGGATATTATTTGGTGTTTGCATCTAATTGAAAACCTAATTATCATTGACCCTTTAATTGATTTGAATGACTTTTTATAATTTTGGGTGGCACGTTAGGGAATCTGTGCCCAAACAACCAACACCAAATTCCAATTTTTCATCTTCAAGCTATACCCCTTTCAAAGAAAATTCTTCCTTAAAAAGGTTAGTTCAAAATTATATTGAGGAGTCGGGAGTGAGGAGTCTAAAAATTGATGAAATTATAAAAGGACTTCAAATCCCAAAGGAAGTTAGTGAGGTGGGATCCAACTCGATAGGTTGTCTACTGAGTCATGTGACCGATGATTCATTGGTACCCATTCAGGAGCTTAGTTATTTTGATCTTACTAAGGTTGAGCATTTAAGGGTATGTTGCATAGATAGTGGGGAAGAATTGCAGAGTTGTAGCACATATCAAGCACATGTTTGTGATGAAGAAAAAGAAAATGAGCTTCTAGTGTTAGAGGAAGTTCAGGAGGTAGAGTTAGAGGTTGAAAAGTCTTTGTCTGTTTTATCTTCTCCATCCTCTATAGATCATGATTGTTCTTTTTTCTGTTATCACGAGTCAGTTTTAGAGTTTGAGTCTCTTTATTTTGATCTTTCTCCTTTTATGCTTATTTTATTCAAAATTACCAAAAATAATTATGTTTCAGGGACCCTTGAGAAGCTAGTGAGCTTGTTAATGATCGTTAATTATATCGATTCAAGGAAGAAGGGCCCCAAGAAATATGAGAATTTTTATGTACCCTAACAGGAAGATGAGAATCGCGTCGAGCATAACGACGTTAAAAAATTGCGCTTATGGGAGGCAACCCAATTAGTTCTATCCTTTCCTTTTCAATTTAGTAGTTTATTCCTTTGTTATTTCCTTAATTGTCTTTCTTTATTGCTTTATAAGACCCCTACAACAAATCTCTATAAATTTTGCCAATTGTGGGAGTGTCCATACTTTTCCAACCCAATGCTTAAACAGGGGAGGTTTTCTGTTCCCTTTCTACTTTTTGAGGTGCATGTTTAATTTACATTGAGGACAATGTAATGTTTAGGTTGGGGGTAGGAAATATATGCATGTTTGCTTTATACTTTGATTGACCTATTTTTTTAAGTAATTTAAAAATAAATTAGAACTCGAATCAGCTATGTTCTGTCTAAGGTTAGAGGTATTTAAGTTGACGGTTTACGGAACACCTCATACCTGGGAACTGACCTAAACCGGTGAAGTTCTGTCTAAGGCTGGAGGTATTTAAGTTGATGGTTTATGGAACACCTCCTACCTGGGAACTGATCTGAATCAATGTTCAAATTTATCTTTAAATTGAGCAAGCTTTAAAAAAAATTTGAGATTTTATCCCTCGCCTTATAAAATTGATTATGAGATTTATGGGATGAGAAAAACATGAGTATATATTTTTTCTTGTAGTTGAATTGCATGGATTCTAGCATCTTTAGAGACTTCATTACAATTTTTCAAAATCGTTCTTAACTAAATTGAGCATGAGTCCTTCTAGCGTAGTTTCGTTGGTTTTAGATGGCTTAATAGGATTCACGCCTCCGTTGTAACCTCGATAGGATAGGTAGCATGTTTAGAGATTTTTTTTGTAAAATAGCTTGTTTCATGCCTTGGGAAATGAGAAAAATAATATTTGCCTTAAAAAAAACATTTACTTGATCAAGAAAAAGAATGCGAGAAGAAGAAGAAAATATTTTTGTTTAGCTTGCCGAGGTAAAAATAGCTACCTCTAGTGTGATCAGTTGAGCCGTCCAGAGTAAAACTCGGGAAATGTGGTCCTACATTAGTTGTGTGAAAGCTAGTACCCCTTAACAATGATTTATATGCAAGCTTAAGGCCCCTTTTGCATCCTTAACAAGTTAGTTTGCTCCCTTCTTTTAATGCATTATGCCTTTGTCCAGTGTAGAGGGAAGATGGAATGAGAATTTTATAAGTCCTTCTCGAACTTTTCAAAACATCTCTAGGGAAGACTTAGCTAGCATTTTGCATAAGAAAGAATTTGGTTCATTTTAATTTGTCTCTAACTATGCTAGTCTCACATTTAATTCTCTTAAGTAAAATGTTGATCATGCTTGTCTTTGAGAAATTGAGTCATGAATATTGCATTGCATAATAATCTCTCTCATTATTATACTAGCTTGCTCGAGGATTAGCAAGGTTTAGGTTGGGGGTGTTTTATAAGTCCAATTTATTATACACTTAGAATCTCCCGATTTGCCTATCTTAGTTGAATTCCTTGCGAAAAATGCTTTAAAATGAGAATAATATGTCTATAGGTCCTCACCGAAGCTTTGGAAGCAATTCAGGGCTTAAACGAGCAAAACAGGAGCATAAAATGACCATTTTTCCCCTGGGGCCTCATCAACGTCGAGACGCTCATCATCAAAGTCAAGATGTTCATCATCACAGTCGAGACGCTAGCCAAATAAGGGAACTACTTGGAGATCAAGTTGGCGAACAGCGTCGCGACGCTAGACCACAGAGTCACGACGCTAGGGCAATCCGAGAGATATTTTCCAAAATTGAAGGGACAGCGTCGCGACGCTATCCATAGTGTCGCGACGCTAGGCAGTTTCCAGATATCATTTTTTCCTATTTTGGTTGGCGATTTCCCCAAATTTGGAGGACCTATTCAGCACCAAATTACCACGAATTGAAGGCCAAGAACCACTATAAATAGAGGGCCTTGGTGTAGGTTTAGAATCATCCATCAACACACAATTCACTACAACATTGTAGTCCATTTCTCTCCTCTTTCTCCACCATTCTTCTTAGTTTTAGTTTTTTCTTTCTTTCCTTGATGTGTTCCATGAAGAATTCAGCTTGCTCTTGCTCCATGAAAGGTTAAACTCTTCATTCATATAATCGGAGCGTCAAAGTGTAAGTTCAAGTTCTTTTAATGAAATCTCTTGATTGAATTCTCAAAGCATGTTTATGTTGTTTTAGTTCTTTGTCTATAAGTTTAGAATGTGGTAGGAAAGATTGACAACCTTGATCGCGCCGTCTCTAAATTTACTTGCTAAATATGAGTAGCAAATAGGTTAACATTAGGATTATACGCATACGTCCCTAGAACTAAATGATTTAATCAATTGTAATTGTGGTTTGTTGCCCGTTGCATGTAAATTAATTCGGTTAGATCCCAATGCGGTTTAGATTAGTTAATAGGCATATTAATTAATTAAAATCAGAATCAAACTTAGCTTTTGCATGTTTGTGATAGTAGGATCATGGCTCTCGGTTTGTTGCCGGAGTACGCCGGACTTAAACTTGTTTTGACTAATTAGTGATATTAATTATTTAATTTAATTGAACTTACCATGACAATCCCAGTTACATGATCTTGGAGGTAATGATTTCATTCTTTCTATTTCTTTCTTCTACTTTCCTTTTCTAATATTTTACATAATTAGCTTACTTTCATTATTATTTCTTTTCCTAATATAAAACCCCCCAATAGTCCAGTCATCACAATAAATCTAAGG
Organism: Luffa acutangula; assembly: GCA_036850905.1. NCBI lineage: Eukaryota > Viridiplantae > Streptophyta > Magnoliopsida > Cucurbitales > Cucurbitaceae > Luffa > Luffa acutangula. The sequence goes on along the minus strand of CM072088.1, from coordinate 26,507,876 downwards.
TAAACAAGTTATAATTGTGCTCCCTGTGTTCAACCCCGGCTACTACTACTACAAGTTAGCTTTAGAGGTTGTGGATTATAAATTTATTTCAGAAGAGACCGCGACAGTTTCTTCCATCACCATAGTTTGTATTTAGTTGATGGTCAAAATGTTGGAGTTAAATGTGCGGGTTCGTAAAACAACAGTGGAAAACATCCTAGAAATAGGACTTTTTTTTCTTGCATCATAGAAATAGGACTGGAACCACTAGCATTTTAAGAGTCATGAGCATTATTTATCTAAGTTTCAACTAGCGCAAGAAATAGATGTCTAGTTGGCTTAGTCTTCTAAAGGCACCTACAGCGGAGCTGAATAGAAGTCGGACTTTATTCAGAATCTAGTTGTCAGGGTAATTGCAGGCACAACTAAGAGATGCTATCTACACCATGTCTATGTGGGCAACATAGATAGTGTTTTTCTGTTGACTGCAATGCTTGAGTAAATTGCGGGCGCATATGTGGGAGCAATCTAGAGCACAAGGTTGATACTAATTGAATTCCCCTGTTTATCTCATAAAATTTATCTGTTTTCATTTATTTTCTTATCTTTATTTTTTTCTTCAATCAAAACCAATTTTTGTGGTTGCAAATTTAGAGGAGAGGTCCCTGTTTTTACAGAAGCTTGTGTTTATTTAATTAGTCACCATCTCCCTTGGGTACAATATTCAAAATACTTTTCACTTTATGACTTGATCGTGTATACCTGCACTCGAGCAGGTGTTACGCATAGCAACAACACACACGTTAGACATACATGTTGGGTTTTATGCCCTAAAACTCGTAGATAGTGAATGGTGACAAATTGTTTACTTGTCTCGATACGTTGTAATTGTGGTTTGTACAATAAAGAGTTATTATTACTAAAATTGCATAATTTGACCCAAATCCATTAAACTAAGATCTTAGGTTGTTTAGATGAAACTTGGACTAGTATGTGGGGACATACAGGGATCAGTGTTCAAGTAACAACCTAAGTGGTCTATAGTATTGGGATAAGGCTGGGTACCTTATCCTGGTGACACTTTGAGATACGACCCACTTTGTATGATACAAATGCAATGATCCAAAGCATCCATGTAGGAGACATGCGAGTGGGGGTATCCTGTGCAATGAGTTTGCATAAGACAGGACCACGAAATAGTAACCACTAGATATAACACCGTTAACTAGTTTAGGCTTCTATTTCAGTAGGATGACTTAGGTAACTCAATCTAAATCCTGAGTATGTTATGAACCTCTTTCAGGTGGGATTGCTCTTAGATTTGTATGGGTGAGAGGGGCCAGTTTGTCGACTCAATAAGCCTACCATTTCAGGGACAAGACCGAGTGGGGGCTGGGAACATAACATTACAAGATGGAATTCACTCCTTCCCCTATTGGGGTGAGAAGATGTGTGTTCCCTTAAGGACTGATTCCGGGTCTTGAACAAGGGCGCCCATCCTCTCCTTGCGCGAGAGGAACTATTGTTTATTGGTTGGATCATAAACAGATTGTTCATTAGAGGAATCAGTAGTACTTAAGGATCTAGAGGTAACCAAGGGGTAAAACGGTAATTTGACTTAGCTGGAGTTACGAACACTCGTGAGGGATTGAATTACCGTTATTGGTCAATATCTGTGTACAGAAAAATATTCCCAGATATTCACGATAAGTGACAGAAACGAGCGGACGAATTAAAAAAATGGAAAAAGGAAATCTGCATTCAGGGTCGTTCGAACTCGCGGGCACATCAGAGTCTTCGAGGGCAGAGGTTTGAGCTTGACCTGGGCTTATTTTTTCGTCATGTTCGCTTGTGGAAAAATGAAAAAAATAAGGATCATGTTTTGCGTTCGTTTGGGCTCGAACTCGAGTGGGCATTCGGTTGGGCGTGGGCGCTAACTTCTGTGAAACTGTCGAAACGTGGGTCGTTTTCAGTTATGATTTGTGGGCTTTATACTATTTAATGTATGGTTTCACGCGATTTTGCTTTGTCAGTTATGGTTCGGTCGCGATTCGAGCTTTCTTGACCGGTTCACGTTTGTTCACGCGGTCCAGGCGGCTTGTTGACTGGTTCAACTACTTTTTGACCGGTTCGTGCGTCTGATGGCTTGGTTCGTGCGGTCTGGAAAGATTTTGGGCCGGCTCCAGCTTGTTTCAGCATGGTTCAGCCCAAAATTTTGTCAGTTCGAAGGGTTTGGACGCGGTTCGGACTAGTTAACGACAAGATAGGGCCTTATTTAATAAATTAATGTAATTTTTCTAATTTTTTGAGTCCTTGGATGCCAAAACCCGTCTACTTAGCTATTTATTTGCTTCATAACTGTCATATAGTATTTAAAATCCCACCATAGGTTAAGCATGTTTCATGCATATTTATGTTATAAGTGTTATAATGTATGATAAATATGTATGATTATTATTTTCATGAACAATAATGTAATAATAACTAATTACATTATTGTTCATGAAAAACCTTGATAGGACCTAAATAGTCCTATTTTATCGCCTCTTATCTTAGCTTGTTAGATTTATTTTATGTTTTACTTTTCCTATTTACAGGTTAATTGAGCTTAGGCCGTGTCGGGAGTCGATCACGCTAATTGGTGTTAATTCGGGTTAATTACGGAGTTTTTGGAACCATCTCGATGTGTTGGACGGAGAGGAGGTGAAGAGACCCAATTGTGCTTAAGCGAGCCTGAATTATGACACCAAAAGCAAACGATTGAAGCCTCAAACCGAGAAGAAGTGAAACAAGAACGAGAAAAGGAGCATGGAGTCGGGATTAGAGGCTAGCGTCGAGACGCCGGTCTTGGCGTTGAGACACCGACACGATTTCTGGTCGAAGACAATGGTTCGCAGCGTCGAGACACAATGCCATGTGTCTCGACGCAGGCGTATTTTCTATAAATATTAGGTCTCGGTTTAGTTCACTGTTAGGTTAGATTTTTGGTACCTTTTACGATTTCTTTGTCTCTTTTACTTTCCAACACGTTTGTAGACAATTATTGGTCCTTTACTATGGATTCTTTCATGTTATTTATCGCTTTTACTTCATCTATGTGTAGCTAAACTTCCTTAGATCGTTGGATTGGTTTTATGCTTTGATTTCTAATGATATTGGCTATGTTTTCTGGTTTATAACTTATGTTCTTGTTTTATTTTCATTGAAGTTTTGCATGCAATCCCGTTTAAACCAATACATGACCGTTAGTCAATTAGGATTGATGCCTATGCAATTATAGATTGTTTATTCAATCAGTTATTTGAGATAGCCATTAGGTTGAGGCAAGCCACTCTCTACGTGAGACGACCCTTGATTGGTCTAGGATGCATGTTAAAGGTTGTAGGAATTTAGATTTAAATTGAATTTGAATTTAGTTCCTTTAATTCTGGACCCACGATCCCAAAGCGGCTAGTTTTAATAGGTAGTTGTAAAACTGCTTGTTAATAATCTAGTTAGATATAAGTAGTAATCGTTGTAGAGGTCTGTGATGGTTACTACATTATGAAAAAGGGGTGGCGAGCGATAGAGTCTATATTAATTAATCTTGCTAATTGTAGAATTCACGATTAGCGAGTTAATTAGCACAGGTTAGTGTAGGGAGGTTTTCCGAGTAACCAAGAAGCCAGCCGGACTAATGAAATTTGTTTAGAGCATCCATTAGAGAAAACTAGGAAGCCAATTAATTATAATCAAGCATAATAAATTTCAATCCAACGATCCTTTTTATGTATTTGATCCCGTCTTATTTCTCATTTGCATATTTAGTTTTCGTGCCATTTAAAATTCAGCATTCAGTTATTTTATTTTATTTTCTTACTTGTCACTCATCACAAAACAAAATCCCACTGTTTTTATAAGCAGAAAATCCTACGCTTATTATATCCCTCTTCCCTGTGTTCGACCCTGGCCGCTATTACTACAAAAAAAAATTAGTAGTAGTGTCGTGGATTATAAATTTTTTTGACGATTTAGGGAGAATTCGACACCCTCCTAGTGGTCCCGTCAAGTGGTGTCGTTGCTGGGGAAGTTGAGCTTGAATTTTCTTTAGATTTTGAGCCTGATGCATGTGATTCACCATGCATACTAGTAGAGGCAGGAGTTGAGCATGTTAAAGTAGCTTCAGCTAGTATTATAAAATTTTATGTTCCTCCATAGTTTAACTACAATGTTTCACATGATTTAGGCTTAGTAATTCCAATCATTGATCATTCTGCTGCTGAGAATAAAGTTGTTCTGATTTACATGTTGAGGTTCTCAAATGTTTGGTTTGAATTTTCTTACGCTATGCACACCATGTGCAAGTTGGATTTATGTGTGCAGGAGCGAAACAATAAGAAGAAAAAGAAAAAGGATGTCCTCAAAATCAAAGAGGTTGATTTCAGATGAAAAGCGAAGAGAGCGTGGTCGAACAAACGACCTTAAAAAATTGCACCCTATAATTTCATTGCCTTTTTGTTATTTTGATTATTAGATAGGTTTATTTTTATCAGTTCCTTTTATGTTTGTTCTTTAGGATTGGCGGTACCCGAACGAGATTCTACATTTATAAGAAAGCATGATTCACCCCCCATGAGTGCAACATTCAGGGAAGTTCTATTTTTTTCCCTATGCATTGTTTGTTTCTTCATGTTTTATTACATTGAGGGCAATGTAAATTTTAGGTTGGGGGTGGGGAATTTACTTTACATTTTTGTTGGGCCTTGAGCATCTAAGCGTCAGGCCAGCGTTTGCACTTAATGAAATGTCTCGAATGCTTGTTGTGTATATGCTTGTTTAAATGATAATGATTTCTTAGGATTAACTCAAATTTTTTCAAAATTTTATTGCTTTCGATGAGTTGTGACTGAGAGGGTTAAAAAAAGGAGCCTTTTCAAAACTTTTCTTGGATATGTCTTGCACCTGTTGAGTGTCTATTTTTCTTTAAAGTCTGACTTGAATGCTTAGGAGCGAATTACTTAGCTCATATTTCTGTTGTCACCCTGATAAGTGTAAGGTTAAGCAAGAAAGTCAATTTTTTTTTGCAAAATAGTGTGTGGAGTCTTGCCAAGGAGAGAAACAGAAAATATGCTTGCAATAAAAAAAAAGAGTGGAAAAATAAGTCAGGAGTGGCAAGGCAAAAGAAAAAAAAATCATATGCTTGCCATCTTTACTTAGAGAAAAAAAAAGAGAGCATGCTTGCATTGAGCCTAAACGCTTAGGGGTAAAAATAGCTACCTGTAGTTTGATCAGTTAGGCCAACCAAGAGTAAAACTCGGGTTATGGGTCCCTGCACTATAGTATGAAAGCTAGTGCCCTATTCAAAAGAAAACGAAAAGAAAAAACAAAAATTAGAGAGAAGACAAATGAATTCCTTGATCAGGCACCTAAGCAAGAGGAAGCAACCTAGTTTGTTCCATTTGGGCCTTTTAGCAAGACCTTAGTGCCAGTGTAGGGGGAAGATAGGATGAGAGTTGAGTAATCCAATCCTGGGCTAGTAAAGTCTTCTTTGGGTGGGATGAAGCTCTCTTGTACAAGATAATCTTTGAAAATTTTTTATTTGTCTCCTCATTTGTCTCTCTTGCGAATGTCTCTTGATTGCTTTAGTTTTTGGGATGTTTGATCTTTGAGGATTAAATCACTTATCAATTATATGCACAACGCCTTTCTTCGTATTTTGTGTGTGCCTTGCTCGAGGACTAGCAAGATTTAGGTTGGGGGTATTTGATAGGACCTAAATAGTCCTATTTTATCGCCTCTAATCTAAGCTTGTTAGAGTTATTTTATGCTTTACTTGTCCTATTTACAGGTTAATTGAGCGTAGGTCATGTCACGAGTCGATCACGCTAATTGGTGTTAATTCGGGCCAATTACCAAGTTTTTGGAGCCATCTCGATGTCTTGGACGGAGAGGAGGTGAAGAGACCCAATTGTTCTGAAGTGGGCCTGAATTATGACACCGAAAACCAAAGATTGAAGCCCCGAACCGAGAAGAAGCGAAACAAGACCGAGAAAAAGGGCAGAAAGTCGAGATTAAAGGCCAGCGTCGAGATGCCAACGCGATTTCTGGCCGAAGACAATAGTTCGCAGCGTCTCGAAGTTGTGCCTTGGCGTCTCGATGCTGGCGTATTTTCTATAAATATTCGGTCTCGGTCTAGTCCACCGTTAGGTTAGATTTTGGGTCCGTTTTACGATTTCTTTGCCTCTTTTACTTTCCAGCACGTTTGTAGACCATTCTTGGTCATTTATTATGGATTCTTTCATGTTTTTTTATCGCTTTTACTTCATCTATGCGTAGGTAAACTTCCTTAGATCGTTGGATTGGATTAATGCTTTGATTTCTAATGATATTGACTGAGTTTTCTGGTTTATAACTTATGTTCTTACTGTATTTTCATTGAAGTTTTGCATGCAATCCCGTTTAAACCAATACATGACCGTTAGTCAATTAGGATTGACGCCTATGCGATTATAGTTTGTGTATCCAATCAGTTATTTGGTTCTTAAGGTTGGGCTATTTTGATCTCAATATGATTTGGAGCTTAGTCTAGAATATACTTCTAAGTTAGTTAGAAGTAGACTCTCGAATACCACTTAGGTCATGCCTTATGGGCAATATTACAGATAGATCATTTACTGAAAAAAAACTAAAGAGCCAAAGAGCCCTTGGAGCTTGTACACATTTGGATCCTGGTGGTCCAATATGTTAAAGCAGTGAGAGGGTATGAATAATCATCTATAAATAATTCATCTCATTTATAGATGATTATTCAAAGGTACGAGTATCTCTACCTAATGCAATTTAACTCTAAAGTTCTTGAGATATTCGAAGGGGTTTAAGATTGAAGCTGGAAACTTGTTAGGGGAGATGATAAAAACATTTTGATCTGATCAAAGTGTTGAGTATAGGGACTTGAGATTCCAGAACTATTTGATAGTACATGGGATCACATCCTAAATCTCAGTTAGGAGAAGTAGAACCCTATTGGATATGGTTCAATCCATATTGAGCTATGCTTAATTGCCTGTCTCGTTTTGGGGTCATGCAGTGTTGATTGCATTGCATACTTTGTAGGTTACCTCAAAAGAAACGAGGAGTGGATATTTCTTCAATCCACAAGAGAATAAAGAATTTGTATCAACAAATGCTACATTCTCAGAAGAAGTCCACATAAAAAGTCACAAACCATGAAGTAAGGTCTGTTTACGTGTATTAACTAATGAAGCTATAGGAACATCTACAAGAGTTGTTGATGAGACTGGTTGTTCATCAAGAGTTGTTGATGGACCAGTGCATTTGGTCAGTTACATCTATCTCAAGAGTTGAGAGTGGCTCGATGTAGTGGAAAGGTTGTTTTATAACCTGAACGTTACATGGGCTTGATTGAAGCCTAGGTCATCATACCTAATGATGCCATAGAGGATTCATTATCCTAGAGATGAACAATGAATGTTGTCGACAATGACAAATGGATTAAAGTCATGGACTTGGAAATGAAATCTTTGCATTTCAACACCATCTGGGATCTTGTACATCTGCTTGATGGGTAACACCTATTGGTTACAAGTGGATATACAAGAGAAAATGAGACATTAAGGTCTTAACTAGAAGGGTTCATACTGCAAGATCAAAAGCAAAAGGGTTTACAAGCTTAAGTGATCCATTCATGGATTGACCTAAGAATTTCGATCTTGGAATATAAGATTTGATACGGTGATCAGATCTTTTGGCTTTAATCCGGACATTGATGAATCTTGTGTCTACAAGAAGGTCGTCAATGGTTCAGTAGCTTTGTTAGTATTATACGTGATTGATATCCTACTCATTAGGAATGATGTAGGTTAACTTATTGATATTAAAGGTGACTAACAGCTCATTTCCAAATAAAGATTTGGGAGACGCTTAGTTTGTTCTTAGGTTCTAAATTGTTTAATACAGTAAGAAAAAAATGCTAGTCATGTCTCAAGCATCTTATATCTACAAATGTTGATTAGATTTGAGATGTAGAATTCCAAAAAGGCTTCACGACCTTTCAGAGATGGAATTATTTTGTCTAAGGAACTGTGTCATGAGAAACCTCAAGGAGTTGAGGACATGAAACAACTGCCCTATCTAATAGAAATTGTCAGTAAGTATCAATCTAATCCAGGATATGGTCACTGAGTATGAGGAACTATATGATTGTGTATGGCGTTTAGGATTTTGATCCTTACAGTATACACTGACACAGATGTTTCAAACTGATAACGATTTGAGGAAATATACATCAGTATTTGTGCTCACTCTTAAAAAGAGGAGATATACTATAGGCCGAAAACTATGTTGTTTGTGACCTGTTGCAATTCTGAAGTGATTAAAAATATGAGATAAATTAGCTCCAGGACACTGTGCAAGTATACACAATCTAGCAGCAAGTGATAAGTATTTATCGTATCCACATGGTCTTGAAAATTTTGGTGACTTTTTTTTTTCAAAAGAAAAATTAGAACATGTTAATTAAGGAGAGAAAAATTATTGATAAGTTTTTAGAAATAGACAAGATTAGAGAAAAAAAAAAAGTTTTGAGTGAGAATTTTAGAGCGAGAAAAATAAATTTTATACAGTAAAAAACGTTTTAGAAAAAAAAAAATAGAGAAAGAAATTTGTTGGAGAAAGATAGGTAAAAGAGAAGAAAAGTAAGCATTAGAAGAAAAATGAGTTTTTGAAAAACAGAAATCTGTTTTTAAAAACTATTTTTTAAAAAAAAATTTACTTATAATTTCAAAAACCTTTTTAAAAAACAGAAAACAAAAAACAGAAATGGTTATCAAACAATCCTGTTTTTAAAAAATGAAAAACAAAAACAGAAAACAGAAAACAAAATGGTTATCAAATGACCCTAAGTAATTCGTTTTTAAAACAAAAAATAGCAAAAGGAAGAATGTTTTGAGAGAGACAGAAAGATGAATAAGATTTTAAGATGTATAAAAAATACATCTATTGATTTAATTTGGCTTTTTAGTGATTTCAAATGGTTGGTTAAATTGATTGGGTTTTTAAAATGCTGAAACAAAAGAAATACGAAAGCAGTAAATGATTACGACTAGAGAAAACAGAATGGAAACAAACACAGGTTAAGACTTTTGTAATTCTTTATAAAAATGATCCAGCAATTCTTTTGATCCGTCAATCTCTCGTGGTATTATCACCGAGATCCTCCAAGAACTCCAAATTTTTTGGAATATGTTTCAACTCCAATGACGTACTACCGATCAAGCACTAGGCAACTGGCTATCCCTAACTCAGTCATTGGCGTTCACCAATACACAATGATCTAGCTTGAATTATCGCCACACAACTCCTAAATCATCCCTGAAACAGGAGAAGCTATACATACCGACTAGCTAGATGGGCACATAATGAATTTGAAGAACAACGATAACTCAAGATGATCATAATCAAATAGAATTTCCCGATTTTATACATATAATAATCACATAATTCTTAACCCATGCCTACAAAGATATTAGTTCATGATTGAAAACAAAATACGTTACAAACTCGATAAGCACATCCATAATGTGAAATGAACAAGAAATACTAATCCTTCTCAACAAATGGGGATGAAACGGCTGCTCCAAACCACCAAGAACTTGGAAGAACTTCATCTTCTTGAGTGCAATCACAAATGGTCTTCTTAGATCTCCATTCTGTCGTCAATTTGGCCTCCGACCGATTGATTCAGTCTCCAAGTCATGAATCTTGTATCTTTGACGGCTTGTCACACCCCCTCTCGGACCACCTGCGCTAGCTCAGTCCAGAAGATGGCGTGAAGCCAACAAACATCGTCCTCCTCTAATGATACCAGTTGACCCCCCTGTAACATTGAACCTGATAAACGTACTAAGCTTAGATATAAAATATCCTACATGAAACACAACACAGCAGAATCCCTGAAAACCTTTTCACATACGCGAGGTGCAGCCCTGACATAACTCGGTTTGGAAAATAACCTGATATAGATATCACAACCAAAAACATATTCAACTGGGGTTTATACAACGACGACGTCTAGAACTTAAATTAAACAGTAAATTATCCAACCCTTACAAAACATTTACATAATAGACAAACTCAATATACAACTCCACCCACGTACTGGAGCTTGATCTGGAACTTTCAGCAGACGTCGACAGTGTATCAGGCACCGAGAGCTCGATCTCTACCTGAAAAGTGGGAAAACATTGTGAAAGAATGAGCTACGAAGCCTAGTGAGTGACTAAATTTAAAAATGTAATTTCGGAAATCATAACACGTGATAAAACTTTAAACGTATAAATATGTTCAATCAAAGCATGTAACATAAACATGTAATGATAAAAGCTTTCTCAAATAACTCGCAAGTACGTCATTAAAAATCTAGCAAGGCATATCAAGTACATCAAACGTTTTAACTAACTTGACAGATCTACGTTGTGTAGGGCATGGCCAATACAACCAACGTTTACTAGTCCTACGATGTAGTGGGACCCGCCCAGCACTCACGACAGTATCGTTGTCACGGAGTACACTCAACGTCAACAACAGAATATAACTTGTGTGCACACGGTACCATATAGCCTCGGGCTCAATATCTCAGTCATGTAGTCAATAGAAATCACAGAAAATCACATGAAAACATTAGAACATGTCTGCTTATCTTTATCTTTCGCAAAACTTAAGCTTACTCAGCTTGCTCGTGAAAAAAACTGAAAATCGTTAAAAAGTACTTGCTAATCCATACTTTACTTTAAAAGATATTGTTTCAACTACTTTTCATAAAGTCATTAAGCACGTGCTCGTATATAATCCTCTTTAGAAAATCTACGCTCAAAACTTATGCTTGGAACCGTTCATAGAAATCATGTATCATTCATAGAAAGCATGTCAAACATCTAAACATGAGCAACCGTTTGGAAACAATTTTCAATATTCGTTTTGTCACTCACTGTCTTAGCTAGTTCCCTGGTCTGTAGACTCGACCTATATCCTCTTGGCCTGTCAAAAAACCAGAACCGAGCATTAGAACCATAGATAGTCTTATCTTTCCATGCTCATGAATTCTAAACACTTGAATCAAAAATCACACTTCACATTCTACTTTTCCCGATTTTCCAGATTCAGTACCATAACTTCCAACAGTCATAACTTCCTCAATACTTAAGAAATATTAATGTACTATACATCAAACTCTTCATTTTCGAACACTATACAACTTATCTGAAGAAATGAAAACGAGATGCTTCACCAATATGCCCAGAATTTTCCCGAACACAGACAACACAGATTCGAGGTTCTCTACTACCCTTTATCTATCTCCTAAACTTAAACCTACTTTAAGTCATTTTTGGCTCACGAATTCTGCACCAATGTTGTAGGAAATTGAATAAGCTTTCCAACCATACCAAATAGAGTTTCTGATTCAACTTGAACACCCCAGAATGCTCGAAAAACCAGAGAAAACCAGAGATCCTCCTGGTTTGCACGAAAATCTTATGCTCTATTTTCCATTTCAAAAACCATTAACTTCTCATCAGATTTAGCTCAAGCTTCCTTAATGAAATTTTTTAGAAAATGGATTAACATTAAAGAAAACCAAACCTCACCTCTTAGTTCCTGTTGTGTAGCTCAAACCGAATAAAAAACAAGAGGTAGACAGGTTGAACTCAGATTCTGCTATGGTTGCCTTTGCTTGAGTTATTTCCTATCCTTTTCAACCTCAAAAACCTAGAAACCTTCTTCTTCTCCTTCCTTCACTCTCTCCCTCAAATGCTCTGAATTTTGGATGAAAAATGATGAGAAATGTGGCTGGAATGAGCTGATAAAGATTTTGTCGGTGGTGGGTTTTTACCACCGCCAGGATTTCCTTTCATTTTCTTTTTTTTTTTCTTTTTCCTTTTCCTTTTCCTTTTACTTTTCTTTTATTTTCTTCTTTTATTTCATTTCTTCTTTTAAATTTGTAAGTTCCAACAATTTAAACCAACAATGAACCACAAAGAACCACAAAACTTTGCTAATTCAACTTCCACAATAGATGACAAGAGAAAATAATCCAAGGAAAGTCTCAGGGTTACAACTTACCTCCCCCTTATGAAATTTCGTCCTCGAAATTTAGAAGTCCTTAGGTGAAGAGTGTCGGGTAACTCCCCCTCATCTAGTCTTCTGACTCCCAAGTCGCCTCTTCTACTCCGTGATGTCTCCAAAGAACCTTCACGAGTGGGATCGTTCTGTTCCTCAAATCTTGCTCCTTTATGTCGAGGATCTGAATCGCTTCCTCTTTATAACTAAAGTCTTCTTTCAGCTCAATCGGTTGCACTTGCAACACATGTGATGGGTCTGGAATATATTTCCTCAAAATGGACACATGAAAAATTTCATGTATTCGAGCGAGTTCCGCTGGCAACTCAAGTCTATAGGTTGCTGGTCCAACTCGTTCCATTATCCGGTAAGGACCAATATATCTAGGACTTAGCTTACCTTTCCTCCCAAAGCGAAGAACACCTCTCCACAGAGATAACTTTAAGAAAACTTGATCTCCAACCTAGAATTCTAAGTCTCTTCATCGCTTATCTGCATAGCTCTTTTGTCGATCCTGAGCTATTTTTCAGGTTCTCTCTAATCAGCTTAATATTGTCTGACATAACTTGTATCAACTCAGGACCAACTAGCTTTTGCTCTCCCACTTCGTTCCAGCACACAGGAGTTCTGCATGGTCTGCCATACAAAGCCTCGAATGGTGCCATGCCGAAACTAGACTGGTAGCTGTTATTATAAGTGAACTCCATAAGTGATAAGTGGGTATCCCAACCTCCCTTAAACTGAAGGACACATGCTCTCAACATGTCCTCTAAGGTCTGAATGGTCCTCTCTGACTGACCATCTGTCTAGGGATGGAATGCGGTGCTGAACTTCAACTTTGTTCCCATTGCTTTTTGCACAGTAGGCCAAAACTTATAAGTAAACCTCGGATCCCTATCTGAAACTATGGACACTGGAACTCCATGTTGACTCACAATCCTGTCGACGTATAATTAGCTTGCTGATCTAGTGTAGACGTCGCTTTAATCGGTATAAACCGTGCTGTCTTGGTGAGCCTGTCCTCTATTACCCATATACCATCATGTCCACTAGAAGTACGAGGTAGTACAAACAGAAAATCCATGGTAATATGCTTCCACTTCCACTCCGGCACTGGTAGTGATTAAGGAGTCCTCATGGCCTCTGTCTCACTGGTTTATCCTATTGACAGATCAAACATCTATCGACATATTCAGCTATCTCCCGCTTCATTCCTAGCCACCAATAAGTTTTCTTCAGAGTTCTGTACATCTTGGTGCTTCCTGGATGCATAGCGTAAGCTGAACTGTGAGCTTCCTCTAGTATTGCACCCTTAAGCTCACTAATATTCGGAACGCACAATCTTCCCTGCTTAACCATGCCTCTGTCCGCTCTCAACTCAAATTCTGCCTCTGGGCCTTGCTTGGACCTTGCAAGCATTTTCTGTAAGTTACTATCCTCTGGATGTCTTCTCACAATCTCTGCTACTAGATAAGACCTAACCTGAAATTGAGCTAAAAGACTCCCTAAGCTTTCTGCAGTCATAACTGCCTTGAAACCTCTTAACTCACTTAGCAAGTTTGCTCGAATACCACACAAGGCACTCTTCGGAAGTCTCGACTTCCTACTTAATGCATCTGCTACCACGTTAGCCTTACCTGGGTGATATTCTATGGTACAGTCATAGTCTTTCATCAGTTCTAGCCATCGCCTCTGTCTCAGATTCAGCTCTTTCTGATCAAAGATATACTTCGAACTCTTATGATCTGTGAAAATGTGGCACTTCTCACCGAATAAATAATGTCTCAACATCTTCAATGTTAAAACAACTGCTGCTAGCTTAAGATCATGGGTAGGGTAATTACACTCATGCTTCTTCAACCGCCTTGAAGCATAAGCTATTACCTTTCCTTCCGGCATCAGCACGCAACCTAATCCTTGCCTCGAAGTGTCACAATAGATCACATACTTCTTCCCTATTACAGGAAGTGTCAGAATAGGTGTTGTCACCAATCTCTTTTTCAGCTCTGGAAACTTTGTTCGCATTTATCCGACCACTCAAACTTAGCATTCTTCCTTGTCAAAGCTGTCAAGGGTAATGCTAATCGTGAGAAATCCTCAACAAAACGTCTGTAGTATCCAGCTAGGCCGAGGAAACTACGTACCTCTGTTGCACTAGTTAGTCTCTCCCAATTGACAACAGCTTCCACCTTCTGCGGATCAACACTAACTCCGTCCACTGAAACTACATGCCCTAAGAACACCACTTGATTCAACCCAAACTACATTTTCTAAACTTAGCGTACAACTGTTTATCACGTAGTGTCTGTAGAACAATCCTTAGATGTTCCTCATGGGCTTTCCTGTCAATTGAGTAAACTAGTATGTCATCGATGAACACTATCGCAAACTGATCTAAATACTGATGGAAGATCCTGTTCATGAGGTCCATGAAAACTGCTGGCGCATTCGTTGAACCGAATGGCATCACTAAAAACTCATAGTGCACATACCTCGTCTTGAATGCTGTCTTAGGAATATCTGATTCCCTAACCTTTAACTGGTGGTATCCTGACCTCAGATCAATCTTAGACAACACTGCTGCTCCCCTTAACTGGTCAAACAAGTCATCGATGTGTGGTAGAGGATACTTGTTACGTATCGTGACCTTGTTTAACTGCTTGTAATCAATGCATAATCTCAGGGTACCATCTTTCTTCTTCACGAATAACACTAGAGCTCCCCAAGGTGATAAACTAGGCCTAATGTATCCCTTGTCAACTAGTTCTTGCAACTGCACCTTCAGCTCCTTAAGCTCGCTCGGAGCCATTCCGTACGGTGCCTGTGAAATAGGTGTTGTTCCTGGAACAATTCAATAGTTAACTCCACCTCTCTATGAGGTGGCAAACCTGATAGATCAGTTGGAAAAGCATCAAGAAATTCGTTCACCATAGGAACATCTTCTGGTTTCAGCTTTTCTTCTTGCACTTCTATTACGTGTGCAAGAAACACTGTGCAACCCTTCCTCAACAACTTCTCAGTTTTCAGAGTTGAAATCAAACTCGTAGGAATAACCTTCCTCTCACCCCTGAAAACTACTTTAGTCAAACCTGGTTTCTTAAAAGTCACTTCCTTCCTATGGCAATACATAGAAGCATACTGAGTGAGTAAGAAATCCATTCCCAAAATCACATCCAACGCCTACAACTCTAGGGGAAGAAGATCCTCTAACATACAGAGACCTTCTACTACAACCTCACAATCACACAACACTTCACCGACTAATAAAACGTCGCCAACTGGTGTGTATATGACTAACTCCTCTAATAAAGGCTCTAGCATCCTATTCAGCTTAGTTAAAAACATACTAGAAACAAAGAAATGCGTAACACCTGGATCTAATAAAACACGTGGAGATACATTACAAATCAAAACGGTACCAGTGATCACGTCTGGTGCATCCTCTGCTTCCTATTGAGTCATGGCGTAGACTTTTCCCTTCTGCCTAGGTCTCCCCACAACTCACTTCTGCCTTGCACCATTGGTGCCTTCTCCTGCGGCTGCGGAGACTCTCGGCTCCTCAACTGTGTGGGACTCAACTCCTTGGTCCCTCTGAACCGCTGCCCTTAGCTGTGGACAATCCCTTTTGAAATGTCCTGGTTGTCCACACTGGTAACACACACCGGCGCCATGAAGACACTGACCCCGATGATTCTTGCCACAACTTGCACATGGGGTTCTCCTGGATTCACTCGTAATGGACTCCTGACCCGTCTGCGGTCTTGCTATTGAACTCGCAGACTGACTGGGGGCTCTCTAACTCTGCCTCTGATAAGCACTACCCGAGCTCATCTCCCTCGATGATTGGCCACCAGATCGACGCTTGAAGTCTTGACGGCCTGAAACATTCTCTCCAGGTGTGAACCTCCGCTGCTCACGACCTCGAAAACCACTAGTTGTTGGAGCTCCACGACTAGGATCCACAACCGACTTTTCCTCTGTAATACTCTGCTCCACACGTACGACAGTCTCTATTAACTGGGAAAAATCTGTCCACTTGGCAATAGCGGTATACTGTGAAAACGCAACCCTCTCTCAAAACTACGACACCTTTCACTCTCAGATGCCACAAGCACATCGGCATATTGTGAAAGCTTAGTATACTTTCTCTCATACTTGGCCACTGAAAGCGACCCTTGCTTCAGCCCCAGAAACTCATCTCTCTTAGCCTCACAATATGTGGTGGGATAGTACTTTTCCTCGAATATGCCTCTGAATGTCTGCCAGTCTAACGTACGTGCATCACTGCGCCTGGCTAGAATGGATTTCCACCATCCCTCCGCCTCCTTCTGCAAAAGAAATGTGGCTAATCTGACTTTTCGCTCCTTAGGACAACTCATCACGTCGAAGCATTTCTCCAACATATTTAACCAGACCTCGACATCAGCTGGATCAGTGGAACCCTCAAACACCGTGGCTCCTATTTTCTTCAACAGTTCAATCCCATACATCTTTTTCAGATCATTAGGCCCTGCTCTTTTTGGCCTACTGGCCTCCTGTGCAGATCTAGCAAACCGATCACCCCCTGCCTCATTCTGACCTCTCGGGGTACTGGATCCCCTTTCAAATTGACTTTGGGTAGGATCCTGCGTCCCGTCTTGATTATGCCTGCGTCGTCTGCTGGTACGTGGTAGCATGACTCCTATAACATATCAACACATTAGACATGCGATAGATACTTAACTCAGATGCATGATACTAAACTTCTACACACATTCTAGTCCTGACTGGACTCACTCTCAACAATACTCTGACCATACTCCGCTAGCTCTATCTGAACTGATCCAACGTCTAACTATTTACTTCCTAGATTCTTGTTAGCACTAACTACCATGTCTCATTTCCCATCGAGCTAACTGCTCTGATACCAAGTTGTCACACCCCCTCCCGGACCAACTACGCTAGCTCAGTCCAGAAGATGGCGTGAAGCCAACGAACACCGTCCTCCTCTAGCGATACTCGTTGACCCTCCTGTAACATTGAACCTGATAAACGTACTAATCTTAGATATAAAAAGTCCTACATGAAACACAACACAGCCGAATCCCTGGAAACCTTTTAACATACGCGAGGTGCATACCTGACATAACTCGGTTTGGAAAATAACCTGATATAGATATCACAACCCAAAACATATTCAACTGGGGTTTATACAACCACGACCTCTAGAACTTTAATTAAACCGTAAATTATCCAACCCTTACAAAACATTTACATAATAGACGTACTCAATATTCAACTCCACCCACGTACTGGAGCTTGATCTTGAACTTTCAGCAGACGTTGGCAGTGTATCAGGCACCAGAAGCTCGATTTTTACCTAAAAAGTGGGAAAACATTGTGAAAGAATGAGCTAAGAAGCCTAGTTAGTGACTAAATTTAAAACTGTAAATTCGAAAGTCAGAACACGTGATAAAACTTTAAACGTATAAATATGTTCAATCAAAGCATTTAACATAAACGTGTAATGATAAAAGTTTTCTCAAATAACTCGCAAGTACGTCATTAAAAATCTAACAAGGCATATCAAGTACATCAAACGTTTTAACTAACTTGACCGATCTACATTGTGTAGGGCACGTCCAGTACAACAAACGTTTACTAGTCCTACGATCTAGTGGGGCCCGCCTAGCACTCCCATCGTCTTTGTCGTAGTGGGGCCCGCCCAACACTCACGACAGCATCGTTGTCACGGAGTACACTCAACGTCTACGACGGAATATAACCTGTGTGCACACGGTACCATATAGCCTCGGGCTCAATATCTCAGTCATGTAGTCAATAGAAATCACAGAAAATCACATGAAAACATTAGAACATATATGCTTATCTTTATCTTTCGTAAAACATAATCTTACTCAACTTGCTCGTGAAAAAAAAAACTGAAAATCGTTAAAGAGTACTTGCTAATCCATACTTTACTTTAAAAGATATCGTTTCAACTACTTTTCATAAAGTCATTAACCACGTGCTCGTATATAAACCTCATTAGAAAAATGTACGCTCAAAACTTATGCTTGGAACCGTTCATAGAAACAATGTATCATTCACAGAAAGCATGTAAAACATCTAAACATGAGCAACCGTTTGGAAACAATTTTCAAAATTCGTTTTGTCAATCACTGTCTTAGCTAGTTCAATGGTGTGTAGACTCAACCTATATCCTCTTGGCCTTTCAAACAACCAGAACCGAGCATTAGAACCATAAATAGTCTTATCTTTCCATGCTCATGAATTCTAAACACTTGAATCAAAAATCACACTTCACATTCTACTTTTCTCGTTTTCCAGATTCAGTACCATAACTTCCAACAGTCATAACGTCCTCAATACTTAACCAATATTAATGTACTATACATCAAACTCTTGATTTTCGAACACTATACAACTTATCAGAATAAATGAAAACGCGATTCTCAACCAATTTTCCCAGAAATGCCCCGAACACAGAGAACACATATTCGAGGTTCTTTGCTACCCTTTATCTATCTCCTGAAATTAAACCTATTTCAAGTCATTTTTGGCTCACAAATTCTGCATGCAAGTTGTAGGAAATTGAATAAGCTTTCCAACCATACCAAATAGAGCTTCTGATTCAACTTGAATACCCCAGAATGCTCGAAAAACCAGAGATCCTCCTGGTTTGCACGAAAATCTTGTGCTCTGTTTTCCATTTCAAAAACCATTAACTTCTCATCAGATTTATCTCAAGCTTCCTTCATTAAATTTGTTAGAAAGTGGATTGAATTTAAAGAAAACCAAACCTCACCTCTTAGTTCCTTCTGTGTAGCTCAAACTAAATAAAAAACAGGAGGTAGACAGGTTGAACTCAGATTCTGTTGTGGCTTCCTTTGCTTGAGTTATTTCCTATCTTGTTCAACCTCAAAACCCTAGAAACCTTATTCTTCTCCTTCCTTCACTCTCTCCCTCAAATGCTCTGAATTTTGGATGAAAAATGATGGGAAATGTTGCTGGAATGAGTTGATAAAGATGGTTGTCGGTGGTGGGTTTTTAGCACCGCCAGAATTTCCTGTCATTTTCTTTTTTTCTTTTTCCTTTTCCTTTTTCTTTTATTTTCTTTTATTTTCTTCTTTTATTCCATTTCTTCTTTTAAATTTGTAAGTTCCAACAACTTCAACCAACAATGAACCACAAAGAACCACAAAACTTTGCCATTTATCCTCAACATTGAATAACAACAACTTTAATTCAACTTCCACAATAGATGACAAGAGAAAATAATCCAAGGAAAGTCTCGGGGTTACACGACTCCTCCTTTTATAAGGTGAGGTTTAACCTAATTAGGTTAAATTGGACACGTGGCAGACTCTCCAAGCTTCTTTGATCCGTAATTAATTCAGCTAACGCCACTTTATTAAAATGGATTACGAGCTGTTACGTGGAAGTTTTGCTCCCTGCTTTGCTGGATCACAGATTTTGCTCCCTCAAGTCGCTCAACAATATATTCTGCACAAATTAACTTCCAAAGCATTCATTCTTCCAAATAGGTTAAAATACATTATATTCATCAAATATCACACCCAAATGGCACAATTAAGATATAAATCAGCATAGAATAAGGTATAAATAACTCCCTATTGGAGAGTTATTACACCCTCAAACTTGAACTATTGCGCGTCCCGAGCAATACTAACTCACCTTCTTTTGAAAATTCAAAACATTAGTCATAGCACAAACTCAATCAAAACAGATAGTCCAACACTACCTTCAACCTTTACCTGAGCATCCTGCAAAACCAAGCATTGTTGCAGCAAAATAATTCTTCCGGCATGGACAAATAATCACCAACTTTAACTCAATCCTAAGAATTTGCCACAGCCTAGCTCTATTATCATACATATTAAACACATTTTTCAGGGGATTTATTCTTTTGTTCTTCAGACTTAAAGCAACCTTGCAGTCATAAGCTTTTATGCATGAGATGACCCATTTTATGGTGCAGTATACCCTTGCCTCAAACTTATCACCAACTAGGCTAAATACTCATTGTTTAAACTAAAAAATCCTTAATTATTCTATCTTTTGCTTCTCAGAACGACAACATTTTATGATGAAGCTCACCTAAGCCTGGGAGACAGAAAACTGCTAGATTATCATTCATCCTTCAAAATTTTTGCTCGTTCAATTTTCTCAGCTAAATTTTCCAAAATTTTTCTTTTCAGCAACTAATTTTTATCATTTTTCCAATATTTCCTAGGTAATCTTTTGACGCAAATACAAACTGTGGGTGTCACAAGTGTCCCTGGTTACTCAACAACCTAGAAAAATAATTATGAAGGAGATGAATGCTCGAGCAAAACAAGCGGAGTAACTAAAAGTCCCCCAAACTTAAATTATTCATTGTCCTCAATGAATTAGCAACATGATAAGTATACCCCCAAACTTAAGTTTTTCTATCCGAATTTTAAACTTAAGCGTGAGACTAGAATTAAGCTTAAGGTGGATCAAATAAGTCAACACTACATCAGAATCTTCTTGCCGCAGCGATGACCAGACAAGAAGTGCTCAAGCAAAAGGTTTATGGAGATCAGAATACCTTGATCTAATTAAGCTAACTAGTCCAAGCTTCAAAAATTCAGAAGAAAATTAAGTTAGATACTCAGATGTGCCAAACAAAACAATATTTGATTTCATTAAAGATCAAGATCACTGATTAACATAATCATGATAGAGATAGATTTTAAAGCAGCAGATAAAAACAAAGAAACATAACATAACATAAACAGAAAAAATAAAACACATGCAAAGCGAGCACAAAAAAATCATTCATAAAAATATTTGCTCGAAGAAACTGAAACTTCCCTTTAATTCTTCTTTATGTTCAGGCTCTGGGTTTTGTTCTTCCTCTCGAACGATGGGTAGGGGTGGAATGCATAGGTTCATAGGATCATCAAGAAAAAAATTAGGAAGGCTTGATATGGTTTAGAAAAATTTGCTTGCATATCCCTCTTTAGTGTGTTGTCCCTTCAACGATAATAGCTCTAGTAGGTTTGAAGTTGTCTCTCAGTGAATATTGGCCTACTAAACATCCTCTCAAGTTGCTCCAACACTCTATGGACACCGCACAACAAACCTCGAAGCACGTCTCACCTCTCTGAAGTCTAGTAGTGTCAATAATCCCCTTGTCAAACAACTTTATTTCACTGGAACTTTTTTTTGGGACTCTTGACCCTTCAAGTGCACTCGATCATGGAAGATAGTGGAGGCGTACGTTGTAGGCAATAATCTCTGCTTGACAAAGCTGAGCCAAGTGTTAGCCTCACCCTTCAGGTATGCTGACTGGAATTTTCTTGCCCTCATCCTAGACAACCTCCACTGGGAATTCAATTGCTCATTTGGGGAAGCAACTAATATTTCGTTGAAAACAGCGTGGGGGAAGTCTTTCAAATTAAATAGAGATTTAATCACTACATGGTGATGTGCAATTTGCTAACCGCAAGTGTACGGGTCAAGTAATAATATAGTGTTTTCGTGATTAAACGAGTGTCGTCCTCTGGATTGGTTTTCTAGCAAATTAAGTATCGTGAATACTTTTGTTCAATTTTATTTAGGGAGCAAAACTTGATGAGAAAGATAAATCTAAAGACAAAAAGCATAAAATAAAGGTGGAGACTCAAATGGAAAGACTCTTAGAGAATTGATTTCATTGTTGAGATTGAGGATAAATTAATGGGATGAATTTAACATGAAATTATTCTACCAAGTCTAGGAACCTTTTATCACAACTATCTCTCCCGAGCATAATTGATTCTCATGCATGCAATCAACTTGATATCCCTATCTAAGTTCATTAACATGCAAGACTTTGAGTTTAGTTATTCAAGCAACTTCTAAAGTTATTCCAAATCCCGTCACAAACTTAGAATTTCTACTTTAGTCATGTAATTAAATAAAGTAAGTCTTAGGCCAAATCCCCTCTCCCGAGCAAGATTCAACACTCAAATCATTCAACTAGTGATCAAGTAATTGAAAGCATTTAACCATAATTGCATAGGTAAAATAAATGCATATTCATACCACAAATCAATCCAACAAACTAAAACAACTACATCAATCCCTAAGACAAACAACTAGCAATTCATAGTCTTTAAACTACAAACACAAATTGAAAGAAAAGCCATAAAAACTACAAAAGTTAAGGGAAAGAGAAAGGAAAACTCGAATCTGTCGAAACCGGCACGTCCCCATCACGATCTCCACGTCTTCTCGCTTGATTCCCGCTCCTTGGCCTTGCTTTAGCTCCCACCAAAGGTCTCTATTCGAAATTAGGGCTAAAATCTAACCAATTGGGCTCCCCCAAATCCGTAGCTGAAAAGAGGAATTTATAGAAAATCTGGAGACAGCGTCGCGACGCTGTCGCGATACCGCATTTTTTGGAAAATTTGTCGATAGCGTCGCGACGCTGGGTCCTAGCGTCGCGACGCTATGAATATTTTTTTTTTTTTTTAGATTGGAAGCTCCATTTGACTCCAATGGCTTAATTAAGCTTCAAGCACATACTTCCTACAAATAAAACATAAAAACGCATAAATTTGGGCAAATAATTGTAAAAGACTAGCTTAATTAATAAGAGAAAAATAGCTAGCTATGCTCGCTATCACATGGCTCCAGTCGACAACAACTCTACGAACAATAACCAAGAATCCTTCATTTTAATCGATTTTGGCGTAGAACTCCCATTCTAGTTGATCAACGTGGGCTCCGGCTTTGCGCACAACCGTTTCCAACTGTGATTAGTGATGCTTGCTCAAAGAAATTCTCGGAGCTCTTTTCCACCATTGAATTCGCGCTCCATTAGAACATCTCGCTTCAGGACTTCTTGATATTTTTGTCTTGCCTCTTCATTAATGAACCTCCCGTACCGAAATCTTTCTTCAAGCTCAACTTCTTCACTCAGTTCTATTTCAGTCTCAACTTCATTCCTCTTATCTTCTTTTTCCTCTTCTGGTTTTTCTTTTTCACAAACAAATGGTCAGGAGAAAGGGTTGGGTAGGGGTTTTTCTTTTTTTTTTCTCTCTTAGATCTCTTCTTCTTTTCTTTGGTCTCTACGAAGCCTCTTCAACCCTCTCTTCCATCGTATCTTCATCCACCGACACTTATTCCTTCGTCTCTCTTTCTTTCCTTGCTCGTGCTTTTTTCCCTCACAAAAATAATACACACAGAGAAAAAAATCACATCAGAAGTAATAAAAGATAAGAGTGAAAAATGTACCTGATGGGGGATCGTATAAATAGGGCACTAACTCAAAGATCTTCAACAAATAATTAGCCCCTAATTATCTCCTAATTAATTTAAGTTACCGTTTTAACTTCATGGTTTCATGGAAATTTTTTATTATCTGTCAAATGGTAAGATCTTCCATTTACTATGCTCCCTCTGTGTGTAACAACCATAACGCCAGTTGTCCTCTGCTCAACACATGACATCTTTGGTAATTAACTGCATACCCAATTAATTATCCTGCTAACAACAATAAAATCTCAACGGTAAAATTATAATCTTATCTAAAAAAAAATCTTAACCGAATAAAATCTCTGATCTTCTCAACAAAACTATGAAATCAAACCTTTTTTTTTAAATAACATCCACATGATATATTATTTTAAATCTTGAAAAATCTTTCGAAAATAAAATTCTTCAAAATCAAATCTAAACTAACCTACAAAAAATAAAAATAAAATAAATAATAAAATAAAAATCTAACCGAATAAAAATCATATCAAATCAAAATAATATCAAAACCAACAATAAATAAAAATTAACATAAAAAAAATGAGATCAAATAATGGGAGCTTCTGATTAGAATGCTGGAATTTTGCTCCCTCAAAACCTGCACTCCCCTAATCTGCCAGCAACTTCAGAGAGAGATATTTCGAACGAAACTCCTCCCTCCAGTAATGCTTTATTCGCTACCCTTTTTTAAACTCACAACCATCATCAAAACATTGTCTAACCAATGATGCATCATTTGATAAATAAAACTTCACCTTATTAAAAAATTCTTTCATCTGTTCTTTTGATAAACTAGGAGGCAAAATTCCAAAATCAAGGTAATTGGAAAAGTCATCATACCAAGGTGTTTTCACTGCCTTAATATGAGCTACAGTAAGTAACTGCTCATCAAGGAAGGAATCCATAGCAAAATATTGCTTATCAAGGAACGACTTTCTAATCTCAGGTTGCTGGAGCAATGTCAATGAATTATAAGGTTCAATAGGCTTGGATTTCTTATCTATTGGCTCTAAGGATATAAAAGTCCTCTTAAAATTAGAAATCGCACCTGCATCTTTATGCTCATACTTCAATCCACCTATTTCCAAGTCCTCAATTTGGATTTCTCCAAATTTTTGGGTATGGTACTCCATCAATTCCTTCTCAAAGCGGTCCTCAACAAACTCATCCAACACCTGAATGCACGAGCAATCCTCAAAATCATTTGGATATTTCATTTCATCAAACATATTGAAGTTCACCTCTTGGTCATGCACCTTCATTGTAAGCTCCCCCTGTTGGACATCTATCAATGATCTACCAGTTGCCAAAAATGGACGGCCAATGGGACATTCTTATCTGCCTTATAATCTAGAATAATGAAATCGACAGGAAAAATAAATTTATCTACCTAGACCAAAACATCCTCAATTTTTCCTTCAGGATATGTGATAGACTTATTTGCTAATTGGAGTGTGACTGTGGTAGGCCTAGCTTCACCTATTCCTAACTTTCGATAAACCGAAAGAGGCATAAGGTTTATGCTTGCACCTAAATCACAATGTGCTCTCCCCAACTCCTTTCCACCTATAGATACAAGAATAGTGAATGATTCCGGATCCTCAACTTTGGAAGGTAGCCCATTCTTAAGAATAGCACTACATTCCTCAGTAAGAGTCACGATTTCAAACTCTCCTAATCTCTTCTTTTTAGTTAAGATGTCCTTAAGAAATTTTGCATAATTTGGCATTTGTTCTAAACTCTTAACTAAAGTGATATTTATATGCAATTGCTTAAGAATCTCTAAAAACTTTTTAAATTGACCATCTTGGTTCTTAGGTTTCTCTCTTTGTGGAAAAGGTAAGGGTGGGTCATAGGGTGGGGGCGGTACATAAGGTGGGGGCACTACATCTGGAACAGAACTAGATGCTCTTGCATCTTTGCTACTGCCTCCATTATTTTTACCATACTCCAACTCTTTTTCGACAACATTACTATCACTACTCTTTTCTAATTCTTGGGGTTTACTAGGCTCTTTCCTCTCTACTAGTGGCTTACCACTCCTTAAAGTCACTGCATGCACCTGCTTCTTACCTTCCCTTTTAGGGTGTTCAGTATCTGTAGGAAGTTTCCCTTGAGGCCTTGCCTTCAGCTCATTAGCTAGCTGGCCCATTTGCAATTCCAGGGCTCTCATTGAAGCTTGATTACTTTGAATTGCGGCATCTGTACGAGCCATATATTCTTTCATCATTGCCTCAAGAGAACTCTTCGAATTTTGTTGGGGCAAAGTCTGCTCATTTTGTTGGGGCAATACTTGCGATTTAGCAAATCCTGGTGGTTCACCACCTTTTGTTGTGCTTGGGGGACTTGCGAATTGCTTCCTTGCCCTCCCCACGCAAAGTTGGGGTGGTTGCGCCAACCTGAATTATAAAAATTAGAATATGGGTTATTCCTTTGATTACCTACAAAAAACAAAGAAGTTGGGTTGTTAGGGCAAAACTCATAGTTATGCTCTTCACCACAATAGACACAAGATTCTTCCTCCACTTGGTTTACAACTGCAGCAGGCTCCACCACTGGTGGCTGCTGGACATTGCTTACCACATTTATGTTTTTAAGAGCATTAGCTAATGCTGAAATATCGACCCGAATGGTAGACACACCATCAACTTCTATCACACTCTTAACTTCCTTACTAAAGCCTCTAACATCTGACCATTAACAACTGTAGGTTGATATTCTCTCTAAAATCTCATAAGCTTCATTCAAGGTTTTTGCCAAAAGGTCCCCTCTCGCAGAAGCATCAACCATACACTGGGTTGCTATGTTTAACCCATTCTAAAATATTTCTATTTGAATACAATGTGGTAAACAGTGGTAGGGACACTTTCTCAAAAGCTCCTTAAACATTTCCCAAACCTAACTAAAAGTTTCTTCCTCATTTTGCCTAAATCCCATTATTTCACTCCTCAACTTAGCACTTCTAATTGTTGGAAAATACTTACTAAGAAATTTCTCCACTAACTCGTTCCACGTACTTATTGATGTTGGAGCAAAAGAATTCAACAACGCCTTTGCTCCATCTCTAAGGGAATAAGGAAATAGGGTTAATCTAAGGGCATCTCTCGACACTCCCTGGATAACAAATGAATCACTAACTGATATAAAAGACTTAAGATGTAAATGAGGGTCCTCAGATGATAAGCCATGAAATTGGCCAACAATCCGTAACATGTGAAACATGACCGGTTTCATTTCAAAGTTTGTTGCCTCAATTATTGGACGCATTATAACTGGATTTAACTCGTCAACTATTGGAAAAGCATATGCTTGAATGGCTCTGCCCCTATCATTCGCTACAAGAATAGGGTTCTTAGCTTGATTATTTTTCTATCCATTTTGCTCAAGCGGTGGATTTTGCTGCATCGCACAGTTCCTCTTCGAGATTCACTTGAACTTCTTGAAAAACTAATCCCAAGGGGATCGCTCATACACCAAAGTCACACCTACAAAACAAAAAGAAACAGTCAAAAAGTTCACGCACCAAATCACCAAAAATACACACAAAAAAAATCAATCAAATAAAACAAATTCAAGTCCCCGGCAACGACGCCAAAAACTTGTTGCAATTCTGAAGTGATTACAAATATGTGATAAATTAGCTCCAGAATACTGTGCAAGTATACACAATCTAGCATCAAGTGATAAGAATTTATCGTATAACAGGGTCTTGAATTGCCTACCTCTATTGATTTAATTTGCCTCTTTAGTGATTTAAAATGGTTGGTTAAATTGATTGGGTTTTTAAAATGCTGAAACAAAAGAAATACGAAAGCAGTAAATTATTACGACTAGAGAAAACAGAATGGAAACAGACACAGGTTAAGACTTCTGTAATTGTTTATAAAAATGATCCAGCAATTATTTTGCTCCGTCAATCTCTCGCAGTATTATCAGCGGGATCCTCCCGGAACTCCATTTTTTTTTTAATATGTTTCAACTCCAATGACGTACTACCGATCAAGCACTAGGCAATTGGCTATCCCTAACTCAGTCACTTGTGCTCACCAATACATAATGATCTAGCGTGAATTATCACCACACAACTCCTAAATAATCCCTGAAACTAGGAGAAGCTATACATACCGGCTAGCAAGGTGAACACATAATGAAATTGAAGAACAACGATAACTCAAGATGATCATAATGAAATAGAATTTCCATGATTTTATAAATATAACAATCACATAATTCTTAACCCATGCCTACAAAGATATTAGTTCATGATTGAAAACATAAAATACGTTACAATGTCGATAACCATATCCATAATGCGAAATAAATAAGAAATACTAATCATTCTCAGCAAATGGGGATGAAACGGCTGCTCCAAACCACCAAGAACTTGGAAGAACTTCATCTTCTTTAGTGGAATCGCAAATGGTCTTCTTAGATCTCCATTATGCCGCAATTCTTGTATCTTTGACGACTCCTCCTTTTATAAGATGAGGTTTAACCTAATTAGGTTAAATTGGACACGTGGCAGGCTCTCCAAGCTTCTTAGATCCGTAATTAATTCAACTAATGACACTTTATTAAAATGTATTACGAGCTTGATGACCGCAAAGTGCACGGGCCGCAAGTAATATAAAACGGTAGTAATACCGAGTATCGAATCCTCAGGGAAATTGAATTAATTCCATTAAGTACCAAGAATCATCATGTTTTAATTTTATTTAGAAGATCAACTCGAATGATAGTGCGAAAATTTAAGGAATTAATAAAAATAAACATGTAATAATGAAATGAAAATTACCAAATAAGGGAACTTGACCTAGGGTGTTATCTAGCTTTCTTGGATTTGTAGCTCAATTACATGGATGTATGTAACTAATAATCTTCAATTCCATAAATCTAGAAGTAATTTTAAGCGGATTTCTCTTTCAAGCTCCTCCACATCTCATACCATCATAACTAATTTATATGTCCATCTCCTTAGTTAATCATAGTATGGCATTAAGCAATTTCATAATCAATTTCTAACAATTCTCTTTCACTCTCGTGTTCCAACCAATCGTTAGCCATGCAATTTGGATCTAATCTAATTTCTCTCTGTCGAGTATCAATTTAGACCAACATATCAATTAATCCGTGATCAAGAGATTAAAAGCATTAAGCAAGAATTGCATAGATGAAATATGGAGAATTTCATTACATAATCCAAGTAATTGCGCTACAACATCCAATTGACTAGAATAACGGCCCTAGGTCTCAAGATCTACTCACAAATGGAAATAATTTTGCCAAAATGATCTTGATCCATAGGCCTAACTCAAATTACAACAAGGAATTATAAAGAAGTAGGGAAGAAATAACCGATAAGTCGATCCCAAGCTCCCGCTACGATCATCTCGAATCTTGAGCCTTAGAATCTCGCTCAATTCCACCTTTTTCCTCACAATTCTTCTCACTTTTTCTCTCTATTGAGCTAGGGGAGAGCTCCCCCAAATTTGGGATGATTTGAACCAAAGGGAAGGGGCCTTTTTATAGTGCAAGGGGCTGGAAATTTCTTGCTGAACAAGTCGTCAGCGTCGAGACGCTACGTCACAGCGTCTCGACGCTGTGACGTCATGTTGTCTTGGGGCAGAAGTTGTTGCAGCGTCGCGACGCTACGCAGACAGCGTCGCGACGCTGTCGCGATTTTGGCACGCGCTATTCTGATTACCTAGCGTTGAGACGCTTCGGTCCTAGCTAAAATTAATAGGAAAATGATGACATTTTTGCATGTCATCACACCCCCAAACTTAAAGTTTTGCTAGTCCCGAGCAAAGTAAAGTAATACATATGAATCATAACTTGCATGCTAACAACTCTAACTTCAATGCTTCTAGCCATGAATACAAACTATCGAAACAAATAAGTAAGCATGGTCAACCATCAAGAAGTTTAAAATTTAATCCTATCCTCCCTTGCAAAAATGAATCATCATTTGTTTTATCATAATCTTTACTAGCCCGGAATCATTTATATACTCCTCCATTCATCTTCCCCCTACACTGGCACTAAAGCTCGCCCTTTTAGCCATCATACTTATCTAGCAAGCACTACCTTACTAAGGTGCCCAAAATTCTTGAGGCGTCCCCCAAACTTTTCTCTGTTTTTTTTTTTTTTTTTTTTTTTTTTTTTTTTTTTTTTTTTTTAAGAAATATAATCCTTTTAGATGTAGCGCCTTCGTTCTGGCTTGCCAACATTGGTGATGAAAGCATCCAACTACGAGCGTTTCATCTTTCAGGATGCCGAAGCATGCTCATTTCTTTCCAGCGCTTTCATGCAAAGGCAAACGATGGGTGTCATGAATGCCCCTGGTTACTAACGCTTTCAAGAAAGTGGAGCATTTATTATTATTATTATTATTATTGAGCAAATCATTTCTTTTTCCCAAAGCTCAATATTACTAACTATTACGCAGGAAAGCTATCTAGACAAACTTTACACCTATCGGAGTGACAACAAACTTCCAAAGCATATAACTTTCATCTAGGCTTTCAAAATCATAATAAAACAAGTCAATCATCATACTTTGCAAGGGGATCAAAGAAAAATTTTAAATTTTCTTGAATTTAGACATGCTTCCAAATTTGCAACAATAAGAGAGAATCATGGCTAAAAGCAAATCATCAGACGTCATCATCATCAACATGCATTTAATTCATCATAAGCATTACTTTTCTTATGCAAAACCTACGCAGAGCGAATCTCCCCCCCAAATTTGAAATATACATTGTCCCCAATGTATGAACATTTAATCAGATAAAGAGAGATCGATACTGCCCTGAAAAGCGAGAGAGTCTGAAACGTCTTGAATTTTCGTCCGAAGAGAGAATGATCGGATAGGTGTGATTTTACGAGTTCCTGCATAAGGATCAATCTCAAGGGAGCATTAGGATTAACACGAAAAACAAAAATGAAACTTAAACAGCTTGGGTTGCCTCCCAAGAAGCGCTCGTTTAACGTCCTGAGCTAGACGGGGCTTCGTCACCCTGGATCTGTTAAAATCATCTTTTCGACCTTGCGCTCTTCGAATCCACAATAGTGCTTCACTCTTTGAGCATTAACTTTAAAAGTTAACCCGCTGCTATCCATTAATTCAATTGGTCCATATGGGGATACTTCCTTGATTATGAATGGACCGGACCATCTTGACTTCAATTTTCCTGGGAACAATCGCAATCGAGAATTGAATAGAAGAACTTGCTGTCCTGGCTCAAAAGAACGCTTCTGGATTATATTATCATGCCATCTTGCGGTTCTTTCCTTATAGAGCTTTGCGTTTTCATATGCCTGGCTCCTGAATTCTTCTAATTCGTTGAGCTGCAGAAGACGTTGTTCACCAGCCTTCTCCGCGTCCAAGTTTAGTTTCTTGATAGCCCAATATGCTTTGTGCTCCAGCTCCACAGGCAGGTGACAGGCCTTACCATACACTAATCGATACGGGGATGTACCGATTGGAGTTTTGAAAGCTGTCCGGTAGGCCCACAAAGCATCGTCCAACTTGTATGCCCAGTCCTTTCTGTTGATACGAACTGTCTTCTCTAGAATTTGCTTAATCTCCCTGTTAGAAATCTCTGCTTGCCCGTTAGTCTGGGGATGATAAGCTAAAGAAGTCTTATGCTTGACACCATATTTCCTCAGTAATGATTCAAACAATTTATTGCAAAAATGAGACCCCTCATCACTAATTATAGCTCGTGGTGTGCCAAATCTAGTGAAAATATTTTTATGCAAGAAACGTAACACAACACGAGCATCATTAGTCTTTGTGGCTACTGCCTCTACCCATTTAGATACGTAATCAACAGCAACTAGGATGTACGAGTACCCATTGGAAGAGGGAAAAGGGCCCATAAAGTCCATGCCCCACACATCAAAAAGTTCAACTTCGAGAATAGGGGTTAAAGGCATTTCATGGCGTCTAGAAATATTTCCTGTCCTTTGACATCTATCACATGTTCTCACGAAGGTATAACAATCTTTAAATAAAGTAGGCCAATAAAAACCAGATTGAAGTACCTTCGCTGCAGTACGAGTTGGTCCAAAATGACCACCATAAGGAGATGCATGACAATCATGAATAATCTTACCTACTTCTTCTGCCGGAATGCACCTTCGAATGATTTGGTCAGAACATACTTTAAAGAGAAATGGGTCATTCCACAGATATGACTTCACATCATGGAAAAACTTCTTTCTTTTCTGAGCATTTAAGTCTGGAGGTATTTCTTTTCCTGCAAGAAAGTTTACAAAATCGGCGTACCAAGGAAAAGAAGTTTTAACAGCATATAACCTTTCATCAGGAAAAACTTCTTTAATAGGAAAGGTTGCAATGTTCTTTTCATGCTTTATCCGAGACAAATGATCTGCGACTACATTCTCGCAACCTTTTCTATCTTGATCTCATAGTCAAATTCTTGCAATAACAGAATCCATCTTATGAGTCTGGGCTTGGAATCCTTTTTACTACTCAAATAACGAATAGCAGCATGGTCAGTATGCACTATAACCTTTGTACCGAGTAGATAGGGCCTGAACTTATCGAAAGCGAACACAACAGCAAGCATCTCCTTCTCTGTAGTGGTGTAGTTTTGCTGAGCACTATCTAAAGTTCTGCTTGCATAATAGATTGCCCTAAAGAACTTATCTCGTCGTTGCCCTAAAACAGCTCCTAAAGCATAATCACTAGCATCGCACATGATTTCAAACGGTTGACTCCAGTCAGGGACAACAATGATGGGTGCAGAAATCAATTTTTCCTTCAAAAGATTAAATGCTAGCAAACACTCTTTTGAAAACACAAATGGAGCATCCTTTTCAAGCAAGTGGCACAGGGGTTTAGCAACTTTTGAGAAATCTTTTATAAAACGTCTGTAAAACCCTGCGTGGCCTAAGAAACTACGAACTCCTTTAACATTAATGGGCGGAGGAAGTTGTTCAATAGCAGAAATCTTGGCTTTATCAACCTCCAAACCTTTTTCAGACACCTTGTGACCTAAGACTATCCCTTCTTTTACCATAAAATGGCATTTTTCCCAATTTAAAACAAGGTTAGTTTCTTGGCATCTTTGCAAAACACGAGAGAGATTATGCAAACAGTTATCAAAGGATGAACCAAAAACAGAGAAATCATCCATAAATACTTCCATGATCTCTTCCACAAAGTCTGAAAATACGGCCATCATACAACGTTGAAAGGTAGCTGGAGCATTACATAGCCCAAATGGCATACGCCGAAAAGCATAAGTGCCATAGGGACACGTAAATGTTGTTTTCTCTTGGTCTTCGGGTGCAATCGTGATTTGATTATAGCCCGAATAACCATCAAGAAAACAGTAATATGGATACCCAGCTAGCCTATCAAGCATTTGATCAATAAAAGGGAGAGGAAAATGGTCTTTTCTGGTGGCCTTGTTTAACTTCCTATAATCAATACACACACGCCAACCGGTAACTGTCCTAGTAGAAATGGATTCATCTTTCTCATTCTTAACAACAGTCATCCCCCCTTTCTTAGGCACTACTTGAACAGGACTCACCCAAGGGCTGTCGGATATAGCATAAATAATTCCTGCATTTAATAATTTTAACACCTCGGCTTTTACTACTTCTTTCATTGCTGGATTTAATCTCCTTTGGTGTTCTACTGTAGGATTAAAGGCATCTTCCATTAAAATTTTATGCATGACAATTGAAGGACTAATACCCTTAATATCACTAATGGACCATCCTAAGGCAGATTTATGCTTTTTCAAAATATCCAACAATTTTTCCTCTTCTACTTTACTTAAATTAGCAGAAATGATAACGGGAAAAGTAGAAGAGTCTCTTAAGAAAGCATAGCGCAAGTGGGCAGGCAATTGTTTTAGTTCAGGGGAAGGGGCATTAACTTGAGCACAAATATCGAATGTCAACGTTTCTTCCCTTCCTACAGATCTATCAATTAAAGCATATTTCTGATCAACATCTAATAATTTATCTCCAAACACGTCAGGCATGCTTATCTCATAATGATCAACAGGAGACTCTGACTCTACACATGCATTGATAATAGCGTCAACTGAATCAATCGAGAAGCAGGAGCTAACCTCTTCTGGATGTTTTAATGCATTAAAAAGGTTGAACACTACCTCGTCGTCTTCCACTCTGAGGGTCAGGGTTCCTTTTTGCACCTCAATTAGAGCACGAGCGGTTGCCAAAAATGGTCTCCCAAGAATGATCGAGACTTCAGGGTCTTCCTCCATGTCTAAAACTACAAAGTCTGCAGGGAATATGAATTTGTCGACATTGATCAGAACATCTTCTAACACACCTTTGGGGTATGTCATTGAACGATCTGCTAATTGCAGAGCAATTGTGGTTGACTTTAATTCCCCTAAACCAAGTTTCCTGTTAACACTGAATGGCATTAGGTTTATACTTGCCCCTAAATCACACAGAGCTTTTTTTATGAACAAACTACCAACAGTACATGGAAGAGTAAAACTCCCTGGATCTTTTAATTTAGGTGGTAGATGTTTCTGGATTATGGCACTGCACTCGGCTGTCATATTTACTGTCTCATGGTTCTCAAATTTCTTTTTCTTTGACAAAATTTCCTTCATAAACTTGGCATAGTGTGGCATCTGTTCCAAAGCATCAGCAAAAGGAATGTTAATATGAAGCTGTTTAAAAATATCAAGAAACTTTGAAAATTCATCATTCAACTTTTTCTTTTGAAATCTCTGAGGATAAGGAATCTGGTTAAGAACTAAAGGAATAGAATCAGAAGACTTATCTGGCACTGATGGTGCTGACTCTTCCTCTGGTTTGTGTTCATCTTCCTCATCCACTATCCTTCTAGTGATGGGGTTTGCTTCTTCTTTTCTTTCAATTTCTTTTAACTGTTTCCCACTTCTAAGAGATATGGCGGGGCATTGTTCGTGTGGGTCCATGGCGATGTCATTGGATAAATTTCTTTGCTGGATTTCCTTCATAAATATTGTCATTTGATCCATTTTTGCTTCCATCTTATTAATAACAATATTTACTGTGGCTTGAACATTTTCATTCAAATTTCTAGTCTCATTCATGAAGTTTCTTATCATTTCTTCCAAAGGGTTTTCCTTTTCTTTAGGTTTAACTTCCTCTTTTGATGTGGCTTTAGGTGAACTTGGAATTTCTGATCCTGTGAGCTTGTTTAGAGCCTTGGTTAGAGCTTCGACTTGCAACCTTAAAGCACTCACTCCTTCATTTTCACTTGGTTTCTCCTTAATTTTGGACTCTGGTTGCCATTGGTAACTTGTCAAAGCCAACTTTTCTACTATAGTTCGTGCCTCTTTGACAGTTTTGGCTAAAAAGTTTCCTCCAGCCGTAGTATCAAGAATTGTCTTTAAATTCCTATTTAACCCACTGTAGAAAAGTTGAATTTGAAGCCAATCCGGATATCCATGTTGTGGGCATTTCCTTAACAAATCCTTATATCTCTCCCAAGCTTCATATAATTGCTCTTCCTCTAATTGTTGAAATTTTCCAATTTCAGCTCTAAGCTTGGTGATCTTTTCTAATGGGAAAAATTTTGCAAGGAAAGCTTTGACTAAATCATTCCAACCAAGGATGCTATTTGAGGTTAACGAGTCTAACCAATCTCTAGCCTTGTCTTGCAAAGAAAATGGAAATAACTGCAACCGAATTGAGTCAGGGCTTACTCCTCCCATTTTTACAGTTCCACAGATATTTAGAAATGATCTTAGGTGATGGTGTGGATCTTCTGATGGGTGGCCTTTGAAAGCATTCTCTCTTACCATTTGAATGAGACTAGCTTTGAGCTCAAAATTATCGACAGTGACGGGCTCATAAGCTATTCCAGAATAGTTTAATGGAAATTCAGGCAAGAAATAATCTCGAATTGCTTTGTCTTCTGCCATGATTAAATCTCAAAAGAACAGATTATCCACCTTATAGCTCCAAAAAATAAAATGCAGAAAAATAAATTTCTAAATTAAAATCAAACACTTAATTCTCAATATTAACGAAAAAAAAAATTACAATTTCCCCGGCAGCGGCGCCAAAAACTTGATGGCCGCAAAGTGCACGGGCCGCAAGTAATATAAAACGGTAGTAATACCGAGTATCGAATCCTCAGGGAAATTGAATTAATTCCATTAAGTACCAAGAATCATCATGTTTTAATTTTATTTAGAAGATCAACTCGAATGATAGTGCGAAAATTTAAGGAATTAATAAAAATAAACATGTAATAATGAAATGAAAATTACCAAATAAGGGAACTTGACCTAGGGTGTTATCTAGCTTTCTTGGATTTGTAGCTCAATTACATGGATGTATGTAACTAATAATCTTCAATTCCATAAATCTAGAAGTAATTTTAAGCGGATTTCTCTTTCAAGCTCCTCCACATCTCATACCATCATAACTAATTTATGTGTCCATCTCCTTAGTTAATCATAGTATGGCATTAAGCAATTTCATAATCAATTTCTAACAATTCTCTTTCACTCTCGTGTTCCAAGCAATCGTTAGCCATGCAATTTTGATCTAATCTAATTTCTCTCTGTCGAGTATCAATTTAGACCAACATATCAATTAATCCGTGATCAAGAGATTAAAAGCATTAAGCAAGAATTGCATAGATGAAATATGGAGAGTTTCATTACATAATCCAAGTAATTGCGCTACAACATCCAATTGACTAGAATAACGGCCCTAGGTCTCAAGATCTACTCACAAATGGAAATAATTTTGCCAAAATGATCTTGATCCATAGGCCTAACTCAAATTACAACAAGGAATTATAAAGAAGTAGGGAAGAAATAACCGATAAGTCGATCCCAAGCTCCCGCTACGATCATCTCGAATCTTGAGCCTTAGAATCTCGCTCAATTCCACCTTTTTCCTCACAATTCTTCTCACTTTTTCTCTCTATTGAGCTGGGGGAGAGCTCCCCCAAATTTGGGATGATTTGAACCAAAGGGAAGGGGCCTTTTTATAGTGCAAGGGGCTGGAAATTTCTTGCTGAACAAGTCGTCAGCGTCGAGACGCTACGTCACAGCGTCTCGACGCTGTGACGTCATGTTGTCTTGGGGTAGAAGTTGTTGCAGCGTCGCGACGCTACGCAGACAGCGTCGCGACGCTGTCGCGATTTTGGCACGCGCTATTCTGATTACCTAGCGTTGAGACGCTTCGGTCCTAGCGTCTCGACGCTAGGCCTTCTAGAAGCCTGATTTGTGGATTTTAGCCTTCTTTCTTTAATCTTTTGGGCTTTTTGGGCCTTCCCACTTCAATTGTCTTTTCTTCTTGGACCTTGGGGCTTGGATCTTCAATGGTTATTCTTTAATTTGCCCAAAAAGTCTCCAAATTTACCCAAATTCTCTTAAAATCTCAGTTTTGCTGTCCGAACTCGGTTTTCTGTAAAATCAACATAAAAGTACATTAAAGCTCACAATTTATGCACAAAACTAGCTAAAATTAATAGGAAAATGATGACATTTTTGCATGTCATCAGAGCTGTTACGTGGCAGTTTTGCTCCCTGCTTTGCTCGACCACAGATTTTGCTCCCTCAAGTCGCTCAGCAATATATTCTGCACAAAATAACTTCCAAAGCATCCATTCTTCCAAATAGGTTAAAATACATTATATTCATCTAATATCACACCCAAATGGCACAATTAAGATATAAATCATCATAGAATAAGGTATAAATAACTCCCTTTTGGAGAGTTATCATGACTCAAATCCAATAAACTAAGATCCTAGGTTGTTTAGATGAAACTTGGACTAGTATGTGGAAACATACGGGGATCAATGTTCAAGTAACAACCTAAATGGTCTATAGTATAGGGATAAAGCTGGGTACCTTATCCTGGTGACTGATGTGCAATTTGCTTACCGCAAGTGTACGGGTCAAGTAATAATATAGTGTTTTCGTGTAAACAAGTGTCGTCCTCTGGATTGGATTTTTAAGCAAATCAAGTATTGTGAATTATCTTGCCCAATTTTATTTAGGGATCAAAAAGTGATGAATGAATGATAAGAAAACCAAATCAAAGCAAGTAAAAAGTGTGGAATTTCAATTGGGAAAACTACTTAGGGAATTGATTTCGCCGATTTAGTTTAGGATTGATTTTAAGGAATAAGTTATTATGCACAATGGAATTATGAGCCAAAGACCCTTTAATCACAACTACCTCTCCCGAGTATAATTGATTCTCATGCAAATTAACCAACTTGATATCCCTATCTAAGTTTATTAATCATGCAAGGCAATGAGATCTTTCAACAAATTCTAAAGTTAATCTAAAACCGTCACGAAATAGAAACTAAACTTTAGTCATGCAATCTTGAGTAAGTCTAAATCAAATCTCCTCTCCCGAGCTAGATTCGAAACTTAAATCATCCAACTAATGGCCAATTAATTGAAAGCATTAAATCAAGATTACAAACATAATACCATTGCACAACTCAAACCATAAATCAATCCATAAACACAATCAACTACATCAATCCCTAAGCTTACAAGTTTAGCTACTCATGATCAAAATTACAAGTTCAACTAAACATGTAAAAGCCATAAAAATCTAACTAAAGTGAGGGAAAGAAGAATTAAACTTGTTGTAGGCCGAGACCGAACGTCCCTGTCACGATCCCCACGAACAATGGGTTGATTTCTGAATTTTTCCCTTTGATTCAGCCTTGAATTCCTCTGTTTTTCCTCTGTTACGGCTCCAAAAAGTCCCCAAAATTGGTTCCCCCAAAAACCTAGCCGAAAGGATGCTTAAATAGCAAAATTTCGTCGTAGCGTCGAGACGCTGTCGAGATCCGCATTTTGGAAATTTTGTCGATAGCGTCGCGACGCTTTTTTTTTTTTTTTTTTTTTTTTTTTAGATTGGAAGCTCCATTTGACTCCAATTGATGAATTAAGCTTCAAGCACATACTTCCTACAAATAAAACATAAAAATGCATAAATTTGGGCAAATAATTGTAAAAGACTAGCTTAATTAATCAGAGAAAAATAGCTAGCTATGATCGCTATCAAATACCCCCAAACTTTAGCTTTTGCTAGTCCTCGAGCAAACTAAAAATCAAACATACAGTGGAAGAATGAATGCAACAAACATGACTCAATCCTCAAGGCTCAAAAGTCAATAGTCAAGCAAGCAAGAGACATGCACATAAGGACCAATGAGGGAGACAAATTAAAATTTTTCCAAAATTAACTTGCACAAGCGAGATCTAACTCAACGAGACCAGACTCTACTAGCCCGGGATTGGATTATTAAACTCCCAGCTCATCTTCCCTCTACACTAGCACTAAGGTTTCACTAATGAGTTAATGGAACAAATTAGTTTGTTTTTCTCCAAACTTAGGTGCTTATAATTAACAATTTAATTAAGCATGTATATGTGGCACTAGCTTTCACACACCCATTGCAGGGACCCTTAACCTGAGTTTTCTCTGGTTGGCCTAACTGATCACAACAGGGGTAGCTCTTTTTGCCTTAATCTTTATTAACCATTGCATATTGCGCGCATAAGTCATGACTTTTTTCTTTTTCAACAATAACAACAAGAATGATTTTTCGTTATGAACATGATAAGCAGATATTCTTTTCTTTTCTCCTAAGCAAGATCAAACATGCTAATTTGCAAAAAATTAACTCTTTAGCTCTACCCTACACCTATCGAGGTGACAACAAGCATATGAACCCAATAATTCGCTCCTAAGCATTCAAATCCAAATCTAGCCAAGACAAATACTCTACTCATGCAAGCCATCTCCTAGAAAAATTTTAAAAAGTCTCCCTTTTTGGGCACTCATGCTTACAACTCATCACAAGCTTGAAAATTGACAAGAAAGCTTATCCTAGGACATCATAATCATGCAAAATACATCCAGACAACAACCATATGCATACTTCAAAGAAAGCTCAAAACTATAGCCCGAACTCAGATGCTCAAGGGCTCCACAAACATGCTAATCCACCCCCAAACTTAAACATGCATTGTCCTCAATGTATAAAGAAAATAAGGCACAAACAAGCATGAGAACAATAAAAGAATGAAAGGAGTGAACAATACTGGCCTGGAATAATGATGACTTCTTGATTGAAAGCTTGGAATCTTGAAAGCTTGAAAGCAAAGGAGAGAAAAAAAACAAGACCTACAAAACAACAACAATAAATAAATCAAAAACAAAAAGAAAACACACTAAACTTACTTGGGTTGCCTCCCATAAGCGCTTGTTTAACGTCATTAGCTCGACGTGTTGATCGTGCTTCAAGGAGGCTTTTGTTCTGTGAATCCAAAAGAGGTGCTCTTTCTTGCACCTTTCCTATATCCCATGAAAAGCACTTCATCTTTAGAGTCTTCAACTGCTTTAAAGATTTCTTTTTCGTTCTTGACTCTAATAGTGAGCTCCCTGCGCTCAATATCTATAATCACTCGCCCAGTAGCGAGGAATGGTCTTCCTAATATGACAGGCATTGAAGGATTTTCTATCATGTCCATAACATATAAATCAATAGGGAGAAAAAATCTACCTACTCTGATTAACACATTTTCTACAATACCAACTGGTCTCACCACAGATTGATCAGGCAATTGGAGCTTTACAGGAGTAGACTTAATCTCACCTATATCTAACTTTTTACACAACGATAGAGGAATGATATTAATGCTAGCGCCTAAATCACATAATGCTCTGAAAGAATAAGTACCAAAACTACAAGGAAAATAAAAACTCCCTGGATCTGCTACTTTTTCAGGTACCTTCTGTTGGACTCGAGTGTTGCATGTGGAAGCAAGATATACAATGTCAACCTTCTTTTCTTTTCGCTTCTTTACTAACCACTCCTTCATGAACCTGTTGTATTGGGGCATCTCTAATGCCTCTGCAAAAGGAATATTAATATTCAGATTCATAAAAGCATTCATAAATTTATCAAACTGAACCTGATTGTTCTTTTTCTTCTTTTTCTTTTTCTTTTCCTTGGGAACCAACAGTGTGGGAGAAGGAATAGGAGGCTGAAGGTTAGGCTTTTCAGCCTCATCTGCTGACGTGTCCTCCTCAGCTTCCCCTGTAGGCGTTTCATAGTCCTCAGATTCAGGTTCCTCTTCATATTCCTCCTGGTGCACAGTGATTGCCTTACAGTACTCCATCTAAGGTTTCTCTTGTTCAGCTGGGGCCTTACCTTTATTCATGGTACTTACAACATTTACCAACTGTCCCAGCTGAGTCTCAATGTTCTTTATGGCTGCACTGTGGCCATTCACCGTGGTGTTGATAGCAATGACTGCCTCCTCTAATTTGGTTGTCCTGTTACTAGACTCTACAATGAAAGCTCCAACAAGATCTTCTAACTTTTTATTTTCTTGAGTTTGAGGGGCGAAACCAGGAGGATTAAGAACATTCTTAGTATTAGCATAAGAGAAATTTTCATGGTTCCTATTGTTAGGGTGATAATGCGTAGGTGTAGAACTATTATTATATCCCCTAGAATTAAAATTTGATACATACTGAACCTGCTCAATAGTCTCCTCCTGAGGTCTAGATGCTAAAGCAGCAACTGATTCAATTGACTGTGCACTCCCTGTACCTGAAAATTTCATAAAAGCATTGGCAAGGGAAGTCATCTGGGCCTGGAGTGCACTTACTTTATCAACCTCAAACACTCCAGCAGCAATCTTTTTAGGTGTAGACCGCTCAGATGGCCACTGATAGCTGTTGGTGGCCATATCCTCTAAGAGTGTGCGAGCGTTTTCCACGGTCTTGGACAACAGAGTCCCACCTGCAGCTGCATCAACAATAGTTTTTGTACTAGGAGTTAAACCATTATAAAACAATTGAACCTGAAGCCAATCGGGGTAACCATGCTGAGGACACTTCCTCAGTAGCTCTTTGAATCGCTCCCAAGCTTCGAACAGCTGCTCATCATACTGTTGTTGGAATGTCCCAATCTCGGTCCTCAGCTTGACCGTCTTTGCAGGAGGGAAAAATTTCTTTAAAAAGGCCTGGACCAAAGCATCCCAAGTGGTTATGCTCCCAGGAGTAATAGACTGCAACCAATCACGTGCTTTATCCTGCAAAGAAAAGGGAAATAAACGTAAGCGAATAGCATCCTCAGAGACACCATTAATCTTTACCGTCCCACAAATATCCAAGAATGATTTAAGATGAGAATTTGGATCCTCGGTGGGCGATCCTCTATATGCACAGTCTCGAGCCATCTGAATGAGGCCGGTTTTCAGCTCAAAGTTGTTGGCATTAATCGGTGCATAGACAATCCCCAACTGTTGCCCCTGAAACACAGGCTGAAAATAATCTCTAATAGGCCTAGGCTCCTCAGGTGGATTTTGGTCAGCCATTTGAAAATTTTCTCTAGTTTCCCTTCGAAGCCTATGGATGGTTCTTTCTATTTCGGGATCCAAAGGTGCTAAAATTAAATCTTTATCCCTACGCATAAACAAACAAAACTACCATATAAAGGAAAGAAAACAA
The DNA here is from genome assembly GCA_036850905.1 of Luffa acutangula. NCBI lineage: Eukaryota > Viridiplantae > Streptophyta > Magnoliopsida > Cucurbitales > Cucurbitaceae > Luffa > Luffa acutangula. The sequence goes on along the minus strand of CM072088.1, from coordinate 26,465,963 downwards.
TAATGGAAAGCGACAAAGAAAAGAAAACAACTAATCTAAATATGGAAAATATAATCTAGGAAAGGAAACAAAATAACCTAATATGGAATGCAAAAAATAAATATGGCAAAACACAAATAAGGAAACTAATCTAGAAAAGGAAAAACAAGAACAAAAAAGGAAAAGATTATACAACTAAAAGAAAGACTAACCTAGAAAATCAAATATGGAAAGAAAAACAAATAAGGAAAAAAAAATGCAATAAACTAAAAAGGTAAAAATACACCCTAAATTAAGATCAAACAATTTTTTCACAATATCAATCTAGCTAAATGTGCCAATCCCCGGCAACGGCGCCAAAAACTTGATGTGCAATTTGCTTACCGCAAGTGTACGGGTCAAGTAATAATATAGTGTTTTCGTGTAAACAAGTGTCGTCCTCTGGATTGGATTTTTAAGCAAATCAAGTATTGTGAATTATCTTGCCCAATTTTATTTAGGGATCAAAAAGTGATGAATGAATGATAAGAAAACCAAATCAAAGCAAGTAAAAAGTGTGGAATTTCAATTGGGAAAACTACTTAGGGAATTGATTTCGCCGATTTAGTTTAGGATTGATTTTAAGGAATAAGTTATTATGCACAATGGAATTATGAGCCAAAGACCCTTTAATCACAACTACCTCTCCCGAGTATAATTGATTCTCATGCAAATTAACCAACTTGATATCCCTATCTAAGTTTATTAATCATGCAAGGCAATGAGATCTTTCAACCAATTCTAAAGTTAATCTAAAACCGTCACGAAATAGAAACTAAACTTTAGTCATGCAATCTTGAGTAAGTCTAAATCAAATCTCCTCTCCCGAGCTAGATTCGAAACTTAAATCATCCAACTAATGGCCAATTAATTGAAAGCATTAAATCAAGATTACAAACATAATACCATTGCACAACTCAAACCATAAATCAATCCATAAACACAATCAACTACATCAATCCCTAAGCTTACAAGTTTAGCTACTCATGATCAAAATTACAAGCTCAACTAAACATGTAAAAGCCATAAAAATCTAACTAAAGTGAGGGAAAGAAGAATTAAACTTGTTGTAGGCCGAGACTGAACGTCCCCGTCACGATCCCCACGAACAATGGATTGATTTTCGAATTTTTCCCTTTGCTTCAGCCTTGAATTCCTCTGTTTTTCCTCTGTTTACGGCTCCAAAAAGTCCCCAAAATTGGTTCCCCCAAAAACGTAGCCGAAAGGATGCTTAAATAGCAAAATTTCGTCGTAGCGTCTCGACGCTGTCAAGACAGCGTCTCGACGCTGTCGAGATCCGCATTTTGGAAATTTTGTCGATAGCGTCGCGACGTTATGATATTTTTTTTTTTTTTTTTTTTTAGATTGGAAGCTCCATTTGACTCCAATTGATGAATTAAGCTTCAAGCACATACTTCCTACAAATAAAACATAAAAATGCATAAATTTGGGCAAATAATTGTAAAAGACTAGCTTAATTAATCAGAGAAAAATAGCTAGCTATGATCGCTATCAGTGACACTATGAGATACGACTAACTTTGTATTTGATACAGATGCAATGATCCAAAGCATCCATGTGGGAGACATGTGAGTTGGGGTATCCTGTGCAATGAGTTTGCATAAGACCAGACCACGAAATAGTAACCACTAGATGTAACACCGTTAACTAGTTTAGGTTTCTATTTCAATAGGATGACTTAGGTAACTCAATCTAAATCCTGAGGATGTTATGAACCTATTTCAGGAGGGATTGTCCTTAGATTTGTATGGGTGAGAGTGGCTAGTTCGCCGACTCGATAAGCCTACCATTTCAGGGGCAAGACCGAGTGAGGGTTGGGAACATAACATTACAAGATGGAATTCACTACTTCCTCTATTGGGGTAAGTAGATGTGTGTTTTCTTAAGGGCTGATTTCGGGTCTTGAACAAGGGCGCCCATCTCTCCTGGCCCGAGAGGAACCGATGTCTATTGATTTGATCATAAACAGATTGTTCATTAGAGGAATCAGTGGTAATTAAGGCTCCAGAGGTAGCCCAAGGGTAAAACGGTAATTTGACCCAACTGGCGCTAAGAATACTCGTGAAGGATTGACTAACCGTTATTGGTCAATATCCGTGGACAAAAAAATATTCTACAGTGAGAAGAATGTTGACTAACTTGGTTAACGAGTTTAGCCAATCAGTCTCGTATCATTTGAGCTTCTGATTTGTAGGTCCACTAGGTCCATCTACTAGCTCGTAAAGGGTTATGAGGTTAAACAGTCTTGAATAGAATTTGAAGTGTGTTCAAATTTTTTAAGGGAATTATATTCTATTTGATACAATTAAAATAATGTATGAAAATACATTATAATATAAGTTTAATTGGTGAATTAAACTTTATAGCATAAAATTAATTTTGGATGTGATTCAAAATTAATTAATGAGAGAATTAAATATTTGAAGGAGTTCAAATATTAAATACGAATTAAATTCATATTAAACTATAGGTTAAAATAATATGAATAGAGATTCATATTAAAACTATAGTATATGAGAGAATTATTTGAATTTGATTCAAATAGAAAATTAATTAATGTTTGATATTTAATTAAAGAATTATTTAATTTGAGAATTAATTAATTAGTTTAATTTAATGTACATTAGATGCACATTAAAACTATAGGTTAAAAGAGTGAGACACATTGAAATATGATTCAATTGTGAAATTAATTAAATATGTGATATTTAATTGGGAACAATTAATTATTAAATTAATTGGTTGCCTCGAATTAATTCAATTATATAACATTTAATTGTATTTATTAGTTGAAAACTGCATAATATATGGTTTTAACATTAATTATTATTTAATAATAATTAAATCTCGACGGTTGGGATGGTGTCATGTGGGGAGTTAGAGATCGTGGATCTCTCCCCCTCCCATTGGTGAAAAACGTACTACTGGGGGATTCTGTAGTGGAAGCTTTAGATCTCTCTCTCACTCTCAGTTGCAATCTCTCTCAAGAAAAAAATGACGGCAACTCTCTTGTTGAAAAATCCCTTCCCTATTTCAAGAACGAGATCCCACAATCTCTACTTCATTGATCCAGAGAATAGCGGGTGTTCTTTGATGGTTGTGTTCGAGAAATTGTGACGAATTGTTCGTTGAGGAGCATAGTGTTGTGGAATTAGTTCTACAACAAGTAAGTTCCTCAAATTCTAAATCGTTTAGAATATGTGATATGTATGCTTAATCTAGGTTTTAATTTTTTAGAAACGTTTTGAATTAACTTTGCCAATGTATGGGTTTTTCCTAACAAAATTCAATGTGAGACGGTCTGATATACGCTTCCGCTGCCAAGGATTTTCATTCCTTCAATACAGGGATCAATGTTCAAGTAACAACCTAAAAGGTCTATAGTATAGGGATAAAGATGGGTGTCTTATCCTGGTGACACCATGTGATACGATCGACTTTGTATTTGATACATATGCATTGATCCAAAGCATCCGTGTAGGAGACATGCGATTGGGGGTATCTTATACAATGAGTCTGGATAAGACCGAACAGCGAAATAGTAACCACTAGGTGTAAAGTTGTGATAGGACCTAAATAGTCCTATTTTATCACTTCTAATCTAAGCTTTTTAGAGTTGTTTTATGCTTCAATTGTCTTATTTACAGAACAATTGAGCTTAGGCTATGTCGGGAGCCGATCACGCTAATTTGTGTTAATTCGGGCCAATTACGGAATTTTAGAGCCATCTCGGTGTCTTGGACGGGGAGGAGGTGAAAAGACTCAATTGTGCTGAAGCGAGCCTGAAGAATGACACCAAAAGTCGAAGATTGAAGCACCGTACCGAGAAAAAACGAGAAAAGACTGAGAATTAAAACAGCAAGTCGAGTAACAAGGATGGCGTCGAGACGTCGACGCGAAATTCATCCGGAGTGTAAAGTTTGCAGCCTCTCGAAGCCGCCGAGTTTTCTATAAATATGTAGCTTTAGTTTAGTCCGCCGTTAGGTTAGAATTTTGTTCTTTTTGCGATTTCCTTTGTTCCTTTTGTTGGGTTTTATGCCCTAAAACTCGTAGATAGTGAATGTAACCGTTGACCGGATATTAATGAAATAATATTGATATATTTTTCCATTAATTGTTATTAGTTATTTTATGTTTGTCTTTGCCTAATAATAACCCTAATCCAATAAACTAGACATCCAAGGCTGTAATATGAGTCTTGAACTATATGTAGCGACATATGGGATCATTGTTCAAGAAACAGCCTAAAGGGTCTATAGTATAGGGATAAGACTGGGTGCCTTATCCTGATGACACTATGGATACGGCCCACTTTGTATTTGATACAAACGCTGCGATCCAACGCGTTCGTGTAGGAGACATGCGAGTGGGGGTATCCTATGCAATGAGTTTGCATAAGACCGGACCGCGAAATAGTAACCACTAGTTATAACACCGTTAACTAGTTGTTTTTCTATTTCACTAGGACGACCGAGACAACTTAGTCTTAATCCTGAGTTGATTATGGACTCCTGCTCATGAGAGACTGTCCTTTGATTTGTATGGGTGAGAGTGGCCAATACGCCGACTCAATAAGCCTACCACTTTGGGGACAAGATCGAATGGGGAGCTGGGAACATAATCGTGCAAGATGGAATTCACTTCTTCCCGACTTTAGGGAAGCAGATGAGTGTTCCCTTAAGTGGTTACTCCGAGTCTTGAACAAAGGGCCCTACCCTCTCAATGGCACGAGAGGAGAATTGAGAGGAGAATTGGTACTTAAGGAAATAGAGGACAGTCTATTTAATGGTTGGACCAAAGGGCCCTACTGTTTAATGGTTGGACCATAAACAGATTGTTCATTAGAGGAGAATTGGTACTTAAGGAAATAGAGGTGACCCAGGGGTAAAACGGTAATTTGACCCAGCTGGTGTTACGGACACTCGTGAAGGACTAACTAGTCGATATTGGTCTAAGTTCCGTGGACACAGAAAATATGTCTGCAGTGAGAAGAGTGCAACTGTGAGTCTATAGTGGAATTGATCTTTACATGGAAATGAAAGAATCCGGAGTAATTAATGAAGAAAATATTGCAGAATCAAAAGTGGCTCTAGTCTACGGTCAGATGAATGAACCGCCGGGAGCTCGTATGAGAGTTGGTTTAACTGCCCTAACTATGGCGGAATATTTCCGAGATGTTAATGAACAAGACGTGCTTCTATTTATCGAAAATATCTTCTGTTTCGTTCAAGCGGGATCCGAAGTATCCGCGTTACTGGGTAGAATGCCTTCGGCTGTGGGTTATCAACCCACTCTTAGTACCGAAATGGGTTCCTTACAAGAAAGAATTAATCAATTAATTCTTTGTTAACGAATATTGATTATTGTGGTTAATGAGTTTAACCAATTAATCTCACATCGTTGGAGCTTCTGATCTGCAGGTCCATTAGGTCCCACTGGTAGCTCGTAAAGTAATTTGAGGCAACTAAGTAATTAAATGTAAATTGAAAATGTTCAATTTACTAAGGGAAATAAATATAATATATATTGATATATTATTATGAGAGAAATTAATATTTGAAAAGTTCAAATATAAATTTATGGAAGATTGAAAAGAATTAATTAATTTAAGTCCTAAAAGTGTTTGGGCAAAATTAATTAATTCAAGGCCGAAAATTAAATATGTGATATTTAATTGGTGGTTAATTAATTAAAGAATTCATTAACCACGAATTAATCAATTATGTAAATAATTAATCACTTAAGGAAGTGATTAATCATTTATGGGAATGATCTAATTACTTATGGAAGAAATTAGTCATTTATGAAAAAGATTAATCAATTGGGGAATTGATTGATCATGATTCATTAATTAAGGAATAAGATTGAATCAATTTTGGAAAAGATTGATTTAATTGAATATTTTATTCATGGCCTCTCTTCTATAAATAGAACACTAGACCTAATTGGTCATGACACTAGACATTCTTGAAAGACAAGACCTAGAATTCTCTCTAGCCTCCCTCTTAGAGAAAGACTCCCACAAGTCTTTGGCCTCCTAGACTTAGAGACATACCGGTGTAACCTCTGTGGTTATTGTGTCATTCAAAGAAGAAAATCCAGCGATCAAGAGGCGAGAAGGCTGCTGCGTTTTCGTTCGTTGGAGCGTTGTCGGCGAAGAACGGTCAAGTCTACAACGGAGGTTTGTAACGGTTCTTCCTCTTTTCGTTAGAAAAGTTTTTAAAATAAATTTAGATTTATTTTAGCATGTTTTAAACCGTTTTACAGCAACTTTAAAGTTAGTTTAAAGCTTTGTTTGAGTTATCGTAACGGTATTTTAATGTTAATTAATATACGGCGTAAGGTCCAATCGATGCGCTTCCGCTGCATGGGGACTTTTATTCCCTTCAATCGGCATCAGAGCCATCGCTGTCCCTATTAATTAATTTTAAAAGTTGCGATAGGCTCTAATAGGTGGGATTTATGCATATTGTATGTCCGGTTTGCATTGAACTGTTTGGGTTAATTTTATGGCCATAGATTTTATTTTTATGTGATTTTGATCATGTAAGGCCCGGTGTTTCGGGTATTTTATGTAAAATCGAGTCCTATGTAAGTCCGGGTCTAGAATAGGTTTTTATGAGATGAAAATCGGAGCAATCGTCGCTGAAATCGAGGTCGAAATCGGAAAAATCCTTGCTGTTTTGCCCAGAATCTGCCTCCAGACGCAACAGCGTCGGGACGCTCCTTCAACAGCGTCTCGACGCTGTCTCGATACCGAAGGCGCTCGGTAAGGAAAGCACACAGCGTCGGGACGCTACCTCAACAGCGTCTCGACGCTGTCTCGATTACGCAGGCGCCAGATATGGAAAACGCACAGCGTCGGGACGCTAATCTACACAGCGTCTCGACGCTGTCACGATGGAGGCGCGCACTAGGGTTTCAAAAGGCGCTGTTCAAGCGAGGCCGGTCTGGTTCGGACCAGTTCGGCTGGGCTGGGACCTATTTGGTCCGGTTCAGCCAATTTTTGGCATGGTTCGTGATTTTGGAGGCCGGTTCGAGGTGGTTCGGGGCGGTTCGTGCTGTCTAGGCCAATTCCGGAGCTGTACATGGATTTTTTAGGATAGAATTTAGCTAAATTAATGTAATTTAATGCTTTATTTTATCCTAGAGGCCAAAATTAACCGGTTCAATTGCTATTTATATGCTTTATGGATGTCATATAGATTATTTAATCCCACCTTAGGTTATAAACATGCTCATGCATTTTTTTATATATTATAAATTGTTATAATGTATGTTTTAAATGCATGGAATTGTTTTCATATTTTTAATATAAGTGTATATTAATTATATGAAAAATTGGAAAGCATGAAGCATGTCATTACTTAAATTAAATATAAATAGTTATGTTTAATGTGATGAATGAAGCATGCTTGGTTGATTTTCTTGATTGGCTTATAATTGTTATAATAAAAGAAAATCAAAATTGCATGAAGCATGAAACATCCATAGTTAATAATATAATTGCTATATTATTCATGCGATTAGTGTGGTTTAATTATTTAATTTGAATGAGATTGTTGAATGAATTAAACCCTATATTCTTGATTATAGGATTAATCATTAAAATTTTGAAATAGTTCTTTATTATTAATGATTAGAAACCGTCAATCTATAATCAAGATTTGCATGCAAACATAAGATCATAGGATAAATTGAATTAATTTTAAATTGTTTAAAATTAATTAGACCTAGATCGATTTCTAATAGGATTAGAATCTTTTCTTACTTAGAATTAAAAATAGTTTTAATTTACTAAGTAGGAAAAACATTGCTATGATTATAAGGGAACTCCACCGGTAATGTTCTGTCTAAGGCTGGGGGTATTTAAGTTGACGGTTTACGGAACACCTCCTACCTGGGAACTGACCTGGAATACCGGAGTTGAATTAATCATAGTTAAATGTTAGCATGCAATGTCACTAGGTTTATTAAAAGTGTTTAATGCACCTAGATCTTTAGAGTAAAGACCTTACATTACTGAGGTTATAAGGGAACTCTCTCGGTACAGTTCTGTCTAAGGTTGGGGGTATTTAAGTTGACGGTTTACGGAACACCTCCTACCTGGGAACTAACCGGATTGAGTTGAATTAACCATAGTAGTGTTGACTTGCAATGTTGGGTTTATTAAAAGAAGTTTAATTCACCCAAAAGATTGCAGTTGAATCCTTTCCATAATTGTTATAATAGGATCAGACTTAGATAGATTGACTTAGCCGAATACTATCTAAGTTAAACAACCCTATATTAACCTTAGGACATTTTCAGTGGGAGGAAAATTACAAAACGAGATTTAAATCAAGTTTTGCTCCTACGTCCCTATATTCACAACGTGAGATTCATGCTCGGCTTCGAGTCGCCCTAGGAGCGGCCTCCCTTCGGAAAGTGTTTGCATGGATCAATATCAAGGTGAATGGGAAAAATGTCTAGAGTAAGTGGGAGCGGGACACATGTCAACGTATCCCTCAGTCTCCGCCCATAGTTCACACCGTGAGAGTCCTATGATCCGCCTGCAGGTTGCCCTGGCGCATCCATCCCTTCGGAGGGCCTGGTCATAGCATTCGGAACATCGTGAACTCCTAAAAAGGATAGGAGCTCTTAGGCTAATCACCAACAGTTGTCTTTCCCTTCGGTAGCCTGTTGGTGCGTGCCTCTGAGATCTGAAAGTGGGAGGGTTACACTTACGAGGATGAGTTAAAATTGTTAACAAATCCTTGACCGAACAACGGTGGCTAATGTCTATAGGAATATGAGTTATTCTGGAATTAGAATTAGCTGAGAGGTGTCTCAATTCAAAGGAGGAGTACCGGATCACCCTTCGGTGGCTGATATTCTAAACCTCTGAAACGTCGTTGCAAAACTAAATCAATAGTTTTAGGGTTCTGTGATTGTCTGTTTTGCTAAATTGATTGGATTGTATGCAATTGTTTGCTTGTATGATGGGTTAAGGCAAAGATAACTAATACGGTCATTGTTTGTTTAAATTTCAGCAATGTCTTCCTCAATAGTCTCTCTGCTTAAAAATGAGAAATTAACCGGCGAAAATTATGCTACGTGGAAGTCGAACTTGAATACGATTCTTGTTGTCGATGATCTGTGGTTCGTCTTAACGGAGGATTGTCCTCCAACCCCTGCTCGTAATGCATCCCAGGCAGTTAAGGATGCTTATGACCGCTGGACAAAGGCCAATGATAAGACTCGCGTCTATATCTTAGCCAGCTTATCTGAAGTTTTGGCTAAAAGGCATGAGGGCATGGTAACAGCGAGGGAGATTATGAACTCTCTCCGGGAGATGTTTGGACAACCGTCCTACCAACTCCACCATGACGCTCTCAAATACGTTTATAGCTGTCGCATGAAAGAAGGCACGTCTGTTCGGGAGCATGTCCTGGATATGATGGTCCAATTCAACGTGGCAGAGGCAAACGGGGCGGTCATAGATGAGCGTAGTCAGGTTGCATTCATCTTAGAATCTCTTCCGAAGAGTTTTCTGCAGTTTCGAAGCAATGCAATGATGAATAAAATAACATTCAACCTGACTAGCCTCCTTAATGAGCTACAGCTCTATCAGTCTCTTCTTAAGAACAAGGGACAGATAGAAGGAGAGGCAAACGTTGTTCACTCTAAAAGAAAGTTCGAGAAGGGTTCATCCTCTGGAACTAAATCTGTAGCCACTTCTTCAAAGAAAACGAAGAAGAAAGGAAACAAGGGGAAAGCTCCCAGTACTGCTGCTAAAAGCAAGGGAAAAGCCAAAGCTGTGGCAGACAAGGGCAAGTGTTTTCACTGCAATGTAGATGGACATTGGAAGAGAAACTGCCCAAAGTACCTTGCTGAGAAAAAGAAGGAAAAGGAAGGTAAATTTGATTTACTGGTTTTAGAAACATGCCTGGTAGAACATGATGACTTTACCTGGATACTTGATTCAGGAGCAACTAATCATGTTTGCTCTTCTTTTCAGGAAAATAGTTCCTTTCGGCAGTTGAACGATGGAGAAATGACACTCAGGGTCGGAACTGGAGAAGTCATTTCAGCTAAAGCAGTGGGAGCTGCGAAGTTATTTTTTAGAAATAGATTCTTGCTTTTAGAAAGTTTGTTAATCGTTCCCAAGATTAAGAGGAACTTGATTTCTATTTCATGTTTGATTGAACAATCGTATACAGTTACTTTTGATATGAATGAAGCGTTCATTTATAAAAATGGTATACTTATTTGTTCAGCCAAATTGGAAAATAACTTGTATGTTTTAAGACCAACCGAAAACAAAGCACTTTTAAATCACGAATTATTTAAAACTGCTGAAACTCAAAGTAAAAGGCAAAAGATTTCTCCATCAAGTAACAATACTCATCTTTGGCATCTTAGACTTGGTCATATAAACATCGATAGGATCGGTAATTTGGTAAAGAATGGACTTCTAAGCAAGTTAGAAGATGATTCACTACCACCTTGTGAATCTTGTCTCGAGGGAAAAATGACCAAAAGACCCTTTACTGGAAAAGGTTACAGAGCCAAAGAACCCTTAGAGTTAATACATTCGGATCTATGTGGTCCAATGAATGTAAAAGCTCGAGGAGGGTACGAATATTTCATCTCATTTATAGATGATTATTCAAGATATGGTTACTTATACCTAATGGGACATAAGTCTGAAGCCCTTGAAAAGTTTAAGGAGTTTAAGGCTGAAGTTGAAAACCTATTAGGTAAATCTATTAAAGTACTTTGATCTGATCGAGGAGGGGAGTATATGGATCAAAGATTCCAGGACTATATGATAGAACATGGAATCCAATCTCAACTCTCAGCCCCTGGTACACCTCAGCAGAATGGTGTGTCAGAAAGGAGAAATAGAACCTTGTTAGACATGGTTCGATCAATGATGAGCTATGCTCAATTGCCTAGCTCGTTTTGGGGGTATGCAGTGGAGACTGCAGTATACATCTTGAACAATGTTCCCTCGAAAAGTGTTTCTGAAACACCTTTCGAGTTATGGAAGGGGCGTAAACCTAGTTTGCATCACTTTCGCATTTGGGGTTGTCCTGCACACGTGCTTGTGACAAATCCTAAGAAACTGGAACCTCGTTCAAAACTGTGCCAATTTGTTGGTTACCCTAAAGAAACGAGAGGTGGTTATTTCTACGACCCACAAGAAAATAAGGTGATTGTATCGACAAACGCCACTTTCTTAGAGGAAGACCACATGAGAGATCATAAACCACGAAGCAAAATAATATTAGGAGAAGCTACTGAAGAATCATCAAGAGTTGTTGATGAAGTTGGACCTTCAGCAAGGGTTGATGAAGGAACTAGTTCTTCAGATCCATCCCGTCCATCTCAAACGTTGGGAATGCCTCGACGCAGTGGGAGGGTTGTATTACAACCTGACCGCTACTTGGGTTTAACTGAAACTCAGGTTGTCATACCTAATGACAGCATTGAGGATCCATTGTCCTATCGACAGACAATGAATGACGAAGAAAAGGATGAATGGGTCAAAGCCATGAACCTGGAAATGGAGTCAATGTACTCCAATTCTGTATGGGAACTTGCAGATCTACCATATGGGGTAAAACCCATAGGGTGCAAATGGATCTATAAGAGAAAAAGAGATGCAGCTGGAAAGGTACAGACCTTCAAAGCTAGACTAGTGGCAAAGGGTTATACCCAAAATGAGGGGGTTGACTATGAGGAAACCTTTTCTCCTGTAGCCATGTTAAAGTCCATAAGAATTCTTTTATCCATTGCCACATATTATGACTATGAAATATGGCAAATGGACGTCAAGACTGCCTTTCTGAATGGTAATCTTGAAGAGAATATCTTTATGTCTCAACCCGAAGGGTTCATAGCCCAAGGTCAGGAACAAAAGGTTTGTAAGCTAAATCGATCCATTTATGGATTGAAACAAGCATCCAGATCATGGAACATTAGATTTGATACTGCAATCAAATCTTTTGGCTTTGACCAAAACGTTGATGAGCCTTGTGTATACAAGAAAGTCAACAAAAGGAAAGTAGCTTTTCTAATACTTTATGTAGACGATATCCTACTCATTGGGAATGATGTAGGATACCTCACTGACATTAAGAAATGGCTAGCAGCCCAATTCCAAATGAAAGATCTGGGAGAGGCTCAATATGTTCTGGGAATCCAAATCATTAGGGATCGTAAGAACAAAACGCTAGCTCTGTCTCAAGCAACGTATATTGACAAGATGTTGTCTCGATATTCGATGCAAAACTCCAAGAAGGGACTCCTACCCTTCAGACATGGGGTACACCTGTCTAAGGAACAATCTCCTAAGACACCTCAAGAAGTTGAGAACATGAGACACATTCCCTACGCCTCAGCTGTGGCTAGCTTAATGTATGTCATGCTCTGCACTAGGCCTGACATATGTTATGCAGTGGGAGTAGTCAGTAGGTATCAGTCTAATCCAGGGTTGGACCACTGGGGAGCGGTTAAGAAGATCCTCAAGTATCTTCGGAGAACGAGGGACTACATGTTTGTGTATGGAGCTAAGGATTTGATTCTTACTGGATACACTGACTCTGACTTTCAAGCTGATAAGGATTCTAGGAAATCCACATCAGGGTCAGTATTCACCCTCAATGGAGGAGCAGTAGTGTGGAGAAGCATCAAACAAGGATGCATAGCAGACTCAACCATGGAGGCTGAGTATGTAGCAGCTTGCGAAGCAGCTAAGGAGGCAGTATGGCTCAGAAAGTTCTTGACTGATTTGGAAGTAGTTCCGAATATGAACGTGCCCATAACACTATACTGTGACAACAGTGGGGCTGTAGCCAACTCAAAAGAACCTCATAGCCACAAACGGGGTAAACACATCGAGAGGAAGTATCACCTGATACGGGAGATTGTGCAAAGAGGAGATGTGATCGTCACTAAGATCACCTCGGAGCACAACATCGCTAATCCATTTACAAAGGCTCTCACGGCTAAAGTGTTTGAGGGTCATCTAGAAGGTCTAGGACTACGAGATATGTATGTCATCTAATCTAGGGCAAGTGGGAGAAATGTATAATGGGTATAAGGATGCCCTAGTTCATTGTATTTCCAGCTTTAGATTATTGCATTTACATCCCACTAACTAGTGTTTTAGTTCAAGTGGGAGTTTGTTGGGTTTTATGCCCTAAAACTCGTAGATAGTGAATGTAACCGTTGACCGGATATTAATGAAATATTATTGATATATTTTTCCATTAATTGTTATTAGTTATTTTATGTTTGTCTTTGCCTAATAATAACCCTAATCCAATAAACTAGACATCCAAGGCTGTAATATGAGTCTTGAACTATATGTAGCGACATATGGGATCATTGTTCAAGAAACAGCCTAAAGGGTCTATAGTATAGGGATAAGACTGGGTGCCTTATCCTGATGACACTATGGATACGACCCACTTTGTATTTGATACAAACGCTGCGATCCAACGCGTTCGTGTAGGAGACATGCGAGTGGGGGTATCCTATGCAATGAGTTTGCATAAGACCGGACCGCGAAATAGTAACCACTAGTTATAACACTGTTAACTAGTTGTTTTTCTATTTCACTAGGACGACCGAGACAACTTAGTTTTAATCCTGAGTTGATTATGGACTCCTGCTCATGAGAGACTGTCCTTTGATTTGTATGGGTGAGAGTGGCCAATACGCCGACTCAATAAGCCTACCACTTTGGGGACAAGATCGAATGGGGAGCTGGGAACATAATCGTGCAAGATGGAATTCACTTCTTCCCGACTTTAGGGAAGCAGATGAGTGTTCCCTTAAGTGGTTACTCCGAGTCTTGAACAAAGGGCCCTACCCTCTCAATGGCACGAGAGGAGAATTGAGAGGAGAATTGGTACTTAAGGAAATAGAGGACAGTCTATTTAATGGTTGGACCAAAGGGCCCTACTGTTTAATGGTTGGACCATAAACAGATTGTTCATTAGAGGAGAATTGGTACTTAAGGAAATAGAGGTGACCCAGGGGTAAAACGGTAATTTGACCCAGCTGGTGTTACGGACACTCGTGAAGGACTAACTAGTCGATATTGGTCTAAGTTCCGTGGACACAGAAAATATGTCTGCAGTGAGAAGAGTGCAACTGTGAGTCTATAGTGGAATGTACACACAGTTAACGAATATTGATTATTGTGGTTAATGAGTTTAACCAATTAATCTCACATCGTTGGAGCTTCTGATCTGCAGGTCCATTAGGTCCCACTGGTAGCTCGTAAAGTAATTTGAGGCAACTAAGTAATTAAATGTAAATTGAAAATGTTCAATTTACTAAGGGAAATAAATATAATATATATTGATATATTATTATGAGAGAAATTAATATTTGAAAAGTTCAAATATAAATTTATGGAAGATTGAAAAGAATTAATTAATTTAAGTCCTAAAAGTGTTTGGGCAAAATTAATTAATTCAAGGCCGAAAATTAAATATGTGATATTTAATTGGTGGTTAATTAATTAAAGAATTCATTAACCACGAATTAATCAATTATGTAAATAATTAATCACTTAAGGAAGTGATTAATCATTTATGGGAATGATCTAATTACTTATGGAAGAAATTAGTCATTTATGTAAAAGATTAATCAATTGGGGAATTGATTGATCATGATTCATTAATTAAGGAATAAGATTGAATCAATTTTGGAAAAGATTGATTTAATTGAATATTTTATTCATGGCCTCTCTTCTATAAATAGAACACTAGACCTAATTGGTCATGACACTTGACATTCTTGAAAGACAAGACCTAGAATTCTCTCTAGCCTCCCTCTTAGAGAAAGACTCCCACAAGTCTTTGGCCTCCTAGACTTAGAGACATACCGGTGTAACCTCTGTGGTTATTGTGTCATTCAAAGAAGAAAATCCAGCGATCAAGAGGCGAGAAGGCTGCTGCGTTTTCGTTCGTTGGAGCGTTGTCGGCGAAGAACGGTCAAGTCTACAACGGAGGTTTGTAACGGTTCTTCCTCTTTTCGTTAGAAAAGTTTTTAAAATAAATTTAGATTTATTTTAGCATGTTTTAAACCGTTTTACAGCAACTTTAAAGTTAGTTTAAAGCTTTGTTTGAGTTATCGTAACGGTATTTTAATGTTAATTAATATACGGCGTAAGGTCCAATCGATGCGCTTCCGCTGCATGGGGACTTTTATTCCCTTCACCTTTTACATTCCAGCACTGTTGTAGACCATTCTTGGTCATATTTTATGGATTCTTTCATGTCTATTGTTGCTTTTACTTTATCTATGTGTAGTTAATCGTATTTAGATCGTTGGATTGGATTTATGCTTTGATCTCTAATAAGATTGGCTGAGTTTTCTGGTTCATCTTGTTGTTCTTGCTGTCTTTTTAATTCAGTTTTGCATGTCATTGATGTGGAATGTTCCTACCGCAAGCGCACGGGTCAAGTAATAATATAGTGATCGAAAAATCGAGTGTCGTCCGTTGGATTGGATTTTTAAGTTAAATCTGTTGGGATTGGTGCCCTAAAACTCGTAGATAGTAAATGTTAAACGAATTATAAACTTATTCGATAAAGGCGTTATCGAGATTGATTCAATAAAAGTCAATACTGAATAAAGTAAATTGCACTTATAATAACCCAAATCCAATAAACTAAGATCCATGGCTATAGGATGAACACTTGAGCTTTATGTAGAGACATAAAAGTGGATCAAGCTAAAGTTATAGCCTAAACGGTCTATAGTATAGGAATAGGGTTGGGTACCTTATTTTGGGGACACTATGAGACGCGGCCCACTTTATAGATAGTATAGACGATGTGATCCTAAATCGTCCATGTAGAGACATGCAAGTGGGGGCGTCCTATGCAATGAGTTTGCATAAGACCAGGACCGAGAAATAAGTCACTCTCGCTTTATAACACCGTTTATTGACGAGAGTGACTATTTCATGTGATGACCTAGGTAACTCGATCTTAATCCTGAGCTAACTATGAACTCCTGTTTATTCGGACTTATCCTTAGACCTGCATAGGTGAGAGTGGCTTAGTATCGCCGACTCAATAAGCCTTCCATTTAAGGCATAGGAACGGGTAGATAGCCGGGGACATAGTCGTGCGAGAAGGAATTCACTCCTACCCGAATTATGGATAGTAGAAAGGTTGTTCCCTCAAGTGCTTACTCCGAGGCTTGAACAAAGGGATCCCGCCCTCTCATTAGCTCGAGAGGGACTCGGTTTATTGGTTGGACCATAAACCAATTGTTCATTAGAGGATCAGTGGGTCTTAAGGAACTAGAAGTACTATAGGGGTAAAACGGCTTTTGACCTAGCTATAGCTACGAACAACCTGTGAAGGATCGACTTACTAATCATGGTTAAATCATGTGGACGGAAATATATCACTATAGTGAGGGGAGTGCAACTATCAGGCTTTAGTGGAGTGTCCCGATAGTTAACGAATGTTGGCTAGCTTGGATAATGAGATTAGTCGGTTAGCCTCGAATCGTTGGAGCCCATGATCTGTAGGTCCATTAGGTCCCCCTACTAGCTCATATCGGAATAAAGCCTAGAACAAAAGATAGGAAGCTTTGAATCGTTCAAAATCAGGAAAAATGGTATTATCGTAAATTGTGTTTGACACAATAATTTAATTATGAATTAAATTAGATAATGAGAGATGAAGTATTTAAAAGTGTTTTGAATATTATATATATGTATTAGGAATCATATATATGGAATTGCACAGAGTGACAAAGATTAATTAGATTAATCATATCAAAATTAATTTGAAATGTTTCAAATTAATTACCAAGCAATCAATTTCAATTAGATTGAAATTGGGGATAATTTGCAAGCTTGAAGTCTGATTTCTATTTGAATTTAGTGGATTTAGTTGGAAACCCACTCATGCATGATCATTCAAAATTGATGTAGTTAGGTGCTTCCGATCTTCAATTGCTTCCGCATGTGTTATATGAACACCTTCAATTGGTATCAGTGCTGATTAGAGCACTTAACTTGCATTAATTTTGCTCTGGTGGGTACCATTTTGAAAATGAATTTTTCTAGGTGCTAAAGTGGAGTTTTCTGGTTTTGCAATTTTTTGAGCTTTCATTTCTTGATGAAATTGTAATTGCTCGGAAATGTAAGAGCGTTAATGTGTGTACTAGAGTCTGTAATTTTTATAGAGTCAATAGAGTCCATATAGGCTGTAAAATCGAAGAAAACTGGAGAAGACGCAAGCTGGAAATGCAGACAGTGGCTGCTGATCGCAAGAGCGTCGGGACGCTCTTCATGTAGCGTCCCGACGCTGTAGAACAGATTTTCCAGATTCTGGAAAATTTCAGTCCGGTTCGGTTTTGCAGCTTTAGTTGGGGTCCGGTTCGGTTTGGAGCAAGCTGGTTCAGCCTATTTTCACACATTATAAGGCCGGTTCAGTCCATCAAGGGTCGGTTCGAGACGGTTCGTGATGCTCGGGATCATTTACAAGCTTTTATTTATAATTATTATTGTAATAATTAGTTATTTGCTTGTTTAAAATGGCCAAACCAATCCACTTTAGGTTTTTTAAATTTATTTATGCATTGTGAATGTGTGATTAAATAAGATTAATTATATGTGCATTATGAGCATGCCATATAGTCTTAAAACCCCACCATAGGAAAGCATGATCATGCATTAATTCTATTATTATAAGAGTTATTAATAGTTATTAATGCATAAAAGAAATTTCATGTTTATTAATATAAGTGTTGTATTAATTAGGAAGATTCATGCTTCAATGGTTAATTTCCTAATTGATTAATTCTTATAATAGTTATAATTATTAAAGGATAAAATTAACCAAGCATGAAGCATGAAATTTCATTAGTTTGATTATAAGTGTTATACTCAAATTAGGCTTGTTATGGATTTGTTTTATAATTGTTATAAAAGAGATAGAAATCTAAAATCTATAACAAGATAAAAAGCATGCTCACTTAGGTTAATGAGCCTTCAACGATTCGATCAACTTGCATAGTTTAGGTCGATATCTTGTAAAACAACGGTTACGAGAGAACTCACCCGACAAGATGTTGTCTAAGGCTGGAGGTATTTAAGTTGACGGTTTACGGAACGCCTCCTACCTGGGCATCGAGTCGGTTCTTGAGTTAAGTTAACTCGAGTTTTATGAGCATGCGTGAGCGGTGTGAGGTTTTAAAGTGTTATCACCTAGACACCGTAGTATAAAGCGTTATACAAACCTAGACATAGGTTGTTTCTAAATGGTGCTTTGTTTATAACTTGAATGATTGATTGTTATATGCTCTTAAACACCATTAGAAAGCATGTTATAGGGTTAATTCATTAAAAGTTATAAGAGTTATAAAAGTTGATGAATAGAAATCATAAATCCTATAACAAAGAGTTGCATGTTAACATAGGATCTTAGGTTCTTATCATTCTTTAAATGGTTTAAAATGAAATAGACCTAAGATCGCCTTTTCTAATAGGATTAGAAATATATCTTACTTAGTTTTTAAAATAGTTTTAAAATTTGAGTAAGTAGGACATAAGACCTTGGTTATAAGGGAAATCTCCCGGAAAATGGTTCGGAACCTGAGTTGAATTAACCATAGTCTTACTAGCATGCAATGTCACTAGGTTATTAAAAGAGTTTAATCCACCTAGACATTTAGTGTAAAGACCTTGTTTAATAAGGTATAGACTTAGATAGATTCTTTTAGCCAGAATTTGCCTAAGTAATAGACCCTAAAACTTTACAACACTTTAGTGGGAGGAAGAGTATAGAAACGAAATATTCATATTAAGTTTCTACTCTCACGTCCCCCTGAGTTCACACCGTGAGATCCATACTTGGCCTCGAGGCGCCCTGGGAGCGTCCCCCTACGGATGGTGTTTTCATGGGTTAATATCAAGGTGAATGGGCAAAGTGTTCATAGTAAGTGGGAGTAGGAAACGTATCAAACGTATCATGTGGTCTCCGTCATTAGGTTGCACCGTGAGATTCCTATGCGCTGCCTGCGAATCGCCCTGGGAGCGATCACCCTACGGAGGGCTTGCTCATGGGATTCGGAACAACGCAAACTCCAGAAATGGATAGGGTTTTCTAGGGTCATTCCCAACATTAGCTCTTCCCTACGGTGGCATTGTTGGGGCCGCCCTCTGCGATCTGAAAATGATGGGTAACACTTACAAGATGGTCTTGACCAAATTAACGTTAGCTAATAACTATTGGAGTAAGAGTTATTCTGGGAATAGTATTTGGTCGAGATTGTCTCGATTCAGAGGAGGAGTAGCTGACTGCCCTACGGTAGCGGTTATTCTAAACCCCTGAAGTATCGTTTCAAAATAAATCAATTGTATATATGGGTCGATGATTGCTTTTGCTAAAGCTGATTGGATAAATGTGATTAATGGGTTTAGTGCATGTTTCTAATAGAGATTAATTTGTTTGTTTCAGCAATATGTTGAAAACGTATGTGCTTTGTCAAATGCCAAATTAAACGGTTTAGTACATTCCACTAAGAATACTTGTTTAAACGCTAAACACGTGGCAAACAATTTAGGTTTGGTCTCAACTGAGGAATGTCCTCAAACTAACTGCATAGCCAAGAAAAACATGATCCACGACTCTAAATGTGATTTATTAGTCTTGGAAACGTGTTTAGTGGAAAACGACGATTCTGCCTGGATACTCGATTCAGGTGCCACTAATCACGTATGTTCTTCATTTCAAGGAATGAATTCCTGGCAACAGCTAATAGCTGGAGAGATGACTCTTAAAGTTGGAACAGGAGAAGTCATCTTGGCTATTGCAGTGGGAGACGTAAAATTATTCTTCACCAAGGAACGTTACATGATATTAGATAATGTGTACATAGTTCCGAAAATTAAAAGAAATTTGATTTCTGTATCTTGTTTATTAGAACAAGGTTACTCAATTTCTTTTTCTGTTAATGAAGCGTTCATAACTAAAAGAGGTATTGATGTTTGCTCTGCAAACTTGAAGAATAAATTGTATGTTTTGAGACCAATTGAGTCTAAAGCTATTTTAAATCACGAGATGTTTAAAACCGCTGAGACTCAACCTAAAAAGCGAAGAGTTTCTCAAGATACCTATTTCTGGCACTTGAGGTTAGGCCATATCAACCTCAATAGGATTGGAAGATTGGTCAAGAGTGGACTTCTAAACAAGTTAGAAGACGACTCGTTGCCTCCTTGTGAGTCATGCCTTGAGGGCAAGATGACAAAACGACCTTTTACCGGAAAAGGTTATCGTGCCAAAGAGCCCCTAGAGCTCATTCATTCGGACCTCTGTGGACCAATGAACATTAGAGCTCGAGGAGGGTACGAATATTTCATCGGTTTCATTGATGATTATTCGAGGTATGGCTATCTCTACCTGATGCATCATAAGTCCGAAGCTTTTGAAATGTTCAAGGAGTATAAGGCCGAGGTTGAGAACCTATTAGGTAAGAAGATTAAAACACTTCAATCCGATCGAGGTGGAGAGTATATGGACTTAAGTTTTCAAGACTATTTGATAGAGCATGGAATTACGTCCCAACTCTCAGCCCCTGGTACACCTCAGCAAAACGGTGTATCAAAAAGGAGAAACAAAACCTTGTTGGACATGGTTCGTTCGATGATGAGTTATGCTCAGTTGCCTAACTCATTTTGGGGTTATGCAGTAGAAACTGCGGTTTATATCTTGAACGTAGTTCCATCAAAGAGTGTTTCTGAAACACCGTTTGAGCTCTGGAAAGGTCGTAAAGTCAGTTTATGACATTTCAGAATTTGGGGATGCCCTGCATATGTGCTAGAAGCAAACCCAAAGAAATTGGAGCCACGTTCCAGATTTTGCCTATTTGTAGGCTATCCCAAAGAAACGAGAGGTGGATACTTCTTCGATCCAGAGGAAAATAAAGTACTTGTATCGACAAATGCTACATTCCTAGAAGAAGACCACCTCAGAGATCACAAGCCACAAAGTAAAGTCGTTTTAACTGAACTATCTAACGAAGCTACAGAAACATCAACAAAAGTTGTTGATGATGTTGGCAACTCGAGTCAATCGCGTCCTTCTCAAGAAATAAGAGAGCCTCAACGTAGTGGGGGGGTTGTTAGACAGCCTGATCGCTATTTGGGTTTAACAGAAACTCCAGTCGTCATACCTGATGACGGAATCGAGGATTCATTAACCTTTAAACAGGCAATGGATGACGTTGACAAGAACGAATGGATTAAAGCCATGGACTTAGAAATTGAGTCCATGCATTTTAATTCAGTATGGGATCTTGTAGATCAACCTGAAGGGGTTAGACCCATAGGGTGCAAATGGATCTACAAGAGAAAACGAGACGCTGCTGGAAAGGTACAGACCTTTAAAGCACGACTTGTGGCAAAGGGTTTTACCCAGCGGGAGGGGATTGACTATGAAGAAACCTTCTCCCCTGTTGCCATGTTGAAGTCGATCAGGATACTTTTATCCTAAGAGAGGCAAGCACATCGAAAGGAAATACCATCTCATTAGGGAGATTGTGCACCGAGGAGACGTGATTGTCACAAAGATAGTGTCGGAGCACAACATTGTTGATCCATTCATGAAGGCTCTCACGGCTAAAGTGTTCGAGAGTCATCTAGAAGGTCTAGGTCTGCTAGATATGTACGAGAAATAATCTAGGTCAAGTGGGAGAATTGTAACCGGTATATCGATACCTCAGTATACTGGGTATTTAGATGCCCTAGTTTATTGTATTTTTACTCTATTATTAATACAAGTATTTATTCACCCACTGCTGTTATAGATTATAGTACATCCCACTAAACTAGAGTTTTAGTTCAAGTGGGATTGGTGCCCTAAAACTCGTAGATAGTAAATGTTAAACGAATTATATACTTATTCGATAAAGGCGTTATCGAGATTGATTCAGTAAAAGTCAATACTGAATAAAATAAATTGCACTTATCATAACCCAAATCCAATAAACTAAGATCCATGGCTATAGGATGAACACTTGAGCTTTATGTAGAGACATAAAAGTGGATCAAGCTCGAGTTATAGCCTAAACGGTCTATAGTATAGGAATAGGGTTGGGTACCTTATTCTGGGGACACTATGAGACGCGACCCACTTTATAGATAGTATAGACGATGTGATCCTACATCGTCCATGTAGAGACATGCGAGTGGGGGCGTCCTATGCAATGAGTTTGCATAAGACCAGGACCGAGAAATAAGTCGCTCTCGCTTTATAACACCGTTTACTGATGAGACTGACTATTTCATGTGATGACCTAGGTAACTCGATCTTAATCCTGAGCTAACTATGAACTCCTGTTTATTCGGGCTTATCCTTAGATCTGCATAGGTGAGAGTGGCTCAGTATCGCCGACTCAATAAGCCTCCCAATTCAGGGATAGGAACGGGTAGATAGCCAGGGACATAGTCGGAATTCACTCCTACCCGAATTAGGGATAGTAGAAAGGTTGTTCCCTTAAGTGCTGACTCCGAGGCTTGAACAAAGGGATCCCGTCCTCTCATTGGCTCGAGAGGGACTCGGTTTATTGGTTGGACCATAAACCAATTGTTCATTAGAGGATCAGTGGGTCTTAAGGAACTAGAAGTACTATAGGGGTAAAATGGCTTTTGACCTAGCTATAGCTACGAACAACCTGTGAAGGATCGACTTACTAATCATGGTTAAATCAAGTGGACGGAAATATATCTATAGTGAGGGGAGTGCAACTATCAGGCTTTAGTGGAGTGTCCCGATAGTTAACGAATGTTGGCTAGCTTGGATAATGAGATTAGTCGGTTAGCCTCGAATCGTTGGAGCCCATGATCTATAGGTCCATTAGGTCCCCCTACTAGCTCATATCGGAATAAAGCCTAAAACAAAAGATAGGAAGCTTTGAATCGTTCAAAATCGGGAAAAAGGGTATTATCGTAAATTGTGTTTGACACAATAATTTAATTATGAATTAAATTAGATAATGAGAGATGAAGTATTTAAAAGTGTTTTGAATACTATATATATGTATTAGGAATCATATAAATGGAATTGCACAAGGTGACAAAGATTAATTAGATTAATCATATCAAAATTAATTTGAAATGTTTCAAATTAATTACCAAGCAATTAATTTCAATTAGAATTGAAATTGGGGAAAATTTGCAAGCTTGAAATCTGATTTGTATTTGAATTTAGTGGATTTAGTTGGAAACCCACTTATGCATGATCATTCAAAGTGGAAAGACAACTCACTCATGCAATGTTGCATGTCTTGTGTAATGTACACCTAGAATCCACTTGAGCTTGAAAATACACCATGTGTCTTGTGTCTTGAGGCTTGGCTTTGCATGGAGAATGTCTTTAAAAGGAGTTTGAATCAGATTCAAAGGTAGGAGAGCCTTTTCCTTGCTGTTATGCTGCTGGATTTTAGACTCAAACTCTCTCATCTCTCATACTTCTTCATAGCTTGATCCTTCAAGCTTTCCCTTCCCATTCCCTATCTTATATAGACTCCCACAAGTCGCTCTTGGCCCGGAGAATAGTAGGGAAGACTTTAGAGGTTGTCCAAGGAGCATAGGAGAAGAAAACACAACAAAGAGCATCACATTGTTGAGCTACAAAAAGGTTGGTGTTTCTTTTTCTCTGTTCTGTTTTTCTAGAACAAGCATGCTTTAGGACCAAAATTGATGTAGTTAGGTGCTTCCGATCTTCAATTGCTTCCCCATGTGTTATATGAACACCTTCAAAATCAATTATCATGAATAATCTTGCACAATTTTATTTAGGGATGAAAAAGTAGTGAATGATAGGAAACTAGATCAATGCAAATAGACAACGGAGATTCAATTGAAAGAACACTTAGGGAATTGATTTCGCCAATTTAGTCTAGGATTTATTTTAGGGAATGAGTTATCATGCACAATGGACTTATGGGCCTAAGAACCTTTAATCACAACTACCTCTCCCGAGTATAATTGATTCTCTTGCAAATTAACCAACTTGATATCCCTATCTAAGTTTATTAATATACAAGGCATTTAGTTCTTTTTGACCAATTCTAAAGTTAATCTAAAATCCGTCACGAGCTTAGAAAATAAACTTTAGTCATGCAATCTTAATAAAATCTACGTTAAATCCCCTCTCCCGAGCAAGACTCAACACTTAGATCATTCAACTAATGGCCAATTAATTGAAAGCATTAAATTAAGATTGCAAACATAATAACCATTGCACAAATCATCCCATAAATCAATCCATAAACTAAAAAGACTACATCAATCCCTAAGAAACAAGCTTAGCTACTCATATATGGTATTACAAAATCAACTAAGCATGAAAAAGCCATTAAATCTAACAAAAAAAGAGGAAAAGGGAAGGAAACACTCAAATTCGTCGAAACCGGCACGTCCCTGTCACGATCTCCACGCCTCTAAGTTAGATTCCCGCTCCATGTCCTTGCTTCAGCTCCCACAGAAGGTCTCTAGTCGAAATTAGGGCTAAAATCTCTCAAATTGGACTCCTCTCATCCATAGCATGAAAAGAACATTAAATACCAAATCTGTTGATAGCGTTGAGACGCTAAGGAGATAGCGTCACGACGCTATCGCTTGCTGCGCATTCTGTATAAGGGAATTCCAAGAGCATCGAGACGCTCTTGTCACAGCATCTCGACGTTGTGACTTCTGCCGCCCAATTTAGAAAAGGAAAGGCAGCGTCCCGACGCTGGTCTGTGGATGCCTCTCTTTTGGCTTCTTCTAACTTGAATCTTTTCGGTTCTTTGGCATCTTTTCACGTCTCAAACACCCGATTAACTCCAATTTCACGCTTTAGCTCTAATCAACAATTTCCTACAAAATAAACATTTAAGTTCAATAAAATGGCCAATAAATCATAAAAGACTAGCTTAATTAATTAGGAAAAACTAGCTAGCTATGCTCGCTATTAGTCATCTCGTTTAAACCAATACATGAGGCTAGTCTATTAGGATTGATGCCCTATGTGATTACCGCATGTGTATTCTATCAGTTATTTTTAGATAGCCACTAGGTTGAGGCAAGCCACTCTCTACGTGAGACGACCCTTGATAGGCCTAGGATGCACATTAAAAGTTGTAGGAATTAGATTTGAATCGCATTTGAATTTGGTTCTTACAATTCTGGACCCACGATCCCAAAACGGCTAAATTAAATAGGTAGTTGCAAAATTGCTTGTTATAAACTAGTTAGATATAATTAGTGACCGTTGCAGAGGTCTCAGATGGTTGCTAAATTATGAATAAGGGGTGGCGAGCGATAAAGTTTATATTAATTGATAACTTGCAAAAAGCAAGTTATTTCCCCTTTAAAGTTAAGCTAAATAAGGCTAAAAAGATCATAGTTGCACCAATCTAGCGCATAAGAATAAGGGAATTGCGATAGGTTTCTTTGAAAGGTAATATTTATAGTTGTGGTAGGAAATTATGTGTTTTTAGCCACTAACGCATGAAAATTATAGTTGTTTTGTTGCCCAAGTTTTCATCAGCGCAGGCGCAGATACCAGAACAATTCGTACAATGAAAGCTGGATGAGTTGATCGCGCTGACGTGTGACTGATATGCAAGCTGGCGAAAGATGACTAAGGCACGCATGCCAATTTCTTGGAGAAGTCAGCCTCCTTAGCCTATAAGAAGCATCCACCTGCCCTAGAAGAGGGGACGACGAGTAGAGAGGATAGAACAGAGAGCAAAAAAGAAAGAAATCGAAAGAGAAAATATTGTCGCAGGGTAGACCTATTATTTCGCTAGGATGTATTGCTCTGTGTATTTTTGTCGCAGCATGAGCTAATTTACTTTTATCAAGGCTTAGCATAGGCACCCATGCGGTGATAAGTTTATTTTGTATGCGTACATTTTGATTAAATGAGAAGTTAATGCTTTCTACTCAGATGCGATAATGTTTTCATTACTAACGCAGGTAACGCATTTTGATCAACATGATAAATCCCTGACAGGTAACGCATGTGGAATTATCTAAGTAGAGCAAGCTAGTACATTACATGTAGTCTTGATAGTGTTAAAATTAATACTATCGCGATAAGATAGTGCATGAATGAGCTTAGACTGTTTTAGGACTAACACAGTCACTTGTAAGTTATTAGAGAATTGGAGCAACGTATGAGCTAATTAAACAAAAGAGTTGTTAGTTCTACGCCAAAGGCATGAGTAGTACCGGAAGGGAATCTCGTGATTATTTCTCACTTAGGCATTAATGGATGAATTAGTCAAAATATGCGCTACAATATTACTTATAAATGCATGAGGTCGCCACAATGAAAGCCTTGATAACCTTGACATCTAATATTTTATTTAAACTCATCGCATAGTTTATGTTTTGTGCACTGTTTTACAACCCATTTTCAATCAACTCCTTTTTCTTATTACTATAATTCCATGCGTTCGAGGGTTTTATTGATAAGTTATTAAAAATCTTTTAACTGTCCTTCCCTGTGGATTCGACCCTAGACTCTCTAGGCACTACTCGATTGTGTGTTGATTTGTACTTGGATTAACGTATATCGACGATAATTTGGTATTAATTAATCGACCTTCTATCAAGCGCTCATTAATTAATCTTGTTTATTGAAGAATTCACGGTTAACAAGTTAATTAGCACAGGTTAGTGTAGGGGGGTCCTCCGAGTAACCTAGAAGCCGACCGGACTAATGAAATCAGCTTAGAACAATTATTAGAGAAAACTAGGAAGCCAACGAATTTGAATCAAGCATAATAAATCTCAATCCAACGATCCCTTTTATGTTAATTGATTCCTTTCTAATTTCCTTTTTGCATGCTTATTTTGTGCCATTTAAATTCAGCATTTAATTATTTTTTACTTGTCCTTCATTCAAAAAATCCTCCCTGTTTTCATAAGCATGAAATTCTAAAACATCTAGGTCCCATTTCCTGTGTTCGACCCCGGCCCCTATTTCTACAAAATAGTTGTAGTGTCGTGCATTATAAATTTTATTTGATCTGAGGACTCGAGAACCTCGTCCGGTCACGTCGTTGACTATTTTAGATTTCTATTTCAATAGGATGACCTAGGTAACTCAATCTGAATCCTGAGTTTGTTATGAACCTCTTTTCATAAGGATGAAGGATTGGAATTCCGTAATTTCGTAAAGCGGAAGTGTGACTGGGACCCATTCGTAATTAATTTTGTTTAATCTAAAATACCAATACATTGGTAATAATCTTAGAACTATTCTAAATTTATATAAAGGCTAAGCATACAAAAATATTATATCTAAATCTAATTTATATAGTAACAAATTACTTACTCTCGTTGACGACTCATGTTAAATTCGCCAACTGCTTGTGAAATAATCACGAACTACTGAGAACACCACCACTGTGGCTATACCGGTATGACTTTGGGACATTAGAGGTAGGAGACTGGTGGGAGTCTAGAGGGAGTCTTCAGGGGAATTCTCTGAGAGTAGGAGAATGAATGGGATGTCTTTCACCCAAGGGTCCTATTTATAGGAAAAAGGTCATGAATAAGATCAAATCTATTATCTTATTCATATCTAATATTAATATATAAATAATTAATTCCATAATTAATTAAGGGAAAAATACACTTTTAGTCCCTGAGGTTTGAGTTAGCTTTCATTTTGGTCCTTGAGTTTTCAAACTCGACATTTTAGTCCTTGAAGTTTGGATTTCGTTACATTCTTGGTCCCTCAGTCAATTTTTCCATTAAACACTAACAGACTGCTGATGTGGCATTAATTTTTTTATTTAAAAATATATTTTTAAAATTTTTAAAATAAATAATACATTAAACTCTTTTTTATTATTTTTCTTTTTCTTTTTTCTTTTCTTTTTTCTTTTCTTTTTTTTCTCCCATCTTCTTCATCTTTTTCCCCACCTTTTCCCCACCCCTCTCAAACCTTAATCCCAACTCACCTCCACAGCCACCACCGTCGCCGGCAACCGCCGAGCGCCGCCGCCGCCATTCCTTTTTTTTATTTTCTCCATTTTTCTTCTTATTCCCTCTCCTCTTCTCCCATTTTTCTTCTTCTTCCCTTTCTTCATTTACTGTTAAAAAAGAAAACAATTTGAGGTTTGAAGATAGCAGATCTGAAGCTTGAAGCTCGAAGATCCACCATGGCTGCCCCGCCGCAGATCTGAAGCGCTCGCTCCTTACCGTCACTGTACAGCTGCAACCGACGGGAGTTTTAAAAAAAGAGGATCGAAGTCGCGATGCGTTCCAGATCTGGAACGAAAGAGGTTTTCCCCCTTCGTTCCAGTCGTATTCGAAGGGGGAAGCCCCTTTCGATCCCTTCTTTTTAACTTAAGGGACGGACGAACGACGTGTGCAAGGACGAACAGACGAACGGCAGTCAGATCTGGAACGGAACCCTCATTTCGGTATTTTTTTCTTTTTAAAGAAAAGAATAATTGGAGAAAAATGATAAAAGAGAATAAGAATAAAAGAAAGAAAGAAAAAAAGTCACCGGCGGCGAGCCGCGGCTGCCAGCCAACGACCGGTCACCAGAAGTTATGCTTAAGAATAGCTTGAGAAAGAAGGAGAGGGGAGAAGAGAGAATAAATAAAAAAAATTAAAATAATATTATTTTTATTATTTTTAATACATTTATATTAAAAAATAATTTTTTAAATAAAAAAATAATGCCACATCAGCACACCATTAGTTTTTAACGGAAAAATGGATGGAGGGACTAAAATGAAACTAAAACCAAACCTCAGGGACTAAATTGTTGAGTTTGAAAACTCAGGGACCAAAATGAAACCTAACCCAAACCTTAGGGACTAAAAGTGTATTTTTCCCATTAATTAATTACCCAATTAAATATCACATATTTAATCTTAGGGATTTTATTAAATTATTTATATTAATATGAATCCAATTCATATTAATTATTTGAACTATTTCAAATATTTTCTCTCAAGAGTTAATTTTGAAATTAATTCAAAATTATATTATAAAGTTTCGTAAACTTTATATTATAATGTATCAATGTACATTATATGATTCCCCTAAATAAATTGAACACATTCAATTTATAATTGCCTCAAGTCTCTTTATGAGCTACCAGTGAGACCTAATGGACCTACAGATCAGAAGCTCCAACGATACGAGACTAATTGGCTAGACTCATTAGCCAAGTTAGTCAACATTCGTTAACTGTGGGTCACTCCACTAAAGACCAACAACTGCACTCTTCTTACTGTAGAATATTTCTCTGTCCATGGATATCGACCAATGCAGTAAGTTAATCCTTCACGTGTGTTCGTAACACCAGTTGGGTAAAATTACCGTTTTACCCCTAGGTTACCTCTGGTTGCTTAAGTACCATTGATCCCTCTAATGAACAAGTTGTTTAGGATCCAATCACTAAACAGGAGTTCCTCTCGGGCCAGGAGAGAACAGCGCGCCTTTGTTCGATCCCTGGAATCAACCTTTAAGGGAACACACATCTACTTACCCCAATAGGGAATGAGTGAATTCCATCTTGTACTGTTATGTTCCCAGCCCCCATTCGTTCTTGCCCCTGAAATGGAAGGATTATTGAGTCGACGAACTGGCCACTCTCATCCATACAGATCTAAGGACAATCCCTCATGAAAGGAGTTCATAACAGACTCAGGATTGAGATTGAGTTACCTAGGTCATCCTATTGAAATAGAAACCTAAACTAGTCAACGATATTACATCTAGTGGTTACTATTTCGCGGTCCGGTCTTATGCAAACTCATTGCATAGGATACCCCCACCCGCATGCCTCCTACATGGATGCTTTGGATCATTGCATCTGTATCGAATACACGGTGGGTCGTATCACATAGTGTCACCAGGATAAGGTACCCAGCCTTATCCCTATACTATAGACCTTTTAGGTTGTTACTTGGACACCGATCCCTGTATGTCCCCACATACTAGTCCAAGTTTCATTTAAACAACCTTGGATCTTAATTTATTGGATTTAGGGCTTATTAATGCAAACTCGATTATTCAATAACCAAATTGTTGAATAACTCAAATAACGCTTTATTGAGATCGATTAATTTGTTTCATTTACTATCTACGAGTTTTAGGGCATAAAACCCAACATAGGGATTGTCCTTAGATTTGTATGTGTGAGAGTGGCCAGTTCGTCGACTCAATAAGCCTACCATTTCCGGGGCTGGGAACATAACAATTCAATATGGCATTCAATCCTTCCCTTATTGGGGTAAGTAGATGTGTGTTCCCTTAAGGGCTAATTTCAAGTCTTGAACAAAAGCACACCTTCCTTTCCTGGCCCGAGAGGAATTTCTGTTTAGTGGTTGGACCCTAAATAGTTTGTTCATTAGATGGATCAGTGGTAATTAAGGATCCAAAGGTAACCTAGGGGTAAAACGATAATTTGTCCCAACTGGCGTTACGAACATTCGTGAAGGACTGAGTTACCGGTATGGTCGATATCCATGGACACAAAAATGTTGATTAATTTGGTTGATGAGTTTAGCCATTTAATCTCGTATCGTTGGAGCTTCTGATCTGTAGGTCCATTAAGTCCATATGCTAGCTCGTAAATTGTATTTGATGCAATTAATATAATGTATGGAGATACATTATAGAATAATTTTAATTAGTGAATCAAATTTTATAATAAAATTAATTTTGGACGTGATTCAAAATTAATTATGAAGGAGTGTACGAGACACTAGTGGAAGCGATTTGGATCGAAAGCACTCTTATTCCTTTTAATTTTAGAAACAAAAGCATGCATTCAAATGGACAAAAAAACAGAGTATATGTTCACCAACATTTTGTCTTGAAATTCAAGAGCTTCGTTGGATTAAATTGAACACGAACAAGCTTGGGACAACCACTGTAATTTTTCCCGCTATCCTCCGACCTTAGAACGAGTCGTGGGACTCTCAATGGTGATGAACTTTGTAGAGAAAGTTGGTTAATATTTCTAGCTAAAATTGAGAGAATTTTTTAGATGAAAAAGTTCAGGCAACAATCGTCCTTTTTAAGTTGTTCCTCTTCTTCAATATATAGAAGAAATGCATGATGTTGAAGCTTGAAATCAAGAAAGCAAGAGGCACTTCTTGGGTTAGTCATTGCCTTGGTGTCAAGAGATGGTAATTTACCTCTTAGAATTTACAACAAAAAAAGAATTTCAATAAATTCATTTTTTTGTTAATTAATTTTATATCAAAATTAATTTTAAATAAAATTGATTTAAGTAAATAAACATTTAAATTAATTATTATTTAACTTAATATCAAATATCAAATTAAACAATTACACCAATTTCAAGACTAATCTCGACCTCTTTCAATACCAGCCTTTCTTAATATGAATCCCAATTAATATTTAAACCACAATATGTATCGAATGTAGGTGAACATAACACATGCGGAAGCAATTGAAGATCGAAAGCACTTATCAATTTTACACCTACAACATGCTTGTTCTAAAAAAATAAACCAGAAACAGAGAGATTTGAAGTATCAACCTTTTTCAGCTCAATAGGTGGACCTACGTGGATTATTTTCTTCTCCAATCAACTTAGGATAACCCTTAGAGTCTTCCCTACTATTCTCCGGGCCAAGAACGACTTGGGCGAGTCTATAGAGATAGGGAATGGGAAGGGAATGCTTGAAGGTTCAAGCAATAGAGATATATATGGAGATGAGTGAGTTTGAGACCAAAATCCAGTAGCATAACAGTATGGAAATGACTTCATGCAAGAATGCATGGATGAGTTGTTTTTCCACTTTGAATTACCATGCATAAGTGAGATTCCAACTAAATCCACTATCTTTGATCCAAACTTTGATTTTAGCTTGCAATTTAATTTTAATTTCAATTCCAAATTGAAGTTAATATTAGGTAATTAATTTGAAACCTTTTCCATTTATTATCATATGATTAAATCCAATTAGTCATACCAACCTTGTGCAATCCATCATATATGAATCTTTATTCATATATATGGTATTTAAAACACTTTTAAACACTTTATCTCTTATTTAATATTTTAATTCATAATTAAATTATTGTGTCTGTCACTGCCATATCGCGATGCGGAGTGGACCGACATCCTCCTAAGAAGGTGCGGTTTATTGTAAAGAGGTTTGGAGTCGCCACCAACCATTATTAGGGTGTGATTGGTCACCAATTTAAAAAAGAAAGTGGTATGCAAAACATAGAGTTTAGGTTCTTAGGTCTTTTGAGCGCAGGGAAGGTATTAGCACCCTACAACACCCGTAAAAAGAACGGTTACCAAAATCTCAATTTTCTCACGTTATCTCGATTAATCTTACGTAAAGAAAAATAGTCCTTATGAGATAAAAAAATTGTTTTGTTGATTTTATTTTTAAAATGTCTAAATTTGTCATATCTTAAACTTCAAGAATGAAGCAAGCATTTGACCGACTTGAGTGCGGTTATTAGCCATCAGTTGATGCTATTTTTCAATCAATGAGAAAATTCACCGTCTCAAAAGTTTAAAAAATTTTACTTTTTTCTCAAATCCATAATAGGATTGCAACTATTTTAAACTTTTTTTTTTAATCCCATTTTTTAGAGGATTTTCATGCACTTTAAGAGTAATAATAATATGAATTTATATCTCAAGCACACTACTCAACCCATTAAAAAAGGTCAACGTTTTTTAATAGAAGACATGACTTTTAATGAAAAGATATATTTTTCTTATTTGAAAGGTATTTATTTTAGTTGCTAAAATTAAAAAAAAAAAAAAAAAAAAAAAAAAAAAAAAAAGTTCCATTGAAAAGTGTACTTGGATAAATTAATTTATATGCTCAAAGAATCAATTTTTTGAACTTAAAATGTTCAATCGGTTTGGTAAGAGTGGTAATTATTACTTTAAAAACAAGTGTGTTGGTGTTGTCAAATTAACAAAGTGGAGAAGTGTTTAAAATCCATTTCTTAATAGAAAACAAAATGTACATTTTTAAAAAAAGTGTATCCTAGAACTTTTGATAAATCTAGGAAACTTATATTTCTTTTTAAAATAGAAAAGAACGTGTTATTGAAAAGAAAAATTAGTCTTGCTTTGGTGAAAGCAATAATATCTTGTAAACATTTTTATTCTTTTTCCTTTTAAAAGCTCCAAGATTTGTAGAAAAAAATTATTCTCCATAGAGATTTTTTCAAACAAACCTTCTTTTTTTTGTGATCATTTCTCTTATAACTTACAATACTCAAGTTCAGTAAATTATAATACTTTGATGTCTAATTTAGTTGAAGACTTTCAAGCATTTAAAGAAAAAAAAACTCTACTCGATCACATTATGAACAATTAACTTTCAATTGAAGCACAATAAACTTGAGGACAATATTCGTAAATCATCCATCAATTTCTCAACCATAAAATACAACATGCAACTATAAAATAAAACATGCAAGACAAGAAAAAGAATGCCAACAAGATGTCAACAAAAATGTGATCACATTATGAACAATCAATTTTATCATTTGAAGAACGATAAACTTGAGTAGAATACTCATAAATCATCCATAAGTTTCTCAACCATAAATTACAACATGAAAGCATAAAATACAACATGCAAGCATAAAGTACAACATGCAAGAAAAGAAAATGAATACCGACAAGTTAAAGTGCAGTAGCTCAAGAAGAAATTAACAAGACGCTTAATAAAAACAACATGCAAGAAAACCAAAAGAATGCTAACAAAATATTAACAAAACTTGAAACAAAATACATAATATTGCATTTTGTGATATAACAACACAAAGTTAAAGTACAATAGCTCAAAAAGATATTAGCAAGACATTTAATAAAAATAAAGAAAGATAAAATGAAAAAGTATTCTACCACCGACTCTTTTTCAAAAGCTCATACACCTTGACCTTGCATGATGGCGAAAGTATGGATCAATTTTTTGTTGTTGCACTGTGAATGTGATAAGAATAGGAGAAAATGATGAAAAGGGTGTTGTTAGAGAGAGTAAAAAAATGGTAGGAGAGAAGAGAGAGATGAACTTGCTAGAGGGAAGAAGAAGAAAATTATGGAAGAAGACTCAAATGGTGGAAGTTGGAAGGGAAGAGAGAGTAATTTTTTTTTTAGGGAAGATGAAGAGATTGGCGAGGGAGAGAAGGAAAGAGTGAGGAGTTTTTTTTGGAGAAGATCAAGGGTTTTCTTGAAAAAGGGAGGAGATCTAGGGTTTCTTGACAACCCACAAAAATCTAGATATTATGTGGGAAGGTTCTAGATTTCTTTTTCAAAAAAGGATAACCTTTCATTTTTATATTTTTTTGCCTTGAATTTTAATTGTATTTGGTGTCTTGGCCTCTTCGCATGCATTATGATTTTTTTACCAATAAGACTTGGGATCAAATCTTCTTTATGCGTATATTATTATCATTTTGTTTTTTTTGCAATGTGCATTCTTAGGTAAATCATTTTAAAAAAATCACAAAAAATTAAAATCACCCGGACCAAATATGGGGTCTACAGTGTCAATCACAATTGACGATAATACCCTTTTTCCCGATTTTGAACGATTCAAAGTTTCCTATCTTATTGTTCTAGGCTTTATTCTGATATGAGCTAGTAGGGGGACCTAATGGACCAACAGATCGTGGGCTCCAACGATTCGAGGCTAACCGACTAATCTCATTAACCAAGTTAACCAACATTCGTTAACTACTTGAACACTCCACTATAGCCCAGTAGTTGCACTCCTATCACTATAGATATATTTTGGGAAAAATATACTTTTGGTCCCTGAGGTTTGGGTTAAGTTACACTTTTGTCCCTGGGTTTTCAAACTCAACAATTTAGCCCCTGAGGTTTGAGATAAGGAGCAAATTAGTCTCTGTCATCCATTTTGCTGTTAAATCTAACAGTGGCCCTATTATTTTAAGTAAAAAATATATATTTTTTAATTTTTTAAATAAAATATTAATAAATTAAATAAAAAATAGTTTATTATTATTTTTTTATTTCTTTCTCCCTCTCTCCCCTCATCCTCTTCTTCTTCCTCTACTACTTCTTCATCCTCCTCTTCCTCTTCTACTTCTTCAACCACACCGGCCGCCGCCCATCGCCGGCACTGGCAACCGGCGGTCGGCGGTATTTTGTTTTTTATTTTTTTATTTTTTATCTTCTCTTTCTCTTCGTTACAGATCTGTGGCGATACCATCTCCGGCATTATCTGCAACGACAGCGTCTCCACCAAGATCTACGACGACAACATCATTCTCGTTCCAGATTTGTGTACAACCTCTTCAAAAGATCCACCCCGTCGAATTTGAAATAAAAAAATCACCACAATCCCCCAAAACCAATATTCAACTTTTTTCCTACAAGCCCTGTTCAGTTATTGTCCAAATTCCCCAAAAACAAAACCCCCCAATTTCGGGAAATTTCAACAACATTTTCACATCCAAATAATCATCACTACCCCATTTCCCTTACGGAAACCGAATCATTAAACATCATGAAAAGTCACCCTTTTTTATATATTTTATTTTAAGAAAATTATTAAGAATCGAGCTGCAGAGCCTTGCCAGGAGGAGGCCTACAACTCCTCGTTAAGCAACCCAAAAGAACACCCACAAAAAGTAAAGTTAATAACACAAGCCAAACAGAAACAGACCCCATGAGAATGACCAGTGTGCATTAAATAAAATACTTTTATTATTTACAATAGAGAGAGAAAGAAGAGAGATGACCTTGGAAGGTTACATGAGTCGGGTGACCAAGAGTACTTGAGGTAAAGGGAATCGGGTCTGCAATATTTTTGGCAATCAAACTCGACGTCTATGAAAGGGCAGCCAGAAGAATTGTAGAGAGGGAAGGAGGGGTCGATTCCGGCGCAGGAAACGTGGGAAAGAGGTTCCTCCCTCCCTTCCCGTTACAGATCTGTAACGAGGAGGGATGGAGGAACCTACCTCCGTTGTTTCTTGTCGTTTCCGGCGCCGGAATCGCGGGAGGGAGGTTTCTCCCTACCTCCCGTGATATTCTGATTTTTAAAAAAAAAACAGAAGAAGGAAGGAAGAAGAGAAGAAGATAAGAGAAAGAGAAGACGGGCGGCGACGGGCGACGACTGGCTGTCTCCAGCGGCAGGTGTGGTTGAAGAAGTTGAAGAGGAAGAGGAGGATGAAGGAGTAGAAGAGGAAGAAGAAGAGGATGAGGAGAGAAAAGGAGAAAGAAATAAAAATAATAACAATATAATATTTTTTATTTAATTTATTAATATTTTATTTAAAAAATTAAAAAAATAATTTTTTTAATAAAAATAATAGGACCCCGTTAGATTTAACAACAAAATGGATGGCAGGGACCAAATTGCTCCTTATCTCAAACCTCAGGGACTAAATTGTTGAGTTTGAAAACTCAGGGACCAAAGTGTAACTTAACCCAAACCTCAGGGACCAAAAGTGTATTTTTCCCATATATTTTCATCCACTTGATATAACCATGTTTAGTAAGTCGATCCTTCACAGGTTGTTCGTAGCTGTAGCTGGGTCAAATGTCTGTTTTACCCCTATAGTACTTCTTGTTCCTTAAGTTCCACTAATCCTCTAATGAACAATCGGTTTGTGGTCCAACCATCAAACCTAAGTCCCTCTGGTGCTAAGGAGAGGGTGGGGCCCCTTGTTCAAGTCTTGGAGTTAGTACTTAAGGGAACAACCTCTCTACTATCCCAGAAATGGGTAGGAGCGAATTCCATCTTGCGAGACTATGTCCCCAGCTATCTATCCGATCTTATCCCCAAAATGGAGGGCTTGGTTAGTCGGTGATGTTTGACCACTCTCACCCATGCAGATCAAAGGATAATCTCGTATAAACAGGAGTTCAAAGTTAGCTTAGGATTAAGATCGAGTTACTTAAGTCATCTTGTGAAATAGTTAGTTTCTACAGTAAACAATGTTATAAAGAGAAAGTGACTTATTTCGCAGTCCAGTCTTATGCAAACTAATTGCATAGGACGCCCCCACTCGCATGTCTCTACATGAATGATTTAGGATCTCATCATTTGTACTTAATACAAGGTGGGTCGCGTCCATAGTGTCTCTAGGATAAGGCACCCAACCCTATCCTTATATTATAGACTATTATGGCTATAAACTTGAACTTGATCCTATGATATGTCGCTACATATAGTTCGAGTATTCATTTTATAGCCAAGGATCTTAGTATATTGGATTTAGGTTAAATATTCGCAACTTACATATTCAATAACATCTTTTACTGAATAACCTCAATAATGTCTTTATAGGAATTAGAATATGTTTAATGATTTACAAACTACGAGTTTATAGGACATTAAACCCAACAACCGCCCACTTGGACTAGAAACTCTAGTGGGGTATAGAAAGTTAGGTGTGAGGGATACATAGAGACAATAAACTAGAGCATCAACCATACCCTTACATTTCTCCCACTTGCCCTAGTCTAACAAAGCTCGTAGTCTAATAAGGGTACAAAATATACCTATTTTACCCATATATTTAGCTCATTTCTTTGTCAAATATTGCATGTTAGATCAATTTTACTGTTCCCAAGATCAAAATATGTTAAAGTTGATAAGTTAGAGTGTTGAGAATCACTTTTGTCAAATTATGCTCATTTGTGCTTAAGAAGACTTAATTTTAAGAGAATTTGACTAAGTTGTTGTTGTGCAGAAAAACAGAGGAGAAGCTGGAATTTTCCCATAAATGCGACCGCATTTCTGGGAAGGCAAAATGAAATGCAACTGCATTTCTGGAAACTCTGAGACAGTTCCGAGTCGTCCGCGGGTCATTGTTGATGAGTCTTCTTCGCACCTAACCGGCTGTTTTGGCCTCGAAACCGACTGCACTACCTTCCAGCACCTATTTCGCAGCTCCTCAACCATTTTTCACAGTATACAAGCTTGAGATTCGAAGTCCAATTCAAGCATAACTCATTTGGAAGAAGAGGGTGGTGACAGAACCCTAGTTGACGCCTATGAGTTGGGATGCCCGAGGTCCTTCTTAGATGACTAAATTCTAACCGTAGTTAGACATAAAACCTTACGCCTATGAGTAGGGATGCCCGAGGTCCTTTTGATACTTTTCATTTATCTGTATTCTTTACATCTTATTTTCAATGAAAATGTATTCATTTTCACTTTATCTCACCATGAGTAGCTAAATTCTGTTGAGGGGTTAAATATGGTGAATTCCCTTATGCTTTAATAGCTAGAAAGTGTTTTATTTGGTTAAGCTTTGTTCAATGCATGTCATTCTTTATTCATTATGACTCTGATCTTGCTGAGTTTAACTTGATCACTTAGACTTTGCATGCTATGCGAGTTTGATCTCGAAAGAGACCGACAATATCGATTCTCATAAAGGTGATATAGGAGAAAAAGCTCGAAAGAGATTGTTCGGTGGTATAGGCTAAGCTGCCTAAGGCACCCTATATCGACTATAGGGTTATAGATTGCATTCGTGAATTATCTATGTCGAAGTCGAGTCACAAAAATGTGCATAACAGTACTCGCTTAACCTTCTAACGGTTCTTGGGAGCAAGGCCAAATATAAGTTAAATCTAACCCAATGCATTGAATATGCTGAAGATTAAATAATCAATGATTAAGGTTGTTGCCTTTGGGATGAATCAATGTTGAATACCTTGTTTTATTTTATTATTATTCATTTATTCATTTGCTTGTTTTATCTATTTTCCTAAAAACCCAACATCAATCTTATTTCTTTTGTTACCTATCTTTAAGCAATCAAGTTGAGCAGTTTCTTCTTCAAATCTGAATTTCCAGTTAGTCCTCGTGGGATCAATACCCTTGGAATACTTCTAAGGTTTTTTATTACTACGTGCGACAGTGTATACTTGCACTAGGGTTGGCTGAATTTACCTTTATACTTATTCATCATCTTATCTCACACCCATCCATTCAGCTGACGACGCACCATAGTCGTAGATTTACTAAGTGACCCTAAAAAACTTTAGTCGTGACGGGTTTTGTAAATGGATCAGACATGTTGTGCTCCGAAGCAATCTACGTGACAATCACATCTCCTCGTTGCACGATCTCCCTGATGAGATGATATTTGCGCTCAATATGCTTTCCTCGCTTGCGACTTCGAGGTTCCTTAGAGTTTGCAACTGCTCCACTATTATCACAATAGAGGGTGATAGGCAGTTGCATATTTGGAACGATTTCCAACTCTGTTAGAAATTTTCTTAGCCATGCTGCCTCTTTTTCTGCTTTGCAGGCGACTACGTACTCTGCTTCCATGGTAGAGTCAGCAATGCAACCTTGCTTAGTAGTCCTCCATACTACTGCTCCTCCATTTAGAGTAAACACAGATGTTGATGTTGATTTCATTGAATCTATATCGGTCTGAAAATCTGAGTCAATGTATCCTGTAAGGATCAGATCCATAGTACCATACACGAGCGAAAAATCCCTCGTTCTCCTTAGATACTTGAGGATATTGTTAATGGCAGTCCAATGTGCATGTCCAGGATTGGACTGGTATCTGCTGACAATTACAACTGCATAGCATATGTCGGGTATGGTACACAGCATGCCATACATTAAACTACCAACTGCTGATGCATAGGGATTGCATCTCATTCCCTCAACTTCTTGAGGTGTCTTAGGACTTTGTTCCTTTGACAAGTGAACCCGTGCCTAAAAGGTAATAACCCTTTCTTTGAGTTTTGCATCGAATATCGTACCAAAATTTTGTTGATATTTGATGCTTGAGACAGTGCTAGCATTTTGTTCTTTCTATTTCAATTAATTTGAATGGCCATAACAAATTGAGCCTCACCCAAATCTTTCATTTGGAATTGGGTCACTAGCCATTGTTTTACTTTAGACAGGAATCCCACATTATTTCCAATAAGTAGGATATCATCTACGTACAAAACTAGAAAAGCTACAATAGATTTGATGTTTTCTTGTAAACACAAGGTTCGTCAATATTTTTCTCAAAGCCATATGTTTTGATCGCAGTGTCAAAACATATGTTTGATAAGGGTAAAAAATATACCTATTTTACCCTTATATTTAGCTCATTGTTTTGGCCACATGTTGTATGTTGTGATCAATTTACTATTCCCGAGCTCAAAATATGATTAAGTTGTTAAGTTAGGGTTTGAGAATCACTTTTGTCAAATTCTACTCATTTGAGCTTAAAAAGACTTGATTTTGGGAGAATTTGGCTTAGTTTGGTGTTGCGTAGGAAAATAGAGGAAAAGTTGGAATTTCCAAGAAATGCGACCGCATTTATTGGAAGGCAAAAACGAAATGCGACTGCATTTCTGGAAAAATTGAAGTCGTTCCGAATCGTCCGCGGGTCGTTGTTGACGAGTTTTCTTTGCACCTAACTGGCTGTTTTTATCCCGAAACTGACTAGGCAACCGTCCAGCACCTATTTCGCAGCTCCTCAACCATTATCCACACTATATAAACTCGAGATTCGAAGTCAAATTGAAGAAGAACTCATTGGAAGAAAAAGGTGGTGACAGAACCCTGGCTCGACGCCTATGAGTAGGGATGCCCAAGGTCCTTCTTAGATGACTGAATTCTAACCTGAGTTAGACATCAAACCTTAGGGTTTGTAGGGATTTTCACCCATTCCCACTTGTAAAAGCGAGAGAGTGGAGTGTCTTAGCGAACTCTAGAAGGATTGAGTAAATAGAAGAACCCATAATACTTAGCTATCTCCTTTATTTCGAGCTTGTGATTACTTTTCATTGTTTTGTATTCTTTACATTCTTATTTCAATGAAAATGTATTCATTTGCATTTTATCTCACCATGAGTAGCTAAATTTCGTTGAGGGGTTCAATATGGTGAATTCCCTTTTGGTTTAATGGCTTGAAAGTGTTTTGTTTGCTTAACTTTTCAAAAGCAATCATTTGAGTAGTTTCTTCATCAAATTTGAATTTCCAATTTAGTCCTTGTGGGATCGATACCCTTGGAATACTTCTAAGGTTTTTATTACTACGTGCGACAGTGTATACTTGCACTAAGTGTTAGCTGAATTATTCTTTATCTTATTTATCATCTTATCTCACATCCATCCATTCAGCTGACGACGCACCAAGTTTTTGGCACCATTGTCGGGGACCAAAAGTGAAACAAATTTGTTTTTGAAATTGTGATCAAATTGCGACCGCATTTCTGTCTCAAAGGGAATTTGACCTCAGTTTGCATTTTTTTCTTTTGCAGGTTGGAATTAGTGCATGAGCAAGGGGTATCCACTCCTTGACATTGATCCAGAGATAGAAAGAACCTTTCGTCGACGAAGGAAGGAACAAAGACGAAAGAAAAAGGAACAACAAGAGTTGAGCACACGGGAATCTCTAGAGGAAGCATCTTACATTCAAGAGTTTCCAATGGAACCTCCTGGAGTCGATCCTCAAGTTGATCCACAAGATCGTGGAAGGGAGCATAATGGCGGGAGAATTCCTCCTGTTCCTCCAGTTCCACCGGTGCCACAACAGGAAAATCCAATCTACATTGCTGAAGATCGCAATAGAGCAATAAGGGACTACGCTTTACCAGTTTTCTAGACACTGAATCTAGGAATTTTGGAGCCACCGATTGATGTTCCACAGTTTGAACTTAAACCAGTGATGTTCCAGATGTTGAATACAATGAGCTAATTCTCTGGACTTCCAAACGAAGATCCACACAAACATATTAAACTATTTTTTAGAGTTTGCAATTCTTTTAAAGTAATAGGAGTGCTAGAAGATACTTTGAAGTTAAAACATTTTTCCATTTTCTTTGCAGTGAGATGCTAAAGCATGGTTGGATTCATTTCGTCCAAACTCCATCACCTCATGGAATGAACCTTTGGATGGAGATGAGAAATTCTTGGAGAAGTTTTTTCCCTCCAATAAAAATGTCAAGTACAGAGCAGAAATCATTGCTTTCAGACAGTCTTACAATGAACCTTTGGATGCAACTTGGGAAAGATTCCAAAGTCTGGTTCGAAAGTGTCCACAACAAGGATTGCCTGCTTACATTATTTTGGAGCATTTTTATAGTGGATTAGATCAAGCTTCAAAGACACTAGTAAACGTATCTACAAACGGATTTTTCTAAAGAAGTCTGCTAATGAGGCGCATGCTATTCTAGACACCATAGCCACCAATAATCGACATTGGGGAGAAAATGAACCAACAACCATTTTGAAAAATCCAGTGAAAATAGTGGAAACAGAGGCTAACTCTACGATGCAAGCCCAGATCAGGGCCATCCATCGCAAGATGATGGGCATGTCCATGAACAGTCAAGCCAACATAGCCCCTGCCAACGTTGTTTCTTCTTTTTGTTGTGAGATATTGTGGTGAGGAACACATCACTAATAATTGTCCACTAAATCCAGCATCTGTTTTTTATGTAGCTCCACAAGGAAATCAGAACCAAAATAGATGGAATCCCTATTCAGCCACATACAACCCAGGATGGAGACAACATCTAAATTTTTCTTGGGGAGGACAAGCCGGGTCGAGTAATTCCAACACTCATCAATTTGGAAAGCAGCCTACACAACAACAGCCGCAGAAAAATTTCAAACAAGTTCCAGTGCAGAGTCAAGAGTCAAATCTAGAGACTCTTATGAAGGAGTACATGGCAAGGAACGATGCTGCAATAAGGAATTTGGAAGTTCAGCTTGGACAAATGGCTCAGGAGATCAAGAATAGACCGCAAGGGACGTTGCCTAGCAAGACCGAGAT
Source organism: Luffa acutangula (assembly GCA_036850905.1). Classification (NCBI taxonomy): domain Eukaryota; kingdom Viridiplantae; phylum Streptophyta; class Magnoliopsida; order Cucurbitales; family Cucurbitaceae; genus Luffa; species Luffa acutangula. The sequence continues at coordinate 26,423,140 of CM072088.1, read as the reverse complement.
CCCTCACAGAGAACGAAAGGAACAATGCAAGGCAGTGACCTTAAGAATTGGATTAGAATACGATGGACCAAAATATCCAGTGAGTCAAGAAGCAGATATCCTAGTTGAAGCTCGAGAAAAGATTTGTGAAAAGAAGTCAGACATTACTTTGGATAATTTACAAAATAAAGAAGATCAAGTAGAAAGGACTAAGGAACATGAAGCCTTGGTGGAAAAAGAAGAAAAATCAAAGTTGGAAAAAAGACAGGGAAATGCGACCGCAAAACCTAAAAAATTTGTGATAGATCCAGATCACAGACCAGCTCCTCCGTTCCCACAGAGATTCGAACATGAATCACAAGATGTATAGTTCAAGAAGTTCTTAGATGTATTGAAGCAGTTGCACATCAACATACCATTAGTGGAGGCACTTGAACAAATGCCTACCTATGTGAAGTTCCTAAAAGATATTTTGTCAACAAAGAGAAGGTTAGGGGAATATGAAACGGATGCACTCACGGAATGTTCCAGTGCACTGGTCAAGAACGAGATTCCTCCCAAGCGTAAAGATCCCGGAAGCTTCACCATTCCATGCTCTATCGGAGGCAGGGATGTAGGTAGAGCTTTGTGCGACTTAGGAGCAAGCATCAACTTGATGCCATACTCAGTTTTTAAACAATTAGGGATAGGTGAAGCACGACCGACAACTGTAACTTTACAGTTGGCAGACCGATCACTTACACATCCCATGGGAAAGATTGAAGACGTATTGGTTAAGGTTGACAAGTTTGTTTTCCTTGCAGATTTCATCATCTTACATTGTGAAGCTGACAAGAACGTGCAATAATCTTAGGACGACCGTTCCTAGCCACTGGCAGAACCTTAATAGATGTGCAGAAGGGAGAATTGACCATGAGGGTCAACGATCAGTAAGTCACGTTTAACGTGATGAATGCAATGAAGTACCCGGGAGATTTCAAGGAATGTGCAATGATCGATGAAATTGATGAACTCTCTCAATCTACTTTACAGGAAATAATGAAAAAATAAACTTTGGAGGATATACTCGGAGATGAAGAATCAGAAGGTGGGAAAAAGATTGAAGTTGAATAAATCAGTCAACCCATGAAAAGACAAAGGATAAAACCATATTGGGAGAGAGGCTTCGAGGATGAGGAAGCCCATGTCTCCGTGATTGATTTGGTATGACTTCTACACCTTGAAAGAATTCATTTTGTATATTATCTAGATCTCTAAATAATAGTCTAGGCAAGAGCTCTAAAATGTATGGACAAGAGTAAAAACTCTGTCTAGGAAAATCCTGTCTAGGAAAAGGTACTTAAGATGACCATTGGGAACACCTTTTCCTGGGGATTTACCTGGGAGTTTTGAAAAGACCATATTATTTTGAGCCATGTCTTGTGTTTGAAATAAAATCAGGAGAAATGGAAAAAAGTGTAAGTTTGTTGTAAATAAATGATTTTTGATCAAGAGGGAACTTTGTCTAAGGCAAGTCCTGTCTAGGTTGAGGTATTTAAGCTGACCATAGGGAACACCTCTACCTGGGGACTTACCTGGAAGTTGAATTGATCAAAATGTTTCCTTAATTCTTTTTAAGAGAATGAAATAATAAAAAGTAAAGAAATCATGATTAAGCATGTGAACTTTTCTAACATGATTGTGAGTGTTTGAGCAAAGAAGGAAAGCGAAGGAAAGTGAAAAGGTCAGAGAAATAAAGAAAGCAGAAAAACTGGGTGAAATGCGACCACATTTCTCCCCAGTGTATTTGAGAATTCGATCGCATTTGTCCGAATAAAAAGGAAGTCACGAATTTCGTTTGACCTGCACGTGACCTAGTTGGAAAAGTATAAATAGCTGACTTTAGATCTTTTTCTCTTCACCAAACACTAAACCCTTTGCATTCAAGTCAAACCCCTCAACTCTCCATATTCTCTCATCGTGAAATCGAAAGACCCACACTCAAAGAAGATGAAGAACACTCCAAAACCCTCATCATCATGCAAGAACAATCGATCTCAGAGTGCTCAAGCAACCCACGAAGCTGAATCAAACGTGCGACGACAAGAGGAGAACCCCGAAACGCCCATGCAAGGCACGTGAAGGACGAGACCCACGAGATTCTCATTGGTGATCGTGAACATCGGACCCAACGCGCAGGCTCCATCTTCTTCGACAATGTCAGCTAGTTCGAGGGAGATGCCAAGTTCGTCTACACCAAGGAGGTTCACGCGCGCCACTATTGTCCGCCAAACCCAAAAGCCCGCTACTCAACAGTTCAGAAAATGTTCGAAAGAATGGTTTGCAATGATCCGGGAGATGGGAGCTCAGAGACGTGCTACCCTTGAAGAATAAGGGAATAGACGAGATGGAGAAGAAGCCGCCAAGGAAGCTGGAAGCTCTCGGCAAGGAGAAGCTTCAACGGGTAAGCATTCTGAACCTTTATCTAACCCTTATTTATCTTGCAGGACCAAGCCCGCTGTTACCTACAGCGCAAGAAAGAGGAGCACGAAGAAGGTTGTGCCTGAAAAGCCGCTTGAGGTTAAGCCCCTCAAAACCGCGAGGATGCCTCCAGATGTATTCGAAGGAATAATTCGCCAAGCAGTGGCAAAGGCTCTTGCGATTTCTGAAGGGTACAAGGCTGAACAGGATGCTTTGAAAGAGATTAAGGATGAGAGAGAGATGGAAAATCAGAAAATGGTTGAAGAAGACGAGCTTGTTGTTCGTGTGTGTGTGTATTTACAATTATCCGCAAGCGCACGGGTCACAAGTAATATAAAACGGAAAGTATTCCGAGTATCGAATCCTCAGGGAAGCGAAGAGAAAATTAAGCAAAGCAAAAATCTCTTGAGCACTAAAAATACTTGGGCGAAATAATATTTAGGGAATAGCTCATGTAGTGAAGAAAATTTTAAAATTCAAAACAATTAAAAGAAAATAATTTGATCAATCAAAATAATAAAATGTGGAGAAAGAGTTTTCTTTGAATGGGAAGAGGGGTCTTGAAAATCAATTATTAGCTAAACATTTATTATAATTATCCTATCTCATTGCCCAACTAATTATAATCCTAGAATCTCCGTTAATCACATAGGTTCTCCTGTCGGTTTCCCCTAATTGCAATTAATTCATTTTAACAACCTAAGTGTCCTTAGCGCCATTAAAAATCATTAATTATTACGCTCTGATTCATTTTAGGAATCTAAGTTTAATCAACTAATCCCGTTGTCACGACGGACAATTAAACTAGTTGCATGAATTATGATCTTATCCTAATTTCTCTCCGTCGAGTTTCCATTAAGAATCGAATCATTACACAATTGGCCAGATTGAATAAAGCATTAAGCGCATTCATACAAATAATTAGGACAAAGGGCAAGAGACAGGAAATTATAACAACATTTAAACTATAATTTCATTTCAAGACCCCAAATTTGGGTTTAGCTATACATAGCTAAAATATCCACAACATTTACAATTGAAAGCATAATTAAGAGCATAATAAAAGGGAAGGAATTTACCGTCGAAAAAACCCCTTCGCTGACGCTCGGAGCCCCACCGACTACTCCTTGAGCCTCCTAAGATGCTCCCCAAAATTTCCCAAATATTTCCCACTAAGAAATCTCTCAAAAAGGCTAGAAAGCCTTGAGAGAGGCTCCAAAGGAGCCAAAGGAGGGAGGAAAGGAAGGAAAGAATGGAATGATTGATGGTTGATTGATGCAAAATGAGGCACCAAAGGGTGCCCTTTTATAGGCCCGGATTGGGGGTAGCGTCGCGACGCTACATTGCACAGCGTCGCGACGCTGCAACGCACGCGGCTTGTTGCCCAAGAAATGGGTAGCGTTGCGACGCTAACTTGCACAACGTCTCGACGCTGACCCGATTTCCAGAATTCCCAGCTTCGGTTTGGGCTAATTTTTGGGCCTTCTCTTCACTTCTTTTTGGGCTTTTTCATCATGGTTGGCCTCTTTGGATCCCCTTTTGATCCAAGCTTGGATTTGGGCTTCAATGACTTCATTTTTGGCACTTTTTCTCCCAAAATCACCGACTTTGCTCCTAAGGACCAATTAACAGAATACATTAAATATTTTCATTAAAAACACGGTTAAAGCACAGAAAAACCTAATAATTTGGGACTAAAATAGCGATATTTTTGCTCGCTATCACACCCCCAAACTTAAGCTTTTGCTAGTCCCGAGCAAAATAAATTCTAAAGATGCATGAAATAGAATCGCTCAAGCCTCAATGATTTTGGAATTCTCAAGATAGAATGGAAAACATGCAAGTGGAATAAGCAAGCACCGCATACTCTTGAAGAAATCTTAAACTAGTTTGAACTTAAGATTAATGAATAGCATGCTCAAGACTTATCTATTGATTCTTTTACTAACCTAGATTAGTCTTATGGCTTTCTCCATTTGTTTTCCCCCTACACTGGCTAAGAGCCCCAAATAGGTCGGAGTCCTTCTATCATGCAAAAAAAAAAAGAAACTAGGGTGCCTGATTTTCTTTTTCCTGGGGGAGCAAAACTCACAATTATATATTTTTCTTCTTTTTCTTTTTCTTTTGCTACTCCCCCAAACTTGCATTTTAATATCTAATGGTACTAGCTTTCACACTACGGTGCAAGGACCCTTAACCCGAATTTTATTCTTTGGTTGGCCTAACTGATCACACCGCAGATAGCTCTTTTTACCCCTAGGCTTTTTTCTTTTGTGCAAGCAAAAAAATATATATATTTTTTCTTTTCTTTTTCAACAGATTTTTCTTTTCTCTCATTTTCTTTTGTTGCTTTTGCTTTTCTCTCAGCAGGCATAGCATTTTTTCCTACCTAGCTCTTTGAAACAATCAAGCATGAACTTCCTAATATTAGAAACTAAGCCTATCGGGGTGACAACAAACTTTAAAAATCATAATAAGAATCTAGATTTTCAAAGACGTCATTAGATAGGACTATTGCATGCTTTAGACATCAAAACTAAGTATCAAAAAATTTTAAAATTTCACAATTTCTGTCGTGCTCCCAGATTCTACAACATATAAACCATTTTCTCCCAAAATTTCTAAAATCACATCCTTGGCTATCATGGCTATCTATTCATGCATCCAACAGAATTTATATATGCTCAATACAGCGAAAGCCTCCCCCCCCCCCAAACTTAAATTAAACATTGTCCCCAATGTTTTAAAACAGCAAAGCAAAAAGAGGGATACTGAGACTTCCCTGAGCTAGGAGCGCTTCATCTTCTTCCTTTGGATCCAGAAAAATGGGATTTTTAGAATTTTGGGATTTGCTTAAGGTGATCCTGTAAAACAAAATTGGATCACGAAGCAAAGAAAATTATTTACGGCAAAAACAACAATCTAAACTTAATCCTTGGGTTGCCTCCCAAGTAGCGCTTTCTTTAACGTCTTTAGCTAGACGAGGCTCGGCACGCTTACGGAGGCTCGAAATAAAAATTCTCATCATCCTCCGGGCTCTGCAAAAAATCACGCACTGAATTGCATACTACAAACAGGGGAGAAAAAAAACTTTCCCCTGGCCCATCTTCACTAAAGAGATTATCATAATAAAATTTCATAAAATATGCAACAGCGTCGAATCTCTTTTCTAAATCTCTATTCTCAAAACAATTGTTAACAGAGTCATCAAGCGTTATGATATCAACCGGTCTGGGATCTAAAGATGGCCTATCAATCATGCCAGTCCATTCATCAGATTCAGAATTTTCATGCTCAAAAGATTCCTCAGATTCAGAATTAAAAAATGAATCAACCAGGCTATCATATGACTCACTATCAGAAGAATTAAAAAATGTAAGCATTTTTGGATCATATTCTATACTATGCACAGATTCGAGTTCCTCTGGGTCAGATTCTATGCTATATACATCATCAAGACACGAATCAAAGGTATTAACATTGTCAGAGTTCATGCATTCAGGAATGTCAAGATCAGACTCAATAGATTGAGTGTAATCATGATCAGACTCAAAATTATCTATCAAGCAATCTTTTTTATGCATTTCATGATCATCCTCAATGTCAGGCAAATCAATATCATTATCAAAATCATCGATTTCAGGCAAATCTAACTCATTTTCAAAAGAAGGTAAATCATCAACTGCAGATTTTTCATTCTCATAAGCAGACAAGTCTAATTCATTTTCCAAGTCAGGCAGTTCTAAATCATTCTCAAACAGAGGGTCATTCAAATATGCATTATGATCAAAATCTCCATCATCCATAAGCATTTCTCCTAAGCCTAGGCCAAGATTATAGTCTACCTCTTCATCATCGTCAGTCAAGTATTCAGGACCAACAGAAAAACATGTATGCAAACTACAAGCAGATTCATCCTGGCCAAAAATACTAAACACGACTTTTTCATCATCAATGTTCAAGGTAAGCTTACCTGTATGCACACTGATCTCGGCTTTACCTGTAGCTAGGAAAGGTGTGCCTAAAATAATGGGCACCTCTCTGTCCTCCTGCATGTCCAGTACCACAAAGTCTACTGGAAAGATGAATTTGTTGACCTTCACCAGAACTGTTGGGTTTTATGCCCTAAAACTCGTAGATAGTGAATGTAAACAAATTGTATACTTGTTTCAATAAAGTGTAATTGAGTTTCTACAATAAAGTGTTATTGTTAAATATTGCACAATTTGACCCAAATCCAATAAACTAAGATCCAAGGTTGTTTACATGTGACTTGAACTAGTATGTGGGGACATACGAGGATTGATGTTCAAGTAACAACCTAAAAGGTCTATAGTACAAGGATAAGGCTGGGTACCTTATCCTGGTAACACTATGTGATACGGCCCGCTTTGTATTCGATACAGACGTATTAATCCAAGGCGTCCATGTAGGAGACATGCGAGCGGGGGTATCCTATGCAATGAGTTTGCATAAGACCGGACCACGAAATAGTAAACCGCTAGATGTAACACCGTTAACTAGTTAGGTTACTGTTTCAATAGGATGGACTAGGTAACTCAGTCTTAATCCTGAGTGTGTCATGAACTCCTTCTCACGAGGGATTGTCCTTTGATTAGTATGAGTGAGAGTGGCCTGCACACTGACTCAATAAGCCTACCTTCTTGGGGACAATACCGAGTGTGGGGCTGGGGACATGACAACACAAGATGGAATTCACTCCTTCCCACTTCTAGAAGAAGTAGATGAGTGTTCCCTTAAGTGGTGACTCCAGGACTTGAACAAAGGGATCCCGCCCTCTCACTGGCCCGAGAGGGACTTTCTGTCTAATGGTTGGACCATAAACAGGTTGTTCATTAGAGGAGCGCTGGTACTTAAGGAGACAGATGTAACACAGGGGTAAAACGGTAATTTGACCCAGCCGTGGTTACGAGCACTCGTGAAGGATTGACTTACCGGCATAGGTCTGCATCCATGGACACAGAAATGTTCTACAGTGAGAAGAGTTCAGCTGTGGGTCTTTAGTGGAATGACCCACAGTTAATGAATTGGTTAACTTCATTAATGAGTTTAATCAGTTAACCTCATATCATTGGAGCTTCTGATCTGTAGGTCCATTAGGTCCCCCTGCTAGCTCATAAAGAGTAATTAGGAACAAATATATCTTGAGAGAATTTGAATAGTTCAAATTCATATTGAGAATTAAGTTAATTGTATGAGATACAAATTAATATAATGTATAGTAATGCATTAAAATATAAAGTCTAATTTGAGATTAAACTTTATTATGTTGAGAGATTGATATATTTGAAAGAGTTCAAATATATGTCTAATTAAATATATGGTATTTAATTAGAAGATGAATTAATTAATTATTCAATTTAGTTTAAATTAAATGAGATTTAATTAAACTATAGTCTATGAGAGAAATAAATATTTGAAGAAGTTCAAATATTAATATGAATTTGATTCATATTAAATTTATAGGATATAAGAGAATTTGAAGGAGTTCAAATTTTAATACTAATTTGATTCATATTATAGAATTAATTAATTGAAGGCCTGAAATTAAATATATGATATTTAATTGGGTAATTAATTAATTAACTAATAGAAGGTCTAAAATTAAATATGTGATATTTAATTGGTGATCAATTAATTAAAGAATTAATTGGAAATTAATCAATTATGGAAATGATTAATCACCTATGGAAGTGATCAATCATTTATGGAAAAGATTAATCAATTATGGAATTGATTGGTCATGGAATTGATTAATGGAAAAGATTAAATCAGTTATGGAAATAATTGATTTTAAATGAATATTTTATTCATGACCTTTCTCCTATAAATAGAACATTAACCCTAGGGTTCAATCATGACAACATATGGCCACCATAAGACCTTCTCATATTCTCTCAACTCAAGAACTCTAGGGAGAATTTTCTCTCTAGAGTTTTTCCCATTCAAGATTAGGTAGTCCCACAACTACGTTCCTAATCTCAGAGTTATAGCGGGGAAGATCAAATGGTGGTGCTCTTCATTGTTGCAGAGCAATGAAGAAAGGCGTTCTTGAAGAATTCAGAGTCGTCAACGAATGTATGTTTCTCATCGCTTAACCTTTTGCCATGTATTGGTATTTTGTAGAACAAAATTAATTTACGAACGGTCCAATTGCTTCCGCTGTAACGGAATTGGGAATTCCAATCCTTCAAACGTCCTCCACAACACCCATCAGGTGGGTGATTGATCTGTCAGCCAGCTGGAGAGTGACGTAGGTGTCCTTCATACCTGTTAAACCAATCTTCCTGTAAATAGAATAGGGCATTAAAATTATACTCGCTCCTAAATCACATAAAGCCCTATTGAAAGATACTTCTCCTATAATGCAGGGAACATTAAAACTCCCTGGATCTTTCTGTTTAGAAGGCATCTTCCCAGAAACAATGGTACTGCTACTCTCAGATAATTTGAAAATTTCTTTTTTCAGACTTTTCTTCCTAGAAAGCATTTCTTTCATGAATTTCCCATAATTAGGCATGTTATACAAAGCATCTACTAATGGAATATTCACAGACAACTTCTTAAACATTTCTAAAAACTTTTGAAACTGTTCATCTAATTTGACATTTTAAAATCTTTGAGGAAAAGGTAACTCCCTGAAATCAAAGGTTGGACATTCGCCCCTCCGCTTGGGCGGGCTAATATGCGAACCTTTGTCATGGTGGTTGCATGGAACCACTTCTTCCTCAGCCAGTTTCTTTCTGTCATCCTGCCTTTCATCTTCTTTTCTACCTGCAAAATTGTTAGAAAAATCACAATTCAAGTCAATAGAGTTGGGAGGATGTTGGAACCTTTCAGAGGAGGCTTTTTGTGCCTCGACCCTTTCATCTTCATCCTTGCTCTTTTCTTCTTCCTTTTTTTCTCTGAACTGTTCTCCAGTCTTCTGCCACTTCTCAGAGCCACCATCTTACACTGCTCTCTCGGGTTAGGTTCAGTATCACTTGGAAATTTTCCCTTTTGAAGGGCGTTCACTGTTGTAGCGATCTGTCCTATTTAAACTTCCATGTTCTTTAGAGTTGCGTCGTGGTTGTTTACTGTTGTCTGGAGATTCACGTTTAGTACTCTTTGCTCTTTAATAAATAAAGCCACCATCTCCTCCAGGTTATTCTTCTTTTCAGGCGCACTAGATGATGCAAAACCTGGGGGCGGCTGCAAAACATTCTTCGTATTTGAATATGAGAAGTTCTCGTGGTTGCGCAGACTAGGGTGGTAGAAGTCCGGTACTCCTTGAGTAAATGGTATGTTTCCTATGTACTGGACTTCTTCCACATCTTGACCTTCCATCTTTGAATGACCTTCAGTTAAGGTGGAAATGGACTTCACCACCTCAGATGAAGTCAGCTTGTTCAGCGCATTGGTCAGAGATGCCAGCTGTGCCTTTAGTGAACTTGACTCATCCAATTCATATATTCCAGCCTTCTTTGAAACTGCTCCCCTCTCCGTCGGCCACTGATAACTGGTTGCCGCCATTGCCTCTAGCAAATCTTTGGCTTCCGTTACTGTTTTAGAAAGAAAACTTCCTCTTACTGATGTGTCTAGGACTGTCTTGGTGGAGGAATTCAATCCATTGTAAAACAACTGCACTTGAAGCCAATCAGGATATCCATGTTGGGGGCACCGCCTAAGCATTTCTTTGTATCTCTCTCACGCCTCGTACAACTGTTCTTCGTCAAGCTGCCTAAACGTTCTGATTTCAGTCCGGAGCTTGGTAGTCTTGGCAGGTGGGAAAAATTTCGTCAGAAAGGCCTGGGCAAGCTTGTCCCATGTACTTATGTTGCCCGTCTCGACTGATTCGAGCCAATCCTTCGCTTTGTCTTGTAGAGAAAATGGAAACAGCCTCAGTCTTATAGCGTCTGCCGGAACTCCGTTCATCTTCACCATCCCACAAATTTCTAGGAATGATCGCATATGTGAATGGGGGTCCTCGGAAGGATGTCCCTTAAACGAGTTATCGCGCGCCATCTGAATCAATCCTGTCTTTAACTCAAAATTTGTAGCTTGGATTGGGGCGTAGACAATTCCAAAATTCTCGGTCGGGAGAACTGGATGTAAAAAGTCTCTGATCGCCTTGGGAGCTTCCTCTTGATGGACCATTGCTCCTGCTAATCTTCTCTCTCTTCGAATGGTTCTAAGAGTCCTGTCTAGGTTGATGTATTTAACCTGACCATAGGGAACACCTCTACCTGGGGACTTACCTGGAAGTTGAATTGATCAAAACGTTTCCTCAATTCTTTTTAAGAGAATGAAATAATAAAAAGTAAAGAAATCATGATTAAGCATGTGAACTTTTCTAACATGATTATGAGTGTTTGAGAAAAGAAGGAAAGCGAAGGAAAGTGAAAAGGTCAGAGAAATAAAGAAAGCAGAAAAACTGGGTGAAATGCGACCACATTTCTCCCCAGTGTATTTGAGAATGCGATCCCATTTGTCCGAATATAAAGGAAGTTACGAATTTCGTTTGACTTGCAAGTGACCTAGTTGGAAAAGTATAAATAGCTGACTTTAGATCTTTTTCTCTTCACCAAACACTGAACCCTTTGCATTCAAGTCAAACCCCTCAACTCTCCATATTCTCTCATCGTGAAACCGAAAGACCCACACTCAAAGAAGATGAAGAACACTCCAAAACCATCATCATCATGCAAGAACACTCGATCTCAGAGTGCTCAAGCAACCCACGAAGCTGAAGCAAACGTGCGACGACAAGAGGAGAACCCCGAAACGCCCATGCAAGGCATGTGAAGGATGAGACCCACGAGATTCTCATTGGTGATCGTGAACATCAGACCCAACGCGCAGACTCCACCTTCTTCGACAATGTAAGCTAGTTCGAGGGAGATGCCAAGTTCGTCTACACCAAGGAGGTTCGCGGGCGCCACTATTGTCCGCCAAACCCAAAAGCCCGCTACTCAACAGTTCAGAAAACGTTCGCAAGAATGGTTTGCAATGATCCGGGAGATGGGAGCTCAGAGAGGTGCTACCCTTGAAGAAGAAGGGAATAGACGAGATGAAGAAGAAGCCGCCAAGGCAGTTGGAAGCTCTTGGCAAGGAGAAGCTTCAACGGGTAAGCATTCTGAACCTTTATCTAACCCTTATTTATCTTGCAGGACCAAGCCCGCTGTTACCTACAACACAAGAAAGAGGAGCACGAAGAAGGTTGGCCTGAAAAGCCGCTTGAGGTTAAGCCCCTCAAAACCGCGAGGATGCCTCTGGATGTATTCGAAGGAATAATTTGCCAAGCAGTGACAAAGGCTCTTGCAATTTCTGAAGGGTACAAGGCTGAACAGGATGCTTTGAAAGAGATTGAGGATGAGAGAGAGATGGAAAATCAGAAAATGGTTGAAGAAGACGAGCTTGTTGTTCGTGTGTGTGTGTATTTACGATTATCCGCAAGCGCACGGGTCACAAGTAATATAAAACGGAAAGTATTCCGAGTATTGAATCCTCAGGGAAGCGAAGCGAAAATTAAGCAAAGCGAAAATCTCTTGAGCACTAAAAATACTTGGCCGAAATAATATTTAGGGAATAGGTCATGCAATGTAGAAGAATTTAAAATTCAAAACAATTAAAAAAAATAATTTGATCAATCAAAATAATAAAATGTGGAGAAAGAGTTTTCTTTTAATGGGAAGAGGGGTCTTGAAAATCAATTATTAGCTAAACATTTATTAAAATTATCCTATCTCATTGCCCAACTAATTATAATCCTAGAATCTCCATTAATCACATAGGTTCTCCTGTCGGTTTCCCCTAATTGCAATTAATTCATTTTAACAACCAAAGTGTCCTTAGAGCCATTAAAAATCATTAATTATTACGCTTTGATTCATTCTAGGAATCTAAGTTTAATCAACTAATCTCGTTGTCACGACGGACAATTAAACTAGTTGCATGAATTATGATCTTATCCTAATTTCTCTCCGTCGAGTTTCCATTAAGAATCGAATCATTACACAATTGGCCAGATTGAATAAAGCATTAAGCGCATTCATACAAATAATAAGGACAAAGGGCAAGAGACAGGAAATTATAACAACATTTAAACTATAATTTCATTTCAAGACCCCAAATTGGGGTTTAGCTATACATAGCTAAAATATCCACAAAATTTACAATTGAAAGCATAATTAAGAGCATAATAAAAGGGAAGGAATTGACCGTCGAAAAACCCCTTCGCTGACGCTCGGAGCCCCGCCGACTACTCCTTGAGCCTCCTAAGATGCTCCCCAAAATTCCCCAAATATTTCCCACTAAGAAATCTCTCAAAAAGGCTAGAAAGCCTTGAGAGAGGCTCCAAAGGAGCCAAAGGAGGGAGGAAAGGAAGGAAAGAATGGAATGATTGATGGTTGATTGATGCAAAATGAGGCACCCAAGGGTGCTCTTTTATAGGCCCGGATTGGGGAGTAGCGTCGCGACGTTATATTACACAGCGTCGCGACGCTGCAACGCACGCGGCTTGTTGCCCAAGAAATGGGTAGCGTCGCGACGCTACCTTGCACAGCGTCTCGACGCTGACCCAATTTCCATAATTCCCAGCTTCGTTTTGGGCTAATTTTTGGGCCTTCTCTTCACTTCTTTTTGGGTTTTTTCATCATGGTTGGCCTCTTTGGATCCCCTTTTGATCCAAGCTTGGATTTGGGCTTCAATGACTTCATTTTTGGCACTTTTTCTCCCAAAATCACCGACTTTGCTCCTAAGGACCAATTAACAGAATACATTAAATATTTTCATTAAAAACACGGTTAAAGCACCGAAAAGCCTAATAATTTGGGACTAAAATAGCGACATTTTTGCTCGCTATCACTTGCAAACGAAAGAGACCGTGAAGAAGAAAAGAGAAGGAGAGAAAAAAAGCAAGAGGCCGAAAGGGCCTTAGAAGCTGAGGAAGAAAGAAAGTATGAGGAAAACCTCAGGAGAGCAACCATGGATTTGCAACTCCTTGAGGAAGAGAAAAAAAGAAGGGAATAAATAAGAGAAGATGAAAAAAGAAAGAAGTTGAAGACTTCCTTGCAGCCTTTGAGCCACTCCATAAGGCTCAGAGTGAGGTTGATGTGCTGCAAGGAGGGTAGAAGAAAAGGCCCAACAAGGGCCAACTGAAGAAATTTTGGAAAAAGAAAAAGAAAGAGAAGTAGAGAAAGAAGGACAGAATGTGACCGCATCTAGGCCGTAGTCTGAAGAAGGCCTTGTCGAGGCCACCATTGATTAGCCAGCTGAAGAGGTTTTGAGCCTCTATTCACGAATGACCCACCAACAGCTGATAGCACCTCTTCGGGAGAGAAGAGGGATGAAGAGGAAAAAAGAAGACGAGGAGGTCGAGACCTCCACTGACTCTGATACCGAATCCAATTCAGAGATTAGGAAACTAGATGGCGACCAAGTCCCTATCTCTGCAGCATTGAGAAGAAAGAGGAAGAGAGAGATTAAGGCTAAGAGGAGGACAAAGAACAAGAATGACCCAATATTTGGCAAGAGGCCGAGGACGAGGTCCATGGATGCCTCTCCTGCAGTTCCTCCTACTATCTCACCCGCCAAGCCAAAGGGCAAATCGCCCAAGGCTGCATCTCCTAAGAATCCATTCCCTGAGGTTTTTAGAGATGTTAATTTTCAGGAATGGATGGAGATCATGAGAAAGAGAGATTTCCTCAACGAAAAGGGATTCTCTAATAGAGCTGGAGCACTGCCATAATTCGTAACAAGAGTTATCTTCCAGTACAAGTGGCAGGACTTCTTTGCTCACCCTCAAGAGGTTGTTGTGCCCACCCTCAGGAGGCTGTTGTGCCTTTAGTTCGAGAGTTTTACGCAGGCCTGAGGGGGGAGAGTATTAGCATGGCGATTGTGAGGGGGAAGATGGTTAGTTTCTCCTCAATGGACATTAATAGGGTGTACAAGATCAAGGCACCACTAAATCCAAGAGGGAATGAAGTTATCAGGAACCCTTCGGCCAAACAGATGAAGGATGCATTGAAACTTGTGGCCAATAAGGGGGTTTAGTGGAAAGAATCACAGATGGAAGTGAATTCTTTAGTGGCAAGCGATCTAAAGCCAGAATTGGCAGTTTGGCTTCACTTCATCAAAAACCATTTGATGCCAACCACCCACGACAGCATGATTTCAGTGGATAGAGTGATGTTACTCTACTGCATTATGAAGGGGTTGGAAATCAACGTGGGGAACATTATCAGGGATGAGATTTTAGCCTGTGGGAGAAAAAGACCAGGCAAGCTTTTCTTTGGATCACTCATCACCCAGCTCTGCCAGAGGGTGAAGATCGTTCCAGGCAAGGACGAGGAACGTCACTTCTTCAAGCCGACCATTGACCTGTCGTTGATTGGAAAGCTCCAACAGAACAACATCCAGAGGAAAGATAAAGCCTCCACATCTCAGGCTAGTCCTCAATCAGGGTCGAATGTAGCTTCTCCATCCCAGCACACTCCTTTCATAGGGCCTTCACCATCATCTAAAGCCCTAGCTATTGCCTAACGCTAGTTAGATCAAATCAGGGAGAACCTGAAGACTTATTGGGTATATGCAAAGGAGAGGGATGAAGCTATTAGAGAGTTCTATCTCTCTATTGCCCCGAGTATCACTCCAGTATTTCCAGATTTCCCTAAATCACTGCTGCCCCAAGAAGAGAAGGATTCTGATGAAGAGGAAGATGAAGAGAATGATGATGAATAGGGGAGTTTTTTTACCCCTTTACTTGTTGTTTTTTTTGTGAATAATATTGTTTGGTGTTTTTGTTGCTTGTTGTTTTTAACTTTTAGCATGTTTTAAATTCTATTTTTAGTTGTTTAGTTGTTGTTTTGATTGTTTTTAATGTTTAGTTTTTTAATAGTTTTGGTCATATGGTAGTTTAGACAGTTTATGGATAGTTTTGGTTAGAAAAACTTGGGTTTTAATCTTGTCTTGAAAAAATATGCTTACTGTTTTGAGCTTTACCCATGAAATTTTTGGAAAAAATCAACTTTAAGAAAAAAATTGCTTTAGAATGTTTTTGAAGAAAAGCATGTTTTCAAAGGAGTTTTCTTTTAAGCCCTTGATGATGAAAACTAGAGCTTTCTTCTATCTCAAAAGTGCCACAGTCTCAACTGAATTGTTTTCTAGTCATAGGCTTTCCATTAGTCTTTTTCTTTACAGGATTTTCTTAAAGTCTAAACTTCCTCGTGTTTAACCTTTCTAACACTCTAGGAGAGTTTAGCCTTGATGTTTTGAAAACAAAAAGCCTCATGTTAAGCCCATGCCTAAAAAACAAGCCAATTAGGACATTGTCTACCTTTAAGTTTGGGGGGGGGTGCTTTATGCTTTACTATGTAAATATCTTTGTAAATTTGTACTGCTAGAAAAGAAGATGTGCTTAGTATCTTTAAAAAAAAAAGAGAAAAACCGAGAGTTACTCCTCCTTCCTACGGTTTACTGAGTAACCAGGGGCATTCATGACACCCATGGTTTGCTACTGCATGAAAGGTTTACCTAGGGAAGTGAGTATCATTCCGAGCTCGTGAACTTTGCTTGTAGCTAGTTATCTTCACCACAAAGTGTCGATAAGCTAGAACGAAGGTAAATATGACAGCAAGGATGCTCTTGGGAGAAAAAGAAGTTGGATAAAAAGAGCACCAGTAGTCAAATAAGTTTGGGGGAGATAGAAAAGGTCTAGTAAATTCATGTATGGTCAATTTTACCTCAAGATTGTTTTCTTAAACTAAAAGGACTACACTAGGCTCTATGAGTAGAAGTATGGTAGTTTAAGCACATTGGTTAGGATGGATTAGAGAAAGTTTTGCTTTGAAAAAGAACAATAGAAATCTTTATGCCTAGGAAACTCAGACATTGTGACTGGAACTAGAGTAGAACCCTCTCCTAAAAGGCAAACTTTTTAGAAAAGGATCTTGAAAAACATGTTTACTTGATTCCTGATAGCGAGCATAGCTAGCTATTTTATCCTATTTAATTTAGCTAGTCTTTTATGATTTATTGGCCATTTTATTGCACTTAATTGTTTATTTTGTAGGAAAGTGTTGATTAGAGCTAGAGCGTGGATTTGAAGTTAATTGGGTATTCGGGACGCGAAAATATACCAAAGAACCGGAAAGATTCAAGCTAGAAGGAGCCAAGAGAGGGCAATTTGCCTATCAGCGTCGAGACGCCACTCTTGGAGCGTCTCGACGCTCGCTTTCCTTGTTTAATTTGGGCGGCAGAGTCGTAGCGTCGAGACGCTGTGATAATAGCGTCTTGACGCTACCGTTTTTCCCTTATTTATCAGGCGCGCCAGGCGACAGCATCGAGACGCTGTCGCAGATTTTCCTATTTAACTTTCTTTTCATGCTACGGATTGGGGGAGGCCAAATTGAGAGAATTGAACCCTAATTTCGACTAGAGACCTACTGTGGGAGCTGAAGCAAGGACGAGGACCGGGAATCTCACTTGGTGGCGCGAATATCGAGATGGGGACGTGTCGGGTTCGACAACATTAAGTGTTTCCTTTCCTTTTACTTCTCTCTAGCTAGATTTTATGGCTTTTTCGTGTTTAGTTGAGCTTGTAACGCCATGTATGAGTAGCTAAACTTGTAGCTTAGGGATTGATGTAGCCTTTTTAATTTAAGGATTGATTTATTGGTATGAGTTGTGCAATGGTTTTATGTATGCAATCTTGATTTAATGCTTTCAATTAATTGGCCATTAGTTCAATGATCTAAGTGTTGAGTCTAGCTCGGGAGAGGGGATTTAGCATAGACTTACTCAAGATTGCATGACTAAAGTTTATTTTCTAAGCTCGTGACGGATTTTAGATTAACTTTGGAATTGGTCAAAAGAACTCATTGCCTTGCATGTTAATAAACTTAGATAGGGATATCAAGTTGGTTAATTTGCATGAGAATCAATTATACTCGTGAGAGGTAGTTGTGATTAAAGGTTCTTAGGCTCATAATTCCATTGTGCATAATAACTTATTCCTTAAAATCAATCCTAGATTAAATTGGCGAAATCAATTCCCTAAGTGTTCTCTCAATTGCATATCCACCGTTTACTTGTTTTTGATTTAGTTTTCGATCTATCACTCACTACTTTTTGTTCCCTAAATAAAATTGAGCAAGATAATTCGCAATACTTGATTTAGCTTAAAAATCCAATCCAGAGGACGACACTCGTTTATACGAACACTTTATTATTACTTGACTCGTGCGCTTGCGGTAAGGAAAATTCCACATCAAGTTTTTGGCGCCGTTGCCAGGGAATTGGCACATTTAGTTAGATTGATATTGTGAAAAAATTGTTTGATCTTAATTTAGGGTGTATTTTTACTTTTCTAGGTTGATTGCATTTTTCCTTATTTGTTTTTGTTTCCATATTTGTTTTTTCTAGTTTAGTTTTTTTTGTAGTTGTGTAATATTTTCCTTATTTGTTTTTTTGTTATTTTTCTTTGATTTTCTTTTTCTCTTTAATTAGATATTTTCCTTGTTAGTATTTTGCCTTAATTGTAATTTTCCATATTTGTTTCTTCTTTTCCTTAGTTAGATAGTATTTTCCTTTTCTAGATTATATTTTTCCATAATTAGCTTTTCCATATTTAGATTTTTTTCCTTTTTGGTATAATTTTCCTTATAGTTTCCTTAGTTGTTTATTTTTCCTTTTGTAGATTATAGTTTCCTATTTTAGATTCATTTATTTCCTTTTCTAGTTTCTTCCCTAATTTGTTTTTATTTTCATTTTCTTTTACTTTCCTTTTTAAGGTTGGCTTTGTTGGTGTATGCGAAAGGTTAGAGAGTTGGCCTTAGTACCGTTGGATCCCGAGATCGAGAGAACAATTCATAGGATTCGAAGGGAGAATAGAGAAAATATTCAAATGGCTGACCCAAATCCACCTGAGGAGCCTAGGCCTATTAGAGACTACTTTCAGCCCGTGTTTCAGGGGCAACAATCGGGGATTGTCTATGCCCCGATCAATGCCAACAACTTTGAGCTAAAGACCGGTCTCATTCAGATGGCCCGAGACTGTGCATATAGAGGATCGCCCACCGAGGATCCAAATTCTCATCTAAAATCATTTTTAGACATTTGTGGGACGGTAAAAATTAATGGAGTTTCTGAGGATGTCATTCGCTTACGCTTGTTTCCTTTTTCTTTGCAGGATAAAGCACGAGATTGGTTGCAGTCTATTCCCCCTGGGTGCATTACCACCTGGGATGCTTTGGTCCAGGCCTTTTTGAAGAAATTTTTCCCTCCTGCAAAGACGGTCAAGCTGAGGACCGAGATTGGGAAGTTCCAACAACAATATGATGAGCAGCTGTTCGAAGCTTGGGAACAATTTAAAGAGTTACTGAGGAAGTGTCCTCAGCATGGCTACCCCGACTGCCTTCAGGTTCAATTATTTTATAATGGCATAACTCCAAGTACAAAAACGATTGTTGATGCAGCTGCAGGTGGAACTCTGTTGTCCAAGACCATGGAAAATGCTCGCATACTTCTAGAGGATATGGCCACCAACAGCTATCAGTGGCCATCTGAGCGGTCTGCACCTAAAAAGATTGTTGCTAGAGTGTTTGAGGTTGACAAGGTAAGTGCACTTCAGGCTCAGATGACCTCCCTTGCTAATGCTTTTATGAAATTTTCAGGTATAGGGAGTGTACAGTCAATTGAATCATTTGCTGCTTTGGCATCTAGACCTCAGGAGGAGACCATTGAACAGGTTCAGTATGTATCAAATTCTAATTTTAGGGGATATAATAATAATTCTACACTTACACATTATCACCCTAACAATAGGAACCATGAAAATTTCTCTTATGCAAATAATAAGAATGTTCTTAATCCTCCTAGTTTTTCCCCTCAAACTCAAGAAAATAAAAAGTTAGAAGATCTTGTTGGAGCTTTCATTGCAGAGTCTAGTAACAGGACAACCAAATTGGAGGAGGCAGTCATAGCCATCAATACAACGGTGAATGGCCACAGTGCAGCCATCAAGAACATTGAGACTCAACTGGGACAATTGGTAAGTGTTGTAAGCACCATGAGTAAAGGTAAGGCCCCAGCTGAGCAGGAGAAAACACAGATGGAGTAATGTAAGGCAATCACTGTGCACCAGGAGAAAGTTGAAGAGGAACCTGAGTCTGAGGATTATGACACTCCTACTGGGGAAGCTGAGGAGGACACATCACCAGATGAGGCTGAAAAGCCTGAACCTGAACCTCCTATTCCTTCTCCCACACTGATGGTGCCCAAAGAAAAGAAGAAGAAAAAGAAAAAAAAAAAAGAACAATCAGGTTCAATTTGATAAATTTATGAATGCATTTATGAATCTGAATATTAAGATTCCTTTTGCAGAAGCATTGGAGATGCCCCAGTACAACAGGTTCATGAAGGAATGGTTAGCTAAGAAGCGAAAGGAAAAGAAGGTTGACACCGTATACCTTGCTTCCACATGCAGCACTAGAGTACAGCAGAAGGTACCTGAAAAAGTAGCAGATCCAGGGAGTTTTTCTGTTCCTTGTAGCTTTGGTACTTATTCTTTTAGAGCATTATGTGATTTAGGTGCTAGCATTAATATTATTTCTCTATCTCTGTGCAAAAAGTTAGATATAGGTGAGATTAAATCTACCCCTGTTAGGCTCCAATTGGTTGATTAGTCTGTGGTTAGACCAGTTGGCATTATAGAAAATGTTTTAATCAGAGTAGGTAAATTCTTCCTCCCTATTGATTTATATGTTATGGATATGGTGGAAAATCCTTCAATGCCTGTTATATTAGGAAGACCATTCCTCGCCACTGGGTGAGTGATTATTGATATTGAGCGCAAGGAGCTCACTATTAGAGTCCGGAATGAAAAAGAAATATTTAAAGCAGTTGAAGACTCTAAGGAACACTCGGAAGTGCTTTTCATGGGCTACAAGAAAGGTGCAAGAAAGAGCAACTTTGTTGGATTCACAGAAAAGAAGCCTCCTTGATGCACGATTGATAGCGAGCATAGCTAGCTACTTTTACTTATTTAATTTAGCTAGTCTTTTATGATGTTTGGGCCATTTTATTGTGCTTTATTGTTTATTTTGTAGGAAATGGTTGATTGGAGCTTTAATGGCATATTAGAGTTAATCGGGTGCTCGGGGCGTGAAAAGATGCAAAGGAATGAAAAGAGTAAAAAAGGAAAAAAGTCAAATCTCGGTCAACCGCAGGTTAGCGTCAAGACGCTAGCTCTTGAGCGTCTCGACGCTCACATTCCATATCAGATTAGGCGCGTAAAGCTCACAGCGTCGAGACGCTATGATAGGAAGCGTCCCGACGCTACCGTTTTTCCTTATTCAGAACGCGCGTATAAGAGGCAGCGTCTCGACGCTAAGACGAAAAATCAGAATAAAAGCTTATTTTCGGCTAGGTTTTTGGGGGGTTCGATTTGGGACCTTTTGGAGCCGTAAAGAGGACAGAATAGAGGACTTGGAGGCTGAAAACAAAGGGAGAGACTTGGAAATCAACCCATTGTTCGTGGGGATCGTGACGGGGACGTCGGGACTCGGCCTACATTGAGTTTTCTTTTCCCTTTTCTTCCTTTAGTTAGATTTATGGCTTTCATATGTTTAGTTGAGCTTGTATTTACATTCATGAGTAGCTAAACTTGTAGCTTAGGGATTGATGTAGTTGATTCAGTTTATGGATTGATTTATGGTTTAAGTTGTGCAATGTTATTGTGTTTGTAATCTTGATTTAATGCTTTCAATTAATTGGCCATTAGTTGGATGATTTATGTTTCGAATCTAGCTCGGGAGAGGGGATTTGATCTAGACATACTCAAGATTGCATGAATAAAGTTTACTTTCTAATTCATGACGGTTTTAGATTAACTTTAGAATTGGTTAAAAGATCTCATTGCCTTGCATGTTAATAAACTTAGATAGGGATATCAAGTTGGTTAATTTGCATGAGAATCAATTATACTCGGGAGAGGTAGTTGTGATTAAAGGGTTTTTGGCTCATAATTCCATTGTGCATAATAACTCATTCCTTAAAATCAATCCTAAGCTAAATCGGCGAAATCAATTCCCTAAGTAGTTTTCCCAATTGAATTTCCATTCTTTTTACTTGCTTTGATTTGGTTTTATTATCATTCATTCATCACTTTTTAATCCCTAAATAAAATTGAGCGAGATTATTCACAATACTTGATTTGCTTAAAAATCCAATCCATAGGACGACATTCGAATTTACTTTCACTATATTATTACTTGACCCGTGCGCTTGCGGTTAGGAAAAGTCCACATCAAGTTTTTGGCGCCGTTGCCGGGGATTGGCACATTTAGCTAGATTGATATTGTGGAAAAATTGTTTGATCTTAATTTAGGGTGTATTGTTACTTTTGTAGGTTGTTTGCATTTTTTCCTTATTTGTTTTTCTTTCCATATTTGATTTTCTAGGTTAGTTTTTCTTTTAGTTGTGTAATCTTTTTTATTTGTTCTTGTTTTTCCTCTCTAGATTAGTTTCCTTATTTGCATTTTGCCTTTTTATTTTTGCATTCCATATTAGGTTACTTTGTTTCCTTTTCTAGATTATATTTTCCATATTTAGATTAGTTGTTTCCTTTTTTTATTTCATTCCATAATTGTTTTCTTTCTTTTTTAGGGTAGTTTTGTTTGTTTATGCGTAGGGATAAAGATTTAATTTTAGCACCATTTGATCCCGAGATAGAAAGAACAATTCTTAGGCTTCGAAGGGAAAATAGAGAAATTATTCAAATGGCAGATCAAAATCCACCTGAGGAGCCTAGGCCTATTAGAGATTATTTTCAGCCTGTGTTTCAGGGGCAACAGTCGGGAATTGTCTATGCACCGATTAATGCCAACAACTTTGAGCTGAAGACCGGCCTCATTCAGATGGCTCGAGACTGTGCATACAGAGGATCACCCACCGAGGATCCAAATTCTCATCTTAAATCATTCTTGGATATTTGTGGGACGGTAAAGATTAATGGTGTCTCTGAGGATGCTGTTCGCTTACGTTTATTTCCCTTTTCTTTGCAGGATAAAGCACGTGATTGGTTGCAGTCTATTACCCCTGGGAGCATCACCACTTGGGATGCTTTGGTCCAGGCCTTTTTAAAGAAATTTTTCCCTCCTGCAAAGACGGTCAAGCTGAGGACCGAGATTGGAACATTCCAACAACAATATGATGAGCAACTGTTCGAAGCTTGGGAGCGATTCAAAGAGCTACTGAGGAAGTGTCCTCAGCATGGTTACCCCGATTGGCTTCAGGTACAGTTGTTTTATAATGGTTTAACTCCTAGTACAAAAACGATTGTTGATGCAGCTGCAGGTGGGACTCTGTTGTCCAAGACCGTGGAGAACGCTCGCACACTTTTAGAGGATATGGCCACCAACAGTTATCAGTGGCCATCTGAGCGGTCTACACCTAAAACGATTGCTGCTGGAGTGTTTGAGGTTGATAAAGTAAGTGCACTTCAGGCCCAGATGACTTCCCTCGCTAATGCTTTTATGAAATTTTCAGGTACAGGGAGTGCACAGTCAATTGAATCAGCTGCTGCTTTGGCATCTAGACCTCAGGAGGAGGCTATTGAGCAGGTTCAGTATGTATCAAATTTTAATTCTAGGGGATATAATAATAGTTCCACACCTACACATTATCACCCTAACAATAGGAACCATGAAAATTTCTCTTATGCTAATACTAAGAATGTTCTTAATCCTCCTGGTTTTGCCCCTCAAACTCAAGATAATAAAAAGTTAGAAGATCTTGTTGGAGCTTTCATTGCAGAGTCTAGTAACAGGACAACCAAGTTAGAGGAGGCAGTCATTGCCATCAATTCAACAGTGAATGGCCACAGTACAGCCATCAAGAACATTGAGACTCAGCTGGGACAGTTGGTGAATGTTGTAAGCACCATGAATAAAGGTAAGGCCCCTGCTGAACAAGAGAAACCCCAGATGGAGTATTGTAAGGCAATCACTGTACACCAGGAGGAATCTGAAGAGGAACCTGAATCTGAGGACTATGAAACGCCTACAGGGGAAGCTGACGAGGACACATCAGCAGATGAGGCTGAAAAGCCTAACCTTGAGCCTCGTATTCCTTCTCCCACACTGATGGTTCCCAAGGAATAGAAAAAGAAAAAGAAGAAAAAGAACAATCAGGTTCAGTTTGATAAATTTATAAATGCTTTTATGAATCTGAATATTAATATTCCTTTTGCAGAGGCATTAGAGATGCCCCAATACAACAGGTTCATGAAGGAGTGGTTAGCAAAGAAACGAAAGGAAAAGAAGGTTGACACTGTTTATCTTGCTTCCACATGCAGCACTAGAGTACAACAGAAAGTACCTGAAAAAGTAGCAGATCCAGGGAGTTTTTCTGTTCCTTGTAGTTTTGGTACTTATTCTTTCAGAGCATTATGTGATTTAGGTGCTAGCATTAATATCATTCCTCTATCGTTGTGTAAGAAGTTAGATATAGGTGAGATTAAGTCTACTCTTGTAAAGCTCCAATTGGCTGATCAATCTGTGGTGAGACCAGTTGGTATTGTAGAAAATGTGTTAATCAGAGTAGGTAGATTTTTCCTTCCTATTGACTTGTATGTTATGGACATGATAGAAAATCCTTCGATGCCTGTCATATTAGGACGACCATTCCTCGCTACTGGGCGAGTGATTATAAATATTGAGAGCAGGGAGCTCACTATTAGAGTCAAGAACGAAAAAGAAATCTTTAAAGCAGTTGAAGACTCTAAAGATGAAGTGCTTTTCATGGGCTACAGGAAAGGTGCAAGAAAGAGCACCTCTGTTGGATTCACAGAACAAAAGCCTCCTTGAAGCACGGTCAACACGTCGAGCTAATGACGTTAAACAAGCGCTTATGGGAGGCAACCCAAGTAAGTTAGTGTGTTTTCTTTTTGTTTTTGATTTATTGTTTGTTTTTGTTTTGTAGGTCTTGTTTTCTTCCTCTCCTTTGTTTTCAAGCTTTCAAGATTCCAAGCTCTCAAGCAAGAAGTCATCATCATTCCAGGACAGTATTGTTCACTCCTGTCATTCTTTTATTGTTCTCATGCTTGTTTATGCCTTATTTTCTTTATACATTGAGGACAATGCATATTTTAAGTTTGGGGGTGGATTAGCATGTTGTGGAGCCCTTGAGCATCTGAGTTCGGGCTATAGTTTTGAGCTTTCTTTGAATTATGCATATGGTTGTTTTTTGGATGCTACTTTTGCATGATTATGATGTCCTAGGATAGGCTTTCTTGTCAATTTTCAAGCTTGTGATGAGATGTAAGCATAAGTGCCCAAAAAGGGAGACTTTTTAAAAAATTTCTAGGAGATGGCTTGCATGAGTAGAGTATCTGTCTTGGCTTGACTTGGATTTGAATGCTTAGGAGCGAATTATTGGGTTCATATGCTTGTTGTCACCTCGATAGGTGTAGGGTAGAGCTAAAGAGTTAATTTTTTTGCAAATTAGCATGTTTGATCTTGCTTAGGAGAAAAGAAAAGAATATCTGCTATTTATGCTCATATCGAAAAATCATTCTTGTAGTTACTGTTGAAAAGAAAATTATTATGCCATGGCCTGTGCACAGTTGGCAATGTTTAATAAAGATTAAGGCAAAAAGAGCTACCCCTGTTGTGATCAGTTAGGCCAACCAGAGAAATCTCAGGTTAAGGGTCCCTACAATGGGTGTGTGAAAGCTAGTGCCACATTTACATGCTTAATTCATTTGTTAATTAAAAGCACCTAAGTATGGAGATAAACAAACTAATTTGTTGCATTAACTCATTAGTGAAACCTTATTGCCAGTGTAGAGGGAAGATGAGCTGAGAGTTTAATAATCCAATCCCGGGCTAGTAGAGTCTGATCTTGTTGAGTTAGAACTCGCTTGTGCAAGTTAATTTTGGAAAAATTTTAATTTGTCTCCCTCATTGGTCCTTGTGTGCATGTCTCTTGCTTGCTTGGTTATTGACTTTTGAGCCTTGAGGATTGAGTTATGATTGTTGCATCCATTCTTCCATTGTATGTCTGATTTAGAGTTTGTTCGAGGACTAGCAAAAGCTTAAGTTTGGGGGTATTTGATAGCGAGCATAGCTAGCTACTTTTACTTATTTAATTTAGCTAGTCTTTTATGATGTTTGGGCCATTTTATTGTGCTTTATTGTTTATTTTGTAGGAAATGGTTGATTGGAGCTTTAATGGCATATTAGAGTTAATCGGGTGCTCGGGGCGTGAAAAGATGCAAAGGAATGAAAAGAGTAAAAAAGGAAAAAAGTCAAATCTCGGTCAACCGCAGGTTAGCATCGAGACACTAGCTCTTGAGCGTCTCGACGCTCACATTCCATATCAGATTAGGCGCGTAAAGCTCACAGCGTCGAGACGCTATGATAGGAAGCGTCCCGACGCTACCGTTTTTCCTTATTCAGAACGCGCGTATAAGAGGCAGCGTCTCGACGCTAAGACGAAAAATCAGAATAAAAGCTTATTTTCGGCTAGGTTTTTGGGGGGTTCGATTTGGGACCTTTTGGAGCCGTAAAGAGGACAGAATAGAGGACTTGGAGGCTGAAAACAAAGGGAGAGACTTGGAAATCAACCCATTGTTCGTGGGGATCGTGACGGGGACGTCGGGACTCGGCCTACATTGAGTTTTCTTTTCCCTTTTCTTCCTTTAGTTAGATTTATGGCTTTCATATGTTTAGTTGAGCTTGTATTTACATTCATGAGTAGCTAAACTTGTAGCTTAGGGATTGATGTAGTTGATTCAGTTTATGGATTGATTTATGGTTTAAGTTGTGCAATGTTATTGTGTTTGTAATCTTGATTTAATGCTTTCAATTAATTGGCCATTAGTTGGATGATTTATGTTTCGAATCTAGCTCGGGAGAGGGGATTTGATCTAGACATACTCAAGATTGCATGAATAAAGTTTACTTTCTAATTCATGACGGTTTTAGATTAACTTTAGAATTGGTTAAAAGATCTCATTGCCTTGCATGTTAATAAACTTAGATAGGGATATCAAGTTGGTTAATTTGCATGAGAATCAATTATACTCGGGAGAGGTAGTTGTGATTAAAGGGTCTTTGGCTCATAATTCCATTGTGCATAATAACTCATTCCTTAAAATCAATCCTAAGCTAAATCGGCGAAATCAATTCCCTAAGTAGTTTTCCCAATTGAATTTCCATTCTTTTTACTTGCTTTGATTTGGTTTTATTATCATTCATTCATCACTTTTTAATCCCTAAATAAAATTGAGCGAGATTATTCACAATACTTAATTTGCTTAAAAATCCAATCCAGAGGACGACATTCGAATTTACTTTCACTATATTATTACTTGACCCGTGCGCTTGCGGTTAGGAAAAGTCCACATCAAGTTTTTATCAACACGTCGAGCTAATGACGTTAAACAAGCACTTATGGGAGGCAACCCAAGTAAGTTAGTTGTGCTTTTCTGTTTGCTTTTGATTTATAGTTTGTTTTTGTGTTTTAGGTCTTAGTCCCAGTTTCTCCTTTGCTTTCAAGCTTTCATGAGAAAGGTCATCATCATTCCAGGGCAGTATTGTTCACTCCTTTCATTCTTCCTTTGTTCTCATGCTTGATTATGCCTTATTTTCTGTATACATTGAGGATAATGCATGTTTTAAGTTTGGGGGTGGAATAGCATGTTTGTGGAGGCCTTGAGCATCTGAGTTCAGGCTATAGTTTTGAGCTTTCTTTGAATTGAGCATATAGTTGTTTTTTGGATGTCATTTTTGCATGACTATGATGTCCTAGGATAGGCTTTCTTGTCAATTTTCAAGCTTGCGATGAGCTGTAAGCATGAGTGCCCAAAAAGGGAGACTTTTTGAACTTTTTCTAGGAGATGTCTTGCATAAGTAGAGTATTTGTCTTGGCTAGATTTGGATTTGAATGCTTAGGATCGAATTATTAGGTTCATATGCTTGTTGTCACCTCGATAGGTGTAGGGAAGAGCTAAAGAGTTAATTTTGTGCAAATTAGCATGGTTGATCTTGCTTAGAAGGAAATAAAAGAATATATGCTTATCATGATCATAAAGAAAAATCATTCTTGTTGTTACATTTTGAAAAAGAGAAAGTCATGACTTGTGCGCACAAAGCAATGAGTAATAAAGATTTAGGCAAAAAGAGCTACCCCTGTTGTGATCATTTAGGCCAACCAGAGAAAACTCAGGTTAAGGGTCCCTGCAATAGGTGTGTGATAGCTAGTGCCACGTATAAATGCTTGATCTAATTTATAATTTTAAGCACCTAAGTATGGAGGAAAACAAACTAATTTGTTCCATTAACTCATTAGTGAAACCTTAGTGCCAGTGTAGAGGGAAGATGAGCTGAGAGTTTAATAATCAAATCCCGAGCTAGTAGAGTCTGATCTCGTTGAGTTAGATCTCGCTTGTGCAAGTTAATTTTGGAAAAATTTTAATTTGTCTCCCTCATTGATCCTTATGTGCATGTCTCTTGCTTGATTGACTATTGACTTTTGAGCCTTGAGGATTGAGTCATGATTGTTGCATCCATTCTTCTATTATATGTTTGATTTTTAGTTTGCTCGAGGACTAGCAAAAGCTTAAGTTTGGTTGGGGGTATTTGATAGCGAGCATAGCTAGCTATTTTATCCTATTTAATTTAGCTAGTCTTTTATGATTTATTGGCCATTTTATTGCACGTAATTGTTTATTTTGTAGGAAAGTGTTGATTAGAGCTAGAGCGTGGATTTGAAGTTAATTGGGTGTTCGGGACGCGAAAATATACCAAAGAACCGGAAAGATTCAAACTAGAAGGAGCCAAGAGAGGGCAATCTGCCTATCAGCGTCGAGACGCCACTCTTGGAGCGTCTCGACGCTCGCTTTCCTTGTTTAATTTGGGCGGCAGAGTCGTAGCCTCGGGGCGCCGTGGTAATAGCGTCTCGACGCTACCGTTTTTCCCTTATTTATCAGGCGCGCCAGGCGACAGCGTCGAGACGCTGTCTCCTTAGCGTCTCGACGCTGTCGCAGATTTTCCTATTTAACTTTCTTTTCATGCTACGAATTGGGGGAGGCCAAATTGAGAGAATTGAACTCTAATTTTGACTAGAGACCTACTGTGGGAGCTGTAGCAAGGACGAGGATCGGGAATCTCACTTGGTGGCGCAAATATCGAGACGGGGACGTGCCGGGTTCGACGACATTAAGTGTTTCCTTTCCTTTTACTTCTCTCTCGCTAGATTTTATGGCTTTTTTCATGTTTAGTTGAGCTTGTAACGCCATGTATGAGTAGCTAAACTTGTAGCTTAGGGATTGATGTAGCCTTTTTAATTTAAGGATTGATTTATTGGTATGAGTTGTGCAATGGTTTTATGTATGCAATCTTGATTTAATGCTTTCAATTAATTGGCCATTAGTTGAATGATCTAAGTGTTGAGTCTAGCTCGGGAGAGGGGATTTAGCATAGACTTACTCAAGATTGCATGACTAAAGTTTATTTTCTAAGCTCGTGACAAATTTTAGATTAACTTTGGAATTGGTCAAAAGAACTCATTGCCTTGCATGTTAATAAACTTAGATAGGGATATCAAGTTGGTTAATTTGCATGAGAATCAATTATACTCGGGAGAGGTAGTTGTGATTAAAGGTTCTTAGGCTCATAATTCCATTGTGCATAATAACTTATTCCTTAAAATCAATCCTACATTAAATTGGTGAAATCAATTCTCTAAGTGTTCTCTCAATTGCATATCCACTGTTTACTTGTTTTTTATTTAGTTTTCGATCTATCACTCACTACTTTTTGTTCCCTAAATAAAATTGAGCAAGATAATTCGAAATACTTGATTTAGCTTAAAAATCCAATCCAGAAGACGACACTCGTTTATACGAACACTTTATTATTACTTGACCCGTGCGCTACCGGTAAGGAAAATTCCACATCAATTCCATGTCACTTGATTTGAAACGAAAAGTTCATACTAGTACCATGTTTGATTACTATACATGAACTCTAATTTTCATTCGCAATTAATATTGAGCTCTTACATTTTGATTGGAAATTAAAAACTTGATCTCTAACATTTTGATTTGCAATTGCTTGAAGACGAGCAATGAGTTAAGTTTGGGGGTATGATAAGCGTCAAAAATATACCTATTTTACCCTTATATTTAGCTCACTTTTTTGCCAAATGTTGTATGTTGTGATCAATTTACTGTTCCCGAGCTCAAAATATGCTTAAGTTGTTAAGTTAGGGTGTTGAGAATCACTTTTATCAAATTGTACTCATTTGAGCTTAAAGAGACTTATTTTTAAGAGAATTTGACTTAGTTTGGTGTTGTGCAAGAAAACAGAGGAAAAGTGATGACATGCAAAAATTTCATCATTTTCCTATTAATTTTAGCTAGTTTTGTGCATGAATTGTGAGCTTTAATGTATTTTTATGTTAATTTTGTAGAAAACCGAGTTCGAGAAGCAAAACTGAGATTTTAAGAGAATTTGGGTGTATTTGAAGACTTTTTTTTGGTCAATTTGAAGAATAATCATTGAAGATCCAAACCCTAAGGTCCAAGAAAAGATGTCATTTGAAGTGGAGACCCAAAAAGCCCAAAAGAAAGAAGAAAGAAGGCAAAAAATCTGTGTTTAAGGCTTCTTGAAGGCCGAGTGTCGAGACGCTAGAACCAGAGCGTCTTGACGTTTGGCTGGTAGTGAAGAAGGATCTAGAATCACGGCAGCGTCGCGACGCTACGACAACTTCTGCTCCAAGAAAACTTGACGTCACAGCGTCGCGACACTGTGACGTAGCGTCTCGATAGAGAGAAAAAGTGAGAAGAATTGTGGAGAAAAAGGTTGGAATTGAGCGAGAGTCCAAGGCTCAAGATTCGAGATGATCGTCGCGGGAGCTTAGGATCAACTTATCGGTTATTTCTTCCTTACTTCTTTATAATTCCTTATTTTTGTTTGAGTTAGGCCTATGGATTAAGATCACTTGGGCAAAATTATTTCCATTTATGAGTAGATCTTGAGACCTAGGGTCGTTATTCTAGTTAATTGAATATTGTACCAATATTACTTGGATTATGTAATGAATTTCTTCATATGTCATGTATGCAATTTATGCTGAATGCTTTTAATCCCTTGATCGCGGATTGATTGTTATGTTGGTCTAAATTGATACTCGACAGAGAGAAATTAGAGTATATCCTAATTCATGGCTAACGATTGCTTGGAGCAGGAGAGTTAAAGAGAATTGTTAGAAATCGATAATGAAGTTGCTTAATGCCATACTATGATTAACTAAGGAGATGGACACATAAATTAGTTATGTTAGTATGAGATGTGGAGGAGCTTGAAAGAGAAATCTGCTTATAATTACTTCTAGATTTATGAAATTGAAGATTATTAGTTTCAAGCATCCATGTATTTGAGCTACATATCCAAAAAGCATGATAACATCCTAGGTCAAGTTCCCTTAATAGGATATTTCCATTTTGTTGTTGCATGTTTATTTTTATTAGATTCTTTGATTTTCGCTTTATCATTCGAGCTGGAATTCTAAATAAAATTAAGCATGATGATTCTTGGTAATTAATGGAATTAAATCAATTTCCCTGAGGATTCGATACTCAGAATACTTTCCGTTTTATATTACTTGTGGCTCGTGCACTTTGCGGTCATCAAAAAGCTAGAATTTCCCATAAATGCGACCGCATTTCTGGAAAAATTGAAGTCGTTCCGAGTCGTCCGCAGGTCTTTGTTGATGAGTCTTCTTCGCACCTAACTGGTTGTTTTGACCCCGAAACGGACTGGGTAACCTTCCAACACCTATTTCGTAGCTCCTCAACCATTTTCCATAATATATGAGCTCGAGATTCGAAGTCAAATTGAAACATAACTCATTGAAAGAAAATAGTGGTGACAGAACCCTGGCTCGACGCCTATGAGTAGGGATGCCCGAGGTCCTTCTTAGATGACTGAATTCTAACCTAAATTAGACATCAAACCTTAAAGTTTGTAGGGATTTTCACCCATTCCCACTTGAAAAAGCGAGAGAGTGGAGTGTCTTAGCAAACTCTAGAAGGATTGAGTAAATAGAAAAACCCATAATATTTAGCTATCGCCTTTATTTCCATCTTGTGATTACTTTTCATTATTTTGTATTCTTTACATTCTTATTTCAATGACAATGTATTCATTTTCATTTTATCTCACCATGAGTAGCTAAATTCCATTGAGGGGTTCAATATGGTGAATTCCCTTATGGTTTAATGGCTTGAAAGTGTTTTGTTTGCTTAAGTTTCTGTTCAATGCATGTCATTCTTTATTGATTATCACTCTAATCTTGCTGAGTTTAAATTTATCACTTAGACTTTGTATGCTATGTGAGTTTGATCTCGAAAGGGACAAACGATATTGGTTCTCATAAAGGTGATATAGGAGAAAAAGCTCGAAAGAGATTGTTCGGCGGTATAGGGCAAGCTGCCTAAGGCACCCTATATCGACTATAGAGTTATAGGTTGCATCACTACAACAAATTTGGCTTTTAATGTCGGTCACTGACCGACATTAAAAACACCGACATTAAAAGTTTTAATGTCGGTCGCTTTTAATGTCGGTCGCTTTTAATGTCGGTCATTGCCTGACATTAAAAGCTTTGTCCGACATTAATAGTACCCTTTTAATGTCAGTCAGTGCCCGACATTAAAAGGGCCCTTTTAATGTCATTCAACAAGCGTTGACCGACATTAAAAGTCATTTTTAATGTCGGTCAGTTTTTTTATGTCGGTCATTGCCTGACATTAAAAGTTGAGATGTGCGACATTAAAAGTGTTCGACATTAAAAGCGCTCGACATTAAATGTGAGATATTAAATTAAAAAAAAAATTGTTGGTTGCACACGTTGCTAACCAACAATACTATTTCTTCCTTTTGTAAAAATCTGTAAACAAAATAAAAATTCAACATATAAACAAAATAAAATCTCGAAAGTATTTTTACACAACAACTAATTCAACGAACATGGATTTAATTAATAAAATATAATAGTGTATATAATACATGAAACTTTCTGTCTATCCACAAATCACATCCATGTACTAATTTACAAAGAAAAAGTAAAATTATTAAACAAAATAAGTACACAACTCCTTCTACGCTCTTCCGGCCAAGTTCCTCTCCGAGCTCCTTTTCGAGAATATCCATTTTATCATCTGCAACAATTCTCGCTTAACAAGATGAATTCCAAACCTTATACAAAGCAAAAACGTAAGTACTCTAAAGGAAAATCAACATAACAAATGGTTGCAAACTATTTAACAGTACCATCCATGAAATCCAGACATTGGCAGACATCCAAAAGCCAAATATACATAAACCAATTTCACAAATCAATTTGACAAAGAGTAAGCATAATAGTAATATGTCCATATATAATGATCATGGCTATACATATCCTCCAACTTGGCTAGGAACTCAAAAGACAAAATATATATACATATCAAAGTCAATGCAAATGCTCAATGGAAAAAAATGGTCTAATTTAGTATTTGAATCCTAAATCCATTCTAAATCTCTCATCACAATATAATACAACATAATGAAACAACAATTACTAAACAAAGAAGAAGGCAAACACACCAAGTTACTATTCATTGAACTAGTGAGAGTAATACATACCGAAAGAAGGCACAGGCACACCATGTTACTATTCCTTCTGACCTAACCCTTGAACTCCAACATTAAGTTAGGGTAAAATGCAAACGCAACAGTAAATATGAACCCAAAATCCAAAATCCAAATTGATAGATGTTTGTTGAACCAAATTTTTGAATACAAATGTTCACTCCTTGATGTAATATAAAAGTAACCAACCACAAGTCTTCATAAATTCAGCTCAGACTTGAAACATGACAAGATGAGTTAAGGTTTAATGAAACCATCCTTATCTTCATATTTAAGGAAGAAGATAAAAAGAACCAAACCAACCCCATTTTAGGGAAACATCAAAGGAGAAAGAGAGAGAGAAAGTGACATACAAATAAACAAATCCTGTGAAGATCATAAATGGTCAAAATCCAACACAACAAAAATTAAAAACAACACGCCACATTGATCCCTTGTGATGTTGGCAAAAGCTCAGAGCTCCCCACAGGGACCAGACCAGACCAGAACAGAACAGAACCACCTCCCTCTGTCACTCTCTTTCTTCAACTTCAAATCAAAGAGCCATTTCTAGACGTTTTCCCTTCTGACACTTTCAAAAGCGCTTCCCCACACCCCACTTCTTTCATCCCCACCGCCATTCCCCCCTTTTCTTTTCTTTTCTTTTCTTTTCATCATCAACTTCTTTCAAAACAAAACCAAACAAACCATTTCTGTACAGAAACAAGATCAAATGTGCAACTACTACTCATATGAAGCTTTCCCTTTTACTTATATTAACAAACAAGTTCAGTTCAGTTTCCAGTTCTCACAAGCAGCAGCAGCAAGCCAACTAATTATGACTCATTTACTTTTTGTTTGTTGCTCCTCCACTTCGTTTAAGTTCAAGAGCCCATAATCTATTTGTGTAAGCAGGAGTTTTTTTTTACCATTTCAATAGCCTATAACATCAAGTGAATGATTCAGTAGAATGAAATCTACATCTTAGAGGTACTAGTACCTGATGATATCTTGTCCACTGATTCAAACATTGAAATACAAACACAATCAGTACAAGGCCAACAAGCACAACACGGGCATCTTAAAATGAGAGGAGAAAACCAATAAAATAACAACTAAAACCAATGAAAAGTAATAAATCAACTTAACCTAGTTATAAACCACATAGTCTTTAAGCATGAGACAAATATAAGAGTTCTTAAACAACCAAAATACAGCAGCAAAATCAACCTATGTTAAGTGCAAATAGTAGCAAAATCAAACAGATCAACCTAAGCAACATGTTAAGATAAAAAAAAAAAAAAACAGCATTTCATTTTTGTCTTTTCTCTCCTCTTATTCATTACAACCCTGGATAAAAGCATCATGAACCATAAACCATCATAATAGGTTTCAAGCAAGTTGTCGATAACTGATCATGCATGTGATATAAGATGAAAATTCAATAAATTGCTCCAAAATTATGTCTAAACTACGTTCCCTAGAATCCTCTTACTTCATAGTGTCAAGCCAGAGACCCATAAGCAAGTAAATAATCCTTAATTTCTCTTACAGTTCATCAAAGACAAATGGTTTCAGCATTTTTATATAACTCTTAAAATAACAACGTAAAACTTTGGCATTAGCAACATTCAACAACACCACATACTTTCAAGTTTCAAACTTTAACAGTACTATGATGTATAATTATTAGTTTAATTTCTTTATTGGTTTGTGATGAAAAATGCAAACATGAGTGACTTGCAATTTTGTCACTTCACAACATCCATGTTCAATGACAAGAAATTGGCAGGGTACCTTGGAAACCTTTTGATAAGGAACATTCACTCGAGAAGTCATGTTCAAATGCTTTCAACACATGCAAGAAACATTAAGGCAATTGTCCTAATTGCTTGCAGCCAAGCTGCTAAAACAATGCACAATTTCTTCTTGTTAAAGGCATCATGACGTCAATAAAGGCAAATTATAAATCTTAATTGCATAAAAATGATAGCAAGGAAGCATGTTCTAAAGAAACCTAAACTCAAACACAAGTATAGTTCAAAATAAGAAAAAATATATTCCTCCATACAAAGAAAAAATATATTCCACTTAAAAGGGTCACACTGGATTCTAAATATTTGACCAAACCAAACCAATTTTTAATTACAGTGTTTAAAATAATAAGAATCATGAGTACACATCCATTCATTAACTTTACCAAATTGATCGATTCAGATGTGTTACCTGAAGGCAATTGCAATATCATTGCCAAATTTCTCAAGTCCATAATTTCAAGGGGGAAACATTTTCAAGGTCTTTAGCTAATGCCTCGTAGTCCTCAACTTCCCCGGCAACAAATGTATAAATATATCAACAAATGTATAAATAGTTAGTCAAAGATGAATTCGAATTACCTCTTTCGCCAATATCCTCACTAATCCAATGCTTGTTATTCTGTAACAACCTCCCTTTAGCTACTCCATACTCTTGACCGAGTTTCTAAAACAAGATCAAAACGAATACAAAAAAAAAAAAAACAAGGAAGAAAGCAAAATGGTTAGTTAGATGATTGCTTTTATCTAATACGCAAACACACAAACTTAACATAACCAAAAGTTTTAGCTCTTTCTTAAATGAGTCAAATTTTAAATTGTAATAATAGTTAGTTAAAAGATTCTTACTTATCAGTGAGGAGAGAGAAGTACAATCTGTCAAAAATGCATATTGGAGGCAATTTCAAGAAACAAACAAGCTACTCAACTTGCATTTAACTCACACACAAGCCCCACATCTTCTGTTGTGTAAGAATCACGTCAATGCATCAGTATTTATGTTGCAGTATTCCATAAAAATTTTCACTTTGCAACCACGACTTAATATATCAGATTCCACAGCCTAATATAGAATTGATACTGTACCAAATAGTTCTCCAATCTTTTGGGGAGAACTTAAAAGGTAAAACCAAGTAGATTTTAGTCCAACTAAAATGAATAAGACTAGAGTGAAACCAATTGTTAGACAATTCAAATCTGTGCTTATTGTACAACGTTTCTAGAACGGTCATGCTTTGCTTTCATAGTGTTCTGTATTTGTTCTGCTGTATTTTTCAACTTCATTCAATGACTTATGTTTATTAGCTTTAAAGTTCACAGTTATTTTCATTTGATTGGCAGTGGACTTGGGTCAGTGTCATAAGATATGCTTAGATGGGAATCAAGTTGAAAATATAATGAGAAATAAAGCTAAATAAACAAATTAACTAGAAACCATAAACTTCCCATTTTTCAGGAGAAGCCTAGAGCATCAAATAGATTATGTTCCAAAGAAGCAAGAAAGGTCCAGAAACTTGCCAAAATCTTAGGTAAAACCACATAAGCATAATATCAAACACGTTGTGTGCAGTAACATGAAAGAAAACCCATATTTGAAAAATCAAAGTAGATCTGACTCATATCTGCTCGGCTCTGCTACTCGCCTTAGATCTATTACCCTGACCTCAACTTCCACCACCCACGGCTGAAACACCAACCACCACGACAAAGAACAACCAACCACAACAAAAACAACTACCAACCCATGGCGAATCGGTGGGGTTTTCTTATCAGTGGGTTTTTTTTTATGAATACGAGAAATGAAATGAGAGAAAACTAAGAGAGAGTGAGAGAAAACTAACCGAGAGAGCAGCGAATCTGGTGTGGTGCGACAGATCTGGAAGAAGACGACAGAGAAATCGAAGGGGAGGGAGTTGCTGCGTCAGAGTAATGCGACTTCGTGACCAGCGGCGATGGAGAGCGAAGTCGGAGAGGAGGGGAGGCTGGCGGTTGTGGTCGACTGAGGGAGAGGAGTCGAGAGAGAGGAGTCGAAAGATTTGGGAATGAGAGGGAGAGAGGAAATAATCGAGGGTTTTGTTTCTTTTTCCCCCAAATTTTCTTTCTTTTTTTTTTTTAAACCCACATCATATCTTTAATGTCGGACAAGGGGTCTTCTTAAAATTTTCCAGCGCCTTTTCTCACTGTCCGACATTAAATGTCCAACATATACTTTTTTGTCCGACATTAAAAGTATAATTTGTTGTAGTGCATTCGTGAATTATCTATGTCGGAGTCGAGTCACAAAAATGTGCATAACGGTACTCGCTTAACCTTCTAACGGTTCTTGGGAGCAAGGGTCAAATAGAAGTTAAATCTGACCCAATGCATTGAATATGCTTAAGTTAAATATTGCATGACTATGGTTATTACCTTAGGGATGAATCCATGTTGAATACCTGGTTTATTTCTTATTGTTATTATTTTATGGACTTGCATGTTTCATCTATCTTTTCAAAAACCCAATCAATCAACTTATTTTCTTTG
Organism: Luffa acutangula; assembly: GCA_036850905.1. Taxonomy (NCBI): domain Eukaryota; kingdom Viridiplantae; phylum Streptophyta; class Magnoliopsida; order Cucurbitales; family Cucurbitaceae; genus Luffa; species Luffa acutangula. The sequence goes on along the minus strand of CM072088.1, from coordinate 26,385,684 downwards.
GTTATCTTTTCAAAAGCAATCATTTGAGCCGTTTCTTCATCAAATATGAATTTTCAATTTAGTCCTCATGGGGTCGATACCCTCGGAATACTTCTAAGGTTTTTTATTACTATGTGCGATAGTGTATACTTGCACTAAGTGTTAGCTGAATTATTCTTTATCTTATTTATCATCTTATCTCACATCCATCCATTCAGCTGACGACGCACCAATGTTCCAAGATCTTGATGCTTGTTTTAATCCATAAATGGATCGTTTAAGTTTGCAAACTTTTTGCTCATCACCCTAGACTATGAATCCCTCTGGTTGAGCCATATAGATAGTGTCTTCAAGATTGTCGTTCAAAAATGTTGTCTTGACATCCATTTGCCATATTTCATAATCATAAAATGTAGCAATAGATAAGAGTATTCTAATTGACTTAAGCATGGCAACAGGGGAAAAAGTTTCTTCAAAGTCCACTCCTTCCCATTGGGTAAAACAGTTCGGCACAAGTCGAGCCTTAAAGGTTTGAACCTTATCGGCTTGGTCTCGTTTTCTTTTGTAGATCAATTTGCTACCAATAGGTTTTACCCCATCTGGCTACTGCACAAGTTCCCAGACCGAATTGAAGTACATTGACTCCATTTCAAGATCCATTGCTTTAATCCACTGGTCCTTATCAACATCATGAAGGGAATAAAAGTCCCCACGCAGCAGTAGCGCATCGATTGGACCTTACGCCGTATATTAATTAACATTAAAATACTGTTACGATAACTCAAACAAAACTTTAAACAAACTTTAAAGCCGCTGTAAAATCGGTTTAAACATGCTAAAATAAATCTAAATTTATTTTTAAAACTTTTCTAAAGAAAAGAGGAAGAACCGTTACAAACCTCCGTTGTAGACTTGACCGTTCTTCGCCAACGACGTTCCACGAACGAAAACGCAGCAGCCGCTTTAAGGTTTTCTTCGCTGGAAATTCTTCTTCGAATGACACAATAACCACAGAGGTTACACCGGTATGTCTCTAAGTCTAGGAGGCAAAAGACTTGTGGGAGTCTTTCTCTAAGAGGGAGGCTAGAGAGAATTCTAGGTCTTGTCTTTCAAGAGTGTCAAGTGTCATGACCAATTAGGTCTAGTGTTCTATTTATAGAAGAGAGGCCATGAATAAAGTATTCAATTAAATCAATCTTTTCCATAATTGATTTAATCTTATTCCTTAATCAATCAATCATGATCAATCAATTCCATAATTGATTAATCTTTTCCACAAATGACTAATTACTTCCATAAGTGATTAGATCTTTTCCATAAATGATTAATCACTTCCTTAAGTGATTAATTATTTCCATAATTGATTAATTCCCGGTTAATGAATTATTTAATTAATTAACCACCAATTAAATATCACATATTTAATTCCCGGCCTAGAATTAATTAATTTGCCCAAACACATTTTAGGCCTTAAATTAATTAATTCATTATTTTGAACTCTTTCAAACTTTCATAAATTTACATTTGAACTTTTCAAATATTAATTTCTCTCATAATAATATATCAATATATATTATATTTGTTTCCCTTAATAAATTGAACATTTTCAATTTACTATTATAACTTAGTTGCCTCAAATTACTTTACGAGCTACCAGTGGGACCTAATGGACCTGCAGATCAGAAGCTCCAACGATGTGAGATTAATTGGTCAAACTCATTAACCACATTAATCAATATTCGTTAACTGTGTGTACATTCCACTATAGACTCACAGTTGCACTCTTCTCACTGCAGACATATTTTCTGTGTCCACGGATCTAGACCAATATCGACTAGTTAGTCCTTCACGAGTGTCCGTAACACCAGCTGGGTCAAATTACCGTTTTACCCCTGGGTTACCTCTATTTCCTTAAGTACCAATTCTCCTCTAATGAACAACCTGTTTGTGGTCCAACCATCAAACAGAAAACCCTCTCGTGCCATTGAGAGGGTAGGGCCCTTTGTTCAAGACTCGGAGTAACCACTTAAGGGAACACTCATCTGCTTCCCTAAAGTCGGGAAGGAGTGAATTCCATCTTGTACGATTATGTTCCCAGCTCTCCATTCGGTCTTGTCCCCAAAGTGGTAGGCTTATTGAGTCGGCGTATTGGCCACTCTCACCCATACAAATCAAAGGACAATCTCTCATGAGCAGGAGTCCATAATCAACTCAGGATTAAGACTAAGTTGTCTAGGTCGTCCTAGTGAAATAGAAAACCAACTAGTTAACGGTGTTATAACCAGTGGTTACTATTTCGCGGTCCGGTCTTATGCAAACTCATTGCATAGGATACCCCCACTCGCATGTCTCCTACACGAACACGTTGGATCGCAGCGTTTGTATCAAATACAAAGTGGGCCGTATCCATAGTGTCACCAGGATAAGGCACCCAGTCTTATCCCTATACTATAGACCCTTTAGGTTGTTTCTTGAACAATGATCCCATATGTCGCTACATATAGTTCAAGACTCATATTACAACCTTGGATGTCTAGTTTATTGGATTAGGGTTATTATTAGGCAAAGACAAATATAAAATAACTAATAACAATTAATGGAAAATATTATTTCATTAATATCCGGTCAACCGTTACATTCACTATCTACGAGTTTTAGGGCATAAAACCCAACACATCATTCATTGCCTGATTAAAGGTCAATGGATCCTCTATACCATCATCAGGTATCATGGTTTGAGTTTCTGTTAAACCCATGTAACGTTCGGGTTGTATTATAACTCTCCCACTATGTCGAGGCTCTCTCAACTCTTGAGATGGATGTGTTTGATTAACAACTTTTGATGGACAAGTTTGATCGACAACTTTTTTCGTTTCTTTTGTAGTTTTTGTTCAAATTTCATCTAATACTAGTTTACTGCGAGGTCGATAATCTTTTATGTGGTATTCCTCAAGGAATGTAGCGTTTGTCGATACAATCACTTTATTTTCTTGAGGATCGTAAAATAGACCACCTTTCGTTTCTTTAGGATATCCCACAAACAGGCACAATTTTGAACGTCATTCTAATTTCTGTGGGCTTTGCACCAACACGTGTGTCGGGCATCCCCAAATTCTGAAGTGACGTAAACTACCTTTACGCCTGCTCAATAGCTCATAGGGTGTTTTAGGAACACTCTTAGAGGGAACCATGTTCAAAATGTATACAGTAGTCTCTACTGCATATCCCCATAATGAATCAAGCAACTGAGCATAACTTATCATTGATCGAACCATGTCCAACGAGGTTCGGTTTCTCCTCTTTGATACACCATTCTGTTGCAGTGTAGAAGGGGCTGAGAGTTGGGACGTGATTCCATGTTCTATCAAATAGTCCTGGAATCGTAGGTCCATATATTCTCCACCTCGATCCGATCGTAGTGTTTTAATCGTTTTCCCTAAGTGGTTCTCAACCTCGGTCTTGTACTATTTGAATTTTTCAAGGGCTTCAGACTTGTGATGCATTAGGTAAAGGTAGCCATACCTTGAATAATCATCAATGAAACTGATGAAATATTCATACCCTCCTCGTGCTTTGACATTCATAGGACCACAGAGATCCGAATGCACGAGTTCTAAGGGTTTTTTGGCCCTATAACCTTTTTCAGAAAAAGGTTGTTTGGTCCTTTTTCCCTCGAGGCATGACTCACATGGTGGCAAAGAGTCATCTTCTAACTGATTTAGTAGTCCACTCTTTACCAATCTTTCAATCCTATTGCGATTTATGTGGCCTAATCTCAAGTGCCAAAGATAGGTATTAGGAGAAACTTTTTGCCTTTTGTTTTGAGTTTCAGCTACTTTAAACATTTAAATATTAAAAATAGCTTTAATTTGAATTGGTCTTAACGCGTATAAGTTGCTTTCATGTTTTGCAGAACATATTTGCATACCTCTTTTGTTAACAAACACTTCATTAAGATCAAAAGATATTTGGTACATATGCTCAATTAAACAAGAGATAGATATTAAGTTCCTTTTGATATTGGGAACATACAAGACATTTTCAAGTAAAATAAATATATCTCCAAAAGACAACTTGAGAGTTGCCAGTAACTAATTTCCTGTAAAGAAAAGCATACATGGTTAGTTGCTCCTGAATCTAATATCCAGACAGAGCTGTCTTGCTCAACTAAACATGTTTCAATAACGAGCAAATCAAATTTACTTTGTTTCTCTTTTTCTGCCTTCTTTTCTGCAAGGTATTTTGGACAATTGCGTTTCCAATGTCCATCCACGTTGCAGTGGAAACATTTTTCTTTGTCTGTAACTTTGGTCTTTACCTTGTCTGCCATCAGAGCTTTTCCTTTTCCCTTTCCTTTCTTTTTCTTCATCTAAACATTTTTGTTCTTTGAAGTAGAAGGGCCAGATTTGGTTCCGGAGGACGATCATTTTTGGAACCTTTTTGCAGTCGTAACATTTGCTTCGCCTTTTTGTCCCTTCTTCGTAATACTTTGAAAGGTTTGCAACTCGTTCAGTAGAGTAGTTAGGTTGTATTCTATCTTGTTCATGGTTGCATTTGTCCTGAACGGAATGAAGCTCTTCGGAAGAGACTCCATTATAAAACTAACCTGACTACCCTCGTCTATGATAGCACCATTTACTTCGGCCACATTGAAAAGGACCATCATGTTCACAACATGCTCCCTCATAGAAGTACCTTCCTTCATACGGGAGTTGTAAAAATATTTGACAGCTTCGTTCTTAGATTGTGAGGACGGTTGCCCAAACATTCCTTGCAGCGAAGTCATCATCTCCCTTGCGGTGACCACCCTCTCGTGCTTCTTAGACAAGCCATGCGATATGCTTGCTAAGATGTAGACTTTTGCCTTATCATTGGCACGAGTCCATTTTTCATAGGCTTCCCAGACATTTTAGTTTATTGACGAGTCGGGATTAGGTGGACACTCCTCGGTTAAGACTAATCTAATATCATCGATTACTAGTAAAGTGTTCAAATTCGATTTCCATGTCCTGTAGTTATCTCCGTATAGTTTTTCGGAAGCGAGTAATTGAACTAGTGAGCTAGACATGCTGAAAAGATTAAACAAATACTATTAGTAAATTGCTTATTAACCATTTCTATAAAAAAAAAAAAAAAGATCAATCAGGTTTTAGCAAAAGTAATAATGTACCCAAGATTATTATTTTGCAACGACAATTTAGTGAGTTAGAGCAACTGCTACCGCGGGGCAGTCAATTACTCCTTCACTAAACCAAGACGTTCGTGACTAAATACTAATGCCAGAATAACTCTTATTCCTATAGTGACTTAGTTATCGCTACATTTGGTCAGGAGTATACTAACACTTAGTAACCCTTGTAAGTGTGACCCGCCGTTTTAAGATTCCAGAGGACGGCCCAAACAATGCCACCGAATGGAAAAGCTAATATTGGAAATGGTCCTAAGAAATCCTATCCATTTCTGGAGTTTGCGTTGTTCCGATCTCCATGTTACAACCCTCCGAATGGTTAGTATCTCCAAGGCATACAAGCAGGCGGAACATGGAAATCTCACGGTGCAACCTAACGGATGAGACCGCAGGATGTGTTGACATATTTCCTTCACTCACTTACTATAAATACTTTCTCCATTCACCTTGTTATTGATTTATGCAAACACCTTCCGAATGGAATAGTTGAGGTATAATCAACACGAGGTCAAGCATAAATCTCACGTTTTGAACAAAAGGGAGAACATGAGAGGAAAATGGATTTCAAATATCTCTGTCCTCCCACTAAGTATTTTAAACGGTTTTGGGTATACTTATACTTAGGCGTATTCCGGCTAATTGAATAAATCCTAAGTCTAAGTTCATTTTGACTTACGATGTCTAGGTGATAACTATTTATAACGTCACATCTCACACGTGCATGCTCATAAAACTGGGTTAACTTAACTCAAGAACCGACTCGATGCCCAGGTAGAAGGTGTTCTGTAAACTTTCAACTTAAATACCTCCAGCCTTAGACAGCATCTTGTCAGGTGAGTTCTCTTGTAACTTAACGTTTTACAAGCTTATCGACCTATTTGAATCTAATTGAAATTGATCAAATTTTGGTTTCAAATTAACCCTATGTGAGCATGCACCTTATCTTTGTTATAGATTTTAGAAGTCTATGTGATTTATAACAATTATAAATCTAATCTATAACATGTTTTCATTTGAATATAACACTTATAAACAAACTAAAGAAGTTTCATGCTTCATGCTTGGTTAATTTTCTCTTTTAATGAATATATATAACTATTATATCAATTAATCAATTTGGAAATTAACCATTCAAGCATGCATCTCCCTAAATTAATACAACATTTATATTAATTATCATGAAACTTCAATCATGCATTAGTAATTATTAATAACTCTTATAATAATTGAATAAATGCATGATCATGTTTTCCTAATGCACATACATTTAATTTCAATTTAATCATACATTCAATAATGCATAGATAAATAAAATTGAGCTAAAGTGGATTGGTTTGCCATTCTCAATCAAATAATTAGCTAATTATAACAATAATAATTATTAAAAAAGCTTGAAACGATCTCGAGCTTCACGAACCATCCCGAACCACCCCTCCAAGGACTGAACCGGACTTCTAATGAGTGTAAAAGGGGTAAACCAGTTGCTTTCTGACCGAACCGGACCCAAATAAACCGCCTAGACCAAACCGAATCTGGAAATGGACGCGCTTGGATGAATTTGATGAACGGCGTCGAAACGCTTCATGAACAGCGTCCCAACGTTGTCTCGACCAACAACCACTATTTTCGTTTCCAGCTTGCGTCTTCTCCAAATTTCTTCGAAATTACAGCCTATGTGGACTCTATTGAATCTATAAAAATTACAGACCCTTGCACACACATTAAAGCTCATACATTACCGAGCAATTACAATTTCATGAAGCAATTAAAGCTCAATAAAATTCCAAACCAGAAAGCATCCACTTTAGCACACATAAAATTCATCTTATGAAAGGTACCGACCATAGTAAAATTAATGCAAATTAAGTGCTTTAATCATGTTCTGATACCAATTGAAGGAGTCCATATAACACATGCGGAAGCATTTGAAGATCGAAAGCACTTAAGAACATCAATTTTACTCCTAAAGCATGCTTGTTTTGAAAAAAAAAAACCAGAAATAGAGAGATTAGAAATAGCAACCTTTTTCAGCTTAATAGGTGGACCTCCGTGGATTCTTTTCTTCTCCAATCAACTTAGGACAACCCTTAGAGTCTTCCCTACTAATCTCCGGGCCAAGAACGACTTGTGGGAGTCTGTAGAGATGGGGAATGGGAAGGGAATGCTTGAAGGTTCAAGCACTAGAGAGATATATGGAGATGAGTGAGTTTGAGACCAAAATCCAGCAACATAACAGTATGGAAATGGCTTTTTTTTTTTCTCAATCTAATTCTGCCTCTACTTATAGAGTGAATCCATGCAAGAAGAAGCCTCAAGATGCAAGACACATGTTGGAGATGAAAGCAATAGTGGATTCTAGGTGTTCATGTAACACTCCATGCAAGAATGCGTGGATGAGTTGTTTTTCCACTTTGAATCACCATGCATAAGTGGGATTCCAACTAAATCCACTATCTTTGATCCAAAATTTGATTTTAGCTTGAAATTTAATTTTAATTTCAATTCCAAATTGAAGTTAATATTAGGTAATTAATTTTAAACCTTTTCAAATTAATATCATAGGATTTAATCCAATTAATCATACCAACTTTGTGCAATCTATCATATATGAATCCTTATTCATATATATGGTATTTATAGCACTTTTAAATACTTTATCTCTTATTTAATAATTTAATTCATAGTTAAATTATCGTGTCAATCACAATTGACGATAATACCCTTTTTTCTCGATTTTGAACAATTCAAAGTTTCCTATCTTATTGTTATAGGCTTTATTCTGATAAGAGCTAGTAGGGGGACCTAATGGGTCTACAGATCATGGGCTCCAACAATTTGAGGCTAACCGACCAATCTCATTAACTAAGCTAACCACCCCGGGACACTCCACTATAGCCCAGTAGCTGCACTCCTGTCACTATAGATATATTTTCGTCCACTTGATATAACCATGTTTAGTAAGTTTATCCTTCACAGGTTGTTCATAGCTATAGTTGGGTCAAATGTCTGTTTTACCCCTATAGTACTTCTTGTTCCTTAAGTTTCACTAATCCTCTAATGAACAATCGGTTTGTGGTCCAACCATCAAACCTAAGTCCCTCTTGTGCTAAGGAGAGGGTGCACTACAAGAAAAATTGACTTACTTGATGTTTTTGGAATGTCAACTGTTAATTCTCTTGGCGCTTTTAAAAGCGTCGAGAGAACCACTGTCAAGAATAAGGTATCGAAAATGTGACAAACGAGAAGCGTCAAGACATCTTTTACTTGATATATATGAAACGTCAAGAATATTAAATTTTTGACACTTATAAAGCGTCATGTATATAGATTTCTTGACAGTTATTAAATATCATATTTCTTAAAACTTGACAGCTCTAACATGTCAAATGGTACTTTATCTTGACATTTCAGAAATGTCAATTTAAAAAGTTGTTGACACATTTTACATGTCAAGTTTGTTGGTAATTTTTTTTTTCAATTATAATAGTTGTTCCCTATTATCTTGAATCTCCTGCATTACATTCCAACAATTTGATATATTGATCAACCAAATAAACAAATATACATTTGATAGCGAGCATAGCTAGCTATTTTTCTATAATTAATTAAGCTAGTCTTTTACAATTATTTGCCCAAATTTATGCATTTTCATGTTGTATTCGTAGGAAATTAATATTGGAGCCAATTGGATGTTCAGAGGGCGAAAAGATGTTAAAGAATGAAAAAGAATAAAAGTTGGAGGATTGAAGATAGGCTCATCCGTTGACATTCTATATTTGGAGTTTTCAATCTAAAAAAAAAATAAATAAATAAATAAATAAAAATAGCGTCACGACGCTAGGCGAACTTCCAGAATCCGTAATTTAGCGGTAGCGTCGCGACGCTACGACCAATTTTTGCCTTATTTAAAGATTGCGATTAGGGCTTTTTGGGGGACTTCTTTTGGGGAGATTTGTAGCCGAAAAACAGAGAGAAAAATCATATTTTGAAGCTGAAGCAAGCGGGGGAGCGTGGAATTGAAGACTTTGTTCGTGGAGATCGTAACGAGGACGTGCAGTCTCGACCTCCATAGTGTTTAATCTTCTTTCCCCCTTACTTTAGTTAGTTTTTAATGGCTTTTTCCTACTTAGTTTATCTTGTAACGCCATGTATGAGTAACTAAGTTTGTTACTTAGGGATTGATGTAGTCTTTTTAGTTTATGGATTGATTTATGGGTTGAATTGTGCAATTGTTTTATGTTTGCATTCTTAATTTAATGCTTTCAATTAATTGGCCACTAGTTGAATGATCTAAGTGTTGAGTCTTGCTCGGGAGAGGGGATTTAGCATAGACTTTATTAAGATTGCATGACTAAAGTAGAATCTCTAAAATCGTGACGGAATTTAGAGTAACTTTAGAATCGGTTAAAAAGAACTAATTGTCTTGCTTATTAAAGAACTTAGATAGGGATATCAAGTTAGTTAATTTGCATGAGAATCAATTATACTCGGGAGAGGTAGTTGTGATTAAACGTTCTTAGACTCATAAAACCATTGTGCGTTATAATTCATTCCTTAAAATCAATCCTAGATTAAATTGACGAAATCAATTCCCTAAGTATTCTTTCAATTGAATTTCACATCTTTGATTTGCATTACCTTGGTTTCTAAATTTCACTACTTGTTGGTCCCTAAACAAAATTGAGCAAGATTATTCATGGTAATTGATTTAACTTAAAAATCCAATCCAGAGGACGACACTCGATTTTTCGATCACTTTATTATTACTTGACCCGTGCGCTTGCGGTAAGGAAAATTCCACATCAAGTTTTTGGCGCCGTTGCCGGGGATTGACACATTTAGTTAGATCAATATTGTGAAAAAATTGTTTGGTCTTAATTTATGGTGTATTTTTACTTTTCTAGATTATATTTTTCCATATTTAGATTAGTTGTTTTCTTTTTTTTTTTTTGTTTCTTTTCTTAATTGTTTTCTTTCCTTTTTAGGGTAGTTTAGTTTGTGTATGCGTAGTAGTAGAGAATTGATACTGTTGGATCCCGAGATCGAGAGAACAATTCATAGGCTTCGAAGGGAGAATAGAGAAAACGTTCAAATGGCCGACCCAAATCCACCTGAGGAGCCTAGGCCTATTAGAGACTACTTTCAGCCCGTGTTTCAGGGGCAACAATCGGGGATTGTCTATGCTCCGATCAATGCCAACAACTTTGAGCTAAAGACCGGTCTCATTCAGATGGCTCAAGATTGTGCTTATAGAGGATCGCCCACCGAGGACCCAAATTCTCATCTAAAATCATTTTTATACATGTGTGGGACGGTAAAAATAAATGGAGTTTCTGAGGATGTCATTCGCTTACGCTTGTTTCCTTTTTCTTTGCAGGATAAAGCACGAGATTGGTTGCAGTCTATTCCCCTGGGGGGAGCATCACCTGGGATGCTTTGGTCCAAGCCTTTCTGAAATGACATTTCTAATTGTTGGAATGTAATGTAGAAGATTCAAGATAATAAGGAATGACTATTATAATTGAAAAAAAAAAATTACCAACAAACTTGACATGTAAAATGTGTCAACAACTTTTTAAATTGACATTTCAGAAATGGTACTTTATCTTAACATTTCAGAAATGTCAATTTAAAAAGTTGTTGACACATTTTACATGTCAAGTTTGTTGGTAATTTTTTTTTTCAATTATAATAGTCGTTCCCTATTATCTTGAATCTCCTGCATTACATTCCAACAATTTGATATATTAATCAACCAAATAAACAAATACACATTCAAGATCCATCAACCAAATTTCTTCCAATAACTTCAATAAAATTCATATCTTCAACATTACAAAAGTATCCAACCTCCATATGAGCAATTCCAAAATTACAACTATCAACCCATATGAACAATTCAAAAAATTACAAGACCTATCGACCCACATGAACAATTACAAAATTACAGGACCTATCAACTCCATTTGGACAATTCCAAAATGAAAACTTTACACTCATTTCCACCGTATATTCAAAATTACATAATACCTATCTCCACCATATATTCAAAATCACAAACTACCTATTAAATAATTAATGTGCTTCTGTGCCTTAAAATCAACCTGAATTTGAAATCCTTGTCTTTCCTATTTCTCTCCAAATGCTTTCGGATTGAAACAACTTCCTTGATGAGATGGTAAAGATCCTCTGGGATTTCAGGAGCTAGTCTTGAGCCAAAAAAGAAAACATGCTAAAAAGAATAACATAATAATTCTGATTGATGTATAAAATAGAAGTTCAGTGGAGGAAGGGTAGATGAGGCTCACCAATAACATTAACAAAGTTCATGTGTTCAACATCACCAAACTATCAATCTTATAAAAAATTCCAAAATTTCAAGAATTATCAACCCAATATGAACAATTCTAAAATTCCAACACCTATTAACACCATAAAGTAAGTGTAAAATGGTCACATATAATTTCCATAACATTATGACATTTGTCGAGTGCAATAATTTCACTTGCAAAAATAAAAGCAAATGAAAAAAAAAATCTCACATAACTCTTTGAAGGTTGATCGAATATGGTGCAATTTGTACTTGAAGCCATTGATCAACATGATCAAATCTGATACATAAAAAGAAATGCAAATAATTTAATCAAGATAATTAAGATTAGAAGTATGAATAACATATACTCAAATGAACATAAACAACCATACTCATCAAGTTAACACAAACAACTAAAGTTATCAAATTTTATTGAACATAAATACAAAACTTAAACAACTTATCAAATTTGAATACCTTCGAAAAACAATAGATATCTAAAGTAATTCATTCTTAACAACTAGTAGAATCTTTCCATTCATCTCTCTCTTCTTTCAAGCTCCGTGTTTCAAGCTAGAGATCTCACCCATAAGATCCTGGCTCCTCTTATTTTCTTTCGCAATCTTTTTCCGAAGCGTCTACAATTCCATATCCGACATGTCTGCTCGACTGGTCAAAACAGAAAGCTCATACTTGAGCTCTTCGATCTCAACATCAGTTTCCTTTTTGGACCTTCCCAATACAAGGCCATTAACTCCCGAATCATCTGTTGTTGATACATGATCAGATTGAATCAACCACTTCCATGGCAATGTCTGGTTCCCTTCATGAACAAGTGATCTGCGAGAAACGACAGGGTGGCTTAATGGCGAGAGAAAGCCATTAGGTTGCTGATGGATGTTACTCCTAATCCCATTTTCTATTGGACTGTCAAGTCCAGAGCTGCTCTCAAAACTTGATAAAGTAATGTCAGATCAACTTGATGCTCTATGATCACCATTTGCTTCACCATTCTTTTCAGCTTCATCACTTAACCCATCCTACAAAATAAAGAGGGGAGACATTTAACTCACAGTATGTATAACAAATCCAATCATTTCATAAGTGTTCCCTTCAAAAATTTATGACAGAAGTCATAAATGATCATTCCATCAATGTGGATCAAACTTGAGGTGAATGTAACAGATGGAAGAAAAAAATGTGAACAAAAACAACAATGCATTTTTGGTGTACTGGAGAAGAAATCTTACTTCAGTGTGACTATTCTTGCTTATATTCTCATTGTTCAAGTAGCTGCTTAAGCTCTCATCTTGAGATCTAGTTTTTAAACCCTCATATTCTTCCACATCTCTGAAAAAGTTCCCCAAACAGAGCAAATCAAATCAACCCCCTTATTCTAAAAGAACACAGCCAAATAGCTACTTACCAAGCTAACGATGCTGGATGAATTCTAAATTAACTCCTTGGCTCCCAAGGCCCTTATTTAAACCAAACTCACACTGAAACTTGCTGTCCAAGTTCTAAAAATCGCTCCAACTCGACGATTGGGCCTTCAAACGTTGTGGGTACCTTCAAAACAATAGCTAATATTAAGGGGTAATTGAATAAGCATCAAAATCAACTTCAATCCTTCTTGCAAAACACTTACCCAAAGCTAAAATCGCTTGGAATCAACGTAACTCAAAACCCACTACCTAAAACGTGCCGAAATCGCCGACAACCACCAAAATCTGCTGCCGTCCGCTGAAACTCACGATCTACAGCCACTGAAACATCGGAACGAGGCCACCCCCACTGCAGAACAACCCAAACAGCGCCGGAGGGAGGGAAAACGCCACCTCCTGCTGCAACACTCACTCACAACGCCGTCGGAAGGGAGAACGATGCCGCCGCCCTGCTGTTTGCCGGAAAACGACCGGAGAAGGAGTCGCAGCCACTGCTCACCGTCGAGGATGCCGCCGCACTGCCAGAAACGCCGCCACTGACCTTCCGTGAACAACCAACTTGTCGGCGCTGAGGGAGGAATAGTGGCTGACGCTTGGAGCTCGAAGGAACTCGTCTGAGCAGCTACAAAAATCGTGAAGGGTTGAAAATCGTGGTTTGGTGGCTGAAAACGAGAAGGAGAAGAAGGGATGGAAAATTAGGGCTTGGTTTGGCAACTCAACTTCAAGTTTATTACCAAAATGCCCTTCAGCTCAATTTGCCAAAATACTTGACATTAAAATGTAGCAAGTAAATCGGGATAAAACTTGATATTTTTTAAGTGTCAAGTAAATTATTATAGTTCTCGACATTTTAAAACTGTCAAGTATTTTGTGGCGTGCAACAAAATCCGAAAAACTCCGTCAAACTCCGTGTTCTTACATTTTTCTTGACGTTTTTTGGTTAAAAATGCAAATTCTTGATATTTTTTTTAGAAAATGTCAACTAATAAAATCTCAAGTGTCAAGTAATGCAGCTTTTCTTGTAGTGGTGGGGCCCTTGTTCAAGTCTTGGAGTTAGTACTTAAGGGAACACCTCTCTACTATCCCAAAATGGGTAGGAGCGAATTCTGTCTTGCGAGACTATGTCCCCAGCTATCTATCTGATTTTATCCCCAAAATTGAGGGCTTGTTTAGTCGACGATGTCTGGCCACTCTCACCCATGCAGACCAAAGGATAATCTCCTATAAACAGGAGTTCATAGTTAGATCAGGATTAAGATCGAGTTACCTAGGTCATCTTGTGAAATAGTCAGTTTCTACAGTAAACGGCATTATAAAGAGAAAGTGATTTACTTCGTAGTACTCCCCCACTCGCATGTCTCTACATTTACGATTTAGGATCTCATCGTTTGTACTTAATAAAAACTGGGACTCGTCCATAGTGTCTCCAGGATAAGGCACCGAACCCTATCCTTATACTATAGACTATTATGGCTATAAACTTGAACTTGATCCTATGATATGTGTTTACATATAGTTCGAGTATTCATGTTATAGCCAAGGATCTTAGCTTATTGGATTTAGGTTAAATATTTGCAACTTACATATTCAATAACATTTTTTACTGAATAACCTCAATAACGTCTGTAGACACCGTATTTGGTCCGGCTTGATTTTAAGTAATAATGTTTGAAGTTTTCCAATATTTGTTGGTCAATTTGTTTTTCTTGTATGTCAACAAGAGCATAGCTCAACTGGCATAAAGTCACATTGATAACCACGAGGTCTGTGGTTCAAACCCCCCTTCTCATTTGTTTTTATCAAAAATTCGTTTTATTTTTATTTTTATTTTTTTTTTTTATTTTTATTTATTTATTTTTTTATTTTTTTTATTTTTGGTCTTCCCCATTCCTATTCAAGGGGAAGCTTACCTATTCAAAATAATTTGCATGGCTCTCATTTTTTTATTTTTTTATTTTTTTTTCTTTTTTCCACCATTTTCTCATCCATCCTCCGCCTAATTTAGTAACCCTTTAAGTATAAAAAGGGGGGAGATGGAGGATGAAGGGAACGGAACACAAGAAGAATGAGAGGAATTTTAGAGTAAAAGTGAGCTTGAGAGAGTTTAGGCATTTGAGCAAGAGTTTAGCTTAGAGAGTGATAGAAAAGGAGAGAAAAAAAGAGAAGAAGTTTAGAGTAAAAGTGAGCTTGAGAGAGTTTAGGCATTTGAGCAAGAGTTTAGCTTAGAGAGTGATAGAAAAAGAGAGAAAAGAAAGTGGAAGAGGAAAAGAGGAAAAAAGAGGGGGAGGAAGGAGTATACGGGGAGAGAAAACATTGGGTAAGAAAGAAGGAAAAAAGAAGGAAGAGAGAAGTAAAAAAGGTGGGGTTTTGTTTTTCTATTTCCTTTGTTTTTTGTTTTGTTATTATTGTTGTTGTTATTATTATTATTATTATTATTATCGTCATCATTATGATTATCATTTTTAATTTCTCTCTCATTTTAGTTCACTTTTTGCACTTTGCCAACTTCATTTTTTTAAACTTTATAATTTATTTGTTTTTTCCTTTCATTCTCCAAATTGCTTTAATCTAATCTTTAATTCTGCTTGGTCAATTTCAATTATTGTTATTGTTTTGATTTTCTTTTGAAAGGGATTATGGGAACTGAGTAATGTGCTTTCGTGGAGTCCAACTCCCGTGTAGGCGTATGAAAATTCTCATTTTCCCTTTTAAAAGAATTTACTCTTTGAATAATTTTTCTTCTTTTACATCCTTTTTATTTTAAAAAAATATTTTTAGTAAACATAATCATGTACACCCATGTTCCTTTAATTAAAAGGGAGATTAGGCATGATTTATATTAAATTGGATATCCAACTCATAATGTTTAATCCTTGCTTTATTTCTAAAGTTAAGGTAAAAACGAATGAGACATCTTGTGTTCATTATTGCATTTTGAGTTTTTATTTTCATATTTATCATTTTTTTAAGAAAAATAAAATAAAGGACTGTTTTTATTCATTTAATTGGACAATTTAAGATACTGTGGTAATCGTTTTCTTAAACGGGTGTTGTAGGGTGCTAATACCTTCCCTACACTCAAACGACTCCCGAACCTAATTTCTGGTTTTCTAAGACTAGTTTTGTTTTTTATTTTAAAGGTGACCAATCACACCCTCAATGATTGGTGGCGACTCCAATTTTCTTCTAAAAAAACCCAAGAAAGGATGTCGGCCGCTCCGCGTCGCTATGACGTTGCGACAACGTCTTTATTGGAAATAAAATATGTTTAATGATTTACAAACTACGAGTTTATAGGACATTAAACTCAACAAATACATAATATATCCACAATATTTAAATCGTAATTAAATATTACCAACTGTCTCTAATTTTATAGTTTAATTTGTAATTAAACTTTAACATTAAATATATCGAACATAATTTAACGACAACTCCCTATAATGAATTTTAACGTTTCAAATTCTTCATCACACTTGTTATTCTAAGGTTTATTCCGTATGAGCTAGCATGGGGACCTAATGGACCTACAAATCATGGGCTCCAACGATATGAGATTAACCGAGTAGACTCTTTTAACCTAGTTAACCAACATTCGTTAACTACCGGGACACTCCACTATAACTCGATAGTTGAACTCCCCCCACCGTAGATATATTTTTGCCTAACCGATATAACCATGATCAGTAAGTCAACTGTTCACAGGTTGTTCGTAACTACAGTTGGGTCAAATGTTCGTTTTACCCCTGAAGTTACATATTGTTCCTTAAGTTCCAATTGAGTCCGTAATGAACAATTGGTTTGTGGTCCGACCACTAAACCTAATACCTCTCGGGCCAATGAGAGGGTGGGATCTCTTTGTTCACATCCCGGAGTTAGCACTCAAGGGAACAACTTCTCTACTATCCCTAAATCGGGCAGGAGTGAATTTCGTCTTGCAGGACTATGTACCGAACTATCTACCCGGTCTTATCCCTAAAATATGGTAGGCTTATTGAGTCGACGATGATGAGCCACTCTCACCCATGCAAATCAAAGGATAATCTCAAATAAATAGGAGTTCATAGTTAGTCTTGTCAGTAAACGACGTTATAAAGCAAGAGTGACTTATTTCCCGGTCCTGGTCTTATGCAAACTCATTTGCATAGAACGCCCCCACTCGCATGTCTCTACATTAAGGATTCAAGATCACACCATTTTCACTATATATACAAAGTGGGACGCGTCACATTGTGTTACCAGGATAAGGTACCTAGTCTTATCCCTATACTATAGACCACTTAGGCTATTACTTGAACTTGATCCACTTTTATGCCACTACATAAAGTTCAAGTATTCATATCATATAGCCATGGATGTTAGTTTATTGGATTTGGGTTATTTGACGTGCAATTAACTTATTTAATAACTTAAGTGAACAAAACCTTAATAACGGCTTTATCGACAAGTATACAACTATCTGTTTCATTCACTATCTACGAGTTTAAGGGCACCAATCCCAATAATCTCCCACTTGCACTAAAACTCTAGTTGATTGGGGTGTACAATAATCCATAACAGCAGTATAAACTAAGGCATCACAATACCTAGTACACCACACTATTGAATATCAGTTACAACCCTCTAGTTTACCCTAGGTTATTTCCCGTACATATCTCGTAGACTTAGACCATCTAGATGACTCTCGAACACTTTAACCGGGAGAGCCTTCGTAAAGGGATCAGCAATGTTGTGCTCCAATGCTATCTTCGTGACGATGACGTATCCTCGATGCACGATCTCCCAAATGAGATGATATTTTCTTTTGATGTGCTTGCCTCGTTTATGGCTTCTAGGTTCTTTTGAGTTTGCAACTGCACCACTATTGTCACAATAAAGAGTGATAAACATATGCATATTTGGAACGACTTCCAAATCTGTCAAGAACTTCCTGAGCCATACTGTTTCCTTTGCTGCTTCGCAGGCAACTACATATTCGGCCACCATGGTCGAGTCTCTATGCATTCCTGTTTAATGCTACACCATACTATTGCTCCTCCATTCAGAGCGAATACTGACCCCAACGTGGACTTCCTCGAATCCTTATCGGTTTGGAAGTCAGAATTAGTGTATCCTGTAAGGATCAAATCCTTATCCCCATAAAGGAGCATATAGTCTTTCATTCTCCTACGATACTTGAGGATATTCTTTATGGCAGTCTAGTGATCAAAGCCTGGATTGAATTGATACCTACTAACAATCCCTACTGCATAACAAATGCTAGACCTTGTACACATCGTGACATGCATTAGGTTGCCTACAACAGAGGCATAGGGAATCTGTCTCATGCCCTCAACTTCTTGAGGTGTCATAGGACATTGTTCCTTAGACAGAATAATTTCATGCCTGGAAGATAACAAACCTTTTTTGAATTTTGCATCTTATATCTAACCAAAATTTGGTCTATATAAGATGCTTGAGACAGGGTTAGCATCTTGTTCTTTCGATCTCGAATAATTTAGATTCCAAAAACATATTGTGCCTCACCCAAATATTTCATTTGGAACTGAGTCACTAGCCATTATTTAATGTCAGTGAGATAACCTACATCATTTCCAATGAGTAGAATATCATCTACATACAATACTAAGAAACCTACTGAACTTTTGACGATCCTTTTGAAAGATTTGAAATTCCCTAATTCCGATAAAGCGAAAGCGTAATTGGGACCGATCCGTAGTTAATTTTGTTTATCCAAAATCATATAACAAATTCTATAGAAACTTAAGGCTAAACATACAAAATTTAGATCCAAATCTATAATAAAGAAAAGAGAAGCAAACCAACGTCTCTAAAAATCAAGAATGATTCTTGATTGCTCTGCAACAACGAAGAACACCACTATTTGATCTTCCCCGCTATAACTCTGAGATTAGGAACGTAGTTGTGGGACTACCTAATCTTGAATGGGAAAAACTCTAGAGAGAAAAATTCTCCCTAGAGTTCTTGAGTTGAGAGAATATGAGAGGGTCTTATGATGGCCATATGTTGTCGTCCCTAAACCCTAGGGTTAGTGTTCTATTTATAGGAGAAAGGCCATAAATAAAATATTCATTTAAAATAAATTATTTTTCATAACTGATTTAATCTTTTACATAACTAATCAATTCCATAACCAATCAATTACATAATTGATTAATCTTTTCCATAAATGATTGATCACTTCCATAAGTGATTAAATCATTTCCATAAATGATTAATTACTTCCATAAGTGATTAATCATTTCCATAATTGATTAATTTCCAATTAATTAATTCTTTAAATTAATTAATCACCAATTAAATATCATATATTTAATTTCAGACCTTCTATTATTAATTAATTACCCAATTAAATATCATATATTTAATTTCAGACATTCAATTAATTAATTCTATAATATGAATCAAATTCATATTAAAATTTGAAATCCTTCCAATTCTCTTATATCTTATAAATTTAATATGAATCACATTCATATTAATATTTGAACTTCTTCAAATATTTATTTCTCTCATAATAATAAAGTTTAGGGAAAATACACTTTTGGTCCCTGAGGTTTGGGTTAAGTTACACTTTGGTCCCTGAGTTTTCAAACTCAACAAAAATACCCCCGAGATTTGAGATAAGGAGCAATTTAGTCCCTGCCGTCCAATTTTCCGTTAAATAGTAACGAAATGCTGATGTGGCACTATTATTTTAATTAAAATTTTAATTTTTAATATTTTTAAATAAAAATATATAAAAAAATAAAAAAAAAGTATTATTTTATTAATTTTTTAATTATTTTTCTCCTCTTTCTTCTCCATTTTCTTCTCCAACCTCTTCTTATTCAACCTCTTCTTCTCCAACTCCGGTGGTCGGCCGGCCGCCAGCAAGAATTTTTTTTTTCTTCCTTTCCTTCTTCTTCTCCTCCTTCCTCGAAGCTTCAGCCAACTTCTATTTTTTTTTAAACTGAAAGAGAAAGGAGGAGGGAGGAGCTCCTCCTTTCTCTTTCAGTTTTAAAAAAAATATAGGTTGGCTGAAGCTTCGAGGAAGGAGGAGAAGAAGAAGGTAAGGAAGAAAAAAAAAATTCTTGCCGGCGGCGGCCGGCCGGAGAACGGCGGTGGCCGCCGGCTACCTTAGTTGGAGAAGAAGAGGTTGAAGAAGAAGAGGTTGAAGAAGAAAGGGGAGAAGAGAAAGAAGAATGAGAAGAAAGAGGAGAAAAATAATTAAAAATTTAATAAAATAATAATTTTTTATTTTTTTAATATATTTTTATTTTAAAATATTAAAAATTAATTTTTTAATTAAAATAATAGTTCCATGTCAGCATTCCGTTAGTATTTAACGGCAAATTGGACGACATAGACTAAATTGCTCCTTATCTCAAACCTCGGGGGTGTTTTTGTTGAGTTGGAAAACTCATGGACCAAAGTGTAACTTAACCCAAACCTCAGGGACCAAAAGTGTATTTTTCCCTAAAGTTTAATTTCAAATTAGAGTTTATATTTTAATGTATCATTATACATTATATTAATTTGTATTTCATACAATTAACTTAATTCCCAATATGAATTTGAACTATATTCAAATTCTCTCAAGATATAATTGTTCCTAATTACTCTTTACGAGCTAGTAGGGGGACATAATGGACCTACAGATCAGAAGCTCCAATGATATGAGGTTAACCGATTAAACTCATTAATCAGGTTAACCAATAGTCATTAATTGTGGGTCATTCCACTTAAGACCCACAGTTGAACTATTTTCACTGTAGAACATTTCTGTGTCCACGGATATAGACCAATACCGGTAAGTCAATCCTTCACGAGCATTTTACCCATGTGTTACATCTGTCTCCTTAAGTACCAACCTTCCTCTAATGAACAACCTGTTTATGGTCCAACCATTAAACACAAAGTCCCTCTCGGGCCAGTGAGAGGGCGAGATCCCTTTGTTCAAGTCCTGGAGCCACCACTTAAGGGAACACTCATCTACTTCTCCTAGAAGTGGGAAAGAGAGAATTCCATCTTGTGTTGTCATGTCCCCAACTCCCACTCGGTCTCGTCCCCAAGAAGGTAAGCTTATTGAGTCGGCGTGCAGGCCACTCTCTCACCCATACTAATCAAAGGGACAATCCCTCGTGAGAAGGAGTTCTTGACACACTCAAGATTAAGACTGAGTTACCTAGGTCATCATATTGAAATAGTAAACTAACTAGTTAACGGTGTTACATCTAGTGGTTTAATATTTCGTGGTCCGATCTTATGCAAACTCATTGTATAGGATACCCCCGCTCGCATGTCTCCCACATGGACGCCTTGGATCAAAACACGTCTGTATCGAATACAAAGCGGGTCGTATCACATAGTGTTACCAGGATAAGGTACCCAGCCTTATCCTTGTACTATAGAACTTTTAGGTTGTTACTTGAACACTGATCCCCGTATGTCCCCACATACTAGTTCAAGTCACATGTAAACAACCTTGGATCTTAGTTTATTGGATTTGGGTCAAATTGTGCAATATATAACAATAACACTTTATTGTAGAAACTCAATAACACTTTATTGAAACAAGTATACAATTTGTATACATTCACTATCTACGAGTTTTAGGGCATAAAACCCAACACCTTTTATAAACACAAGGCTCATCAACATTCTGTTAGAAACCATAAGACTTGATTGCTGTATCAAATCTTATATTCCAAGATCTAAATGCTTGTTTCAATCCATAAATGGATCGTTTAAGCTTGCAAATCGTTTTCTTTTGACCCTGAGCAATGAATCCTTCTGGTTGAGACATAAAAATACTTTCTTCAAGATTGTCGTTCAGAAACACAATCCTGACATCCATTTGCCATATCTCATAATCATAGAATGTGACAATGGATATAAGTATCCTTATCGACTTCAACATGGCAACCAGGATGAAGGTTTTATCATATCAATCCCTTCCCGCTGGGCAAAACCTTTTGCCACAAGTCCAGCTTTAAAGGTCTGAACCTTTCCTGCAACGTCTCGTTTTCTCTTGTAGATCTACTTACACCATATGGGTCTAACCCCTTCGGGTTGGTCAACAAGATCCCAAACTAAATTAAAGTACATGGATTCCAATTCTAGATCCATAGCTTTAATCCATTTGTCTTTGTCAACATCATCCATTGCCAATTTAAAGGTTAATGGATCCTCGACCCCGTCATCCGGTATGACTGGAGTTTCTGCAAAACCTAAATAGCGATTAGGTTGTCTAACAATCCCCCCACTACGTCGAGGCTCTCTTACTTCTTGAGAAGGACGTGACTGACTAGAGGTGCCAGCTTGATCGACGACTTTCGTTGATGTTTTCATAGCTTAGTTTGATAACTCGTTTAACACTATCTTGCTTTGTGGCTTGTGATTTCTTATGTGGTATTCTTTTAAGAATTTGGCATTCGTTGATTTAAATACCTTATTCTCTTGTGGATCGAAGAAGTATCCACCTCTCGTTTCTTTGAGATAACCTACAAATAGGCATAGTTTTGAACAGGGTTCCAATTTATTCGGGTTAGTCACTAGCACGTGTGCTGGACTGTTGGGTTTTATGCCCTAAAACTCGTAGATAGTAAATGTAAACAAATTGTAAACTTGTTTCAATAAAGTGTTATTGAGTTTCTACAATAAAGTGTTATTGTTAAATATTGCACAATTTGACCAAAATCCAATAAACTAAGATCCAAAGTTGTTTACATGTGACTTGAACTAGTATGTGGGGACATACGGGGATTGGTGTTCAAATAACAACCTAAAAGGTCTATAGTACAAGGATAAGGCTGGGTACCTTATCTTGGTAACACTACGTGATACGACCCGCTTTGAATTCGATACAGACGTATTGATCCAAGGCGTCCATGTAGGAGACATGCGAGTGGGGGTATCCTATTCAATGAGTTTGCATAAGACCAGACTATGAAATAGTAAACCACTAGACGTAACACCGTTAACTAGTTAGGTTACTGTTTCAATAGGATGACCTAGGTAACTCAATCTTAATCCTGAGTGTGTCATGAACTCCTTCTCACGAGGGATTGTCCTTTGATTAGTATGGGTGAGAGTGGCCTGCACGCCGACTTAATAAGCCTACCTTCTTGGGGATGAGACCGAGTAAGGGGTTGGGGACATGACAACACACGAGATGGAATTCGCTCCTTCCTGCTTCTAGGAGAAGTAGATGAGTGTTCCCTTAAGTGGTGACTCCAGGTCTTGAACAAAGGGATCTCGCCCTCTCACTGGTCCGAGAGGGACTTTCTGTTTACTGGTTGGACCATAAACAAGTTGTTCATTAGAGGGCACTGGTACTTAAGGAGCCGGAGGTAACATAGGGGTAAAACGGTAATTTGACACAGCTGTAGTTACGAACACTCGTGAAGGATTGGCTTACCGATATAGGTTTATATCCGTGGACACAAAAATGTTCTACAGTGAGAAGAGTTCAGCTGTGGGTCTTTAGTGGAATGACCCATAGTTAATGAATATTGGTTCACCGGATTAATTTAATCAATTAACCTCATATCATTGGAGCTTCTGATCTTTAGGTTCATTAGGACCCCTGCTAGCTCGTAAAGAGTAATTAGGAACAATTATATCTTGATAGATTTTGAATAGTCAAATTCATATTGAGAATTAAGTTAATTGTATGAGATACAAATTAAATTAATACAATGTATAGTGATGCATTAAAATATAAAGTCTAATTTGAGTTAAACTTTGTTAAATTGAGAGATTAATATATTTGAAAGAGTTCAAATATATGTCTAATTAAATATATGGTATTTAATTAGAATATGAATTAATCAATTATTCAATTTAGTTTAAATTAAATGAGATTTGATTAAACTATAGTCTATGACGGAATTATTAGAATATGATTCTAATGAGTAATTAATTAATTATGGGTGGTATATTAATTATGAAATTAATTAATTATTGGAATTAATTAATTGATTAGTTTAATTGAATTAATAAAATGTGATGTAATTAAGTTAATTAAACTATATATTATGTGAGCAAATTACATTTAAATAAGATTTAAATGTGCATGAGATTAATTAATTTATTTAATCAATTAATTAATTGATCTTGATCTAACGGTCAAGATTGTTTCCTAACCTCACATTAGGGTTTCCTCTCTTATAAAAGGAATGGTTATGAGAACTCTAACCCTAAGGTCTCATTCTAGCTCCCTCTCATATTCTCTCAACCCAATAACTCTAGAGAGAATTTTTCTCTCTAAGAGTTTTTCCCATTCAAGATTAGGTAGTCCCACAACTACGTTCCTAATCTCAAAGAAAAGTATCAAATATCACTTTCATTGACGCTTTTTAGAAGTCAATTGAAGTGGTATCAATAAAACTAAAGCATCAATATTACTGTTTTCATTGACGCTTATAGGATGTCAACGAAGATGTCGTTGTTAACGTTTATAGGCCATCAACAAAGACATTGTTGACATGTTTTATCCGTCAATGATATTTATAAAGCATCAACATAGACACATTTGTTGACGTTTACTAGCCATCAACAAATCGTATTATTGACACGTTTTATTCGCCAATTTTATCCATAAAGCGTCAATGTTGTCATATTTATTGATATTTATAAAACGTCAATATAAACTTATGTTGACATTTTTTTCAATGTCAATTATAGGATCGAAAAATGTCAATATATATATTTATTGACGCTTATGAGCTATCAATATATCATTTTGTTGACGTTTAGTAGCCGTCAAGTTACTGTATTAAGTTGTCAAATTTTGTATTTTCATTGACGGTTAATATATGTCCATTATGATGTTTGTTATGATGTTTTTTGACCGTCAACGATACATATTTGGCAAAAAAAAAAAAAAAACCTCACGTTGGTTTTTGCCCCTGCATTGCGACATGCATTTACACAATAGTAGCTAACTACCAATTGTAATACCTCCAAAATTCAACATAATATAGACTGTATTTCTAAATTTTACCCTATAACCAAGTTTGACTTACCAAAAATCCGACAGCATAACGACATAATGATAACTAACAAAAAAATTTCTGGTAAATGAAAAAACAGAAATATGCACTTCTAAACCCAGAACACAACCTTCACTTCACTTGACAATAACATAACATGTTCAATACATTAGATGAAAGTAACACCAAAACTCAAGTATTCATAACAGATTTCATTAACGAAAAAGTTATCTAAGAACACAACTTAAGTAAGTCATAATAGTAATTTTATCAAACTAAGAACATATCACAGTGTCAAACAGGTTGTCTAAAAAATGAATAAAAAAAAACTAGGTATAACATTAGAAAACAATCATCACATGTATTGTGCTACATATTCACATTATTCAACTCTTATCTCATCGAATTCTGATTGGCTAAACGCATTTCCTCTCGTCAACTGCAAACAATAAAAAATATAAGTAAACATACTACATTACAAAAATTATAATAAATATAAAAAGATAAGTTGAGTACAAGGCTAAATCGATTAGTACCACATCTGTAATCACTCATTAGTACAACCATCTACAAGCAATTTCTTCAACTTTTTCAGATCATCTTCATAATTTTTCTGTGCAGCTTCAACCATCTCAACAACATTATCATCAGACTTATCCTCAGACATTTGTTTATAAGTATTATAATCTAAAGTTGGCTCTAAATTTCTTCTTGAATGACTTGCTACGGTTTCTCCGTGCCAAATCCAATTACTATGTCTTTGGTCAATACCATATGCAAACAAATGATTTCTCACCTCATTAGTACTGAGATTCTTATAGTTCACATACTTAACACATGGACATCTTATAGAAGTTTTACCATTTGCATGTCCCTGTGCAAACTCAATAAAAATCTCAACACCTTCTTCATACTCCTTTGATAATCTATCTTTCGACATCCATGATTTATCCATTATGTTATAACCTAATCAAATAAAGTTAATGAACAAGTAATTTTCTATTCATATAAATAAAATAGACAAATACAAAACACATAGCAAAACCTAACAATTAAAAAAAAAAAACTTATAGAAGAACTCAAAAACTAAACTAAACGAAATCATCTAAACTCAAAACGATCACTTAGTGTAATGCCCCAGGATTTAGAACTATCCTAACAATATTACTATCTCCTAAACCAAACTAACCGAATGCACTGAAAATTCCGGCAACATAACGATGTACGTAGGACTAAACCAAAATTTTTCCTTAACCTGTTAAGCATAAAACACACTTCTATAACTCAGACAATCCACAACTACACACCACAACACCACAAACGATACACAACAGAACTTCTTCCACAAACTAGTGAGTCAGATCTCACATTCTCATTTAGCAACAATCAAGCAACAGAAACACCACATACTAGTTAAAGGTTTATTACACAATTACTAGAATAATAACTTTATTAAACCAAAGGAATTGAAGCTTCAGATGAAGCTAAGCATATTCTTTTTCCTCTATTAATTGCAATAACTCATTCAAGTCAAAGAAACATCACAAATATGGAGCATCTTTGATACTTAAGCTAATAAAGCTAATCAATCTTCAAAATCTCTCCAAAGTTATGCATTCATTCTTGAAAAAAAAAAGAAAAACAAACAATGTATATCTCAAACTCCAACAAACAACTAAACTTACATATTCAAAGTTATACAGACAAAAACTAAACGAAATAATCTAAACTCAAAATGATAACTTAGTGTAACGCCCCAAGATTTTAGAACTATCCTAGTGACATTACTATCTCCTAAATCGAACTAACCGAATGCACCAAAAAAATAAATTTTATCAAAACTCACGGCAAAACAAATAAACATAACAACTAAATTTAACTAACTTTTCAAAACTAATGAATATAGCATAATCAAAACTTAACTAAGTTATCAAAAATTTGAAACATAACAACTAAATTTAACTAAAACTTTTCAAAATTTATGAACAACTATAACTTAACAAAAACATAAACATAACATAAAAACTAAACCTGCTAAATTTATGAACATAACAACTAAAGTTATGAAAACAAATCAAATAACTCAAAAATTAAATTTGTCAAAAGATAAGTTAGTGAAAAACCAACATGTAAATCAACTTCCATATTTTTCTACATCTCTTTTCACTCATGTACCCTTGTACTAAAAAAAATAAAGTAGTATCAAGAAAAGTTTGACTTTTTTCCAATGCTATTTTAAAGTAGTGTTGATAGAAGTAACTTATCACGACGCTACTTTTAATGTATGGGAGAAACCAAAATAAATTTTGTCAAAACTCACGACAAAACAAATAAACATAACGACAATATTTAACTAACATTTCAAAACTAATGAATATAGCATAATCAAAACTTAACTAAATTATCAAAATTTTAAATATAACAACTAAATTTAACTAAAACTTTTCAAAATCTATGATCAACTATAACTTAACAAAAACATAAACATAACATAAAAACTAAACATGCTAAATTTCTGAACATGACAACTAAAATTATGAAAACCTCTTATTCCAACTGCAAATCAATGGAATTGAACTCACCTGAGCAAAAGATTATTTCTGGTCAATAAAAACCTGGTATTGTAATGAATTGATGAAGGAATAAATACCCCTTTTCATACAACAATGGTTGATCATATACTGCTTCACAGGGATCTAGATGCATCAATCTGAATAATAATAGCAGTCAACAACATATTTTAAAGGTTTACTAATATAAATCTACTACCACAGAAAGGGTAGGGAGAAAATGCAGAGGTGCCTATTACTTTTTTCTGATAAGAACAGTAGATCCACAAATTAAACTAACCTCCCTAGATGATGAGAGAAGCATCCGGTCCAAACATGATCTGTAAGATCAAGAATCTGGAGATGAAAAAAAATTAGTACAAAAGAGCCAACTTTCTATAAAGCTACAGTTTCTTCTTAAAAGAAGTCTATTAAAAAACAAGATAGTTCAACATTTCTTGGATGATGGATAGTGATGTCAATCCAAATATTCAACTTCTTGTGGAGTCGAAGTTCAAAAGTAAAACTAAATTGATTTGGATCAATGGGGTAAACAAACTTATCTCAGAAATATGGTTTGAAAGAAATGAAAGGCTATCTGATATACTAAGTAGGATGAGAGAGTTGATTAGCAAAACACAAAACGTCCTCTTGGTGTTCTTTATCTTCTCTTTTTGCAAATTTGCTTTATAGGATATCTTGTGTAATTGGCGATCATTATTGTAATTTTCCTTCTCTTGTGGGGGGTAATGTTATAACTTCTAATAGAGATTCCTGTAACCTTTTTGGACTTTGGATTTTCTAATTGTATAGGGTTCCCTTTTATACTCATAAAGGGAGAACCATACTGATAGAACACAAGAGCAAACTAGGAAAGAAAAAT
The DNA here is from genome assembly GCA_036850905.1 of Luffa acutangula. NCBI lineage: Eukaryota > Viridiplantae > Streptophyta > Magnoliopsida > Cucurbitales > Cucurbitaceae > Luffa > Luffa acutangula. The sequence continues at coordinate 26,357,328 of CM072088.1, read as the reverse complement.
AACTAAAGAACATAAAATATATGTGGGAGAAAAATAATAAATTTTGACAGCGAACGTTCAACTTTTTGAAGTAATACATATTTAAGCAAATATCTTACACTAAACATATTTTTTATGTGAAAAACATTAAGACTAAGAAAATATTCAAATGTACATGTAGCCTCAACATCCTTTAAGGAAATAAAAGAGAATAAATCAAATAGTGGGTAATCCAAATACCAAATCGAATAAGCATGAGTCATGATCTAGAACAATTTCGATATCTAAAACTACATGTGCGTAAAGCTAAAAAGTGAAGAAATCGAGTGGGTCGAGGGTGAACCTACCAAAAGGGGCTGAACTTACCAAAAGTCTAAAATGGTGGGCTGAACCGCAGTGCTTATGCGAGCTAAAAGATGGGTTGAACAGTAGTGTTGGGGCGAGTTGAACGGGAGGCTGAACGGAGGCTAAAAGGCGGCTGAACTGCGGCTGATCAGGGCACTGCGAATACGACGAACAGGGCACTGAACTACGACGTGCGAAGCAAACGAAACTACGGCGTGCAAAGTGGACAAAACTACAGCGTCGAACGGCGACTGAACGGTGTCTGAATTGCAGCTACCGACGTGCGAAGAGGAAGAACAGGGAGCTACAAAGACGAATAGGGCGCTGCGAAGACGATGAAAAATGGCGTGTGGAGCAGACCGGCGTGCGAAGACAAAAAAATGGTCGGGGGGGATTGCGAAGACGAAGGCGTTGGGGAGAGGGAGAAAGATTGAATTCTTAGGGTTTTTTTTTTATTTTTTTTTCTTTTATTTCTCTTAATCCATTCAAATAAACATAATAACTTAAATGAGAATTATGGGTTCTTTTTTTTCCAACTAAATCTCTTTTCTAATTAAAAACCAAATTTAAACTCCTAAAATCACTTGAGCAATTTAAACTTAAATCCAAAATCCCAAAAAAGAATAAATTTTTTGACGTTTAATACCCGTCACGAAACCCTCATTAATATTGACGTTTATTGCGCGTCAATATAGTAATGTTTATTGATGCTTATTAGCCATTAATGATTGCGGTTTTTATTGACGGCTGATAAGCGTCAATAAAAAACCTTCAACTAAACCTTTTTCATTGATGTCTTTTGTCTGTCAACTATGTGAAAAGGCAGAGTTGGACGAAAATCTACGTAAAGTACGTTTTAATCACATTTATTGACGCTTTTTATCCGTCAACATAAACCATATCATTTATTGATACCATAAAACCATCAATATATCTATTTAATTATTATTAATTTATTTTAAAGTACAAAAATTATGTTTATTGACGTTTTTTTTACACAAGCGTCAATAAACGTAAAAAACCAAGCATCAATAAAGGCCAAATTTGTAGTAGTGGTTTTTCATCGCTTAATTTTTTGCCAATGTATTGGTATTTTTTAGAACAAAATTAATTTACGAACGGTCCAATTGCTTCCGCTATAACAAAATTGGGAATTTCAATCCTTCAATTGAAAAAAATTAACTTGAATTGAGCATGAAATTACTTTAGTTTAACAAATATAAGAGTTATATTTATATAAGTAATTAACATGTTTAATTAACTTTCATGATATATTAATATAAATGTTATGTTAATGTATGAAAATGGTAATGCTTAATTTTAATTTGCTTGTATAAATCATTTAAGAGTTAGGTTTATTAAAAGGAAATTAAATTGCGTTGAGCATGACATTACCTTAGATTAATATAATTGTTATATTTTTTGTATGTCATGTATGCTAATGTATGGTTTTATAAATTAATTAGAATTTGATTGTTAATTTATTCACCATAGTAGTATGTTATATGGTTAATTCATTAAAATTTATAATAGTTATAAAATTAATGAATAGAAACCGTTAACCTATAACAAAGAATTGCATGCAAACATAGGATCTTAGGATAAATGAATTAATTTTAAAATGTTTAAAATTAATTAGACCTAAGATCACATTTCTAATAGGATTAGAATTATTCTTACTCAGAATTAAAATTAGTTTTAATTGACTAAGTAGGAAAAACATTACTATGATTATAAGGGAACTCCACCGGTTAAGTTCTGTCTAAGGCTGGGGGTATTTAAGTTGATAGTTTATGGAACACCTCCTACTTGGGAACTGACCCGGAATACCGGAGTTGAATTAATCATAGCTAAATGTTAGCATGCAATGTCATTAGGTTTATTAAAAGAATTTAATACACCTAGATCTTTAGGGTAATGATTTTACATTACTATGGTTATAAGGGAACTCTCTCGGTGAAGTTCTGTCTAAGGCTGGAGGTACTTAAGATGACGGTTTACGGAACACCTCCTACCTGGGAACTAACCTGAACCTTGAGTTGAATTAGCCATAGTCATGTTATCATGCAATATTGCTAGGTTTATTAAAAGAGTTAATTCACCTGGAACGTTGCAATTAAATCCTCACCATAAGAGTTATAATAGGATTAGACTTAGATAGATTGACTTAGCCGAATTTATCTAAGTTAAATAACCCTAAATAAACTGTAGGACATTTTTAGTGGGAGGAAAATTACAAAACGAGATTTAAATCAAGTTTTGCTCCTTCGTCCCTATATTTAAAACGTGAGATTCATGTTCGGCTTCGTGTCGCCCTGGGCGCGACCTCCCTTCAAAAAGTGTTTGCATGGGTCAATATCAGGGTGAATGGGGAAAGTGTCTATAGTAAGTGGGAGCGGGACACGTGTCAACGTATCCCTCGGTCTCCAACCCTAGGTCACACCGTGAGATTCTTATGATTCGCCTGCGTGTCGTCCTGGAGCGACCATCCCTTTGGAGGGTCTGATCATAGGATTCGGAACACCGTGAACTCCTGAATATGATAGGGTTACTTAGGCTAATCACCAACAGTTGTCTTTTCCTTCGATAGCCTGTTGGTGCGTGCCTCTGAGATCTGAAAGTGGGAGGGTTACACTTACGGGGATGAGTTAAATGTGTTAACCAATCTTTGGTCGAACAACGGTAACTAAATGCTAACGGAATATAAGTTATTCTGATGTTAGAGTTTGGTTGAGATTGTCTCAATTCAGAGGAGTAACTGACCACCCTTCGGTGGCTGTTGTTCTAAACCTTTGAAGTATTGTTGCAAAAACTAAATCAATAGTTTTATAGGGTTTCTTTGATTGCTTATTTGTTTTTTGGAGAATTTGATTGGATTATTTGTAATGGGTTAGTGCAATTAATAATACAAGTAACTTGTTACTTCAGCAATTATATAATAACTTTATGTGTATTGTCTTATGTCATTTTATAAATAACGGTAATACAACAACCTTAAACAACAAATTGTGGTAAATAAGTCTAGTATTATTCTTAACTGAGGAATGTCCTCATGCCCCATATGTTTAATTCATTAAGAATTGTTCTTGGTGAATATGACATAGAACCCTACTTAGCAAAAAGAGAACTTGTTCAAGACCGTAATTTTCATTTATTTGTCTTGAAAACGTGATTAGTGAAGAATAGTGATTCTCCCTGAATACTTGATTCATGGGCCACAAATCACGTGTGTTCTTCTTTTAAAGGAATAAGTTCCTGGCAACAACTTGCTGCTTGTGTAATAACTCTCAAAGTTAGAATTAGAGAGGTTATTTTGGCTATGGCAGTGAGAAACATTAAGTTATTTTTCTCAGTTGGAGAAAATACATATCATTAGATAATATTTATGTAATTCCTAAGATCAAAAGAAATTTGATTTCTATGTCTTATTTGCTGAAACAATGTTACTCTTTACCTTTCTCTACTAACGCAGTTTTATTTCAAGAAAGGGAGTTAACATTTGTTTAACTTTACTGGAAAGTAACCTAAATGTTTTAAGACTAACCAAGAGTAAAGCAGTCATGAACACTAGGTTGTTTTAGACTGCTATTACTCAATGTGAAAAAAGGTAAAGGATTTCTCCTAAAGGAAAATACCTTTCTTTGGTTTTTAGGTAGACCATATTAATCTCAACTTGATTGGGAGATTGGTCAAGAGTGAACTTCTAAGCGAGTTAGAAGATGACTCTCTACTACCTTGCAAGTCATGCCTTATGGGCAATATGTCTGATAGGTCTTTTACTAGAAAAGATCTAAGAGCCAAAGAGCCCTTGGAGCTTGTACATTTGGATCTTTGTGGTTCAAAATGTTAAAGCAGTGAGAGGGCATGAATCATCTCTTTTGGATGATTTTTCAAAGGTACGAGTATCTTTACCTAATGCAACTTAAGTCTGAATCTCTTGAGATATTTGAAGGGGCTTAGGACTGAAGTTGAAAACTTGTTAGGTGAGATGATAAAAACACTTCGATCTGATCAAAGTGTTGAGTATAGGGATTTGAGATTCCAGGACTATTTGATATTACATGGGATCACACCCTAATTCTCATTTAGGAGAAATAGAACCCTATTGGATATGGTTCATTCCATGTTGAGCTATGCTCAATTGTCTGGCTCGTTTTGGGGTCATGCAGTGTTGACTACATTGCATACTGCAGTAGGCAACCCCAAAGGAAACAAGAAGTGGATACTTCTTCAATTCACAAGAGAATAAAGAATTTGTATCAAAAAATGCTAAATTCTCTGAAGATGTCCACGTCAAAAATCATAAACCACAGAGTAAATTCAGTTTAAGTAAGTTAACTAATGAAGCTACAGTAACATCCACAAGAGTTGTTGATGAGGCTGGCTGTTCAACAAGAGTTGTTGATGGACTAGTACATCTGGTCAGACACATCCATCTCAATAGTTGAGAGTGCCTCGATGTAGTGGGAGGGTTGTTTTATAACTTAAACGTTACATGGGCTTGATTGAAGCCTAGGTCATCATACCTGATGATGGTATAGAAGATTCATTGTCTTTTAGAAAGAAAATGAATGATGTTGACAACGATCAGAGGATTAAAGCCATAGACCTAGAAATGAAGTCTTTTGTATTTCACTTCCATCTGGGATCTTGTAGATCTGCTTGATGGGTAACAGCTATTAGTTACAAGTGGATTTACAAGAGGAAACGAGACATTCATGTGTTAACCAGAAGGGTTCATACAACAAGATAAAAAGCAAAATGGTTTGCAAGCTTAAATGATCCATTCATGGATTGACCTAAGCATTTCGATCTTGAAATATAAGATTTGATATAGTGACCAAATAGTTTGGCTTTAATCAGAACATTGATGAGTCTTGTCTTTACAAGTAATCATCAATAGTTCAGTAGCTTACTTAGTGTTGTATATGATTGATATCATAATCATTGTGAATGATGTAGGTTATCTTACTGACATTAAAAGAGGCTAGTAGCTCATTTCCAAATGAAAATCTGGGAAAAGTTGAGTTGGCCTTGTCTCAAGTGTCTTATATCTACAAGATGTTAGTTAGATATAAGATGCAGAATTCCAAGAAGGGTTCACTACCTTTTAGGCATGGAATTCTTTTGTCGAAGGAACTGTGTCCTGAGACACCTCAAAATGTTGAGGACTTGAGACATAAGCCCTATGCAGTAGGGATTGTCGGTAAGTATCAATCAAATCCAAGAATTGATTTCTGGAGAGCCGTTAAGTACATCCTCCAGTACCTTAGGAGAACGAGGGTCTATATGCTCGTGTATGGCACTGAGGATTGGATCCTTACACGATACACTGACATGGATTTTCAAACTGATAAAGATTTGAGGAAATCTACATCAGTATTTGTGTTCACTCTTAACAGAGGAGATATAGTATGACATAGTTGCAGCCTGAACGATATAGGCCGATAAGCAGTTGCTTATGAAGCAGCAATAGAGACTGTATGACTTAGGAAGTTCAAACCTATTTTGGAAGGTGTTCAAAATATGAACTTGCCTATTGCAAGACAAGCAAGAACATTAAATCTAAAGATGTATTGTTGATTCATTCACGAAGGCTCTCTCGGCTAAAGTGTGTGAGAGTCATCTAGAAGGTCCAGGTCTACGAGTTATGTACAAAGATGTAATATAGGGCAACTGGGAGAAGTGTAATGAGTATACTGATACCATTATGTAATGGTTATAGTGATGCCCTAGTTTATTGTATCTGTACATTGTTTATATTTTATACATGTATATAAATCCGCTGCTCTATAGATTATTGTACATCTCACTAAACTAGAGTTTTAGTTGAAGTGGGAGTTTGTTGGGTTTTATGCCCTAAAACTCGTAGATAGTTGTTGGGCTCCTAGAGTGAGTAGAAATATGGTATAAAAAGACTCTAGAACTCTGTGCAAGTATACACAGTCCGCAGCAATTAATAAGTATTATCAATCCAAGGCCTGAATTAGCTTCCACTTTATCTATTTTATACAACTCTTTAATGGTTTCAAAGATAGTAAAAATAATTAGTTTTTATAGGAATAATGTTGAAGCAAAGTAAATGAAAGAACAGAAAATAATCAAATAGGCAGACCGATTAGAAACCGGCGCTGGTTAGGTTTTAGTAATTGTTTAAAAAGATGCTCTAGCAATATTATTGATCATGCAAAACTCTCGCAGTATTATTAGCAGATTTCTCCCGGAACTCCGAATCTTTTGGAATGTGTTTCAACCCCAATGAAGTACTACCGATCAAGCACTAGGCAACTGGCTATCCCTAGCTCAGTCACTGGCGTTCACCAATACACAATGATCGTAGTGTGATTAATCGCCACACACTCTCTAAATCATCCCTGAAACTAGAGAGAGGTATTCATACCGGCTGGCCAGGCGGGCATAAAATAGAAATGAACTCAACAATTAATCAAGATGCATTAATCAATATTTATTACTAGAAATGAAGCACAACAATCACATTGTTCCTAACCAACGCCTAAACTACTTAGTTCATAATATGCATGGAGATGCACGCTACAATCTGAGTAGGCATGCCCATAATTACAAGATAATAAAAGGAAACGTTAATCTCCTCGATCGGCTTGCAATGATGGTCTTCTAGGTGGTCTCCAATCTCTCCTCACTATTCGGCTCCCAAAGGTGGAAGTAACTTTCCAAGAATGGAATGTTTTCTCCCAAAAGTGGAATGACTTTGACTTAGGCGGCTACTCCCTTTTATAGAAGGATAGGAGGCTTGACTTAGGTCAACCTGGACACGTGTAGGGCTCTCCTTACTCCTTTATCACGAGAATAACTCAACAAAATTCGGTCTATCAACTTCGCTAACGAACTGTGACGTGGCAGTTTTGCTCCCAGTTTTGCTGCAGCACAGAATTTGCTCCCTCCAGTCGCCCAGCAGCATAATCTGCACAAAATAATTTCCAAGGCTTTCATTCTTCAAAAGGGGTTAAAATATATAATATATATCTAAAACCAACCCTATTAAGCACGAAAGACACACAAATCCCTATAGAAATGAGGCCTAAACAACTACCTTTTGGGCAGTTATCACACCCCCAAACTTGAACTATTGCGCGTCCCGAGCAATACTAACCAACCTTCCCTTAAGAATTGAAAGCATTAGACAAAGAAATAGCTTAATCAAAACAGACAATCCAACACTGCCTTTAACCTTTACCTGAGCACTCTGCAAAACCAAGCTCTGCTGCAGCAAAATGATTCCTCCGACATGGACAAATAATCACCACTTTTAACTCAGTTCTAAGAACTTGCCACAGCCTAGCTCTATTATGAGGCATTCGGAACACATTTTCAAGGGGTTTATATTTTTTGCTTTTTATCCTTAAAGCAGCCTTACAGTCATAAGCTCTTAAGCATGGGATGACCCCTTGCCTCAAACTCATCACCAACTTGGCTAAATACTCTTTATGAAGCTCGCAAATCCTTAGTTATTCTATCTCTTGTCCCTCAGAATGACAACATTTTATGATGAAGCTCACCTAAGTTCTGGGAGACAGAAAAACTGCTGGATCATCATTCATCCTTCAAAACTTTTGCTCTATGAATTTTCTCAGCAAAATCAATCAATTTTTTTCAGCAAATAAATTTTTTTTCTCATTTTTCACGTTTCCTAGGTCATCTTTTGACGCGAAGACAAACTGTGGGTATCACAAATGTCCCTGGTTACTCAATAACCTAACAAATTTTTACTTGAAGGAGAGGAATGCTCGAGCAAAACAATTGGAGTAGCAAAAAGTCTCCCAAACTTGAATTATTCATTGTCCCCAATGAATCATCAATTTTGCAATTTATACCCCCAAACTTAAATTTTTCTATCTGAATTTTCAATCTAAGCGTGGGACTAGAACTAAGCGTAAAGTGGATCATAAAAGTCAACATTACCTCCAGAATCTTCTTTGCCGCAGCAACAGTCTAGGCTAGAAGAAATGCTCAAGCAAAAGGTTTCTGGAGATCAGAATACCTTGATCTAATTAAGCTTAACCAGTCCAAGCTTCAAAAATTCAGATGAAAAGTAGTTAAGTTAGAGTTACTCAGTGCTCATAGAACAGAAACAACTTCGGAAATTTCATTAAAACATGAAAAAGAAATTACATAAGCAGAGATATTTTTTTAGAAACAGAAAAATAAAAAAGAAGCAAACATATCATCAACAGAAAAGGAGATTAGAAAATGCGCGAGCAAACAAAAATTCAAGAATAAAAATTATGCTCGCTCAAGGCCACTTCATCCTTCAGTCCTCTTGGCCCTGTTCATTCTCATCATGCTCAAGCAAAAGCCTGCCTTTCAGCAAACTCCTGCCTACTGGCTGAAAGTGCAAGTTGTTCTAAAATCGTGTTGATGCCGTAGACAAGTCCACCTTGACGTACCTCCTGCATACGCTGGAGCCGTGCCAAATTAGGCGTGTCGATGATCCCCTTGTCAAACAAAATAACATCTCCTTCATCCTCTGGAACCCCTGCTCTCTTGCAAAGCATCGTGATCGTGTTCGGAAAAAACAGATTCCCCACTTTCTTTTTCCAACATCCAGAAATTTCATTAACAATGATCTTCCCTACGTCAACACTGAGAGACCGCAAGATTGCAAAAGCTAGAAGAACCCGTTCCCTGGAGATTGTCGAGTCATGTGTCGTTGGAAGCATCCACTGTCTGATAAATCCCATCCACGTGTTCGCTTCCCTTTTCAAATAAGCCGATTGGAATGTCCTCTTCTCAGTATTGGACAACTGCCACTGTGCCCCTTCAATACCTACCTCCCTCACAACCTCACTTAGTTGCTCATTAGATGGCGCTACAGCCATCTCATTATATGCCGCATGGGGGAAATTCTGAAGGTTATACAGTGCGTTGATAGCACTAGGACTCCAGTCTACCTCGACTCCTCGAACAATCACCTGGAAACCATCTTCTTTGTCAATGTTAGCATAAAATTCGCGCACCACCTGCTCGTTTACAGACTCAGGCTTCGCACAAAACAACTCCCAGCCGTGGTCTGCAATACCGGTCTTCAGAAAATGCGGAAGATCACCGCTGAATCCTCTCTCAAATAAAAAATCTCTTCTCAGAAGCTCAGCGTTTTTTGCTCTGGCAAAATTGTTGACGAAGCGATCATACGACAATTGTGGCTCTTCTATTTCATCGCGTTCCTCCGATGCTTCAGCAACATTTTTGCCCTTTTCCACCCTGCGCTTGAGCAACTGCTCTTCCACAGCTTCCTTCTCTGCGTTTTCTCTTTCTTTTTCCTCAGCTTCTTTTTTCTCTCGTTCCTCTCGCTCTGCCTTTTCTTTCTCAGAATCCGACGACGATGGTGATGGGGTATCAGTCCGAATCACCTGAACGCACCCAGCCTTCCGCTTAATGCGGCGACGTTTAAGAGGTTTGGGCATGATGACCTCAACACGAGCCTCCTGAACTGGCTCTCCTTCAGTCACAACCTCTACTTCTTGAACCTCATCAGCCTGGTTTTCTTGATTCCCTTCAGCATTCTTTTCTTGAACTCCTTCCGTATCTGGAACTATCATTTCTACCTCTTCTGGATTTGGCACCTCAGACTCTCTCTGATGTCCTTCTTCTAATGAGACAGCAACATCCTCTGTTGCCTCTTGGATAGGTTCTTGATCTTCATTCCTCTGCTGCCTCCTTCGCCTTTTGGCTTCCCTCTCTTCTAGTGTTCTTTTCTTCTTTGTTTTTGCTTTCGGTATCTCAGGATTAACTGGTACTTCTTCCTCTTCATTATCTCTCTCTCTATTTGCTCTCGTCTTTGCCATGGAAGACTCAGGGTTTTCACAGAGAAAAGCAACGAAGGAAGAAGAAGAAATTCGAATAGCAAAGGGATTCAATGCGAAGGGGAAAGTTAAAATAACTTACCATCGTCTGTGAATAAATAAAGCCTCAGCAAAATCAAATCCCAACTGAAAAGATTTGTCACATTAAATTATATTACCGTTTAATCGCATGCAACCTAAAAATTTGAAACCAGCAACGGTAAAATCATGGATACAAATCACCCATAGTAAATATTCATGCACTGTCCAACTTCAAAGCCCTTGGATCATCTCCATGTGACACGTCGCTCCACCAGATGACTCCATGCAATTTATCTGCCCACAGAAAATTCAAAAATCCAAACGGTAAAAAGTAATTAATCTTCAACAAACCCCTTCCTATTCGGACGATTTGCTTCAGCCATAACTTTGCCGCAACAACCTTCTAACCTAAAGAATCTTGGATACGGAATTCGAATTTCAAAACAGGAAAATCAAATCTTTTAAATTCAAATTTAAATTTAACCGATCAAATCAAATCTAATCCTTTCTTTTTATTTTAGAAGTCGAATTAATTAGAGATAATCTTTATTAAACCGATTCTAAATAGAATTAAAATAACCGAAAATAAAATCTAAAATCTAAAATCTAATTAATTAAAAGATAATTCAAAGAAAATTTAAATAAATAAACCGAAAATAAAATCCAACAAAATCAAATAAAATTCAAAGCAGAATAGATAAAATCTAAACTACAAAAAATAAAATATTCAAAACTAAAATCTACTTAAAATAAATCATGCAAAATTTAAACAAACCAAATCTAAAATACTTGAAATTAAAAACAAATCGAATCAGCAAGAAAATAAAAACAAACACTGGGAGCTCAAAGTATTGCTTTGTAAAATGCTCCCGCAAACATTTTGCTCTCTCAATCATCAACCAATTTTAGGGAAGGATATTTCGACTGAAACTCCTCACCCCAATAATGTTTCACACGCTGTCCATTCACCTTGAACACTCTCCCATCTTTTTCATCCTGCAAAGTAATTGCTCCATGGGGGAAAACTTCAATCACAATAAATGGTCCTGACCATTTAGATTTTAATTTCCCAGGAAACAATTTTAATCTAGAATTATAAAGCAAAACTTTCTGACATTTGACAAACTCTTTAGATTTAATTTTCTTGTCATGCCATAGCTTAGTCTTTTCTTTCTACATTTTCGAATTTTCATAAGAAAATTGGCGAAATTCCTCCAGTTCATTAAGCTGCAGCATTCTTATTGCTCCTGCACGACTCAGATCAAAATTTAACTTTTTCAAAGCCCAAAATGTTTTATGCTCCAGCTCTAATGGTAAATGACAAGCTTTCCCATATACTAACCTATAGGGAGACATACCTAGAGGAGTCTTATAGGCTGTCCTATAAGCCCAAAGAGCCTCATCGAACCTAAAAGACCAATCCTTTCTAGATGGATGGACTACTTTCTCTAGAATTGATTTAATTTCCCTATTACTAATTTCAGCTTGACCGTTTGCTTGTGGATGATAAGGGGTAGCTATCCTATGCTTAATCCCATACTTAGCTAAAAGCTTAGTTAAGATATTATTAACAAAATGTGTACCCTCATCACTCTGATGGCATGCGATGGCCTCCACCCATTTGGACACGTAAATCAACTGCCAATAAGATAAAAACATTGCCATTAGAAGGGGGAAATGGCCCCATAAAATCAATACCCCATACATCGAATAATTCAACTTCTAAAATGTAAGTAAGAGGCATTTCATCTCTAGGCCCTAAGTTTCCTCTCCTTTGGCAAGCGTCACACTGCTTGTAAAACCAATGGGCATCCTTGAATAAGGTAGGCCAGAAGAATCCACAATGCAAAATCCTCATAGCTGTCCTCTGACCGCTGAAATGACCTCCATACGACGAAGAGTGACATTGCTCCAGGATTTCCTTTGCTTCATCACCTGAAACACACCTACGAATAATACCATCAGAGCATTGCTTATACATAAATGGCTCATCCCAATAGAAAAATTTTGCATCATGCTTAAACTTTTTCTTCTGCCTCCAATCCATGTCAATAGGAGTGACTCCCTTTACCAAAAAGTTGGCAATGTCAGCATACCAAGGGACATCCCTGACTACCTTTACCTCAACAGCAAAAAGCTGTTCATCCGGAAAAGCATCTGAAATGGCAGATTGCTTCAGCAAAGATGATGATGGATCAAGACGAGACAAATGATCTGCAATGACATTCTCTGATCCCTTCTTATCCTTTATCTCCAAGTCGAACTCCTGCAATAGTAAAACCCAACGAATTAGTCTAGGCTTTGCATCTTTCTTAGTCATTAAATACCTTCTTGTTGCATGATCCGTGAACACCGTGACTTTGGATCCAACCAAATATGGCCAGAATTTCTCAAAAGCAAACACAACAGCTAACAACTCCTTTTCAGTAGTTGCATAGTTGACTTGTGCCTCATTTAAAACCCTGCTTGCATAATATATAGGATGGATAAATTTGCCCTGCTTTTGCCCCAGCATAGCACCTACCGCAGCATCACTCGCATCACACATTACCTCAAATGGTAAATTCCAATTAGGTGCACAAAGAATGGGTGCTGAGATTAAAGCAGCTTTTAATGTTTCGAAAGCCTTCCTACAATCTGCATTAAAGTCAAAAACATGATCAGTACACAATAAGTTACAAAGAGGTTTACTAATTTTGGAAAAGTCCTTTATAAACCTCCTATAAATCCCAGCATGACCTAGAAAACTCCAAATTCCCTTCACTGAATTCGGTGGCTCTAATCTTTCAATCACCTCTATTTTTGCTCTATCAACTTCTAGACCATTCTTAGAAATCTTATGACCTAACACTATGCCCTCCTTCACCATGAAGTGACATTTTTCCCAATTAAGAACTAGATGGGTATCCTAACATCTTTTTAACACCTTACCTAAATTATCCAAACAATTCTGAAAAGACCCTCCAAAAACTGAAAAAATCGTCCATAAATACCTCAACAGTGGACTCAATCATATCAGAAAAAATTGCTAACATACACCGCTGAAATGTTGCTGGAGCATTGCAAAGGCCAAAAGGCATTCGCCTAAAAGCAAACGTCCCATAAGGGCAGGTGAAAGTGGTTTTTTCCTGATCCTCAGGAGCAATAGTAATCTGGTTATACCCAGAATAACCATCTAAGAAACAGTAGTAGGCCTGACCAGCCAATCTATCCAACATCTGGTCAATAAATGGTAGAGGGAAATGGTCCTTACGGGTAGCTTTATTAAGCCTCCTGTAATCCATGCAAACTCTCCAGCCAGTTACTGTCCTGGTTGGGATCAACTCATTGTCTTTATTGCTCACCGCAGTGACACCTCCTTTCTTAGGAACACATTGGACAGGCTCACCCAATTGCTGTCGGCAATTGGATAAATGATCCCCGCATCCAACCATTTAATCACCTCCTTTTTAACAACCTCTTTCATTGCAGGGTTAAGCCTCCTTTGTTGCTCAATACTCCTAAAGGATCCCTCCTCTAGAGTGATTTTGTGCATACAAAAAGATCGGCTAATACCCTGAATGTCAGCCAATGTCCAACCAATAGCCTTGCGGTATTGTTGCAGCAATTTTATTAAAGCCTCTTCATGCTCCGACATTAAATCTGATGCAACAATAATGGGCAACGTCTCACCTTCCCCAAGATACATATACTTTAGATGATCCGGTAAGGGCTTCAAATCTAAAGTAGGTGCTTCAATCAGGGATGGCTTAATAGGAGGAGCCTTCCTTTGATCTAAATCTAAAGACTAAAAAACATCCTCACACCTAAACAATTCTTTTTCATTTTTTCTTTCTAAAGAATACACTTCTAAATCCTCTACACTAACCTCTCCATGACCTTCCAAATGCTTGTCAGCCGAATCCTGCATTGCTGTCTCAATAACTGTGCTTTCCAGAATCCTAATGAAAGAGCAATCTTCCATTTCGTCTGGATACTTCATGGCTTTAAACACATTAAATTTCACTTCCTCATTACAGACTCTCATTGTTAATTCCCCTTTTTGAACATCTATTAATGCCCTACCAGTAGCCAAAAATGGTCGTCCTAGAATAATTGGGACATCTTTATCAGCGTCATAGTCTAAAATAATAAAATCAACAGGAAATATGAATTTATCTACCTTTACTAAGACATCCTCAATTTTACCCTCTGAATATGTGATAGACCTATCAGCTAGTTGGAGTGTGACTGTGGTAGGTCTAGCTTCACCAATACCTAGCTTTCGATAGACCGAAAGAGGCATAAGGTTAATGCTGGCACCTAAATCCCAGAGTGCTCTACCTAACTCTTTTCCACCTATAGATACAGGTATAGTAAATGATCCTGGATCCTTAGCCTTGGGTGGTAGCCCATTCTTAAGAATAGCACTACATCTCTCAGTAAGAGATACAGTTTCAAACTCACCTAACCTCTTCTTTTTAGTTAAAATATCCTTAAGAAATTTAGCATAATTAGGCATTTGCTCAATAGCTTCTACTAAAGGGATATTTATATGCAATTGCTTAAGAATCTCTAAAAACTTTTTAAATTGATCATCTTGATTCTTAGGCTTTTGCCTTTGTGGAAAAGGTAGAGGTGGTACATAGGGTGGGGGCGGCACATAAGGTGGTTCTACATCTGGAACGGATCCAGATGCTCCAGCATTTTTGTTGCTGCCTACAGCACCCTGACCAGTCTCCAACTCTTTCTCAACAACAACATTTATATCACTATTCTTTTCTATATCCTGAGTTTTACTAGGCTCTTTTCTTTCCTCTAGTGGCTTACCACTCCTAAGAGTTACTGCCTTTACCTGCTCCTTACCTTGCCTTCTAGGGTGTTCAGTATCTGAGGGAACTTTCCCTTGAGGCCTTGCCTTCAGCTCATTAGCTAGCTGACCCACTTGCAGTTCCAGGGCTCTAATTGAAGCCTGATTACTTTGAATTGCGGCATCTGTACGAGCCATAAATTCTTTCATCATTGCCTCAAGAGAACTCCCTGTATTTTGTTGGGGCAAAGCCTGCTTATTTTGCTGGGGCATTACATGCGCTTTAGCAAATCCCAATTGGTTCACCTTTTGTTGCGTTTGCATATTACTTCCTTGTCCTCCCCATGAGAAGTTGGGGTGGTTGCGCCAACCTGTATTATAAAAGTTAGAATAAGGGTTATTCCTCTGATTACCTACAAAAAACACAGAAGCTGGATTGCTGGGGCAAAACTCGTAATTCTGATCTTCACCACAATAGACACATGCTTCCTCTGTGACTTGGTTCACCAATGCAGCAGGCTCCACAACTGGTGGCTGCTGATGACTAATCACTGTCACATTCTTAAGAGCGTTAGCAATCATTGCAAGATCAACCCTAATGGTGGACACACCATCAACCTCTAACACACTCTTAACATTTTTATTTGTGGCTCTAACATCCGACCACTGACAACTATTAGTAGATATTCTTTCTAAAATTTCATGGGCCTCATTATAAGTTTTTGCCAAAAGGGCCCCTCCAGCCGAAGCATCAACCATACCTTGGGTTACTCCATTTAACCCATTGTAAAATGTTTCCATTTGAATACAACGAGGTAAACCATGGTGGGGGCACTTTCGCAAAAGCTCCTTAAACCACTCCCAAGCCTCACTAAAAGTCTCATCTTCAAGTTGCCTAAACCCTACTATTTCACTCCTTAATTTACAATTTCTATTAGGTGGGAAATATTTACTCCAAAATTTTCCAGCTAACTCATCCCATGTCCTAATTGATCCTGGAGCAAAAGAGTTTAACCATGCCTTTGCTCCATCTCTAAGAGAATACGGGAACAAAGTTAATCTAAGAGCATCTCTAGGGACTCCTTGAATTACAAAAGAATCACTAACTCCTAGAAAAGACTTAAGATGTAAATGAGGGTCTTCAGATGACAAACCATGGAATTGACCCACGGTTTGCAAAATCTGAAACATTACCGGTTTCATTTCAAAATTTGCCGCTTGGATTTGAGGACGTGCAATCCCTAGATTCAGCTCATCAAACATTGGGACAACATATGCTTGAATGGCTCTGGTCCTATCATTCGCTACAAAGATAGGATTCTCAGCCTGATTATTCTGCTGCTCATTTTGCTCCAGCGACGGATTTTGCTGCAGCAAGCGATTCTGGGGGTCTGCTGGATCTTCAGGAACCTGCGGAAGGCGCGACACGTTATCCATTTGATTCTGGTTTCTGTGTTGCTCTCTCCTTCTTCTACTGAATGTCCTCTCGATTTCTTGATCAAGCTCGAACCTTACCCCAAGAAGATCGCTCATGCACCAAACTTACGCCTGCAGAAACAAAAGAAACAATCAAAAAGTTCTAGCACCAAACCACTAAAACACATACACAAAACAGATCAGATAAAAACTTATTCAAGTCCCCGGAAACGGCGCCAAAAACTTGTTGGGCTCCTAGAGTGAGTAGAAATATGGTATAAAAAGACTCTAGAACTCTGTGCAAGTATACACAGTCCGCAACAAGTAATAAGTATTATCAATCCAAGGCCTGAATTAACTTCCACTTTATCTATTTTATATAACTCTTTAATGGTTTCAAAGATAGTAAAAATAATTGGTTTTTATAGGAATAATGCTGAAGCAAAGTAAATGACAGAACAAAGAATAATCAAATAGGCAGACAGATTAGAAACCGGCGCTGGTTAGGTTTTAGTAATTGTTTAAAAAGATGCTCTACAATATTATTGATCATGCAAAACTCTCGCAGTATTATTAGCAGATTCCTCCCGGAACTCCGAATCTTTTGGAATGTGTTTCAACCCCAATGAAGTACTATCGATCAAGCACTAGGCAACTGGCTATCCCTAGCTCAGTCACTGGCGTTCACCAATACACAATGATCGTAGTGTGATTAATCGCCACACACTCTCTAAATCATCCCTGAAACTAGAGAGAGGTATACATATCGGCTGGCCAGGCGGGCATAAAATAGAAATGAACTCAACAATTAATCAAGATCCATTAATCAATATTTATTACTAGAAATGAAGCACAACAATCACATTGTTCCTAACCGACGCCTAAGCTACTTAGTTCATAATATGCATGGAGATGCACGCTACAATCTGAGTAGGCATGCCCATAATTACAAGATAATAAAAGGAAACGTTAATCTCCTCGATCGGCTTGCAATGATGGTCTTCTAGGTGGTCTCCAATCTCTCCTCACTATTCGGCTCCCAAAGGTGGAAGTAACTTTCCAAGAATGGAATGTTTTCTCCCAAAAGTGGAATGACTTTGACTTAGGCGGCTACTCCCTTTTATAGAAGGATATGAGGCTTGACTTAGGTCAACCTGGACACGTGTAGGGCTCTCTTTGCTCCTTTATCACGAGAATAATTCAACAAAATTCGGTCTATCAACTTGGCTAACGAACTGTGACGTGGCAGTTTTGCTCCCAGTTTTGCTGCAGCACAGAATTTGCTCCCTCCAGTCGCCCAGCAGCATAATCTGCACAAAATAATTTCCAAGGCTTCCATTCTTCCAAAGGGGTTAAAATATATAATAAATATCTAAAAACAATCCTATTAAGCACGAAAGATACACAAATCCCTATAGAAATGAGGCCTAAACAACTACCTTTTGGACAGTTATCAATAGTAAATGTTAACAAACTGTATACTTGTTTCAATAAAGTGTCATTGAGTTTCTAAAATAAAGTGTTGTTGTTAACTATCGCACAATTTTACCCAAATCCAATAAAGTAAGATCCAAGGTTGTTTACATGTGACTTGAGCTAAAAGGTGGATGGGTGGGGACATACGGGGATGGGTGTTCGAGTAACAACCTAAAAGGTCTATATTACAAGGACAAGGCATGGTACCTTATCTTGGTAACACTATGTGATACGACCCGCTTTGTATTCGATACAGACGTATTGATCAAAGGCGTCCATGTAGGAGACATGCGAGCGGGGGTATCTTATGCAATGAGTTTGCATAAAAGCGGACCACGAAATTGTAAACTACTAGATGTAACACCGTTAACTAGTTAGGTTACTATTTCAATAGGATGACCTAGGTAACTCAGTCTTAATCCTGAGTGTGTCATGAATTCCTTCGCACGAGGGATTGTCCTTTGATTAGTATGGGTGGGAGTGGCCTGCACGCTGACTCAATAAGCCTACCTTCTTGGGGATGAGACCGAGTGGGGAGCTGGGGACATGACAACACAAGATGGAATTCACTCCTTCCCGCTTCTAGGAGAAGTAGATGAGTGTTATCTTAAGTGGTGACTCCGGGTATTGAACAAAGGGATCCCGCCGTCTCACAGGCCCGAGAGAGACTTTCTGTTTACTGGTTGGACTATAAACAAGTTTTTCATTAGAGAAGCAGTAGTACTTAAGGAGCCAGAGGTAACACAGGGGTAAAATGATAATTTGACTCAACTGTATTTACGAACACTCGTGAAGGATTGACTTACAGATATAGGTTTATATCTGTGGACACAGAAATGTTCTACAGTGAGAAGAGTTCAGCTATGGGTCTTTAGTGGAATGACCCACAGTTAATGAATATTGGTTAACCTGATTATTGAGTTTAATCAGTTAACCTCATATCATTGGAGCTTCTGATCTGTAGGTCCATTAGGTCCCCCTGCTAGCTCGTAAAGAGTAATTAGGAACAATTATATCTTGAGAGAATTTGAATAGTTCAAAATTATATTGGGAATTAAGTTAATTATATGAGATACAGATTAATACAATGTATAGTGATGCATTAAAATATAAAGTCTAATTTGAGTTAAACTTTATTAAATTGAGAGATTAATATATTTGGAAGAGTTCAAATATATGTCTAATTAAATATATGGTATTTAATTAGAAGATGAATTAATTAATCATGAATTAATTAAATATTCAATTTAGTTTAAGTTAAATGACATTTGATTAAACTATAGTGTATGGGGGAATTATTAGAATATGATTCTAATGATAAATTAATTAAATATGGGTGATATTTAATTATGAAATTAATGAATTATTGGAATTAATTAATTGATTAGTTTAATTGAATTAATAAAATGTGAATTAATTAAGTTAATTAAACTATATATTATGTGAGAAAATTACAATTAAATAAGATTTAAATGTGCATGGGATTAATTAATTAATTAACATTTAATTAATTGGTCTTGATCTAACGGTCAAGATTGTTTCCTAACCCTAAGGTCTCATTCTAGTCTCCCTCTCATATTCTCTCAACACAAGAAGTCTACAGAGAATTTTTCTCTCTAAGTGTTTTTCCCATTCAAGATTAGGTAGTCCCACAACTACGTTCCTAATCTCAGAGTTATAGTGGGGAAGCGCTTGTGGTGGTGTCCATTGAAGAATTCAGAGTCATCAGACGGAGGTATGTTTCTCATCGCTTAACTTTTTGCCAATGTATTGGTATTTTGTAAAACAAAATTAATTTACGAACGGTCCAATTGCTTCCGCTGTAACGGAATTGGGAATTCCAATCCTTCATGGACAACCCCAAATTCTAAAATAACGTAATCTAGTTTTACACCCTCTCCACAATTCAAATGGTGTTCCAAAAACACTCTTGGATGTTCAAAATATAAAAAGCAGTCAAAACTGCATGTCCCCAGAATGAGTTAGGCAATTGAGCATGACTCATCATAGAATGAACCATATCCTATAAGGTTCTATTTCTCCTTTCCACTACACCATTCTGTTGAGGTGTACCCGGTGCTAAGAGTTGAGAAGTTATTCCATGTTCTATCAAATAATCCTGGAATTCGTAATCCATATACTCTCCACCTCGATTAGATCAAAGTGTTTTTATTGTTTTACCTAAGAAGTTTTCAATCTCTTCTTTATACTCCGTCAACTTTTCAAGGGCTTCGGAGTTCGATGGATCAGGTAAAGATAACAATACCTAGAATAATCAACAATAAAACTGATGATATATTCATATCGTACTCGTGCTCTAACATTCATCGGACCACATATATGTTTGAATGTATAAGCTCTAGAGGTGCTTCGACCCTATAACCTTTTCCGATAAAAGATCGTTTTGCCATTTTGCCTTCAAGGCATGACTGACAAGGAGGTAATGAGTTGTCTTCTAACTCGCTTAGAATCCCACTTTTGACAAGTCTCCCAATCCTATTGAGATTAATACGGCCTAACCTCAGGTGCCAAAGATAGGTATTCTCTTTAGGATAAATTCTTTGCCTTTTATTACTCTGAGTAGTAGCAATTTTGAACATTTCAATATTATTGACTGCTATACTCTTGATAGATCTTAAAACATATAAATTATTTTCCAACAATGTTGAACAAACATTAACTCCCTTTGTGGAAATGAAAACTTCATTTAATGAGAAAGATACGAAATAAGTTTGTTCAAGCAAACAAGATACAAAAATCAAATTTCTTTTAATCTTTAGAACTATGTATACAATATCTAATAATATATACTTGTTATCTTGAAAAAATAATTTCACGTTTTCTTATGCTATAGCTGAGACAACCTCTCCAGTTACAACTATGAGAATCATCTCACCAGCTTCAAGCGGTTCCCAGGAACCGATTCCTTTAAACGAAGAACAAACATGATTTGTGGCCCCTGAAGCGAGTTTTCAGACTAGGAAGTCTTTGGTTATGTTCTCATAAGATAAGCAGTTTCCTTGAGGATGTTCCTCATTTAAGACCATTAAATCGTATGCCACTTGTTTAGTGTTAGCGTTCTTAGTAGTATGATCTAAACCATTTAATTTGGCGTCAGACAAATCACATTCATATGTCGACATATTGCTTAAATAAACAAATAAATTGTATTAAATATTGTACTAAACCCTTTATACATTATATCCAATCAATTTAGCAAAAGTAATTAGGCACCCTATAATTCATAATTCTTTTTCAACGATACTTCAAAGGTTTAGAGCAACAGCCACCGAGGGGTGATTCGTGCGTCGTCAGCTGAATGGATGGGTGTGAGATAAGATGATGAATAAGTATAAAGGTAAATTCAGCCAACCCTAGTGCAAGTATACACTGTCGCACGTAGTAATAAGAAACCTTATAAGTATTCCAAGGGTATCGATCCCACGAGGACTAACTGGAAATTCAGGTTTGAAGAAGAAACTGCTCAACTTCATTGCTTAAAGATAGGTAACGAAAGAAATAAGATTGATGATTGGTCTTTAGAAAAATAGATAAAACAAGGAAATGAATAAAAGAATAACAATAAAATAAAACGAGGTATTCAACATGGATTCATCCCAAAGGCAATAACCTTAATCATGAATTATTTAATCTTAAGCCTATTCAATGCTTTGGGTCAGATTTAACTTTTATTTGGCCTTGCTCCCAATAACCGTTAGAAGGCTAAGCGAGTACCGTTATGCACATTTCTGTGACTCGACTCCGACATAGATAATTCATGAATGCAATCTATAACCCTATAGTCGATATAAGGTGCCATAGGCAGCTTGCCCTATACCCCCAAGCAATCTCTTTCGAGCTTTTTCTCCTATATCACCTTTATGAGAACCGATATCGTCTGTCTCTTTCGAGATCAAACTCACATAGCATGCAAAGTCTAAGTGATCAAGTTAAACTCAATAAGATCAAAGTGATAATCAATAAAGAATGACATGCATTGAACAAAACTTAAGCAAATAAAACACTTCCAAGCTATTAAACCATAAGGGAATTCACCATATTGAACCCCTCAATGGAATTTAGCTACTCATGGTGAGATAAAGTGCAAATGAATACATTTTCATTGAAAATAAGATGTAAAGAATACATATAAATGAAAAGTATCAAAAACTGGAAATAATGGAAGTAGCCAAATACTATGGGTTTTGATAGCGGGCAGAAATGTCACTATTTTAAACCTAAATATTAAGCTTTTTAGTGCTTTAATTGTGTTTTTATTGAAGATATTTAATATATTTTGTTATTTGGTCTTTAGGAGCAAATTATGGATTTTGGTGGAAAAAATTCCCAAAAAGGAGTCATTCAAGCCTAAATTGCATACATGGGTCAAGGGGGAGTCCAATAAAATAAACCATGAAGAAGAGGCCCAAAAAGAATTGGAGTTGGCCCAAATTCAAGTCCAAAACCATGCCTGAAAGTTATGGAATTCGCCTAGCGTCGAGACACTGTCCCATTTCTTGGCCGGCAAGTCGATGACGTCACAACGTCGCGATGCTATGCCAATAGCATCGCGACGCTGTCCATTTTTCAGGCCCATAAAAGGTGCCCATTTTATGCATCAATCATATCAATCATCATTCCATTCCTTCATTCCTTTCTCTCTAAGGCTCCTTTGGAACCTTCTCTCAAGGATTTTTAGCCTTTTTGAGAGTTCTTTAGTGGGAAAATTTTGGGGAGTTTTGGGGAGAACTTTAGGAGGCTCAAGGTGTGCTCCGAGGGACTCCAAGCACCAGCGACGGGGTCTTTTCGATCATTTCCTTCCCTTTCATTTTGCTCTTAATTATGCTTTCCATTGTATATCTTGTTAATATTTTAGTTATGTATAGCTAAACCCCAATTTGGGGTCTTGAAATGAAATTATAGTTAAATATTGTTATGATTGTCTATCTCTTGCCCTGTTTACTAATAATTTGTATGGATATTCGTAATGCTGTATGCAATCTGACCAATTGTATATTGATCTGATTCTTAACGGAAACTCGACGGAGAGAAGTTAGGATAGATCATAGTCCATGCAATTAGTTTAATTGCCTGTCGTGACAACGCGATTAGTTGATTAAACTTAGATTCCTAAAATGAATCAGAGCGTAACAATTAACGAATTTTAATGGTGCTAAGGACACTTAGGTTGTTAAAATGGATTAATTATAATTAGGGGAAACCGACAGGAGATCCTATGAGACTAACGGAGATTCTAGGAATATGATTAGTTGGGCAACGAGATAGGTTAATTGTAATAATTATTTAGCTATTAATTAAGTTTCAAGACCCCACTTCCCATTTAAAAACTTTTTCTCCATATTTTATTTTCCTTTATTGATCACTTTACTTTCCTTAATCGCATTGAAATTAAAATCCTTTTAATTTCATGTTTTGGTCCCTAAATATTATTTCTCCCAAGTATCATTAGTGTTCAAGAAATTTTTGTTTGCTTAATTCTCGCTCCGTGATGTTAATTTTTCCTTACCGCAAGCGCACGGGTCAAGTAATAATAAAGTATTCGTATAAACGAGTGTTGTCCTCTGGATTGGATTTTTAAGCTAAATCAAGTATTGCGAATTATCTTGCTCAATTTTATTTAGGGAACAAAAAGTAGTGAGTGATATGACTTTGACAAGTGATATTCTCGAAAACTAAATAAAAAACAAGTAAATAGTGGATATGCAATTGAGAGAACACTTAGGGAATTGATTTCGCCAATTTAATCTAGGATTGATTTTAAGGAATAAGTTATTATGCACAATGGAATTATGAGCCTAAGAACCTTTAATCACAACTACCTCTCCCGAGTATAATTGATTCTCATGCAAATTAACCAACTTGATATCCCTATCTAAGTTTATTAACATTCAACGCAATGAGTTCTTTTGACCAATTCCAAAGTTAATCTAAAATCCGTCACGAGCTTAGAAAATAAACTTTAGTCATGCAATCTTGAGTAAGTCTATGCTAAATCCCCTCTCCCGAGCTAGACTCAACACTTAAATCATTCAACTAATGGCCAATTAATTGAAAGCATTAAATCAAGATTGCATACATAAAACCATTGCGTTAAGTCAATCCATAAATTAAAAAGACTACATCAATCCCTAAGCTACAAGTTTAGCTACTCATACATGGCGTTACAAGCTCAACTAAACATGAAAAAGCCATAAAATCTAGCTAGAGAGAAGAAAAAGGGAAGAAAACACTTAATGTCGTCGAACCCGGCACGTCCCCGTCTCGATATCCATGCCACCAAGTGATATTCTCGATCCTCGTCCTTGCTTCAGCTCCCACAGTAGGTCTCTAGTAGAAATTAGGGTTCAATTCTCTCAATTTGGCCTCCCCCAATCCGTAGCATGAAAAGAAAGTTAAATAGGAAAATCTGCGACAGCGTCGAGACGCTAAGGAGACAGTGTCTCGACGTTGTCGCCTGGCGCGCCTGATAAATAAGGGAAAAACGGTAGAGTCAAGACGCTATTATCACAGAGTCTCGACGCTACGACTCTGCCGCCCAAATTAAACAAGGAAAGCGAGCGTCTCGACGCTCCAAGAGTGGCGTCTCGACGCTGATAGGCAGATTGCCCTCTCTTGGCTCCTTCTAGCTTGAATCTTTCGAGTTCTTTGGTATATTTTTGCGTCCCGAACACCCAATTAACTTCAAAGCCACGCTCTAGCTCTAATCAACACTTTCCTACAAAATAAACAATTAAGTGCAATAAAATGGCCAATAAATCATAAAAGACTAGCTAAATTAAATAGGATAAAATAGCTAGCTATGCTCGCTATCACTTTGCCTCCCTGTGGATTCGATACTCGGAATATTTTCGTTTTATATTACTTGCGACCCGTGCACTTGTGGTATTAGTAGCGGTGTATCGACGCCCCAACAAGTTTTTGGCGCCGTTGTCGGGGAGGCTTGATTTTTAAGCAAAATAATATTTTTCTTGACATTAAAAAGAACGGGATAGATAGTAACTTATGTTGTAAATATTTTCTCTTGTGAATATTATTTTATTTTTGTTTTTGTTAGGTTCTTTTGATTGATTGAGAGTGTTGCATGCGAAGACAGAAGTTGGTTGAATTGTTTCCTTTAGATCTTGAAATTACCAGGACACTCAGATCTATTCGTGGAGAAAAAAGACTAACGGAAGCAATGGCCCATGAAGATGAAGCTCCCAAGGCAATCAGAGACTTTTTGCAGCCCGTCCTCCCAACCGAGAATTCAGGCATCGTTTACGCCCCGATTCAAGAAAATAATTTCGAGTTGAAGACGGGATTGATTCAGATAGCGCGAGACAATTCGTTTAAGGGACATCCTTCGGAGGACCCACATTCACATCTGCGCTCGTTCCTGGAGATATGCGGGACTGTAAAGATGAATGGAGTTCCGACCGACGCTATAAGATTGAGGTTATTCCCATTTTCTCTGCAAGATAAGGCTAAAGATTGGCTCGAATTAGTCGAGATGGGCAGAATCAGTACATGGGACGAGCTTGCCAAGGCATTCCTGACGAAATTTTTCCCGCCTGCCAAGACTACGAAGCTTCAGACAGAGATCGAAACATTCAGGCAGTTGGATGAGGAGCAACTTTATGAGGCATGGGATAGATATAAAGAGATGCTTAGGCAGTGCCTGCAGCATGGCTACCCAGATTGGCTTAAGGTGCAGTTATTTTACAATGGACTGAATCCTTTTACCAAGACAGTTCTAGACACATCAGCTGGTGGGAGTTTTCTTTCCAAGACAGTGACTGAAGCCAAGGATCTTCTAGAGGAAATTGCAGTGACCAGTTACCAGTGGCCGAATGAAAGGGGGATAGTTTCCAAGAAGGCTGGTATTTATGAATTAGATGAGTCAAGTTCGTTGAAGGCACATATGACATCATTGACAAACGCTCTGAACAAGCTGACTTCATCTGAGGTGGTCAAGTCCATTTCTACCTTAGCTGAAGGATATTGAAAGAAGGACAGTCAATATGTGGAAGAAGTTTAGTATGTGGGAAACAGACCATTCACTGAAGGAGTACCGAACTTCTGCCATCCCAGTCTGCTCAATCATGAGAACTTTTCGTACTCAAATACCAAGAACGTATTGCAGCCACCGCCAGGATTTGCTTCAACCAGTTCACCAGAAAAGAAAAGTAACCTAGAGGAGATGGTGGTCATGTTTATCAAAGAACAAAAGGTGTTAAATGTGAATCTCCAGACAGCGGTTAATAACCACTTCACAGCTCTTAAGAATATGGAAGTTCATATAGGTCAAATTGCTTCAGCGATCAATGCCCTTCAGAAAGGGAAATTTCCAAGCTACATTGAAACCAATCCTAGAGAGCAGTGCAAGATGGTGACACTAAGAAGTGGTAGACAGTTGGAGGTTAGTACAGAGAAGAAGAAAGAAGAGAAGAGCACGGATGAAGATGGAAGGGCTGAGGCACAAAAAGCCTCATCTGAAAGGTCCCAACATCCTCCTAACTTTGTTAATTTCAATTATGATGTTTCTAACTCTTTTGCAGGAAAGGAAAAAAATGAAAAGCAGGATGAGAAGCAAAACGAGGAAGAAGTGGTTCCATGCAACCATCATGATAAAGTCTCGCACATTAGCCCGCCCAAGCGGAGGGGCGAATGTCCTACCTTTGACTACAGGGAGTTACCTTTTCCTCAGCGGTTTAAAAATGTTAAATTAAATGAACAGTTTCAGAAATTCCTAGAGATGTTTAGAAAATTGTCTGTGAATATTCCCTTAGTAGATGCTTTGTATAATATGCCTAATTACGGGAAGTTCATGAAAGAGATGTTATCTAGGAAGAAAAGTTTGAAAAAAACAGGTTTTTAGGTTGTCTGAAAACAGTAGCACTATAGTATCAGGAAAGATGCCTTCTAAACAAAAAGACCCAGGGAGTTTTACTGTTCCCTGCATTATAGGAGAAGTATCTTTCAATAGGGCCTTGTGTGATCTATGTGCTAGTATAAATCTAATGCCCTATTCATTGTACAGGAAGATTTGTTTGACAAGTCTGAAAGACACTGACGTCACCCTCCAGCTCGCTGACAAATAGATCACCCAACCAATGGGTATTGTGGAGGACGTGCTGGTGAAGGTCAACAAATTCATCTTCCCTGTAGATTTTGTGGTACTTGACATGCAGGAAGACAAAGAGGTACCAATCATTTTAGGCAAACCTTTCTTAGCCACAGGTAAGGCTGAAATTAGTGTGCATACTGGTAAACTTACATTAAACGTAGATGATGAAAAAGTCATTTTTAATATTTTTGGGCAAGATGAATCTGTATGTAGTTTGCATACTTGTTTTTCTATAAGTCCAGAATATTTGACTAACGATGATGAAGAGGTAGAGTATAATCTTGGCCTAGGATTAGGAGAGGCGCCTATGGATGATGAGAATTTTAATCCGAATGCATTTTTTGACGATCCTCTATTTGAGAATGAGCTGATTGTTGGGCTCCTAGAGTGAGTAAAAATAAGATATGAAAAGACTCTAGAACTCTGTGCAAGTATACACAGTCCGCAGCAAGTAATAAGTATTTATCGAATCCAATGTCTGAATTAGCTTTCACTTTATCTATTTTGTTTAGCTTTTAATTGGTTTCAAAAGTGGTTAAAATGATTGGTTTTAATTGAATGCTGAAGCAAAAGAAATGACAAAACAGAAAATAAACAAATAGGTAGACAGATTAGAAACAGGCGTTGGTCAGGATTTAGTAATTGTTTTAAAAGATTCTCTAGCAATATTATTGATCATGCAAAACTCTCGCAGTCTTATTAGCGGATTCCTCCCGGAACTCCAGATTTTTTAGAATATGTTTCAACTCCAATGAAGCACTACCGATCAAGCACTAGGCAACTGGCTATCCCTAGCTCAGTCACTGGCGTTCACCAATACACAATGGTCTAGTGTGATTAACCGCTACACACTCCCTAAATCATCCCTTAAACTAGAGAGAGGTATTCATACCGGCTGGACAGACGGGCATAAAATAGAAATGAGCACAACAATTAATCAAGATGGATAGAGTCAATATTTATTACTAGAAATTAAGCACGACAATTACATGTTCCCTAACCAACGCCTAATGTTACTTAGTTCATAAAATGCATAGAGACACACGTTACAATCTGAGTAAGCATATCCATAATCACAAAATAATACAAGAAAATATTAATTCCCTTGATCAGCTTGCAATTGAACCCTACTTAGCAAAAAGAGAACTTGTTCAAGACCGTAATTTTCATTTATTTGTCTTGAAAACGTGATTATTGAAGAATAATGATTCTCCTTGAATACTTGATTCATGGGCCACAAATCACGTGTGTTCTTCTTTTAAAGGAATAAGTTCCTGGCAACAACTTGCTGCTTGTGTAATAACTCTCAAAGTTAGAACTAGAGAGGTTATTTTGGCTATGGCAGTGGGAAACATTAAGTTATTTTTCTCAATTGGAGAAAATACATATCATTAGATAATGTTTATGTAATTCCTAAAATCAAAAGAAATTTGATTTCTATGTCTTATTTGCTGAAACAATGTTACTCTTTACCTTTCTCTACTAACGCAGTTTTATTTCAAGAAAGGGAGTTAACATTTGTTTAACTTTACTGGAAAATAACCTAAATGTTTTAAGACTAACCAAGAGTAAAGCAGTCATGAACACTGGGTTGTTTTAGACTGCTATTACTCAATGTGAAAAGAGGTAAAGGATTTCTCTTAAAGGAAAATACATTTCTTTGGTTTTTAGGTAGACCATATTAATCTCAACTTGATTGGGAGATTGGTCAAGAGTGAACTTCTAAGCGAGTTAGAAGATGACTCTCTACTACCTTGCAAGTCATGCCTTATGGGCAATATGTCTGATAGGTCTTTTACTGGAAAAGATCTAAGAGCCAAAGAGCCCTTGGAGCTTGTACATTTGGATCTTTGTGGTTCAAAATGTTAAAGCAGTGAGAGGGCATGAATCATCTCTTTTGGATGATTTTTCAAAGGTACGAGTATCTTTACCTAATGCAACTTAAGTCTGAAGCTCTTGAGATATTTGAAGGGGCTTAGGACTGAAGTTGAAAACTTGTTAGGTGAGATGATAAAAACACATTGATCTGATTAAAGTGTTGAGTATAGGGATTTGAGATTCCAGGACTATTTGATATTACATGGGATCACACCCTAATTCTCATTTAGGAGAAATAGAACCCTATTGGATATGGTTCATTCCATGTTGAGCTATGCTCAATTGTCTGGCTCGTTTTGGGGTCATGCAGTGTTGACTACATTGCATACTGCAGTAGGCAACCCCAAAGGAAACAAGAAGTGGATACTTCTTCAATTCACAAGAGAGTAAAGAATTTGTATCGACAAATGCTAAATTCTCTGAAGATGTCCACGTCAAAAATCATAAACCACAGAGTAAAGTCAGTTTAAGTAAGTTAACTAATGAAGCTACAGTAACATCCACAAGAGTTGTTGATGAGGCTGGCTGTTCAACAAGAGTTGTTGATGGACTAGTGCATCTGGTCAGACACATCCATCTCAATAGTTGAGAGTGCCTCGATGTAGTGGGAGGGTTGTTTTATAACTTAAACGTTACATGGGCTTGATTGAAGCCTAGGTCATCATACCTGATGATGGTATAGAAGATTCATTGTCTTTTAGAAAGAAAATGAATGATGTTGACAACGATCAGAGGATTAAAGCCATGGACCTAGAAATGAAGTCTTTTGTATTTCACTTGCATCTGGGATCTTGTAGATCTGCTTGATGGGTAACAACTATTAGTTACAAGTGGATTTACAAGAGGAAACGAGACATTCATGTGTTAACCAGAAGGGTTCATACAACAAGATAAAAAGCAAAAGGGTTTGCAAGCTTAAATGATCCATTCATGGATTGACCTAAGCATTTCGATCTTGAAATATAAGATTTGATATAGTGACCAAATAGTTTGGCTTTAATCAGAACATTGATGAGTCTTGTCTTTACAAGTAATCATCAATAGTTCAGTAGCTTACTTAGTGTTGTATATGATTGATATCATAATCATTGTGAATGATGTAGGTTATCTTACTGACATTAAAAGAGGCTAGTAGCTCATTTCCAAATGAAAATCTGGGAAAAGTTGAGCTGGCCTTGTCTCAAGTGTCTTATATCTACAAGATGTTAGTTAGATATAAGATGCAGAATTCCAAGAAGGGTTCACTACCTTTTAGGCATGGAATTCTTTTGTCGAAGGAACTGTGTCCTGAGACACCTCAAAATGTTGAGGACTTGAGACATAAGCCCTATGCAGTAGGGATTTTCGGTAAGTATCAATCAAATCCAAGAATTGATCTCTGGAGAGCCGTTAAGTACATCCTCCAGTACCTTAGGAGAACGAGGGTCTATATGCTCGTGTATGGCACTGAGGATTGGATCCTTACACGATACACTGACATGGATTTTCAAACTGATAAAGATTTGAGGAAATCTACATCAGTATTTGTGTTCACTCTTAACAGAGGAGATATAGTATGACATAGTTGCAGCCTGATCGATATAGGCCGATAAGCAGTTGCTTATGAAGCAGCAATAGAGACTGTATGACTTAGGAAGTTCAAACCTATTTTGGAAGGTGTTCAAAATATGAACTTGCCTATTGCAAGACAAGCAAGAACATTAAATCTAAAGATGTATTGTTGATTCATGCACGAAGGCTCTCTCGGCTAAAGTGTGTGAGAGTCATCTAGAAGGTCCAGGTCTACGAGTTATGTACAAAGATGTAATATAGGGCAACTGGGAGAAGTGTAATGAGTATACTGATACCATTATGTAATGGTTATAGTGATGCCCTAGTTTATTGTATTTGTACATTGTTTATATTTTATACATGTATTTATACACCCGCTGCTCTATAGATTATTGTACATCCCACTAAACTACAGTTTTAGTTCAAGTGGGAGTTTGTTGGGTTTTATGCCCTAAAACTGGTAGATAGTTGTTGGGCTCCTAGAGTGAGTAGAAATATGGTATAAAAAGACTCTAGAACTCTGTGCAAGTATACACAGTCCGCAAAAAGTAATAAGTATTATCAATCCAAGGCCTGAATTAGCTTCCACTTTATCTATTTTATATAACTCTTTAATGGTTTCAAAGATAGTAAAAATAATTGGTTTTTATAGGAATAATGTTGAAGCAAAGTAAATGACAGAACATAAAATAATCAAATAGGCAGACCGATTAGAAACCGACACTGGTTAGGTTTTAGTAATTGTTTAAAAAGATGATCTAGCAATATTATTGATCATGCAAAACTCTCGTAGTATTATTAACAGATTCCTCCTGGAACTCCGAATCTTTTGGAATGTGTTTCAACCCCAATGAAGTACTACTGATCAAGCACTAGGCAACTGGCTATCCCTAGCTCAGTCACTGGCGTTCACCAATACACAATGATCGTAGTGTGATTAATCGCCACACACTCTCTAAATCATCCCTGAAACTAGAGAGAGGTATTCATACCGGCTGGCCAGGCGGGCATAAAATAGAAATGAACTCAACAATTAATCAAGATGCATTAATCAATATTTATTACTAGAAATGAAGCACAACAATCACATTGTTCCTAACCAACGCCTAAACTACTTAGTTCATAATATGCATGGAGATGCACGCTACAATCTGAGTAGGCATGCCCATAATTACAAGATAATAAAAGGAAACGTTAATCTCCTCGATCGGCTTGCAATGATGGTCTTCTAGGTGGTCTCCAATCTCTCCTCACTATTCGGCTCCCAAAGGTGGAAGTAACTTTCCAAGAATGGAATGTTTTCTCCCAAAAGTGGAATGACTTTGACTTAGGCGGCTACTCCCTTTTATAGAAGGATAGGAGGCTTGACTTAGGTCAACCTGGACACGTGTAGGGCTCTCCTTACTCCTTTATCACGAGAATAACTCAACTAAATTCGGTCTATCAACTTTGCTAACGAACTGTGACGTGGCAGTTTTGCTCCCAGTTTTGCTGCAGCACAGAATTTGCTCCCTCCAGTCGCCCAGCAGCATAATCTGCACAAAATAATTTCCAAGGCTTTCATTCTTCCAAAGGGGTTAAAATATATAATATATATCTAAAACCAACCCTATTAAGCATGAAAGACACACAAATCCCTATAGAAATGAGGCCTAAACAACTACCTTTTGGGCAGTTATCACACCCCCAAACTTGAACTATTGCGCGTCCCGAACAATACTAACCAACCTTCCCTTAAGAATTCAAAGCATTAGACAAAGAAATAGCTTAATCAAAACAAACAATCCAACACTGCCTTTAACCTTTACCTGAGCACTCTGCAAAACCAAGCTCTGCTGCAGCAAAATGATTCCTCCGACATGGACAAATAATCACCACTTTTAACTCAGTTCTTAGAACTTGCCACAGCCTAGCTCTATTATCAGGCATTCAGAACACATTTTCAAGGGGTTTATATTTTTTGCTTTTTATCCTTAAAGCAGCCTTACAGTCATAAGCTCTTAAGCATGAGATGACCCACTTTATGGTGCAGTATACCCTTGCTTCAAACTCATCACCAACTAGGCTAAATACTCTTTATGAAGCTCGCAAATCCTTAGTTATTCTATCTCTTGCCCCTCAGAATGGCAACATTTTATGATGAAGCTCACCTAAGTTCTGGGAGACAGAAAAACTGCTGGATCATCATTCATCCTTCAAAACTTTTGCTCTATGAATTTTCTCAGCAAAATCAATCAATTTTTTCAGCAAATAAATTTTTTTTCTCATTTTTCACGTTTCCTAGGTCATCTTTTGACGCGAAGACAAACTATGGGTATCACAAATGTCACCGGTTACTCAATAACCTAACAAATTTTTACTTGAAGGAGAGGAATGCTCGAGCAAAACAATTGGAGTAGCAAAAAGTCTCCCAAACTTGAATTATTCATTGTCCCCAATGAATCATCAATTTTGCAATTTATACCCCCAAACTTAAATTTTTCTATCTGAATTTTCAATCTAAGCGTGGGACTAGAACTAAGCGTAAAGTGGATCATAAAAGTCAACATTACCTCCAGAATCTTCTTTGCCGCAGCAACAGTCTAGGCTAGAAGAAATGCTCAAGCAAAAGGTTTCTGGAGATCAGAATACCTTGATCTAATTAAGCTTAACCAGTCCAAGCTTCAAAAATTCAGATGAAAAGTAGTTAAGTTAGAGTTACTCAGTGCTCATAGAACAGAAACAACTTCGGAAATTTCATTAAAACATGAAAAAGAAATTACATAAGCAGAGATATTTTTTTAGAAACAGAAAAATAAAAAAGAAGCAAACATATCATCAACAGAAAAGGAGATTAGAATATGCGCGAGCAAACAAAAATTCAAGAACAAAAATTATGCTCGCTCAAGGCCACTTCATCCTTCAGTCCTCTTGGCCCTGTTCATTCTCATCATCCTCTTTTCCTCTTTCAACAGGTGGGGGCG
Source organism: Luffa acutangula (assembly GCA_036850905.1). Taxonomy (NCBI): domain Eukaryota; kingdom Viridiplantae; phylum Streptophyta; class Magnoliopsida; order Cucurbitales; family Cucurbitaceae; genus Luffa; species Luffa acutangula. The sequence continues at coordinate 26,323,941 of CM072088.1, read as the reverse complement.
GAATCCAGGGGTTCAACAGATCCTCATGGAATGCAGGAAGGGCTGGATATGGTTTTGAAAAGTTCTCTTGCAGCGCCTTCTTTAAACTAGCATCATGATTCTTAACATAGTTCCAGAAGGTTGAAGCCTGCCTTTCAGCAAACTCCTGCTTACTGGCTGAAAGTGCAAGTTGTTCTAAAATCGTGTTGATGCCGTAGACAAGTCCACCTTGACGTACCTCCTGCATACGCTGGAGCCGTGCCAAATTAGGCGTGTCGATGATCCCCTTGTCAAACAAAATAACATCTCCTTCATCCTCTGGAACCCCTGCTCTCTTGCAAAGCATCGTGATCGTGTTCGGAAAAAACAGATTCCCCACTTTCTTTTTCCAACATCCAGAAATTTCATTAACAATGATCTTCCCTACGTCAACACTGAGAGACCGCAAGATTGCAAAAGCTAGAAGAACCCGTTCCCTGGAGATTGTCGAGTCATGTGTCGTTGGAAGCATCCTCTGTCTGATAAATCCCATCCACGTGTTCGCTTCCCTTTTCAAATAAGCCGATTGGAACGTCCTCTTCTCAGTCTTGGACAGATGCCACTGTGCCCCTTCAATACCTACCTCCCGCACAACCTCACTTAGTTGCTCATTAGATGGCGCTACAGCCATCTCATTATATGCCGCATGGGGGAAATTCTGAAGGTTATACAGTGCGTTGATAGCACTAGGACTCAAGTCTACCTCGACTCCTCGAACAATCACCTGGAAACCATCTTCTTTGTCAATGTTAGCATGAAATTCGCGCACCACCTGCTCGTTTACAGACTCAGGCTTCGCACAAAACAACTCCCAGCCGTGGTCTGCAATACCGGTCTTCAGAAAATGCGGAAGATCACCGCTGAATCCTCTCTCAAATAAAAAATCTCTTCTCAGAAGCTCAGCGTTTTTTGCTCTGGCAAAATAGTTGACGAAGCGATCATACGACAATTGTGGCTCTTCTATTTCATTGCGTTCCTCCGATGCTTCAGCAACATTTTTGCCCTTTTCCGCCCTTCCCTTGAGCAACCGCTCTTCCTCAGCTTCCTTCTCTGCGTTTTCTCTTTCTTTTTCCTCAGCTTCTTTTTTCTCCCGTTCCTCTCGCTCTGCCTTTTCTTTCTCAGAATCTGACGACGATGGTGATGGGGTATCAGTCCGAATCACTTGAACGCACCCAGCCTTCCGCTTAATGCGGCGACGTTTAAGAGGTTTGGGCATGATGACCTCAACACGAGCCTCCTGAACTGGCTCTCCTTCAGTCGCAACCTCTACTTCTTGAACCTCATCAGCCTGGTTTTCTTGATTCCCTTCAGCATTCTTTTCTTGAACTCCTTCCGTATCTGGAACTATCGGTTCTACCTCTTCTGGATTTGGCACCTCAGACTCTCTCTGATGTCCTTCTTCTAATGAGACAACAACATCCTCTGTTGCCTCTTGGATAGGTTCTTGATCTTCATTCCTCTGCTGCCTCCTTCGCCTTTTGGCTTCCCTCTCTTCTAGTGTTCTTTTCTTCTTTGTTTTTGCTTTCGGTATCTCAGGATTAACTGGTACTTCTTCCTCTTCATTATCTCTCTCTCTATTTGCTCTCGTCTTTGCCATGGAAGACTCAGGGTTTTCACAGAGAAAAGCAACGAAGGAAGAAGAAGGAATTCAAATAGCAAAGGGATTAAATGCAAAGGGGAAAGTTAAAATAACTTACCATCGTCTGTGAATAAATAAAGCCTCAGCAAAATCAAATCCCAACTGAAAAGATTTGTCACATTAAATTATATTACCGTTTAATCGCATGCAACCTGAAAATTTGAAACCAGCAACGGTAAAATCATGGATTCAAATCACCCATAGTAAATATTCATGCGCTGTCCAACTTCAAAGCCTTTGGATCATCTCCATGTGACACGTGGCTCCACCAGATGACTCCATGCAATTTATCTGCCCACAGAAAATTCAAAAATCCAAAAGGTAAAAGGTAATTAATCTTCAACAAACCCCTTCCTATCCGGACGATTTGCTTCAGCCATAACTTTGCCGCATCAACCTTCTGAACCTAAAGAATCTTGGATACGGAATTCGAATTTCAAAACAGGAAAATCAAATCTTTTAAATTCAAATTTAAATTTAACCGATCAAATCAAATCTAATCCTTTCTTTTTATTTTAGATGCCGAATTAATTAGAGATAATCTTTATTAAACCGATTCTAAATAGAATTAAAATAACCGAAAATAAAATCTAAAATCTAAAATCTAATTAATTAAAAGATAATTCAAAGAAAATTTAAATAAATAAACCGAAAATAAAATCCAACAAAATCAAATAAAATTCAAAGCAGAATAGATAAAATCTAAACTACAAAAAATAAAATATTCAAAACTAAAATCTACTTAAAATAAATCATGCAAAATTTAAACAAACCAAATCTAAAATACATGAAATTAAAAACAAATCGAATCAGCAAAAAAATAAAAACAAACACTGGGAGCTCAAAATATTGCTTTGTAAAATGCTCCCGCAAACATCTTGCTCTCTCAATCATCAACCAATTTTAGGGAAGGATATTTCGATTGAAACTCCTCACCCCAATAATGTTTCACACGCTGTCCATTCACCTTGAACACTCTCCCATCTTTTTCATCCTGCAAAGTAATTGCTCCATGGGGGAAAACTTCAATCACAATAAATGGTCCTGACCATTTAGATTTTAATTTCCCAGGAAACAATTTTAATCTAGAATTATAAAGCAAAACTTTCTGACCTTTGACAAACTCTTTAGATTTAATTTTCTTGTCATGCCATAGCTTAGTCTTTTCTTTCTACATTTTCGAATTTTCATAAGAAAATTGGCGAGATTCCTCCAGTTCATTAAGCTGCAGCACTCTTATTGCTCCTGCACGACTCAGATCAAAATTTAACTTTTTCAAAGCCCAAAATGTTTTATGCTCTAGCTCTAATGGTAAATGACAAGCTTTCCCATATACTAACCTATAGGGAGACATACCTAGAGGAGTCTTATAGGCTGTCCTATAAGCCCAAAGAGCCTCATCCAACCTAAAAGACCAATCCTTTCTAGATGGATGGACTACTTTCTCTAGAATTGATTTAATTTCCCTATTACTAATTTCAGCTTGACCGTTTGCTTGTGGGTGATAAGGGGTAGCTATCCTATGCTTAATCCCATACTTAGCTAAAAGCTTAGTTAAGATATTATTAACAAAATGTGTACCCTCATCACTCACTAGAGCCCTAGGTGTCCCAAACAGCGCAAAGATGTGCGATTGAAGAAACCTTGCTACTGTCTTGGCATCACTCTGATGGCATGCAATGGCCTCCACCCATTTGGACACGTAAATCAACTGCCAATAAGATAAAAACATTGTCATTAGAAGGGGGAAATGGCCCCATAAAATCAATACCCCATACATCGAATAATTCAACTTCTAAAATGTAAGTAAGAGGCATTTCATCTCTAGGCCCTAAGTTTCCTCTCCTTTGGCAAGCGTCACACTGCTTGTAAAACCAATGGGCATCCTTGAATAAGGTAGGCCAGAAGAATCCACAATGCAAAATCCTCATAGCTGTCCTCTGACCGCTGAAATGACCTCCATACGACGAAGAGTGACATTGCTCCAGGATTTCCTTTGCTTCATCACCTGAAACACACCTACGAATAATACCATCAGAGCATTGCTTATACATAAATGACTCATCCCAATAGAAAAATTTTGCATCATGCTTAAACTTTTTCTTCTTCCTCCAATCCATGTCAATATGAGTGACTCCCTTTACCAAAAAGTTGGCAATGTCAGCATACCAAGGGACATCCCTGACTACCTTTACCTCAACAGCAAAAAGCTGTTCATCCGGAAAAGCATCTGAAATAGCAGATTGCTTCAGCAAGGATGATGATGGATCAAGACGAGACAAATGATCTGCAATGACATTTTCTGATCCCTTCTTATCCTTTATCTCCAAGTCGAACTCCTGCAATAGTAAAACCCAACGAATTAGTCTAGGATTTGCATCTTTCTTAGTCATTAAATACCTTATTGTTGCATGATCCGTGAACACCGTGACTTTGGATCCAACCAAATATGGCCAGAATTTCTCAAAAGCAAACACAACAGCTAACAACTCCTTTTCAGTAGTTGTATAGTTGACTTGTGCCTCATTTAAAACCCTGCTTGCATAATATATAGGATGGATAAATTTGCCCTGCTTTTGCCCCAAGCATAGCACCTACCGCAGCATCACTCGCATCACACATTACCTCAAATGGTAAATTCCAATTAGGTGCACAAAGAATGGGTGTTGAGATTAAAGCAGCTTTTAATGTTTCGAAAGCCTTCCTACAATCTGCATTAAAGTTAAAAACATGATAAGTACACAATAAGTTACAAAGAGGTTTACTAATTTTGGAAAAGTCCTTTATAAACCTCCTATAAATCCCAGCATGACCTAGAAAACTCCAAATTCCCTTCACTGAATTCGGTGGCTCTAATCTTTCAATCACCTCTATTTTTGCTCTATCAACTTCTAGAGCATTCTTAGAAATCTTATGACCTAACACTATGCCCTCCTTCACCATGAAGTGGCATTTTTCCCAATTAAGAACTAGATGGGTATCCTAACATCTTTTTAACACCTTACCTAAATTATCCAAACAATTTTGAAAAGACCCTCCAAAAACTGAAAAAATCATCCATAAATACCTCAACAGTGGACTCAATCATATCAGAAAAAATTGCTAACATACATCGCTGAAATGTTGCTGGAGCATTGCAAAGGCCAAAAGGCATTCGCCTAAAAGCAAACGTCCCATAAGGGCAGGTGAAAGTGGTTTTTCCTGATCATCAGGAGCAATAGTAATCTGGTTATACCCATAATAACCATCTAAGAAACAGTAGTAGGCCTGACCAACCAATCTATCCAACATCTGGTCAATAAATGGTAGAGGGAAATGGTCCTTACGGGTAGCTTTATTAAGCCTCCTGTAATCCATGCAAACTCTCCAGCCAGTTACTGTCCTGGTTGGGATAAACTTATTGTCTTTATTGCTCACCGCAGTGACACCTCCTTTCTTAGGAACACATTGGACATGGCTCACCCAATTGCTGTCGGCAATTGGATTAATGATCCCCGCATCCAACCATTTAATCACCTCATTTTTAACAACCTCTTTCATTGCAGGGTTAAGCCTCCTTTGTTGCTCAATACTCCTAAAGGATCCCTCCTCTAGAGTGATTTTGTGCATACAAAAAGATCGGCTAATACCCTGAATGTCAGCCAATGTCTAACCAATAGCCTTGTGGTATTGCTGCAGCAATTTTATTAAAGCCTCTTCATGCCTCGGCATTAAATCTGATGCAAGAATAATGGGCAACGTCTCACCTTCCCCAAGATACATATACTTTAGATGATCCGGTAAGGGCTTCAAATCTAAAGTAGGTGCTTCAATCAGGGATGGCTTAATAGGAGGAGCCTTCCTTTGATCTAAATCTAAAGACTAAAAAACATCCTCACACCTAAACAATTCTTTTTCATTTTTTCTTTCTATAGAATACACTTCTAAATCCTCTACACTAACCTCTCCATGACCTTCCAAATGCTTGTCAGCCGAATCCTGCATTGCTGTCTCAATAACTGTGCTTTCCAGAATCCTAATGAAAGAGCAATCTTCCATTTCGTCTGGATACTTCATGGCTTTAAACACATTAAATTTCACTTCCTCATTACAGACTCTCATTGTTAATTCCCCTTTTTGAACATCTATTAATGCCCTACCAGTAGCCAAAAATGGTCGTCCTAGAATAATTGGGACATCTTTATCAGCACCATAGTCTAAAATAATAAAATCAACAGGAAATATGAATTTATCTACCTTTACTAAGACATCCTCAATTTTACCCTCTGAATATGTGATAGACCTATCAGCTAGTTGGAGTGTGACTGTGGTAGGTCTAGCTTCACCAATACCTAGCTTTCGATAGACCTAAAGAGGCATAAGGTTAATGCTCGCACCTAAATCCCAGAGTGCTCTACCTAACTCCTTTCCACCTATAGATACAGGTATAGTAAATGATCCTGGATCCTTAGCCTTGGGTGGTAGCCCATTCTTAAGAATAGCACTACATTCCACAGTAAGAGATATATTTTCAAACTCACCTAACCTCTTCTTTTTAGTTAAAATATCCTTAAGAAATTTAGCATAATTAGGCATTTGCTCTATAGCTTCTACTAAAGGGATATTTATATGCAATTGCTTAAGAATCTCTAAAAACTTTTTAAATTGATCATCTTGATTCTTAGGCTTTTGCCTTTGTGGAAAAGGTAGAGGTGGTACATAGGGTGGGGGCGGCACATAAGGCGGTTCTACATCTGGAACGGATCCAGATGCTCCAGCATTTTTGTTGCTGCCTACAGCACCCTGACCAGTCTCCAACTCTTTCTCAACAACAACATTTTTATCACTATTCTTTTCTGTATCCTGAGTTTTACTAGGCTCTTTTCTTTCCTCTAGTGGCTTACCACTCCTAAGAGTTACTGCCTTTACCTGCTCCTTACCTTGCCTTCTAGGGTGTTCAGTATCTGAGGGAAGTTTCCCTTGAGGCCTTGCCTTCAGCTCATTAACTAGCTGACCCACTTGCAATTCCAGGGCTCTCATTGAAGCCTGATTACTTTGAATTGCGGCATCTGTACGAGCCATAAATTCTTTCATCATTGCCTCAAGAGATCTCCCTGTATTTTGTTGGGGCAAAGCCTGCTTATTTTGCTGGGGCATTACCTGCGCTTTAGCAAATCCTGACTGGTTCACCTTTTGTTGCATTTGCATATTACTTCCTTGTCCTCTCCATGAGAAGTTGGGGTGGTTGCGCCAACCTGGATTATAAAAGTTAGAATAAGGGTTATTCCTCTGATTACCTACAAAAAACACAGAAGCTGGATTGTTGGGGCAAATCTCGTAATTCTGATCTTCACCACAATAGACACATGCTTCCTCTGTGACTTGGTTCACCAATGCAGCAGGCTCCACAGTTGGTGGCTGCTGATGACTAATCACTGTCACATTCTTAAGAGCGTTAGCAATCATTGCAAGATCAACCCTAATGGTGGACACACCATCAACCTCTAACACACTCTTAACCTTTTTATTTGTGCCTCTAACATCCGACCACTGACAACTATTAGTAGATATTCTTTTTAAAATTTCATGGGCCTCATTATAAGTTTTTGCCAAAAGGGCCCCTCCAGCCGAAGCATCAACCATACGTTGGGTTACTCCATTTAACCCATTGTAAAATGTTTCCATTTGAATACAACGAGGTAAACCATGGTGGGGGCACTTTCGCAAAAGCTCCTTAAACCACTCCCAAGCCTCACTAAAAGTCTCATCTTCAAGTTGCCTAAACCCTACTATTTCACTCCTTAATTTAGCATTTCTATTAGGTGGGAAATATTTACTCCAAAATTTTCCAGCTAACTCATCCCATGTCCTAATTGATCCTGGAGCAAAAGAGTTTAACCATGCCTTTGCTCCATCTCTAAGAGAATACGGGAACAAAGTTAATCTAAGAGCATCTCTAGGCACTCCTTGAATTACAAAAGAATCACTAACTCCTAGAAAAGACTTAAGATGTAAATGAGGGTCTTCAGATGACAAACCATGGAATTGACCCACGGTTTGCAAAATCTGAAACATTATCGGTTTCATTTCAAAATTTGCCGCTTGGATTTGAGGACGTTCAATCCCTGGATTCAGCTCATCAAACATTGGGACAACATATGCTTGAATGGCTCTGGTCCTATCGTTCGCTACCAAGATAGGATTCTCAGCCTGATTATTCTGCTGCTCATTTTGCTCCAGCGGCTGATTTTGCTGCAGCAAGCGATTCTGGGGGTCTGCTGGATCTTCAGGAACCTGCGGAAGGCGCGACACGGTATCCATTTGATTCTGGTTTCTGCGCTGCTCTCTCCTTCTTCTACTGAATGTTCTCTCGATTTCTGGATCAAGCTCGAACTTTACCCCAGGAAGATCGCTCATGCACCAAACTTACGTCTGCAGAAACAAAAGAAACAATCAAAAAGTTCTAGCACCAAACCACTAAAACACATACACAAAACAGATCAGATAAAAACTTATTCAAGTCCCCGGCAACGGCGCCAAAAACTTGTTGGGCTCCTAGAGTGAGTAGAAATATGGTATAAAAAGACTCTAGAACTCTGTGCAAGTATACACAGTCCGCAACAAGTAATAAGTATTATCAATCCAAGGCCTGAATTAACTTCCACTTTATCTATTTTATATAACTCTTTAATGGTTTCAAAGATAGTAAAAATAATTGGTTTTTATAGGAATAATGCTGAAGCAAAGTAAATGACAGAACAGAAAATAATCAAATAGGCAGACAGATTAGAAACCGGCGCTGGTTAGGTTTTAGTAATTGTTTAAAAAGATGCTCTAGCAATATTATTGATCATGCAAAACTCTCGCAGTATTATTAGCAGATTCCTCCCGGAACTCCGAATCTTTTGGAATGTGTTTCAACCCCAATGAAATATTATCGATCAAGCACTAGGCAACTGGCTATCCCTAGCTCAGTCACTGGCGTTCACCAATACACAATGATCGTAGTGTGATTAATCGCCACACACTCTCTAAATCATCCCTGAAACTAGAGAGAGGTATTCATACCGGCTGGCCAGGCGGGCATAAAATAGAAATGAACTCAACAATTAATCAAGATGCATTAATCAATATTTATTACTAGAAATGAAGCACAACAATCACATTGTTCCTAACCAACGCCTAAGCTACTTAGTTCATAATATGCATGGAGATGCACGCTACAATCTGAGTAGGCATGCCCATAATTACAAGATAATAAAAGGAAACGTTAATCTCCTCGATCGGCTTGCAATGATGGTCTTCGAGGTGGTCTCCAATCTCTTCTCACTATTCGGCTCCCAAAGGTGGAAGTAACTTTCCAAGAATGGAATGTTTTCTCCCAAAAGTGGAATGACTTTGACTTAGGCGGCTACTCCCTTTTATAGAAGGATAGGAGGCTTGACTTAGGTCAACCTTGACACGTGTAGGGCTCTCCTTGCTCCTTTATCACGAGAATAACTCAACAAAATTCGGTCTATCAACTTGGCTAACGAATTGTGACGTGGCAGTTTTGCTCCCAGTTTTGCTGCAGCACAGAATTTGCTCCCTCCAGTCGCCCAGCAGCATAATCTGCACAAAATAATTTCCAATCCATTCTTCCGAAGGGGTTAAAATATATAATATATATCTAAAACCAACCCTATTAAGCACGAAAGACACACAAATCCCTATAGAAATGAGGCCTAAACAACTACCTTTTGGACAGTTATCAATAGTAAATGTTAACAAACTGTATACTTGTTTCAATAAAGTGTCATTGAGTTTCTAAAATAAAGTGTTATTGTTAACTATCACACAATTTGACCCAAATCCAATAAAGTAAGATCCAAGGTTGTTTACATGTGACTTGAGCTAAAAGGTGGATGGGTGGGGACATACGGGGATGGGTGTTCGAGTAACAACCTAAAAGGTCTATATTACAAGGACAAGGCATGGTACCTTATCTTGGTAACACTATGTGATACGACCCGCTTTGTATTCGATACAGACGTATTGATCAAAGGCGTCCATGTAGGAGACATGCGAGCAGGGTTATCTTATGCAATGAGTTTGCATAAAACCGGACCACGAAATAGTAAACCACTAGATGTAACACCGTTAACAAGTTAGGTTACTGTTTCAATAGGATGACCTAGGTAACTCAGTCTTAATCCTGAGTGTGTCATGAACTCCTTCGCACGAGGGATTGTCCTTTGATTAGTATGGGTGGGAGTGGCCTGCACGCTGACTCAATAAGCCTACCTTCTTGGGGACGAGACTGAGTGGGGAGCTGGGGACATGACAACACAAGATGGAATTCACTCCTTCCCGCTTCTAGGAGAAGTAGATGAGTGTTATCTTAAGTGGTGACTCCGGGTATTGAACAAAGGGATCCCGCCGTCTCACTGGCCTGAGAGAGACTTTCTGTTTACTGGTTGGACTATAAACAAGTTTTTCATTAGAGAAGCAGTAGTACTTAAGGAGCCAGAGGTAACACAGGGGTAAAACGATAATTTGACTCAACTGTATTTACGAACACTCGTGAAGGATTGACTTACAGATATAGGTTTATATCTGTGGACACAGAAATGTTCTACAGTGAGAAGAGTTCAGCTGTGGGTCTTTAGTGGAATGACCCACAGTTAATGAATATTGGTTAACCTGATTAATGAGTTTAATCAGTTAACCTCATATCATTGGAGCTTCTGATCTGTAGGTCCATTAGGTCCCCCTGCTAGCTCGTAAAGAGTAATTAGGAACAATTATATCTTGAGAGAATTTGAATAGTTCAAAATTATATTGGGAATTAAGTTAATTATATGAATTACAAATTAATACAATCTATAGTGATGCATTAAAATATAAAGTCTAATTTGAGTTAAACTTTATTAAATTGAGAGATTAATATATTTGGAAGAGTTCAAATATATGTCTAATTAAATATATGGTATTTAATTAGAAGATGAATTAATTAATCATGAATTAATTAAATATTCAATTTAGTTTAAGTTAAATGACATTTAATTAAACTATAGTGTATGAGAGAATTATTAGAATATGATTCTAATGATAAATTAATTAAATATGAGTGATATTTAATTATGAAATTAATGAATTATTGGAATTAATTAATTGATTAGTTTAATTGAATTAATAAAATGTGAATTAATTAAGTTAATTAAACTATATATTATGTGAGCAAATTACAATTAAATAAGATTTAAATGTGCATGGGATTAATTAATTAATTAACATTTAATTAATTGGTATTGATCTAACGATCAAGATTGTTTCCTAACCCTAAGGTCTCATTCTAGTCTCTCTCTCATATTCTCTCAACACAAGAAGTCTACAGAGAATTTTACTCTCTAAGTGTTTTTCCCATTAAAGATTAGGTGTCCCACAACTACGTTCCTAATCTCAGAGTTATAGTGGGGAAGCGCTTGTGGTGGTGTCCATTGAAGAATTCAGAGTCATCAGACGGAGGTATGTTTCTCATCGCTTAACTTTTTGCCAATGTATTGGTATTTTGTAAAACAAAATTAATTTACGAACGGTCCAATTGCTTCCGCTGTAATGGAATTGGGAATTCCAATCCTTCATGGACAACCCCAAATTCTAAAATAACGTAATCTAGTTTTACACTCTCTCCACAATTCAAATGGTGTTTCAAAAACACACTTGGATGTTCAAAATATAAAAAGCAGTCAAAACTGCATGTCCCCAGAACGAGTTAGGCAATTGAGCATGACTCATCATAGAATGAACCATATCCTATAAGGTTCTATTTCTCCTTTCCCATACACCATTCTATTTCTAACTCTTTTGCAGGAAAGGAAAAAAATGAAAAGCAGGATGAGAAGCAAAACGAGGAAGAAGTGGTTCCATGCAACCATCATGATAAAGGCTCGCACATTAGCCCGCCCAAGCGGAGGGGCGAATGTCCTACCTTTGACTACAGGGAGTTACCTTTTCCTCAGCGGTTTAAAAATGTTAAATTAAATGAACAGTTTCAGAAATTCCTAGAGATGTTTAGAAAATTGTCTGTGAATATTCCCTTAGTAGATGCTTTGTATAATATGCCTAATTACGGGAAGTTCATGAAAGAGATGTTATCTAGGAAGAAAAGTTTGAAAAAACAGTTTTTTAGGTTGTCTGAAAACAGTAGCACTATAGTATCAGGAAAGATGCCTTCTAAACAAAAAGACTCAGGGAGTTTTACTGTTCCCTGCATTATAGGAGAAGTATCTTTCAATAGGGCCTTGTGTGATCTATGTGCTAGTATAAATCTAATGCCCAATTCATTGTACAAGAAGATTTGTTTGACAAGTCTGAAAGACACTAACATCACCCTCCAGCTCGCTGATAGATAGATCACCCAACCAATGGGTATTGTGGAGGACGTGCTGGTGAAGGTCAACAAAGTCATCTTCCCTGTAGATTTTGTGGTACTTGACATGCAGGAAGACAAAGAGGTACCAATCATTTTAGGCAAACCTTTCTTAGCCAAAGGTAAGGCTGAAATTAGTGTGCATATTGGTAAACTTACATTAAACGTAGATGATGAAAAAGTCATTTTTAATATTTTTGGGCAGGATGAATCTATATGTAGTTTGCATACTTGTCTTTCTATAAGTCCAGAATATTTGACTAACGATGATGAAGAGGTAGAGTATAATCTTGGCCTAGGATTAGGAGAGGCGCCTATGGATGATGAGAATTTTAATCCGAATGCATTTTTTGACGATCCTCTATTTGAGAACGAGCTGATTGTTGGGCTCCTAGAGTGAGTAAAAATAAGATATGAAAAGACTCTAGAACTCTGTGCAAGTATACACAGTCCGCAACAAGTAATAAGTATTTATCGAATCCAAGGTCTGAATTAGCTTTCACTTTATCTATTTTGTTTAGCTTTTAATTGGTTTCAAAAGTGGTTAAAATGATTGGTTTTAATTGAATGCTAAAGCAAAAGAAATGACAAAACAGAAAATAAACAAATAGGTAGACAGATTAGAAACAGGCGTTGGTCAGGATTTAGTAATTGTTTTAAAAGATTCTCTAGCAATATTATTGATCATGCAATACTCTCGCAATCTTATTAGCGGATTCCTCGCGAAACTCCAGATTTTTTAGAATATGTTTCAACTCCAATGAAGCACTACCGATCAAGCACTAGGCAACTGGCTATCCCTAGCTCAGTCACTGGCGTTCACCAATACACAATGATCTAGTGTGATTAACCGCTACACACTCCCTAAATCATCCCTTAAACTAGAGAGAGGTATTCATACCGGCTGGACAGGCGGGCATAAAATAGAAATGAGCACAACAATTAATCAAGATGGATAGAGTCAATATTTATTACTAGAAATTAAGCACGACAATTACATGTTCCCTAACCAACGCCTAATGTTACTTAGTTCATAAAATGCATAGAGACACACGTTACAATCTGAGTAAGCATATCCATAATCACAAAATAATACAAGAAAATATTAATTCCCTAGATCAGCTTGCAATTGAACCCTACTTAGCAAAAAGAGAACTTGTTCAAGACCGTAATTTTCCTTTATTTGTCTTGAAAACGTGATTAGTGAAGAATAGTGATTGTCCCTGAATACTTGATTCATGGGCCACAAATCACGTGTGTTCTTCTTTTAAAGGAATAAGTTCCTGGCAACAACTTGCTGCTTGTGTAATAACTCTCAAAGTTAGAACTAGAGAGGTTATTTTGGCTATGGCAGTGGGAAACATTAAGTTATTTTTCTCAGTTGGAGAAAATACATATCATTAGATAATGTTTATGTAATTCCTAAGATCAAAAGAAATTTGATTTCTATGTCTTATTTGCTGAAACAATGTTACTCTTTACCTTTCTCTACTAACGCAGTTTTATTTCAAGAAAGGGAGTTAACATTTGTTTAACTTTACTGGAAAGTAACCTAAATGTTTTAAGACTAACCAAGAGTAAAGCAGTCATGAACACTGGGTTGTTTTAGACTGCTATTACTCAATGTGAAAAGAGGTAAAGGATTTCTCTTAAAGGAAAATACATTTCTTTGGTTTTTAGGTAGACCATATTAATCTCAACTTGATTGGGAGATTGGTCAAGAGTGAACTTCTAAGCGAGTTAAAGATGACTCTCTACTACCTTGCAAGTCATGCCTTATGGGCAATATGTCTGATAGGTCTTTTACTGGAAAAGATCTAAGAGCGAAAGAGCCCTTGGAGCTTGTACATTTGGATCTTTGTGGTTCAAAATGTTAAAGCAGTGAGAGGGCATGAATCATCTCTTTTGGATGATTTTTCAAAGGTACGAGTATCTTTACCTAATGCAACTTAAGTCTGAAGCTCTTGAGATATTTGAAGGGGCTTAGGACTGAAGTTGAAAACTTGTTAGGTGAGATGATAAAAACACTTTGATCTGATCAAAGTGTTGAGTATAAGGATTTGAGATTCCAGGACTATTTGATATTACATGGGATCACACCCTAATTCTCATTTAGGAGAAATAGAACCCTATTGGATATGGTTCATTCCATGTTGAGCTATGCTCAATTGTCTGGCTCGTTTTGGGGTCATGCAGTGTTGACTACATGGCATACTGCAGTAGGCAACCCCAAAGGAAACAAGAAGTGGATACTTCTTCAATTCAAAAGAGAGTAAAGAATTTGTATCGACAAATGCTAAATTCTCTGAAGATGTCCACGTCAAAAATCATAAACTACAGAGTAAAGTCAGTTTAAGTAAGTTAACTAATGAAGCTACAGTAACATCCACAAGAGTTGTTGATGAGGTTGGCTGTTCAACAAGAGTTGTTGATGGACTAGTGCATCTGGTCAGACACATCCATCTCAATAGTTGAGAGTGCCTCGATGTAGTGGGAGGGTTGTTTTATAACTTAAACGTTACATGGGCTTGATTGAAGCCTAGGTCATCATACCTGATGATGGTATAGAAGATTCATTGTCTTTTAGAAAGAAAATGAATGATGTTGACAACGATCAGAGGATTAAAGCCATGGACCTAGAAATGAAGTCTTTTGTATTTCACTTGCATCTGGGATCTTGTAGATCTGCTTGATGGGTAACAACTATTAGTTACAAGTGGATTTACAAGAGGAAACGAGACATTCATGTGTTAACCAGAAGGGTTCATACAACAAGATAAAAAGAAAAAGGGTTTGCAAGCTTAAATGATCCATTCATGGATTGACCTAAGCATTTCGATCTTGAAATATAAGATTTGATATAGTGACCAAATAGTTTGGCTTTAATCAGAACATTGATGAGTCTTGTCTTTACAAGTAATCATCAATAGTTCAGTAGCTTACTTAGTGTTGTATATGATTGATATCATAATCATTGTGAATGATGTAGGTTATCTTACTGACATTAAAAGAGGCTAGTAGCTCATTTCCAAATGAAAATCTGGGAAAAGTTGAGCTGGCCTTGTCTCAAGTGTCTTATATCTACAAGATGTTAGTTAGATATAAGATGCAGAATTCCAAGAAGGGTTCACTACCTTTTAGGCATGGAATTCTTTTGTCGAAGGAACTGTGTCCTGAGACACCTCAAAATGTTGAGGACTTGAGACATAAGCCCTATGCAGTAGGGATTTTCGGTAAGTATCAATCAAATCCAAGAATTGATCTCTGGAGAGCCGTTAAGTACATCCTCCAGTACCTTAGGAGAACGAGGGTCTATATGCTCGTGTATGGCACTGAGGATTGGATCCTTACACGATACACTGACATGGATTTTCAAACTGATAAAGGTTTGAGGAAATCTACATCAGTATTTGTGTTCACTCTTAACAGAGGAGATATAGAAACATTAATCTCCTCGATCGGCTTGCAATGATGGTCTTCTAGGTGGTCTCCAATCTCTCCTCACTATTCGACTCTCAAAGGTGGAAGTAACTTTCCAAGAATGGAATGTTTTCTCCCAAAAGTGGAATGACTATGACTTAGGCGGCTACTCCCTTTTATAGAAGGATAGGAAGCTTGACTTAGGTCAACCTGGACACGTGTAGGGCTCTCCTTGCTCCTTTATCACGAGAATAACTCAACAAAATTTGATCCATCAACTTGGCTAACAAACTGTGACGTGGCAGTTTTGCTCCCAGTTTTGCTGCAGCACAGAATTTGCTCCCTCCAGTCGCCCAGCAGCATAATCTGCACAAAATAATTTCCAAGGCTTTCATTCTTCCAAAGGGGTTAAAATATATAATATATATCTAAAACCAACCCTATTAAGCACGAAAGACACACAAATCCCTATAGAAATGAAGCCTAAACAACTACCTTTTGGGCAGTTATCACACCCCCAAACTTGAACTATTGCGCGTCCCGAGCAATACTAACCAACCTTCCCTTAAGAATTCAAAGCATTAGACAAAGAAATAGCTTAATCAAATCAGACAATCCAACACTGCCTTTAACCTTTACCTGAGCACTCTGCAAAACCAAGCTCTGCTGCAGCAAAATGATTCCTCCGACATGGACAAATAATCACCACTTTTAACTCAATTCTAAGAACTTGCCACAGCCTAGCTCTATTATCAGGCATTCAGAACACATTTTCAAGGGGTTTATATTTTTTGCTTTTTAGACTTAAAACAGCCTTACAGTCATAAGCTCTTAGGCATGGGATGATCCACTTTATGGTGCAGTATACCCTTGCCTCAAACTCATCACCAACTAGGCTAAATACTCTTTATGGAGCTCGCAAATCCTTAGTTATTCTATCTCTTGCCCCTCAGAATGGCAACATTTTGTGATGAAGCTCACCTAAGTTATGGGAGACAGAAAAACTGCTGGATCATCATTCATCCTTCAAAACTTTTGCTCTATGAATTTTCTCAGCAAAATCAATCAATTTTTTTCAGCAAATAATTTTTTTTCTCATTTTTCACGTTTCCTAGGTCATCTTTTGACGCGAAGACAAACTGTGGGTATCACAAATGTCCCCGGTTACTCAATAACCTAACAAATTTTTACTTGAAGGAGAGGAATGCTCGAGCAAAACAATTGGAGTAGCAAAAAGTCTCCCAAACTTGAATTATTCATTGTCCCCAATGAATCATCAATTTTGCAATTTATACCCCCAAACTTAAATTTTTCTATCTGAATTTTCAATCTAAGTGTGGGATTAGAACTAAGCGTAAAGTGGATCATAAAAGTCAACATTACCTCCAGAATCTTCTTTGCCGCAACAACAGTCTAGGCTAGAAGAAATGCTCAAGCAAAAGGTTTCTGGAGATCAGAATACCTTGATCTAATTAAGCTTAACCAGTCCAAGCTTCAAAAATTCAGAAGAAAGGTAGTTAAGTTAGAGTTACTCAGTGCTCATAGAACAGAAACAACTTCGGAAATTTAATTAAAACATGAAAAAGAAATTACATAAGCAGAGATATTTTTTTAGAAACAGAAAAATAAAAAAGAAGCAAACATATCATCAACAGAAAAGGAGATTAGAAAATGCGCGAGCAAACAAAAATTCAAGAACAAAAATTATGCTCGCTCAAGGCCACTTCATCCTTCAGTCCTCTTGGCCCTGTTCATTCTCATCATCCTCTTTTCCTCTTTCAACAGGTGGGGGCGGAATCCAGGGGTTCAACAGATCCTCAGGGAATGCAGGAAGGGCTGGATATGGTTTTGAAAAGTTCTCTTGCAGCGCCTTCTTTAAACTAGCATCACGATTCTTAACATAGTTCCAGAAGGTTAAAGCCTGCCTTTCAGCAAACTCCTGCCTACTGGCTGAAAGTGCAAGTTGTTCTAAAATCGTGTTGATGCCGTAGACAAGTCGACCTTGACCTACCTCCTACATACGCTGGAGCCGTGCCAAATTAGGCGTGTCGATGATCCCCTTGTCAAACAAAATAACATCTCCTTCATCCTCTGGAACCCCTGCTCTCTTGCAAAGCATCGTGATCGTGTTCGGAAAAAACCGATTCCCCACTTTCTTTTTCCAACATCCAAAAATTTCATTAACAATGATCTTCCCTACGTCAACATTGAGAGACCGCAAGATTGCAAAAGCTAGAAGAACCCGTTCCCTGGAGATTGTCGAGTCATGTGTCGTTGGAAGCATCCTCTGTCTGATAAATCCATCCACGTGTTCGCTTCCCTTTTCAAATAAGCCGATTGGAACGTCTTCTTCTCAGTCTTGGACAGCTGCCACTGTGCCCCTTCAATACCTACCTCCCGCACAGCCTCACTTAGTTGCTCATTAGATGGCGCTACAACCATCTCATTATATGCCGCATGGGGGAAATTCTGAAGGTTATACAGTGCGTTGATAGCACTTGGACTCCAGTCTACCTCGACTCCTCGAACAATCACTTGGAAACCATCTTCTTTGTCAATGTTAGCATAAAATTCGCGCACCACCTGCTCGTTTACAGACTCAGGCTTTGCACAAAACAACTCCCAGTCGTGGTCTGCAATACCGGTCTTCAGAAAATGCGGAAGATCACCGCTGAATCCTCTCTCAAATAAAAAATCTCTTCTCAGAAGCTCAGCGTACTTTGCTCTGGCAAAATTGTTGACGAAGCGATCATACGACAATTGTCGCTCTTCTATTTCATCGCGTTCCTCTGATGCTTCAGCAACATTTTTGCCCTTTTCCGCCCTGCGCTTGAGCAACCGCTCTTCCTCAGCTTCCTTCACTGCGTTTTCTCTTTCTTTTTCCTCAGCTTTTTTTTCTCTCGTTCCTCTTGCACTGCCTTTTCTTTCTCAGAATCCGACGACGATGGTGATGGGGTATCAGTCCGAATCACCTGAACGCGCCCAGCCTTCCGCTTAATGCGGCGACATTTCAGAGGTTTGGGCATGATGACCTCAACACGAGCCTCCTCAACTGGCTCTCCTTCTGTCGCAACCTCTACTTCTTGAACCTCGTCAGCCTGGTTTTCTTGATTCCCTTCAGCATTCTTTTCTTGAACTCCTTCCGTATCTGGAACTATCGGTTCTACCTCTTCTGGATTTGGCACCTCAGACTCTCTCTGATGTCCTTCTTCTAATGAGACAGCAACATCCTCTGTTGCCTCTTGGATAGGTTCTTGATCTTCATTCCTCTGCTGCCTCCTTTGCATTTTGGCTTCCCTCTCTTCTGGTGTTCTTTTCTTCTTTGTTTTTGCTTTCGGTATCTCAGGATTAACTGGTACTTCTTCCTCTTCATTATCTCTCTCTCTATTTGCTCTCGTCTCTGCCATGGAAGACTCAGGGTTTTCACAGAGAAAAGCAACGAAGGAAGAAGAAGAAATTCGAATAGCAAAGGGATTAAATGCGAAGGGGAAAGTTAAAATAACTTACCATCGTCTGTGAATAAATAAAGCCTCAGCAAAATCAAATCCCAACTGAAAAGATTTGCCACATTAAATTATATTACCGTTTAATCGCATGCAACCTGAAAATTTTAAACCAGCAACGGTAAAATCATGGATTCAAATCGCCCATAGTAAATATTCATGCGCTGTCCAACTTCAAAGCCCTTGGATCATCTCCATGTGACACGTGGCTCCACCAGATGACTCCATGCAATTTATCTGCCCACAGAAAATTCAATAATCCAAACGGTAAAAAGTAATTAATCTTCAACAAACCCCTTTCTATCCGGACGATTTGCTTCAGCCATAACTTTGCCGCAACAACCTTCTGAACCTAAAGAATCTTGGATACGGAATTCGAATTTCAAAACAGGAAAATCAAATCTTTTAAATTCAAATTTAAATTTAACCGATCAAATCAAATCTAATCCTTTCTTTTTATTTTAGAAGCCGAATTAATTAGAGATAATCTTTATTAAACCGATTCTAAATAGAATTAAAATAACCAAAAATAAAATCTAAAATCTAAAATCTAATTAATTAAAAGATAATTCAAAGAAAATTTAAATAAATAAACCGAAAATAAAATCTAACAAAATCAAATAAAATTCAAAGCAGAATAGATAAAATCTAAACTACAAAAAATAAAATATTCAAAACTAAAATCTACTTAAAATAAATCATGCAAAATTTAAACAAACCAAATCTAAAATACTTGAAATTAAAAACAAATCGAATCAGCAAGAAAATAAAAACAAACACTGGGAGCTCAAAATATTGCTTTGTAAAATGCTCCCGCAAACATCTTGCTCTCTCAATCATCAACCAATTTTAGGGAAGGATATTTCGACTGAAACTCCTCACCCCAATAATGTTTCACACGCTGTCCATTCACCTTGAACACTCTCCCATCTTTTTCATCCTGCAAAGTAATTGCTCCATGGGGGAAAACTTCAATCACAATAAATGGTCCTGACCATTTAGATTTTAATTTCCCAGGAAACAATTTTAATCTAGAATTATAAAGCAAAACTTTCTGACCTTTGACAAACTCTTTAGATTTAATTTTCTTGTCATGCCATAGCTTAGTCTTTTCTTTATACATTTTCGAATTTTCATAAGAAAATTGGCGAAATTCCTCCAGTTCATTAAGCTGCAGCATTCTTATTGCTCTTGCACGACTCAGATCAAAATTTAACTTTTTCAAAGCCCAAAATGTTTTATGCTCTAGCTCTAATGGTAAATGACAAGTTTTCCCATATACTAACCTATAGGGAGACATACCTGGCTGTCCTATAAGCCCAAAGAGCCTCATCCAACCTAAAGGACCAATCCTTTCTAGATGGATGGACTACTTTCTCTAGAATTGATTTAATTTCCCTATTACTAATTTCAGCTTGACCGTTTGCTTGTGGGTGATAAGGGGTAGCTATCCTATGCTTAATCCCATACTTAGCTAAAAGCTTAGTTAAGATATTATTAACAAAATGTGTACCCTCATCACTCACTAGAGCCCTAGGTGTCCCAAACAGCGCAAAGATGTGCGATTGAAGAAACCTTGCTACTGTCTTGGCATCACTCTGATGGCATGCGATGGCCTCCACCCATTTGGACACGTAAATCAACTGCCAATAAGATAAAAACATTGTCATTAGAAGGGGGAAATGGCCCCATAAAATCAATACCCCATACATCGAATAATTCAACTTCTAAAATGTAAGTAAGAGGCATTTCATCTCTAGGCCCTAAGTTTCCTCTCCTTTGGCAAGCGTCACACTGCTTGTAAAACCAATGGGCATCCTTGAATAAGGTAGGCCAGAAGAATCCACAATGCAAAATCCTCATAGCTGTCCTCTGACCGCTGAAATGACCTCCATACGACGAAGAGTGACATTGCTCCAGGTTTTCTTTGCTTCATCACCTGAAACACACCTACGAATAATACCATCAGAGCATTGCTTATACATAAATGGCTCATCCCAATAGAAAAATTTTGCATCATGCTTAAACTTTTTCTTCTGCCTCCAATCCATGTCAATAGGAGTGACTCCCTTTACCAAAAAGTTGGCAATGTCAGCATACCAAGGGACATCCCTGACTACCTTTACCTCAACAGCAAAAAGCTGTTCATCCGGAAAAGCATCTGAAATGGCAGATTGCTTCAGCAAGGATGATGATGGATCAAGACGAGACAAATGATCTGCAATGACATTCTCTGATCCCTTCTTATCCTTTATCTCCAAGTCGAACTCCTGCAATAGTAAAACCCAACGAATTAGTCTAGGCTTTGCATCTTTCTTAGTCATTAAATACCTTATTGCTGCATGATCCGTGAACACCGTGACTTTGGATCCAACCAAATATGGCTAGAATTTCTCAAAAGCAAACACAACAGCTAACAACTCCTTTTCAGTAGTTGTATAGTTGACTTGTGCCTCATTTAAAACCCTGCTTGCATAATATATAGGATGGATAAATTTGGCCTGCTTTTGCCCCAACATAGCACCTACTGCAGCATCACTCGCATCACACATTACCTCAAATGGTAAATTCCAATTAGGTGCACAAAGAATGGGTGCTGAGATTAAAACAGCTTTTAATGTTTCGAAAGCCTTCCTACAATCTACATTAAAGTAAAAAACATGATCAGTACACAATAAGTTACAAAGAGGTTTACTAATTTTCGAAAAGTCCTTTATAAACCCCCTATAAAATCCAGCATGACCTAGAAAACTCCGAATTCCCTTCACTGAATTCGGTGGCTCTAATCTTTCAATCACCTCTATTTTTGCTCTATCAACTTCTAGACCATTCTTAGAAATCTTATGACCTAACACTATGCCCTCCTTCACCATGAAGTGGCATTTTTCCCAATTAAGAACTAGATGGGTATCCTCACATCTTTTTAACACCTTACCTAAATTATCCAAACAATTCTGAAAAGACCCTCCAAAAACTAAAAAATCGTCCATAAATACCTCAACAATGGACTCAATCATATCAGAAAAAATTGCTAACATACACCGCTGAAATGTTGCTGGAGCATTGCAAAGGCCAAAAGGCATTCGCCTAAAAGCAAACGTCCCATAAGGGCAGGTGAAAGTGGTTTTTTCCTGATCCTCAGGAGCAATAGTAATCTGGTTATACCCAGAATAACCATCAAAGAAACAGTAGTAGGCCGGACCAGCCAATCTATCCAACATCTGGTCAATAAATGGTAGAGGGAAATGGTTCTTACGGGTAGTTTTATTAAGCCTCCTGTAATCCATGCAAACTCTCCAGCCAGTTACTGTCCTGGTTGGGATCAACTCATTGTCTTTATTGCTCACCGCAGTGACACCTCCTTTCTAAGGAACACATTGGACAGGGCTCACCCAATTGCTGTCGGCAATTGGATAAATGATCCCCGCATCCAACCATTTAATCACCTCCTTTTTAACAACCTCTTTCATTGCAGGGTTAAGCCTCCTTTGTTGCTCAATACTCCTAAAGGATCCCTCCTCTAGATTGATTTTGTGCATACAAAAAGATGGGCTAATACCCTGAATGTCAGCCAATGTCCAACCAATAGCCTTGCGGTATTGCTGCAGCAATTTTATTAAAGCCTCTTCATGCTCCGGCATTAAATCTGATGCAACAATAATGGGCAACGTCTCACCTTCCCCAAGATACACATACTTTCGATGATCCGGTAAGGGCTTCAAATCTAAAGTAGGTGCTTCAATCAGGGATGGCTTAATAGGAGGAGCCTTCCTTTGATCTAAATCTAAAGACTCAAAAACATCCTCACACCTAAACAATTCTTTTTCATTTTTTCTTTCTAAAGAATACACTTCTAAATCCTCTACACTAACCTCTCCATGACCTTCCAAATGCTTGTCAGCCGAATCCTGCATTGCTGTCTCAATAACTATGCTCTCCAGAATCCTAATGAAAGAGCAATCTTCCATTTCGTCTGGATACTTCATGGCTTTAAACACATTAAATTTCACTTCCTCATTCCAGACTCTCATTGTTAATTCCCCTTTTTGAACATCTATTAATGCCCTACCAGTAGCCAAAAATGGCCGTCCTAGAATAATTGGGACATCTTTATCAGCGTCATAGTCTAAAATAATAAAATCAACAGGAAATATGAATTTATCTACCTTTACTAAGACATCCTCAATTTTACCCTCTGGATATGTGATAGACCTATCAGCTAGTTGGAGTGTGAGTGTGGTAGGTCTAGCTTCACCAATACCTAGCTTTCGATAGACCGAAAGAGGCATAAGGTTAATGCTTGCACCTAAATCCCAGAGTGCTCTACCTAACTCTTTTCCACCTATAGATACAGGTATAGTAAATGATCCTGGATCCTTAGCCTTGGGTGGTAGCCCATTCTTAAGAATAGCACTACATTCCTCAGTAAGAGATACATTTTCAAACTCACCTAACCTCTTATTTTTAGTTAAAATATCCTTAAGAAATTTAGCATAATTAGACATTTGCTTAATAGCTTCTACTAAAGGGATATTTATATGCAATTGCTTAAGAATCTCTAAAAACTTTTTAAATTGATAATCTTGATTCTTAGGCTTTTGCCTTTGTGGAAAAGGTAGAGGTGGTACATAGGGTGGGGGCGACACATAAGGTGGTTCTACATCTGGAACGGATCCAGATGCTCCAGCATTTTTGTTGCTGCCTACAGCACCCTGACCAGTCTCCAACTCTTTCTCAACAACAACATTTTTATCACTATTCTTTTCTATATCCTGAGTTTTACTAGGATCTTTTCTTTCCTCTAGTGGCTTACCACTCCTAAGAGTTACTGCCTTTACCTGCTCCTTACCTTCCCTTCTAGGGTGTTCAGTATCTGAGGGAAGTTTCCCTTGAGGCCTTGCCTTCAGCTCATTAGCTAGCTGACCCACTTGCAATTCCAGGGCTCTCATTGAAGCCTGATTACTTTGAATTGCGGCATCTGTACGAGCCATAAATTCTTTCATCATTGCCTCAAGAGAACTCCCTGTATTTTGCTGGGGCAAAGCCTGCTTATTTTGTTGGGGCATTACCTACGCTTTAGCAAATCCCAACTGGTTCACCTTTTGTTGCGTTTGCATATTACTTCCTTGTCCTCCCCATGAGAAGTTGGGGTGGTTGCGCCAACCTGGATTATAAAAGTTAGAATAAGGGTTATTCCTCTGATTACCTACAAAAAACACAGAAGCTGGATTGCTGGGGCAAAACTCGTAATTCTGATCTTCACCACAATAGACACATGCTTCCTCTGTGACTTGGTTCACCAATGCAGCAGGCTCCACAGCTGGTGGCTACTGATGACTAATCACTGTCACATTCTTAAGAGCGTTAGCAATCATTGCAAGATCAACCCTAATGGTGGACACACCATCAACCTCTAACACACTCTTAACCTTTTTATTTGTGCCTCTAACATCCGACCACTAACAACTATTAGTAGATATTCTTTCTAAAATTTCATGGTCCTCATTATAAGTTTTTGCCAAAAGGGCCCCTCCAGCCGAAGCATCAACCATACCTTGGGTTACTCCATTTAACCCATTGTAAAATGTTTCCATTTGAATACAACGAGGTAAACCATGGTGGGGGCACTTTCGCAAAAGCTCCTTAAACCACTCCCAAGCCTCACTAAAAGTCTCATCTTCAAGTTGCCTAAACCCTACTATTTCACTCCTTAATTTAGCATTTCTATTAGGTGGGAAATATTTACTCCAAAATTTTCCAGCTAACTCATCCCATGTCCTAATTGATCCTGGAGCAAAAGAGTTTAACCATGCCTTTGCTCCATCTCTAAGAGAATACGGGAACAAAGTTAATCTAAGAGGATCTCTAGGCACTCCTTGAATTACAAAAGAATCACTAACTCCTAGAAAAGACTTAAGATGTAAATGAGGGTCTTCAGATGACAAACCATGGAATTGACCCACGGTTTGCAAAATCTGAAACATTACCGGTTTCATTTCAAAATTTGCCGCTTGGATTTGAGGACGTGCAATCCCTGGATTCAGCTCATCAAACATTGGGACAACATATGCTCGAATGGCTCTGGTCCTATCGTTCGCTACCAAGATAGGATTCTCAGCCTGATTATTCTGCTGCTCATTTTGCTCCAGCGGCTGATTTTGCTGCAGCAAGCGATTCTGGGGGTCTGCTGGATCTTCAGGAACCTGCGGAAGGCGCGACACGTTATCCATTTGATTCTGGTTTCTGCGCTGCTCTCTCCTTCTTCTACTGAATGTCCTCTCGATTTCTGGATCAAGCTCGAACCTTACCCCAAACAGATCGCTCATGCACCAAACTTACGCCTGCAGAAACAAAAGAAACAATCAAAAAGTTCTAGCACCAAACCACTAAAACACATACACAAAACAGATCAGATAAAAACTTATTCAAGTCCCCGGCAACGGCGCCAAAAACTTGTTGGGCTCCTAGAGTGAGTAGTAATATGGTATAAAAAGACTCTAGAACTCGGTGCAAGTATACACAGTCCGCAACAAGTATTAAGTATTATCAATCCAAGGCCTGAATTAACTTCCACTTTATCTATTTTATATAACTCTTTAATGGTTTCAAAGATAGTAAAAATAATTGGTTTTTATAGGAATAATGCTGAAGCAAAGTAAATGACAGAACAAAAAATAATCAAATAGGCAAACAGATTAGAAACCGACGCTGGTTAGGTTTTAGTAATTGTTTAAAAAGATGCTCTAGCAATATTATTGATCATGCAAAACTCTCGCAGTATTATTAGCAGATTCCTCCCGGAACTCCGAATCTTTTGGAATGTGTTTCAACCCCAATGAAGTATTATCGATCAAGCACTAGGCAACTGGCTATCCCTAGCTCAGTCACTGGCGTTCACCAATACACAATGATCGTAGTGTGATTAATCGCCACACACTCTCTAAATCATCCCTGAAACTAGAGAGAGGTATTCATACCGGCTGGCCAGGCGAGCATAAAATAGAAATGAACTCAACAATTAATCAAGATGCATTAATCAATATTTATTACTAGAAATGAAGCAAAACAATCACATTGTTCCTAACGAACGCCTAAGCTACTTAGTTCATAATATGCATGGAGATGCACGCTACAATCTGAGTAGGCATGCCCATAATTACAAGATAATAAAAGGAAACGTTAATCTCCTCGATCGGCTTGCAATGATGGTCTTCTAGGTGGTCTCCAATCTCTCCTCACTATTCGACTCCCAAAGGTGGAAGTAACTTTCCAAGAATGGAATGTTTTCTCCCAAAAGTGGAATGACTTTGACTTAGGCGGCTACTCCCTTTTATAGAAGGATAGGAGGCTTGACTTAGGTCAACCTGGACACGTGTAGGGCTCTCCTTGCTCCTTTATCACGAGAATAGCTCAACAAAATTTGGTCTATCAACTTGGCTAACGAACTGTGACGTGGCAGTTTTGCTCCCAGTTTTTCTGCAGCACATAATTTGCTCCCTCCAGTCGCCCAGCAGCATAATCTGCACAAAATAATTTCCAAGGCTTCCATTCTTCCAAAAGGGTTAAAATATATAATATATATCTAAAACCAACCCTATTAAGCACGAAAGACACACAAATCCCTATAGAAATGAGGCCTAAACAACTACCTTTTGGACAGTTATCAATAGTAAATGTTAACAAACTGTATACTTGTTTCAATAAAGTGTCATTGAGTTTCTAAAATAAAGTGTTATTGTTATCTATCGCACAATTTGACCCAAATCCAATAAAGTAAGATCCAAGGTTGTTTACATGTGACTTGAGCTAAAAGGTGGATGGGTGGGGACATACGGGGATGGGTGTTCGAGTAACAACCTAAAAGGTCTATATTACAAGGACAAGGCATGGTACCTTATCTTGGTAACACTATGTGATACGACCCGCTTTGTATTCGATACAGACGTATTGATCAAAGGCGTCCATGTAGGAGACATGCGAGCGGGGGTATCTTATGCAATGAGTTTGCATAAAACCGGAGCACGAAATAGTAAACCACTAGATGTAACACCGTTAACTAGTTAGATTACTGTTTCAATAGGATGACCTAGGTAACTCAGTCTTAATCCTGAGTGTGTCATGAACTCCTTCGCACGAGGGATTGTCCTTTGATTAGTATGGGTGGGAGTGGCCTGCACGCTGACTCAATAAGCCTACCTTCTTGGGGACGAGACCGAGTGGGGGGCTGGGGACATGACAACACAAGATGGAATTCACTCCTTCCCGCTTCTAGGAGAAGTAGATGAGTGTTATCTTAAGTGGTGACTCCGGGTATTGAACAAAGGGATCCCGCCGTCTCACTGGCCTGAGAGAGACTTTCTGTTTACTGGTTGGACTATAAACAAGTTTTTCATTAGAGAAGCAGTAGTACTTAAGGAGCCAGAGGTAACACAGGGGTAAAACGATAATTTGACTCAACTGTATTTACGAACACTCGTGAAGGATTGACTTACAAATATAGGTTTATATCTGTGGACACAGAAATGTTCTACAGTGAGAAGAGTTCAGCTGTGGGTCTTTAGTGGAATGACCCACAGTTAATGAATATTGGTTAACCTGATTAATGAGTTTAATCAGTTAACCTCATATCATTGGAGCTTCTGATCTGTAGGTCCATTAGGTCCCCCTGTTAGCTCGTAAAGAGTAATTAGGCACAATTATATCTTGAGAGAATTTGAATAGTTCAAAATTATATTGGGAATTAAGTTAATTATATGAGATACAAATTAATACAATGTATAGTGATGCATTAAAATATAAAGTCTAATTTGAGTTAAACTTTATTAAATTGAGAGATTAATATATTTGGAAGAGTTCAAATATATGTCTAATTAAATATATGGTATTTAATTAGAAGATGAATTAATTAATCATGAATTAATTAAATATTCAATTTAGTTTAAGTTAAATGACATTTGATTAAACTATAGTGTATGGGGGAATTATTAGAATATGATTCTAATGATAAATTAATTAAATATGGGTGATATTTAATTATGAAATTAATGAATTATTGGAATGAATTAATTGATTAGTTTAATTGAATTAATAAAATGTGAATTAATTAAGTTAATTAAACTATATATTATGTGAGCAAATTACAATTAAATAAGATTTAAATGTGCATGGGATTAATTAATTAATTAACAATTAATTAATTGGTCTTGATCTAACGGTCAAGATTGTTTCCTAATCCTAAGGTCTCATTCTAGTCTCCCTCTCATATTCTCTCAACACAAGAAGTCTAGAGAGAATTTTTCTCTCTAAGTGTTTTTCCCATTCAAGATTAGGTAGTCCCACAACTACGTTCCTAATCTCAGAGTTATAGTGGGGAAGCGCTTGTGGTGGTGTCCATTGAAGAATTCAGAGTCATCAGACGGAGGTATGTTTCTCATCGCTTAACTTTTAGCCAATGTATTGGTATTTTGTAAAACAAAATTAATTTACGAACGGTCCAATTGCTTCCGCTGTAACGGAATTGGGAATTCCAATCCTTCATGGACAACCCCAAATTCTAAAATAACGTAATCTAGTTTTACACCCTCTCCACAATTCCAATGGTGTTTCAAAAACACTCTTGGATGTTAAAAATATAAAAAGCAGTCAAAACTACATGTTCCCAGAACGAGTTAGGCAATTGAGCATGACTCATAATAGAATGAACCATATCCTATAAGGTTCTATTTCTCCTTTCCCATACACCATTCTGTTGAGGTGTACCCGGTGCTAAGAGTTGAGAAGTTATTCCATGTTCTATCAAATAATCCTGGAATTCGTAATCCATATACTCTCCACCTCGATCAGATCAAAGTGTTTTTATTGTTTTACCTAAGAAGTTTTCAATCTCTTCTTTATACTGCGTCAACTTTTCAAGGGCTTCGGAGTTCGATGGATCAGGTAAAGATAACAATACCTAGAATAATCAACAATAAAACTGATGATATATTCATATCGTACTCGTGCTCTAACATTCATCGGACCACATATATGTTTGAATGTATAAGCTCTAGAGGTGCTTCGACCCTATAACCTTTTCCGATAAAAGATCGTTTTGCCATTTTGCCTTCAAGGCATGACTGACAAGGAGGTAATGAGTTGTCTTCTAACTCGCTTAGAATCCCACTTTTGACAAGTCTCCCAATCCTATTGAGATTAATACGGCCTAACCTCAGGTGCCAAAGATAGGTATTCTCTTTAGGATAAATTCTTTGCCTTTTATTACTCTGAGTTGTAGCAATTTTGAACATTTCAATATTATTGACTGCTAAACTCTTGATAGATCTTAAAACATATAAATTATTTTCCAACAATGTTGAACAAACATTAATTCCCTTTGTGGAAATGAAAACTTCATTTAATGAGAAAGATACGAAATAAGTTTGTTCAAGCAAACATGATACAAAAATCAAATTTCTTTTAATCTTTAGAACTATGTATACATTATCTAATAATATATACTTGTTATCTTGAAAAAATAATTTCACGTTTTCTTCTGCTATAGCCGAGACAACCTCTCCAGTTACAACTATGAGAATCATCTCACCAGCTTCAAGCGGTTCCCAGGAACCGATTCCTTTAAACGAAGAACAAACATGATTTGTGGCCCCTGAAGCGAGTTTTCAGACTAGGAAGTCTTTGGTTATGTTCTCATAAGCTAAGCAGTTTCCTTGAGGATGTTCCTCATTTAAGACCATTAAATCGTATGCCACTTGTTTAGTGTTAGCGTTCTTAGTAGTATGATCTAAACCATTTAATTTGGCGTCAGACAAATCACATTCATATGTCGACATATTGCTGAAATAAACAAATAAATTGTATTAAATATTGTACTAAACCCTTTATACATTATATCCAATCAATTTAGCAAAAGTAATTAGGCACCCTATAATTCATAATTATTTTTCAACGATACTTCAAAGGTTTAGAGCAACAGCCACCGAGGGGTGATTCGTGCGTCGTCAGCTGAATGGATGGGTGTGAGATAAGATGATGAATAAGTATAAAGGTAAATTCAGCCAACTCTAGTGCAAGTATACACTGTCGCACGTAGTAATAAGAAACCTTAGAAGTATTCCAAGGGTATCGATCCCACGAGGACTAACTGGAAATTCAGGTTTGAAGAAGAAACTGCTCAACTTCATTGCTTAAAGATAGGTAACGAAAGAAATAAGATTGATGATTGGTCTTTAGAAAAATAGATAAAACAAGGAAATGAATAAAAGAATAACAATAAAATAAAACGAGGTATTCAACATGGATTCATCCCAAAGGCAATAACCTTAATCATGAATTATTTAATCTTAAGCCTATTCAATGCTTTGGGTCAGATTTAACTTTTATTTGGCCTTGCTCCCAATAACCGTTAGAAGGCTAAGCGAGTACCGTTATGCACATTTTTGTGACTCGACTCCGACATAGATAATTCATGAATGCAATCTATAACCCTATAGTCGATATAAGGTGCCTTAGGCAGCTTGCCCTATACCGCCAAGCAATCTCTTTCGAGCTTTTTCTCCTATATCACCTTTATGAGAACCGATATCGTCTGTCTCTTTCGAGATCAAACTCACATAGCATGCAAAGTCTAAGTGATCAAGTTAAACTCAATAAGATCAAAGTGATAATCAATAAAGAATGACATGCATTGAACAAAACTTAAGCAAATAAAACACTTCCAAGCTATTAAACCATAAGGGAATTCACCATATTGAACCCCTCAACGGAATTTAGCTACTCATGGTGAGATAAAGTGCAAATGAATACATTTTCATTGAAAATAAGATGTAAAGAATACAGATAAATGAAAAGTATCAAAAACTGGAAATAATGGAAGTAGCCAAATACTATGGGTTTTGATAGCGGGCAGAAATGTCACTATTTTAACCCTAAATATTAAGCTTTTTAGTGCTTTAATTGTGTTTTTATTGAAGATATTTAATATATTTTGTTATTTGGTCTTCAGGAGTAAATTATGGATTTTGGTGGAAAAAATTCCCAAAAAGGAGTCATTCAAGCCTAAATTGCATACATGGGTCAAGGGGGAGTCCAATAAAATCAACCATGAAGAAGAGGCCCAAAAAGAATTGGAGTTGGCCCAAATTCAAGTCCAAAACCATGCCTGAAAGTTATGGAATTCGCCTAGCGTCGAGACGCTGTCCCATTTCTTGGCCGGCAAGTCGATGACGTCACAACGTCGCGATGCTGTGCCAATAGCATCGCGACGCTGTCCATTTTTCAGGCCCATAAAAGGTGCCCATTTTATGCATCAACCATATCAATCATCATTCCATTCCTTCATTCATTTCTCTCTAAGGCTCCTTTGGAACCTTCTCTCAAGGCTTTTTAGCCTTTTTGAGAGTTCTTTAGTGGGAAAATTTTGGAGAGTCTTGGGGAGAACTTTAGGAGGCTCAAGGTGTGCTCCGAGGGACTCCAAGCACCAGCGACGGGGTCTTTTCGATCATTTCCTTCCCTTTTATTTTGCTCTTAATTATGCTTTCCATTGTATATCTTGTGAATATTTTAGTTATGTATAGCTAAACCCCAATTTGGGGTCTTGAAATGAAATTATAGTTAAATATTGTTATAATTGTCTATCTCTTGCCCTGTTTACTAATAATTTGTATGGATATTCGTAATGTTGTATGCAATCTGACCAATTGTATATTGATCTGATTCTTAACGGAAACTCGACGGAGAGAAGTTAGGATAGATCATAGTCCATGCAATTAGTTTAATTGCCTGTCGTGACAACGCGATTAGTTGATTAAACTTAGATTCCTAAAATGAATCAGAGCGTAACAATTAACGAATTTTAATGGTGCTAAGGACACTTAGGTTGTTAAAATGGATTAATTATAATTAGGGGAAACCGACAGGAGATCCTATAAGACTAACGGAGATTCTAGGAATATGATTAGTTGGGCAACGAGATAGGTTAATTGTAATAATTATTTAGCTATTAATTAAGTTTCAAGACCCCACTTCCCATTTAAAAACTTTTTCTCCATATTTTATTTTCCTTTATTGATCACTTTACTTTCCTTAATCGCGTTGAAATTAAAATCCTTTTAATTTCATGTTTTGGTCCCTAAATATTATTTCTCCCAAGTATCTTTAGTGTTCAAGAAATTTTTGTTTGCTTAATTCTCGCTTCGTGATGTTAATTTTTCCTTACCGCAAGCGCACGGGTCAAGTAATAATAAAGTATTCGTATAAACAAGTGTTGTCCTCTGGATTTGATTTTTAAGCTAAATCAAGTATTGCAAATTATCTTGCTCAATTTTATTTAGGGAACAAAAAGTAGTGAGTGATAGATCGAAAACTAAATCAAAAACAAGTAAATAGTGGATATGCAATTGAGAGAACACTTAGGGAATTGATTTCGCCAATTTAATCTAGGATTGATTTTAAGGAATAAGTTATTATGCACAATGGAATTATGAGCCTAAGAACCTTTAATCACAACTACCTCTCCCGAGTATAATTGATTCTCATGCAAATTAACCAACTTGATATCCCTATCTAAGTTTATTAACATGCAAGACAATGAGTTCTTTTGACCAATTCCAAAGTTAATCTAAAATCTGTCATGAGCTTAGAAAATAAACTTTAGTCATGCAATCTTGAGTAAGTCTATGCTAAATCCCCTCTCCCGAGCTAGACTCAACACTTAGATCATTCAACTAATGGCCAATTAATTGAAAGCATTAAATCAAGATTGCATACATAAAACCATTGCGTTAAGTCAATCCATAAATTAAAAAGACTACATCAATCCCTAAGCTACAAGTTTAGCTACTCATACATGGCGTTACAAGCTCAACTAAACATTAAAAAGCCATAAAATCTAGCTAGAGAGAAGAAAAAGGGAAGGAAACACTTAATGTCGTCGAATCCGGCACGTCCCCGTCTCGATATCCATGCCACCAAGTGATATTCTCGGTCCTCGTCCTTGCTTCAGCTCCCACAGTAGGTCTCTAGTAGAAATTAGGGTTCAATTCTCTCAATTTGGCCTCCCCCAATCCGTAGCATGAAAAGAAAGTTAAATAGGAAAATCTGCGACAGCGTCGAGACGCTAAGGAGACAGTGTCTCGACTCTGTTGCCTGGCGCGCCTGATAAATAAGGGAAAAACGATAGAGTCAAGACGCTATTATCACAGCGTCTCGACGCTACGACTCTGCCGCCCAAATTAAACAAGGAAAGCGAGCGTCTCGACGCTCCAAGAGTGGCGTCTCGACGCTGATAGGCAGATTGCCCTCTCTTGGCTCCTTCTAGCTTGAATCTTTCCGGTTCTTTGGTATATTTTCGCGTCCCGAACACCCAATTAACTTCAAATCCACGCTCTAGCTCTAATCAACACTTTCCTACAAAATAAACAATTATGTGCAATAAAATGGCCAATAAATCATAAAAGAGTAGCTAAATTAAATAGGATAAAATAGCTAGCTATGCTCGCTATCACTTCGCCTCCCTGTGGATTCGATACTCGGAATATTTTCGTTTTATATTACTTGCGGCCCGTGCACTTGTGGTATTAGTAGCGGTGTATCGACGCCCCAACAAGTTTTTGGCGCCGTTGTCGGGGAGGCTTGATTTTTAAGCAAAATAATATTTTTCTTGACATTAAAAAGAACGGGATAAATAGTAACTTAGGTTGTAAATATTTTTTCTTGTGAATATTATTTTGTTTTTGTTTTTGTTAGGTTCTTTTGATTGATTAAGAGTGTTGCATGCGAAGACAGAAGTTGGTTGAATTGTTTCCTTTAGATCTTGAAATTACCAGGACACTCAGATCTATTCGTGGAGAAAAAAGACTAACGGAAGCAATGGCCCATGAAGATGAAGCTCCCAAGGCAATCAGAGACTTTTTGCAGCCCGTCCTCCCAACCGAGAATTCAGGCATCGTTTATGCCCCGATTCAAGAAAATAATTTTGAGTTGAAGACGGGATTGATTCAGATAGCGCGAGACAATTCGTTTAAGGGACATCCTTCAGAGGACCCACATTCACATATGCGCTCATTCCTGGAGATATGCGGGACTGTAAAGATGAATGGAGTTCCGGCCGACGCTATAAGATTGAGGTTATTCCCATTTTCTCTGCAAGATAAGGCTAAAGATTGGCTCGAATTAGTCGAGATGGGCAGAATCAGTACATGGGACGAGCTTGCCAAGGCATTCCTGACGAAATTTTTCCCGCCTTCCAAGACTACGAAGCTCCAGATAGAGATCGAAACATTTAGGCAGTTGGATGAGGAGCAACTTTATGAGGCATGGGATAGATATAAAGAGATGCTTAGGCAGTGCCTGCAGCATGGCTATCCAGATTAGCTTCTGTTGGGTTCCTAGAGTGAGTAAAAATATGATAGAAAATACTCTAGAATTCCTGTGCAAGTAAACACAATTTGCAGCAAGTAATATTATCAATCCAAGGTCTGAATGAGTTTTCACTTTATCTATTTTGTATAACTTTCTAATGGTTTCAAAGATAATAAAATGATTTGGTTTTATCGGAATTATGCTGAAGCAAAATAAATGACAGAACAACGAGTAAACAAATAGATAGACAGATTAAAGACAGGCGCTGGTTAGGTTTTAGTGATTGTTCTAAGATATGCTCTAGCAATATTATTGATCATGCATTTCTCACAGTATTATTAGCGGATTCCTCCCGGAACTCCGGATCTTTTGGGATATGTTTCAAACCCAATGAAGAGCGACCGATCAAGCACTAGGCAACTGGCTATCCCTAGCTCAGTCACTGGCGTTCACCAATACACAATGATCGTAGTGTGGATAATTGCCACACACTCTCTAAATCATCCCTGAAACTAGAGAGAGCTATCCATACCGGCTGGCCAGGCGGGCATAAAATGAGAATAAACACAACAATTAACCAAAATGCGATAGTCAATTCATTACTAGAGTTGAAGCACAGTAATCACATTATTCCTAACCAACACCTTAAGCTACTTAGTTCATAATAGGCATAGGAATACGAATTACAATCTGAGTATGCATGTCCATAACTACAAGTTAATAAAGAAGGTAAACTCCCTAATCAGCTTGCGGTTGACGGTGTTCTTGTTGATCTTCAATCTCCTTTTACTATTCGGCTTCCAAGGGAAAACATGGAATGCTTTTGACTTTGACGGCTACTTCCTTTTATAGAAGGATGGGAGGCTTGAATTAGGTCAACTAGGACACGTGGAAGGCTCTCCTTGATCCTTTATCACGAAAATAACTCAACAGAAGTCGGTTAATGAAGTTGGCTAACGGGCTGTGACGTGGCAGTTTCTGCTCCCAGTTTTGCTGCAGCATAGAATTTGCTCCTTCCAGTCGCTCAACAGCATAATCTGCACAAAGTAATTTCCAATGCTTCCATTCTTCCAAATGGGTTAAAACATATAATATCTATCCAAAACCAACCCTAATAAGCATAAAGGACACACAAATCCCTATATAATTGAGGCCTAAATAACTACCTTTTGGGCAGTTATCATACCCCCAAACTTGAACTATTGCGCGTCCCGAGCAATACTAACCAACCTTCCTTCAAGAATTCTAAACTTTAGACAAAGATTAGCTTAATCAAACCAGGCAGTCCAACGCTACCTTTAACCTCTACCTGAGCACTCTGCAAAACCAAGCTCTGCTGCAGCAAAATGATTCCTTCAGCAGGGACAAATAATCACCACTTTCAACTCAATTCTAAGAACTCACCACAGCCTAGCTCTATTATCAGACATTTCAAAACATATTTTTAAAGGGGTTTATTTCATTATTTATCAGACTTAAAGCAGCCTTACAGTCATAAGCTCTTAAGCACGGGATGACCCACTTTATGGTGCAGTATACCCTTGCCTCAAACTTATCACCAACTAGGCTCAATACTCATTATAAAGCTAAAAAATCCTTAGTTATTCCATCACTTGCCCCTCAGAATGGCGACATTTTATGATGAAGCTCACCTAAGTTCTAGGGGACAGAAAAAACTGCTGGATCATCATTCATCCCTCAAAACTTTTGCTCTATCAATTTTTTCAGCAAAATCTTCAACAAATAATTTTTTTCAGCAAATCATTTCATTATTTTTTCCATATTTCCTAGGTCATCTTTTGACGCGAAGACAAACTATGGGTATCACAAATGTCCCCGGTTACTCAATAACCTAGCAAATTTCAATTTGAGGGAGAGGAATGCTCGAGCAAAATAATTGGAGTAGCAAAAAGTCCCCCAAACTTGAATTATTCATTGTCCCCAATGAATCATTAAATAAGCAAGTATACCCCCAAACTTAAATTTTTCTATCTGAATTTTTAAACTAAGCATGGGACTAGGATTAAGCTTAAAGTGGATCATATAAGTCAATACTACCGTCAAAATCTTCTTTGCCGCAGCAACAGTCCAGGCTAGAAGAAATGCCAAGCAAAAGGTTTCTGGAGATCAGAATACCTTGATCTAATTAAGCCTAATCAGTCCAAGCTTCAAAAATTCAGAAGAAAATTAGTTAAGTTAGAGTTACTCAGTGCTCATGGAATAGAAACATCTAGAAATTTCATTTAAAAAAACACAAGAAAAGAAATTACATAGCAGAGATACATTTTTAAAGCAGAAAAATTAAAAAGGAACAAGCAAACATATTTAGCAAACGGGGTCAGATATGCGCGAGTAAACAAAATGATAAGACAAAAATAATGCTCGCTGAAGATCATTCCATCCATCAATCTTCCTGACCCTGGTCTTCATCATCATTCTCTTCTCCTCTTTCAGCAGGTGGGGGCGGAATCCAAGGGTTCAACAGATCGTCAGGGAACATGGGAAGGGCAGGGTATGGGTTTGAAAAATTCTCCTGCAGCGCCCTCTTTAAGCTCGCATCCCGATTCTTAACATAGTTCCAGAAGGTTAAAGTCTGCCTCTCAGCAAACTCCTGCCTTCTGGCCGAAAGTGCCAGTTGTTCTAGAATCGTATTGATGCCGTAGATAAGCCCACCTTGACGTATCTCCTGCGTGCGCTGGAGCCGCGCCAAATTGGGCGTTTCAATGATCCCTTTATCAAATAGAATTGCATCACTCTCCTCCACTGGAACCCCTGCTTGTCTGCATAACATAGTAATTGTGTTCGGGAAGAACAGCTTCCCCACCTTTTTCTTCCAGCAGCACACTATTTCATTACAAATAATTTTTCCTACGTCAATACTGAGAGACCTTAAGATAGCAAAAGCCAAAAGAATTCGTTCCTTGGATACTGTCGAGTTGTGTGTTGTCGGAAGCAACCTCTGCCTGATGAAACCCATCCATGTGTTCGCTTCCTTTTTCAAATAAGCCGACTGCAATGTCCGTTTCTGAGTCTTAGATAGTTGCCACTGCGCCCCCTCGATTCCTACCTCCCTCACAGCATTACTTAACTGCTCCTCAGATGGCGCGACTGCCATCTCATTGAATGCCGCGTGGGGGAAGTTTTGAAGATGGTACAGTGCGTTGATCGCACTTGGACTCCAATCTATCTCGACTCCTCTGACAATTACCAGGAAACCCTCTTCTTTATCAATGTTGGCATAGAATTCACGCACCACCTGTGCGTTCATAGCCTCCGACTTAGCACAAAACAGCTCCCAGCCGTGGTCAGCTATGCCGGTCCTTAGAAATGGCGGAAGATCACCGCTGAAACCTCTTTCGAACAGAAAATCCCTTTTCAGGAGCTCAGTGTATTTTGCTCTAGCAAAATTATTGACGAAACGATCGTATGGCACCTGTCGCTCTGCTATTTCATCGTGTTCCTCTGATGCTTCAGCAATCTATTTGCCCTTCTCTTCTCTCCGCTTCAGCAACTGTTCCTCCTCTGCCTGTTTCTCTGCTTCTTCTCGCCTTCTTTCCTCAACCTCGTTTTTCTCTCGTTCCTCTTGCTCGGCCTTCTCTCTCTCGGAATCTGATGATGGAGGCGATGGGGTATCAGTCCTGATCACTGGAATGCGCCCAGCCTTCCGCTTAATGCGGCGTCGTTTCGGAGGTTCAGGTATGATAACCTCCACACGAGCCTCCTGAACTGGCTCTATGTCTTCTTCCTCTACAGCCTCCGTCTGCATAACCTCACTCTGTTTCGTCTGAATTTCCTCTCGAGCCTCTTCTATAGTTGCCACTTCCTGTCCATCCTCTTCTTGATTCATTTTGCCAGATTCTTTTGGGTCTTCTTCTTCTTCCACAACAACCTTCTCCTCTCTCGCTCTTTCTTGTTCTTCAACCTTCTGTTGTCGTCTTCTTCGCTTAGCCTCCTTCTCTTCTCGCGTTCTCTTTTTCTTAGTTTTTCCTTTCTGGACTTCCGATGTCACGGGTATCTCTTCCTCCTCACTCTCCCTCTCTCTTTCCTTCCTTGCTCTTGTTTTGGCCATGGATAACTCAAAGGGTTTACAGAGAATGGGAAGGAAAAAGAAAGAATGCAGATGGCAACAATGATATCAAGAAGATGAAGTGGAGAGAACTTACCAGCAGTTGCAAATAAATAAGGCTCTAGCAAAAGAGAATCCTAACTGAAAAGATTTGCCCTGCAATAACTAATATTACCGTTTTAATTTAAAAATGCAAACCTGAATTTCAAAAATCAACGATAAATTCGTGGATTCCAAACGCCCATGGTAAAAATCAATGTGCTGTCATCATTGCAGCCTTCGGATAATTGCTTTACGACACATGGCCTCATCAGATGATGCACGCACATTTACCTGCGAGAATTCAAAGCTAAATCTAACGGTAACAATAATAAATTCCAACGGAAACCCTTCTAACTCGGAATTTTTTGCTCCAGCAATATCTTTGCCGCGACAATCTGCTGGTCCTGAAGAACCTTAGATACGGAAGTCGAATTTCAAAAACAAAAAAATCAAAGATTTTTTTCTTTAAATTAAATTTTATCCAAACATCCAAATCTCTTATTTTCAAAAGAAGCCGAATAAATTAGAGAAAATCTCTATGAATCAAAACTAAAATTCAAATAATTGAAAATAAAATCTTAATAAAAACCAATTAAAAGATAATACAAAGATAATCTAAGAAAATCAAATCAAATTCAAAACAAAATAGATAAGATCTAATCAAATATTAAAAAACAAAATTGAATAAATTACGCAAAATCAAATCTAACCTAACCGCAAAATCAAATCAACGAAAAATAAAATCAAAACAAACTCTGGGAGCTCAAAATTTTGCTTTGTGAAATGCTCCCGCAAAAATCCTGCTCTCTCAATCATCAACCAACCGTAGGGAAGGATACTTCGCCTGAAATTCCTCACCCCAATAATGCTTCACACGCTGTCCATTCACCTTGAATACTCTCCCATCTTTTTCATCCTGCAAAGTAATTGCTCCATTGGGAAAAACCTCAATCACAATAAATGGTCCTGACCATTTAGATTTTAATTTCCCAGGAAATAATTTTAATCTAGAATTATAAAGCAAAACTTTCTGACCCTTGACAAATTCTTTAGATTTTATTTTCCTGTCATGCCACAGCTTAGTCTTTTCCTTATACATTTTCGCATTCTCATAAGAGAATTGGCGAAATTCCTCTAATTCATTAAGCTGCAACATTCTTATTGCTCCTGCACGACTCAAATCAAAATTCAACTTTTTCAAAGGCCAAAATGTTTTATGCTCAAGCTCTAATGGTAAATGGCAAGCTTTCCCATACACTTGAAGGGAATAAAAGTCCCCACGCAGCGGAAGCGCATCGATTGGACCTTACGCCGTATATTAATTAACATTAAAATACCGTTACGATAACTCAAACAAAACTTTAAACTAACTTTAAAGTCGCTGGAAAAACGGTTTAAACATGCTAAAATAAATCTAAATTTATTTTAAAAAACTTTTCTAACGAAAAGAGGAAGAACCGTTACAAACCTCCGTTGTAGACTTGACCGTTCTTCGCCAACGACGCTCCAACGAACGAAAACGCAGCAGCCTTCTCGCCTCTTGATCGCTGGATTTTCTTCTTTGAATGACACAATAACCACAGAGGTTACACCGGTATGTCTCTAAGTCTAGGAGGCCAAAGACTTGTGGGAGTCTTTCTCTAAGAGGGAGGCTAGAGAGAATTCTAGGTCTTGTCTTTCAAGAGTGTCAAGTGTCATGACCAATTAGGTCTAGTGTTCTATTTATAGAAGAGAGGCCATGAATAAAATATTCAATTAAATTAATCTTTTCCAAAATTGATTCAATCTTTATTCCTTAATTAATCAATCATGATCAATCAATTCCCCAATTGATTAATCTTTTCCATAAATGACTAATTTCTTCCATAAGTAATTAGATCATTCCCATAAATGATCAATCACTTCCTTAAGTGATTAATTATTTACATAATTGATTAATTCATGGTTAATGAATTCTTTAATTAATTAACCACCAATTAAATATCACATATTTAATTTCCGGCCTTGAATTAATTAATTTTGCCCAAACACTTTTAGGACTTAAATTAATTAATTCTTTCAATCTTCTATAAATTTATATTTGAACTTCTTCAAATATCAATTTCTCTCATAATAATATATCAATATATATTATATTTATTTCCCTTAGTAAATTGAACATTTTCAATTTACATTTAATTACTTAGTTGCCTCAAATTACTTTACGAGCTACCAGTGGGACCTTATGGACCTGCAGATCAGAAGCTCCAACGATGTGAGATTAATTGGTTAAACTCATTAACCACAATAATCAATATTCGTTAACTGTGTGTACATTCCATTATAGACTCACAGTTGCATTCTTCTCACTGCAGACATATTTTCTGTGTCCACGGAACTTAGACCAATATCGACTAGTTAGTCCTTCACGAGTGTCCGTAACACCAGCTGGGTCAAATTACCGTTTTACCCCTGGGTCACCTCTATTTTCTTAAGTACCAATTCTCCTCTAATGAACAATCTGTTTATGGTCCAACCATCAAACAGAAAACCCTCTCGTGCCATTGAGAGGGTAGGGCCCTTTGTTCAAGACTCGGAGTAACCACTTAAGGGAACACTCATCTGCTTCCCTAAAGTCGGGAAGGAGTGAATTCCATCTTGTACGATTATGTTCCCAGCTCCCCATTCGATCTTGTCCCCAAAGTGGTAGGCTTATTGAGTCGGCGTATTGGCCACTCTCACCCATACAAATCAAAGGACAATCTCTCATGAGCAGGAGTCCATAATCAACTCAGGATTAAGACTAAGTTGTCTAGGTCGTCCTAGTGAAAATAGAAAACCAACTAGTTAACGGTGTTATAACTAGTGGTTACTATTTCGCGGTCCGGTCTTATGCAAACTCATTGCATAGGATACCCCCACTCGCATGTCTCCTACACGAACGCGTTGGATCGCAGCGTTTGTATCAAATACAAAGTGGGCCGTATCCATAGTGTCACCAGGATAAGGCACCCAGTCTTATCCCTATACTATAGACCCTTTAGGCTGTTTCTTGAACAATGATCCCATATGTCGCTACATATAGTTCAAGACTCATATTACAGCCTTGGATGTCTAGTTTATTGGATTAGGGTTATTATTAGGCAAAGACAAACATAAAATAAATAATAACAATTAATGAAAAAATATATCAATATTATTTCATTAATATCCGGTCAACGGTTACATTCACTATCTACGAGTTTTAGGGCATAAAGCCCAACAAACTCCCACTTGAACTAAAACACTAGTTAGTGGGATGTAAATGCAATAATCTAAAGCTGGAAATGTCATTTATATTAAAATAATACAATGAACTAGGGCATCCTTATACCCATTATACATTTCTCCCACTTGCCCTAGATTAGATGGCATACATATCTCGTAGACCTAGACCTTCTAGATGACCCTCAAACACTTTAGCCGTGAGAGCCTTCGTAAATGGATCAGCGATGTTGTGCTCTAAGGCGATCTTAGTGACGATCACATCTCCTCTTTGCACAATCTCCCATATCAGGTGATACTTCCTCTCGATGTGTTTACCCCGTTTGTGGCTACGAGGTTCTTTTGAGTTGGCTACAGCCCCACTGTTGTCACAGTATAGTGTTATGGGCACGTTCATATTCGGAACTACTTCCAAATCAGTCAAGAACTTTCTGAGCCATACTGCCTCCTTAGCTGCTTCGCAAGCTGCTACATACTCAGCCTCCATGGTTGAGTCTGCTATGCATCCTTGTTTGATGCTTCTCCACACTACTGCTCCTCCATTGAGGGTGAATACTGACCCTGATGTGGATTTCCTATAATCCTTATCAGCGAAAGTCAGAGTCAGTGTATCCAGTAAGAATCAAATCCTTAGCTCCATACACAAGCATGTAGTCCCTCGTTCTCCGAAGATACTTGAGGATATTCTTAACCGCTCCCTAGTGGTCCAACCCTGGATTAGACTGATACCTACTGACTACTCCCACTGCATAACATATGTCAGGCCTAGTGCAGAGCATGGCATACATTAAGCTGCCCACAGCTGAGGCGTAGGGAATGTGTCTCATGTTCTCAACTTCTTGAGGTGTCTTAGGAGATTGTTCCTTAGACAGGTGTACCCCATGTCTGAAGGGTAGGAGTCCCTTCTTGGAGTTTTGCATCGAATATCGAGACAACATCTTGTCAATATACGTTGCTTGAGACAGAGCTAGCGTTTTGTTCTTACGATCCCTAATGATTTGGATTCCCAGAACATATTGAGCCTCTCCCAGATCTTTCATTTGGAATTGGGCTGCTAGCCATTTCTTAATGTCAGTGAGGTATCCTACATCATTCCCAATGAGTAGGATATCGTCTACATAAAGTATTAGAAAAGCTACTTTCCTTTTGTTGACTTTCTTGTATACACAAGGCTCATCAACGTTTTGGTCAAAGCCAAAAGATTTGATTGCAGTATCAAATCTAATGTTCCATGATCTGGATGCTTGTTTCAATCCATAAATGGATCGATTTAGCTTACAAACCTTTTGTTCCTGACCTTGGGCTATGAACCCTTCGGGTTGAGACATAAAGATATTCTCTTCAAGATTACCATTCAGAAAGGCAGTCTTGACGTCCATTTGCCATATTTCATAGTCATAATATGTGCCAATGGATAAAAGAATTCTTATGGACTTTAACATGGCTACAGGAGAAAAGGTTTCCTCATAGTCAACCCCCTCCTTTTGGGTACAACCCTTTGCCACTAG
Source organism: Luffa acutangula (assembly GCA_036850905.1). Lineage (NCBI taxonomy): Eukaryota > Viridiplantae > Streptophyta > Magnoliopsida > Cucurbitales > Cucurbitaceae > Luffa > Luffa acutangula. The sequence continues at coordinate 26,280,755 of CM072088.1, read as the reverse complement.
TCTAGCTTTGAAGGTCTGTACCTTTCCAGTTGCATCTCTTTTCCTCTTATAGATCCATTTGCACCCTATGGGTTTTACCCCATATGGTAGATCTGCAAGTTCCCATACAGAATTGGAGTACATTGACTCCATTTCCAGGTTCATGGCTTTGACCCATTCATCCTTATCTTCGTCATCCATTGCCTGTCGATAGGACAATGGATCCTCAATGCCATCATTAGGTATGACAACCTGAGTTTCAGTTAAACCCAAGTAGCGGTCAGGTTGTAATACAACCCTCCTACTGCGTCGAGGCATTCCCAACGTTTGAGATGGACGGGATGGATCTGAAGAACTAGTTCCTTCATCAACCCTTGCTGAAGGTCCAACTTCATCAACAACTCTTGATGATTCTTCAGTAGCTTCTCCTAATATTATTTTGCTTCGTGGTTTATGATCTCTCATGTGGTCTTCCTCTAAGAAAGTGGCGTTTGTCGATACAATCACCTTATTTTCTTGTGGGTCGTAGAAATAACCACCTCTCGTTTCTTTAGGGTAACCAACAAATTGGCACAGTTTTGAACGAGGTTCCAGTTTCTTAGGATTTGTCAAAAGCACGTGTGCAGGACAACCCCAGATGCGAAAGTGATGCAAACTAGGTTTACGCCCCTTCCATAACTCGAAAGGTGTTTCAGAAACACTTTTCGAGGGAACATTGTTCAAGATGTATACTGCAGTCCCTAGATAGATGGACTACTTTCTCTAAGATAGCTTTAATTTCCCTATTACTAATTTCAGCTTGACCATTTGCTTGTGGGTGATAAGGGGTAGCTATCCTATGCTTAATCCCATACTTAGCTAAAAGCTTAGTTAAGATATTATTAACAAAATGTGTACCCTCATCACTCACTAGAGCCCTAGGTGTCCCAAACCGCGCAAAGATGTGCGATTGAAGAAACCTTGCAACTGTCTTGGCATCACTCTGATGGCATGCAATGGCCTCCACCCACTTGGACACATAATCAACTGCCAATAAGATAAAAACATTGCCATTAGAAGGAGGAAATGGCCCCATAAAATCAATACCCCATACATCGAATAATTCAACTTCTAAAATGTAAGTAAGAGGCATTTCATCTCTAGGCCCCAAGTTTCCTCTCCTTTGACAAGCGTCACATTGCTTGTAGAACTAGTGGGCATCCTTAAACAAGGTAGGCCAGAAAAATCCGCAATGCAAAATTCTCATAGTTGTCCTTTGACCGCTGAAATGGCCTCCATACGGCGAAGAGTGACATTGCTCCAGGATTTCCTTTGCTTCATCACCTGAAACACACCTACGAATAATACCGTCAGAGCATTGCTTATACATAAATGGCTCATCCCAATAAAAAAATTTTGCATCATGCTTAAACTTTTTCTTCTGCCTCCAATCCATGTCAATAGGGGTGACTCCCTTTACCAGAAAGTTGGCAATATCCGCATACCAAGGGACATCCCTAACTACCTTTACTTCAACAGCAAACAACTGCTCATCTGGAACAGAATCGGAAATGGCAGATTGCTCCAACAAAGATGATGATGGATCAAGACGAGACAAATGATCTGCAATGACATTCTCTGATCCCTTCTTGTCCTTTATTTCCCAGTCAAATTCCTGCAGTAATAAAATCCAACGAATTAGTCTAGGCTTTGCATCTTTCTTTGACATTAAATACCTTATTGCAGCATGATCCGTGAACACCGTGACTTTAGATCCAACCAAATATGGCCGGAATTTCTCAAAAGCAAACACAACAGCTAACAACTCCTTTTCAGTAGTTGTGTAGTTGACCTGTGCTTCATTTAAAACCTTGCTTGCATAATATATATGATGAATAAATTTGCCCTGCTTTTGCCCCAGCATCGCACCTACTGCAACATCACTCGCATCACACATTACCTCGAATGGCAAATTCCAATTAGGCGCGCAGAGAATGGGTGCTGAGATTAAAGCAGCCTTCAATGTTTCAAAAGCCTTCCTACAATCTGCATTAAAGTCAAAAACATGATCAGTGCACAATAAGTTACAAAGAGGTTTACTGATTTTGGAAAAATCCTTTATGAACCTCCTATAAAATCCAGCATGTCCTAAAAAACTTCGAATCCCCTTCACTGAATTCGGTGGCTCTAGTCTTTCAATAACCTCAACTTTTGCTCTATCAACTTCTAGACCATTCTTAGAAATCCTATGACCTAACACTATGCCCTCCATCACCATGAAGTGGCACTTCTCCCAATTAAGAACTAGATGGGTATCCTCACATCTTTTTAATACCTTTCCTAAATTATCTAAGCAACTCTGAAAAGACCCTCCAAAAACTGAAAAGTCGTCCATAAAGACTTCAACAGTGGACTCAATCATATCAGAAAAAATTGTTAACATACACCGCTGAAATGTTGCTGGAGCACTGCAAAGGCCGAAAGGCATTCACCTGAAAGCAAACGTCCCATAAGGACAGGTGAAAGTGGTTTTTTCCTGATCTTCAGGAGCAATAGTAATCTGGTTATACCCAGAATAACCATCCAAGAAACAGTAATAGGCCTGACCAGCCAATCGATCCAACATCTGGTCGATAAATGGTAGAGGGAAATGATCCTTTCGGGTGGCTTTATTAAGCCTTCTGTAATCCATACAAACCCTCCAGCCAGTTACTGTCCTGGTTGGGATCAACTCATTATCTTTATTGCTCACCATAGTGACACCTCCTTTCTTAGGAACACATTGGACAGGGCTTACCCAATTGCTATCGGCAATTGGATAGATAATCCCAGCATCCAACCATTTAATTACCTCCTTTTTAACAACCTCTTTCATCGCAGGGTTAAGCCTTCTTTGTTGTTCAATACTCCTAAAGGTTCCCTCCTCTAGAGTAATTTTGTGCATACAAAAAGATGGGCTAATTCCCTGAATATCAGCCAATGTCCAACCTATAGCTTTGCGGTATTGCTGCAGCAATTTTATTAAGGCCTCCTCATGCTCCGGCATTAAATCTGATGCAACAATAATGGCCAACGTCTCACTTTCCCCAAGATACACATACTTTAGATGATCCGGTAAAGGTTTCAAATCTAAAGTGGGTGCCTCAATTAGGGATGGCTTAATTGGGGGAGCCTTTCTTTGATCTAAATCTAAAGACTCAAAAACATCCTCACACCTAAGCAATTCTTTTTCATTTTTTCTGTCTAAAGAACAAAATTCAAAATCTCCTACACTAACCTCTCCATGCTTCTCCGAATGCTCATCAGCCGAATCCTGTATTGCTGTTTCAATAACTGTGCTCTCCAGAATCCTGATGAAGGAGCAATCCTCCATTTCGTCTGAATATTTCATGGCTTTAAACACATTAAATTTCACTTCCTCATTACAGACTCTCATTGTTAATTCTCCTTTTTGAACATTAATTAATGCCCTACCAGTAGCCAAAAATGGACGACCTAGAATAATTGGGACATATTTATCAGCCTCATTGTCTAAAATAATGAAATCGACAGGAAATATGAACTTATCAACTTTTACTAAAACATCCTCAATCTTACCCTCTGGATATGTGATAGACCTATCAGCTAATTGGAGTGTAACTGTGGTAGGTCTAGCTTCACCAATACCTAACTTTCGATAGACCGAAAGAGGCATAAGGTTAATGCTCGCACCTAAATCACAGAGTGCTCTACCTAACTCTTTTCCACCTATAGACACAGGTATGGTAAATGACCATGGATCCTTAGCCTTGGTTGGTAGCTCATTCTTAAGAATAGCACTACACTCCTCAGTAAGAGATACAGTTTCAAACTCACCTAACCTTTTCTTTTTAGTCAAAATATCCTTAAGAAATTAGCATAATTAGGCATTTGTTCAATAGCTTCTACTAAAGGGATATTTATATGCAACTGCTTAAGAATCTCTAAAAACTTTTTAAATTGACCATCCTGATTCTTAGGCTTTTGTCTTTGTGGAAAAGGTAGAGGTGGTACATAAGGTGGGGGCGGCACATATGGTGGTTCTACATCTGGCACAGAACCAGATGCTCCAACATTCTCTTTGCTGCCTCCAGCACCCTGACCAGACTCCAACTCTTTCTCAACAACAATATTTCTATCACAATTATTATTTAAATCCTGGGTCTTTCTAGACTCTTCTAATGGCTTACCACTCCTAAGAGTTACTGCTTTTACCTGCTCCTTACCTTCCCTTCTAGGGTGTTCAGTATCTGATGGAAGTTTCCCTTGAGGCCTTGCCTTTAGCTCATTAGCTAGCTGACCCACTTGCAATTCCAGGGCCCTCATCGAAGCTTGATTACTTTGAATTGCAGCATCTGTGCGAGCCATAAATTCTCTCATCATCGCCTCGAGAGAATTTCCCAAATTTTGCTGGGGCAAAACCTGCTTATTTTGCTGGGGCATTACTTGCGCTTTAGCAAATCCCGGTTGGTTCGTCTTCTGTTGCGCTTGTACGTTATTTCCTTGACCTCCCCATGAGAAGTTGGGGTGGTTGCGCCAACCTGGATTATAGAAGTTAGAATAAGGGTTGTTCCTCTAATTACCTACAAAAAACACATGAGCTGGATTGTTGGGGCAAAACTCGTAGTTGTGGTCTTCACCACAATAGACACATGCTTCGTCCGTGACTTGGTTCACCACTGCTGCAGGCTCCATAGCTGGTGGCTGCTGATGACTAATCACTGTTACATTCTTAAGAGCGTTAGCAATCATGGCAAGATCAGCCCTAATGGTGGACACACCATCAACCTCTAATACACTCTTAACCTTTTTATTAGTGCCTCTAACATCCGACCACTGACAACTATTAATAGATATTCTTTCTAAAATTTCATAGGCTTCATCAAAAGTTTTTGCCAAAAGGGCCCCTCCAGTCGAGGCATCGACCATACCTTGGGTTACTCCATTTAAACCATTGTAAAATGTTTCCATTTGAATACAATGAGGTAACCCATGGTGGGGACACTTTCACAAAAGCTCCTTAAACCTCTCCCAAGCCTCACTAAAAGTCTCATCCTCAAGTTGCCTAAACCCTACTATTTCACTAATTAATTTAGCATTTCTATTAGGTGGGAAATATTTACTCAAAAATTTTTCAGCTAACTCATCCCACGTCCTAATTGATCCTGGAGCAAAAGAGTTTAACAATGACTTTGCTTCATCTCTAAGAGAATACGGGAACAAAGTTAATCTAAGAGCATCTCTAGGCACTCCTTAAATTACAAAAGAATCACTAACTCCTAGAAAAAACTTAAGATGTAAATGAGGGTCTTCAAATGACAAACCATGGAATTGCCCCACGGTTTGCAACATCTGAAACATTACCGGTTTCATTTCAAAATTTGCCGCTTGGATTTGGGGACGTGCAATCCCTGGATTCAACTCATTCAACATCGGGACAGCATACGCTCGAATGGCTCTGGTCATATCGTTCGCTATCAAGATAGGATTCTCAGCCTGATTATTTCGCTGCTCATTTTGCTCAAACAGTGGGTTTTGCTGTAGCAACGGATTCTGCTGGGGGTTCACTGCTACTGGACCTTCAGGAACCTGTGGAAGTTGCGACACGTTCTCCATCTGGTTTCTGCGCTGCTCCCTCCTTCTGTTCCTAAATGTCCTTTCAATTTCTGGATCAAGCTCAAACCGTACCCCAGGCGGATCGCTCATGCACCAAAATCACACCTGCAAAAATAAAAGAAACAATCAAAAAGTTCTAGCACCAAACCACTAAAACACATACACAAAACAGATCAGATAAAAACTTATTCAAGTCCCCGGCAACGGCGCCAAAAACTTGTTGGGTTCCTAGAGTGAGTAAAAATATGATAGAAAATACTCTAGAATTCCTGTGCAAGTATACACAGTCTGCAGCAAGTAATATTATCAATCCAAGGTCTGAATGAGGTTCTACTTTATCTATTTTGTATAACTTTCTAATGGTTTCAAAGATAATAAAATGATTTGGTTTTATCGGAATTATGTTGAAGCAAAATAAATGACAGAACAACGAGTAAACAAATAGATAGACAAATTAAAGACAAGCGCTGGTTAGGTTTTAGTGATTGTTCTACGATATGCTCTAGAAATATTATTGATCATGCATTTCTCGTAGTATTATTAGCGGATTCCTCCCGGAACTCCGGATCTTTTGGGATATGTTTCAAACCCAATGAAGAGCGACCGATCAAGCACTAGGCAACTGGCTATCCCTAGCTCAGTCACTGGCATTCACCAATACACAATGATCGTAGTGTGGATAATTGCCACACACTCTCTAAATTATCCCTGAAACTAGAGAGAGCTATCCATACCGGCTGGCCAGACGGGCATAAAATGAGAATAAACACAACAATTAACCAAAATGCGATAGTCAATTCATTACTAGAGTTGAAGCACAGTAATCACATTATTCCTAACCAACACCTTAAGCTACTTAGTTCATAATAGGCATAGGAATACAAATTACAATCTGAGTATGCATGTCCATAACTACAAGTTAATAAAGAAGGTAAACTCCCTAATCAGCTTGCGGTTGATGGTGTTCTTGTTGATCTTCAATCTCCTTTTACTATTCGGCTTCCAAGGGAAAACATGGAATGCTTTTGACTTTGACGGCTACTTCCTTTTATAGAAGGATGGGAGGCTTGAATTAGGTCAACTAGGACACGTGGAAGGCTCTCCTTGATCCTTTATCACGAAAATAACTCAACAGAAGTCGGTTAATGAAGTTGGCTAACGGGCTGTGACGTGGCAGTTTCTGCTCCCAGTTTTGCTGCAGCATAGAATTTGCTCCTTCCAGTCGCTCAGCAGCATAATCTGCACAAAGTAATTTCCAATGCTTCCATTCTTCCAAATGGGTTAAAACATATAATATCTATCCAAAACCAACCCTAATAAGCATAAAGGACACACAAATCCCTATATAATTGAGGCCTAAATAACTACCTTTTGGGCAGTTATCAGCTTCAGGTGCAGTTATATTACAATGGACTGAATCCTTTTACCAAGACAGTTCTAGACACATCAGCTGGTGGGAGTTTTCTTTCCAAGACAGTGACTGAAGCCAATGATCTTCTAGAGGAAATTGCAATGACTAAACCAGTGGCCGACTAAAAGGGGGATAGTTTCCAAGAAGGCTGGTATTTATGAATTAGATGAGTCAAGTTCGTTGAAGGCACAGATGACATCATTGACGAACGCTCTGAACAAGCTGACTTCATCTGAGGTGGTCAAGTCCATTTCTACCTTAGCTGAAGGATATTCAAAGAAGGACAGTCAATATGTGGAAGAAGTTTAGTATGTGGGAAACAGACCATTCACTGAAGGAGTACCGAACTTCTGCCATCCCAGTCTGCTCAATCATGAGAACTTTTCGTACTCAAATACCAAGAACGTATTGCAGCCACCGCCAGGATTTGCTTCAACCAGTTCACCAGAAAAGAAAAGTAACCTAGAGGAGATGGTGGTCATGTTTATCAAAGAACAAAAGGTGTTAAATGTGAATCTCCAGACAGCGGTTAATAACCACTTCACAGCTCTTAAGAATATGGAAGTTCATATAGGTCAAATCGCTTCAGCGATCAATGCCCTTCAGAAAGGGAAGTTTCCAAGCTACACTGAAACCAATCCTAGAGAGCAGTGCAAGATGGTGACACTCAGAAGTGGTAGACAGTTGGAGGTCAGTACAGAGAAGAAGAAAGAAGAGAAGAGCACGGATGAAGATGGAAGGGCTGAGGCACAAAAAGCCTCCTCTGAAAGGTCCCAACATCCTCCTAACTCTGTTAATTTTAATTATGATGTTTCTAACTCTTTTGCAGGAAAGGAAAAAAATGAAAAGCAGGATGAGAAGCAAAACGAGGAAGAAGTGGTTCCATGCAACCATCATGATAAAGGCTCGCACATTAGCCCGCCCAAGCGGAGGGCTGAATGTCCTACCTTTGACTACAGGGAGTTACCTTTTCCTCAGCGGTTTAAAAATGTTAAATTAAATGAACAGTTTCAGAAATTCCTAGAGATGTTTAGAAAATTGTCTGTGAATATTCCCTTAGTAGATGCTTTGTATAATATGCCTAATTACGGGAAGTTCATGAAAGAGATGTTATCTAGGAAGAAAAGTTTGAAAAAACTGGTTTTTAGGTTGTCTGAAAACAGTAGCACTATAGTATCAGGAAAGATGCCTTCTAAACAAAAAGACCCAGGGAGTTTTACTGTTCCCTGCATTATAGGAGAAGTATCTTTCAATAGGGCCTTGTGTGATCTATGTGCTAGTATAAATCTAATGCCCTATTCATTGTACAGGAAGATTTGTTTGACAAGTCTGAAAGATACTAACGTCACCCTCCAGCTCGCTGACAGATAGATCACCCAACCAATGGGTATTGTGGAGGATGTGCTGGTGAAGGTCAACAAATTCATCTTCCCTGTAGATTTTATGGTACTTGACATGCAGGAAGACAAAGAGGTACCAATCATTTTAGGCAAACCTTTCTTAGCCACAGGTAAGGCTGAAATTAGTGTGCGTACTGGTAAACTTACATTAAACTTAGATGATGAAAAAGTCCTTTTTAATATTTTTGGGCAGGATGAATCTGTATGTAGTTTGCATACTTGTTTTTCTATAAGTCCAGAATATTTTACTAACGATGATGAAGAGGTAGAGTATAATCTTGGCCTAGGATTAGGAGAAGCGCCTATGGATGATGAGAATTTTAATCCGAATGCATTTTTTGACGATCCTCTATTTGAGAATGAGCTGATTGTTGGGCTCATAGAGTGAGTAAAAATAAGATATGAAAAGACTCTAGAACTCTGTGCAAGTATACAAAGTCCGCAACAAGTAATAAGTATTTATCGAATACAAGGTCTGAATTAGCTTTCACTTTATCTATTTTGTTTAGCTTTTAATTGGTTTCAAAAGTTGTTAAAATGATTGGTTTTAATTGAATGTTGAAGCAAAAGAAATGAAAAAACAGAAAATAAACAAATAGCTAGACATATTAGAAACAGGCGTTGGTCAGGATTTAGTAATTGTTTTAAAAGATTCTCTAGAAATATTATTGATCATGCAAAACTCTCGCAGTCTTATTAGCGGATTCCTCCCGGAACTCCAGATTTTTTAGAATATGTTTCAACTCCAATGAAGCACTACCGATCAAGCACTAGGCAACTGGCTATCCCTAGCTCAGTCACTGGCGTTCACCAATACACAATGATCTAGTGTGATTAACCGCTACACACTCCCTAAATCATCCCTTAAACTAGAGAGAGGTATTCATACCGGCTGGACAGGCGGGCATAAAATAGAAATGAGCACAACAATTAATCAAGATGGATAGAGTCAATATTTATTACTAGAAATTAAGCACGGCAATTACATGTTCCCTAACCAACGCCTAATGTTACTTAGTTCATAAAATGCATAGAGACACACGTTACAATCTGAGTAAGCATATCCATAATCACAAAATAATACAAGAAAATATTAATTCCCTTGATCAGCTTGCAATTGAACCCTACTTAGCAAAAAGAGAACTTGTTCAAGACCGTAATTTTCATTTATTTGTCTTGAAAACGTGATTAGTGAAGAATAGTGATTCTCCCTGAATACTTGATTCATGGTCCACAAATCACGTGTGTTCTTCTTTTAAAGGAATAAGTTCCTGGCAACAACTTGCTGCTTGTGTAATAACTCTCAAAGTTAGAACTAGAGAGGTTATTTTGGCTATGGCAGTGGGAAACATTAAGTTATTTTTCTCAGTTGGAGAAAATACATATCATTAGATAATGTTTATGTAATTCCTAAGATCAAAAGAAATTTGATTTCTATGTCTTATTTGCTGAAACAATGTTACTCTTTACCTTTCTCTACTAACGCAGTTTTATTTCAAGAAAGGGAGTTAACATTTGTTTAACTTTACTGGAAAGTAACCTAAATGTTTTAAGACTAACCAAGAGTAAAGCAGTTTTATTTCAAGAAAGGGAGTTAACAGTTGTTTTAGACTGCTATTACTCAATGTGAAAAGAGGTAAAGGATTTCTCTTAAAGGAAAATACCTTTCTTTGGTTTTTAGGTAGACCATATTAATCTCAACTTGATTGGGAGATTGGTCAAGAGTGAACTTCTAAGCGAGTTAGAAGATGATTCTCTACTACCTTGCAAGTCATGCCTTATGGGCAATATGTCTGATAGGTCTTTTACTGGAAAAGATCTAAGAGCCAAAGAGCCCTTGGAGCTTGTACATTTGGATCTTTGTGGTTCAAAATGTTAAAGTAGTGAGAGGGCATGAATCATCTCTTTTGGATGATTTTTCAAAGGTACGAGTATCTTTACCTAATGCAACTTAAGTCTGAAGCTCTTGAGATATTTGAAGGGGCTTAGGACTGAAGTTGAAAACTTGTTAGGTGAGATGATAAAAACACTTCGATCTGATCAAAGTGTTGAGTATAGGGATTTGAGATTCCAGGACTATTTGATATTACATGGGATCACACCCTAATTCTCATTTAGGAGAAATAGAACCCTATTGGATATGGTTCATTCCATGTTGAGCTATGCTCAATTGTCTGGCTCGTTTTGGGGTCATGCAGTGTTGACTACATTGCATACTGCAGTAGGCAACCCCAAAGGAAACAAGAAGTGGATACTTCTTCAATTCACAAGAGAGTAAATAATTTGTATCAACAAATGCTAAATTCTATGAAGATGTCCACGTCAAAAATCATAAACCACAGAGTAAAGTCAGTTTAAGTAAGTTAACTAATGAAGCTATAGTAACATCCACAAGAGTTGTTGATGAGGCTGGCTGTTCAACAAGAGTTGTTGATGGACTAGTGCATCTGGTCAGACACATCCATCTCAATAGTTGAGAGTGCCTCGATGTAGTGGGAGGGTTGTTTTATAACTTAAACGTTACATGGGCTTGATTGAAGCCTAGGTCATCATACCTGATGATGGTATAGAAGATTCATTGTCTTTTAGAAAGAAAATGAATGATGTTGACAACGATCAGAGGATTAAAGCCATGGACCTAGAAATGAAGTCTTTTGTATTTCACTTCCATCTGGGATCTTGTAGATCTGCTTGATGGGTAACAGCTATTAGTTACAAGTGGATTTACAAGAGGAAACGAGACATTCATGTGTTAACCAGAAGGGTTCATACAACAAGATAAAAAGCAAAAGGGTTTGCAAGCTTAAATGATCCATTCATGGATTGACCTAAGCATTTCGATCTTGAAATATAAGATTTGATATAGTGACCAAATAGTTTGGCTTTAATCAGAACATTGATGAGTCTTGTCTTTACAAGTAATCATCAATAGTTCAGTAGCTTACTTAGTGTTGTATATGATTGATATCATAATCATTGTGAATGATGTAGGTTATCTTACTGACATTAAAAGAGGCTAGTAGCTCATTTCCAAATGAAAATCTGGGAAAAGTTGAGCTGGCCTTGTCTCAAGTGTCTTATATCTACAAGATGTTAGTTAGATATAAGATGTAGAATTCCAAGAAGGGTTCACTACCTTTTAGGCATGGAATTCTTTTGTCGAAGGAACTGTTTCCTGAGACACCTCAAAATGTTGAGGACTTGAGACATAAGCCCTATGTAGTAGGGATTGTCGGTAAGTATCAATCAAATCCAAGAATTGATCTCTGGAGAGCCGTTAAGTACATCCTCCAGTACCTTAGGAGAACGAGGGTCTATATGCTCGTGTATGGCACTGAGGATTGGATCCTTACACGATACACTGACATGGATTTTCAAACTGATAAAGATTTGAGGAAATCTACATCAGTATTTGTGTTCACTCTTAACAGAGGAGATATAGTATGACATAGTTGCAGCCTGAACGATATAAGCCGGTTCTTATGAAGCAGCAATAGAGACTGTATGACTTAGGAAGTTCAAACCTATTTTGGAAGGTGTTCAAAATATGAACTTTCCTATTGCAAGACAAGCAAGAACATTAAATCTAAAGATGTATTGTTGATTCATTCACGAAGGCTCTCTCGGCTAAAGTGTGTGAGAGTCATCTAGAAGGTCCGGGTCTACGAGTTATGTACAAAGATGTAATATAGGGCAACTGGGAGAAGTGTAATGAGTATAGTGATACCATTATGTAATGGTTATAGTGATGCCCTAGTTTATTGTATTTGTACATTGTTTATATTTTATACATGTATTTATACACCCGCTGCTCTATAGATTATTGTACATCCCACTAAACTAGAGTTTTAGTTCAAGTGGGAGTTTGTTGGGTTTTATGCCCTAAAACTCGTAGATAGTTGTTGGGCTCCTAGAGTGAGTAGAAATATGGTATAAAAAGACTCTAGAACTCTGTGCAAGTATACACAGTCCGCAGCAAGTAATAAGTATTATCAATCCAAGGCCTGAATTAGCTTCCACTTTATCTATTTTATATAACTCTTTAATGGTTTCAAAGATAGTAAAAATAATTGGTTTTTATAGGAATAATGTTGAAGCAAAGTAAATGACAGAACATAAAATAATAAAATAGGCAGACCGATTAGAAACCGGCGCTGGTTAGGTTTTTGTAATTGTTTAAAAAGAGGCTCTAGCAATATTATTGATCATGCAAAACTCTCGCAGTATTATTAGCAGATTCCTCCCGGAACTCCGAATCTTTTGGAATGTGTTTCAACCCCAATGAAGTACTACCGATCAAGCACTAGGCAACTGGCTATCCCTAGCTCAGTCACTGGCGTTCACCAATACACAATGATCGTAGTGTGATTAATCGCCACACACTCTCTAAATCATCCCTGAAACTAGAGAGAGGTATTCATACCGGCTGGTCAGGCGGGCATAAAATAGAAATGAACTCAACAATTAATCAAGATGCATTAATCAATATTTATTACTAGAAATGAAGCACAACAACCACATTGTTCCTAACCAACGCCTAAACTACTTAGTTCATAATATGCATGGAGATGCACGCTACAATCTGATTAGGCATGCCCATAATTACAAGATAATAAAAGGAAACGTTAATCTCCTCGATCGGCTTGAAATGATGGTCTTCTAGGTGTTCTCCAATCTCTCCTCACTATTCGGCTCCCAAAGGTGGAAGTAACTTTCCAAGAATGGAATGTTTTCTCCCAAAAGTGGAATGACTTTGACTTAGGCGGCTACTCCCTTTTATAGAAGGATAGGAGGCTTGACTTAGGTCAACCTGGACACGTGTAGGGCTCTCCTTGCTCCTTTATCACGAGAATAACTCAACAAAATTTGATCTATCAACTTGGCTAACGAACTGTGACGTGGCAGTTTTGCTCCCAGTTTTGCTGCAGCACAGAATTTGCTCCCTCCAGTCGCCCAGCAGCATAATCTGCACAAAATAATTTCCAAGGCTTTCATTCTTTCAAAGGGGTTAAAATATATAATATATATCTAAAACCAACCATATTAAGCACGAAAGACACACAAATCCCTATAGAAATGAGGCCTAAACAACTACCTTTTGGGCAGTTATCACACCCCCAAACTTGAACTATTGCGCATCCCGAGCAATACTAACCAACCTTCCCTTAAGAATTCAAAGCATTAGACAAAGAAATAGCTTAATCAAATCAGACAATCCAACACTGCCTTTAACCTTTACCTGAGCACTCTGCAAAACCAAGCTCTGCTGCAGGAAAATGATTCCTCCGACATGGACAAATAATCACCACTTTTAACTCAATTCTAAGAACTTGCCACAACCTAGCTCTATTATCAGGCATTCAGAACACATTTTCAAGGGGTTTATATTTTTTGCTTTTTAGACTTAAAGCAGCCTTACAGTCATAAGCTCTTAGGCATGGGATGACCCACTTTATGGTGCAGTATACCCTTGCCTCAAACTCATCACCAACTAGGCTAAATACTCTTTATGGAGCTCGCAAATCCTTAGTTATTCTATCTCTTGCCCCTCATAATGGCAACATTTTATGATGAAGCTCACCTAAGTTCTGGGAGACAGAAAAACTGTTGGATCATCATTCATCCTTCAAAACTTTTGCTCTATGAATTTTCTCAGCAAAATCAATCAATTTTTTTCAGCAAATAATTTTTTTTCTCATTTTTCACGTTTCCTAGGTCATCTTTTGACGCAAAGACAAACTGTGGGTATAACAAATGTCCCCGGTTACTCAATAACCTAACAAATTTTTACTTGAAGGAGAGGAATGCTCGAGCAAAACAATTGGAGTAGCAAAAAGTCTCCCAAACTTGAATTATTCATTCTCCCCAATGAATCATCAATTTTGCAATTTATACCCCCAAACTTAAATTTTTCTATCTGAATTTTCAATCTAAGCGTGGGATTAGAACTAAGCGTAAAGTGGATCATAAAACTCAACATTACCTCCAGAATCTTCTTTGCCGCAGCAACAGTCTAGGCTAGAAGAAATGCTCAAGCAAAAGGTTTCTGGAGATCAGAATACCTTGATCTAATTAAGCTTAACCAGTCCAAGCTTCGAAAATTCAGAAGAAAAGTAGTTAAGTTAGAGTTACTCAGTGCTCATAGAACAGAAACAACTTCGGAAATTTCATTAAAACATGAAAAAGAAATTACATAAGCAGAGATATTTTTTTAGAAACAGAAAAATAAAAAAGAAGCAAACATATCATCAACAGAAAAGGAGATTAGAAAATGCGCGAGCAAACAAAAATTCAAGAACAAAAATTATGCTCGCTCAAGGCCACTTCATCCTTCAGTCCTCTTGGCCCTGTTCATTCTCATCATCCTCTTTTCCTCTTTCAACAGGTGGGGGCGGAATCCAGGGGTTCAACAGATCCTCAGGGAATGCAGGAAGGGCTGGATATGGTTTTGAAAAGTTCTCTTGCAGCGCCTTCTTTAAACTAGCATCACGATTCTTAACATAGTTCCCGAAGGTTAAAGCCTGCCTTTCAGCAAACTCCTGCCTACACGCTGAAAGTGCAAGTTGTTCTAAAATCGTGTTGATGCCGTAGACAAGTCCACCTTGACGTACCTCCTGCATACGCTGGAGCCGTGCCAAATTAGGCGTGTCGATGATCCCCTTGTCAAACAAAATAACATCTCTTTCATCCTCTGGAACCCTTGCTCTCTTGCAAAGCATCGTGATCATGTTCGGAAAAAACATATTCCCCACTTTCTTTTTCCAACATCCAGAAATTTCATTAACAATGATCTTCCCTACGTCAACACTGAGAGATCGTAAGATTGCAAAAGCTAGAAGAACTCGTTCCCTGGAGATTGTCGAGTCATGTGTCGTTGGAAGCATCCTCTATCTGATAAATCCCATCCACGTGTTCGCTTCCCTTTTAAAATAAGCCGATTGGAACGTCCTCTTCTCAGTCTTGGACAGCTGCCATTGTGCCCCTTCAATACCTACCTCCCGCACAGGCTCACTTAGTTGCTCATTAGATGGCGCTACAGCCATCTCATTATATGCTGCATGGGGGAAATTCTGAAGGTTATACAGTGCGTTGATAGCACTAGGACTCCAGTCTACCTCGACTCCTCGAACAATCACCTGGAAACCATCTTCTTTGTCAATGTTAGCATAAAATTCGCGCACCACCTGCTCGTTTACAGACTCAGGCTTCGCACAAAACAACTCCCAGCCGTGGTCTGCAATACCGGTCTTCAGAAAATGCGGAAGATCACCGCTGAATCCTCTCTCAAATAAAAATTTTCTTCTCAGAAGCTCAGCGTATTTTGCTCTGGCAAAATTGTTGACGAAGCGATCATACAACAATTGTCGCTCTTCTATTTCATCGCGTTCCTCTGATGCTTCAGCAACATTTTTGCCCTTTTCCGCCCTGCGCTTGAGCAACCGCTCTTCCTCAGCTTCCTTCTCTGCGTTTTCTCTTTCTTTTTCCTCAGCTTCTTTTTTCTCTCGTTCCTCTTGCTCTGCCTTTTCTTTCTCAGAATCCGACGACGATGGTGATGGGGTATCAGTCCGAATCACCTGAACGCGCCCAGCCTTCCGCTTAATGCGGCGACGTTTTCAGAGGTTTGGGCATGATGACCTCAACACGAGCCTCCTGAACTGGCTCTCCTTCAGTCGCAACCTCTACTTCTTGAACCTCGTCAGCCTGGTTTTCTTGATTCCCTTCAGCATTCTTTTCTTGAACTCCTTCCGTATCTGGAACTATCAGTTCTACCTCTTCTGGATTTGGCACCTCAGACTCTCTCTGATGTCCTTCTTCTAATGAGACAGCAACATCCTCTGTTGCCTCTTGGATAGGTTCTTGATCTTCATTCCTCTGCTGCCTCCTTTGCCTTTTGGCTTCCCTCTCTTCTGGTGTTCTTTTCTTCTTTGTTTTTGCTTTCGGTATCTCAGGATTAACTGGTACTTCTTCCTCTTCATTATCTCTCTCTCTATTTGCTCTCGTCTCTGCCATGGAAGACTCAGGGTTTTCACAGAGAAAAGCAATGAAGGAAGAAGAAGAAATTCGAATAGCAAAGGGATTAAATGCGAAGGGGAAAGTTAAAATAACTTACCATCGTCTGTGAATAAATAAAGCCTCAGCAAAATCAAATCCCAACTGAAAAGATTTGCCACATTAAATTATATTACCGTTTAATCGCATGCAACCTGAAAATTTGAAACAAACAACAGTAAAATCATTGATTCAAATCGCCCATAGTAAATATTCATGCGCTGCCCAACTTCAAAGCCCTTGGATCATCTCCATGTGACACGTGGCTCCACCAGATGACTCCATGCAATTTATCTACCCACAGAAAATTCAAAAATCCAAGCAGTAAAAAGTAATTAATCTTCAACAAACCCCTTCCTATCCAGACGATTTGCTTCAGCCATATCTTTGCCGCAACAACCTTCTGAACCTAAAGAATCTTGGATACGGAATTCGAATTTCAAAACAGGAAAATCAAATCTTTTAAATTCAAATTTAAATTTAACCGATCAAATCAAATCTAATCCTTTCTTTTTAATTTAGAAGCCGAATTAATTAGAGATAATCTTTATTAAACCGATTCGAAATAGAATTAAAATAACCGAAAATAAAATCTAAAATCTAAAATCTAATTAATTAAAAGATAATTCAAAGAAAATTTAAATAAATAAACTGAAAATAAAATCCAACAAAATCAAATAAAATTCAAAGCAGAATAGATAAAATCTAAACTACAAAAAATAAAATATTCAAAACTAAAATCTACTTAAAATAAATCATGCAAAATTTAAACAAACCAAATCTAAAATACTTGAAAATAAAAACAAATCGAATCAGCAAGAAAATAAAAACAAACACTGGGAGCTCAAAATATTGCTTTGTAAAATGCTCCCGCAAACATCTTGCTCTCTCAATCATCAACCAATTTTAGGGAAGGATATTTCGACTGAAACTCCTCACCCCAATAATGTTTCACACGCTGTCCATTCACCTTGAACACTGTTCCATCTTTTTCATCCTGCAAAGTAATTGCTCCATGGGGGAAAACTTCAATCACAATAAATGGTCCTGACCATTTAGATTTTAATTTCCCAGGAAACAATTTTAATCTAGAATTATAAAGCAAAACTTTCTGACCTTTGACAAACTCTTTAGATTTAATTTTCTTGCCATGCCATAGATTAGTCTTTTCTTTATACATTTTCGAATTTTCATAAGAAAATTGGCGAAATTCCTCCAGTTCATTAAGCTGCAACATTCTTATTGCTCTTGCACGACTCAGATCAAAATTTAACTTTTTCAAAGCCCAAAATGTTTTATGCTCTAGCTCTAATGGTAAATGACAAGCTTTCCCATATACTAACCTATAGGGAGACATACCTAGAGGAGTCTTATAGGCTGTCCTATAAGCCCAAAGAGCCTCATCCAACCTAAAAGACCAATCCTTTCTAGATGGATGGACTACTTCTCTAGAATTTATTTAAGTTCCCTATTACTAATTTGAGCTTGACCGTTTGCTTGTGGGTGATAAAGGGTAGCTTGATGTGGACTTTTCCTACCGCAAGCGCACGGGTCAAGTAATAATATAGTGAATAGTAAATTCGAATGTCGTCCTCTGGATTGGATTTTTAAGCAAATCAAGTATTGCGAATTATCTTGCCCAATTTTATTTAGGGATCAAAAAGTGATGAATAGGTGATATGAAAACTAATTTAAAGCAAGTAAAAAGAATGGAAATTCAATTGGGAAAACTACTTAGGGAATTGATTTCGCCGATTTCGTTTAGGATTGATTTTAAGGAATAAGTTATTATGCACAATGAAATTATGAGCTAAAGACCCTTTAATCACAACTACCCCTCCCGAGTATAATTGATTCTCATGCAAATTAACCAACTTGATATCCCTATCTAAGTTTATTAAAAAGCAAGGCAATGAGATCTTTTAACCAATTCTAAAGATAATCTAAAACCGTCAAGAATTAGAAAGTAAACTTTATTCATGCAATCTTGAGTAAGTCTATATCAAATCCCCTCTCCCGAGCTAGATTCGAAACTTAAATCATCCAACTAATGGCCAATTAATTGAAAGCATTAAATCAAGATTACAAACACAATAACATTGCACAACTTAAACCATAAATCAATCCATAAACTTAATCAACTACATCAACCCCTAAGATACAAGTTTAGCTACTCATGAATGTAAATACAAGCTCAACTAAACATGTGAAAGCCATAAATCTAACTAAAGAAAGAAAAGGGGAAAGAAAACTCAATGTAGGCCGAGTCCCGACGTCCCCGTCACGATCCCCACGAACAATGGGTTGATTTCCCAGTTCCTCCTTTGTTTGCAGCTCCAAAAGTGCTCTATTCTGTCTTCTTTACGGCTCCAAAAGGTCCCAAAATGATCTCCCCTAAAATCTAGCCGAAGTGAAGCTTATATTCTGATTTTTCGTCGAAGCGTCGAGACGCTGCCTCTTAAACGCGCGTTCTGAATAAGGAAAAACGGTAGCGTCGGGACGCTTCCTATCGTAGCGTCTCGACGCTGTAAGCTGTACGCGCCTAATCTAAAATGGAATGTGAGCGTCGAGACGCTCAAGAGCTAGCGTCTCGACGCTAGCCTGCTGTTGACCGAGATTTGACTTTTTTTCCTTTTTTACTCTTTTCATTCCTTTGCATCTTTTCACGCCCCGAGCACCCGATTAACTCTGATATTGCATTATAGCTCCAATCAACCATTTCCTACAAAATAAACCATAAAGCACAATAAAATGGCCCAAACATCATAAAAGACTAGCTAAATTAAATAAGTAAAAGTAGCTAGCTATGCTCGCTATCATAGCTATCCTATGCTTAATCTCATACTTAGCTAAAAGCTTAGTTAAGATATTATTAACAAAATGTGTACCCTCGTCACTCACTAGAGCCCTAGGTGTCCCAAACCACGCAAAGATGTGCGATTGAAGAAACCTTGCTACTGTCTTGGCATCACTCTGATGGCAAGCGATGGCCTCCACCCATTTGGACACGTAAATCAACTGCCAATAAGATAAAAACATTGCCATTAGAAGGGGGAAATGGCCCCATAAAATCAGTACCCCATACATCGAATAATTCAACTTCTAAAATGTAAGTAAGAGGCATTTCATCTCTAGGCCCTAAGTTTCCTCTCCTTTGGCAAGCGTCACACTACTTGTAAAACCAATGGGCATCCTTGAATAAGGTAGGCCAGAAGAATCCACAATGCAAAATCCTCATAGCTGTCCTCTGACCGCTGAAATGACCTCCATACGACGAAGAGTGACATTGCTCCAGGATTTCCTTTGCTTCATCACCTGAAACACACCTAAGAATAATACCATCAGAGCATTGCTTATACATAAATGGCTCATCCTAATAGAAAAATTTTGCATCATGCTTAAACTTTTTCTTCTGCCTCCAATCCATGTCAATAGGAGTGACTCCCTTTACCAAAAAGTTGGCAATGTCAGCATACCAAGGGACATCCCTGACTACCTTTACCTCAACAGCAAAAAGCTGTTCATCCGGAAAAGCATCTGAAATGGTAGATTGCTTCAGCAAGGATGATGATGGATCAAGACGAGACAAATGATCTGCAATGACATTCTCTGATCCCTTCTTATCCTTTATCTCCAAGTCGAACTCCTACAATAGTAAAACCCAACGAATTAGTCTAGGCTTTGCATCTTTCTTAGTCATTAAATACCTTATTGCTGCATGATCCGTGAACACCCGTGACTTTGGATCCAACCAAATATGGCCAGAATTTCTCAAAAGCAAACACAACAGCTAACAACTCCTTTTTCAGTAGTTGTATAGTTGACTTGTGCCTCATTTAAAACCCTGCTTGCATAATATATAGGATGGATAAATTTGGCCTGCTTTTGCCCCAACATAGCACCTACTGCAGCATCACTCGCATCACACATTACCTCAAATGGTAAATTCCAATTAGGTGCACAAAGAATGGGTGCTGAGATTAAAGCAGCTTTTAATGTTTCGAAAGCCTTCCTACAATCTGCATTTAAGTCAAAAACATGATCAGTACACAATAAGTTACAAAGAGGTTTACTAATTTTGGAAAAGTCCTTTATAAACCTCCTATAAAATCCAGCATGACCTAGAAAACTCCAAATTCACTTCACTGAATTCGGTGGCTCTAATCTTTCAATCACCTCTATTTTTGCTCTATCAACTTCTAGACCATTCTTGGAAATCTTATGACCTAACACTATGCCCTCCTTCACCATGAAGTGGCATTTTTCCCAATTAAGAACTAGATGGGTATCCTCATATCTTTTTAACACCTTACCTAAATTATCCAAACAATTCTGAAAAGACCCTCCAAAAACAAAAAAATCGTCCATAAATACCTCAACAGTGGACTCAATCATATCAGAAAAAATTGCTAACAAACACCGCTGAAATGTCGCTGGAGCATTGCAAAGGCCAAAAGGCATTCGCCTAAAAGCAAACGTCCCATAAGGGCAGGTGAAAGTGGTTTTTTCCTGATCCTCAGGAGCAATAGTAATCTGGTTATACCCAGAATAACCATCTAAGAAACAGTAGTAGGCCTGACCAGCCAATCTATCCAACATCTGGTCAAAAAATGGTAGAGGGAAATGGTCCTTACGGGTAGTTTTATTAAGCCTCCTGTAATCCATGCAAACTCTCCAGCCAGTTACTGTCCTGGTTGGGATAAACTCATTGTCTTTATTGCTCACCGCAGTGACACCTCCTTTCTTAGGAACACATTGGACATGGCTCACCCAATTGCTGTCGGCAATTGGATAAATGATCCCCGCATCCAACCATTTAATCACCTCATTTTTAACAACCTCTTTCATTGCAAGGTTAAGCCTCCTTTGTTGCTCAATACTCCTAAAGGATCCCTCCTCTAGAGTGATTTTGTGCATACAAAAAGATGGGCTAATACCCTGAATGTCAGCCAATGTCCAACCAATAGCCTTGCGGTATTGCTGCAGCAATTTTATTAAAGCCTCTTCATGCTCCGGCATTAAATCTGATGCAACAATAATGGGCAACGTCTCACCTTCCCCAAGATACACATACTTTAGATGATCCGGTAAGGGCTTCAAATCTAAAGTAGGTGCTTCAATCAGGGATGGCTTAATAGGAGGAGCCTTCCTTTGATCTAAATCTAAAGACTAAAAAACATCCTCACACCTAAACAATTCTTTTTAATTTTTTCTTTCTAAAGAATACACTTCTAAATCCTCTACACTAACCTCTCCATGACCTTCCAAATGCTTGTCAGCCGAATCCTGCATTGTTGTCTCGATAACTGTGCTCTCCAGAATCCTAATGAAAGAGCAATCTTCCATTTCATCTGGATACTTCATGGCTTTAAACACATTAAATTTCACTTCCTCATTACAGACTCTCATTGCTAATTCCCCTTTTTGAACATCTATTAATGCCCTACCAGTAGCCAAGAATGGCCGTCCTAGAATAATTGGGACATCTTTATCAGCGTCATAGTCTAAAATAATAAAATCAACAGGAAATATGAATTTATCTACCTTTACTAAGACATCCTCAATTTTACCCTCTGGATATATGATAGACATATCAGCTAGTTGGAGTGTGACTGTGGTAGGTCTAGCTTCACCAATACCTAGCTTTCGATAGACCGAAAGAGGCATAAGGTTAATGCTTGCACCTAAATCCCAGAGTGTTCTACCTAACTCTTTTCCACCTATAGATACAGGTATAGTAAATGATCCTGGATCCTTAGCCTTGGGTGGTAGCCCATTCTTAAGAATAGCACTACATTCCTCAGTAAGAGATACATTTTCAAACTCACCTAACCTCTTCTTTTTAGTTAAAATATCCTTAAGAAATTTAGCATAATTAGGCATTTGCTCAATAACTTCTACTAAAGGGATATTTATATGCAATTGCTTAAGAATCTCTAAAAACTTTTTAAATTGATCATCTTGATTCTTAGGCTTTTGCCTTTGTGGAAAAGGTAGAGGTGGTACATAGGGTGGGGGCGGCACATAAGGTGGTTCTACATCTGGAACGGATCCAGATGCTCCAGCATTTTTGTTGTTGCCTACAGCACCCTGACCAGTCTCCAACTCTTTCTCAACAACATTTTTATCACTATTCTTTTCTATATCCTGAGTTTTACTAGGCTCTTTTCTTTCCTCTAGTGGCTTACCACTCCTAAGAGTTACTGCCTTTTCCTGCTCCTTACCTTCCCTTCTAGGGTGTTCAGTATCTGAGGGAAGTTTCCCTTGAGGCCTTGCCTTCAGCTCATTAGCTAGCTGACCCACTTGCAATTCCAAGGCTCTCATTGAAGCCTGATTACTTTGAATTGCGGCATCTGTACGAGCCATAAATTCTTTCATCATTGCCTCAAGAGAACTCCCTGTATTTTGCTGGGGCAAAGCCTGCTTATTTTGTTGGGGCATTACCTGCGCTTTAGCAAATCCCGACTGGTTCACCTTTTGTTGCGTTTGCATATTACATCCTTGTCCTCCCCATGAGAAGTTGGGGTGGTTGCGCCAACCTGGATTATAAAAGTTAGAATAAGGATTATTCCTCTGATTACCTACAAAAAACACAGAAGCTGGATTGCTGGGGCAAAACTCGTAATTCTGATCTTCACCACAATAGACACATGCTTCCTCTGTGACTTGGTTCACCAATGCAGCAGGCTCCACAGCTGGTGGCTGCTGATGACTAATCACTGTCACATTCTTAAGAGCGTTAGCAATCATTGCAAGATCAGCCCTAATGGTGGACACACCATCAACCTCTAACACACTCTTAACCTTTTTATTTGTGCCTCTAACATCCGACCACTGACAACTATTAGTAGATATTCTTTCTAAAATTTCATGGGCCTCATTATAATTTTTTTCCAAAAGGGCCCATCCAGCCGAAGCATCAACCATACCTTTGGTTACTCCATTTAACCCATTGTAAAATGTTTCCATTTGAATACAACGAGGTAAACCATGGTGGGGGCACTTTCGCAAAAGCTCCTTAAACCACTCCCAAGCCTCACTAAAAGTCTCATCTTCAAGTTGCCTAAACCCTACTATTTCACTCCTTAATTTAGCATTTCTATTAGGTGGGAAATATTTACTCAAAAATTTTCCAGCTAACTCATCCCATGTCCTAATTGATCCTGGAGCAAAAGAGTTTAACCATGCCTTTGCTCCATCTCTAAGAGAATACGGGAACAAAGTTAATCTAAGAGCATCTCTAGGCACTCCTTGAATTACAAAAGAATCACTAACTCCTAGAAAAGACTTAAGATGTAAATGAGGGTCTTCAGATGACAAACCATGGAATTGACCCACGGTTTGCAAAATCTGAAACATTACCGGTTTCATTTCGATATTTGCCGCTTGGATTTGAGGACGTGCAATCCCTGGATTCAGCTCATCAAACATTGGGACAACATATGCTCGAATGGCTCTGGTCCTATCATTCGCTACAAAGATAGGATTCTCAGCCTGATTATTCTGCTGCTCATTTTGCTCCAGCGGCTGATTTTGCTGCAGCAAGCGATTCTGGGGGTCTGCTGGATCTTTAGGAACCTGCGGAAGGCGCGACACGTTATCCATTTGATTCTGGTTTCTGCGCTGCTCTCTCCTTCTTCTACTGAATGTCCTCTCGATTTCTGGATCAAGCTCGAACCTTACCCCAGGCAGATCGCTCATGCACCAAACATACGCCTGCAGAAACAAAAGAAACAATCAAAAAGTTCTAACACCAAACCACTAAAACACATACACAAAACAGATCAGATAAAAACTTATTCAAGTCCCCGGCAACGGCGCCAAAAACTTGTTGGGCTCCTAGAGTGAGTAGAAATATGGTATAAAAAGACTCTAGAACTCTGTGCAAGTATACACAGTCCGCAACAAGTAATAAATATTATCAATCCAAGGCCTGAATTAACTTCCACTTTATCTATTTTATATAACTCTTTAATGGTTTCAAAGATAGTAAAAATAATTGGTTTTTATAGGAATAATGCTGAAGCAAAGTAAATGACAGAACAAAAAATAATCAAATAGGCAGACAGATTAGAAACCAGCGCTGGTTAGGTTTTAGTAATTGTTTAAAAAGATGCTCTAGCAATATTATTGATCATGCAAAACTCTCGCAGTATTATTAGCAGATTCCTCCCGGAACTCCGAATCTTTTGGAATGTGTTTCAACCCCAATGAAGTACTATCGATCAAGCACTAGGCAACTGGCTATCCCTAGCTCAGTCACTGGCGTTCACCAATACACAATGATCGTAGTGTGATTAATCGCCACACACTCTCTAAATCATCCCTGAAACTAGAGAGAGGTATACATACCGGCTGGCCAGGCGGGCATAAAATAGAAATGAACTCAACAATTAATCAAGATGCATTAATCAATATTTATTACTAGAAATGAAGCACAGCAATCACATTGTTCCTAACCAACGCCTAAGCTACTTAGTTCATAATATGCATGGAGATGCACGCTACAATCTGAGTAGGCATGCCCATAATTACAAGATAATAAAAGGAAACGTTAATCTCCTCGATCGGCTTGCAATGATGGTCTTCTAGGTGGTCTCCAATCTCTCCTCACTATTCGGCTCCCAAAGGTGGAAGTAACTTTCCAAGAATGGAATGTTTTCTCCCAAAAGTTGAATGACTTTGACTTAGGCGGCTACTCCCTTTTATAGAAGGATAGGAGGCTTGACTTAGGTCAACCTGGACACGTGAAGGGCTCTCCTTGCTCCTTTATCACGAGAATAACTCAACAAAATTCGGTCTATCAACTTGGCTAACGAACTGTGACGTGGCAGTTTTGCTCCCAGTTTTGCTGCAGCACAGAATTTGCTCCCTCCAGTCGCCCAGCAGCATAATCTGCACAAAATAATTTCCAAGGCTTCCATTCTTCCAAAGGGGTTAAAATATATAATATATATCTAAAACCAACCCTATTAAGCACGAAAGACACACAAATCCCTATAGAAATGAGGCCTAAACAACTACCTTTTGGACAATTATCAATAGTAAATGTTAACAAATTTTATACTTGTTTCAATAAAGTGTCATTGAGTTTCTAAAATAAAGTGTTATTGTTAACTATCGCACAATTTGACCCAAATCCAATAAAGTAAGATCCAAGGTTGTATACATGTGACTTGAGCTAAAAGGTGGATGGGTGGGGACATACGGGGATGGGTGTTCGAGTAACAACCTAAATGGTCTATATGACAAGGACAAGGCATGGTACCTTATCTTGGTAACACTATGTGATACGACCCGCTTTGTATTCGATACAGACGTATTGATCAAAGGCGTCCATGTAGGAGACATGCGAGCGGGGGTATCTTATGTAATGAGTTTGCATAAAACCGGACCACGAAATAGTAAACCACTAGATGTAACACCATTAACTAGTTAGGTTACTGTTTCAATAGGATGACCTAAGTAACTCAGTCTTAATCCTGAGTGTGTCATGAACTCCTTCGCACGAGGGATTGTCCTTTGATTAGTATGGGTGGGAGTGGCCTGCACGCTGACTCAATAAGCCTACCTTCTTGGGGACGAGACCGAGTGGGGGGCTGGGGACATGACAACACAAGATGAAATTCACTACTTCCCGCTTCTAGGAGAAGTAGATGAGTGTTATCTTAAGTGGTGACTCCGGGTATTGAACAAAGGGATCCCACCGTCTCACTGGCCCGAGAGAGACTTTTTGTTTACTGGTTGGACTATAAACAAGTTTTTCATTAGAGAAGCAGTAGTACTTAAGGAGCCAGAGGTAACACAGGGGTAAAACGATAATTTGACTCAACTGTATTTACGAACACTCGTGAAGGATTGACTTACAGATATAGGTTTATATCTGTGGACACAGAAATGTTCTACAGTGAGAAGAGTTCAGCTGTGGGTCTTTAGTGGAATGACCCACAGTTAATGAATATTGGTTAACCTGATTAATGAGTTTAATCAGTTAACCTCATATCATTAGAGCTTCTGATCTGTAGGTCCATTAGGTCCCCCTGCTAGCTCGTAAAGAGTAATTAGGAACAATTATATCTTGAGAGAATTTGAATAGTTCAAAATTATATTGGGAATTAAGTTAATTATATGAGATACAAATTAATACAATGTATAGTGATGCATTAAAATATAAAGTCTAATTTGAGTTAAACTTTATTAAATTGAGAGATTAATATATTTGGAAGAGTTCAAATATATGTCTAATTAAATATATGGTATTTAATTAGAAGATGAATTAATTAATCATGAATTAATTAAATATTCAATTTAGTTTAAGTTAAATGACATTTGATTAAACTATAGTGTATGGGGGAATTATTAGAATATGATTCTAATGATAAATTAATTAAATATGGGTGATATTTAATTATGAAATTAATGAATTATTGGAATTAATTAATTGATTAGTTTAATTGAATTAATAAAATGTGAATTAATTAAGTTAATTAAACTATATATTATGTGAGCAAATTACAATTAAATAAGATTTAAATATGCATGGGATTAATTAATTAATTAACATTTAATTAATTGGTCTTGATCTAACGATCAAGATTGTTTCCTAACCCTAAGGTCTCATTCTAGTCTCCCTCTCATATTCTCTCAACACAAGAAGTCTAGAGAGAATTTTTCTCTCTAAGTGTTTTTCCCATTCAAGATTAGGTAGTCTCACAACTACGTTCCTAATCTCAGAGTTATAGTGGGGAAGCGCTTGTGGTGGTGTCCATTGAACAATTCAGAGTCATCAGACGGAGGTATGTTTCTCATCGCTTAACTTTTTGCCAATGTATTGATATTTTTTAAAACAAAATTAATTTACGAACGGTCCAATTGCTTCCGCTGTAACGGAATTGGGAATTCCAATCCTTCATGGACAACCCCAAATTCTAAAATAATGTAATCTAGTTTTACACCCTTTCCACAATTCAAATGGTGTTTCAAAAACACTCTTGGATGTTCAAAATATAAAGAGCAGTCAAAACTGCATGTCCCCAGAACGAGTTAGGCAATTGAGCATGACTCATCATAGAATGAACCATATCCTATAAGGTTCTATTTCTCCTTTCCCATACACCATTCTGTTGAGGTGTACCCGGTGCTAAGAGTTGAGAAGTTATTCCATGTTCTATCAAATAATCCTGGAATTCGTAATCCATATACTCTCCACCTCGATCAGATCAAAGTGTTTTTATTGTTTTACCTAAGAAGTTTTCAATCTCTTCTTTATACTCCGTCAACTTTTCAAGGGCTTCGGAGTTCGATGGATCAGGTAAAGATAACAATACCTAGAATAATCAACAATAAAACTGATGATATATTCATATCGTACTCGTGCTCTAACATTCATCGGACCACATATATGTTTGAATGTATAAGCTCTAGAGGTGCTTCGACCCTATAACCTTTTCCGATAAAAGATCGTTTTGCCATTTTGCCTTCAAGGCATGACTCACAAGGAGGTAATGAGTTGTCTTCTAACTCGCTTAGAATCCCACTTTTGACAAGTCTCCCAATCCTATTAAGATTAATACGACCTAACGTCAGGTGCCAAAGATAGGTATTCTCTTTAGGATAAATTCTTTGCCTTTTATTACTCTGAGTAGTAGCAATTTTGAACATTTCAATATTATTGACTGCTATACTCTTGATAGATATTAAAACATATAAATTATTTTCCAACAATGTTTAACAAACATTAATTCCCTTTGTGGAAATGAAAATGTCATTTAATGAGAAAGATAAGGAATAAGTTTGTTCAAGCAAACAAGATACAAAAATCAAATTTCTTTTAATCTTTAGAACTATGTATACATTATCTAATAATATATACTTGTTATCTTGAAAAAATAATTTCACGTTTTCTTCTGCTATAGCTGAGACAACCTCTCCAGTTACAACTATGAGAATCATCTCACCAGCTTCACGCGGTTCCCAGGAACCGATTCCTTTAAACGAAGAACAAACATGATTTGTGGCCCCTGAAGCGAGTTTTCAGACTAGGAAGTCTTTGGTTATGTTCTCATAAGCTAAGCAGTTTCCTTGAGGATGTTCCTCATTTAAGACCATTAAATCGTATGCCACTTGTTTAGTGTTAGCGTTCTTAGTAGTATGATCTAAACCATTTAATTTGGCGTCAGACAAATCACATTCATATGTCGACATATTGCTGAAATAAACAAATAAATTGTATTAAATATTGTACTAAACCCTTTATACATTATACCCAATCAATTTAGCAAAAGTAATTAGGCACCCTATAATTCATAATTCATTTTCAACGATACTTCAAAGGTTTAGAGCAACAGCCACCAAGGGGTGATTCGTGCGTCGTCAGCTGAATGGATGGGTGTGAGATAAGATGATGAATAAGTATAAAGGTAAATTCAGCCAACCCTAGTGCAAGTATACACTGTCGCACGTAGTAATAAAAAACCTTAGAAGTATTCCAAGAGTATCGATCCCACGAGGACTAACTGGAAATTCAGGTTTGAAGAAGAAACTGCTCAACTTCATTGCTTAAAGATAGGTAACGAAAGAAATAAGATTGATGATTGGTCTTTAGAAAAATAGATAAAACAAGGAAATGAATAAAAGAATAACAATAAAATAAAACGAGGTATTCAACATGGATTCATCCCAAAGGCAATAACCTTAATCATGAATTATTTAATCTTAAGCCTATTCAATGCTTTGGGTCAGATTTAACTTTTATTTGGCCTTGCTCCCAATAACCGTTAGAAGGCTAGGTGAGTACCATTATGCACATTTCTGTGACTCGACTCCGACATAGATAATTCATGAATGCAATCTATAACCCTATAGTCGATATAAGGTGCCTTAGGCAGCTTGCCCTATACCGCCAAGCAATCTCTTTCGAGCTTTTTCTCCTATATCACCTTTATGAGAACCGATATCGTCTGTCTCTTTCGAGATCAAACTCACATAGCATGCAAAGTCTAAGTGATCAAGTTAAACTCAATAAGATCAAAGTGATAATCAATAAAGAATGACATGCATTGAACAAAACTTAAGCAAATAAAACACTTCCAAGCTATTAAACCATAAGGGAATTCACCATATTGAACCCCTCAACGGAATTTAGCTACTCATGGTGAGATAAAGTGCAAATGAATACATTTTCATTGAAAATAAGATGTAAAGAATACAGATAAATGAAAAGTATCAAAAACTGGAAATAATGGAAGTAGCCAAATACTATGGGTTTTGATAGCGGGCAGAAATGTCACTATTTTAACCCTAAATATTAAGCTTTTTAGTGCTTTAATTGTGTTTTTATTGAAGATATTTAATATATTTTGTTATTTGGTCTTCAGGAGTAAATTAAGGATTTTGGTGGAAAAAATTCCCAAAAAGGAGTCATTCAAGCCTAAATTGCATACATGGGTCAAGGGGGAGTCCAATAAAATCAACCATGAAGAAGAGGCCCAAAAAGAATTGGAGTTGGCCTAAATTCAAGTCCAAAACCATGCCTGAAAGTTATGGAATTCGCCTAGCATCGAGACGCTGTCCCATTTCTTGGCCGGCAAGTCGATGACGTCACAACGTCGCGATGCTGTGCCAATAGCATCGCGACGCTGTCCATTTTTCAGGCCCATAAAAGGTGCCCATTTTATGCATCAATCATATCAATCATCATTACATTCCTTCATTCCTTTCTCTCTAAGGCTCCTTTGGAACCTTCTCTCAAAGCTGAAACCAGAAGATGTTCCCGTGGTGAATGAATTTCTTGATGTTTTTCCAGCTGATTTTTCGGGTTTGCCACCTGATAGAGAGGTGGAGTTCACTATTGAATTGTTACCAGGAACAACACCTATTTCACAGGCACCATACAGGATGGCTCCAAGTGAGCTTAAGGAGCTGAAGGTGCAGTTGCAAGAACTAGTTGACAAGGGATACATCAGGCCAAGTGTATCACCGTGGGGAGCTCCAGTGTTATTCGTGAAGAAGAAATATGGTACCCTGAGATTATGTATTGATTACAGGCAGTTAAACAAGGTCACGATACGTAACAAGTATCCGCTACCACGCATCGATGACTTGTTTGACCAGTTAAGGGGAGCAGCAGTGTTCTCTAAGATTGATCTGAGGTCAGGATACCACCAGTTGAAGGTTAGAGAATCAGATATTCCTAAGACAACATTCAGGACGAGGTATGGGCACTATGAGTTTTTAGTAATGTCATTCGGTTTAACGAATGCGCCAGCAGTTTTCATGGACCTCATGAACAGGATCTTCCACCAGTATTTAGATCAGTTTGTGATAGTGTTCATCGATGACATTCTAGTTTACTCAATTGACAGGGAAGCCCATGAGGAACATCTAAGGATTGTTCTGCAGACACTACGTAATAAACAGTTATACGCTAAGTTCAGCAAATGTGAGTTCTGGTTGAATCAAGTGGTGTTCTTAGGGCATGTAGTTTCAACGGACGGAGTTAGTGTTGATCCGCAGAAAGTGGAAGTTGTTGTCAACTGGGAAAGACCAGCTAGTGCAACAGAGGTACGTAGTTTCCTCGGCCTAGCAGGATACTACAGACGTTTTGTTGAGGATTTCTCACGGTTAGCATTACCCCTGACAGCCTTGACAAGGAAGAATGCTAAGTTTGAGTGGTCAGACAAATGTGAACAGAGTTTCATGGAGCTGAAAAAGAGAATGGTGACAACGCCTATTCTAGCACTTCCTATAACAGGGAAGGAGTATGTGATCTATTATGATTCTTCGAGGCAAGGATTAGGTTGTGTGCTGATGCAGGAAGGAAAGGTAATAGCTTATGCGTCAAGGCAGTTGAAGAAGCATAAGCAATGCTCTGATGGTATTATTCGTAGGTGTGTTTCAGGTGATGAAGCAAAGGAAATCCTGGAGCAATGTCACTCTTCGTCGTATGGAGGCCATTTCAGCGGTCAGAGGACAGCTATGAGGATTTTGCATTGGGGATTCTTTTGGCTTTCCTTATTTAAGGATGCCCATTGGTTCTACAAGCAATGTGATGCCTGCCAAAGGAGAGGAAACTTGGGGCCTAGGGATTAAATGCCACACTAGATCATTGTGTATTCGTGAACGCCAGTGACTAAGCTATGGATAGCCAGTTGCCTAGTGCTTGATCGGTAGAGCTTCATTGGAGTTGAAACATATTCTAAAAAATTCGGAGTTTTAGAAGGAATCTGCTAATAAGACTACGAGAGTTTTGCTTGATCAGTAATATTGCTAGAGCATCTTTTAAAACAATCATGACCAGCGCATGTTTGTAATATGTCTGCCTATTTGTTTACTTTATGTTCTGTCATTTCTTTTGCTTCAGTATTTTATCAAAAACCAATCATTTTTACCACTTTTGATACCATTGAAAAACTAAGCAAAATAGATAAAGTGAAAACTAATTCAAACCTTGCATTCGATACATAATACTTATTACTTGCTGCGGACTGTGTATCCTTGCACAGAGTTCTAGAGTCTTTTTATATCATATTTTTACTCACTCTAGGAACCCAACAATCACATGTCAAATTAATACTATGCACCCAATATGAATCCCTATTCATATATATTGTATTTAAATCATATTTAAATACTTTACTCTCTCAATTAATAGTTTAATTCATAATTAAACTATTTTGTCGACAATATCGTGTATAGTCGACACTAATTCTCTAAACCGATTTTGAACGATTCAAACTTTCCTATCACTAAGTTCTAAGGTTTAATCCATATGAGCTAGTAGGGGAACCTAATGGACCTACAGATCATGGGCTCCAACAATCCGAGGTTAACCGACTAATCTCATTAACCTAGCTAACCAACATTCGTTAACTACCGAGACACTCCACTATACCACTGTAGTTGCACTCCCCTCGCTGTAGATATATTTATCTCCACCGGATATAACTATCATAGTAAGTCGATCCTTCACAGGTTGTTCGTAATTATAGCTAGGTCGAATGTCTGTTTTACCCCTATAGTACTTATTGTTCCTTAAGTCCCACTAATCCTCTAATGAACAATTGGTTTATAGTCCAACCAACAAACCGAGTCCCTCTCGAGCCAATGAAAGGGTGGGATCCATTTGATCAAGCCCCAGATACAGCACTTAAGGGAACAACCTCTCTACTATCCCTAATTCGGGTAGGAGCGACTTCCTTCTTGCAAAACTATGTCCCCAGCTATCTACCCGTTCCTATCCCTGAAATGGGAGGCTTATTGAGTCGGCGATGCTCAGCCACTCTCACCCATGCAGATCTAAGGATAAGTGCGAATAAACGGGAGTTCATAGTTAGCTTAGGATTAAGATCAAATTACCTAGGTCATCACATGAAATAGTCAGTCTTCTCAGTAAACGACGTTATGAAGCAAGAGTGACTTATTTGTCGGTCCTAGTCTTATGCAAACTCATTGCATAGGACGCCCCCACTCGCATGTCTCTACATGGACGATTTAGGATCACATCGTCTGTACTATCTACAAAATGGGCCACGTCTCATAGTGTCCCCAGGATAAGGTACCCAACCCTATCCCTATTCTATAGACCGTTTTGGCAATTACTCGAGCCTGATCCACTTTTATGTCTCTTGATAGCGAGCAGAAATGTCGCTATTTTCGTCTCAATTTATTAAGCTTTTTGGTGCTTTAATCGTGTTTTTAATGAATATATGTAATGAATTTTGTTATTTTGTCTTTAGGAGCATAAATGATGATTTTGGGAGAAAAAGAGCCAAAATTGATGGAATTATAACCCAAATCAAAGTATGAGGCATTTGGAAGCCCAAAGAAGACATCCATGAGGAAAAGTCCAAGAGAAATGAAGAAGAAGGCCCAAAAATCAGCCCAAAAAGAAGCTGATTTTTCTGGAAAATCTGGACAGCGTCGAGACGCTTAGCAAGGCAGCGTCGCGACGCTGCCCTTTCTTGTTGCCCAAGCCGCATGCGCAGCAGCGTCGCGACGCTTGGCAAGGCAGCGTCGCGACGCTACCCCTTTTCCAGGCCTATAAATAGGAGCCCTTGGTGCCTCATTTGGATCATCAATCAAGGAATCAATCATCAATCATCACTCATTCCTTCCTTTCCTTTCTTAAGACTCCTTTTTTGGAGCCCCTCTCAAGGCTTTTGAGCCTTTTTGAGAGGGTTCTTCTAGTGGGAATTTTTGGGGAATTTTTGGAAGCAAGTCTAGAGGCTCGAGGAGTAGTCAGCGGGGGCTCCAAGCGTCAGCAAGGGGTTTTTCGACGGTCAATTCCTTTTCCTTTATGTCTTTTAATATGCTTTCCCTTGTAATTATTGTGGATATTATGTGTAGCTAAACCCCAATTTGGGGTCTTGAAATGAAATGATAGTGGAAATATTGTTATAATTTCTTGTCTCTTGCCCATGTCCTAATTATTTGTATGGATGTGCTTAATGCTTTACTCAATCTGGCCAATTGTGTAATGATTCGTTTCTTAATGGAAACTCGACGGAGAGAAATTAGGATAGATCATAATCCATGCAACTAGTTTAATTGCCCGTTGTGACACCGGGATTAGTTGATTAAACATAGATTCCTAAAATGAATCAGGGCGTAATAATTAATGATTTTTAATAGCGCTAAGGACACTTAGGTTGTTAAAATGAATTAATTACAATTAGGGGAAACCGACAGGAGAACCTATGTGATTAACGGAGATTCTAGGTTTATAATTAATTGGGCAATGAGATAGGATAATTGTAGCAATTATTTAGCTAATCATTGATTTTCAAGACCCCTCTTCCCATTTCAAGAAAACTCTTTCTCCACATTTTATTTCTGATTGATCAAATTTGTTTTTATTTAATCATTTTAAATTAAATCTTCTTATTTCATGAGCGTAGTCCCTAAATATTATTTTTCCTAAGTATTTTCAGTGCTCAAGAGAATTTTAATTAATTGCTTAAGTTTCGCTTCGCCTCCCTGAGGATTCGATACTCGGAATACTTTCCGTTTTATATTACTTGTGGCCCGTGCACTTGCGGATACCGACCAACAAGTTTTTGGCGCCGTTGCCGGGGAGGCTTGATTTTTAAGCAAAGAATTAATTTTTCTTGACATCGAAAAGAAAAGGGTAAATGGTAATTTAGGTGTAAATATTTTTCTTTTATCGTTTTGTGAATATTATTTTATTTTCATTTTTGTTTGGTTCCTTTATTATCTGGGAGCATTGTATGCGAAGAAACAAGGTGGTTGACCTGTTTCCGTTAGATCTTGAGATTAACAGGACTCTAAAATTCATTAGAAAATAAAAAAGATTAACAGAAACGATGGCCCACCAAGAAGAAGCTCCCAAGGCAATTAGAGATTTTCTGCAGCCAGTTCTTCCTATCGAGAATTCTGGAATTGTTTACGCCCCCATCCAAGCTACAAATTTTGAGCTAAAAACAGGATTGATTCAGATGGCGCGCGATAACTCGTTCAAGGGACATCCTTCCGAGGACCCCCACTCTCATCTACGATCATTCCTAGAAATATGCGGGACAGTAAAGATGAATGGAGTTCCGGCCGACGCAATCAGATTGAGGCTGTTTCCATTTTCCCTGCAGGATAAAGCAAAAGATTGGCTCGAATCAGTCGAGACGGGCAGCATCAGTACTTGGGACGAGCTTGCCCAGGCTTTTCTGACAAAATTTTTTCCACCAGCTAAGACTACCAAGCTACGGACTGAAATTGGAACATTCAGACAGCTTGACGAAGAACAGTTGTACGAAGCGTGGGAAAGATATAAGGAAATGCTTAGGCGATGCCCCCAACACGGATATCCTGATTGGCTTCAGGTACAGTTATTCTATAATGGATTAAACCCCTCCACGAAGACAGTCCTTGACACATCAGCAGGAGGGAGTTTTCTTTCAAAAACAGTGACAGAAGCCAAAGACCTGCTTGAGGAAATGGCGGCAACAAGTTATCAATGGCCGACGGAGAGAGGAACAGTTACAAAAAAGGCTGGATTGTATGAATTAGATGAGTCAAGTTCACTGAAAGCGCAACTGGCATCGCTGACCAATGCACTAAACAAATTGACGTCATTTGAGGTGGTTAAGTCCATTTCCACCTTAGCTGAAGGTCATTCGAAGAAAGAAGGTCAAGATGTGGAAGAAGTTCAATACATAGGAAATAGATCATATACTCAAGGAGTACCGAACTTCTACCACCCCAGTCTGCGCAATCACGAGAACTTCTCATATGCGAATACAAAGAATGTTTTGCAGCCACCCCCAGGTTTTGCATCAACGAGTACTCCTGAAAAGAAAAATAATCTAGAGGAGATGGTGGCTTTATTCATCAAGGAACAAAGGATATTGAATGTGAGTCTCCAGACATCAGTAAACAACCACGACGCAGCTCTAAAGAATATGGAAGTGCAGATAGGTCAGATTGCTTCAGCAGTAAATGCCCTGCAGAAGGGAAAATTTCCAAGCGATACTGAGCCTAACCCGAAAGAGCAGTGTAAAATGGTGGTTCTGAGAAGTGGAAGAAGACTGGAGGACAGTTTAGAGAAGAAAAAGGAAGAAGAAAAGAGAAGGGATGAAGATGAAGGGGCTGAGGCACAAAAAGCCTCCTCTGAAAGGTTCCAGCATCCTCCTAACTCTATTGAATTAAAATGTGATTTTTCTAACAGCTGTGCAGGTAGAAAAGAAGAAGAGAGGCAAAATGACAATAAAAAGATGACTGAGGAAGAAGTGGTTCCATGCAACCACCATGACAGAGGTTCGCATATTAGCCCGCCCAAGCGGAGGGGCGAATGTCCAACCTTTGATTACAGGGAGTTACCTTTTCCTCAAAGATTTAAAAATGTCAAATTAGATGAACAATTTCAAAAATTTTTAGAAATGTTTAAAAAGTTGACTGTGAATATTCCATTGGTAGAAGCTTTGTATAATATGCCAAATTATGGAAAATTCATGAAGGAAATGCTTTCTAAAAAGAAAAGTCTGAAAAAAGAAGTTTTTAATTTATCTGAAAGTAGCAGTACCATCATTTCTGGTAGGATACCCTCTAAGCAGAAAGATCCAGGGAGTTTTACTGTTCCCTGCACCATAGGAGAAGTATCCTTCGATAGGGCTTTGTGTGATTTAGGAGCAAGTATAAATTTGATGCCCTACTCTGTATACAGGAAGATTGGTTTATCAGGTATGACAGACACTGACGTCACTCTCCAGCTTGCCGACAGATCGATTACCCACCCGATGGGTGTTGTGGAGGACGTGTTGGTGAAAGTCAACAAATTCATCTTCCCTGTAGATTTCGTGGTCCTGGACATGAAGGAGGACAAAGAAGTGCCAATTATCTTAGGCAGACCTTTCCTAGCCACTGGTAAGGTCGAGATAAGCGTGCATACAGGTAAGCTTACCTTGAATATTGATGATGAAAGAGTCGTGTTTAGTATTTTTGGCCAAGATGAATCTGTTTGTAGTTTGCATACATGTTTTTCTGTTGGGCCTGAATACTTGACTGATGACGATGAAGAGGTAGACTATAATCTTGGCCTAGGCTTAGGAGAAATGCTTGTTGATAATGTGGATTTTGATCATGATGTATATATGGATAATCCTCTGTTTGAAAATGATTTGGATCTGCCTGACTTTGAAAATGAATTAGACTTGCCTGCTTGTGACAATGAAAGATCTGTAGTTGATGATTTACCTTCCTTTGAAAATGAATTGGAATTGCCTGAAATGAATAATTTTGATAATGATATCGATTTGCCTGACATTGAGCATGAACATAAAAGGCATAAAAAAGATTGCTCGATAGATAATCTTGAGTCTGACCATGATTACAGTGAATCTATTGAGTCTGATCTTGACATTCCTGAATGCATGAATCCTGACAATGTGAATACTTTCTTTTCATGTCCTGATGATGTGCATAATATAGAATCTGATCCTGAAATTCTTGAATTCTTTAATTCTTCTGATGATGAGTCATGTGATAGCTTAGTTGAATCAGTTTTAAATTCTGAGTCTGAAGGATCTGCTGAACATGTAGATATTTTTTCTGATGAATGGACTGGCATGATTGATAGGCCATCTCTAGATCCTAGACCAGTAGACATTATAACGCTTGATGACTCTGTTAACAATTGTTTTGAAAATAGAGATTTAGAAAAGAGATTTGATGCAGCAGATTATTTTCTGAAATGTTATTATGAGAATCTCTTTAGTGAAGATGGGCCAGGGGAAAGTTTTTTTTCTCCCCTGTTTGTGGTTTGCAATTCGGTGCGTGATTTCTTGCAGAGCCCGGAGGATGATGAAAATTTTTATTTTGAGCCTCCGTAAGCGTGCCGAGCCTAGTCTAGCTAAAGACGTTAAAGAAAGCGCTGCTTGGGAGGCAACCCAAGGATTAAAGTAGTTAGTTGTTTTTGCGGTAAATAATTTTCTTTGCTCCGTGATCCAATTTTGTTTTGCAGGATCACCTTAGCAAATCCCAAAATTCCACATTTCCCATTTTTCATGGATCCAAAGGAAGAGGATGAAGCGCTCCTAGCTCAGAGAAGTCTCAGTATCTCTCTTTATGCTTTTCTGTTTTAAAACATTGGGGACAATGTTTAGTTTAAGTTTGGGGGGGGAGGTTTCCGCTGTGTTGAGCATATTTAAATTCTGTTGGATGCATGAATAGATAGCCATGATAGCCAAGGATGTGATTTTTGAAATTTTGGGAGAAAATGGTTTATATGTTGCGGAATCTGGGAGCACGGCAGAAATTGTGAAATTTTAAAATTTTTTGATACTTAGTTTTGATGTCTAAAGCATGCAATAGTCTTATCTAATGACGTCTTTGAAAATCTAGATTCTTATTATGGTTTTCAAAGTTGTTGTCACCCCGATAGGCTTAGTTTCTAATATCAGGAAGTTCATGCTTGATTGCTCTAAAGAACTAGGTAGAAAAAAATGCTATGCCTGCTGAGAGAAAAGCAAAAGCAACAAAAGAAAATGTGAGAAAAAGAAAATCTGTTGAAAAAGAATTTTTGCTTGCTCAAAAGAAAAAAAAAAAGCCTAGGGGTAAAAAGAGCTACCTGCGGTGTGATCAGTTAGGCCAACCAAAGAATAAAATTCGGGTTAAGGGTCCCTGCACCGTAGTGTGAAAGCTAGTACCATTAGATATCAAAATGCAAGTTACGGGGAGGAGCAAAAGAAAAAGAAAAGAAAAAAGAAGAGAAAAAGAAAAAAAAAATCAAGTGAGAATTCTGCTCCCCCATGAAAAAAGAAAAGGATGACAGGCACCCTAGTTACTTTTTTTTGCATGATAGAAGGACTCCGAAGTATTAGGGGCTCATAGCCAGTGTAGGGGGAAAACAAATGGAGAAAGCCATAAGACTAATCTAGGTTAGTAAAAGAATCAATAGATAAGTCTTGAGCATGCTATTCATTAATCTTAAGTTCAAACTAGTTTAAGATTTCTTCAAGAGTATGCGGTGCTTGCTTATTCCACTTGCATGTTTTCCATTCGATCCTAAGAATTCAAAAATCACTGAGGGTTGAGCGATTCTATTTCATGCATCTTTAGAATTTATTTTGCTCGGGACTAGCAAAAGCTTAAGTTTGGGGGTGTGATAGCGAGCAGAAATGTCGCTATTTTCGTCTCAATTTATTAAGCTTTTTGGTGCTTTAATCGTGTTTTTAATGAATATATGTAATGAATTTTGTTATTTTGTCTTTAGGAGCATAAATGATGATTTTGGGAGAAAAAGAGCCAAAATTGATGGAATTATGACCCAAATCAAAGTATGAGGCATTTGGAAGCCCAAAGAAGACATCCATGAGGAAAAGTCCAAGAGAAATGAAGAAGAAGGCCCAAAAATCAGCCCAAAAAGAAGCTGATTTTTCTGGAAAATCTGGACAGCGTCGAGACGCTTAGCAAGGCAGCGTCGCGACACTGCCCTTTCTTGTTGCCCAAGCCGCGTGCGCAGCAGCGTCGCGACGCTTGGCAAGGCAGCGTCGCGACGCTACCCCTTTTCCAGGCCTATAAATAGGAGCCCTTGGTGCCTCATTTGGATCATCAATCAAGGAATCAATCATCAATCATCACTGATTCCTTCCTTTCCTTTCTTAAGACTCCTTTTTTGGAGCCCCTCTCAAGGCTTTTGAGCCTTTTTGAGAGGGTTCTTCTAGTGGGAATTTTTGGGGAATTTTGGGAAGCAAGTCTAGAGGCTCGAGGAGTAGTCAGCGGGGGCTCCAAGCGTCAGCAAGGGGTTTTTCGACGGTCAATTCCTTTTCCTTTATGTCTTTTAATATGCTTTCCCTTGTAATTATTGTGGATATTATGTGTAGCTAAACCCCAATTTGGGGTCTTGAAATGAAATGATAGTGGAAATATTGTTATAATTTCTTGTCTCTTGCCCATGTCCTAATTATTTGTATGGATGTGCTTAATGCTTTACTCAATCTGGCCAATTGTGTAATGATTCGTTTCTTAATGGAAACTCGACGGAGAGAAATTAGGATAGATCATAATCCATGCAACTAGTTTAATTGCCCGTTGTGACACCGGGATTAGTTGATTAAACATAGATTCCTAAAATGAATCAGGGCGTAATAATTAATGATTTTTAATAGCGCTAAGGACACTTAGGTTGTTAAAATGAATTAATTACAATTAGGGGAAACCGACAGGAGAACCTATGTGATTAACGGAGATTCTAGGTTTATAATTAATTGGGCAATGAGATAGGATAATTGTAGCAATTATTTAGCTAATCATTGATTTTCAAGACCCCTCTTCCCATTTCAAGAAAACTCTTTCTCCACATTTTATTTCTGATTGATCAAATTTGTTTTTATTTAATCATTTTAAATTAAATCTTCTTATTTCATGAGCGTAGTCCCTAAATATTATTTTTCCTAAGTATTTTCAGTGCTCAAGAGAATTTTAATTAATTGCTTAAGTTTCGCTTCGCCTCCCTGAGGATTCGATACTCGGAATACTTTCCGTTTTATATTACTTGTGGCCCGTGCACTTGCGGATACCGACCAACAAGTTTTTGGCGCCGTTGCCGGGGAGGCTTGATTTTTAAGCAAAGAATTAATTTTTCTTGACATCGAAAAGAAAAGGGTAAATGGTAATTTAGGTGTAAATATTTTTCTTTTATCGTTTTGTGAATATTATTTTATTTTCATTTTTGTTTGGTTCCTTTATTATCTGGGAGCATTGTATGCGAAGAAACAAGGTGGTTGACCTGTTTCCGTTAGATCTTGAGATTAACAGGACTCTAAAATTCATTAGAAAATAAAAAAGATTAACAGAAACGATGGCCCACCAAGAAGAAGCTCCCAAGGCAATTAGAGATTTTCTGCAGCCAGTTCTTCCTACCGAGAATTCTGGAATTGTTTACGCCCCCATCCAAGCTACAAATTTTGAGCTAAAAACAGGATTGATTCAGATGGCGCGCGATAACTCGTTCAAGGGACATCCTTCCGAGGACCCCCACTCTCATCTACGATCATTCCTAGAAATATGCGGGACAGTAAAGATGAATGGAGTTCCGGCCGACGCAATCAGATTGAGGCTGTTTCCATTTTCCCTGCAGGATAAAGCAAAAGATTGGCTCGAATCAGTCGAGACGGGCAGCATCAGTACTTGGGACGAGCTTGCCCAGGCTTTTCTGACAAAATTTTTTCCACCAGCTAAGACTACCAAGCTACGGACTGAAATTGGAACATTCAGACAGCTTGACGAAGAACAGTTGTACGAAGCGTGGGAAAGATATAAGGAAATGCTTAGGCGATGCCCCCAACACGGATATCCTGATTGGCTTCAGGTACAGTTATTCTATAATGGATTAAACCCCTCCACGAAGACAGTCCTTGACACATCAGCAGGAGGGAGTTTTCTTTCAAAAACAGTGACAGAAGCCAAAGACCTGCTTGAGGAAATGGCGGCAACAAGTTATCAATGGCCGACGGAGAGAGGAACAGTTACAAAAAAGGCTGGATTGTATGAATTAGATGAGTCAAGTTCACTGAAAGCGCAACTGGCATCGCTGACCAATGCACTAAACAAATTGACGTCATTTGAGGTGGTTAAGTCCATTTCCACCTTAGCTGAAGGTCATTCGAAGAAAGAAGGTCAAGATGTGGAAGAAGTTCAATACATAGGAAATAGATCATATACTCAAGGAGTACCGAACTTCTACCACCCCAGTCTGCGCAATCACGAGAACTTCTCATATGCGAATACAAAGAATGTTTTGCAGCCACCCCCAGGTTTTGCATCAACGAGTACTCCTGAAAAGAAAAATAATCTAGAGGAGATGGTGGCTTTATTCATCAAGGAACAAAGGATATTGAATGTGAGTCTCCAGACATCAGTAAACAACCACGACGCAGCTCTAAAGAATATGGAAGTGCAGATAGGTCAGATTGCTTCAGCAGTAAATGCCCTGCAGAAGGGAAAATTTCCAAGCGATACTGAGCCTAACCCGAAAGAGCAGTGTAAAATGGTGGTTCTGAGAAGTGGAAGAAGACTGGAGGACAGTTTAGAGAAGAAAAAGGAAGAAGAAAAGAGAAGGGATGAAGATGAAGGGGCTGAGGCACAAAAAGCCTCCTCTGAAAGGTTCCAGCATCCTCCTAACTCTATTGAATTAAAATGTGATTTTTCTAACAGCTGTGCAGGTAGAAAAGAAGAAGAGAGGCAAAATGACAATAAAAAGATGACTGAGGAAGAAGTGGTTCCATGCAACCACCATGACAGAGGTTCGCATATTAGCCCGCCCAAGCGGAGGGGCGAATGTCCAACCTTTGATTACAGGGAGTTACCTTTTCCTCAAAGATTTAAAAATGTCAAATTAGATGAACAATTTCAAAAATTTTTAGAAATGTTTAAAAAGTTGACTGTGAATATTCCATTGGTAGAAGCTTTGTATAATATGCCAAATTATGGAAAATTCATGAAGGAAATGCTTTCTAAAAAGAAAAGTCTGAAAAAAGAAGTTTTTAATTTATCTGAAAGTAGCAGTACCATCATTTCTGGTAGGATACCCTCTAAGCAGAAAGATCCAGGGAGTTTTACTGTTCCCTGCACCATAGGAGAAGTATCCTTCGATAGGGCTTTGTGTGATTTAGGAGCAAGTATAAATTTGATGCCCTACTCTGTATACAGGAAGATTGGTTTATCAGGTATGACAGACACTGACGTCACTCTCCAGCTTGCCGACAGATCGATTACCCACCCGATGGGTGTTGTGGAGGACGTGTTGGTGAAAGTCAACAAATTCATCTTCCCTGTAGATTTCGTGGTCCTGGACATGAAGGAGGACAAAGAAGTGCCAATTATCTTAGGCAGACCTTTCCTAGCCACTGGTAAGGTCGAGATAAGCGTGCATACAGGTAAGCTTACCTTGAATATTGATGATGAAAGAGTCGTGTTTAGTATTTTTGGCCAAGATGAATCTGTTTGTAGTTTGCATACATGTTTTTCTGTTGGGCCTGAATACTTGACTGATGACGATGAAGAGGTAGACTATAATCTTGGCCTAGGCTTAGGAGAAATGCTTGTTGATAATGTGGATTTTGATCATGATGTATATATGGATAATCCTCTGTTTGAAAATGATTTGGATCTGCCTGACTTTGAAAATGAATTAGACTTGCCTGCTTGTGACAATGAAAGATCTGTAGTTGATGATTTACCTTCCTTTGAAAATGAATTGGAATTGCCTGAAATGAATAATTTTGATAATGATATCGATTTGCCTGACATTGAGCATGAACATAAAAGGCATAAAAAAGATTGCTCGATAGATAATCTTGAGTCTGACCATGATTACAGTGAATCTATTGAGTCTGATCTTGACATTCCTGAATGCATGAATCCTGACAATGTGAATACTTTCTTTTCATGTCCTGATGATGTGCATAATATAGAATCTGATCCTGAAATTCTTGAATTCTTTAATTCTTCTGATGATGAGTCATGTGATAGCTTAGTTGAATCAGTTTTAAATTCTGAGTCTGAAGGATCTGCTGAACATGTAGATATTTTTTCTGATGAATGGACTGGCATGATTGATAGGCCATCTCTAGATCCTAGACCAGTAGACATTATAACGCTTGATGACTCTGTTAACAATTGTTTTGAAAATAGAGATTTAGAAAAGAGATTTGATGCAGCAGATTATTTTCTGAAACGTTATTATGAGAATCTCTTTAGTGAAGATGGGCCAGGGGAAAGTTTTTTTTCTCCCCTGTTTGTGGTTTGCAATTCGGTGCGTGATTTCTTGCAGAGCCCGGAGGATGATGAAAATTTTTATTTTGAGCCTCCGTAAGCGTGCCGAGCCTAGTCTAGCTAAAGACGTTAAAGAAAGCGCTGCTTGGGAGGCAACCCAAGGATTAAAGTAGTTAGTTGTTTTTGC
This sequence comes from Luffa acutangula, assembly GCA_036850905.1. Classification (NCBI taxonomy): domain Eukaryota; kingdom Viridiplantae; phylum Streptophyta; class Magnoliopsida; order Cucurbitales; family Cucurbitaceae; genus Luffa; species Luffa acutangula. The sequence goes on along the minus strand of CM072088.1, from coordinate 26,236,894 downwards.
GGTAAATAATTTTCTTTGCTCCGTGATCCAATTTTGTTTTGCAGGATCACCTTAGCAAATCCCAAAATTCCACATTTCCCATTTTTCATGGATCCAAAGGAAGAGGATGAAGCGCTCCTAGCTCAGAGAAGTCTCAGTATCTCTCTTTATGCTTTTCTGTTTTAAAACATTGGGGACAATGTTTAGTTTAAGTTTGGGGGGGGAGGTTTCCGCTGTGTTGAGCATATTTAAATTCTGTTGGATGCATGAATAGATAGCCATGATAGCCAAGGATGTGATTTTTGAAATTTTGGGAGAAAATGGTTTATATGTTGCGGAATCTGGGAGCACGGCAGAAATTGTGAAATTTTAAAATTTTTTGATACTTAGTTTTGATGTCTAAAGCATGCAATAGTCTTATCTAATGACGTCTTTGAAAATCTAGATTCTTATTATGGTTTTCAAAGTTGTTGTCACCCCGATAGGCTTAGTTTCTAATATCAGGAAGTTCATGCTTGATTGCTCTAAAGAACTAGGTAGAAAAAAATGCTATGCCTGCTGAGAGAAAAGCAAAAGCAACAAAAGAAAATGTGAGAAAAAGAAAATCTGTTGAAAAAGAATTTTTGCTTGCTCAAAAGAAAAAAAAAAAGCCTAGGGGTAAAAAGAGCTACCTGCGGTGTGATCAGTTAGGCCAACCAAAGAATAAAATTCGGGTTAAGGGTCCCTGCACCGTAGTGTGAAAGCTAGTACCATTAGATATCAAAATGCAAGTTACGGGGAGGAGCAAAAGAAAAAGAAAAGAAAAAAGAAGAGAAAAAGAAAAAAAAAATCAAGTGAGAATTCTGCTCCCCCATGAAAAAAGAAAAGGATGACAGGCACCCTAGTTACTTTTTTTTGCATGATAGAAGGACTCCGAAGTATTAGGGGCTCATAGCCAGTGTAGGGGGAAAACAAATGGAGAAAGCCATAAGACTAATCTAGGTTAGTAAAAGAATCAATAGATAAGTCTTGAGCATGCTATTCATTAATCTTAAGTTCAAACTAGTTTAAGATTTCTTCAAGAGTATGCGGTGCTTGCTTATTCCACTTGCATGTTTTCCATTCGATCCTAAGAATTCAAAAATCACTGAGGGTTGAGCGATTCTATTTCATGCATCTTTAGAATTTATTTTGCTCGGGACTAGCAAAAGCTTAAGTTTGGGGGTGTGATAGCGAGCAGAAATGTCGCTATTTTCGTCTCAATTTATTAAGCTTTTTGGTGCTTTAATCGTGTTTTTAATGAATATATGTAATGAATTTTGTTATTTTGTCTTTAGGAGCATAAATGATGATTTTGGGAGAAAAAGAGCCAAAATTGATGGAATTATGACCCAAATCAAAGTATGAGGCATTTGGAAGCCCAAAGAAGACATCCATGAGGAAAAGTCCAAGAGAAATGAAGAAGAAGGCCCAAAAATCAGCCCAAAAAGAAGCTGATTTTTCTGGAAAATCTGGACAGCGTCGAGACGCTTAGCAAGGCAGCGTCGCGACACTGCCCTTTCTTGTTGCCCAAGCCGCGTGCGCAGCAGCGTCGCGACGCTTGGCAAGGCAGCGTCGCGACGCTACCCCTTTTCCAGGCCTATAAATAGGAGCCCTTGGTGCCTCATTTGGATCATCAATCAAGGAATCAATCATCAATCATCACTGATTCCTTCCTTTCCTTTCTTAAGACTCCTTTTTTGGAGCCCCTCTCAAGGCTTTTGAGCCTTTTTGAGAGGGTTCTTCTAGTGGGAATTTTTGGGGAATTTTGGGAAGCAAGTCTAGAGGCTCGAGGAGTAGTCAGCGGGGGCTCCAAGCGTCAGCAAGGGGTTTTTCGACGGTCAATTCCTTTTCCTTTATGTCTTTTAATATGCTTTCCCTTGTAATTATTGTGGATATTATGTGTAGCTAAACCCCAATTTGGGGTCTTGAAATGAAATGATAGTGGAAATATTGTTATAATTTCTTGTCTCTTGCCCATGTCCTAATTATTTGTATGGATGTGCTTAATGCTTTACTCAATCTGGCCAATTGTGTAATGATTCGTTTCTTAATGGAAACTCGACGGAGAGAAATTAGGATAGATCATAATCCATGCAACTAGTTTAATTGCCCGTTGTGACACCGGGATTAGTTGATTAAACATAGATTCCTAAAATGAATCAGGGCGTAATAATTAATGATTTTTAATAGCGCTAAGGACACTTAGGTTGTTAAAATGAATTAATTACAATTAGGGGAAACCGACAGGAGAACCTATGTGATTAACGGAGATTCTAGGTTTATAATTAATTGGGCAATGAGATAGGATAATTGTAGCAATTATTTAGCTAATCATTGATTTTCAAGACCCCTCTTCCCATTTCAAGAAAACTCTTTCTCCACATTTTATTTCTGATTGATCAAATTTGTTTTTATTTAATCATTTTAAATTAAATCTTCTTATTTCATGAGCGTAGTCCCTAAATATTATTTTTCCTAAGTATTTTCAGTGCTCAAGAGAATTTTAATTAATTGCTTAAGTTTCGCTTCGCCTCCCTGAGGATTCGATACTCGGAATACTTTTCGTTTTATATTACTTGTGGCCCGTGCACTTGCGGATACCGACCAACAAGTTTTTGGCGCCGTTGCCGGGGAGGCTTGATTTTTAAGCAAAGAATTAATTTTTCTTGACATCGAAAAGAAAAGGGTAAATGGTAATTTAGGTGTAAATATTTTTCTTTTATCGTTTTGTGAATATTATTTTATTTTCATTTTTGTTTGGTTCTTTTATTATCTGGGAGCATTGTATGCGAAGAAACAAGGTGGTTGACCTGTTTCCGTTAGATCTTGAGATTAACAGGACTCTAAAATTCATTAGAAAAGAAAAAAGATTAACAGAAACGATGGCCCACCAAGAAGAAGCTCCCAAGGCAATTAGAGATTTTCTGCAGCCAGTTCTTCCTACCGAGAATTCTGGAATTGTTTACGCCCCCCATCCAAGCTACAAATTTTGAGCTAAAAACAGGATTGATTCAGATGGCGCGCGATAACTCGTTCAAGGGACATCCTTCCGAGGACCCCCACTCTCATCTGCGATCATTCCTAGCAATATGCGGGACAGTAAAGATGAATGGAGTTCCGGCCGACGCAATCAGATTGAGGCTGTTTCCATTTTCCCTGCAGGATAAAGCAAAAGATTGGCTCGAATCAGTCGAGACGGGCAGCATCAGTACTTGGGACGAGCTTGCCCAGGCTTTTCTGACAAAATTTTTTCCACCAGCTAAGACTACCAAGCTACGGACTGAAATTGGAACATTCAGACAGCTTGACGAAGAACAGTTGTACGAAGCGTGGGAAAGATATAAGGAAATGCTTAGGCGATGCCCCCAACACGGATATCCTGATTGGCTTCAGGTACAGTTATTCTATAATGGATTAAACCCCTCCACGAAGACAGTCCTTGACACATCAGCAGGAGGGAGTTTTCTTTCAAAAACAGTGACAAAAGCCAAAGACCTGCTTGAGGAAATGGCGGCAACAAGTTATCAATGGCCGACGGAGAGAGGAACAGTTACAAAAAAGGCTGGATTGTATGAATTAGATGAGTCAAGTTCACTGAAAGCGCAACTGGCATCTCTGACCAATGCACTAAACAAATTGACGTCGTTTGAGGTGGTTAAGTCCATTTCCACCTTAGCTGAAGGTCATTCGAAGAAAGAAGGTCAAGATGTGGAAGAAGTTCAATACATAGGAAATAGATCATATACTCAAGGAGTACCGAACTTCTACCACCCCAGTCTGCGCAATCACGAGAACTTCTCATATGCGAATACAAAGAATGTTTTGCAGCCACCCCCAGGTTTTGCATCAACGAGTACTCCTGAAAAGAAAAATAATCTAGAGGAGATGGTGGCTTTATTCATCAAGGAACAAAGGATATTGAATGTGAGTCTCCAGACATCAGTAAACAACCACGACGCAGCTCTAAAGAATATGGAAGTGCAGATAGGTCAGATTGCTTCAGCAGTAAATGCCCTGCAGAAGGGAAAATTTCCAAGCGATACTGAGCCTAACCCGAAAGAGCAGTGTAAAATGGTGGTTCTAAGAAGTGGAAGAAGACTGGAGGACAGTTTAGAGAAGAAAAAGGAAGAAGAAAAGAGAAGGGATGAAGATGAAGGGGCTGAGGCACAAAAAGCCTCCTCTGAAAGGTTCCAGCATCCTCCTAACTCTATTGAATTAAAATGTGATTTTTCTAACAGCTGTGCAGGTAGAAAAGAAGAAGAGAGGCAGAATGACAATAAAAAGATGACTGAGGAAGAAGTGGTTCCATGCAACCACCATGACAGAGGTTCGCATATTAGCCCGCCCAAGCGGAGGGGCGAATGTCCAACCTTTGATTACAGGGAGTTACCTTTTCCTCAAAGATTTAAAAATGTCAAATTGGATGAACAATTTCAAAAATTTTTAGAAATGTTTAAAAAGTTGACTGTGAATATTCCATTGGTAGAAGCTTTGTATAATATGCCAAATTATGGAAAATTCATGAAGGAAATGCTTTCTAAAAAGAAAAGTCTGAAAAAAGAAGTTTTTAATTTATCTGAAAGTAGCAGTACCATCATTTCTGGTAGGATACCCTCTAAGCAGAAAGATCCAGGGAGTTTTACTGTTCCCTGCACCATAGGAGAAGTATCCTTCGATAGGGCTTTGTGTGATTTAGGAGCAAGTATAAATTTGATGCCCTACTCTGTATACAGGAAGATTGGTTTATCAGGTATGACAGACACTGACGTCACTCTCCAGCTTGCCGACAGATCGATTACCCACCCGATGGGTGTTGTGGAGGACGTGTTGGTGAAAGTCAACAAATTCATCTTCCCTGTAGATTTCGTGGTCCTGGACATGAAGGAGGACAAAGAAGTGCCAATTATCTTAGGCAGACCTTTCCTAGCCACTGGTAAGGCCGAGATAAGCGTGCATACAGGTAAGCTTACCTTGAATATTGATGATGAAAGAGTCGTGTTTAGTATTTTTGGCCAAGATGAATCTGTTTGTAGTTTGCATACATGTTTTTCTGTTGGGCCTGAATACTTGACTGATGACGATGAAGAGGTAGACTATAATCTTGGCCTAGGCTTAGGAGAAATGCTTGTTGATAATGTGGATTTTGATCATGATGTATATATGGATAATCCTCTGTTTGAAAATGATTTGGATCTGCCTGACTTTGAAAATGAATTAGACTTGCCTGTTTGTGACAATGAAAGATCTGCAGTTGATGATTTACCTTCCTTTGAAAATGAATTGGAATTGCCTGAAATGAATAATTTTGATAATGATATTGATTTGCCTGACATTGAGCATGAACATAAAAGGCATAAAAAAGATTGCTCGATAGATAATCTTGAGTCTGACCATGATTACAGTGAATCTATTGAGTCTGATCTTGACATTCCTGAATGCATGAATCCTGACAATGTGAATACTTTCTTTTCATGTCCTGATGATGTGCATAATATAGAATCTGATCCTGAAATTCTTGAATTCTTTAATTCTTCTGATGATGAGTCATGTGATAGCTTAGTTGAATCAGTTTTAAATTCTGAGTCTGAAGGATCTGCTGAACATGTAGATATTTTTTCTGATGAATGGACTGGCATGATTGATAGGCCATCTCTAGATCCTAGACCAGTAGACATTATAACGCTTCATGACTCTGTTAACAATTGTTTTGAAAATAGAGATTTAGAAAAGAGATTTGATGCAGCAGATTATTTTCTGAAATGTTATTATGAGAATCTCTTTAGTGAAGATGGGCCAGGGGAAAGTTTTTTTTCTCCCCTGTTTGTGGTTTGCAATTCGGTGCGTGATTTCTTGCAGAGCCCGGAGGATGATGAAAATTTTTATTTTGAGCCTCCGTAAGCGTGCCGAGCCTAGTCTAGCTAAAGACGTTAAAGAAAGCGCTGCTTGGGAGGCAACCCAAGGATTAAAGTAGTTAGTTGTTTTTGCGGTAAATAATTTTCTTTGCTCCGTGATCCAATTTTGTTTTGCAGGATCACCTTAGCAAATCCCAAAATTCCACATTTCCCATTTTTCATGGATCCAAAGGAAGAGGATGAAGCGCTCCTAGCTCAGGGAAGTCTCAGTATCTCTCTTTATGCTTTTCTGTTTTAAAACATTGGGGACAATGTTTAGTTTAAGTTTGGGGGGGAGGTTTCTGCTGTGTTGAGCATATTTAAATTCTGTTGGATGCATGAATAGATAGCCATGATAGCCAAGGATGTGATTTTTGAAATTTTGGGAGAAAATGGTTTATATGTTGTGGAATCTGGGAGCACGGCAGAAATTGTGAAATTTTAAAATTTTTTGATACTTAGTTTTGATGTCTAAAGCATGCAATAGTCTTATCTAATGACGTCTTTGAAAATCTAGATTCTTATTATGGTTTTCAAAGTTGTTGTCACCCCGATAGGCTTAGTTTCTAATATCAGGAAGTTCATGCTTGATTGCTCTAAAGAACTAGGTAGAAAAAAATGCTATGCCTGCTGAGAGAAAAGCAAAAGCAACAAAAGAAAATGTGAGAAAAAGAAAATCTGTTGAAAAAGAATTTTTGCTTGCTCAAAAGAAAAAAAAAAGCCTAGGGGTAAAAAGAGCTACCTGCGGTGTGATCAGTTATGCCAACCAAAGAATAAAATTCGGGTTAAGGGTCCCTGCACCGTAGTGTGAAAGCTAGTACCATTAGATATCAAAATGCAAGTTTGGGGGAGGAGCAAAAGAAAAAGAAAAGAAAAAAGAAGAGAAAAAGAAAAAAAAAATCAAGTGAGGATTCTGCTCCCCCATGAAAAAAGAAAAGGATGACAGGCACCCTAGTTACTTTTTTTTGCATGATAGAAGGACTCCGAAGTATTAGGGGCTCTTAGCCAGTGTAGGGGGAAAACAAATGGAGAAAGCCATAAGACTAATCTAGGTTAGTAAAAGAATCAATAGATAAGTCTTGAGCATGCTATCCATTAATCTTAAGTTCAAACTAGTTTAAGATTTCTTCAAGAGTATGCGGTGCTTGCTTATTCCACTTGCATGTTTTCCATTCGATCCTAAGAATTCAAAAATCACTGAGGGTTGAGCGATTCTATTTCATGCATCTTTAGAATTTATTTTGCTCGGGACTAGCAAAAGCTTAAGTTTGGGGGTGTGATAGCGAACAGAAATGTCGCTATTTTCATCTCAATTTATTAAGCTTTTTGGTGCTTTAATCGTGTTTTTAATGAATATATGTAATGAATTTTGTTATTTTGTCTTTAGGAGCATAAATGATGATTTTGGGAGAAAAAGAGCCAAAATTGATGGAATTATAACCCAAATCAAAGTATGAGGCATTTGGAAGCCCAAAGAAGACATCCATGAGGAAAAGTCCAAGAGAAATGAAGAAGAAGGCCCAAAAATCAGCCCAAAAAGAAGCTGATTTTTCTGGAAAATCTGGACAGCGTCGAGACGCTTAGCAAGGCAGCGTCGCGACGCTGCCCTTTCTTGTTGCCCAAGCCGCGTGCGCAGCAGCGTCGCGACGCTTGGCAAGGCAGCGTCGCGACGCTACCCCTTTTCCAGGCCTATAAATAGGAGCCCTTGGTGCCTCATTTGGATCATCAATCAAGGAATCAATCATCAATCATCACTGATTCCTTCCTTTCCTTTCTTAAGACTCCTTTTTTGGAGCCCCTCTCAAGGCTTTTGAGCCTTTTTGAGAGGGTTCTTCTAGTGGGAATTTTTGGGGAATTTTGGGAAGCAAGTCTAGAGGCTCGAGGAGTAGTCAGCGGGGGCTCCAAGCGTCAGCAAGGGGTTTTTCGACGGTCAATTCCTTTTCCTTTATGTCTTTTAATATGCTTTCCCTTGTAATTATTGTGGATATTATGTGTAGCTAAACCCCAATTTGGGGTCTTGAAATGAAATGATAGTGGAAATATTGTTATAATTTCTTGTCTCTTGCCCATGTCCTAATTATTTGTATGGATGTGCTTAATGCTTTACTCAATCTGGCCCGTGCACTTGCGGATACCGACCAACATCTCTACATAAAGCTCAAGTGTTTATCCTATAGCCATGGATCTTAGTTTATTGGATTTGGGTTATTTAACGTGCAATTTATTTATTCAGTAACGACTTTACTGAATGAATCTCGACAACGACTTTATCGATAAAGCATATAATTCGTTAAACATTCACTATCTATGAGTTTTAGGGCACCAATCCCAACAATCTCCCACTTGAACTAAAACTCTAGTTTAGTGGGATGTACTATAATCCATAACAGTAGTGGGTGAATAAATACTTGTATTAATAATAGAGTAAAAATACAATAAACTAGGGAATCTAAATACCCAGTATACTAAGACATCGATATACTGGTTACAATTCTCTCACTTCCCCTAGATTATTTCTCGTACATATCTCGCAGACCTAGACCTTATAGATGACTCTCAAACACTTTAGCCGTGAGAGCCTTCGTGAATGGATCAGCAATGTTGTGCTCCGACGCTATCTTCGTGACGATCACGTCTCCTCGGTGCACAATCTCCCTGATGAGATTGTATTTCCTTTCGTTGTTCTTGCCTCTCTTATGGCTGCGAGGTTCCTTTGAGTTTGCAACTGCATCGCTATTATCACAGTATAGGGTAATAGGCAGATGCATGTTTGGAACGACTTCCAAGTCAGTTAGGAACTTCCTGAGCCATACTACCTCTTTCACTGCTTCGTATTCGGCCTCCATGGTGGAGTCTGCAATGCATCTCTGCTTGATGCTACGCCATACTATTGCTCCTCGATTCAGAGTGAATATTGACACCTATGTAGATTTCCTCGAATCTTTATCGGTTTGAAAGTCACAATCAGTGTATCCTGTAAGGATTAAATCCTTAGCACCATACACGAGCACATAGTCCCCCATTCCCCTAAGATACTTGAGGATATTTTTCACGGCTATCTAGTGATCGAATCCTGGATTGGATTGATATCTACTGACAATCCCTACTGCATAACAAATGTCAGGTCTTGTACACAACATGACATACATTAGGCTGCCTACTGCAGAGGCATAGGGAATTCGTCTCATGTCCTCAACTTCTTGAGGTGTCTGAGGACACTGTTCCTTAGACAAATTAATTTCGTGCCTGAAAGGTAATAGTCCCTTCTTGGAATTTTGCATTTTATATCTAACCAACAATTTGTCGATATAAGACGCTTGAGACAGGTCTAGCGTTTTGTTCTTTCGGTCTCGAACAATTTGGATCCCTAGAACATATTGTGCCTCACCCAAATCTTTCACTTGGAATTGAGTTGCTAGCCATAGTTTAATGTCAGTGATATAACCTACATCATTACTGATGAGTAGGATATCATCCACATACAGTACTAAGAAAGCTACGAAGTTTTTTATGATCCCTTTGTAAACACAAGGCTCATCAACGTTTTGTTTGATGCCATAAGATTTGATTACAGTATCAAATCTCAAGTTCCAGGATCTAGATGCTTGTTTTAACCAATAAATGGATCGTTTAAGCTTGCAAACTTTTTGCTCTTGATCCTGAGCAATGAACCCCTCTAGCTGAGACATGTAGATACTTTCTTCAAGATTGTCATTTAGAAAGGCAGTCTTGACATCCATTTGCCATATTTCATAATCGTAAAACGTGGCAATGGATAAAAGTATCCGAATCGACTTCTACATCGCAACAGGGGAGAAGGTTTCCTCATAGTCAATCCCCTCCCGTTGGGTAAAACCATTTGCCACAAGGCGTGCCTTAAAGGTCTGTACCTTTCCAGCAACATCCCGTTTTCTCTTCTTGATCCATTTACACCCTATGGGTCTAACCCCTTCAGGTTGATCTAGAAGATCTCATACTGAATTAAAATGCATTGATTCGATTTCCAAGCCCATGGCTTTAATCCACTCGTTCTTGTTAACGTCATCCATTGTCTGTTTAAAGGTTAATGGATCCTCGATCCCGTCATCAGGTATGACGACTGAAGTTTCAGTTAAACCCAAATATCGATCAGGCTGTCTAACAACCCTCCCACTGCATCAAGGTTTTCTTATTTCTTGAGAAGGATGCGATTGACTCAAGGTGCCAGCATCGTCAACAACTCTTGTTGATGTTTTTGTAGCTTCGTTAGATAGTTCACTTAAAACGACTTTACTTTGTGGCTTGTGGTCTCTGAGGTGGTCTTCTTCTAGGAATGTAGCATTTGTCGATACAAGTACTTTATTTTCCTCTGGATCCAAGAAGTATCCACCTCTCGTTTCTTTGGGATAGCCTACAAATAGGCATAATCTAGAATGAGGTTCTAATTTCATTGGGTTTGCCTCTAGCACGTATGTAGGGCATCCCCAAATTATGAAATGTCGTAAACTAGCTTTACGTCCTTTCCAGAGCTGAAACGGTGTTTCAGATACACTCTTTAAGGGAACAATGTTCAAAATATAAACTGCAGTCTCTACTGCATAACCCCAAAATGAGTTAGGTAACTGAGCATAACTCATCATCGAACGAACCATGTCCAACAAAGTTATGTTTCTCTTTTCCGATACATCGTTTTGCTGAGGTGTAGCAGGGGCTGAGAGTTGAGACGTAATTCCATTCTCTATCAAATAGTCTTGAAAACTTGAGTCCATATACTCTCCACCTCGATTGGATCAAAGTGTTTTTATCGTCTTACCTAATAGGTTCTCAACCTCGACCTTGTACTCTTTGAACTTTTCAAAAGCTTCGGACTTATGATGCATCAGGTAGAGATAGTCATACCTCGAATAATCAACAATGAAACTGATGAAATATTCGTACCCTCCTCGAGCTCTAATGTTCATTGGTCCATAGAGGTCCGAATGTATGAGCTCTAGGGGCTCTTTGGCACGATAACCTTTTTCGGTAAAAGGTCGTTTTGTCATCTTGCCCTCAAGGCATGACTCACAAGGAGGTAACGAGTCGTCTTCTAACTTGTTTAGAAGTCCACTTTTGACCAATCTCCCAATCCTATTGAGGTTGATATGGCCTAACCTCATGTGTCAGAGATAGGTATCTTGAGAAACTCTTCGCTTTTGAGGTCGAGTCTCAGCAGTTTTAAAAATCTCGTGATTTAAAATAGCTTTAGACTCAATTGGTCTTAAAACATACAATTTATTCTCCATGTTTGCAGAGCAAACATTAATACCTATTTTTGTTATGAACGCTTCAATAACAGAAAAAGAAATTGAATAACCTTGTTCAATTGAACAAGATAGAGAAATCAAATTTCTTTTAATTTTCGGAACTATGTACACATTATCTAACATCATGTAACGTTCCTTGGTGAAGAATAATTTTATGTCTCCCACTGTAATAGCAGAGATGACTTCTCCTGTTCCGACTTTAAAAGTCATCTCTCCAGCTCTCAGTTGTTGCCAGAAACTCATTCCTTGAAATGAAGAACATACGTGATTAGTGGCACCTGAATCGAGTATCCAGGCAGAATCGTTGTTTTCCACTAAACACATTTCCAAGACTAATAAATCGTATTTAGAGTCGTGGATCATGTTTTTCTTGGCTAAGCAGTTAGTATGAGGACATTCCTTAGTTGAGACCAAACCTAAATTGTTTGCCACGTGTTTAACGTTCAAGTTAGTATTCTTAGTCATATGTACTAAACCATTTAATATGGCATTTGACAAAGCACATACGTTTTTCGACATACTGCTTAAACAAACAAATTAATCCCTATTAGAAACTTGCACTAAACCCATTATTCATATTATCCAATATGATTTAGCAAAAGCAATCATCGACCCATATATACAATTGGTTTTTTTTGCAAGGATACTTCAGGGGTTTAGAATAACCGCTACCGTAGGGCAGTGAGCTACTCCTCCTCTGAATCGAGACAATCTCGGCCAAATATTATTACCAGAATAACTCTTACTCTAATACTTATTAGCTAACGTAAATTTGGTTAAGACAATCTTGTAAGTGTTACCCATCATTTTCTGATCGCAGAGGGCGACCCCAACAATGCCACCGTAGGGAAGAGCTAATGTTGGGAATGGCCCTAGGAAACCCTATCCATTTATGGAGTTTGCGTTGCTCCGAATCTCATGTGCAAGCCCTCTGTATGGTGATCGCTCCCAGGTCGACTCGCAGGCAGCGCATAGGAATCTCACGGTGCAACCTAATGGTGGAGACTTAATGGTGGAGACCGTAGGATACTTTTGACACATTTCCTTCACCCACTTACTATGAACATTTTCCCCATTCACCTCCATATTAACCCATGCAAACACCATCCGTAGGGTGACGCTCCCAGGGCGCCTCGAGGCCAAGCATGGATCTCATGGTGTGAACACAGGGGGACGTGAGAGTAGAAACTTAATATGAATATTTCGTTTCTATACTTTTCCTCCCACTAAAGTGTCCTAAGGATTTAGGGTCTATTACTTAGGTAAATTCGGCGAATTTATCTATGTCTATGCCTTATTAAACAAGGCATTTACACTAAATGTCTAGGTGAATTAAACTCTTTTAATAACTTAGTGACATTGCATGCTTAGTAAGACTTTGGTTAATTGAACTCAGGTTCTAGACCATTTGCCAGGAGAGTTTCCTTATAACCAAGGTCTTATGTCCTACTTACTCGAATTTTAAAACTATTTAATAATCTAAGCAAGACATATTTCTAATCCTATTAGAAAAGGTGATCGTAGGTCTATTTCATTTTAAACCATTTAAAATATGACAATATCCTAAGATCCTATGTTAGCTTGCAACTCTTTGTTATAGGTTTTACCGTTTCTATTCATTAACTTTTATAACTCTTATAACTTTTAATGAATTAGCCCTATAATATGCTTTCTAATGGTGATTTAAAGCATATAACAATCAAACATTCAAGTTATATAAAACACCATTTAGAAACATCCTATGTATAGGTGTGTATAACTCTTTATACTACGATGTCTAGGTGATAACTCTTTAAGACCTCACATCGCTCATGCATACTCATAAAACTTGGGTTAACCTAACTCAAGCACCGATTCGATGCCCAGGTAGGAGGTGTTCCGTAAACCGTCAACTTAAATACCTCCAGCCTTAAACAACATCTTACCGGGTGAGTTCTCTTGTAACCTTAGCTTTACAAGATATCGACCTAATCTATGCAAGTTGATCAATTTCGAGGTTAGTTAACCTAAGTGAGCATGCATTTATCTTGTTATAGATTTTAAGTCTATCTCGGTTTATAACGCTTATAACGAACGAAAAATCCATAACTAGCTTTATTTGAATATAACCATTATAAACAAGGTAAGGATGTTTCATGCTACATGCTTGGTTTATTTTTATTTTATTAATATAACATTTATATTAACTAATCATAAATGTAATTAAACCATCCAACATGCATCTCCTAAATTAATATAACTATTATACTAATTTCATGAAACTTTATTCATGCATTCAATTAATATCATAACTCTTATAACATATTAATTAAGGCATGATTCATACTTTCCTATGGTGGGATTTTAAATCTAAATGGCATACATTATGCACGTAAAATACAATTTAATTAAAACATACATTCAATAATGCATAATTAATTAAATTAACTAAAGTGAATTGGTTTTGGGACTTTTAATCAAGGAAAAACAAAAACTAAAATTATTACAATTATAATTTAAAATAGGGCTTGGACCGCTCCCGAACAATTTGAACTGACCCAAACCGCCCTTGGATTGCTTGAACCGGACCATTTTGCCTTTAAGTGAAGAACACACTTGGGCTGGAACTAAAAAACAGCATGCTGGAATTTTCGACCAGTAGCGAACAGTCTCCGAATTTCTTCAAATCGACGGCCTAAATGAACTCTATTGACTCTAAAATTTTACAGACTCCATATGAACACATTAATGCCCATAAAAATGTAGGCAATTAAAATTAGTTTCAACGAATTGAACAAGAATTAAATTTAATCCCAAAACAAATTTTCTTTAGTTTCTACACAGTTTTATCATATGAAAAGCTACCCACACAGCTAAAATTAATGCATGTTTGGTGCCTTAATCATGCTCTGAAACCAATTGAAGGTGTTCATATAACACTTGCGAAAGCAATTTTAGGATCGGAGACACTTAACTACATCAATTTTAGAAAAAGAAAGCATTCTATCCAAATACCGTTAACAAAAAGCTGAATTTGTACCAACCTTTTGGAGACCGATTCAGTAACTCCTTTTGATTCCTTTGATTACGAACGGTGTGTGGACCACCTCCAGTGTCTTCCCCGCTATCCTCCGACCTTACAACGACCTGTGGGAGTTTATGGTGATAGGGATTGGAAGGGATAGGCTTGAACACTACAAGCTTTTAGAGAGAATTGAGAGAGTGAGGTTGAGAGTGAATTTTGGCAGCATAACATTACTCCAAAAAAACCATACTTCTCCATCTTCTAATCCCCTATTTATAGAGGATTTTCATGCATCTTAGATTCATCAATGTAAGACACGTGGAGAGGAGAATGTCCATAGTGGATTCTAGGTGTGCGATGGAGAATACATGCATCTTTGCATGATTGACGTGTTATTCCACTCTCTTCATCCATGCAAGAGTGGATTTAGTTGTGTAATTCCACTATCTCCATCCATGCAAGAGTGAAATTCTACTCTTCGATTTAATTTAAAATGCAATTCTCAATTGCCTTTCAAATTACAATTTAATTGAACAATTCCAATTAATCATATGGCATTAATCAAATTAATTCATATCTCCTAATTAAATCCACTAATCTTGAATTTCCATAAATTCAAGATTGAAATCTCTATCTCAAATTTTAATTAAAAACAATTCATAATCATTTTTAAATAAAAAAAATTTATAAAACAATTTAATCAATTATGTAATATTCATTTAATATCATATATCAAATTAATACAATGCACCCAATATGAATCCCTATTCATATATATTGTATTTAAATCATATTTAAATACTTTACTCTCTCAATTAATAGTTTAATTCATAATTAAACTATTTTGTCGATAATATCGTATATAGTCGACACTAATTCCCTAAACCGATTTTGAACGATTCAAACTTTCCTATCACTAAGTTCTAAGGTATAATCCGTATGAGCTTGCAGGAGGACCTAATGGACCTACAGATCCTAGGCTCCAACGATCCGAGGTTAACCAGCTAATCTCATTAACCTAGCTAACCAACATTCGTTAACTACCGGGACACTCCATTAACCTAGCTAACCAACATTCGTTAACTACCCTGTAGTTGCACTCCCCTCATTGTAGATATATTTATGTCCACCTGATATAACCATCATTAGTAAGTCGATCCTTCACAGGTTGTTCGTAACTATAGTTAGGTCAAATGTCTGTTTTACCCCTATAGTACTCTTTGTTCCTTAAGTCCCAATAATCGTCTAATGAACAATTGGTTTATGGTCCAACCAACAAACCGAGTGCCTCTCGAGCCAATGAAGGGGTGGGATCCTTTTGTTCAAGCCCCAGATACAACACTTAAGAGAACTACCTCTCTACTATCCCTAATTCGGGTAGGAGCGAATTCCTTCTTGCAGAACTATGTCCCCAGCTATCTACCCGTTCCTATCCATGAAATGGGAGGCTTATTGAGTCGATGATGCTCAGCCACTCTCACCCATGCAGATCTAAGGATAAGTGCGAATAAACAGGAGTTCATAGTTAGCTCAGGATTAAGATCAAGTTACCTAGGGCATTGCATGAAATAGTCAGTTTTGTCAATAAACGGCGTTATAAAGCAAGAGTGACTTATTTCTCGGTCCTGGTCTTATGCAAACTCATTGCATAGGACGCCTCCACTCGCATGTCTCTACATGGACGATTTAGGATCACATCGTGTGTACTATCTACAAAGTGGGCCACATCTCATAGTGTCCTTAGGATAAGGTACCTAATCCTATCCCTATACTATAGATCGTTTTGGCAATTACTCGAGCCTGATCCACTTTTATGTCTCTACATAAAGCTCAAGTGTTCATCCTATAGTTAGCGATCTTAGTTTATTGGATTTGGGTTATTTAACGTGCAATTTACTTATTCAGTAACGACTTTACTGAATGAATCTCGACAACGACTTTATCGATCAAGTATATAATTCGTTTAACATTCACTATCTATGAGTTTTAGGGCACCAATCCGAACAACGACCATGTAGGAGACATGCGAGTGGGGGTATCCTATGGAATGAGTTTTTATAAGACCGGACCGCGACAAAATAACCACTAGATGTAACACCTTTAACTAGTTTAGGTTTCTACTTCAATAGGTTGACCTAGGTAACTCAATCTCAATCCTGAGTCTGTTATGAACCCCATTTCATGAGGGATTGTCCTTAGATTAGTATGGGTGAGAGTGGTCTCATTTCCAACTTAGTAATCCTACAATTTCAGGGGCAAGATCGAGTGGGGGCTGGGAACATAATAGTACACGAGGGAATTCACTTCTTCCCCTATTGGGGTAAGTGATGCGCAAATTGCTAACCGCAAGTGTACGGACCAAGTTACAATATAGTGATTTTAAAGATCGAAGTCGTCCTCTGGATTGGGTTTCTAATCAAATTAATTACCGAAAATACTGAAGTCCAATATTATTTAGGGAACAAAACTTTGTGAAATAAAGAATGAAAATTAGCACAAAACTAAAAGTGTGGAAATCAATTGATGCCAAATTCTTAGGGAGCTGATTTCACCAATCGGAATTGTGGATTAATTAATGGATGATTTACATGCTATGATTCATAAATCTTGGAACACTTAACTCACACATATCTCTCCCGAGCATACATGATTCTCTCACATAAAATGAATCCAATATCCCTATCTAAATTCATTAACATGCAAGGCATTAAGGCTATTATTTTTAACGATTTCTAAGATTATCTATCATCTCGCAATCTCAAGATTTAGCCTAGTCATGCATAAAGATATCTAAGCTAAATCCCCTCTCCCGAGCAAGATTTAAACACAATCATCAATCAATTCATGGCCGGTAAATTGAAAGCATTAAGAAAGCGTTATGCATAAATGAAAGCATGAAAACATAAAAAAAATCAATCCATAATCGCCCAAAGGGCTACATCAATCCCTAAGATATCAAACCTAGCTACTCATACAACACGTTACAATATAGCATAAGTCTAACACATGCATTAAAACAACTAAATTCAAGAGGGAAAGAAAATTAAACGCTAAGTCGTCGAAACCGCACGTCCTCGTCACAATCTCCATGAGTTGAGCCTTCAAATCTCGCTCCTCCAACTTGCTACAACTCCCACAAAAGGTATTATTCGAGTTTTAGGCGAAAATTGCATCAAAAGAGGTCCCCTTAGCCAACCCTAATCCCAATCTATTTATAGGAAAATATTCTACAGCGTCGCGACTTTGTCGCTAGCCACACATTCTGTTTTGGAAAATTCCGAGAGCGTCGAGACGCTATGGTCACAGCGCCGCAACACTGTGACCTTTTGCCGCCTGATTCAACTAAGGAAAGTTCCTCCGTCGAGACGCCCAGAAGCTAGGGTCTCGACGCTAGCCCTCCGCTTGCACACTTAAATAGGCTTCTAACTTCGATTCACTTCGTTTCTTTGGCATCCTTTTGCATCCCGAACTCCCGATTAATCCCATTTTCATGATTTAGCTCAAATACTTGATTCCTACGAATAGAACATCAAAATGCATTAAATTGGCCAATTAAATATCAATGACTAGCTAAACTAATTAGGGAAAAATAGCTAGCACTGCTCGCTATCAAACACCCCCAAACTTAAGCTTTTGCTAGTCCTCGAGCAAACTAAAAATCAAGCAATGGTTGAAGAATATATGCAACAAACATGACTCACTCCTCAAGGCTCAAAAGTCATTAAACAAGAAATCAAGAGACATGCACACAAGGCCCAATGAGGGGGACAAATCAAAAGTTTTCCAAAATTAACTTACATAAGAGAGATCTAACTTAGCTAGATTAGACTCTAATTGGGTTGGATTATTAAACTGTCAACCCATCTTCCCTCTACACTGGCAGTAAGGACTTACTAATAAGGCAATGGAACAAATTAGTTTGTTTTCATCCATACTTAAGTGCTTTAAAATTAAATTTTGAATCAAGCATTTATAAGTGGCACTAGCTTTCACACACCTATTGCAGGGACCCATAACCCGAGTTTTACTCTTGGTTGGCCTAACTGTTCACAACAGGGGTAGCTCTTTTTGCCTAAACATTATTACACATTGCGTATTGAGCTCATATGACGTCATTGTATATTTTTATAAAAGTAAAGACAAGAATGATTTTTCTTTTATGATCATGATAAGCATATATTCCCTCCTAGGCAAGATTAAACATGCTAATTTGTAAAAAAAAAAATTAACTTTTAGTTCTTCCCTACACCTATTGAGGTGACAACAAGCATATGAACCTAATAATTCGCTCCTAATCATTCAAATCCAATTCCAACGATGGTTCGTCAGTATACTTAATAAAAAGATAACAAATTGTCGTAGATATTTATCAATCCAAGTATAAATTGACAAAATTAAGTAATACCTGGGGAGTCCAGGGGTGAATCCACAGGGAAGGTTATTTGCAAAGTTTAAATAATATTTACTGACATAAACTCAAAACGTGTGATATTATATGAGAGAATAAATAAGAGAATTGGTAAGCTTAAAAAATAAAATGTAAAAACAAAAAAATCTGACAAAAGTAAAAGGAAAAGTATTAAGGAGGATATAATCAAGGCTGTTGCGGTTGCATCCTCATGCGTTTATAAGAACCTTGTAGTGCATACTTTGAATAATTGATCCATTAATGCCTAAGTGAGAAAGTAACATAAGTTTCCCTTCTGGTACTCCTTCTACGTTTGGCATCAAACTATCAATGGGTTATTTGGCTAGTTCATGCGTAGAGTTCGGTTCTCTAAACTTACAAGGGATTGCGTTAGTCATAACACGATCAAAGCTCATGCAAGCACTATCTTTTAGCGGTAGTGTTTTAATGCTACCAAGACTACATGTCATGCGCTAACTTGTTCTACTTAGAGATGTCCGCATGCATTACCTGTCAAGGATTTAGCATACTGCTACCGCATCTGGCTAGCCAAGCGGGAGTGAACAATGAAAATAGTATCGCAACTAAGTAGAAGGCAATTAATGTTTCATTTAATTCAAAATATGCGCTTACAAAATATACTTATCACCACATGAGGTGCTTACGCTAAGCCTTGAAGAAGAAATTAGTTCATGTGAGCAAAACAATACATTGCAAACGCAAGCCTCCTCTAAATCACAGCTCTCTGTGATTTCTCTTTCTCCTTGATCTTCGTCCTCTACTCTAGTCCCTCAATTCTTCTCAATGTGAGTATGAATATGAGTGATGATTCCTTCCTTTGAGCAGATGGCTTCTATTTATAGGTGAGGGAAGCTAACTTCTCCAAGTAATTAACAACTTGCTTTAGACATCATTAGCCAACTTGCAACTTTTCAACCCTTTTTCAGTCCACTTGCGTTGGTTATATTAGTTGTGTCAGCGCTGTCTTTTCATCCATTATGTCTGTCTCTCGATCGTTTTGGGATGTGTGCCTGCGCTGAGAAGAAACTTTGGAAAATAACTGAATTAGTTGCGTTAGCACCCTATATTTTATAATTTCTCACCGCATACATGAATATAACTCGCCGCATAAAATCATTACATTTTCCTTTCTTTTTGCGGTGAAGTAACGCATCATTGTATCTTTTGGCCTTGATTTAGCTTAAGTTTAAAGTAAAAATAACTTGCTTTTTGCAAGTTATCAAACCCCCAAACTTAAACTATTGCTTGTCCTCAAGCAATGCCTATTATCAACTATGCGATGATTTACTTAGTTCTTCTACGCCTATGGTCCTAGCATCCTCCTTTTCTTAAGGTAAGTTCCTTGCGCTTAGATTCTTCCTTGCGTTAACTCAGCCAATCATCTCCTGCATGTCTTGGGTGCATAAATATTTTCTATACATACATACATACATACATACATACATATTTATATATATATATATATATTTTAGAAGGCAATTAATGAAAACAATAGACATCAAAACACATGCTTTCGTTTTGGCTTACCCACATTTGTGATGAAAGGTATCCAACTACGGGCATTACATTTTTTTACTGTCCTACACGCTCATAGGATGCGTTTGTCTTCGAGTAGTGGCAAACTATGGGTGTCATAAATGCCCCTGGCTACAAACATGTCGCATACCTAGAGGAACACATGCATTATTTAATTATGCGCTAACTCCCCCAAACTTAAATTGGACAATGTCCCCATTGTCCCCCAAACTTACACTAGAGCGCATAGACAGAAGGAGATCAAGGCTGAGTTGCGACAAGTCAAAAATGCGAAGGGATTTTCCTTAAGGTCTGAGGAAACGAAGACAAAGGTTAAACCGATTTAAGTAATGCGTGTAAGAAAATCGGGATTGTTAGATGCATAGAGTAAAACAAAAGAACTAACGCAGAGAGTTTTAATAGATAAAGACATTATATTAAGGCAAAAACAAAGGTGCAATGAGATAAAACGAAAAACTATATATTGATAATATGCGGTACAAAATTATAAACAATAGGGTGCATACATTAAAAACAAACAAAAGAAAACAAAAGAAAAATAGAGAAGTGTCCTCTATTCCTGCGGTGGCGGTGGTGGTGGAGCTCTTGGATCTCTCTACGATGGCCCTGTCCCATTGGGTCTTGGAGGGGTAGTTGGCCGCATGAACAAATTTGGTGTGACGGGCAGGCAGCCAAAACCTTCAGTCCATCTCATCGAGAAGAGGACTAAGTCGTTTACTCTCTGCGATAGTTCTTTTTGTTGCTTGCGCAACAACTCTTGGTGCTGGTAGATGCGTTCTTGCTGCTGGCGCAAGGGCTCTATGACCTCTCTAATCATCTGTCGCAGCTCTTAAAAGATAAGGGCTGAATCTACATCAATCAGTAGATCAACCCCGACCTGAATTGCGCTTGCAGAAGCTGTGGCTTGCGATGTGGGGCTTGGCGCGGGGACTTCTTCATTGCGAGGGGGACTAAGGAATGATGCTTCAAAAGTCCCCTCTGAACGCAAGTCCTCGTTGTGTTGAGGAGGAGATGTTTGTTGGTCAGTTAGTGGCGGCGGTGGCGGCGGAGGTGGTGGTGACAAGCTTTCTTTCGATAGTGGCAAGGATCCCTGAGGTTGGGCGCAGATAGTGCTTTCCTGCGTTGAAGGAGTAGATTGAGGGGTCCTTGGGCTGAAGGTGGGTTTCTGCCTGCGATTTGCTTGCGCCTCTTTTTCTTTGGTGCATCCGATGCAGGCGCAGAAGCTAGTGGCTGAGATGCGGGGGCTGGTTGCTACGTGCTTCCTTGCAAACGCCTATCGCGGGTGGTGGTTACACACGCCCACCATTGGTCATCAAAATCCTTCCGCATGGGTCGGATTTCTTCATCTACTACGGGCACGAGTCCTGATGTGCGGCATAAATGGGTGACAAGGCTTGGGCAAAACATTGTGCCTTTAGGTTTT
This sequence comes from Luffa acutangula, assembly GCA_036850905.1. Classification (NCBI taxonomy): domain Eukaryota; kingdom Viridiplantae; phylum Streptophyta; class Magnoliopsida; order Cucurbitales; family Cucurbitaceae; genus Luffa; species Luffa acutangula. The sequence continues at coordinate 26,215,329 of CM072088.1, read as the reverse complement.
GCGGCGGTTTGGCGCAATGTTTCGACGAGGATCTGGCCCAAGTCGATTGGGGTTTCCTGCATAATGTAATAAACAAGGATTACTCGTTGAAGACTCAATGTGGCATCATGCGTTGTGGTCATGATGCGATTCTTCACCCAATGCATCCAGCAGGTGGCCTCAAAGTCGAGCAGCTGTGATTTGAGGGTCCTCGCAGCTCCGTGGCCGTCCCACTTGGCCCCAGGTCTGGCCACTACAAGGAGGACTGCGCTTAGGATGTCGTCGTCGAGGCAGTCGAGGAGCGCATTCCCTTCTGTGTTTGGGATGTCCCGCAGCTCATACACGTTGTTGAGGCATGCGGAGGAGAATGCGACTGTGTGGCCTCTCACTAAGAGTTTGTCGACTTCTTCTTGCCACTGCGCCCGATAGAAGTCGTGGACTAGCGCAGGGGGGTAAGAGGAAGGATTTTTGCAAACCATTTCCCATTTGCGTTGGGAAATTTGATCGGTCATCATTTGCGGGAGGGTGCAACTGAATCCTCGTTCTTCTTGAAATTTTCCCCATTTGTCGCCCACTTTTTCTTTTCCTCCGCCCACTTTTTCTTTTCCTTTGCTTTTGGGTGCGGTGGGGGCTTTCCTTTTCTTGCTCGGGGCCGCCGCAGGTCTTTTAGTGGGTTCTCGGATGACTACCCCCGTTGACTAGATATTGCGGGATTGAGTTAGGGGGAGCTCATCCTCAGAATCAGAAGATTCTACTTCCAGGGCTGCCGCAATGATAACTAAGTTGGTTGTGGCAATTTCTACGGCGACTGGATCTTCCGCCTGCTTGCTGGAGCCCTCTTTTTCTTTGGCCGCGTTTTCATTTGCAGCGGCCTTGCGTGCATTTTCCTCTGCGGCAGCCTTTTCTTGCTCTGCTCGTAGATGAATTTCTTTGCCTTCCTCTCCTAGTTCGCCGATCGTGGAGTTCCATGCAGCCACTTCCCGCTCAGAAAATTGCGGCGAAGTGGGTTGTGCTGAGGTGGATGGTGGATGGGAAATAGTTGCGGATGAAGAGGAAGATGAAGGGGCGGAGTCTGATGCGAGTGAAGCCGAGGAGTCTGGAGGTGGAAGAAGGAGAGGCACAGAGGGGAAGGGAGATGGAAATGGAGTTAGGTTTCGAGGGGTGGAAAGGTTTTGGGCAGATTGAAGGGTGATGGGTTGGATGATGAAGGTGGAGGTGTCTAGAGGTGCAATATCGAGCACCTCGAAAGGGTTGGAAGGTTCAGCCATGGGTGGTTGCTCGATGTCGATGACCTCATGCTCCTCAGTTCCCATGAAGTCTCCCTCGACTTGGATCTCATTTTCAATTCTAGGGGAGGAAATGGTGTCTCGGAGAGGTCCTTCAACCTCCGGTGATGAGGGGAGGCTTCGTCTGCGTAGCCGGCAACTGAGGGGTTTTAGGAGTCGGACATGGTGATGCTTCGCAAGAGAGAGAAAAGAAAAGGGGTTTTAGGGCTGAGGTTTTACGAAGACGATGAAGAAGATGAGGTTTGAGAAAGAGAATACACACTCTTCTTATAGCTAACGCAAGGCCTAGGTATTGATGCCCTTTCGCATCCCACGATGCGATGTAATCTAGATTATTAAAATATTAACGCAACTAATGCGATGTAATCTAGATTATTCTAACGCAACTAATGCGATGTAATCTAGATTATTAAAATATTAACGCAATAACATAAACATGTGGAAGGAAATAAATAATTACAACTTCTAACATGTTGTGCTCTTTACCTTGCGTTAGGTCCTGACGCAGCTGAGAGCACTTTTTGTCCTGGACCTATTTTGTCTTGTTGCTTTAAGGCAGATCTTTCAGAAGAATAATCTCAACTACCTCGTCCAAGGTCTCTTCAATGTATGGCTTTACTCTTTGCCCGTTGACCTTGAAAATTCTCTTTCCGTTAGTAGAATGCAGGTCCACTGCCCCATATGGATATACTTTATGGATAGTATATGGGCCCGACCACCTTGATTTTAGCTCACCTTGAAAGAGACGTAAGCGAGAATTGAATAATAAAACCTTCATACCTTCTCTAAGATCCTTCTTGCATATCCTTCGGTCATGCCATTGTTTTTGCTTTTCTCTATGGATCTTGGCCTTTTCATACGCGCATCTTCTAAATTCTTCTAATTCTGACAGCTGGTGCATTCGTTCTTGTCTTGCCGCATCTTGATCAAAGTTGAGACGTTTCATTGCCCAATGCAACTCTAAGGGCAAATGACAAGCCTTGCCAAACACCAACGCATATGGAGACATTCTATGGGTGTTTTGAAAGTCGTGTGATATTCCCATAACGCATCATCCAGATGTTGCACCCAGTCTTTCCTATTTGTGCTGACTACTTTCTCGAGAATTTTCTTTATTTCCGTATTCGATACTTCGGCTTGTCCATTGCTTTGCGGGTGATAAGTTGTTGCGATGTGATGTTTGACATTGTATTTTCCAACAACTTATTCATGACTTTATTCACGAAATGGGTCCCTTCGTCATTGATAAGTCTTCGTGGCACACCAAATCTTGTAAAAATATTCTTCCTAAGGAACTTTGCCACGGTAACCGCATCATTCTTAACGCAAGTGATTGCCTCCACCCACTTTGTCACGTAGTCAACTGCGATGAGGATATATTGGTATCCTTGCGATGATGGGAAAGGTCCCATAAAATCAATGCCCCAGACGTCAAACGGCTCAATTTCTATTATATAGTTTTGCGACATCTCGTTCCTTGCACTGATATTACCAGTGTGTTGGCACTTGTTGCAACTATGCACATATTTCTTCGCATTATGGAACAAGGTTGGCCACCAGTAGCCGCTCTACAATACTTTAGCCGCTGTGTGTTGGCCTCCAAAGTGTCCTCCATATGGAGCTTCATGGCAAGCTCCCAAAATTCTCCTCGCATCCGTACATCCAACGCATTTTCTGATAATCTGGTCTGGTCCTCTGCGATACAAATAAGGGTCATCCCACAAATAAAATTTTAGTTCATGAAAAAATTTCTTACGATGTTGCGCTGAGTATTCCTCAGGTAAGCCCCCTGTGGCAAGGTAGTTTGCGATGTCCGCAAACCATGGCTCTTCTTCTCCAACCATCAGTAGCTTTTCATGAGGAAATTCCTCTACGATAGGGATATTTGCGGCATCTACCTTCTTAGGATTCTCCAAGCGTGACAAATGATATGCGACCAAATTCTCACTCCCCTTTTTGTCCTTGATCTCTAGATCAAATTCTTGTAGCAATAAGATCCACCTAATCAACCTTGGCTATGCATCTTTTTTTGTGATTAGGTATTTTATCGTCGCATGATTTGTGTAGACAATGACTTTGGAGCCAATTAAATAAGCACGAAATTTGGGAAAAGCATAAACAACCGCTAATAATTCCTTCTCGGTTGTTGTGTAATTGGTTCGTGCTTCATTAAATGTTCTGCTGGTATAATAAATAGGGTGCAAAATATTTTCCTTTTTCTGTGTCAGGACTGCTCCAACTGCCACATCGCTAGCATCGCACATTAGGACAAAAGGTTCCTTCCAATCGGGAGTTGCGAGAATGAGTGCAGATCCTTGAATGCCTTGGCGCATTCCTCAGAAAATTCAAATTTTCTATTTGTTTCTAACAATGCGCATAGTGGCTTTGTAATATGCGACAAGTGAACCTGCGGTAGAATCCTGCGTGACCCAAGAAACTTCGAATTCCTTTTACAGAGGTTGGTGGTGGCAATTTCTCAATAACATCAATTTTCGCCTTATCGACTTCAATAAAATGGCATTTCTCCCAATTCGGCACTAGGTTAGTCTCCTCGCATCGTTCTAATACTCGTTCCAGCTGCATTAGACAGTTTGCGAAAGACTTTCCATATACTGAGAAGTCGTCCATAAAAACTTCCACTATTTTTCTAGCAATTCTGAAAAGATGCCCATCATACATCTTTGGAATGTTCCCGACACATTGCACAACCCAAAAGGCATCCTTCTGAACGCAAAGGTTCCATATGGGCAGGTGAAGGTAGTCTTTTCTTTGTCTTCCAGTGCAATGGTTATTTTGTTATACCCTGAGTACCCGTCAAGAAAACAATAATATGTTTGTCCCGCAAGTCGATCCAACATTTGATCAATGAATGGAAGAGGGAAATGATCCTTCTTCGTTATTGCGTTGAGCTTGCGGTAGTCCATGCATATGCGCCATCCAGTAGTGGTGCATGATGGGATAAATTCATTGTTTGCATTGGCTACCATTGTCATTCCTACTTTCTTAGGTACGCATTCTACTGGGCCCACCCATCTGTTGTCTGCGATGGGGTAAGTTATACATGTGTCGAGCCACTTGATAATTTCTTTTCGCACGACTTCCATCATCGCAGGATTTAATCTTCTTTGTCGCTCAATAAATTCATTGGATTCGTCTAGCAAGCGAATTTTATGCATGCAGTATGCGGACTGATCCCCTTGTTATCTGCGAGACTCCATCCGAGGGCCTTCTTGTGCTTTGCGAGGACCTGCATTAAAAGCTGTTCTTGGGGTTGATCAAGCTTCGATGAAATGATAACTGGCAAGGATTCTTCTTCTCCTAAAAATCTGTACTTCAAATGCACTAGGAGTGGCTTGAGTTCTAGCGCAGGGGGTTGCGCTATGGAAGGTAAGGTGGGGATCCTTTCTTCGAGATCTAGCGCATGGATAGTTTCTGTAGGTTGCACTAGTATGTAAATTTCTTCCACGTGTTCTTCCTTGTCCTCTTCTCTCGTGGAACTGAACTCATTTGATTATAGTATTTCCCGTCGGGAACATACATCTATGCGAGCTACCATGTCGCATTTTTTGTTGTCATCGGAGCATTTTAATGAAGTGAGAACATTAAAAACCACTTTTTGATCATTCATACGCATTGTCAGTTCTCCTTTTTGTACGTCAATCAATGTTTGGCCAGTGGCAAGGAATGGTCTTCCAAGGATAATGGGGACTTTTCTGTCAGCTTCATAATCAAGTATGATAAAATCTGCAGGGAAAATAAACTTGTCAACTTTTATCAAAACGTTTACAATTTTTCCTTCGGGGTGGACCACGGATCTGTCTGCCAATTGAAGTGTGAAAGTGGTCGGTCTTGGTTCTCCGATCCCTAGGCGCTTATAAACTGATAATGGCATTAAATTTATGCTTGCGCCTAGGTCGCATAACGCTTTGCCCACATCGATTCCTCCTATTGAACAAGGAATCGTGAAACTTCAAGGATCTTTCAATTTAGGTGGAAGCTTGTTGGCAAGTATTGCGCTACACTCACTTGTTAACGCAACAGTCTCAAACTTTTTCCACAATCATTTATTCATCAGAATGTCTTTAAGAACTTTGCGTAGCTAGGCATCTTCTCTAATGCCTCCACAAGTGGAATGTTGATGTGCAGCTCTCGCAAGACACTTAAAAATTTCTTAAACTGGGCTTCATCATTTTTCTTCCTTAATCTTTGAGGGAAAGAGATTGCGGGCTTATATGCGTCAGGCTCCTTTTCTGCGTGAGCCTCTGTCTTTTTCGGTTATTCTTTTTTAGTCATTTTTTTTCTTGCGCCTGGTTTTTGTCTCTTGCGGTTGCAGTTTTTGTCAAGTTTTCCTGCGTTGATGTAGGGTCATTTACCTGCAACTGTCTTCCACTGCGAAGAGTCACAACATGGTAGTGCTCCTTCCCCTTTGGGTCTTCTATATTGTTGGGCAATGCTCCCGCAGGTCTATTCTTTAATTCTGACACAAGCTGTCTGTCCTGCATCTTTAGACTATGCAAGGATGCGGCCTGGTTCTGAACCACCGCATCATTCTTTGCCATATACTCCCTCTGACTCGCCATAAACTCCTTCATCATTGTTTCCAACGCATTCGCGGATGATGCTCTTTGGTTTCCGGTTTCCATCGTCTGAGTTACGCTGAAATTGTCCCTGCGAGGATCGTTCATTGTTAGAATTAAATAATCTGGGCGCAGGGTTTACATTACCATGTTGTGGCTGTTTATTTGCGTACCATTCCATGAAAAGTTTGGGTGATTTCTCCATCCTGGATTGTATGTGTTTGAAAATGGGTTGTTGCGCACAGCTCCTTGCGGTCCAACGTAGAAAACTGATTCTGGGTTTGAAGGACACTGGTCATGTGTGTGTCCTTCTCCGCAGATCTCGCACCCAACTGCATTGAGTTGCACGATCAAAGGTGTTGTGCTAGCAATCCATTTTCATGGTCAACACATCAATCTTTGCGTTTACTGAGGTCATTGGATCAACTTCAAAACTTTCTGAGCTAGTTTTAATGGGCCTTATTCTTCTGTCTTTCGCAGTGCCCCACTCGTAATTGTTTCGTGAAATCCGATCGAGGATTGCATGAACTTCACCATACGTCTTTCTGAGTAGTGCACCATTTGCAGATGAGTCCACCAAGACTTGCGAGTTCTTGTTAAGTCCCACGTAGAAGGTTTCTAACTGAATGCAGAGGGGTAATCCATGATGTGGGCACCTTTGTAGTAAGCTCTTGAAACGTTCCCACGCCTCACTCAATGTTTCATCTTCCATTTGCGCAAAAGTCATTATTTCCTTTCTCAATCTAGAGTTTATGGTGGGTGGAAAGTATTTTTCTAGAAACCTCTCAGCCAGATCATTCCATGTTGCGATGGAGTTTGCTGGCTGCTGATTTAGCCATACTTTCGCCGCATCTCTTAATGAATAAGGAAATAAGATGACTTGCAATTGCTCGTGCGTTACTCCTGGAATAATAAATTTATTACAAATGTCCAAGAATGACTTTAGGTGAGAGTGTGGGTCTTCTGCTGGACTTCCTCTTAACTGTCCTGCAGCTATCAACATTTGAAACATAACATGTTTTAATTCAAACCTTTCTCTTTCTAGAGTGGGTTGTACTATTCATTGATTGAAATTACAATTTGCAGGAGTTGCATAGTCTCTGATCCATCTGGCCCTATCATCGCCCATTTGGATGGGATTTAGTGGTCTGTTTGGTTGGTTGGGTGCTGCCATTTCTCCTGATTGTCTTCAGGCTTTTCGATTTCTTCTTCTTCTATGATATGTTATATCAACTTCAGGATCGACTTTGAAATCGATTTGTCGGGTGGCACGCATGAAACCTCTGGTTACCTAGAGGAAAAGTACTCAACAGGGAACACGGTAAAGAATATCAACGGAGTGTCAGATCAGAAAAATTATTAAAAATATGTTGCTCTTCCCCGGCAACGGCGCCAAAAACTTGATGGTTCCTCAGTATACATAATAAAAAGATAACAAATTGATGTAGATATTTATCAATCCAAGTATAAATTGACAAAATCAAGTAATTCCTTGTGAGTCCAGGGTCGAATCCACAAGGAAGGTTATTTGCAAAGTTTTAATAATATTTACTGACCTAAACTCAAAACATGTGATATTATATGAGAGAATAAATAAGAGAATTGGTAAGCTTGAAAAATAAACCGTAAAAAAAAAAAAGAACATGTGACCAAAGTAAAAGGAAAAGTATTAAGGACGATAGAATCAAGGTTGTTGCGGTTGCATCCTCATGCGTCTATAAGAACCTTATAGTTGATAGCGAGCAGAAATGTCGCTCTTTTAGTCCCAATTTATTAGGCTTTTATGTGCTTTAATCGTGTTTTTAATGAAAATATTTCATGTATTTTGTTATTTGGTCCTTAGGAGCAAAGTTGTGGATTTTGGGGAAAAAATGACCAAAATGAAGCCAATAAAGCCCAAATTCCAAGCTTGGACCAAAAGGGGAGTCATAGAGATAAATCATGAAGAAAAAGGCCCAAAAGAAAGGAAGTGGAAGCCCAAAAAGAAGCCCAAAACGCAGCTGGAAAAATCTAGAAAATGGCACAGCGTTGAGACGCTGTCCATTTCTTGGGCGCCAAGCCGATTTCGTCACAGCGTCGCGACGCTGTGCCAATCAGCGTCACGACGCTGCCCCCTGTCCAGGCCTATAAAAGGCGCCCCTTGGTGCTTCATTTCATCATCAATCAATTCCCATTCCTTCCATTCTCTCCTTCCTTTGGCTCCTTTGGAGCCTCTCTCAAGGCTTTCTAGCCTTTTTGAGAGATTTCTTTAGTGGGAAAATTTTGGGGAATTTTGGGGAGCATCCTTGGAGGCTCAAGGAGTGTTTGGCGGGGCTCCGAGCGTCAGCGAAGGGGTCTTTCGACGGTCAATTCCTTTCCTTTTATTATGCTCTTAATTATGTTTTCCATTGTAAATTATGTGGATATTTTAGCTATGTATAGGTAAACCCCAATTTGGGGTCTTGAAATGAAATTATAGTCAAAATGTTGTTATAATTACCTGTCTCTTGCCCTTTTTCCTAATTATTTGAATGGATGTGCTTAGTGCTTTATGTAATCTGGCCAATTGTGTAATGATTCGATTCTTAATGGGAACTCGACGGAGAGAAATTAGGATAGATCGTAATCCATGCAACTAGTTTAATTGCCTGTCGTGACGTCGGGATTAGTTGATTAAACTTAGATTCCTAAAATGAATCAGAGTGTAATAATTAATGATTTTTAATGGCGCTAAGGACACTTAGGTTGTTAAAATGAATTAATTACAATTAGGGGAGACCGACAGGAGAACCTATGCGATTAACGGAGATTCTAGGATTATAATTAGTTGGGCAATGAGATAGGATAATTATAATAAATGTTTAGCTAATAATTGAGTTTCAAGACCCCTCTTCCCATTTAAAGAAAACTCTTTCTCCAAATTTTATTTTAATTCGATTGATCAAATTATTTTCTTTAATTGTTTTGATTTTTTTAATCCTTTTTCTTGCATGAGTTGTTCCCTAAATATTATTTCCCCTAAGTACTTTTAGTGCTCAAGAGATTTTAGCTTGGCTTAATTATCGCTTCGCCTCCCTATGGATTCGATACTCTGTATTACCTACCGTTTTATATTACTTGTGATGACCCGTGCACTTGCGGTAATCGCTCAACAACAAGTTTTTGGCGCCGTTGCCGGGGAGGCTTGATTTTTAAGCAAATCAATTTTTCTTGACATCGAAAAGAAAGGGATAAATAGTAATTTAGGTGTAAATATTTTTCTATCATTTATTTGTGAATATTATTTTATTTTTGTTTTTGTTTGGTTCTCTGGATTGATTGGGAGTATTGTATGCAAAGGAACAAGGTGGTTAATTTGTTTCCGCTAGATCTCGAAATTGACAGGACTCTTAGAACCAATCGGAGAGAGAAAAGATTAGCAGAAGCAATGGCCCAACAAGATGAAGCTCCCAAGGCAATCAGAGACTTCTTACAGCCAGTTCTTCCCACCGAGAATTCTTGAATTGTTTACGCCCCAATCCAAGCTACAAATTTTGAGTTAAAGACAGGATTGATTCAGATGGCCCGCGATAACTCTTTTAAGGGACATCCTTCTGAGGACCCACACTCACATATGTGATCATTCTTGGAAATTTGTGGGACAGTAAAGATGAATGGAGTTCCGGCAGACGCTATAAGACTGAGGTTGTTTCCATTTTCTCTACAAGACAAGGCAAAAGATTGGCTCGAATCAGTCGAGACGGGTAGCATTAGTACATGGGACGAGCTTGCCTAGGCTTTTATGACGAAATTTTTCCCGCCTGCCAAGACTACCAAGCTCCGGACTGAAATCGGAACGTTTAGGCAGCTTGATGAGGAGCAGTTGTACGAGGCATGGGAGAGATACAAGGAAATGCTTAGGCGGTGCCCCCAACATGGATATCCGGATTGACTCCAAGTGTAGTTGTTTTACAATGGATTGAATCCCTCCACCAAGACAGTCCTAGACACATCAGCAGAAGGAAGTTTTCTTTCCAAAACAGTAACGGAAGCCAAAGAGCTGTTGGAGGAAATGGCAGCAACCAGTTATCAGTGGCCGACCGAGAGGGGAGCAATTTCTAAGAAGGCTGGAATTTATGAATTGGATGAGTCGAGTTCGTTGAAGGCACAGATGGAATCTCTGATCAATGCGCTGAACAAGCTGACTTCATCTGAGGTGGTCAAATCCATTTCCACCTTAGCTGAAGGTTATTCAAAGAAGGAAGGTCAAGATGTGGAAGAAGTCCAGTACCTGGGAAACAAACCATTTACTCAAGGAGTACCGAACTTCTACCACCAGAGTCTGCGCAATCACGAGAACTTCTCATACTCGAATACGAAGAATGTTTTGCAGCCGCCGCCAAGTTTTGCATCATCCAGTGCGCCTGAAAAGAAGAGTAACCTGGAGGAGATGGTGGCTCTATTTATTAAAGAAAAAAGAGTGTTGAACGTGAATCTCCGGATGGTAGTTAATAACCCCGACACAACTCTGAAAAATATGGAAGTTCAAATAGGACAGATCGCTTCAGCAGTGAATGCCCTTATGAAGGGAAAATTTTCTAGCGACACTGAACCTAACCCAAGAGAGCAGTGTAAAATGGTGACACTAAGAAGTGGTAGAAAGCTGGAGATCAATTCAGAAAAGAAGGAAGAAGAAAAGAGCAAGGATGAAGATGAAAGGGCTGAGGCACAAAAAACCTCCTCTGAAAGGTCCCAACATCCTCCTAACTCTATTGATTTTAATTGTGGATTTTCTAACAATTTTGCAGGAAGAAAAGAAGATGAAAAGAAGAATGACAGGCATAAAGCGAAACTGAACGAGGAAGAAATGGTTCCATGCGACCATCATGACAGAGGCTCGCACATTAGCCCGCCCAAGCGGAGGGGCGAATGTCCAACCTTTGACTACAGGGAGTTACCTTTTCCTCAACGCTTTAAAAATGTTAAATTAGATGAGCAGTTTCAGAAATTCCTAGAAATGTTTAAGAAATTGTCTGTGAATATTCCCTTAGTAGATGCCTTGATATAACATGCCTAATTATGGGAAATTCATGAAAGAAGTGCTTTCTAGGAAGAAAAGTTTGAAAAAAGAAGTTTTTAAATTATCTGAGAGTAGTAGTACCATTGTTTCTGGAAAGATGTCTTCTAAATAGAAAGACTCAGGGAGTTTTACTATTCCCTGCATTATAGGAAAAGTATCTTTCAATAGGGCCTTATGTGATTTAGGTGCAAGTATAAATTTAATGCCTTATTTTGTTTACAGGAAGATTGGTTTAACAGGAATGAAGGACACCGACGTCACTCTCCAACTTGCTGATAGATCGATTACCCACCCGATGGGTGTTGTGGAGGACGTGCTGGTGAAAGTCAAAAAATTTATCTTTCCCGTAGACTTTGTGGTACTAGACATGCAGGAGGACAGAGTGGTGCCCATTATTCTAGACAGACCCTTCTTAGCGACTGGTAAGGCTGAGATTAGTATGCATACAGGTAAGCTTACCTTGAACATTGATGATGAAAAAGTCGTGTTTAGTAGTTTTGGCCAAGATGAGTCTGTTTGTAGCTTTCATACATGTTTTTCTATTGGTCCTAAATACTTGACTGACAATGATGAAGAGATAAAGTATAACCTTGGCCTAGGCTTAGGAGAAGTGCTTATGGATGATGGGGATTTTGATCATAATGCATATTTAGATGACCCTCTGTTTGAGAATGATTTAGAATTGCCTGACTTTGAAAATGAATTAGACTTGCCTGCTTGTGAGAATGAAAAATCTACAGTTGATGATTTACCTTCTTTTGAGAATGAATTACCTGAAATCGATGATTTTGATGATGATATTAATTTGCCTGACATTGAGGATGAGCATGAATTGCATAAAAAAGATTACTTGATAGATAATTTTGAGTTTGATCATGATAACACTGAATCTATCGAGTATGATCTTGATATTCGTGAATGCATGGACCCTGATAATGTTAATACCTTTGATTCGTGTCCTGATGATGTATATAGCATATAATCTGACCCAGAGGAACTCGAATCTTGCATAATATAGAATCTGATCCAAAATTCTTGAATTTTTTTATTCTTCTGATATTGAGTCATATGATAGCCTAGTTGAATCGTTTTTTAATACTGAGTCTGAGGAATCTTATGAGCATATAAATATTGAATCTGATGAATGGACTGGCATAATTGATAGGTCACCTTTAGATCCCAGATCGGTTGATATCATAACGCTTGATGACTCTGTTAACAATTGTTTTGTGAATAGAGATCTAGAAAAGAGATTTGATGCGACTACATATTTTATGAAATGTCATTAAAACAATCTCTTTAGTGAAGATGGGCCAGGGGAAAGTTTTTTTTCTCCCCTGTTTGCAGTGTGCAATTCGGTGCGTGATTTTTTGCAGGGCCTGGAGGACGATGAAAACTTTTATTTTGAGCCTCCGTAAGCGTGTCGAGCCTCGTCTAGCTAAAGACGTTAAAGAAAGCGCAGCTTGGGAGGCAACCCAAGGATTAAAGTTTTCATAGTTGTTTTTGCGGTAAATAATCTTCTTTGCTCTGTGATGCAATTTTGTTTTGCAGGATCACCTTAGCAAATCCCAAAATTCCAAAAATCTAATTTTTCTGGATCCAAAGGAGGAGGATGAAGCGCTCCTAGCTCAGGGAAGTCTCAGTATCCCTCTTTATGCTTTACTGTTTTTAACAAAAAAAAATAACATTGGGGACAATGTTTAGTTTAAGTTTGGGGGGGAGGCTTTCGCTGTGTTGAGCATATTTGAATTTTGTTGGATGCATGAATAGATAGCTTTGATAGCCAAGGATGTGATTTTAGAAGATTTGGGAGAAAATGGTTTATATGTTGTGGAATCTGGGAGCACGACAGAAATTGTGAAATTTTAAAATTTTTTGATACTTAGTTTTGGTGTCTAAAGCATGCAATAGCCTTATCTAATGACGTCTTTGAAAATCTAGATTCTTATTATGATTTTTAAAGTTTGTTGTCACCCCGATAGGCTTAGTTTCTAATATTAGAAAGTTCATGCTTGATTGTTCTAAAGAGCTAGGTAGGAAAAAATGTTATGCCTGCTGAGAGAAAAGCAAAAGCAACAAAATAAAATCAGAGAAAAGAAAAATCCGTTGAAAAAGAAAATTTTTGCTTGCATAAAAGAAAAAGCCTAGGGGTAAAAAGAGCTACCTGCGGTGTGATCAGTTAGGCCAACTAGAGAATAAAATTTGGGTTAAGGGTCCCTGCACCGTAGTGTGAAAGCTAGTACCATTAGATATCAAAATGCAAGTTTGGGGGAGTAGCAAAAGAAAAAGGAAAAAGAAAATGAAAAATCATTTGTGAGTTTTGCTCCCCCATGAAAAAGAAAAATATCAGGCACCCTAGTTTCTTTTTTTTTTTTTTTTTGGAATGATAGAAGGACTCCGACCTATTAGGGGCTCTTAGCCAGTGTAAGGGGAAAACAAATGGAGAAAGCCATAAGACTAATCTAGGATAGTAAAAGAATCAATAGATAAGTCTTGAGCATGCTATTCATTAATCTTAAGTTCAAACTAGTTTAAAATTTCTTCATGAGTATGCGGTGCTTGCTTATTCCACTTGCATGTTTTCCATTCTATCTTATGAATTCCAAAATCATTGAGGCTTGAGCGATTCTATTTCATGCATCTTTAGAATTTATTTTGCTCGGGACTAGCAAAAGCTTAAGTTTGGGGGTGTGATAGCGAGTAGAAATGTCGCTATTTTAGTCCCAATTTATTACGCTTTTCTGTGCTTTAATCGTGTTTTTAATGAAAATATTTAATGTATTTTGTTTTTTGGTCCGTAGGAGCAAAGTTGTGGATTTTGGGGAAAACAATGCCAAAAATGAAGACAATCAAGCCCAAATTCCAAGTTTGGACCAAAAGGGGAGTCATAGAGATCAATCATGAAGAAAAAGGCCCGAAAGAAAGGAAGTGGAAGCCCAAAAAGAAGCCCAAAACGCAGCTGGAAAAATCTGGAAAATGGCATAGCGTCGCAACGCTGTCCATTTCTTGGGCGCCAAGCCGATTTCATCACAGTGTCGCGACGTTGTGCCAATCAGCGTCGCGACGCTACCCCCTGTCCAGGCCTATAAAAGGCGCCCCTTGGTGCTTCATTTCATCATCAATCAATTCCCATTCCTTCCATTCTCTCCTTCCTTTGGCTCCTTTGGAGCCTCTCTCAAGGCTTTCTAGCCTTTTTGAGAGATTTCTTTAGTGGGAATATTTTGGGGAAATTTGGGGAGCATCTTTGGAGGCTCAAGGAGTGTTCGGCGGGGCTCCGAGCGTCAGCAAAGGGGTCTTTTGACGGTCAATTCATTTCCTTTTATTATGCTCTTAATTATGTTTTCCATTGTAAATTATGTGGATATTTTAGCTATGTATAGGTAAACCCCAATTTGGGGTCTTGAATTGAAATTATAGTCTAAATGTTGTTATAATTACCTGTCTCTTGCCCTTTTTCCTAATTATTTGTATGGATGTGCTTAATGCTTTATGCAATCTGGCCAATTGTGTAATGATTCGATTCTTAATGGAAACTCGACGGAGAGAAATCAGGATAGATCGTAATCCATGCAACTAGTTTAGTTGTCCGTCGTGACACCGGGATTAGTTGATTAAACTTAGATTCCTAAAATGAACCAGAGCGTAATAATTAATGATTTTTAATGGCGCTAAGGACACTTAGGTTGTTAAAATGAATTAATTACAATTAGGGGAGACCAACAGGAGAACCTATGCGATTAATGGATATTCTAGGATTATAATTAGTTGGGCAATGAGATAGGATAATTATAATAAATGTTTAGCTAATAATTCATTTTCAAGACCCCTCTTCCCATTTAAAGAAAACTTTTTCTCCATATTTTATTTTAATTCGATTGATCAAATTATTTTCTTTAATTGTTTTGATTTTTGAATCCTTTTTCTTGCATGAGTTGTTCCCTAAATATTATTTCGCCTAAGTACTTTTAGTGCTCAAGAGATTTTTGCTTTGCTTAATTTTCGCTTCGCCTCCCTGGGGATTCGATACTCGGTATTACCTACCATTTTATATTACTTGTGACGACTCGTGCACTTGCGGTAATCGCTCAACAACAGAAGTGCATACTTTGACTAATTGATCCATTAATGCCTAAGTGAGAAAATAACATAAGTCTCCCTTCCGGTACTCCTTTTGCGTTTTGCATAAAACTATCAATTGGTTATTTGGCGAGTTCATGCGTAGAGTTCAGTTCCCTAAACTTACAAGGGTTTGCGTTAGTCATAACACGATGAAAGCTCTTGCATGCACTATCTTTTAGCGTAGTGTTTTATTGCTACCAAGACTACATGTCTTGCGCTAACTTGTTCTACTTAGAGATGTCCGCATGCATTACCTGTCAGGGAGTTAGCATACTGCAACCGCATCCGGCCGGCCAAGCGATAGTTAGCAATGAAAATAGTATCCTAACTAAGTAGAAGGCAATTAATGTTTCATTTAATTCAAAATATGCGCTTACAAAGTATACTTATCACTGCATGAGGTGCTTGCGCTAAGCCTTGAAGAAGAAATGAGTTCTTGCGAGCAAAAAAATACATTATGCAACAATACATTGCAAACGCAAGCCTACTCTAAATCACAGCTCTCTGTGATTTCTCTTTCTCCTTGATCTTCATCCTCTACTCTCGTCCCTCAATTCTTCTTAATATGAGTCTGAATATGAGTGATGATTCCTTCTTTTGAGCAGGTGGCTTCTATTTATAGGTGAGGGAAGCTAACTTCTCCAAGTAATTAACAACATGTTTCAGACATCATTAGCCAACTTGCAACTTTTCAGCCCTTTTTCAGCCCACTTGCGTTGGTTATATCAGTTGTGTCAGCGTTGTCTTTTCATCCATCTTGTATGTCTCTTGATCATTTTGGGATGTGTGTCTGCGTTGAGAAGAAACTTTGGAAAACAACTTAATTAGTTGCGTTAGCACCCTATATTTTATAATTTCTCACCGGATACATGAATACAGCTCGCCGCATAAAACCATTACATTTTTCTTTCTTTTTGAGGTGAAGTAATGCATCATTGTATCTTTTGGCCTTGATTTAGCTTAAGTTTAAAGGAGAAATAACTTGCTTTTTGCAAGTTATCAAACCCCTAAACTTAAACTATTGCTTGTCCTCAAGCAATGCCTATTATCAAGTCTGCGATGATTTACTTAGCTCTTCTACCCCTATGGTCCTAGCATCCTCCTTTCTCTTTTTCTTGCACACATTACCAAACAGGGTTAACTTTTTCCAACCAAGGAAAATACTCTATTCATGCTAGACATCTCCTAGAAAAAGTTTAAAAAGTCTCCCTTTTTGGGCACTCATGCTAACAACTCATCAAAAGCTTGAAAATTGACAAGAAAGCCTATCCTAAGAAATCATAGTCATGCAAACATAGCATCCACAAAACAACCATAAGCTAGATTCAAAGAAAACTAAAAAAAAAAAGTAGCCCGAACTCAGATGCTCAAGGGTTCAACAAGCAAAGCATTCCACCCCTAAACTTAAAGTAGACATTGTTCTCAATGTATAGAAAAAGTAAAGCAAAATCAAACATGAGAACAATGAATGAATGGAAGGAGTGAACAATACTACCCTGGAATGATGACCTTCTCATGGATGTTCTTAAGCTAAGAGCCACAGGATCACAATACCTACAAAACAAAAACAAAAAGCAAATTAAAAGCAAGAAGAAAAACACAAATGAACTTACTTGGGTTACCTCCCATAAGCGCTTGTTTAACGTCATTAGCTCGACGTGTTGACCAAATAGGCATCATGGTGGTCGAATGTCAGGTGTTCCATCAATGGTGCTCTTCCTAGCACCTTTCTTATAACCCACAACTATTGTCTCGAATGTGTTGGAAGAGTCCTCAAATGCCTTTAGAATCTCTTTCTCATGTTGGACCCGAATAATAAGCTCCCTGCGTTCAATGTCAATTATAGCTACCCCTGTAGCAAGGAATGGTCTCCCTGATATGATAGGCATAGTAGGATTCTCCTTGATATCTAATACAAAGAAATCAACAGGAAGGAAAATCTACCTACTGTAATTAACACATTCTCAACAATTCCATATGGACTAACCACAGACTGGTCAGCCAACTGGAGCCTAACAGAAGTAGATTTTATTTCTCCTATGTTCAGTTTCTTGCATAAAGATAAAGGAATAATATTTATACTAGCACCCATATCACACTGCTCTCTAGGAGTAAGTACCAAAATTACAAGGGATAGAAAAACTCCTTGGATCAGCCAGTTTGTCAGGTACTTTCAGATGGAGGCGAGCATTGCAAGTTGATGTGAGGTACACGGTTTCCAACTACTTTTCCTTCTTTTTATTGTCGAGTCATTCCTTCATGAACTTCTTGTAACTAGGCATCTGCTCCAGTGCATCTGCAAAAGGAATATTGACATTCAAACCGATAAAAGCATCTAAAAATTTTTCCAACTGAGCCTTTGAATTCTCTTTTTTTTCTTTAGGACTAGAACATTAGGAGAAGGGATAGAGGGCTCAGGATTAAGATTTTCAGCTTCGTTTGAGGTTGTGCCCTTTTCAGCTTCTTCAGTGAGCTTGAGTGTCCTCCTCGTGATGCACCACGATGGCTTTGCAGGACTCCATGTGAGATTTCTCCTGTTCAGCTGGGGTTTTACCTTTGTTCATGGTATTGACAACTTACAAGTTTTCCTAGTTGAGTTTCAATGTTCTTTATTGCTAATGTGCAAATTGCTTACCGCAAGTGTACGGGTCAAGTAATAATATAGTGTTTTCGTGATTAAACGAGTGTCATCCTCTGGATTGGTTTTCTAGCAAATTAAGTATCGTGAATACTTTTGTCCAATTTTATTTAGGGAGCAAAACTCAATGATAAAGATAAAAGTAAAGACTAAAAACATAAAAATAAAAGTGGAGACTCAAATGGAAAGACTCTTAGGGAATTGATTTCATTGATTAAGATTGAGGATTGATTAATAGGATGAATTGACCGTGCAATTATTCTACAAGCCAAGGAAAAAACTTTTATCACGATTACCTCTCCCGAATATAATTGATTCTCATACATATAAACTAACTTGATATCCCTATCTAAGTTCATTAACATGCAAGGCATTATTCGGTTTGGTCCTTGTTATGCTTCTAAAGTGATTCCAAATCCCGTCACAAACTTAGAATTTCTACTCTAGTCATGCAATTAAACAAGTAAGTCTTAGGCCAAATCCTCTCTCCTGAGTTAGATTCAACACTTAAATCATTCAATTAGTGATCAAGTAATTGAAGGCATTAAACAAAATTGCATGCATAAAATAAAAACACATTCATACCTAAAATCAATCCAAAAACTAAAACAATTACATCAATCCCTAAGACAAACAACTAGCAATCCATAGTCTTTGAACTACAAACACTAATTGAAAGAAAAACCATAAAAACTACAAGAGGTAAGGGAAAGAGAAAGGAAAACTCGAATCCGTCGAAACCGGCACGTCCCCGTCACGATCTCCACGTCTTCTCGCTTCATTCCCGCTCCTTGGTATTGCTTTAGCTCCCACCAAAGGTCTCTAGTCGAAATTAGGGCTAAAATCTAACCAATTGGACTCCCCAAATTCGTAGCTGAAAAGAGGAATTTATAGAAAATCTGTCGATAGCATCGAGACGCTATGGATACAGTGTCTCGACGCTGTCGCCTACCGCACATTTTGTATAAGGGAAAAATCGATAGCGTCGAGACGCTATTGTCACAGCGTCTCGACGCTGTGACTGCTGCCGCCCAAATTCAATAAAGAAAATGCTAGCGTCGAGACGCTAGCTCTAGGTTTGCTCTTCCAACTTTGTTTCTTTTCGATTCTTTGGTATTTTTTCACGTCCCGAACACCCGATCAACTCCAAATTCTCGTTTTAGCTCCAATAAACCAATTTCTACAAAATAAACATTAAAGCACAATAAAATGGCCAATAAATCATAAAAGACTAGCTAAATTGAATAGGGAAAACTAGCTAGCTATGCTCGCTATCAATTGCTGTACTATGGCCATTTACGGTATTTATGGCAATAACGGCCTCCTCCAGCTTGTTTCTCCGTTTACTAGATTCTACAATAAAAGCTCCAATAAAATCGTCTAAAGACTGCTTATTTTCTTGCTTAGGAGGGGAAAACCAGAAGGATTTAACACGTTTTTGTTGTTAGAATAAGAAAAGTTCTCATGATTTCTATTGTAAGGGTGATAATGTGTAAGCGCAAAATATATCCCCTTGAATTAAAATTGGAAACATATTGAACTTGTTCTAGACCCTCCTCTTGAGACTAAGATGCAAGGGCAGCTGCAGACTCGATCGATTGAGTACTCCTTGTACCTGAAAATGTCAAAAAAACATTAGCAAGGGAAGACATCTGGGCCTGAAGTGCACTTACGTTGTCAATCTCAAATACTCCTGCAACAATCTTTTTCGGTGCAGACCGCTCAGATGCCACTAATAGCTTTTGGTGGCCATATCCTCTAGTAGTGTGCACGCATTTTCCACGGTCTTGGACAACAGAGTCCCACCTGCAGCTGCATCAACGATGGTTTTAGTACTTGGATTCATACCGTTATAAAAGAGTTGGATTTTTAACCAATCAAGATAACCATGTCGAGGGCACTTCCTCAGCAACTCTTTGTAACGCTCCCAAGCCTCGAACAAGTACTCATCAAACTGCTGCTAGAACGTCCCAATTCTGGTCCTCAACTTGACCGTCTTGGCAGGGAGAAATAATTTCATCAAGAATGTCTGGACCAAAGCATCACAGGTGGTGACGCTTCTAGGTGGAATCGATTGCAACCAGACATGAGTTTTGTCCTGTAGAGAGAAAGAGAAAAGACGTAAGCGTATAGCATCTTCAGATACTCCATTTAATTTTACTGTCCCACATACGTCTAAGAAGGATTCCAGGTGACAATTTGGATCCTCCGTGGGTGATCCTCTGTAAGTGCAGTCTCAAGCAATCTGAATACGACAAGTTTTCAGGTCAAAATTGTTAGCATTGATCGGGGCATAGACAATCCGCGATTGTTGCTCCTGAAAGACCGGCTGAAAATAGTCCCTAATTGGCTTAAGCTCCTCAGGGTTAAGATTGGCCATTTGGATGAGATTTACTTGGTTCTCCCTTCGAAGTCTATCTCCGGGTCAAAGGGAACTATCTCCGGGTCAAAGGGAACCAAGGCCAACTCCCTAATCTTTCGCATGCAGAATCTAAACAAACCTACAAAAGACAAATAATAGAAAAGATAAGAAGATAAATTAGGAAATAATCTAGAAAATGAAAGAAATAAATCTAACTAAAGAAAAATGTATTCTATGAAAGGAAAAGATAAACAAATAAGGAATGCAAAAAGAAAATAGCAAGAGAAATTAGGAAACTAACAAATAAGGAAAAAAAATTATTTAATAAGGATAAAACTAAAAAGGAAAATTCTATCTATGAAAAATTTAAACAAATAAGGAAAACTAAATATGGAAAGAAAGCAAATAAGGAAAAAAATGCAATCTACCTAGAAATAAAAATAACGAAAAATAAAAATACACCCTAAATTAAGACTAGACAATTTTTCTATGATATTAAATATGACTAAATATGTCAATCCCCGACAACGACGCCAAAAACTTGATGCACAAATTGCTAACCGCAAGTGTGTGGGCCAAGTTATAATATAGTGATTTTAAAGATCGAATGTCTTCTTCTGGATTGGGTTTCTAATCAAGTTAATTACCGAAAATACTCAAGTCCAATTTTATTTAGGGAACCAGACTTAGTGGAATAAAGAATGAAAATTAACACAAAACTAAAAGTGTGGAAATCAATTGATGGCAAATTCTTAGGGAGTTGATTTCACCAATTGGGATTATGGATTAATTAATGGATGATTTACATGCTATGATTCATAAATCTTGGAATAGTTAACTCACACATATCTCTCCCGAGCATACATGATTCTCTCACATGCAATGAATCCAATATCCCTATCTAAATTCATTAACATGCAAGGCATTAAGGCTATCCTTTTTAACGATTTCTAAGATTATCTATCATCTCCCGATCTCAAGATTTATCCTAGTCATGCATAGCGATATCTAAGCTAAATCCCCTCTCCCGGACAAGATTTAAACACAATCATCAATCAATTCATGGTTGGTAAATTGAAAGCAGTAAGAAAGCATTATGCATAAATGAAAGCATGAAATACATCCAAAAATCAATGCATAATTTCCCAAAGGGCTACATCAATCCCTAAGTTATCGAACCTAGCTACTCATACAGCACGCTACAATATAGCATAAGTCTAAAACATCCATTAAAACAACTAAATTCAAGAGGGAAAGGAGATTAAAGACTAATTCGGCGAAACCGCATGTCCCCATCATGATCTCCACGAGCCGAGCCTTCAAATCCCGCTCCTCCAACTTGCTTCAGCTCCCACAGAAGGTATTAGTCGAGTTTTAGGTGAAAATTGCATCAAAAGAGGCCCCTTTGGCCAGCCCTAATCGCAATCTATTTATAGGAAAATAGTCGACAACGTTGAGACGCTATAGGCACAACGTCGCTAGCTGCACATTCTGTTTTGGAAAATTTCGAGAGCATCGAGACGCTATGGCCACAGCGTCGCGACACTGTGACCTTTTGCCGCCTGATTCAACTAAGGAATGTTCCAGCGTCGAGACGCCCAGAAGCTAGGGTATCGACGCTGGCCCTCCGCTTGGACACTTCAATAAGCTTCTTGTTGGGTTTTATGCCCTAAAACTCGTAGATAGTGAATGTAAACAAATTGTATACTTATTTCAATAAAGTGTTATTGAGTTTCTACAATAAAGTGTTATTTTTAAATATTGCACAATTTAACCCAAATCCAATAAACTAAGATCCAAGGTGTTATTGAGTTTCTACAATAAAGTGTTTGTATGTAACTTGAACTAGTATGTGGGGACATACGGGGATCGATGTTCAAGTAACAACCTAAAAGGTCTATAGTACAAGGATAAGGTTGGGTATCTTATCCTGGTAATACTATGTGATATGACCCGCTTTGTATCTGATACAGACGTATTGATCCAAAGCGTCCATGTAGTAGACATGCGAGGAGGGGTATACT
Organism: Luffa acutangula; assembly: GCA_036850905.1. Lineage (NCBI taxonomy): Eukaryota > Viridiplantae > Streptophyta > Magnoliopsida > Cucurbitales > Cucurbitaceae > Luffa > Luffa acutangula. Next base: position 26,193,306 of record CM072088.1, on the reverse strand, counting down.
ATGCAATGAGTTTGCATAAGACCAGACCATGAAATGGTAAACCACTAGATATAACACCATTAACTAGTTAGGTTACTGTTTCAATACGATGACGTAGGTAACTCAGTCTTAATCGTAAGTGTGTCATGAACTCCTTCTCATGAGGGATTGTTCTTTGATTAGCATGGGTGTGAGTGGCCAATACACCGACTCAATATGCCTTCCTTTTTGGGGACAAGACCGAGTGGGAGGTTGTGAACATGACAACACAAGAGGAATTCACATCTTCCCACTTCTAGGAGAAGTGGATGAGTATTCCCTTAAGTGGTGACTCCGGGACTTGAACAAAGGGATCTCGCCCTCTCACTGGCCCGAGAGGGACTTTCTGTTTATTTGTTGGACCATAAACAAGTTATTCATTACAGGAGCACTGGTACTTAAGGAGACAGATGTAACACAGAGGTAAAACGGTAATTTGACCCAGCTATTATTACGAACACTCGTGAAGAATTTACTTATCGATATAGGTTTATATCCGTGCACACAGAAACGTTCTACAGTGAGAAGAGTTCAGCTGTGGGTCTTTAGTGGGATGACCCACATTTGATGAATATTGGTTAACCTTATTAATGAGTTTAATCGATTAACCTCATATCATTGGAGCTTCTGATTTGTAGGTCCATTAGGTCCCCCTTCTAGCACGTAAAGAGTAATTAGGAACAATTATATCTTGAGAGAATTTGAATAGTTCAAATTCATATTGGGAATTAAGTTTATTGTATGAGATACAAATTAATATAATGTATAGTGATACATTAAAATATAAAGTCGAATTTGAAATTAAACTTTATTATTATGAGAGAAATAAATATTTGAAGAAGTTCAAATATTAATATGAATTTGATTCATATTAAATTTATATGATATAAGAGAATTTGATGGAATTCAAATTTTAATATCAATTTGATTCATATTATAGAATTAATTAATTGAAGGTTTGAAAATGCAAACTAGAGTTTAGCTCAACTGGCATAAAGTTGTACAGATAACCACAAGATCTGTGGTTCGAATCCCACCTCCCCACATATTATAAAAAATAATAATTGAAGGTCTAAAATTAAATATATGATATTTAATTAAGTAATTAATTAATAAAAGGTCTGAAATTAAATATATGATATTTAATTGGTGTTTAATTAATTAAAGAATTAATTAATTAGAGTTATTAAAAAAAGAATTAATTAATTAGAAATTAATCAATTATGGAAATGATTAATCACTTATGGAAGTAATTAATCATTTATGGAAATGATTTAATTACTTATGGATATGATCAATCATTTATGGAAAAGATTAATCAATTATAGAATTTATTGGTTATGAAATTGATTAATTATGGAAAAGATTAAATCAGTTATGAAAATAATTGTTTTTAAATGAATATTTTATTCATGGCCTTTCTACTATAAATAGAACACTAACCCTAGGGTTTACCTACTACGACATAAGGCAACAAGAATGCACTCTTGCATTCTCTCTAGCCTCTCTCTCATATTCTCTCGACCCAAGAACTCTAGGGAGAATTTTCTCTCTAGAGTTTTCCCCATTCAAGATTAGGTAGTCCCACAACTACGTTCCTAATTTCAGAGTCATAACAGGGAAGATCAATTGGTTGTTGGGTTTAATGTCCCATAAACTCGTAGTTTATAAATCATTAAAAATATTCTATTTCCAATAAAGACGTTATTGAGGTTATTCAGTAAAAGATTTTATTGAATATGTAAATTGTGAATGATTAACCTAAATCCCATAAACTAAGATCATTGGCTATAATATGAATACTCGAACTATATGTAGGGACATATCATAGGATCAAGTTCAAGTTTATAGTCAAAAGAGTCTATAGTATAAGGATAAGGATGGGTGCCTTATCCTGGGGACACTATGGACGCGGCCCACTTTTTATTAAGTACAAACGATGAGATCCTAAATCGTTCATGTGGAGACATGCGAGTGGGGGCGTCCTATGCAATGAGTTTGCATAAGACTGGACCATGAAATAAGTCATTTTCTCTTTATAACGCCGTTTACTGAAGAAACCGACTATTTCTCAAAGATGACCTAGGTAACTCGTTCTTAATCCTGAGCTAACTAAGAACTCCTGTTTATACGAGATTATCCTTTGATCTGCATGGGTGAGAGTGGCCAGCATCACCGACTCAAAAAGCCTACCATTTTGGGGATAAGATCGAATAAATAGCTGGGGACATAGTCTCGCAAGACGGAATTCGCTCCTACCCATTTTAGGGATAGTAGAAAGGTTGTTCCCTTAAGTACTAACTCTAGGACTTGAACAAGGGACCCCACCCTCTCGTTGGATATGAGAGGGAATTATAGGATTAATGGAACTTAAGGAACAAGAAGTACTATAAGGGTAAAACGGTCATTTGACGTAGCTATAGCTACGAACAACCTGTGAAGGATCGACTTACTGAACACGGTTAAATCATGTGGACGGAAATATATCTATGGTGAGAGGAGTGCAACTATCGGGCTATAGTGGAGTGTCTCGGTAGTTTACGAATGTTGGTTAAGCTTGGTTAATGAGATTAGTCGGTTAGCCTCGAATTGTTGGAGCCCATGATCTATAGTTCCATCAGGTCCCCGTACTAGCTCATATCGGAATTAAGCCTAGAACAATAAGATAGGATTCTTTGAATCGTTCAAAATCGAGAAAAGGGTATTATCGTAAATTGTGTTTGACACAATAATTTAATTTGAATTAAATTAGAAGATGAGAGATAAAGTATTTAAAAGTGTTTTAAATACTATATATATGTATTAGGAATCGTATAATAGAGATTGCACTAGGTGACAATGATTGATTGGATTAATCATATCAAATTAATTGGAAATGTTTCTAATTAATTGCCATGAAATCAATTTCAATATGGAATTGGAATTTGAATTAGAATGCAATGAAAATCTGATTGAGGATCAAACTTAGTGGATTTAGTTTTGGTACTTATTCTTTTAGAGCATTATGTGATTTAGGTGCTAGCATTAATATCATTCCTCTATCTTTGTGCAAAAAGTTAGATATAGGTGAGATTAAATCTACTCTTGTAAAGCTTCAATTGGCTTATCAGTCTGTGGTTAGACCAGTTGGTATTGTAGAAAATGTTTTAATCAGAGAAGGTAGATTTTTCCTCCCTATTGATTCGTATGTCATGGATATGATGGAAAATCCTCCAATGCCTGTTATACTAGGAAGACCATTCCTCGCCACTAGGCGAGTGATTATTGATATTGAGCGCAGGGAGATCACTGTTAGAGTCTGGAATCAAAAAGAAATATTTAAAGCAGTTGAAGACTCGAAGGGGCAGTCTGAAGTGCTTGTCATGGGCTACAAGAAAGGTGCAAGCAAGAGCACCTCTGTTAGGTTCACAAAAAAGAAGCCTTCTTGATGCACGATCAGCATGTCGAGCTAATGACGTTAAACAAGCGCTTATGGGAGGCAACCCAAGTAAGCTCAGTTGTGTCTTTCTTTGCGTTTTTGATTTATTGTTTGTTTTTGTTTTGTAGGTCTTGGTTCCAGTTTCTCCTTTGCTTGCAAGCTTCCATGAGAAGGTCATCATCATTCCAGGGCAGTATAGTTCACTCCTTCCATTCTTTTATTGTTCTCATGTTTGATTATGTTTTATTTTCTTCATAAATTGAGGACAATGCATGTTTTAAGTTTGGGGGTGGAATAGCATGTTTGTGGAGCCCTTGAGCATCTGAGTTCGGGCTATAGTTTTGAGCTTTCTTTGAATTGAGCATATGGTTGGTTTCTGGATGCTATTTTTGCATGACTATGATTTCCTAGGATAGGCTTTCTTGTCAATTTTCAAGCTTTCGATGAGTTGTAAGCATGAGTGCCCAAAAAGGGAGACTTTTTAAACTTTTTCTAGGAGATGTCTTGCATGAGTAGAGTATTTGTCTTGGCTAGATTTGGAGTTGAATGCCTAGGAGCGAATTATTAGGTTCATATGCTTGTTGTCACCTCGATAGGTGTAGGGAAGAGCTAAAGAGTTAATTTTTTGCAAATTAGCATGTTTGATCTTGCTTAGGAGGAAAGAAAAGAATATATGCTTATCATGCTCATAAAGAAAAATCATTCTTGTTGTTATAGTTTGAGAAAAAAAAAAGAAGAGAAAGTCATGACTTATGCGTGTAATGCAATGAGTAATAAAGATTTAGGCAAAAAGAGCTACCCCTGTTGTGATCAGTTAGGCCAACCAGAGAAAACTCAGGTTAAGGGTCCCTGCAATAGGTGTGTGAAAGCTAGTGCCACATATAAATGCTTGATTTGATTTTCAATTATAAGCAGCTAAGTATGGATGAAAACAAACTAATTTGTTCCATTGACTCATTAGTAAGTCCTTAGTGCCAGTGTAGGGGGAAGATGAGTTGAGAGTTTAATAATCCAATCCCGAGCTATTAGAGTGTAATCTAGCTAAGTTAGATCTCGCTTATGCAAGTTAATTTTGGAAAACTTTTGATTTGTCTCCCTCATTGGTCCTTATGTGCATGTCTCTTGATTGCTTGACTATTGACTTTTGAGCCTTGAGGATTTAGTCATGTTTGTTGCATCCATTCTTCCACAATATGCTTGGTTTTTAGTTTGCTCGAGGACTACCAAAAGCTTAAGTTTGGTGGTATTTGATAGCGAGCACAGCTAGCTATTTTTCCCTAATTAATTAAGTTAGTCTTTTATATTTAATTGGCCAAAATTATGCATTTTTGTGTTCTATTTGTAGGAATCATGTTTCGGAGTTAAATCGAGAAATTGGAGTCAAATATGTGTTCGGGACATGAAAATTGGCTAAAGAACGAAAAAGATTGAAGTTAGAAGAAGCCAAAAGAGATCCATCCGCAGACCAGCGTCGGGATGTTGCTCTTGGACCATCTCGACGCTGCCTTTCCTTTTCTGATTCAGGCGGCAACAGGTCACAGCGTCGAGACGTTGTGACCCTAGCGTCGCGACGCTATGACCCTAGCGTCTCGACGCTATCGGCAGATTTCCTATTTAATGTTATTTTCATGCTACGACCAGGGGGAGTCCAATTGGTTAGATTTTAGCCCTAATTTCGACTAGAGACCTTTGGTGGGAGCTAAAGCAAGACCAAGGAGCGGGAATCAAGCGAGAAGACGTGGAGATCGTGACGGGGACGTGCCAGTTTCGACAGATTCGAGTTTTCCTTTCTCTTTCTCTTACCTCTTGTAGTTTTTATGGCTTTTCTTTCAATTAGTATTTGTAGTTTAAAGACTATGATTATCTAGTTGTTTGTCTTAGGGATTGATGTAGGTATTTTAGTTTGTTGGATTGATTTGTGGTATGAATATGCATTTATTTTACCTATGCAATTATGGTTAAATGCTTTCAATTACTTGATCACTAGTTGAATGATTTGAGTGTTGAATCTTGCTCGGGAGAGAGGATTTGGCCTAAGACTTACTTTATTTAATTGCATGACTAAAGTAGAAATTCTAAGTTTGTGACGGGATTTGGAATAACTTTAGAAGTTGCTTGAAGAACTAAACCCAAAGCCTTGCATGTTAATGAACTTAGGTAGGGATATCAAGTTGGTTGCATGCATGAGAATCAATTATGCTCGGGAGAGATAGTTGTGATAAAAGGTTCCTAGACTTGGTAGAACAATTGCATGTTAAATTCATCCCATTAATTAATCCTCAATCTCAACAATGAAATCAATTCCATAAGAGTATTTCCATTTGAGTCTCCACCTTTATTTTATGCTTTTTGTCTTTAGATTTATCTTTATCTTTAAGTTTTGCTCCCTAAATAAAATTGGACAAGATTATTCACGGTACTTAATTTGCTAGAAAACCAATCCAGAGGACGACACTCGTTTAATCACGAAAACACTATATTATTAGTTGACCCGTACACTTGCGGTAAGCAATTTGCGCATCACTTAGAAATCTCCAAGGGTAAACAAGGCAAAAACCAAAGCTGCAGATAGGGGAAAATGTTTCTACTGTAACGTGGATGGACATTGGAAACGCAATTGTCCTAAATACCTTGCGGAAAAGAAGGCTGAAAAGGAAAAACAAGGTAAATTTGATTTGCTCGTTATCGTAACATGTTTAGTTGAGCAAGATAGCTTTGCTTGGATATTAGATTCAAGAGCAACTAACCATGTATGCTCTTATTTGCAGGAAATTAGTTCCTGGCACATGCTGGCAGACGGCGAGATAACTCTTAGAGTTGGAACAGGAGAGGTTGTCTCAACCAGAGCTTCAGGAACTCTCAAGTTAACTTTTGGAGATAGATTTTTATTATTTGAAAATGTCTTGTATGTTCCCGATATCAAACGGAACTTAATATCTATCTCTTGTTTGATTGAACATGAATACCAAGTATCTTTTGATATTAATGAAGTGTTTATTAACAAAAGAATTATGAAAATATGTTCTGCAAAACTTGAAAGCAACTTATACGTGTTAAGACCAATTCAAGTTAAAGCTATTTTTAATACGAAAATGTTTAAAGTAGCTGAAACTCAAAACAAAAGGCGAAAAATTTCTCCCAATACCTATCTTTGGCACTTGAGATTAGGCCACATCAATCGCATTAGGATTGAAAGATTGGTAAATAGTGGACTACTAAATCAGTTAGAAGATGACTCATTGCCACGATGTGAGTCCTGCCTCGAGGGAAAAATGACCAAACTACCTTTTTTCAGAAAAAAGGTTATAGGGCCAAAGAACCCTTAGAACTCGTGCATTCGGATCTCTGTGGTCCCATGAATGTCAAAGCATGAGGAGGGTATGAATATTTCATTAGTTTCATTGATGATTATTCAAGGTATGTCTACCTTTATCTAATGCATCACAAGTCTGAAGCCCTTCAAAAGTTCCAAGAGTACAAGACCGAGGTTGAGAACCACTTAGGTAAAACGGTTAAAACACTACGATCAGATCGAGGTGGAGAATATATGGACCTACAATTCCAGGACTATTTGATAGAACATGGAATTACGTCCCAACTTTTAGCCCCTGCTATACCACAACAAAATGGTGTGTTAGAGAGGAGAAACTGGACCTTATTGGACATGGTTCGATCAATGATGAGCTATGCTCAGTTGCCTGATTCGTTCTGGGGATATGCAGTAGAGACTGCTGTATACATTTTGAACATGGTTCCCTCTAAGAGTGTTCCTGAAACACCCTATGAGTTATGGAGAGGGCGTAAAGGTAGTTTACTTCAGTTCAGAATTTGGGGATGCCCCGCACAAGTGTTGGTGCAAAACCCAAAGAAATTGGAACGACGTTCAGAACTGTGCCTGTTTGAGGGATATCCTAAAGAAACGAAAGGATGTCTATTTTACGATCCTCAGGAAAATAAATTGATTGTATCGACAAACGCTACATTCCTTGAGGAAGATCACATAAGAGATCATCGACCTCGCAGTAAACTAGTATTAGATGAGATTTCAAGAAAAACTACAAAAGAACCTACAAAAGTTGTCGATCAAGCTGGTCCATCAAAAGTTGTTGATCAAACACATCCATCTCATGAAGTGAGAGAGCCTCGACGTAGTGGGAGGGTTATAATACAACCAGTCCGTTACATGTGTTTAACAGAAACTCAAACCATCATATCTGATAATGGTATAGGGGATCCATTGACCTTCAATCAGGCAATGAATGATGTTGATAAGGACAAGTGGATCAAAGCCATGGACCTCAGAATGGAGTCAATGTACTTCAATTCAGTCTGGGAACTTGTAGAGCAGCCGGATGGGGTAAAACCTATTGGTTGAAAATGGATCTACAAAAGAAAACGAGACCAAGCCAGTATGGTTCAAACCTTTAAGGCTCAACTTGTGGCAAAGGGTTTTACCCAGCGGGAAGGAGTGGATTCTTAAGTCAATTAGAATACTCTTATCCATTGCCACATTTTATGATTATGAAATATGGCAATGGATGTCAAGACAGCCTTTTTGAACGGCAATCTTGAAGAGACTATCTATATGGCTCAACCAAAGGGATTCATAGTCCAGGGTGATGAGCAAAAGGTTTGCAAACTTAAAAGATCTATTTATGGATTAAAACAAACATCAAGATCCTGGAATATACGTTTTGACACTGCGATCAAAACGTATGGCTTTCAGCAGAATATTGACGAGCCTTGTGTTTACAAGAAAATCTTCAAATCCACTGTAGCTTTTCTAGTTCTATACGTAGATGATATCCTACTTATTATGAATAATGTACGATTCCGACTGACGTCAAACAATGGCTAGCAACTAAATTCCAAATGAAAGATTTGGGTGAGGTTCAATTTGTTCTGGGCATTCAAATCATTAGAAATAGAAAGAACAAAACGCTAGCACTGTCTCAAGCATCATATATAGACAAAATGTTGGTATGATATTCGATGCAGAACTCCAAGAAAGGGTTATTACCTTTTAGGCACGGGGTTCACCTGTCAAAGGAACAAAGTCCTAACACACCTCAAGAAGTTGAGGAAATGAGACGCATTCCCTATGCATCAGCAGTTGGTAGTTTGATGTATCCCATGGTGTGTACTAGACCTGACATATGTTATGTCGTAGGAATTATCAGTAGATATCAGTCTAATCCTGGACATGCGCATTGGACTACCGTTAAAACATCCTTAAGTATCTAAGGAGAACTAGGGATTATACGCTCGTATATGGAGCTAAGGATCTGATCCTTATACGATACACTGACTCAGATTTTCAGACCAATATAGATTCAAGAAATCAACATCAGGATCTGTGTTTATTCTAAATGGAGGAGCAATAGTATGGAGGAGTATTAAGCAAGGTTGCATTGCTGACTCTACCATGGAAGCAGAGTACGTAGCCGCCTGCGAAGCAGCAAAAGAGGCAGTATGGCTAAGAAAATTCCGAACATAGTTGGAAATTGTTCCAAATATGCAACTACCTATCACCCTCTATTGTGATAACAGTGGAGCAGTTGCGAACTCTAAGGAACCTCAAAGTCACAAGCGAGGAAAGCATATTGAGCACAAATATCATCTCATCTGGGAGATAATGCAACGAGGAGATGTGATCGTCACGCAGATTGCTTCGGAGCACAACATGGCTGATTCGTTTACAAAACCCCTCACGGCTAAAGTTTTTTAGGGTCAGCTAGTAAATCTTGGACTACGAGCTTTGTTAGACTAGGGCAAGTGGGAGAAATGTAAGGGTATGGTTGATGCCCTAGTTTATTGTCTTTATGTATATCTCACACCTAACTTCGTGTACCCCACTAGAGTTTCTAGTCCAAGTGGGAGTTTGTTGGCTTTAATGTCCTATAAACTCGTAGTTTGTAAATCATTAAACATATTTTATTTCCAATAAAGACGTTATTGAGGTTATTCAGTAAAAGATGTTATTGAATATGTAAATTGCGGATGATTAACCTAAATCCAATAAACTAAGATCTTTGACTATAATATGAATACTCGAACTATGTGTATGGACATATCATAGGATCAAGTTCAAGTTTATAATCAAAAGAGTCTATAGTATAAGGATAAGGTTGGGTGCCTTATCCTAGGGACACTATGGACGCGACCCACTTTGTATTAAGTACAAACGATGAGATCCTAAATCGTTCATGTGGAGACATGCGAGTGGGGGCATCCTAAGCACTGGGTTTGCATAAGACTGGACCACGAAATAAGTCACTTTCTCTTTATAATGTCGTTTACTGAAGAAACCGACTATTTCTCAAAGATGACCTAGGTAACTCGTTCTTAATCCTGAGCTAACTATGAACTCCTGTTTATACGAGATTATCATTTGATCTGCATGGGTGAGAGTGGCCAGCATCCCCGACTCAAAAAGCCTACAATTTTGGGGATAAGATTGAATAAATAGCTGGGGACATAGTCTCGCAAGACAAAATTTGTTCCTACCCATTTCAGGGATAGTAGAAAGGTTGTTCCCTTAAGTACTAACTCCAGGACTTGAACAAGGGGCCCCACCCTCTCGTTGGATATGAGAGGAACTTAGGTTTAATGGTTCGACCACAAACCGATTGTTCATTAGAGGATTAGTGGAACTTAAGGAACCAGAAGTACTATAGGGGTAAAACGGTCATTTGACCTAGCTATAGCTACGAACAACCTGTAAGGATCGACTTACTGAAATCGTTAAATCAAGTGGAACGAAATATATCTATGGTGAGGGGAGTGCAACTATCGGGCTATAGTGGAGTGTCCCGGTAGTTAACGAATGTTGGTTAAGCTTGGTTAATGATATTAGTCGGTTAGCCTCAAATCGTTGGAGCCCATGATCTATAGGTCCATTAGGTCCCCCTACTAGCTCATATCAGAATTAAGCCTAGAACAATAAGATAGGATTCTTTGAATCGTTCAAAATCGGGAAAAGGGTATTATCGTAAATTGTGTTTGACACAATAATTTAATTATGAATTAAACTAGAAAATGAGAGATAAAGTATTTAAAAGTGTTTTAAATACTATATATATGTATTAGTAATCATATATTAGAGTTTGCACAAGGTGACAATGATTGATTGGATTAATCATATCAAATTAATTGGAAATGTTTCTAATTAATTGCCATGAAATCAATTTCAATTTGGATTTGGAATTTGAATTAGAATGCAATCAAAATCTTATTGAGTATCAAACTTAGTGGATTTAGTTGGATTTCCACTCTTGCATGTTGATACAAAGTGGAATACAACACATCCATGCACTTGTTGCATGTGTTGTGACTTCAACACCTAGAATCCATTTTTGCTTGCATTACCACCATGTGTCTTGCATCATGAGGCCTTTCCTTGCATGGAATATCTCTATAAGTAGAGTTTGAATCAGATTCAAGGGCAAGAGAGTGATTTCCTTACTGTTATGTTGTTGGAATTTACTCTCAAACTCATTCAACTCCATATATCTCTCAAGTGCTTGTACCTTCAAGCATTCCCTTCCCATTCCCTATCACTATAGACTCCCACAAGTCGTTCTTTGCCCGGAGAATAGTAGGGAAGACACTATCGATTGTCCAGAGTTGATTTGAGAAAGAAAATGTTACAAGGAGGATTACCCATTTGAGCTACAAGAGGTTGGTTTATCTAATCTTTCTGTTATGTTTTCTTTAGAACAAGCATGATTTAGGAGTAAAATTAATGTTGTTAAGTGCTTTCGATCTTCAATTGCTTCTGCATGTGTTATATGAACACCTACATTGGTTGTGTCCCAATTGTTGACCCTTGGTCCTTATGAAATCAAGAAAGGCATTTTTCATATTTCAGAGACGACAACGACAGTATGTTGGCTTCTCCCCATTAGAATCAGTTCTAAGATTGTATGCTTAGCCTTAATAATTGATTTAGAATGGTTTTTAAAATTTTTTCTGTCACACCCCCTCCCGGACCACCTCTAGCTTAGCCCGAAAGACGGTGTGAAGCCAACAGACATCATCACCTCTAACGATCCCTGTTGACCCTACTGAAACTTTGAACCTGATAAACATACTAATCATGGACACAAAATATATTCCATATGAACCGCAACATAACGGAAACCCTGAAAACATATCAACATATACGAGGTGTCGCCATGACATATCTCGGTTTGGAAATAACCTGGTATAAATATCATAACCAAAGACATGTACAACTAGGATTTCCACAACCACGACCTCTAGGACTATATTATCCAATCCTTACAAAACATTTACAATATGAACAGACTCAATTTACAACTCCACCCACGTACTGAAGCTTGATCCAGAACTTTCAGCAGACGTTGGCAGTGTATCAGGCACCGGGAGCTCGATCTCTACCTGAAAAGTGGAAAAACATTTTGAAAGAATGAGCTACGAAGCCCAGTGAGTGACTAACTTTAAAACTCTAAATCTGGAAGTCAAAAACACGAGATAAACCTTTGAACGTATAAATATGCTCAATCAAAGCGTTTAACATAGACGTGTAATGGAAAAGGTTTTCTAAAATATCTCGCAAGTTCGTCAATAAAAATCTAGCAAGGCATATCAAGTACATCAAACGTTTTAACTAACATGACCGATCTACGTTGTGTAGGGCACGCCCAGTACAACCAACGTTACTAGTCCTACGATGTAGTGGGGCCCGCCCAGCACTCCCATCGTCTTTGTCGTAGTGGGGCCCGCCCAGCACTCACGACAGCATCGTTGTCACGGAGTACACTCAACGTCAACAACGGAACATAACCTGTGTGCACACGGTACCATATAGCCTCGGGCTCAATATCTCAGTCATGTAGTCAATAGAAATCTCGGAAATCACATGAAAACATTAAAACATGCCTGCTTATCGTTATCTTTCGTAAAACTCAAGCTTACTCAGCTTGCTCGTGAAAAACTTTAAATCATTAAACAATATTTGCTAACACATGCTTTACTTTAAAAGATATCGTTTCAACTACTTTCATAAAGCCGTTAGCCACGTGCTCGTATATAAACCTTATTAGAAAATCTAAGCTCTAAACTCATGTTTGAAACCGTTCACAAAACCATGTATCATTCATTGAAAAGCATGTAAAACATATAATCATGAACAACCGTTTAAGAACATTTTCGAAATTCATTTTGTCACTCACAGTCTTATCTAGTTCCCCGGTTTGTAGACTCGACCTATTTCCTCTTGGCCTGTCAAATAACCAAAACCGAGCATTAGAACCATAGATAACCTTATCTTTCCATGCTCATAAATTTGTAAACAATTGGATTAAGAATGGCATTCACATTCTACTTCCCAGATTTTCCAGATTCTATACCCTAACTTCCAACACCCATAACCTTCTCAATACTTAACCAAAATTAATGAAATACACATCAAATTCTTCATTTTCGAACACTCTACAACTTACCTGAAGAAATGAAAACGAGATTCTCAACCAATTTCTCCAGAAACGCCCCGAAATCAGACAACACAGATTCGAGCTTCTCTGTTACCCTTTATCTTTCTCCTGACATTAAACATATATACAGTCATTTTTGGCTCACGGAATCTTCACATAATTTGTAGAAATTTGAATAAGCTTTCCAACCATACCAAATAGAGCTTCTGATTCGACTTGTGCACTCCAGAATACTCAAAACATCAGAGAACACCAGAGATCCTCCTGGTTTGCTCGAAAATCCTGTGCTCTGTTTTCCATTCCAAAAACCATCAACTTCCCATTCGATTTAGGTCAAGCTTACTTCATGAAGTTTGTTAGAAAATGAACTAACGTTCAAGAAAATCAAACCTCACCTCTTGATTCCTTCTGTGTAGCCCAAACCGACTAAAACACCAGAGGTTGACAGGTTGAACACAGATTCTGCAATGGTTGGCTTTGCATGAGACTTTCCCTATCTTCCTCAACCTCAAACCACGAAATTATTCTTCTTCTTCTTCCTTCACTCTCTCCTCAAAGTTCTCTGAAAGTTTCAATGGAAAAGGATGAAAAATGAGATGGAAATGGGCTGATAAAAATTGTTGTCGGTGGTGGAGTCATTGCTGTCCATTTCCATTTTCTTTCTTTTTTTTTTTTTCTTTTTTTTTTTCCTTCTTTGCTGATTTCTTTTTCTTTTATTTTCCACTTTTGTTCCATTTCTTCTTGTAAATTGGTAAGTTCCAACTCCTTAAATCAACAATCAAACCACAATAACCACAAAACTTGCTATTGTCCTTCAACAATGAAACAACTTTTAATTCAACTTCCACAATAGATGACAAGACAAAATGATCCTAGAGAAGTCCCGGGTTTACATTTTCAATGTATTTGTATTTTGGTGGAAACAAAATTACCTACGAGTGGTCCCAATTCACTTCCGCTTTATCGAAATTACGAAATTTCAATCCCTACATTAAGACCATTAGAGTCTAGATCTATTTTGAATAATGAGATGATTAAAACAGCAGAGACTTAACCAAAGAGGCACAAGGTTTCTCAAAGTACCTATCTTTGGCACTTGAGAGTTGGCCACATTAATCTCAATAGGATTGGGAGATTGGTTAAGAACGGACTTCTAAGCCAGTTAGAAGATGGTACTTTACCTCCATGTGAGTCATGTCTCGAAGGTAAAATTACCAAACAACCTTTTACTGGAAAAGCTATGGACCTAGAGATGGAGTCTATGTACTTCAATCAAGTCTCGGATCTGAAGGTGTTCATATAACACATGCGGAAGCAATTGAAGATCGAAAGCACTTAACTCAATCAATTTTACTCCTAAAGCATGCATGTTCTAAACAAAACAGAACAAAGAGTTAGAGAAAAAAAACCTTTTGTAGCTCACTAAAGTGGAACTCCTTATGGTGTTTTCTTCTCCTATGCTCCTTGGACAACCTCTAGAGTCTTCCCTGATGAGGTGATATTTGCGCTCAATATGCTTTCCTCACTTGTGACTTCGAGGTTCCTTAGAGTTTGCAACCGCTCCATTGTTATCACAATAGAGGGTGATAGGCAGTTGCATATTTGGAACAATTTCCAACTCTGTTAGGAATTTTCTTAGCCATACTGCCTCTTTTGCTGCTTCGGAGGCGGCTACGTACTCTACTTCCATGGTAGAGTCAGCAATGCAACCTTGCTTAATACTCCTCCATACTACTGCTCCTCCATTTAGAGTAAACACAGATCCCGATGTTGATTTTCTTGAATCTATATCGGTTTGAAAATCTGAGTCAGTGTATCCTGTAAGGATCAGATCCGTAGCTCCATACACAAGCGTATAATCCCTAGTTCTCCTTAGATACTTAAGGATGTTTTTAACGGCAGCCCAATGCGCATGTCCAAGATTAGACTGATATCTGCTCACAATTCCTACGGCATAGCATACGTCAGGTCTGGTACAAAACGTGGCGTACATCAAACTACCAACCGCTGATGCATAGGGAATAAGTCTCATTTCCTCAACTTCTTGAGGTGTCTTAGGACTTTGTTCCTTTGACAGGTGAACCCCGTGCCTAAAAGGTAATAACCCTTTCTTGGAGTTCTACATCGAATATCGTACCAACATTTTGTCGATATAAGATGCTTGAGACAGTGCTAGCGTTTTGTTCTTTCTATTTCATATGATTTGAATGCCCAAAACAAATTGAGCCTCACCCAAATCTTTCATTTGGAATTGAGTCGCTAGCCATTGTTTTACGTCAGTCCGGAATTCTACATTATTCCCAATAAGTAGAATATCATCTACGTATAGAATTAGAAAAGTTACAGTGGATTTGACGATTTTCTCGTAAACACAAGTTTCGTTAACATTCTGCTCAAAGCCATAGGTTATGATTGCAGTGTCAAAACGTATATTCCAGGATCTTGATGCTTGTTTTAATCCATAAATGGATCGTTTAAGTTTGCAAACGTTTTGCTCATCACCCTGGACTATGAATCCCTCTGGTTGAACCATATAGTTAGTCTCTTCAAGATTGTCGTTCAAAAAGGCTGTGTTGACATCCATTTGCCATATTTCATAATCATAATATGTGGCAATGGATAAGAGTATTCTAATCGACTTAAGCATGGCAACAGGGGAAAAAGTTTCTTCAAAATCCACTCCTTCCCGCTGGGTAAAACCCTTTGCCACAAGTCGAGCCTTAAAGGTTTGAACCTTACCGGCTTGGTCTCATTTTCTTTTGTAGATCCATTTTCAACCAATAGGTTTTACCCCATCCGGCTGCTCTACATGATCCCAGATTGAATTGAAGTACATTGCCTCCATTTCGAGATCCATGGCTTTGATCCACTGGTCCTTATCAACATCATTCATTGCCTGATTAAAGGACAATGGATCCTCTATACCATTATCAGATATAATGGTTTGAGTTTCTATTAAACCCATGCAGCGGTTGGGTTGTATTATAACCCTCCCACTACGTCGTGGCTCTCTCACTATTTGAGATGGATGTGTTTGATCAACAACTTTTGATGGACCAGCTTGATCTACAACTTTTGTAGACTCTTTTGTAGTTTTTCTTCAAAATCCCATCTAATACTAGTTTACTGCGAGGTCGATGATCTTTTATGTGATCTTCCTCAAGGAAAGTAGCGTTTGTCGATACAATCACTTTATTATCCCGATGGTCGTAAAATAGACCACCTTTCATTTCTTTAGGATATCTCACAAACATGCAAAGTTTTGAACGTCGTTCCAATTTCTTTGGGTTTTGCACCAACATGTGTGTAGGGCATCCCCAAATTCTAAAGTTGCGTAAACTACCTTTACGTCATCTCCATAGCTCATAAGGTTTTTCAGAAACACTTTTAGAGGGAATCATGTTCAAAATGTATACAGCAGTCTCAACTGCATATCCCCATAACGAATAAGGCAACAGAGCATAGCTCATCATTGATCGAACCATGTCTAACAAGGTTTGGTTTCTCCTCTCTGAAACACCATTTTGTTGTGGTGTAGCAGGGGCTGAGAGTTGGGACGTAATTCCATGTTCTATCAAATAGTCTTGGAATTGTAAGTCCATATATTCTCCACCTCAATCTGATCGTAGTGTTTTAATCATTTTACCTAAGTGGTTCTCAACCTCGGTCTTGTACTCTTTGAACGTTTCAAGGGCTTCAGACTTGTGATGCATTAGGTAAAGATAGACATACCTTGAATAATCATCAATGAAACTAATGAAATATTCATACCCTCCTCATGCTTTGACATTCATGGGACCACAGAGATCCGAATGCACGAGTTCTAAAGGTTCTTTGGCCCTATAACCTTTTCTTGAAAAAGGTCGTTTGGTCATTTTTCCCTCGAGGCAGGACTCACATGGTGGTAATGAGTGATCTTCTAACTGGTTTAGTAGTCCACTCTTTACCAATCTTTCAATCCTACTGCGATTTATGTGGCCTAATCACAGGTGCCAAAGATAGGTATTAGGAGAACTTTTCGCCTTTTGTTTTGAGTTTCTGCTACTTTAAACATTTTCGTATTAAAAATAGCTTTAACTTGAATTGGCCTTAACATGTATAAGTTGCTTTCAAGTTTTGCAGAACATATATGTATACCTCTTTTTCTAACAAACACTTCATTAAGATCAAAAGAACCTTGGTATTCATGTTCAATTAAACAAGAGATAGAAATTAAGTTCCTTTTTATATCGGGAACGTACAAGACATTTTCAAGTAATAAAAATCTATCTCGAAAAGACAACTTGAGAGTTCCAGAAGCTCTGGCTGAGACGACCTCTCCAGTTCCAACTCTGAGAGTTACTTCGCCATCTGCCAGCATATGCCAGGAACTAATTTCCTGTAAAGAAGAGCATACATGGTTAGTCGCTCCTGAATCTAATATCTAGGCAGAGCTATCTTTTTCAACTAAACATGTTTCGATAACGAGAAAATCAAATTTACCTTGTTTTTCCTTTTCAGCCTTCTTTTCCGCAAGGTACTTGGGACAATTGTGTTTCCAATGTCTGTCTACATTACAATGGAAACATTTTCCTTTATCTGCAGCTTTCGTTTTTTCCTTGCTTCCCATTGGAGCTTTTCCTTTCCCTTTATCCTTCTTTTTCTTCATCTGAATATTCTTATTCTTTGAAGTGGAAGGTCCAGACTTGGTTCCTGAGGACGATCCCTTTTGGAACCTCTTGGTTGTGGCAACGTTTGCTTCCCCTCCATGTCCCCTCTTGGTGAGACTTTGGTAGGTCTGGAGCTCGTTTAGCAAAGTAGTCAAATTAAAGTCTATCTTGTTCATGACAGCGTTTGTCCTGAACTGAATGAAGCTCTTCGAAAGAGACTCCATTATGAAACTAACTTGACTACCCTCGTCAATAGTAGCACCGTTTACTTCAGCAATGTTAAACTGAACCATCATGTTCAAAACATGTTCCCTTGCGGTGACCATCCTCTCGTGCTTTTTTGACAAGACATCTGAAATGCCTTGCAACGAAGTCATGATCTGAAGTAAACTGAACCATCATTCGGGAATTGTAAACATTCTTGAGAGCTTCGTGCCTGGTTTTTGAGGACGGTTGTCCAAACATACCTTGCAACGAAGTCATGATCTCCCTTGCGGTGACCATCCTCTCATGCTTTATTGACAAGACATCTCAAATGCTTGCTAAAATATAAACTCTTGCTTTTTCATTTGCTCGAGTCCATTTCTCATATGTTTCCCGAACAATTCGGTTTGTTGACGAGCCATGGTTAGGTGGACACTCTTCGGTAAAGACAAATCTAAGATCCTCGATTACTAGTATTGTATTCAGATTAGATTTCCAAGTTCCATAATTATCCCCGTTAAGGTAATTCAAAGCGAGTAATTGAACTAGTGAGCTAGACATGCTGAAAAATTTAAACAAAGCTATTAGTAATTTGCTTATGAACCATTTTTGACAAAATCCAATCAGGTTTTAGCAAATGTAATAATGTACCCAGGATTATTATTTTGCAACGACACTTTAGTGAGTTAGAGCAACCACTACCGAGGGGCAGTCAATTACTCCTTCACTAAACCAAGACGTTCTTGACTAAATACTAATCCCAGAATAACTCTTATTCCTATAGTGGTTTAGTTATCGTTACATTTGGTCAAGAATATACTAACACTTAGTAATCCTTGTAAGTGTGACCCGCCGTTTTAAGATTACAGAGAACGACCCCAACAATGCTACCGAATGGAAAAGCTAATGTTGGAAATGGTCATAAGTAATCCTATCCATTTCTAGAGTTTGCGTTATTCCGATCTCCATGTTACAACCCTCCGAATGGTTAGTAGCTCCAGGGCATACAAGTAGGCGCAACATGGAAATCTCACGGTGCAACCTAACGGAGGAGACCGCAGGATGTGTTGACACACTTCCTTCACTCACTTACTATAAATACTTTCTCCATTCACCTTGTTATTGATTTATGCAAACATCTTCTGAATGGAGCAGTTGAGGTAAAATCAACACGATGCCAAGCATAAATCTCACGTTGTGAACTAAAAGGGAGAACGTGAGAAGGAAATGGATTTGATATATCTCTCCCCTCCCACTAAGTATTTTAAACGATTTTGGGTATACTTATACTTAGGCGAATTTCGGCTAATTGAATAACCCTAAGTCTAAGTTCATTTAATTTTACGATGTCTAGGTGATAACGATTAAAACCTCACATCACACACGTGCATGCTCATAAATATGGGTTAACTTTAACTCAAGAACCGACTCGATGCCCAGGTAGGAGGTGTTCCGTAAACCGTCTACTTAAATACCTCCAGCCTTATACAGCATCTTGTCGGGTGAGTTCTCTTGTAACCTATGTTTTACAAGCTTATCGACATATTTGAATCTAATTGAAATCGATCGAAAATTTGGATTCAATTTATCCCTAAGTGAGCATGCACCTTTTCTTTGTTATAGATTTTAAATTTCGAAGTGATTTATAACAATTATAAATCTAATCTATAACATGCTTTCCAATTTGATTATAACACTTATAAACAAAACTAAAGAAATTTAATGCTTCATGCTAGGTGAATTTTAACTTTTAATATATAACTCTTATATATCAATTAATCAATTTTAAATTAACCATTCAAGCATGAATCTCCCTAAATTAACACAACACTCTTGTATTAATCAAACATGAAATTTCCATCATGCATTTAGGAAAAATTAATAACACTTATTAAAATTAAGATTAAATGCATGATCATGCTTTCCTATGGTTGGATTTTAAACTATATGGCATGCGCATAATGCACATACAACCATTTAATTTAATACACACTCAACAATGCATAAATAAATTAAAGCAAGCGAAAATGGAATGGTTTGGCAATTTAAAACAAACAATTAACTAATTATTACAATAATAATTAATAAAAAAAATTGCTTGAAACGATCTCGAGCTTCACGAACCAACCCGAACCAACCCTCCATGGAGTGAACCGGCCTTCAAATGTGTGTGAATTAGTTGAACCGGCTGCAGGCAAACCGAACCGGACCAAGGACAGCAGCTGAATCGAACCGGCCTTCTGGAAAAAACTGCATATTCTAGAAATTTGTTCTTCAGCGTCGGGACGCTACTTGAAGAGCGTCCCGACGCTATCACGAACAGCAGCAGAAGGCTGCTGTTTTCTGCTGCATCTTCTCCAGTTTTTCTTCGATTTTACAGCCTATATGGACTCTAATGACTCTATAAAAATTACAAACTCTAGTACACACATTAACACTCTTACATTACCGAGAAATTACAATTTCATGAAGATTTGAAAGCTCGAAAAAATTCCAAACCACAACACTTCCATTTTAGCACAAAACCCATAGGGTGCAAGTGGATCTACAAGAGAAAGCGAGACGCAGCTGGGAAACTACAAACTTTCAAAGCTCGACTTCTTGAAAAGGGTTATACCCAAAATGAAGGGGTGTACTATGAGGAAACCTTCTCTCCAGTTGCCACATGTTAAAGTCGACAAGGATTCTCTTGTCCACTGTCAAGTTTTATGATTATGAGATTTGGCAAATGGATGTCAAGACTACTTTTCTAAATGGCAATCTTGAAGAGAGCATCTTTATATCTCAACCAGGGGGGTTCATTGCTCAAGGTCAGGAGCAAAAAGTTTGCAAGCATAAACGATCCATTCATGGGTTGAAGCAAGCTTCCAGATCTTGGAATATAAGGTTTGATACAGCTATCAAATCTTTGTTTACAAAAGGATCATTAACAGTTCAGTAGCTTTTCTTGTGTTGTATGTAGATGATATTCTACTCATTGGGAATGATGCAGAATATCTAGCTGACATTAAAACTTGGCTATCGACTGAGTTCTAAATGAAAGATTTGGGTGAAGCTCAGTATGTTCTAGGGATTCAAATAATAAGGAGTCGTAAGAACAGAACGTTAGCCCTATCTCAAGCATCATATATAGACAAGATGTTGTCTAGATATAAGATGCAGAATTCCAAGAGGGGTTTATTACCCTTCAGGCATGGAGTTCATTTGTCTAAGGAACAGTGTCCTAAGACGCCTCAAGAAATTGAGGACATGAGACGGATCCCTTATGCTTCAGCTGTAGGCAGCCTAATGTATGTCATGTTGTGTACTAGGCCCTGACATATGTTATGCAGTTGGGATAGTCAATAGATACCAGTCTAATCCAGTGTTAGACCACTAAACTGCAGTGAAAAACATCCTCAAGTATCTTCAAAGAATGAGGGACTATCATCTTATGTATGGCGCTAAGGATTTGATCATTACAAGATACACAGATTCTGACTTTTAGACTGATAAGGATTCTATGAAATTCACACTAGGGTCAGTGTTTACCCTCAATGGGGGAGCTGTAGTCTGGCATAACATCAAACAAGGATGCATTACAGACTCTACCATGGAGGCCGAATATGTCGTTGCTTGTGTAGTAGCTAAGGAGGCTGTATGGCTTAGGAAGTTCTTGATGGATTTAGAAGTTGTTCCAAATACGATCTTGCTTATCACCCTTTATTGTGATAATAGTTGTTGGGTTTTATGCCCTCAAACTCGTAGATAGTAAATGAAACAAAATAATCGATCTTAATAAAGCATTATCTGAGTGATTCAGTAATTTGGTTATTGAATAATCTACTTTGCATTAATAAACCCTAAATCAAATAAACTAAGATCCAAGGTTGTTTAAATGAAACTTGGACTAGTATGTGGGGACATACGGGGATTAGTGTTCACGTAACAACCTAAATCGTCTATAGTATATGGATAAGGTTGGGTACCTTATCCTGGTGACATATGTGATACAGTGCACTTTGTATTTGATACAGATGTATGGATCCAAAGCATCCATGTAGGAGAAATGCGACTGGGGGTATCCTATGCAATGAGTTTGCATAAGACCGAACCATGAAATAGTAACCACTAGATGCAACACCGTTAACTAGTTTAAGTTTTTATTTCAATAGGATGACCTAGGTAACTCAATCTCAATCCTGAGTCTGTTATGAACCCTTTTTCAGGAGGGATTGTCCTTAGATTTGTATGCATGTGAGTGCCCTCTTCGCCGACTCAATAATCATACCATTTCAAAGGTAAGACCAAGTGGGGGTTGGGAACAGAACAATACAAAATGGAATTCACTTTTTCCCCTATTGGGGTAAGCAAATGTGTGTTCCCTTAAGGGCTGATTTCGGGGCTTGAACAAAAACGGATTGTCCTCTCCTGGCCCGAGAGGAATTTCTATTTAGTGGTTGGACCCTAAACAAGGTTTTCATTAGAGGGATCAGTTGTACTTAAGGATCCAGAGGTAACGCAAGGGTAAAACGATAATTTGACCTAGCTGGTGTTACGACCATACGTGAAGGATTGACTTATCGTGTATTGGTCGATATCCATGGACACAGAAATATTCTACAGTGAGAAGAGTGCAGTTGTGGGTCTTTAGTGGGCTTACCACAGTTAACGAATTATGAATAACTTGGTTAATGAGTTTAGCCCGTTAATCTCATATCGTTGAAGCTTCTTATTTGTAGGTCCATTAGATGCACCTGCTAGCTCGTAACAAGTACTGTGATTAATTTGTCTTGAATATTAAGGGAATTAATATAATGTATGGAGATACATTATAGTATTAAGTTTAATTAGAGAATTAAACTTTATAATAAAATTAATTTTGGATTTGATTCAAAATTAATTAATGAGAGAATATGAATTTAATTAAATATGTGATATTTGATTAAATAATAACTTAATTAATTGGAGAATTAATTAATTTAATTTAATTTGGTTAAATGTGATTTAATCAAATTAATACTATATTTAATGATTAATGTACATTTGATGCACATTAAAACTATAGATTAAATGAGAGAGATACACTTGAATATGATTCAATTGTAAAATTAATTAAGTATTTGATATTTAATTCATATGTGAAATAATTAATTCAGAATTAATTGAATGACCAATTTGATTCAATTGAATATGATTTAAATTGAATTAAATACTTTATTTTATAATTAGTTTAATCAAAATTGGTTAAATTAATTAATTATAATGAATTAAATAATTAATTATTATTTGATAATAATCACTACTACAAAAACGGCCTTTAATGTCGGACAGATAAAAGCATGCGAAGCCTTTAATAACGGACGAAAAACGCACGCCACTTTCAATGTCGGACGCTTGATTTTCTGAAATTTCGGACTTTTAATGTCGGGCACAAAATTTCAGACGCGTCATCAAAATCTTCCCTCCCGTTTTTTCATTTCCCCCTTTCTCTTCCATCTCTCTTCACTCTCATGTTACAACAAAACCCTCGCAGTCCGACAAACCCTCGCAGTTTCCCACTCTGTCAATGCCCTCAATCTCACCGTTGATCGCCCCTCGCAGTCTCCCTCTCGGTCATACCTCACCGTCTCAAACCCTCGCAGTCTCCCTCTCTCTCACAAACCCTCGTCGTCTCCACCCTCAATCTCACGATTTCTCGTAGCGCAAGATTTGTTTTTGTTTGCTAGCATCAGCTATGAGTGTGAGGCGGATGCATGTCGTCTTGCCGGAGGAAATTGATGCAGACAAAGAAAGAAAAAGAGCGGACGAAGCTTCACGAGCACCATCGCCGAGCCATTACTAGTCGAACACTGGCGGAACTCCGCCAGTACGGTAACTTCCCCTTTCCTGCTCGCACTGATATGAAAGATATGCTGGCCGCACTTGCTAGGGAGGCTGGCTGGGTTGTCGAGGCGTATGGCACCACCTACAGGTAATCCACTCCGCCTTCTCAGTCCCAAGGGGTTGGTACTTTTTATTCAACTTTTCGTGTATTTTAAAAATTCAATTTAAGAGTCATTGTGAAGCTAATTTTTCGTACTTAGATATCTTTATGGATTCTTTAAAATAATTATTGATTGATCTCTGTTGCCACAAAAAGAATCGAGAATGAACGAATATGATTTAATGGAACATGAGAACATCACTACTCTGAAGTGACTAATGATCAATGTTGTAAAAGGAAATAGGGAACATAAATGAAGTTTCAATGATTGGTGATAGTATCAGGCTCAAAAGAATAAACTACTCGGTTATTCTCGCAGTTTTATCGATACTTTTAAAGACAAATGTGTTAGTTGAGACTTATGTTGCAATTTAGGTGTGGATATCTGGCAATGCTTCATAGGTTTCTACTGTCATTGGAAAACCTTCGTGTATCTATCATATATGTTTGCTTTATACTAGTAGACAACGTAGATGGTGTTAGAGTTTCAACATGGGGAAGATCATATAGGCAGAACACTTTGCACTCTACTCGTCTTGCCAATGAGGATTATAAAAGTTAAATTTTAGGTAAATGTACATGTGTTTGTGTTTTCGAAAAGTTACTTATATAACTTTGTAACTGTATTTTACTTGATAAAGTTAGATCAACATGGTTGTTTTTCTTAAATTTGGCGTTTGTTTAAATTTGGTGTTTTGCTTGTATAGTTTTGTAACATTATTATTAGGCAATGTTTTAAAAGGCTAAAGGCGGCCTCGAGGCTTTTTCTCTTGAAGAGGCGAGGCGCTAGCCTCGAGGTGGTGTGAGGCGTAAGCCTCAATTTTTAATTAAAAACATTGTGTAAATCCTAAATTTGTGTGAACAAGTAATGCTAAACATAATACTTATATAAAAGTATAGAAAAAGTCACCCCTTGAATTGCTACGTGAACAAAAATTCTACAAGTATATCTTTAACATCACTACTATTAATCTATTATCACTTATATGATTGACTTATTCTATAAATTTTTATTTTCAATGTTTTTAAAGCCTAAGTGGTAAAAGTAGTAATATTTCAAATTGTAACAACTCAAACGTTTATATTTTTAAAGAATGAGAAAATTAATACTATTCTTCTAACCATTTTATAACGCGTAGAGACTTTACGCCTCAGTGCGTTTTTTATAAAGGCGTAAGCCTCTCCTGTGAGAGGCGTAAGCCTCTTATGGTCCAAAGAAGGCGTAAGTCTCGAGGCTAAAAGTTATAGCTTTGCCTCAAGGCATAAGCCTCAATAGCCTTTTAAAACATTGTTATTAGGTCGTGAGGTGTAGAATTACAATTTGGAAGTCCGTTGAGCGTTGCCCAACACATGTCTGAGTTGTTAGGCACTATTCAGTAAGTTTCGGCACTAGCCCATGTTTAATCGACCATATTTTTGTATTACCCACTCCCTAATGTCTTCGATTTCAGAGGTTTAAGCCCCTTTGAATGCCAATTAACAAGGTCCAAACTCTTTTGGTAAGGTTTTATAGGTAATAACACATTCTAGGCCCTTTCAAACTCAATTGAATCAGGTTATCTTGATCTCTAACCTTTAGGTATGCCATGTTGGTAGTTTTGAAACCTCTCGAGCACCTTAGAACAAGCATTGAGTCATTTTGGATAAGTTGTAGATGGTAAGCTTTGATTTAGACCCTTTTCGAACCCCTTATTAGCATCTTAGAACACTCTTTAACACTTAAAAGTTGTAATTGTAGTTTTAGGCTAACTCAAAGTGTTCAAGCTAGCTTTTAAAGTTGTTTTTTAGTAAGCTTGTTCCTCCTAAATACCTTTTGGGCTTGAATTAAGGTTTGGAGTTGATCTTAAAATTGTCTTGATGTTAAAAGTAAAATGCTCTGCTTGGGAATATGACCTTTAAATTGCTTCTGTGGATGATAATGACCAATTTAACTATCACCCTTAAAATTAGCTTTTCTGGATACATTTTTTTAGATTTGAAGGATCTATTTTACTCCCACTCACATCTCATTTTCTCTCTTACTCCATCTCTCTCTTGAAGAGTAATAACATAGTTTCTGTCCTCCAAAATCAAATATGGGTGCAACACAGTTTTTCATTCCAATGTTGTTTGTTAATTCATCTCCATCGTGGAGAAAGCTTGGGCTTGAATTGGATTACTTCCCCTTGAAATAGTTCCTTGCTTACGCCTGCACATAATTACATTGGTGGTCAAGATTATATTGTTCTAACTCTTTGTGTTGCATGCTTAGGCCTGAAATAGTTCCATGCTTGGTTGGACTCTTCCTGGAATGTAAGTTGCATTCAAATTCTTTGGGAAATCCTACTTTGCATGAGCTACCTTCTACAATCTTGCTCTAATTGTTTTCAGGAAAATAAAAATCTCGTTCCCATTGTAAATAAATTTGCAGCACAAGCATGTATGGATTGTACCATAAAAAGGTTTATTGAATTATAATTTTTTCTTTGACTGTTTTACTTACTATTGATATTTTATCCTCCATTGTTTCTTAGTGATCTTACCTTTTGAAATGTATCTGAAGCTCACATGTTATTGTTTTATCTGCAGCAGATTCGCGCAATCTATTTGAATCGACTTGTGTTTTGGTTGTGCTGGATTGATGCTTTAGTTTTAATTTGAAGTCGTGTAATTGTGCTTGTGATGGTGGAACTTTCCAGCGCTTTCACTCAAGAATTTTAGTCTTGGGATTCAGCTTGGGCATTGGAAGCATTGTATGTAGTTGCTTATGAGATTAATTAGGATCATTGTAGAGAGGGTATGATCTGTGATCTTAGGTCTTATTTGGAATTTTATATGTTGTTAAGTGTGGTCAATTTTCTGTGATTCATTGATATCCAACTACATTCTTGTTTGACCATCCATCCTTCTATTTCCCCAGCTTCAACCCACTGCATCACCTTCACTTCAGTAAGTACCTAAACTTGCACTGGCTTGAAATCTTCTCCATATTTACTTAGCAATAATACTAGAAAAATTGTTATATTATGTGATCTAAGTGAAGTAAAGACTTTCTATTATTGAAAAAAAAGTTATATGATGCATTCCAAATCTCCAAGGTCTTTATAGCTCGTATGGTAGTGTTACCATTTCACTCATTGCAATTATTGTTTTTTGAGTTTATATTGGTTGTGGTTTGAACTTGAATAGTTGACTATATAATTGTTAGTATATGTAGATATAATTGCTTTAATCTGTTTGTCATTTGTTACTATTATTTGTAGCATCGCCATTTTTTAAAGAATAACCTACCTGTCTCTTTATTTCATTGTTTCTGCTACTTTTTTTTTTGGTTATATACTGAACTCTAATGAATTATGAGATTTTAGTTTGGTGTAAAATGATTTCAAAAGGGCAAGCATGTTTATATGAAGAAAGAGGTAGGCTTATGTTTAATGCCCACCAACTATTTGTTCTTTGTTCTGCACTTTCGTTTCTTGGGGCTTTTCTAGTATTTAACTGTGCAATTTGATTAGTTCTGCTGTTTTTTTTTTTTTAGAAGAGCTCTGCTGTTGGAGTGATCTGGGAATGTGGGTTTTGCAATGTGATGGTTTTGTTTTTGGAAGGAGAGAGTTGGGAGTGGAATATGGAAGTTTGAAGTGATTTTCTTTGTGGTTAGAGTTTGATTGTTTGAAATGAGGCATGGCTTCTTAGGATTTCAAAGATGTTTTCTTCCTCTTAGTTCCAGTTGTTAAGTTTCATGGGAGTTTAGAGGGTAGTAGTTGGAAAAGAAATGCCCAAATTTTGCCCAAATAGTGATATTTTGAAATGATGATTAGGCGATTGTTTTCCTATATGGTTGGTACTGATAACTGTTGTCTGGATTTTGTCATTTGCTGGCTGAAAATTAGGAAAATATTTGCTTTGTTGAAGTCAACCTCGTGCCTTTGTCAATGTTGCTTTACAATTGACAAAGTGTTTTAGTGCTCTTGATTTCAATGTTGGTTAGAATTCAATGTTAATGCATTTTTTCTTTCACATCTTTGATAACAGTCAATTTACTTTATAATTATCCAGATCTATGTTATTGTTGCTTCACGAGCAATTAAGCATGAGGATTTTGTTGAGCAAGTAAAGAAACTGTGCACTAAGTTGTTAGCTGAACCAATCACAACTTCTCAGTCGGTTGCAAAGGAGCCAACAATTTTTACTTATTTTGAGGTTAGGAATAATTGATGAAGATGTTCCTTTGGCACAATTTGCTATTGCTTTTAACAGAGCATACTGGACATAGGAATTTGTGTCATTAGCGGTGCATTCGGAATTGCAGATGCTCATGTTCAAGGAGGAATGGTTGGGGATCTTTCCTTTATGCAACTGGAACTCATGCAGGTTAATATTGCCTTCTTCCATGGCTTGTGCATTGACTTGTCTTATCATCTTTCCCTGCATCAATTTTTTTTTTTTTTTTTAAGGAGTTATTGATATTGTGTTTGCTGGGTCGCTTAAAGATATTTTCAATGAAAATTTGTACCAAGATAAGGTTCTTTTCTCTCACTAACTCAATTTCATTTGTTTTCTTTTCATTTATGCTCTTTTTCTTCAAGTTTGATGCAATGGGGTTCTCTATACTGTGTTGATCGTCCTTCTTTTTGTTACATTCATTAGTTTTTTGGTTGATGATAAGCTTTGTTGTTGAACCAACTTGATCTGGAGTAACATTAAAGATATAAATAATTTTCCTTCTACTTCATCATCAACTCTGTAACTTGTATTTTCTTGTTCTTTATGTCTTGTTTTTGTTTGTAATTTCAGATATTTAGGACATTCTTGGTGAAGAAACAGGTTCTAACGTCATGGTAGATTGTTTGTTTTGGTTTTCATGTGATTGGAGCTTTGTTTGGTTGCAAAGAATTAGTCAGAGTAGAGCTAAAGAAATGAACGTACGCAATCCTTGCCATTTCCAATTCTTTTTTTGTTCAAACGTGGAGTTAAAATGATTCTTTAACCTGAGTTGAAAATTGTTGCTTACTGTCACCACAACAAATTACACTTTTAATGTCAAACAAAAAAAAAAAAAACATTGGACTTTTGATGTCAGACGGGTGAAAAAAGGCGCTGGAAAATTTTCCTCCATGAGCTTCTTGTTCTTGTAAGTTTTTGTCCATTTTTAGAAACGTTTCTTGTTGTTGTAAGTTTTCGTCCATTTTCAAAAACGCTTCTTGTGCTGGCAAGTTTTCGTCCATTTTCAGAAAAGCTTCTTGTTCTGGCTTCTGTATATGCGAGTATTTCTATTTTTTTTTTTTGCCACAAATTTCTTTATGGCGTTTGGTGAAAACATATATAATAGGAAAGTTTTGGAATAGGCTTATTGTGATTCGGTTTCGTTGTCTGTTGCTGTTCATTCAGTTCACGAAATTGACGGGAAATATAAATACTGAATCTGTATGATCTAAAGTCGCTTGTTCGCATGTAATTTTATATGTGAGTTCATTTGTTGGTTTAATTTCATCCTGAATTTAGGAATTCACTTGTATTTCTCTGTCTATTTTTCCCTTCCGGTTAAATGGAATTGGGTTTAATTTTTAGGAGCTAACTCTTTTCTTGGCGTTTAATCTAAACTCTTTTTGTGATTGCGTTCTGTTAACCGCTCTTTGGTTTAATCTTTTGGAAGTTTACCTCTTAACCTATGTTCTTGTACTTCTTCCTTGTATTCTGGGCATTGTTTCGTGAGAACACTCCTATGGAGCAATTTTTATTTTATTTTGTGCTTAAGGGTGCGTTCCTTCTAGCCATTTGCATGCTTCATTCTCATGTCATAGAGTTATGTATTTATGCTATTTGTCCTTTATGTAAGGTCAATTCTATTGGCAATGCTATAGTCATTTGGCTTATGCTCATACCTTTTTGTTTATTTCCATTGCAGATTATAGATTTACACAGCAAGAGCTTCCTGCTTGCAAACCAATTTTAACACTAGAATGGGTATCTCTAAAAAAGATTCGAATTAATTTTTTACTTTGTTCCTTGTCATAGCATTATGCACTCTTTTTAAGAGTTTATGCATGAAGTTTCTATTCTAGTTAAATTCTTTTTTATTCTACAACATTTTTATTCATCTTCTCTACTTTACCCATACGTCTTGAGATTTAATTTTAGTTTAAGGATTTGATTGGAGATGTGTGCCGGTTGTATTTCACTTATACGTTTTTTATTTGTATAAAGTTTGGAATTCATCTTGTTAAGCGAGAACTGTTGCAGATGATGAAATGGATATTCTTGAAAAAAAACTCGAAGATGAACTTGGGAAAGAGCATTTAAGGAGTTGTGTACTTATTTTGTTTAGTAATTTTACTTTTTCTTTGTAAATTTGGTTCATCGATGTGATTTGTGGATGAAAGTAAAGTTTCATGTATTATATACATTGTTATATTTTATTAATTAAATTCATGTTCGTTGAGTTTTATTTGTGTAAAAATACTTTCGAGATTTTATTTTGTGTATATGTTTAAATTCTATTTTGTTTACAGGTTTTTACAAAATGAAGAAATAGTATTGTTTGTTAGCTACGTGTGCAACCAACAATTTTTTTTTAATTTAATATCGCACATTTAATGTCGGACACTTTTAATGTCACAACTTTTAATGTCGGGCAATGACCGACATTAAAAACTGACCGACATTAAAATTGATTTTTAATGTCAGACAAAGAGTGGTTGACCGACATAAAAAGTTTACTTTCAATGTCGGGCAAGGTTTGTTGAATGACAGAAAAATGGCCCTTTTAATTCTGGCAATGACCGACATTGAAAGGGTACTTTTAATGTCGGACAGAGCTTTTAATGTCAGTCAATGACCGACATTAAAAGCGACCGACATTAAAAACGACCGACATTAAAACTTTTAATGTCGGTGTTTTCAATGTCGGCCAAATTTTTTGTAGTGAATTGATGGCCGAGATCGTTTCGATTATAATCAACTGTTAAGATCGAGTAGGGAAAATAACTTCCCTTCCCCACTTATCGTTCGAGATTGAGGAGTTCTTTGAACACTCTCATTATCGATCTCTCAATACAACAGAGAAGTCGAATTTCTCTAAAAACATTTCTCTACTGAATAAAATCACAACAGTCTTCCTTGCTGTATTTTTCCCTTTAGCAAGACCACGACGATCCCACAATCGTAATCTCAAGGGGATCCAAGAGCGTAGCAGGTGTTCTTGAGTGTTGGTGTCCGTTGGGAGATCAGAGAACAAGTTTTGGAGCATCGTGTTGTTTTGATCTTCAATTCACGTATGTTCCTCGACATCTAAATAGTTTAGATCTGGATAATGCATGCTTAATCTGTGAATTTTGAAAAAAAAATTTGTTTGCTCAACGTATCGATATTCTAAGTAGTCAAAATTCAATCACGCTCGATTAAATTCACTTCCGCTGAAGATTCAATTCCTTCAGAGACGTCTTCAAGTACCACTTGAAAGATAAAGTCATGTAGCATAGGTGAGTACATAAGAATATACTCAATAAGTAGCCCACTTAAGGGCTGAAGCTGATAACATATGATCTAGTAACATGAATCTTAACTTCTTGGTTTTAACATTTTAGGGATCAAATTGGGAGCATACATTCGGGATTCTAACCCTAGGGCCATAACTGAGTACATGAAAAGTTCTATCTAGGGTGTTTAGCTATCCCCAATCTGAACAAACTATGATATTGTCTGGGTCAATCTAGTAAGGAATAGTAAACTAAAGACTCTATGGCATGCCTCTAGCAAAACTATACCTCTCCCAACACAATACCTCTAACACATAAACATGAAATACGGTGGAGCAGCTAATGCATGCAAACATGCCTGGGTGCCATCTGGCACACGAATAACGTGTCTGATCGTAAGGTCAACACCGTCTTGAACTGAGAGAGTACAAGACAACGTGCCTGAAAACTGAGCTCTCACAGTCAACTTGTTGAAGGAGAAATTTTGACCAATCACAAATTTCCACGTCATTATTTAAAATTAATGACGAAATTACAAATAATTAAATTTGGGACCAATTATAAATTGACATGTGTCCCAAATTTAATTTGAAGACAAAGTTAGCCATTTATAAAATTGTAAGGCCAAATGTCCATTGGATCGATTGGTTAAAAATAAATTATTTTGATCCAATTAATTAATTTGACCAATTAATTAATGAAAATAATTAATCGGATCAAATTTCGGTCTTTTAAGTATTTGGGTCATATGGTTTTGGGTCAAACATAAACCAGACCCAAGACTAAATAGTTGAGCCCAAGACCAATAAAGCTCAAGTCCAAGTTGTTAGGCCCAAAAGTCACCAGGGCCCATCCAGCGAGAACTCTATAAATAGAGGGGTTCTCCTCTATTTCAAGGGTTCAGAAATTCTAGACTCTCACAAAGACAAGAGTTCAGAATTTTAAAGCTCTCAAGTAGAACTAGAGAATTCAGAGAGACTTCACCAAGACTGAAGACCGAAGACTCTCTGCAATCCATAAATTCAAGTGTTGAACACTTCTTGAAGACCAAACATTGTTCAAGACTTCAACACTCCTTGACGATCAAAGACTCTTCAGGACATCAACACTTCTTGAAGACCAAACACTCTTCAAGACTTCAACATTCCTCGAAGATCAAAGACTGTTCAGGACATCAACACTTCTTGAAGACTGAAGACTCCTTCAAGACTGGAAGACTTCAAGCTCCAAGAATCCATTGAAGCTTCAGACTCGAGATCAAGCGTTCCAGCCCTCGAGTGAAACACATTCACACACAAGAGAGAGAATCATAGGATTAACATTAGAGATTGTACACCCACACACATATTACATCAATGCAATATATTGTTTATTCCACATGTCTCGTCATTGAATTTACGTGTAAACAAATTGGCATGCCCAGTGGGACCATCTCTACCTCTCATCTCTTTCTCTTTTCTCAAAACTTAAGTGAAAACATGTCTTTCAAGACTCCTTTACTGAATGCTCCCATGAGCAACTGTTACACAGTTACACAGGTTCTATTACCCACTATTGCTTTAATGAAATCAGGTTGCAAGAAGATAAAGCTCCTATCATTACCAGCAAAGAAACAACATTGTAGGGGGCATGTACTAATGAAAAGTTTCTGTAAAGTATAACCTTTTGTTTGAACCTGATTCTAATGTAGTGACTGTCATGTTGATTGAGACAATAACCATGGAGGAAAGAATGGTTGAGATGCAAGAACATATCAACACCTTGATGAAAGCGATAGAAGAAAAGGATTCTCAAATTGAGCACCTAAAGATCAAGATTGAGAATCAAAATGCTACTGAATCAAGTCAAATCCATATTGCAAAAACTCACAACAAAGGAAAAACTATCATGCAGGATGATCAGTCACAATGTTCCACTTCAATCGCTTCATTATCCATCCAATAGCTCCAAGATATGATCACATACTGTATCGGAGCTCAATACAGTGGACCTACTCAAGACTCCCTCTTGTATTCTAAACCATACACTAAGAGGATTGATAACTTGAGAATGCCTATCAGGTAGCAACCACCAAAGTTTCAACAGTTTGACGAGAAAGGCAACCCTAAACAGCATATTTCCCACTTCGTCGAGACATGCGAGAACGCTAGTACTCGATAAGATGTACTAGACAAGCAGTTTGTTCGAACTCTTAAAGGAAATGCTTTCGACTGGTACATTAATCTAGAACCTGAGTTGATAGACAGTTGGGAGCAATTTGAAAGAGTGTTCTTAACTCGCTACTACATCACCAGACGAACAGTCAACATGTTTGAGCTCACAAATACTAAGCAACAAAAAGGTGAGCTAGTTGTTAACTACGTAAATCGCTGGAGAGCCATGAGTATAGATTGCAAAGATCGCCTCACTGAACTCTCTGCTGTTGAGATGTGCATTCAAGGCATGCATTGGGAACTTCTCTACATTCTTCAAGGTATAAAGCCTCGCACCTGTGAAGAACTAGCAACTCGCGCCCACGATTTGGAGGTAAGTATTGCTAGTCGAGAAAATCAAGACCTTCTACTTCCTAACTTGACGATAGAAGGAAAGAACACCAAAGCGACTATAGAAGAATCTATGGTTATAAACATAACCCTTCTCAAGTCATCTTCAAAAGAAAATCGACTAGAAAGTGAAACGCGTTGGTTAACTTTAAAGGAAAGACAGAAGAACATTTATCCTTTCCCTGATGTTGGCATCCCTGACATGTAATTGGAACAACTACTAGAAGCGCAACTGGTAGAACTTCCTAGTTGTAAACGACTAGAAGAGATGAAGAAAGTCGATGATCCCAAGTATTACAAGTATCATCGAGTTATCAGCCATCCAGTGGAAAGATGCTTTGTCCTAAAGGACTTAATTCTGAAGCTAGCAAAGGAAGGAAAAATTGAGCTCGACCTTGATGAAGTAGCTGAATCAAATCTTACTACAATCAAAGAAAAGAGCAAGCATCTAAGAAAGAAAGATCCTAAGAAACTTCAACCCAAGAGAAAGAGAAGTAAAATGTTTTCTCAACCTCAACAACTGGTGATGTTGAACGAAACCTTCTCCAAAACTTTCCACAAAAAGGAAAAATAAAATTTTGCAACTTCCTACTGCATGACGTAAGAAGAAGTTGACAATTCCATGAAGAGTGAACAAAGGACTTCCGTCTTCGATCGCATCAAGCCTTCAACTACTCGTCCTTTGGAATTCCAAAGAATGAGTATGGTCGCGACAAAAGAAGAAAATCAATGTTCGATGTCCACCTCCACTCGACCTTCAACTTTCCAAAGGCTAAGTGTCTCCACATTGAAGAAAAGTCGATCTTCAACATATGTCTTTGATCGCCTCAAACTAACAAGCTATCAACCTGAACGAAAGATAGACAACATGAAGGAGAAATTGTTCATTGAAGTAAACAATGACAAAAATCTGTACAGTATTGTCCCATCATGTATGAAAATGAAGTTCTTTGTTCTCATAAATACAGAAGGTTCCTTGAAGGTGAAGCCAAATCTCATTATCCTGACTAATCCTACAAGTGAAGGATCTGATCCAGACCATGATGAAAGTAAGGGCTTTTAAAATGTAAAAAACTTTTGATCGCAAGAGCCTAAGCTGCATGATGCTCCTAGCCCACATGAGCTTAAAAGAAGAGTGCAAAAAAGAAAAACCTATTTGAACTACGTTATGACTTGATCCCTTTTCTTCAATGGTACGTAGACAGCTTAAAGAAAACTTTAAGTTCATTCTCTTTTTCTCTCTCTCTCTCTCTAAAAAAATGCAACAAATATTGAAGCACGACAATGCAAATCGAAGAAATTCATCACTACTGTGGGCAACACACAACAAATTAAAGATGTGCACTGTTATTCATTATTTCGCTCACTTTAAAGTAGTTGTTCTTTCTCAAAGTTTGAAAGTTCGCATGTTGTATATTTTTTGTTGTTGGTTCTTCTTCAAATTCGAACGTTCTCACGCGTTAACTGCTTCGCTGTTGTTTCCTCCTCAAAGTTCAAAGGTTCCCCACCGCTGTCGTTTCTTTTTCAAAGTTTGAAGGTCCTTCATCATCGTCATTCCTTCTTCAAGTTGAAAGTTTCTATCGTTCCTTCATCAAGCTCGAAGGTTCTATAGATCTATTTAAAAGTTGGGAGGCTTCGCCATTGTTTTGTCTCTAAGAGTTGTCGCTCTAACTTTGCTTCGTCTTCAAAGTTGGTGGCGATTAATGGCGTCGCTTCATGTTCAAAGGTTGGCGGTTGACGACATCAGTCTCGCTTCATCTTCAAATGTTGGCAGTTGACGACATCGGTCTCGCTTCATCTTCAAATGTTGGCAGTTGACGGCCTTGATCATGTTTCATCTTCAAGGTTGGTTGTTGAAAGCTTCTACTTCGCTTCATCTTCAAAAGTTGGCAGGGAGAACTTCAGCTTCGCTTCATCTTCAAAGGTTGACGATTGACAGCTTCAGCTTCGCTTCATCTTCAAAGGTTGGCAGTGCAAGTGGACAAGTGATCAGCCTGAATTCCACTTGAATCAAGGGGTTGATCACTGCCTAAGGCAAGGTGTGAACGGCGAGAGACCATCGTGAATTCCACCTGAATCAGGGGTTGATCACTGCTCGAGACAAGGTGTGAACGGTGAGAGACCATCCTAAATTCCGCCTGAATCAGGGGTTGATCACTGCCCGAGGCAAGGTGTGAACGGCGAGAGACCATCCTAAATTCCGCCTAAATGAGGGGTTGATCACTGCCTGAGGCAAGGTGTGAAGGGCAAGAGACCATCTTGAATTCCGCCTGTATAAGGGGTTGATCACCGCGTGAGGCAAGATGTGAAGGACAAGTGATCATCCTGAATTCTGCCTGAATCAGGGGTTGATCACTACCTGAGGCAAGATGTGTAGGGCGAGTGATCATCCTAAATTCCGCCTGAATCAGGGGTTGATCACTGCCTGAGGCAGGATGTGAAGGGTAAGTGATCACTACATTCCGCCTGAATCAGGGGACGATCACTTCCCAAGGCAAGACGGTTGGCGGTCTCGCTTCATCCTCAAAGTCGGCGACAGTTGGGGGTCTCGCTTCTTCAAAGGTTGGCGGTTGATGGCTTCGGCCTCGCTTCATCTTCAAAGTCGACGGTGGTTGACGGCTTCGCTTCATCTTGAAAGTCGGTGGAGGTTGACAGCCTCGCTTCATCTTCAAAGTCAATGGTGGTTGTGATGTGGAATTTTCCTACCACAAGCGCACGGGTCAAGTAATAATAAAGTGATCGTAAAAATGAGTGTCGTCCTCTGGATTGGATTTTTAAGCTAAATCAAGTATCCTGAATAATCTTGCTCAATTTTATTTAGGGAACGGAAAGTAGTGAGTGATAGAAAACTATATCAAAGCAAATAAACAACGGAGATTCAATTGAATGAACACTTAGGGAATTGATTTCGCCAATTTAGTTTAGGATTGATTTTAGGGAATAAGTTATCATGCACAATGGAATTGTGAGCATAAGAACCTTTAATCACAACTACCTCTCCCGAGTATAATTGATTTTCATGCAAATTAACCAACTTGATATCCCTATCTAAGTTTATTAAAATGCAAGGCATTTAGTTCGTTTTGACCAATTCTAAAGTTAATCTAAAATCTGTCACGAGCTTAGAATATAAACATTAGTCATGCAATCTTAATAAAGTCTACGTTAAATCCCCTCTCCCTAGCAAGACTCAACACTTAGATCATTCAACTAATGGCCAATTAATTGAAAGCATTAAATTAAGATTGCAAACATAATAAACATTGCACAACTCATACCATAAATCAATCCATAAACTAAAAAGACTACATCAATCCCCAAATGACAAGTTTAGCTACTCATACATAACGTTACAATATCAACTAAACATGAAAAAGCCAATAAATCTAACTAGAGAAAAGGAAAAGGTAAGAAAACACTCAAAGTCGTCGAAACCGGCACGTCCCCGTCACGATCTCCACGCCTCCGAGTGAAATTCCCGCTCCTCGTCCTTGGTTCAGCTCCCACAGAAGGTCTCTAGTCGAAATTAGGGCTAAAATCTCTCAAATTGGGCTCCCTCAATCCGTAGCATGAAAAGAACATTAAATACCAATTCTGTCGATAGCGTCGAGAAGCTAAGGAGACAGCGTCTCGACGCTGTCGCCTGCCGCGCCTTCTGAATAAGGAAAATTCGATAGCGTCGAGACGCTCTTGTCACACCGTCTTAACGTTGTGGCTTCTGCTGCTCAAAACACTTAAGGAATATGCTAGCGTCGGGACGCCATAAGGCTAGCGTCACGACGCTAGCTCTCGGTCAGGCCTCTTTTGTACTCTTCCAACTTTGTTTCTTTTCGATTCTTTGGCATCTTTTCACGTCCTGAACACCCGATTAACTCCAAAATCACGTTTTAGCTCTAATCAACAATTTCCTACCAAATAAACATTTAATTGCAATAAAATAGTCAATAAATCATAAAAGACTAGCCAAAATAATTTGGGAAAACTAGCTAGCTATGCTCGCTATCAAACACCCCCAAACTTAAGCTTTTGCTAGTCCTCGAGCAAACTAAAAATCAAGCATACAGTGGAAGAATGGATGCAACAAACATGACTCAATCCTCAAGGCTCAAAAGTCAATAGTCAAGCAAGGAAGAGACATGCACATAAGGACCAATGAGGGAGACAAATCAAAAGTTTTCCAAAATTAACTTGCACAAGCGAGATCCATCTTAACAAGATCAGACTCTATTAGCCCGGGATTGGATTATTAAACTCTCAGCTCATCTTCTCTCTACACTGGCACTAAGGATTCACTAACGAGTCTATGGAACAAATTAGTTTGTTTTCCTCCATACTTAGGTGCTTATAATTGAAAATTAAATCAAGCATTTATATGTGGCACTAGCTTTCACACACCTATTGCAGAACCCTTAACCTGCGTTTTCTCTGGTTGGCCTAACTGATCACAACAGGGGTAGCTCTTTTTGCCTAAATCTTTATTACTCATTGCATTGCGCGCATAAGTCATGACTTTCTCTTTTTTTCTCTTTTCAATTTGTAACAACAAGAATGATTTTTCTTTATGAGCATGATAAACATATATTCTTTTAATTCCTCCGAAGCAAGATCAAACATGCTAATTTGAAAAAAAAAATAACTCTTTAGCTCTTCCCTACACCTATCGAGGTGACAACAAGCATATGAACCTATCCTTGTTCAAATTAAATTATAAATTCAAGCTTATAATTTGGAATTTTATATCAAATTAAAATTTGGGCATAATCCAAATTTTGTCTCAAATCAAATTTCACCCAAGTACAAACTCAAATCCAAATGGAAGTTGAAAAGTGGGTAGAATTTTACTTCAAATCCAAATTTACTCATGCTCCAAATTGCTCAGAGCATGATTGAATTAGAATTCAACTCCAAGTTCAAGTTTAGTAGGTATAACCTCAAGTTCTACTCCTAATAAAAAATGGTAGAATTCAAAGTTTCTTTTGAAACCAATTCATGGTAAATCTCAAATTTTTACCTCAAATCCAAATTTTGGCTTAAAGAAGGAGTGAACTAGAATTCAAATTTTTATTCTGAGTTCGAATTACACCTGAAAGTAGTCTCAAATTCTACTCTCAGTTTAAATACAAATTGGGACATTCAAAATCGCGAAGAACAAAATTCTTATACCTTTGTTGCCCAATCATCTTTTTCGAGACTCATTCACATATAACTTGTGCCTAAATCTCGAAAAGGGGGCATTTGTTGAAGGAGAAATTTTGACCAATCACAAATTGCCACGTCATTATTTAAAATTAATGACGAAATTAAAAATCGTTAAATTTTGGACCAATTATAAATTGACATGTGTCCAAAATTTAATTTGGAGACAAAGTTAGCCAATTGTAAAATTGTAGGGCCAAATGTCCATATGATCGATTGATTAAAAATAAATTATTTTGATCAAATTAATTAATTTGACCAATTAATTAAAGAAAATAATTAATCGGATCAAATTTCGGTCTTTTAAATATTTGGGTCATATGGTTTTGGGTCAAATATAAACCAGACCCAAGAC
Organism: Luffa acutangula; assembly: GCA_036850905.1. Taxonomy (NCBI): domain Eukaryota; kingdom Viridiplantae; phylum Streptophyta; class Magnoliopsida; order Cucurbitales; family Cucurbitaceae; genus Luffa; species Luffa acutangula. Next base: position 26,154,046 of record CM072088.1, on the reverse strand, counting down.
TAAATAGTTGAGCCCAAGACCAATAAAGCCCAAGTCCAAGTTGTTAGGCCCAAAAGTCACTAGGACCCATCTAGCGAGAACTCTATAAATATAGGGGTTCTCTATTTCAAGGGTTCATAAATTCTAGACTCTCACAAAGACAAAAGTTCAAAATTTTAAAGCTCTCAATCAGAACTATAGAATTCAAAGAGACTCCACCAAGTTTGGAGACCGAAGACTCTCTGCAATCCATAAACTCAAGTGTTTGAACACTTCTTGAAGACCAAATACTCCTCACGACTTCAACATTCCTCGAAGATCAAAGACTCTTCAGGACATCAACACTTCTTGAAGACTGAAGACTCCTTCAAGACTGGAAGACATCAAGCTCCAAGAATCCATTGAAGCTTCAGACTCGAGATCAAGCGTTCCAGTCTTCGAGTGAAACACATTCACACACAAGAGAGAGAATTAGAGGATTAACATTAGAGATTGTACACCCACACACATATTACACCAATACAATATATTGTTTATTCCACGTGTCTCCATCTCTGAAGTTACATGTGAACAGTGGTGTCCGTTGGGAGATCAAAGAACAAGTTTTTGAGCATCGTGCTGTTTCGATCTTCAATTCACGTATGTTCCTCGACGTTTAAATATTTTAGATCTGGATAATGCATGTTTAATCTGTGAATTTTGAAAAAAAAAATTGTTTGCTCAACGTACCGATATTCTAAGTAGTCGAATTCAATCACGCTCGATTAAATTCGCTTCCGCTGAAGATTCAATTCCTTCAGAGAAGTCTTCAAGTACCACTTGAAAGATAAAGTCATGTAGCATAGGCGAGTATATAAGAATATACTCAATAAGTAGCCCACTTAAGGGCTGAAGCTGATAACATATGATCTAGTAACATGAATCTTAACTTCTTGGTTTTAACATTTTAGGGATCAAATTGGGAGCATACATTCGGGATTCTAACCCTAGGGCCATAACTGAGTACATGAAAAGTTCTATCTAGGGTGTTTACCTATCCCCAATCTGAACCAACTATGATATTGTGTGGGTCAATCTAGTAAGGAAAAGTAAACTAGAGACTCTATGGCATGCCTCTATCAAAACTATACCTCTCCCAACACAATACATCTGAAACATAAACATGAAATATGGTGGAGGAGCTAGTGCATGGAAACATGCCTGGGTGCCATCTGGCACACGAATAACGTGTCTGATCATAAGGTCAACAACGTCCTGAACTGAGAGAGCACAAGACAACGTGCCTGAAAACTGAGCTCTCACAGTCAACTGATAGAATGCACAATAACGTGCCTGAAAACATAATTCTATCAGCCTGAGATGGGGAAGGCAGCCACTCTAGCTAACGTAAGACTTAGGAATTTTTAAGTCTACCTGAGGCCCTAAACATGACTAAGGTCCCTACAGTTAGTATATTCCCACTCATACATATGGGACTCTAACATAACATGACCAAGGGATATTACTAAGCTTAGCCCCGTAATCATTGTAATGCTACCAAAAATTTGGCAGCATATAACAGCGTAACTACAACTATCCCAAAAATTGTAGACACCTGAAAAACAGAAAAAACACACTTCTAGACCTAAATACATCCAAAGCCTTTTACCAAAAAAATCGAAAACAATCATTCTCAACCACATAATATCTCAACAATAATTCAACCCATCTCCAATAATCTCATAAACATGAAATCAACCTAAAGGCAAGCTCAACATGTTACAATCAATTATAACATTTCCATACTGAAGGGATGAGAGCCCTTACGAAGCAGAAAAAAACAGAGATCATACATTGAATTTTAACCCAACTAAAATATCGGTACGAATGCAAATTTACAACAACATATATCTAATAAAAGACTGTAAATTTAGGCTAAAAACATGATGTATACTTTTTTAAAATCCTAGATCTAATCTTAGTTTTTCTTAAGGAACAAATGGGTCAAAAAAGAAACTTGCTGACGATGACGTTCTTGACCGATATTACCTAGTCCTTGGGACTTAGATCAAATTTCTAGCAAACTCTACGTCGATAAATCTCCTATATAAACACTACCACTAAGATTCAGTCGGTATTCCCAAAAAGCTAAAAGATGACTATGCTTGTGGGAGCACTTTTCTCTCTAAGGGAATTGGGAGGAGAATGTTTGTTCTGTCTTTTTTCAGAGTGAGAGTGAGAATAAGAGAATGACCGTGAGTGAAGGAAGTAACCTATTCTGTAACTTCCCTAACTCTCTAGCGTGAGGGAGAAAAAATCGTGGAACTTTCCCACGACTAGGAACAACATAACTGATCTGATCAGTTATACAATTTATGAAATAAATAATAAATTATTATAAATACATTAATTAATTTAATTAATAACTTAATTAATTAAATCAATAATAACATTAATGATTAATTAAATCATATTTAATTAACCAATTCATTTAAATCATATTTAATAAACCAATTCATTTAAATCATATTTAAATGAATATCCCTCACATAACCTATAGTTTTAATGTAAATTAATTAAATCAAATTAAATTAAATTAATTAATTAATTAATCATTAAATTGAATATCACATATTCAATCATATCACTCTCATATAACCTATAGTTTTAATGTGCATCTAATGCGCATTAATTTTAACCTTTAGTTTTAATATGAATACAATTCATATTTTAAATTTAATATTCGTACTCCTTCGAATATTCAATTCTCCCTTAAATTAATTTTGAATCAATTATTCGAAATAAATTTATATTATAAAGTTTAATATAAACATAAACTATAGATTATAATGTATCTCTATACATTATATTATTTCCCTTAGTGAATATACCTCAACGCCTTAAATGAGCTACCAGTGGGACCTAATAGACCTACAAATCAGAAGCTCCAACGATATGAGATTAACTGGCTAAACTCATTAAGCTAGTTAATCAATATTCGTTAATTGTGGTTCACTCCACTATAGAACCACGACTGCACTCTTCTCACTGAAGATATATTTTTGTGTTCACGGATATTGACCAATAACAGCAAGTCAGTCCTTCACGAGTGTTCGTAACACCAGCTGGGTCAAATTACCTTTTTCCCCGGGTTACCTCTATATCCTTAAGTTTCAGTGCTCCTCTAAGGAACAACCTGTTTCTTATTCAACCATCAAACAAAAATCCCTCTCGTGCCATAGAGAAGGCAGGACCCTTTGTTCAAGACCTAGAGACACCACTTAAGAAAACACTCATCTACTTACCCTAAAGTCGGGAAGGAGTGAATTCCTTGTTGTGTGATTATGTTCCCAACTCCCCACTATGTCTTGTCCCCAAATTGGTAGGCATATTGGGTCGGCGTGCAGGTCATTCTCACCCAAACAAATCAAAGGACAATCCCTTGTGATTAGGAGTCCATAACCCACTCAGATTATGACCAAGTTGCTTAGGTCATCCTAGTGAAAATAGAAACCTAACTAGTCAACAATGTTACAGCTAGTGGTTACTATTTCGCAGTTTGGTCTTATTCAAACTCATTGCACAGGATACCCCCACTCGCATGTCCCCTACACGAACACATTGGATTATTGCATTTGTATCAAAATACAAATCGAGTCGTATCCATAGTGTCACAAAGATAAGGCACCCAACCTTATCCCTATACTATAGACCCTTTAGGTTGTAACTTGAATAGTAATCCCTGTATGTCACCACATACAGTTCAAGTGTCATACTAACAGCCTAGGATGTTTAGTTTATTGGATTAGGGTTATTTAGGCAAGGCATACACAATACAAACAACAATAAGTGAACAATACATCAAATGTAATTTTATTAATGTTTGGTCAAATGTTACATTTACTATCCATGAGTTTTAGGGCATAAAACCCAACAAACTCCAACTTGAACTAAAACTCAAGATATTGGATGTATATACAAAAATAATCCAAAGCTGGAAATGGCAAATGTATAATGTACATTATATGAAAAGTAATATACAAAATACAATAAACTAGGGCATCCTTATACCCATTACACAGCAATGTTGTGCTCCGTAGCGATCTTAGTTACGATCAAATCTCCTCGTTACACAATCTACCGTATCAGGTGATACTTCCTCTCGATGTGCTTTCTTTGTTTGTGGCTGCGAGGTTCCTTAGAATTAGCTACAGTTGATAAGGGTAAAAAATATACCTATTTTACCCTTATATTTAGCTCATTCATTGGTCAAATATTGAGTGTTTAGGTCAATTTTACTATTTCCGAGCTCAAAATATGTTAATTTGATAAGTTAGGGTGTTGAGAGTCACTTTTGTTGAATTATGCTTAATTATGCCTAAAAAGACTTGATTTAAAACAAATTTTACTTAGTTTGTTGTTGTGCAGAAAAACAGAGTTGAATCTAGAATTCCCCAGAAATGCGACCGCATTTCTAGGAAGGCAAAAAATGAAATACGACCGCATTTCTGGAAAAACAAAGGTCGTTCCGAGTCGCACGCGGGTCGTTGTTGACGAGTCTTCTTCGCACCTAACCGGTTGTTTTGACCCCAAAACTGACTGGGCAACCTTCCAGCACCTATTTCTCAGCTCCTCAACCAATTTCTACACAATATAAGCTCGAGATTCGAAGTCAAATTCAAGTAGAACTCACTTGGAAGAAAAGGGTGGTGACAGAACCCTGGCTCAACGCCAATGAGTAGGGATGCCCGAGATCCTTCTTAGATGACCAAATTCTAACCCGAGAGAGAGTTAGACATCAAACCTTGTGGTTTGTAGAGAGTTTCACCCATTCCCATCTTGTAAAAGTGAGAGAGTGGATTGTCTTAGCGAACTCTAGAAGGATTGTGTAAACAAAAAACCCATAATATTTAGCTATCTCTTTTATTTCCAGCTCTTGAATCTTTTCATTACTTTGTATTCTTTACATCGTTATTTCAATGAAAATATGTTCATTTGCTTTTTATCCCACCATGAGTAGCTAAATCTTGTTGAGGGGTTCACTGTGGTGAATTCCCTTAGGGTTTAACGGCTTAAAAGTGTTTTATTTGCTTAAGTAGGGTTTAATGCATGTCATTCTTTATTGAATATCATTCTCATCTTGTTGAGTTTAATTTGATCACTTAGACTTTGCATGCTATGTGAGTTTGATCTCGAAAGGGACAAACGATATTGGTTCTCATAAAGGTGATATAGGAGAAAAAGCTCGAAAGAGATTGTTCGGCAGTATAGGGAAAGTTGCCTAAGGCACCCTATATCGACTATAGGTTTATAGGTTGAAATCGTGAATTATCTATGTCGGAGTCGAGTCCCAGAAATGGGCATAACGATACTCGCTTAGCCTTCTTACGGTTTTTGGAAACAAGGGCCAAAAGGAAGTTAAATCTGACCAAATGCATTAAACACTCTTAAGTTAGATCTTGCATAAGTATGGTTGTTACACTAGGGATGAATCCATGTTGAATACCTCGTTTTATCTTATTGTTATTCTTTATTTGTCATTTGCATGTTTCAGTTATCTTTTAAAAAACCCAATCAATCAACTTATTTTCTTTGGTTACCTTTTTCAAAAGCAATCATTTGAGTAGTTTCTTATTCGAGTCTGAATTTCCAGTTTAGTCCTCGTGGGATCAATACCCTTGGAATACTTTCTAAGGTTTTGTTTATTACTACGTGCGACAGTGTATACTTGCACTTAAGTGTTGGCTGAATTATTCTTTATTATTTCAATTATCATCTTATCTCACATCCATCTATTCAGCTAGCCACGCACCAACAGCCCCACTTTTATCATAGTATAATGTAATGTGCAAGTTTATATTTGGAACTACTTCCAAATATTTCAAGAACTTTCTGAGCCAAACTACTTCCTTAGCTGCATACGCGGCCTCCATAGTGGAGTCTGCTATGCATCCTTGCTTGATGCTTCTTCAGACTACAGCTCCCCCGTTAAGGGTGAATACTGACCCTGACGTGGATTTCCTAGAATACATGTCAGTCTGGAAGTTAGAACCGGTGTATCCTGTAAGGACCAAATCCTTAACCCATACACTAGCATGTAGTCCCTTAACGACGATCCAGTGGTCTAACCCTGGATTGGACTGATATCTGCTGACTATCCCTACTGCATAACAAATGTCAGGCCTAGTGCAGAGCATAACATACATTAAGTTGCCCACCGCTGAGGCGTAAGGAATGTGTCTCATGTCCTCAATTTCTTGAGGTGTCTTAAGACATTGCTCATTAGACAAATGAACCCGAAAGGCAATAAACCCTTCTTGGAGTTATGCTTCGAATATCGAGACAACATCTTGTCGATATACGTTGCTTGAGACAGAGCTAGCATTTTGTTCTTACAATCCCGAATAATTTGGATCCAAAGAACATATTGGGCCTCTCAAAAATCTTTCATTTGGAATTGGGCTGCTAGCCAATCATTGACATCAGACAGGTATCCTACATCATTCCCAAAGAGCAGGATATCATCTACATATAGTACTAGAAAAGCTACATTGTTTTTGTTGATTTTCTTGTAAACTCAAGACTCATCAACGTTTTGGTCAAAACCAAAAGATTTCATCGCAGTGTCAAATCTAATGTTCCAGGATCTAGAGGTCTGTTTCAACCCATAAATGGATCGATTCAGTTTACAAACCTTTTGCTCCTGAACTTGGGTTATGAACCCTACGGGTTGAGACATGAAGATATTCTCTTCAAGATTTCCATTCAAAAAGGCAGTCTTGACATTCATTTGCCATATTTCATAATCATAATATGTGGCTATGGATAAGAGAATTCTTATAGACTTTAGCATAGCAACAGTAGAAAAACTTTCCTCATAGTCAACCCCTTCTCTTTTGGTGTAACCCTTTGCTACTAGTCTAGCTTTGAAACTCTGTACTTTCCCAGCTGCATCTCTCTTTCTCTTATAGATCCATTTGTTGGGTTTTATGCCCTAGAACTCGTAGAGAGTAAATGAAACAAATTAATCGATCTCAATAAAGTGTTATTTGAGTAATTCAGTAATTTGGTTATTGAATAATCGAGTTTGCATTAATAAACCCTAAATCCAATAAACTAAGATCCAAGGTTGTTTAAATGAAACTTGGACTAGTATGTGGAGACATACGGGGATCAGTGTCCAAGTAACAACCTAAAAGGTCTATAGTATAGGGATAAGGCTGGGTACCTTATCCTAGTGACGCAATGTGATACGACCCACTTTGTATTCGATACAGAGGCAATGATCCAAAGCATCCATGTAGGAACATGCGGGTGGGGGTATCCTATGCAATGCGTTTGCATAAGACCGGACCGTGAAATAGTAACCACTAGATGTAACGTCATTAACTAGTTTAGATTTCTATTTCAATAGGATGACCTAGGTAACTCAATCTCAATCCTGAGTCTGTTATGAACCCCTTTCAGGAAGGATTGTCCTTAGATTTGTATGGGTGAGAGTGGCCAGTTCGCCGACTCAATAATCCTACCATTTAAGGGGCAAGACCGAATGGGGGCTAGGAACATAACAGTACAAGATGGAATTCACTCCTTCCCCTATTGGGGTAAGTAGATGTGTGTTCCCTTAAGGGCTGATTCTGGGGCTTGAACAAAGGCGCGTCGTCCTCTCCTGGCCCGAGAGGAACTCCTGTTTAGTGGTTGGACTCTAAACAACTTGTTCATTAGAGGAATCAGTGGTACTTAAGGAACCAGAGGTAACCCAGGGGTAAAACGGTAATTTGACCCAGTTGGTGTTACAAACACACGTGAAGGATTGACTTACTGCTTGGTCGATATCCGTGGACACAGAAATATTCTACAGTGAGAAGAGTGCATCTGTGGGTCTTTAGTGGAGTGACCCACAGTTAACGAATGTTGACTAAACTTGGTCAATGAGTTTGGCCAATTACTCTCGTATCGTTGGAGCTTCTGATCTGTAGGTCCATTAGGTCCCACTGGTAGTGTTGGGTTTTATGCCCTAAAACTCGTAGGTAGTGAATGGTGACAAATTGTTCACTTGTATCAATACGTCGTTATTGAGGTTTGTACAATAAAGAGTTATTGTTACTAAAATTGCACAATTTGACCCAAATCCAATAAACTAAGATCCTAGGTTGTTTAAATGAAACTTGAACTAGTATGTGGGGACATACGGGGATCAGTGTTCAAGTAACACCCTAAATGGTCTATAGTATAGGGATAAGGTTGGGTACCTTATCCTGGTGACACTATGTGATACGACCCACACTACAACAAATATCACTTTTTATAGCATCTAATTATAGCATTGGTTCAAATTCGCTATTAAAAAAAAATGTGCTGAAGTTCTAAAAAAAGAAAAAGCGGTAAAACTCCCGCTCAGTTAATCTAAAAATCTATCCCTCTCCCTCTCGACATTTTCCCTCCCAATACATTCTTTCTCTCTCGACAAAACACACGCACCTAGGCGCACCTCCTCTTCTCCATCCGTCGGCTTCCTCTAACCTCTGACCAACTCCGGCGACAGTAACTGTTGCCGGCGCGACGCTCCTTCGACGGCAACAACGCACAAACAGACGTGAGCAGCAAAGTTTCTCCCTTGTCTCGATCTCTCTCTTGTTCGGTATCTCTCTCCCTCTCATCTTCGACGAATTGCAGTAGCATTAGGGTGTCGTTCGGTATCTCTTTCCCTTGTCTTTCAATTTTCTTAGAAGCCCAAGTCGTCATTCGTCTCCCTCATCCCCTTGTCTTGTGTTTCGACAGCCATTTTTTCTTCAGCACAACAATTGCATCCTTTTGCTTCAGCTCCATGCTAAATCTCTTAGCGATCTTCAGGCTGGTACTTATTCTCTACGGTGAGTGGCAAGATGCGCACATGGGGGTCAGGTACACTGATGTCGATTACGTTGTCTTCACGGACACTGCTTCTCTAATGGCGTCCGAAAAGTCTCCCTATCTGAGATCCACTTATAGATACTCACCATTGCTCGCGTATTTGCTCATTCTGAACTCTATCTTCCATCACTATTGGGCCAATTTTATGTTCTCAGCGTCATGTACCTTCACTTTTTCATTCGACAATTGATTGGTTAAATCATAATTTTCCGTTGGTTTCTATGTTAATTGTCTTCATTCTGTCTAGATTTGCTCGTTGGGTTCTTTATAAGTAATATTTTGAAGAAATGTGGCATTCCAGAAAATTTGTCCATTAGTTCTGTTATGGTTTGGCTTTTCATGGTTTGGCTTTTCAACCTCGTTACTTTATATTGGCACCAGAGGAAACTGTTAACCTCTTGTTTGTGCGATGGTTCTTAAGATCCTTTTCTGTCTGATGAACATTGTAAGTTTCTTTTTTCTCTCAATTTACATTTCAAATTGTGTCAATTAGGTGAAATAATTTAACTCAATTATGCAAATTTGTAGTTTCGACAATTGGTGTTGTGAATTTTGAAAAGATTTCAACAGTAGTGAACTTATAAACCAGAAAAATCACCACAAGTTTGTAAAATTAGTTGGCTGGATTTCTCATGTTATTGCACTGTTGTTAGACTTACTGATATATACCAATACAATAGACTTGAGGGGGAAAAATATTTAAGGAAGGAACCAAACAACTTGGGTACAGAATATACAAAATAAATCCAAAGATCAAAAAGGAAATAATCAATAATTACTCTTGTGGTAATTTCCATATTAGGTGATAATTTGATTCATGATCAACTAGCTAATTATTGAATGATAAGGTAAGTTAATTTAGAGAGCAATTGCCGGCTTGATGGTATTGTTGATTTTGTTCTAGCCATTTGATTGGTGAGTATTTGCTGAGTTGGAATGTGTGATTGCGGTGATTTGATTTCAGTTCTTTCAAATTTAATTTGTTTGCATTCGGGAGATTATGTCATTAGATTCTTCCAGATTTATGTTTAGTTAGGTTAGGTGTTAAGAGTCAGAGATTTGATGACATATCTTAGTTTTGAACAGAACTTATACTATTCTTGAAAGTTTTTTAGCTAAGTGATTGTTATTACTAATATATGGTATTTAAAGTTGGAATTAATTTTACTGGAAAGCTTGGAGGAGAACATAAGCAAGCTGGACTTTGATTGAAAATTGATATTTCATATACATTTTGAATATTTAGACATTTGCATTGATTTTCTTTGCATTTTTATCTCTTGATTGAAAATTGATATTTCATATACATTTTGAATATTTAGACATTTGCATTGATTTTCTTTGCATTTTTATCTCATTACTTATCATTGGATGCTGAGGTTGGTACACTTGTATAACCTTTGTATGACACATGAGCTAGGTTAGTTTTAAGAATATATGTTAGGCTTCAAAGAAATCTGTTTATATTTTATATTACTCTACTTTTTCATATGAATAATATATATATATATATAATGATTGTTGTTGTAATTAATAATAAACTTAATGCAAGCTAATTGCATGTACCCATCTCAAATTTGCTACAAGATATTTTAAACATTAGTTGGTTAACATCACATTGTAGAGTTGATCAAATTGTTTGAGAGAAATATATTAATTTTATAGAAAGCAAGGTTAGAAGGGTTAAAACTTTCAAGGTTTGATCTACTTGTTGTGCTTTATAGTTCACCACAAACTTTTTAGTAGGATAATAAGTTAATTCTAGTACATTAATAACTAATAACCTTGTAAAGTAGGCTTATAGGTGCGTTAGCCTACCAAAAACGATTGAAAGGAAAAAAGAATTTTAATCTTCTTGGATAGTGAGGATTTGGACTTGTCTTTCTGATTATTGCAAGCTTCTTCTTGTCCATGTTCAAAACTCTAGGTAATCAAATTTTCTTTTTCTTCCCTTATAATAATATTATTAAATTACAAATCTAGAAAGTATCAATAATGTTTGATTACTCAAATGGATTGTGCTTAGGTATGGTCAATTAGTTGCAGTTCTTTTGCTTCCTCTATGCAAATTATCTTTATTGCTTTCACTCCTTGTCTCATGTTTGTCCCTTCAAAGAAACCTCCATCGACGTCCCTTCAATTTCAAGTAGACACTCCTCTCGTGTTTGTCCCTTCAAAGAAACTTCCATCGACATCCCTTCAATTTCAAGTAGACACTCCTCTCGTTTTCATTTCTTTGATTTCAATTGTCTCCTTCAATTGTCAATTGTCCACATTTTGATTTCAGGTATATCAGAGGAAGGTTGAAATCAAACTAAGTAAACTCTGATTTTCCCATCTTTCCCCTCAATTTCTCGTCATTTTTTCTTATCTCCTTCAGTTTCAATGTTACCTCCGAGGTTTTATTGTTGAGGTTGATAATTGTGACACTATGTTATCTAATATAGTTAGAATTTAATGTGGGTAAGATGTCTTATGATAGAATAAATTTGTATTGTTTGTTTATTTATACATGATACATGAAATTCTCCATTTGTTTTTTCATATTTTTTACCATCAGTCATAGGCTCATTGGATATTAATTGCTTTCAATGGTAAATTGTGGTGATGTAAATTGTTTCATATTTTTTGTTCTTAAGAAACTATTCATTTCCCATGCTTATAGATTTCATTACTATAGGTCTCAAGCCTAAAACGCTCAACGGCCAAGGAAAAACCCAAAAGGATAGAAGTGAAACAAGCAACAAATGTGATATTGACCTTTTTCCTTGTTAATTGTTTCTTTCTCTTGTTTATTCACGATGGAAGACAACATTTTGTTATGCAAACAAAGTTAATCTTCTATTTTCTCACTTTCTTCCCTTCCATTTTGGCTTCTCCAAACAAAGGTAACCTTAGAGGAGATCAAATCATCTAATGTATAAACCCTCCCTCCCCAAATAGAATAATGAACAAAAAAAGAAAAAATCTATCCCAGGGGAAGGGTTGTTTGCTCATGCTTGTATTTTGGTGCTAGACTAAATAATCTTGTAGGAAATTACCATCCATTTCCTTTATCATCCTTTATGTCCATCACATGTAAGCACTTGCATCTCATTATTATGATATTAAACTGGAAGTTTATATATCAGCTGGTTATTGTGACTGGTGTGGAAAGTTTACTGGTTGGTTTTTCCTTCGGATTGATATTGAATCTTTTTGCATGTCTGCAATGTGCTTTTTATTACAATGTGCTAATTATTCCTTGCAATTGTGCCAAATATCTTGCCTTTTGAGGGGCAACCTATTGCTGTTGGATTAGCTTTAGAGTTTATTTATGAAATCTTGTATAAATCTAGTGTATTAAGTTTAAACGAAGTACATGTTTCTTGAAGTTGAGTTTTAAAAGCCAATACCTCTTTATTGGAAGGCAACGAACGCATATATCAGGAAGTTGAAAGATGACGGTAGCTTAAGATAAATTTTAGGCCCTTTCAATCACTTCCGCTATTTTCAATGGATGAAGCATGCCTAAAATTATAAAAGAAGCATGAAAGAAATATACAGGATTTAAAAATTACACAGAGACTTCTTGCATGATCAACACTCCCACAATCAAACTCATTGCTTGCTCCAAAAAGACATGGCTTTAATGGCGGTTTGAGCTCTATGTTAAACTTGAGGGTTGTTTTTCTATGCCAACTCTAATTCTCTCTTCATAGGTGTCGACTCAACAATCTAACTCAAAGGTTTTCAAAAGTATGGAGTAGTCCTGTTAATTGTCAAGGTAAATATATACGGTTGATAAGTCTATTCTTTTAATATTAATTTGTTTCACTTTATATGCATAATGGTTTTGAAATCCTGAAGAATACCATTTGAATAAAAAAAAATTAGCTTACTTTAATAAATCCTGTTGTGCATAATTTAATAATTTGACATTGATAGAACATGGATATTTAAAGAATCTCTTTTAGTTGTTTTTAAATTATATTTGATGCGAGATCTGACTCGCTTTGTTTTGTGGAAGTTCAGAGTCTATTTGTTGACCTAAAGTGTTATGGAAGTTTGCAATTGAGCAGTTTTGAATATAGAAGTGTGTTCTCTTGTTTAGCAGGTGTTAAGAAAATTTTGGGTTAGCCATATGTATGTTGTCATGCTGCCAAAATTTTCGGAGCATCCGGTTAGAATTAGGATAGAGGCTTTAGAAGCAAATTTTTATTCTTTGTGATAGTTGATTTGGTGAAAGAAACAATTAATGAGATTTTAAGAATTATTAGCTACTTTGAAGGCATCTAAGTTTACATTCATCTTAAATCACTTTAGTAGTAGCTACTACCTCTTTGCCTATTCCTTCTATTCTATTTCTTTGTACTTGGCAATTCAGGATACTATTAGATACCAATAATAAGCTGAAAATTGGTTTATACTATTGTATTCAAATTCTAAATTGATAAGTTTAGTATTTACGTTCATGATAAGTGTAATTAGGTTTCCAAGTTTAAACTTTGATAAGGTTAGTTTAGTTGTAATGTTCATAAATGTTGGTATGTTAATAAGTTTAAGGTTTGGTTAGTTTTGAGATTTTGGTTTAATGGTTTGAGATTTTAGCTTAAATTATAGGTTGCAAGGGTAGTTTGGATTGGTCAATGTGCCTAGCTATCTTGTATTTTCAGTGACTTGGTTTGTGATTAAGTAAGGTCAGATTTAACAACTTAAACATTATCATTTCTCTAGAAGCCTATTGCTTTTCTTGAGTTATTTGACCTTAGTTTAGAAGTGTTATGCTTGTGGTTTTGTTATAATATTTTGCAATGCATATTATACTACACTTGTAGAATAAGTGAATTTTTGTTGAAAAAGACTCAAAGGGTTTTGCTTTATTATTTTGTTGGGCATCCTAGAAGTGTTATGTTGGTTGCTTGTCATGTACATGAAGCATGTTTAATGGTGTTTGGAAAGCATGAGGTTGCTCTGTTTGTTGTATGTTATTTGATGGCTCTTCAGGTGTGAGTCACTTACTTAGTACCTTGGTTTGTACTGACCTAGGTACCATCAAATTTTGTAGGTAATGAGGATTACTACAAACCGAGTGATGCTGAGGAGGAGGTCTGAGGAAGAATAACTCTCTAAGTCTTAATTTCATTGTTGTATTTTGCTTAAATAGTGGTTATTGGAAGGATGTAGTCATTTTATTTAGTTGGGTGTTATTTAATTTGATGGATGCATCTTATTTTTGTGGTTAGCATTGTGTTAGACTTATAAGTTTATTCGAGTTATATAAATGAAATTTGTTATGAGATTTGACTCGTAATTCTATTTGGAATTCTCAGGAGTTATATGTTGTCTTAGTAGGTGGTTGAAATTTTTGGGTTAGCTATAGTTATGTTGTTATGCTGTCGATTTTTTTTTTTTTTTTTGTAGTGTTTTAGCAAATAATAGGGTAATGTCACTTATAATAGGTAAATTTTGGGGGTGTTACACTATATAGGAAAAGGCAAGCGACTTTGATAGATATATATGTTATTACTTGTGCAAAAGTATTTAAATACATTATAAACTAATTTAAGTTGATTTTTTAATATAATAATATTTTAAACAAATGGGACAAATGTAAACAAAACAATATAATATATATATAAACCAATTAAAAGTCAATTAGTGTGTTTATCATAGCAAGATTAAAAATATTATGCTATATTGTCTATAACATTATTTTAGTGTTATAAAAAATGTTATTAAAGATCGACCATAGCTTTTTTCTAACACTATGAAATTTTTCCATAACACTTGTAGTACGCAATTAAAAATGGATTTTTTATAGCATTTTTTATAGCGTTGAAAAACCGCTATGAAAAGTTAGAGACTTTCAATAACATCGGCTACAACAACGTGAAAAAAAAATGCTATGATATGTCTTTTATAGCGTTTTTTCACAGCTATAAAACACGCTATGAAAGAGAAATCATAGTGTTTTTTTAACGCTATGAAAAGTTTCATAACATTAAAATAACGCAATAAAAATAGACTTTCTACAACATTTTGGATAGCGGTAAAAAAACGCTATTAAAAGTCCAATACTTTCAATAACATCGGCTACGACAGCGTTTCATAAAACGCTATCGTAGCCTTACGATAGTGTTTTTTGAATGCTATCGTATATGATTTTTCTTGTAGTGCCACTTTGTATTTGATACAGATGCAACGATCCAAAGCATCCATGTAGGAGACATGTGAGTGGGGGTATCCTGTGCAATGAGTTTGCATAAGACCGGACCGCGAAATAGTAACCACTAGATGTAACACCGTTGACTAGTTTAGGTTTCTATTTCAATAGGATGACCTAGGTAACTCAATCTCAATCCTGAGTCTGTTATGAACTCCTTTTCAGGAGGGATTGTCCTTAGATCTGTATGGGTGAGAGTGGCCAGTTCGCCGACTCAATAATCCTACTATTTCAGGGGCAAGACCGATGTGGGCTGGGAAAATAACAGTACAAGATGGAATTCACTCCTTCCCCTATTGGGGTAAGCAGATGTGTGTTCCCTTAAGGGTTGATTCCGGGTCTTGAACAAGGGCGCCCATCCTCTCCTGGCCCGAGAGGAACTGCTGTTTATTGATTGGATCATAAACAGATTGTTCATTAGAGGAATAAGTGGTACTTAAGGATCTAGAGGTAACCCAGGGGTAAAACGGTAATTTGGCCCAGTTGGCGTTACAAACACTCGTGAAGGATTGACTTACTGTTATTGGTCGATATCCGTGGACACAGAAATATTCTACAATGAGAAGAGTGCAGCTGTGGGTTTTTAGTGGAGTGACCCACAGTTAACGAATGTTGACTAACTTGGTTAATGAGTTTAGCCAATTAATCTTGTATCGTTGGAGCTTCTGATCTGTAGGTCCATTAGGTTCGCCTGTTAGCTCGTAAAGGGTTCTGAGGTTAAATAGTCTTGAATAGAATTTGAAGTGTGTTCAAATTCGTTAAGGGAATTAAATTGTATTTGTTACAATTAAAATAATGTATGAAGATACATTATATAATATAAGTTTAATTGGTGAATTAAATTTTATAGTATAAAATTAATTTTGGATGTGATTCAAAATTAATTAATGAGAGAATTAAATATTTGAAAGAGTTCAAATATTAAATATGAATTAGGTTCATATTGAAACTATAGGTTAAATTTAATGTGAATGAGATTCATATTAAAACTATAGTATATGAGACAATTATTTGAATTATGATTCAAATAGTAAATTAATTGAATATATGATATTTAATTAATGAATTAATTAAATATTGTTGGGTTTTATGCCCTAAAACTCGTAGATAGTGAATGTAACCGTTGACCGGATATTAATGAAATAATATTGATATATTTTTCCATTAATTGTTATTAGTTATTTTATATTTGTCTAATATTGATATATTTTTCCATTAATTGTTATTAGTTATTTTATATTTGTCTTTGCCTAATAATAACCCTAATCCAATAAACTAGACATCCAAGGTTGTAATATGAGTCTTGAACTATATGTAGCGACATATGGGATCATTGTTCAAGAAACAGCCTAAAGGGTCTATAGTATAGGGATAAGACTGGGTGTCTTATCCTAGTGACACTATGGATACGACCCACTTTGTATTTGATACAAACACTGCGATCCAACGCATTCGTGTAGGAGACATGCAAGTGGGGGTATCCTATGCAATGAGTTTGCATAAGACCGGACCGCGAAATAGTAACCACTAGTTATAACACCGTTAACTAGTTGGTTTTCTATTTCACTAGGATGACCTAGACAACTTAGTCTTAATCCTGAGTTGATTATGGAGTCCTGCTCATGAGAGACTGTCCTTTGATTTGTATGGGTGAGAGCGGCCAATACACCGACTCAATAAGCCTACCACTTTGGGGACAAGACCGAATGGGGAGCTGGGAACATAATCGTACAAGATGGAATTCACTCCTTCCCGACTTTAGGGAAGCAGATGAGTGTTCCCTTAAGTGGTTACTCCGAGTCTTGAACGATGGGCCCTACCCTCTCAATGGCACGAGAGGGTTTTATGTTTGATGGTTGGACCACAAACACGTTGTTCATTAGAGGAGAATTGGTACTTAAGGAAATAGAGGTAACCCAGGGGTAAAACGGTAATTTGACCCAGCTGGTGTTACGGACACTCGTGAAGGACTAACTAGTCGATATTGGTCTAGATCCGTGGACACAGAAAATATGTCTGCAGTGAGAAGAGTGCAACTGTGAGTCTATAGCGTACACACAGTTAACGAATATTGATTAATGTGGTTAATGAGTTTAACCAATTAATCTCCCATCGTTGGAGCTTCTGATCTGCAGGTCCATTAGGTCCCACTGGTAGCTCGTAAAGTAATTTGATGCAACTAAGTAATAAATGTAAATTGAAAATGTTCAATTTACTAAGGGAAACAAATATAATATATATTGATATATTATTATGAGAGAAATTAATATTTGAAGAAGTTCAAATATAAATTTATGGAAGATTGAAAGAGTTCAAATAATGAATTAATTAATTTAAGTCCTAAAATGTGTTTGGGCAAAATTAATTAATTCAAGGCCGGAAATTAAATATGTGATATTTAATTGGTGGTTAATTAATTAAAGAATTCATTAACCATGAATTAATCAATTATGTAAATAATTAATCACTTAAGGAAGTGATCAATGATTTATGGGAATAATCTAATCACTTATGGAAGTAATTAGTCATTTGTGGAAAAGATTAATCAATTAGGGAATTGATTGATCATGATTGATTAATTAAGGAATAAGATTGAATCAATTTTGGAAAAGATTGATTTAATTGAATATTTTATTCATGGTCTCTCTTCTATAAATAGAACACTAGACCTAATTGGTCATGACACTTGACACTCTTGAAAGACAAGACCTAGAATTCTCTCTAGCCTCCCTCTTAGAGAAAGACTCCCACAAGTCTTTTGCCTCCTAGACTTAGAGACATACCGGTGTAACCTCTGTGGTTATTGTGTCATTCAAAGATAGAATTTTCAGCGAAGAAAACCAAAGGCGGCTGTTGCGTTTTGTTCGTTGGAGCATCGTTGGCGAAGAACGGTCAAGTCTACAACGGAGGTTTGTAACGGTTCTTCCTCTTTTCATTAGAAAAGTATTAAAAATAAATTTAGATTTGTTTTTAGCATGTTTAAACCAATTTTACAGCTGCTTTAAAGGTTATTTAAAGTTTTGTTTGAGTTATCGTAACGGTATTTTAATGTTAATTAATATACGACGTAAGGTCCAAATCGATGCACTTCCGCTGCGTGGGGACTTTTATTCCCTTTAACTTGTTCAATTGCTATTTATATGCTTTATGGATGTCATATAGAAAATTTAATCCCACCTTAGGTTATAAACATGCTCATGCATTTTTTATATATTATAAACTGCTATAATGTATGTTTAATGCATGGATTTGTTTTCATATTTTTTAATATAAGTGTATATTAATTATATGAAAAATTGGAAAGCATGAAGCATGTCATTACTTAAATTAAATATAAATAGTTATGTTTAATGTAATGAATGAAGCATGCTTGATTGATTTTCTTGATTGGCTTATAATTGTTATAATAAAAGAAAATCAAAATTGCATGAAGCATGAAACATCCATAGTTAATAATATAATTGTTATATTATTCATGCAATTGGTGTGGTTTAATTATTTAATTTGAATGAGATTGTTGAATGAATTAAACCCTGGATTCTTGATTATAGGATTAATCATTAAAATTTGAAATAGTTCTTTAATATTAATGATTAGAAACCGTCAATCTATAATCAAGATTTGCATGCAAACGTAAGATCATAGGATAAATTGGATTAATTTTAAATTGTTTAAAATTAATTAGACCTAGATCGATTTCTAATAGGATTAGAATCTTTTCTTACTTAGAATTAAAAATAGTTTTAATTGACTAAGTAGGAAAAACATTGCTATGATTATAAGGGAACTCCACCGGTTATGTTCTGTCTAAGGCTGGGGGTATTTAAGTTGACGGTTTACGGAACACCTCCTACCTGGGAACTGACCTGGAATACCGGAGTTGAATTAATCATAGTTAAATGTTAGCATGCAATGTCACTAGGTTTATTAAAAGTGTTTAATGCACCTAGATCTTTAGAGTAAAGACCTTACATTACTAAGGTTATAAGGGAACTCTCTCGGTAAAGTTCTGTCTAAGGTTGAGGGTATTTAAGTTGACGGTTTACGGAACACCTCCTACCTGGGAACTGACCCGAACATTGAGTTGAATTAAGCATAATAATGTTGACTTTCAATGTTGGGTTTATTAAAAGAAGTTTAATTCACCCAAAAGATTGCAGTTGAATCCTTTCCATAATTGTTATAATAGGATCAGACTTAGATAGATTGACTTAGCCGAATACTATCTAAGTTAAACAGCCCTATATTAACCTTAGGACATTTTCAGTGGGAGTAAAATTACAAAACGAGATTTAAATCAAGTTTTGCTCCTACTTCCCTATATTCACAACGTGAGATTCATGCTCGGCTTCGAGTCGCCTTAGGAGCGGCCTCCCTTCGGAAAGTGTTTGCATGAATTAATATCAAGGTGAATTGGAAAAATGTCTAGAGTAAGTGGGAGCGGGACACGTGTCAACGTATCCCTCGGTCTCCGCTCATAGTTCACACCGTGAGAGTCCTATGATCCGCCTGCAGGTTGCCCTGGCGCAACCATCCCTTCGGAGGGCCTGGTCATAGGATTCGGAACATCGTGAACTCCTGAAAAGGATAGGAGCTCTTAGGCTAATCACCAACAGTTGTCTTTCCCTTCGGTAGCCTGTTGGTGCGTGCCTCTGAGATCTGAAAGTGGGAGGGTTACACTTACGAGGATGAGTTAAAAGTGTTAACAAATCCTTCACCGAACAACGGTGGCTAATGTCTATAGGAATATGAGTTATTCTGGAATTAGAATTAGCTGAGAGGTGTCTCATTTCAAAGGAGGAGTGTCTGATCACCCTTCGGTGGCTGATATTCTAAACCTCTAAAACATCGTTGCAAAACTAAATCAATTGTTTTAGGGTTCTGTGATTGTCTGTTTTGCTAAACTGATTGGATTGTGTGCAATTGTTTGCTTGTATGATGGGTTAAGGCGAAGATAACTAATACGGTCATGGTTTGTTTAAATTTCAGCAATGTCTTCCTCAATTGTCTCTCTGCTTAAAAATGAGAAATTAACCGGCGAAAATTATGCTACGTGGAAGTCGAACCTGAATACGATTCTTGTTGTCGATGATCTGCGGTTCGTCTTAACGGAGGATTGTCCTCCAGCCCCTGCTCGTAATGCATCCCAAGCAGTTAAGGATGCTTATGACCGCTGGACAAAGGCCAATGATAAGACTCACGTCTATATCTTAGCCAGCTTATCTGAAGTTTTGGCTAAAAGGCATGAGGGCATGGTAACAGCGAGGGAGATTATGAACTCTCTCCGGGAGATGTTTGGACAACCGTCCTACCAACTCCACCATGACGCTCTCAAATACGTTTATAGCTGTCGCATGAAAGAGGGCACGTCTGTTCGGGAGCATGTCCTGGATATGATGGTCCAATTCAACGTGGTAGAAGCAAACGGGGCGGTCATAGATGAGCGTAGTCAGGTTGCATTCATCTTAGAATCTCTTCCGAAGAGTTTTCTGCAATTTCGAAGCAATGCAATGATGAATAAAATAACATTCAACCTGACTAGCCTCCTGAATGAGCTACAGCTCTATCAGTCTCTTCTTAAGAACAAGGGACAGATAGAAGGAGAGGCAAACGTTGTTCACTCTAAAAGAAAGTTCAAGAAGGGTTCATCCTCTGGAACTAAATCTGTAGCCACTTCTTCAAAGAAAACTCAGAAGAAGAAAGGAAACAAGGGGAAAGCTCCAAGTACTGCTGCTAAAAGCAAGGGAAAAGCCAAAGCTATGGCAAACTAGGGCAAGTGTTTCCACTGCAATGTAGATGGACATTGGAAACGAAACTGGCCAAAGTACCTTGCTGAGAAAAAGAAGGAAAAGGAAGGTAAATTTGATTTACTTGTTTTAGAAACATGCCTGGTAGAACATGATGAGTTTACCTGGATACTTGATTCAGGAGCAACTAATCATGTTTGCTCATCTTTTCAGGAAAATAGTTCCTTTCGGCAGTTGAACGATGGGGAAATGACACTCAGGGTCGGAACTGGAGAAGTCATTTCAGCTAAAGCAGTGGGAGCTGCGAAGTTATTTTTTAGAAATAGATTCTTACTTTTAGAAAGTTTGTTAATCGTTCCAAAGATTAAGAGGAACTTAATTTCTATTTCATGTTTGATTGAACAATCGTATACAGTTACTTTTGATATGAATGAAGCGTTCATTTATAAAAATGGTGTACTTATTTGTTCAGCCAAATTGGAAAATAACTTGTATGTTTTAAGACCAACCGAAAACAAAGCACTTTTAAATCACGAATTATTTAAAACTGTTGAAACTCAAAGTAAAAGGCAAAAGATTTCTCCATCAAGTAACAATACTAATCTTTGGCATCTTAGGCTTGGTCATATAAACATCGATAGGATCGGTCGTTTGGTAAAGAATGGACTTCTAAGCAAGTTAGAAGATGATTCACTACCACCTTGTGAATCTTGTCTCGAGGGAAAATGACCAAAAGACCCTTTACTGGAAAAGGTTACAGAGCCAAAGAACCCTTAGAGTTAATACATTCGGATCTATGTGGTCTAATGAATGTAAAAGCTCGAGGAGGGTACGAATATTTCATCTCATTTATAGATGATTATTCAAGATATGGTTACTTATACCTAATGGGACATAAGTCTGAAGCCCTTGAAAAGTTTAAGGAGTTTAAGGCTGAAGTTGAAAACCTATTAGGTAAATCTATTAAAGTACTTCGATCTGATCGAGGAGGGGAGTATATGGATCAAAGATTCCAGGATTATATGATAGAACATGGAATCCAATCTCAACTCTCAGCCCCTGGTACACCTCAGCAGAATGGTGTGTCAGAAAGGAGAAATAGAACCTTGTTAAACATGGTTCGATCAATGATGAGCTATGCTCAATTGCCTAGCTCGTTTTGGGGGTATGCAGTAGAGACTGCAGTAACATCTTGAACAATGTTCCCTCGAAAAGTGTTTCTGAAACACCTTTCGAGTTATGGAAGGGGCGTAAACCTAGTTTGCATCACTTTCGCATCTGGGGTTGTCGAGCACACGTGCTTGTCACAAATCCTAAGAAACTGGAACCTCGTTCAAAACTGTGCCAATTTGTTGGTTACCCTAAAGAAACGAGAGGTGGTTACTTCTACGACCCACAAGAAAATAAGGTGATTGTATCGACAAACGCCACATTCTTAGAGGAAGACCACATGAGAGATCAAAAACCACGAAGCAAAATAATATTAGGAGAAGCTACTGAAGAATCATCAAGAGTTGTTGATGAAGTTGGACCTTCAACAAGGGTTGATGAAGGAACTAGTTCTTCAGATCCATCCCGTCCATCTCAAACGTTGGGAATGCCTCGACGCAGTGGGAGGGTTGTATTACACCCTGACCGCTACTTGGGTTTAACTGAAACTCAGGTTGTCATACCTAATGATGGCATTGAGGATCCATTGTCCTATCGACAGGCAATGAATGACGAAGATAAGGATGAATGGGTCAAAGCCATGAACCTGGAAATGGAGTCAATGTACTCATATTCTGTATGGGAACTTGCAGATCTACCAAATGGGGTAAAACCCATAGGGTGCAAATGGATCTATAAGAGAAAAAGAGATGCAGCTGGAAAGGTACAATCCTTCAAAGCTAGACTAGTGGCAAACGGTTATACCCAAAAGGAAGGGGTTGACTATGAGGAAACCTTTTCTCCAGTAGCCATGTTAAAGTCCATAAGAATTCTTTTATCCATAGCCACATATTATGACTATGAAATATGGCAAATGGACGTCAAGACTGCCTTTCTGAATGGTAATCTTGAAGAGAATATCTTCATGTCTCAACCCGAAGGGTTCATAGCCCAAGGTCAGGAACAAAAGGTTTGTAAGCTCAATCGATCCATTTATGGATTGAAACAAGCATCCAGATCATGGAACATTAGATTTGACACTGCAACCAAATCGTTTGGCTTTGACCAAAACGTTGATGAGCCTTGTGTATACAAGAAAGTCAACAAAAGGAAAGTAGCTTTTCTAATACTTTATGTAGACGATATCCTACTCATTGGGAATGATGTAGGATACCTCACTGACATTAAGAAATGGCTAGCAGCCCAATTCCAAATGAAAGATCTGGGAGAGGCTCAATATGTTATGGGAATCCAAATCATTAGGGATCGTAAGAACAAAACGCTAGCTCTGTCTCAAGCAACGTATATTGACAAGATGTTGTCTCGATATTCGATGCAAAACTCCAAGAAGGGACTACTACCCTTCAGACATGGGGTACACCTGTCTAAGGAACAATCTCCTAAGACACCTCAAGAAGTTGAGAACATGAGACACATTCCCTACGCCTCAGCTGTGGGCAGCTTAATGTATGCCATGCTCTGCACTAGGCCTGACATATGCTATGCAGTGGGAGTAGTCAGTAGGTATCAGTCTAATCTAGGGTTGGACCACTGGGGAGCGGTTAAGAATATCCTCAAGTATCTTCGGAGAACGAGGGACTACATGCTTGTGTATGGAGCTAAGGATTTGATTCTTACTGGATACACTGATTCTGGCTTTCAAGCTGATAAGGATTCAAGGAAATCCACATCAGGGTCAGTATTCACCCTCAATGGAGGAGCAGTAGTGTGGAGAAGCATCAAACAAGGATGCATAGCAGACTCAACCATGGAGGCTAAGTATGTAGCAGCTTGCGAAGCAGCTAAGGAGGCAGTATGGCTCATAAAGTTCTTGACTGATTTGGAAGTGGTTCCGAATATGAACGTGCCCATAACACTATACTGTGACAACAGTGGGGCTGTAGCCAACTCAAAAGAACCTCGAAGCCACAAACGGGGTAAACACATCGAGAAGAAGTATCACTTGATACAGAAGATTGTGCAAAGAGGAGATGTGATCGTCACTAAGATCGCCTCGGAGCACAACATCGCTGATCCATTTACGAAGGCTCTCACGGCTAAAGTGTTTGAGGGTCATCTAGAAGGTCTAGGTCTATGAGATATGTATCCCATCTAATCTAGCGCAAGTGGGAGAAATGTATAATGGGTATAAGGATGCCCTAGTTCATTGTATTATTTTAATATACATGACATTTCCAGCTTTAGATTATTGCATTTACATCCCACTAACTAGTGTTTTAGTTCAAGTGGGAGTTTGTTGGGTTTTATGCCCTAAAACTCGTAGATAGTGAATGTGACCGTTGACCGGATATTAATGAAATAATATTGATATATTTTTCCATTAATTTTTATTAGTTATTTTATATTTGTCTTTGCCTAATAATAACCCTAATCCAATAAACTAGACATCCAAGGTTGTAATTGTGGGGATTGGTGCCCTAAAACTCGTAGATAGTGAATGTTAAACGAATTATATACTTATTCGATAAAGGTGTTATCGAGATTGATTCAGTAAAAGTCATTACTGAATAAATTAAATTGCACATATAATAACCCAAATCCAATAAACTAAGATCCATGGCTATAGGATGAACACTTGAGCTTTATGTAGAGACATAAAAGTGGATCAAGCTTGAGTAATAGCCAAAACGGTCTATAGTATAGGAATAGGGTTGGGTACCTTATTCTGGAGACACTATGAGACGTGACCCACTTTATAGATGGTATAGACGATGTGATCCTAAATCGTCCATGTAGAGACATGCGAGTGGGGGCGTCCTATGCAATGAGTTTGCATAAGACCAGGACCGAGAAATAAGTCGCTCTCGCTTTATAACACCGTTTACTGACGAGACTGACTATTTCATGTGATGACCTAGGTAACTCGATCTTAATCCTGAGCTAACTATGAACTCCTGTTTATTCGGGCTTATCCTTAGATCTGCATAGGTGAGAGTGGCTCAGTATCGCCGACTCAATAAGCCTCCCATTTCAGGGATAGGAACGGGTAGATAGCTGGGGACATAGTCGTGCAAGAAGGAATTCACTCCTACCCGAATAAGGGATAGTAGAGAGGTTATTCCCTTAAGTTCTGACTCCGGGGCTTGAACAAAGGGATCCCACCCTCTCATTGGCCCGAGAGGGACTCGGTTTATTGGTTGGACCATAAACCAATTGTTCATTAGAGGATCAGTGGGACTTAAGGAACTAGAAGTACTATAGGGGTAAAACGACTTATTGACCTAGCTATAGCTACGAACAACCTGTGAAGGATCGACTTACTAATCATGGTTAAATCAAGTGAACGGAAATATATCTATAGTGAGGGGAGTGCAACTATCGGGCTATAGTGGAGTGTCCCGATAGTTAACAAATGTTGGCTAGCTTGGACAATGAGATTAGTCGGTTAGCCTCGAATCGTTGGAGCCCATGATCTATAGGTCCATTAGGTCCCCCTACTAGCTCATATCGGAATTAAGCCTAGAACAAAAGATAGGAAACTTTGAATCGTTCAAAATCGGGAAAAAGGGTATTATCGTAAATTGTGTTTGACACAGTAATTTAATTATGAATTAAATTAGAAAATGAGAGATGAAGTATTTAAAAGTGTTTTGAATACTATATATATGTATTATGAATCATATATATGGAATTGCACAAGATAACAAAGATTAATTAGATTAATCATATCAAAATTAATTTGAAATTTTTCAAATTAATTACCAAGCAATCAATTTCAATTTAGAATTGAAATTGGGGGTAATTTGCAAGCTTGAAATTTGATTTCAATTTGAATTTAGTGGATTTAGTTGGAAATCCACTTAATGCATGATCATTCAAAGTGGAAAGATAACTCACTCATGCATTGTTGCATGTCTTGTGTAATGTACACCTAGAATCCACTTGAGCTTGCAAATACACCATGTGTCTTGTTTCTTGAGGCTTGGCTTTGCATGGAGAATGTCTTTAAAAGGAGTTTGAATCATGTTCAAACATAAGAGAGCCATTTCCTTAAGGTTATGCTGCTGGAATTTGGACTCAAAGTTCTCTCATCTCTCATTCTTCTCCATTGCTTGATGCTTCAAGCATTCCCTTCCCATTCCCTATCTTATATAGACTCCCACAAGTCGTTCTTGGCCCGGAGTATAGTAGGGAAGACTCTAGAGGTTGTCCAAGGAGCATAGGAGAGGCAAACACCACAAGGAGTTCAACACAAGTGAGCTACAAAGGTTGGTGTTTTCTAAACTCACTATTCTGTCTTTTCTAGAACATGCATGCTTTAGGAGTAAAATTGAATGTCTTAAGTGCTTTCGATCTTCAATTGCCTCCGCATGTGTAATATGTACGCCTTCAGTAATATGAGTGTTGAACTATATGTAGGGACATATGGGATCATTGTTCAAGAAACAACCTAAAGGGTCTATAGTATAGGGATAAGACTGGGTGTCTTATCCTGGTGACACTATGGATACGGCCCACTTTGTATTTGATACAAACGATGCGATCCAACGCGTTCGTGTAGGAGACATGCGAGTGGGGGTATCCTATGCAATGGGTTTGCATAAGACCGGACCGCGAAATAGTAACCACTAGTTATAACACCGTTAACTAGTTGGTTTTCTATTTCACTAGGACGACCTAGACAACTTAGTCTTAATCCTGAGTTGATTATGGACTCCTGCTCATGAGAGACTGTCCTTTGATTTGTATGGGTGAGAGTGGCCAATACGCCGACTCAATAAGCCTACCACTTTGGGGACAAGACCGAATGGGGAGCTAGGAACATAATCGTACAAGATGGAATTCACTCCTTCCCGACTTTAGGGAAGCAGATGAGTGTTCCCTTAAGTGGTTACTCCGAGTCTTGAACAAAGGACCCTACCCTCTCAATGGCACGAGAGGGTTTTCTGTTTGATGGTTGGACCACAAACACGTTGTTCATTAGAGGAGAATTGGTACTTAAGGAAATAGAGGTAACCCAGGGGTAAAACGGTAATTTGACCCAACTGGTGTTACGGACACTCGTGAAGGACTAACTAGTCGATATTGGTCTAGATCCGTGGACACAGAAAATATGTCTGCAGTGAGAAGAGTGCAACTGTGAGTCTATAGTGGAATGTACACACAGTTAACGAATATTGATTAATGTGGTTAATGAGTTTAACCAATTAATCTCACATCGTTGGAGCTTCTGGTCTGCAAGTCCATTAGGTCCCACTGGTAGCTCGTAAAGTAATTTGAGGCAACTAAGTAATAAATGTAAATTGAAAATATTCAATTTACTAAGGGAAACAAATATAATATATATTGATATATTATTATGAGAGAAATTAATATTTGAAGAAGTTCAAATATAAATTTATGGAAGATTGAAAGAGTTCAAATAATGAATTAATTAATTTAAGTCCTAAAATGTGTTTGGGCAAAATTAATTAATTCAAGGCCGGAAATTAAATATGTGATATTTAATTGGTGGTTAATTAATTAAAGAATTCATTAACCATGAATTAATCAATTATGTAAATAATTAATCACTTAAGGAAGTGATCAATGATTTATGGGAATGATCTAATCACTTATGGAAGTAATTAGTCATTTGTGGAAAAGATTAATCAATTAGGGAATTGATTGATCATGATTGATTAATTAAGGAATAAAATTGAATCAATTTTGGAAAAGATTGATTTAATTGAATATTTTATTCATGGCCTCTCTTCTATAAATAGAACACTAGACCTAATTGGTCATGACACTTGACACTCTTGAAAGACAAGACCTAGAATTCTCTCTAGCCTCCCTCTTAGAGAAAGACTCCCACAAGTCTTTTGCCTCCTAGACTTAGAGACATACCGGTGTAACCTCTGTGGTTATTGTGTCATTCAAAGAAAGAATTTCCAGCGAAGAAAACCAAAGGCGGCTGTTGCGTTTTGTTCGTTGGAGCATCGTTGGCGAAGAACGGTCAAGTCTACAACGGAGGTTTGTAACGGTTCTTCCTCTTTTCTTTAGAAAAGTATTAAAAATAAATTTAGATTTGTTTTTAGCATGTTTAAACCAATTTTACAGCGGCTTGAAAGGTTGTTTAAAGTTTTGTTTGAGTTATCGTAACGGTATTTTAATGTTAATTAATATACGGCGTAAGGTCCAAATCGATGCGCTTCCGCTGCGTGGGGACTTTTATTCCCTTCAAATATATGATATTTAATTAATGAATTAATTAATTGGAGAATTAATTAATTTAATTTAATTAAATGTGATTTAATTAAATTAATACTATAGTTAATATTAATGTACATTATGATGCACATTAAAACTATAGGTTAAATGAGAGAGATTAAAATTGAATATGATTCAATTGTAATATTAATTAAATATTGGATATTTAATTAATGTGGATTCAATTAATGAGATTAATTGAGTGGCCAATTTAATTCAATTTAATATGAT
Source organism: Luffa acutangula (assembly GCA_036850905.1). Lineage (NCBI taxonomy): Eukaryota > Viridiplantae > Streptophyta > Magnoliopsida > Cucurbitales > Cucurbitaceae > Luffa > Luffa acutangula. The sequence continues at coordinate 26,125,630 of CM072088.1, read as the reverse complement.
TCAAATTGAATTAAATATCTTATGTTATAATTGATTTAATTAATATTGTTTTAATTAAATTAATTATAATTAATTAATTAATTAAATGATTATTATTATTTAATTAATAGACGACCAAGATCGTTTGGATTAGATCCAACGATCGAGATTAAGTAGGGTAATAACTCCCTCCCCACTTATCGTAAAGTGGAGAGGGGTTACCCAGGGGGTCTCCCTAATTCTCTCAGTTTAACGAAAGACAGAGAAGTGAATTCTCTGAGTTTTCTCTCTTCCTCTCTCAATATTGCAACAATCTTTTTGCTGAAAATTCCCTTTCCAAGAAGATTGAGATCCCACAATCTCTACCTCATGGATCCAGAGAATAGTGGGTGTTCGGGATTGGTCGTGTTCTTGGAAGAAAATGTCGCTGTACAATTATTGGAGCATCATGCAGTGAATCTCGGTCTCTAACATGTAAGTTTTCATGAATCTAAAATTGTTTTAGATTTGTAATTGCATGCTTAATCTAGTTTAGAAAATAAGTTTCTAATTTTTCCCAACGTATCGGTTTTCTTTAATTGAAATTAAATCACGCTCGATTTAATTCACTTCCGCTAGAGGATTCAATTCCTTCAAATGGTATCAGAGCCATTTCGTGATTTTAATTTCGATTTTAGAATTTGCGTTGTGGTTTTTGGTGGGATCGATTTGCATTATGAATGTGGTTTGCTTTAAAGATTGTTTTGGTATTTTTTGGCATTAGATTTACATATTTTTTGGGGCAAAATTAATGTAAATCGAGTCTTGTAAGTCCGTGTCTAGAGATTTAGGATCAATTTGTTGGTCGGTGCTCGAATCGGGGTTGAAATCGGTGAAAAATTGCTGCTGGAAACGAAGAACAGAGGTTGTCCAGAAGCGTAGTGTCGCGACCCTGCTCAACGGAGTCGCGACGCTAAAGAACAATGGCTGGAAAAAATCGGACCAGCGTCGAGACGCTTTGCCTACAGCGTCTCGACGCTGACGGTAGTTTCGGAATTTGCGGAACGTTGAGCGAGATGTGCGACGTGATACGTTTCATCGGCGGTTACAAAATAAGAATTATTTGAGTACTCCAAGTTTTGAACGTTGGACGCTGGTGCAGGTGTTGTGCGCGTGATCCTAGCAACATGAGTGTGCGAGTTCGAGTTGCACGTGCGACAGTTATTTTTTTAAAAATTTCGCCTGCAGCTGCTGTGGACGGTTTTGCGGTCAGGTGAATAGCGGCCCGGTTCATGATGGTTCGGTCCGGTTCGTTGGGCAGTTGGTCCGGTTTGAGTGTAATGGGTCCGGTTTGGGCCATTCTGACACAGTTCGGGCTGGTTTCGAGCGATTTGAAGCGGTTCGAGGCAGTTCAGACCTATTTCAAGGCGGTTTAGGGCTAGATTTTTAATTATTAATGTAATTTTTCATTATTTTTGCCCTAGGATGCCAAAATACCGGTCTTTATAGCTATTTAATGCTTTATGAATGTCATTTAGCTAGATCCCACCTTAGGTTAAGCATGTTTCATGCATATTTATGTTATAAATGTTATAATATATGGTAATTATGCATGAATTTAAATTTCATGAGTTATTTAGTATAATTGTTATATTAAATATATGAAATTGGTAGAGCATGATGCATGACATTAATTAGATAAATATAAAATGTTATATTTATATTAATGTAGCATGCATGCTTAGATTTATTTTCATTAGTATTAATATAATAGTTATATTATGAATGGAAATAAATTTCAATACTCGTTTTTCATGTCAATAATCTAAATGAAAATGGAATAGCATTGAGCATGACATTAATTAGATTAATATAAATGTTATATTATATTAATGTCAATAATCTTGTAATTTTAATTTCGTTGATGATTAATTAATATAATCGATACTAATTAAATGAAATTGAAATTGCAAGAAGCATGACACCACTTTAGATTAATATAATCGTTATATTATCGGCGTCATGAGCGTTATGGTGTTTAATAACTTGAATTTGATTGTTATTTTTCCAACACCATATAAGCATGTTATAGGGCTAATTATTAAAATTTTATAATAGTTATAAAATTGATTAGAAATCGTCAACCTATAACAAAGAGTTGCATGCAAACATAGGACCTTAGGTTAAAATGAATTAATTTTAAATTGTTTAAAATTAATTAGACCTAAGCTCATTTTAATTCTTTTTTCAAAAAAAAAAAAAAAAAGCTCATTTTAATTCTAATAGGATTAGAATTATATTCTTACTTAGGATTAAAATAGTTTTAATGCACTAAGTAGGAAAAACATTACTATGGTTATAAGGGAACTCTCCCGGTGAAGTTCTGTCTAGGCTGGGGGTATTTAAGTTGACGGTTACGGAACACCTCCTACCTGGGAACAGATCCGGAACCTGAGTTGAATTAATCATAGACTAATGTTAGCATGCAATGTCACTAGGTAATTAAAAGAGTTTAATTCACCTAGACATTAGAGTAAAGACCTCTATATAAGAGTTATATTCAGGCATAGACTTAGATAGATTCATTTAGCCGGAATTTACCTAAGTAATAGACCCTTAAATTATAAAAATACTTAGTGGGAGGAAATATATCAAAACAAGATTTTCGTAAATCAAGTTTTGCTCTCACGTCCTCAAGAGTTCACAACGTGAGGTCCATGCTTGGCCTCGAGTCACCCTGGGAGTGACCCCCTACGGATGGTGTTTGCATGGATCATCAAGGTGAATGAGGGAGTATTTTATAGTAAGTGGGAGCAAGACACGTGTCAACGTATCCTACGGTCTCCTCCATTAGGTTGCACCGTGAGATTCCTATGATCTGCCTCCGAGTCGTCCTGAGAGCGATCACCCTACGGAGGGCTTGATCATGGGATTCAGAACAACGCAAACTCCAGAAATGGATAGGTTTTCTTAGGTCCATTCCCAACTTTGGGGCGGGATCCCTTTGTTCAAGCCCCGGAGTCAGCACTTAAGGGAACAACCTCTCTACTATCCCTTATTCGGGTAGGAGTGAATTCCTTCTTGCACGACTATGTCCCCAGCTATCTACCCGTTCCTATCCCTGAAATGGGAGGCTTATTGAGTAGGCGATACTGAGCCACTCTCACCTATGCAGATCTAAGGATAAGCCCGAATAAACAGGAGTTCATAGTTAGCTCAGGATTAAGATCGAGTTACCTAAGTCATCACATGAAATAGTCAGTCTCGTCAGTAAACGGTGTTATAAAGCGAGAGAGACTTATTTCTCGGTCCTGGTCTTATGCAAACTCATTGCATAGGACACCCCCACTCGCATGTCTCTACATGGACGATTTAGGATCACATCGTCTATACCATCTATAAAGTGGGCCGCGTCTCATAGTGTCTCCAGAATAAGGTACCCAACCCTATTCCTATACTATAGACCGTTTTGGCTATTACTCAAGCTTGATCCACTTTTATGTCTCTACATAAAGCTCAAGTGTTCATCCTATAGCCATGGATCTTAGTTTATTGGATTTGGGTTATATATGTGCAATTTAATTTATTCAGTAATGACTTTTACTGAATCAATCTCGATAACACCTTTATCGAATAAGTATATAATTCGTTTAACATTCATTATCTACGAGTTTTAGGGCACCAATCCCAACAAACTATAGGTTAAATTTAATGTGAATGAGATTCATATTAAAACTATAGTATATGAGAGAATTATTTGAATTATGATTCAAATAGTAAATTAATTAAATATATGATATTTAATTAATGAATTAATTAATTGGAGAATTAATTAATTTAATTTAATTAAATGTGATTTAATTAAATTAATACTATAGTTAATATTAATGTACATTATGATGCACATTAAAACTATAGGTTAAATGAGAGAGATTAAAATTGAATATGATTCAATTGTAATATTAATTAAATATTGGATATTTAATTAATGTGGATTCAATTAATGAGATTAATTGAGTGGCCAATTTAATTGAATTTAATATGATTCAAATTGAATTAAATACCTTATGTTATAATTGATTTAATTAATATTATTTTAATTAAATTAATTATAATTAATTAATTAATTAAATGATTATTATTATTTAATTAATAGACAACCAAGATCGTTTGGATTAGATCCATTGATCGAGATTAAGTAGGGTAATAACTCCCTCCCCACTTATCGAAAAGTGGAGAGGGGTTACCCAGGGGGTCTCCCTAATTCTCTCAGTTTAACGAAAGACAGAGAAGTGAATTCTCTGAGTTTTCTCTTTTCCTCTCTCAATATTGCAGCAATCTTTTTGCTGAAAATTCCCTTTCCAAGAAGATTGAGATCCAACAATCTCTACCTCATGGATCCGGAGAATAGCGGGTGTTCGCGATTGGTCGTGTTCTTGGAAGAAAATGTCGTTGTACAATTATTGGAGCATCGTGCAGTGAATCCCGGTCTCTAACATGTAAGTTTTCATGAATCTAAAATTGTTTTAGATTTGTAATTGTATGCTTAATCTAATTTAGAAAATAAGTTTCTAATTTTGCCCAACCTATCGGTTTTCTTTAATTGAAATTAAATCACGCTCGATTAATTCGCTTCCGCTAGAGGATTCAATTCCTTCAGGTAGCTCGTAAAGAGACTTGAGGCAATTAAGTATAAATTGTAAATTGAAAATGTTCAATTTATTTGGGGAATTGTATAATGTATATTGATGCATTATAATATAAAGTTTATGAAACTTTATAATATAATTTTTGAATTAATTTCAAAAATTAATTCTTGAGAGAGAAAATATTTGAACGAGTTCAAATAAATTTAATATGAATTGGATTCATATTAATTTTAATTTTAATAAAATCCCTAAGATTAAATCTATGATATTTAATTGGGAAAATTAATTATTTATTAAAATTATAGACATTTTCCTATTAGGAAAGAAAATATTTGAAATAGTTCAAATAAATTTAATATGAATTGGATTCATATTAATTTTAATTTTAATAAAATCCATAAGATTAAATATATGATATTTAATTAGGGAAATTAATTAATTATGGATTTAATTAATTAGTTATTAAAATTAGAGACCATTTCCTATTAGGAGAAGGTCTTCCTTTTCCTATTAGGAAGAAGGTCTTGGCCTTTACCTATAAATAGGACCGCTAGGGTGGGGTGAAAGACATCTCATTCATTCTCCTTCTCTCATAGAATTCCCCTCAAGGCTTCCTCTAGACTCCCACCAGTCTCCTGCCTCTAGAAGTCTCAGAGTCATATCGGTGTAGCCATAGTGGTGGTGTTCGCACTAGTTCGTGATTAATTCACAAGCAGTTGGTGAATTTAATCTGAGTCGTCAACGATAGTAAGTAATTTGTTACTTTATAAATTAGATTTAGATCTAATATTTTTGTATGCTTAGCCTTAATATATATTTAGAATAGTTCTAATATTATTGCCAATGTATTGGTATTTTAGATTAAACAAAATTAATTACGAATCGGTCCCAATCACGCTTCCACTTTACGGAATTACGGAATTCCAATCCTTCACCATTTGCACCCTATGGGTTTTACCCCTTCAGGTAGATCTACAAGTTCCCATACTTGATTGAAGTACATTGACTCCATCTCAAGGTCCATTGCTTTGACCCATTGGTCTTTATCCACGTCATTCATTGCCTGACGATAAGACAATGGATCCTCAACACCATCATCAGGTATGACGACCTGAGTTTCAGTCAAACCCAAGTAACGGCCAGGTTGTAACACAACCCTCCCACTGCGTCGAGGCTCTCTCAATGTTTGAGAGGGACGAGGTAGACCAGAAAAGCTGGCTCCTTCATCAACCCTTGTGGAAGGACCAACTTCATCAACAACTCTTGTCGACTCATCTGTAGCTTCTCCTAATACTAATTTACTGTGTGGTTTGTGATCTCTCATATGGTCTTCTTCCAAAAAATGGCATTTGTCGATATGAACACCTTGTTTTCTTGTGAGTCGTAGAAAAAATCACCTCTTGTTTCCTTAGGGTAACCAACGAATTGACAAAATTTCGAACGAGGTTCCAATTTCTTAGGATTTATCACAAGCACATGTGCTGGACAACCCCAAATACAAAAGTAACGCAAACTAGGTTTATGCCCCCTCTATAACTCGAAAGGTGTTTCAGAAACACTTTTCAAGGGAACATTGTTTTAAATGGGTACTGCAGTCTCTACTGCATACCTCCAAAACGAGCTAGGCAATTGAGCATAGCTCATCATCGAATGAACCATGTCCAAAAAGGTTCTATATCTCCTTTCTGATACACCATTTTGTTGAGGTGTACCAGAGGCTGAGAGTTCGGATTGGATTCCATGTTCTATCATATAATTTTGGAATCATTGATCCGTATGCTTTCCACCTCGATCTGAACGAAGTATTTTAATAGTTTTACCTATCAGGTAAAAGTACCCATATCTTGAATAATCATCTATAAAAGAGATGAAATATTCATATCCTCCTCGAGTCTTTACATTCATTGGACCACAAAGATCCGAATGTATTAACTCTAATGGTTCGTTGGCTCTGTAACCTTTTCCAGTAAAAGGTCTTTTCGTCATTTTACCATCGAGACACGATTCACAAGGTGACAGTGAATCATCTTCCAACTCAGTTAGAAGTCCATTCTTTACCAAACGACTGATCCTATCGATGTTAATATGACCAAGTCGTAAATGTGAAAGATATATATTTTTACTTTTAGGAGAAATTCTCTACCTTTTACTTTGTGTTTCAGCAGTTTTAAACATCTCATGACTTAAAAGTGCCTTAGTATCGGTTGGTCTTAATACATATAAGTTGTTTTCAAGTCTTGCTGAACAAATATGAACACCATTTTTGAAAATGAACGCTTCATTGCAATCAAAAGAGATAGTGTATTTACATTCAATAAGAGTGGAGACTGAAATTAAATTTCTCTTAATTCTAGGTACTATGTACAAATCATTAAGAAATATAAATTAGGGAAAAACACACTTTTGGTCCTTGAGGTTTGATTTACGTTTCATTTTGGTCCTTGAGTTTTCAAATGCAACAATTTAGTCCCTGAGGTTTGGTTTTAGTTTCATTTTGGTCCATCCATCCATTTTCTGTTTAAAACTAATGGGTGGATGACATAGCACTATTTTTTTATTTAAAAAATTATTTTTTAATTTTTTAATTAAAAATATATTAAAATAATAAAAATATTATTATTTTTTAATATTTCATTTCCTTCTCTCTCCCTCTTCCTTTTCCTCTTCCCACCCACCATCCCTAAGAATGTCGACACAACACCGACCACTCGCCGGCAGCCGACCACCAGAATTTTTTTTCTCCTTACTTTCTTTTCTTCTTCTCCTTCTTTTCTTTTACTTCCTTCTCCAACTTTTCTATATATTTTTTTTTAATGAACCATAGGACCTCTCTCAAGCAAATCTTCTTCTCTTCCTCATGCCTTAATCTCCTTGTCGTGCGACGGCTCCAGCATCACCATCTCTGGCGTCTCCTCCTTGTGTCCTCAGATCGACGCTGTCCTCGACGACGTTGTCCTCAGATCATGGGTTTGTTTGTGGGTTCACTGGCGTTCGTTCTTAGGCGTTTGTCCGTGGATTTGTTCGTTCGTGGCGTTGTAGGCGTTTGTTTGTGGGTTCGTTCGTCCTCAGACCGCTGGTCATCGTGGGCGTTCGTTCGTATTCAAATCTGGGCTTGGCGACGACGTTTCACGAACGATGGTAACAGATCTAAGCTTCTTGCGGCGTTTGACGAACGACAACCTTCCAGATCTTGGCTTCTTGTGGCGACGATAGTCGATGGCGGTGATTTCGGCGCCAAAAACGACTAAGGGATGAAAAAAAGAAGAAAAAATAGAGACTTTGTGGAAGAAGAAAGGAGAAGAAGAACGAAGGGAGAGAAAGAGGAAAAAAAACGCCAGCGAGTGGCGGACGGCGGCTGTTGACGGTGGGGCTCTGGAGAAGAAAGGTTATAGTAGATAACGGTGATGGGGAAGAAAGAAAAAGAAAGAAGAAAATAAATAATAATAATAAAATATATATTTTTTATTAAAAAATTTAATAATAATTTTTTTTAAATAAAAAATAGTGCCACGTCATCCACCCGTTAGTTTTTCACAGAAAAATGGATGGAAGGACCAAAATGAAACTAAAACCAAACCTCAATGACTAAATTGTTGAGTTTTAAAACTCAAGGACCAAAATGAAACCTAACCCAAACCTCAGGGACTAAAAGTGTATTTTTCCCTATAAATTTTGCTCCAAAAAACAACTTATCAGCTCCCACTGCACGACTTGAAATGACGTGTCCCGTTCAGAACTTGAGCATCATCTTACCCTCCTCAAGCTGCTGAAAAGAATTATTTCCCTAAAAAGAAGAACAAACATGATTAGTTGCTCCCGAATCTAATATATAGGTAAACTGATCATGCTCTAGAAGACATGTTTCTAAAACGAGTAAATTGAATTTACCTTCCTTCTCTTTCTTCTTCTCTGCAAGGTACAAGGGGAAATTTCTCTTCCACTGCCCATCAACATTGTAGTGGAAGAATTTGCCCATGTCAGCCACCACCTTGGCCTTGTCCTTGCCTTAAGGAGCAGCGTGAAGGTGTTCATATAACACATGCGGAATGATAAGGGTAAAAAATATACCTATTTTACCCTTATATTTAGCTCATTATCTTGTCAAAATTATATGTTTTAGATCATATTTACTGTTCTCGAGCTCAAAATATGTGAAAGTTGATAAGTTAGGGAGTTGAGAGTCACATTTGTCAAATTATGCTTATTTGTGCCTAAAAATACTCATTTTTTTGCATTTCTGGGAAGACAAAAATGGAATGCGACTGCATTTCTGGAAAAACAGAGGTAGTTCCAAGTCTATCGGGGGTCATTTTGAACGAGAATATTGCGTATCTAACCGACCGTTTTGACCCCGAAATTGACTGAGCTACCTACCAGCACCATTTTCGCAGCTCCTTTCTGTTGGGTTTTATGTCCTAAAACTCGTAGATAGTAAATGAAACAAATTAATCGATCTCAATGAAGCGTTATTTGAGTAATTCAGTAATTTGGTTATTGAATAATCGAGTTTGCATTAATAAATCCTAAATCCAATAAACTAAGATCAAGGTTGTTTAAATGAAACTTGGACTAGTATGTGGGGACATACGGGGATCGGTGTCCAAGTAACAACCTAAAAGGTCTATAGTATAGGGATAAGGCTGGGTACCTTATCCTGGTGACACTATGTGATACGACACACCTTGTGTTCGATACAGATGCAATGATCCAAAGCATTCATGTAGGAGACATGTGGATGGGGGTATCATATGCAATGAGTTTGCATAAGACCAGACTGCGAAATTGTCACACCTCCTCCCGGACCACCCGCTAACTCAGTCCGGAAGGTGGCGTGAAGCCAACGAACATCGTCCTCCTCTAACGATACTCGTTGACCATCCTGTAACGTTGAACTTGATAAACGTACTAATCTTAGATATAAAATATTCTACAAGAAACACAACACAGCGGAATACTCTCCGAAGGGAGGCCGCTCTACGACGACACGAAGCCGAGCATGGATCTCACGGTGTGAACGTCACGGGGACGTAGGAGCAAAACTCAATTTAAATTAAGTTTTGTAATTTTCCTCCCACTAAAGTAACTGATTATTAATTTTAGGGTTTGATTAAACCTAGATAAATCCGGCTAAGTCATTTATCTAAGTCTAGTCCTATTATAACTATTATAATAAGACCTAATGTCTAGGTGTATTAAACCAATTTAATTAACCTAGTGACATTATTCTAACATTAACCTGAGATTAATTCAACTCCGGTATTCCAGATCAGTTCCCAGGTAGGAGGTGTTCCGTTTACCGTCAAATTAAATACCTCCAATCCTTAGACAGAACTTCACTGGTAGAGTTCCCTTATAATCTTAGGAATGTTCGTCCTACTTAGTTCATTAAAACTATTTTAAAACTAAGTAAGATCTTCTAATCCTATTAGAAAATGAACTTAGGTCTAATTAATTTTAACCCATTAAAATTAATTCAATTTTAACCTAAGATCCTATGTGAACATGCATATCTTGATTATAGATTGACGGTTTCTAATCATAAAATTTTAAACTATTTCAAAATTTTATAATGATTAGCCCTATAATCATGCATACTATAGTTTTTAAAACAATTAACAATCATATTCAAGTTAATGAAATTTTAAACTATAGTACTATGCATTGCATGATAATTAATATAACCCTTATATTAATCTATGGATGTATCATGCTCAATGCAATTTGATTTCCATTTAAATAATAAACAACTTTATTACAGCCAATAATGGAAAATCAACTTAGCATGCTGCAAACAAATAATTTTTAATATAACTCTTATATTAAAACTATGTAATTGCATGCATCATACTATTCAATTTTCATGAATTTAATATAACTCAACTATATATTAAACAAATCATGAAAATCAAACCATGCATTTCAAACATATATTATAATCTAATTATAACATTCATAAATGCATGAGCATGCTTTATATCCTAAGGTGGGATTAAATTTAAATGACATCCATAAAGCATTTAAATAGCGAATAAACCGATTTAATTGGCCCCTAGGATAGATTAAAGCGAAATTACATTAATAAAGCAATAAATCTATCCTATTACAAAATTCTGCAGCTCCAAATCCGGTCTACTAGCCTTGAACCGACCCGAACCACTTCGAACCGGACTTGAAAAACTCGAACCGCACCCAAAACGGGTCAAACCGGACCGAACCGGTCCCAGCTGACCCAAAACGCTCGAACCGAACCGGCCAAATTAGGGCACCATCACGTTCTCGCGAAAATTCTGGCGCCGCACGAAATCGTGACAGCGTCGAGACGCTGCGAAGAAAGCGTCCCGACGCTGGCGCGATTTCAACCGTCTGGAGCGTGGAATCGCGACAGCGTCGAGACGCACAATGCCTAGCGTCCCGACGCTGTTGCGTCTGGAGCTGTTTCCTGGGCAGAACAGCGGCTGTTCTTCATGAAATTCACCAATTTCTTCTGCGATCTTCATCGATTTTCAAGCCTAAACCTGACCCGGACTTATACAGACTCGATTTACACAATTTTGCCCAAAAACGCAGGGGCCTTACACGATCAAATCAAGTAAAATTGCGGTAAATCTATGGCCAAATTAAATCTAAACAGTTTATCGCAAACCCACATTCATAATGCATAATTAATCCCACCATACAGCCATTCGCAAATCTCAAAAACAACGTTTTAATTTGAACCTAGCTCTGATACCAATTGAAGGGATAATAACCCTATGCGCAGTGGAAAAACACAGAGACCTTTTCGAATAATAAAACGTCGATTGGGATACCAATACGACGGCAAAAATACATGAAATTAAAGCAACAATAATGGATAAAAACTGCTGTAAAAACAGATACAAGCATGCATAAAATCGAGAATAATTCTAGATCTAATCTAGAATTGGGTCCTATTGACCCTAGTTCAAGAAGAACCTTACCTTTGAAGAAATCCTTGAACTTTTCGCCTAATTCTCTGAATTTTTCCCAAAAATACAACAGCAAATCACCTTTGTCTTGCTGGAAAATTGTATGAACACCACCACAAGGATACACCGGTATTCTCTGATAGGATTTTGCTTTGGGTGCTGGTGGGAGCAAAAAATTCTCTGGATTTTTCTCTGGATCAATTCTCTGAGAGATCTCTGGGAGAGAATGCAAACTGAGAGAGAGCTATTGGTGAGGGAGTCAGGCGTGAGACCAGGGAGACAGTTCTGCAACCCCTGACCACGTCTTTTTTAAAAATAAAAAATCAGATAACTGATAAATCAGTTATCTGATATTTTAATTAATTCTAATTTTAAAACATAATTTTAAATTATAATTAATTATATTTTAATTAATCTAAATTAATTAAAATAACATTAATTTGAATCCAATTTAAATTAATATCCCTCTTATATTATAGTTTAATTAAATCAAATTTAATTAAACTAAATTAATTAATTAATTCGAAATTAATTAATAAAATAAAATAAAATTGAACATCACATATTCAATTACTATTTTCTCTCTCAAAAAACTATAGTATTAATATACATCCAATGCATATTAATTATAACCTATAGTTTTAATATGAACCACTTCATATTTTAGTATAATATTCAAACACCTTTGAATATTCAATCCATCCTTAGAATTTTACCTCAACGCCCTAAATGAGCTACCGGTGGGACCTAATGGACCTACAGATCAGAAGCTCCAACGATATGAGATTAGTTGGTTAAACTCATTAACCAAGTTAATCAATATTCGTTAACTGTGGTTCACTCCACTAAAGAACCACAGCTGCACTCTTCTCACTGCAGATATATTTCTGTGTCCACGGATATTGACCGTCAGCAGCAAGTTAGCCCTTCACGTGTGTTCGTACCCCAGCTAGGTCAAATTACCGTTTTACCCCTGGGCTACCTCTTGGTCCTTAAGTACCAGTGCTCCTCTAATGAACAACCTGTTTGTGGTCCAACCATCAAACAGAAAACCCTCTCGTGCCATAAAGAGGGTAGGGCCCTTTGTTCAAGACCCGGAGACACCACTTAAGGGAACACACCTCTACTTACCCTCATATCAGGAAGGAGTGAATTCCATCTTGTAAGACTACGTTCCCAGCTCCCCATTCGGTCTTGTCCCCAAAATGGTAGGCTTATTGAGTCGGCGAACTGGCCACTCTCACCCGTACAAATCAAAGGACAATCCCTCATGGACAGGAGTCCATAATCCACTCAGGATTAAGGCCAAGTTGCCTAGGTCATCCTAGTGAAATAGAAACCGAGCTAACCAACGGTGTTAATGTTAGTGGTTAACTATTTCGCGGTCCGGTCTTTGTGCAAACTCATTGCACAGGATACCCCCACTCGCATGTCAACCACATGAACGTGTTGGATCACTACGTTTGTATCAATATACAAAGCGGGCCGTATCCATAGTGTCACCAGGATAAGGTACCCAGCCTTATCCCTATACTAAACACCCTTTAGGCTAAAACTTGAACATTGATCCCCGCATGTCCCTACATACTAGTTCAAGTCTCATTCTATTAGCCATGGATGTTTAGTTTATTGGATTAGGGTTAGCAAGACAAGATATAATACAAACATTGAATAATACATCACTTTATTAATGTTCGGTCAAATGTACATTTACTATCTACGAGTTTTAGGGCATAAAACCCAACAAACTCCCACTTGAACTAAAACTCAAGTTACAGGGAAAGTATATACAAAATAATCCAAAGCTGGAAACGGTACATGTATATTTGTACATTACATAAAAGGTAAATATACAAAATACAATAAACTAGGGCATCCTTACACCCATTACACATCTCCCACTTGCCCTAGATTACGCTATATACATATCTCGCAGACCTAGACTGTCTAGATGACCCTCGAACACTTTAGCCGAGAGGGCCTTCGTAAACGGATCAGCAATGTTATGCTCAGAAGCGATCTTGGTCACGACCACATCTCCTCTTTGCACAATCTCTCGAATTAGATGGTACTTCCTCTCTATGTGTTTACCTCTTTTGTGGCTGCGAGGTTCCTTTGAATTGGCTACTGCCCCACTGTTGTCACAGTATAACGTAATGGGCAAGTTCATATTTGGAACAACTTCCAAATCTGTCAAGAACTTCCTTAGCCAAACAGCTTCCTTAGCTGCTTCACAAGCAGCTACATACTCAGCCTCCATCGTGGAGTCTGCTATACATCCCTGCTTTATGCTCCTCCAAACTACAGCTCCCCCGTTAAGGGTGAAAACTGACACTGACGTAGATTTCCTAGAATCCTTGTCAGTTTGGAAGTCAGAGTCGGTGTAACCCGTGAGAACTAACTCCTTAGCCCCAAACACCAACATGTAATCTCTCGTTCTCCTAAGATACTTGAGGATTCCTTTAACGGCGGTCCAATGGTCTAACCCTGGATTTGACTGATATCTGCTGACAATCCCTACAGCATAACAAATGTCAGGCCTCGTGCATAGCATGGCATACATTAAGCTACCCACGGCTGAGGCGTAGGGAATCTGTCTCATATCCTCAACCTCTTGAGGTGTCTTAGGAGACTGTTCCTTAGACAAGTGAACCCCATGTCTGAAAGGCAACAAGCCCTTCTTGGAGTTCTGCATCGAATATCGGGCCAACATCTTGTCGATATACGTTGCCTGAGACAGAGCTAGCGATTTGTTCTTTCTATCCCGAATAATCTGGATCCCAAGAACATACTGGGCCTCACCCAAATCTTTCATTTGGAACTGAGCTGCTAGCCATTCTTTTACGTCAGATAGATACCCTACATCATTCCCAATGAGTAGGATGTCGTCTACATAGAGTACGAGGAAAGCTACTTTATTCTTGTTGATCTTCTTGTACACACAAGGCTCATCAACATTCTGGTCAAAACCAAAAGATTTGATCGTAGTATCAAATCTAATATTCCAAGATCTAGAAGCCTGTTTCAACCCATAAATGGATCGATTCAGTTTGCAAACCTTTTGCTCATGACCTTGGGATATGAACCCCTCGGGTTGAGACATAAAAATACTCTCGTCAAGATTGCCATTCAGAAAAGCTGTCTTGACATCCATTTGCCAAATTTCATAATCATAAAATGTGGCAATGGATAAGAGGATTCTTATGGACTTTAGCATAGCAACTAGAGAAAAAGTTTCTTCATAGTCCACTCCTTCTCGTTGGGTATAACCCTTTGCTACAAGTCTTGCTTTGAAAGTCTGTACTTTCCCAGCAGCATCTCTTTTTCTCTTATAGATCCATTTACACCCAATGGGTTTGACCCCTTCAGGTAGATCTACAAGTTCCCAAACTTGATTGAAGTACATCGACTCCATCTCAAGGTCCATGGCTTTGGCCCACTCGTCCTTATCTACATCATTCATTGCCTGACGATAAGACAATGGATCTTCTACGCCGTCATCAGGTATGACTACTTGTGTTTCTGTTAAACCCAAGTAGCGGTTAGGTTGTATCACAACCCTCCCACTGCGTCGAAGCTCTCCCACTACGTGAGGAGGACTAGATTGACGAGAAGAACTGCATTCTCCAACAACTCTTGTTGAAGGACCAGGTTCATCAACAACCCTTGTTGATCCTTCTGTAGCTTCTCCTAATACTAACTTACTTCGTGGTTGATGATTTCGTATGTGGTCTTCCTCCAAGAAAGTTGCATTTGTCGATACAAATACTTTATTATCTTGAGGGTCATAGAAAAGACCACCTCTCGTTTCTTTCGGGTACCCAACAAATTGGCATAATCTCGTACGTGGTTCCAATTTCTTAGGATTTGTCACTAACACATGTGCAGGACTGAAGGATTGGAATTCCCAATTCCGTTACAGCGGAAGCAATTGGACCGTTCGTAAATTAATTTTGTTCTACAAAAATACCAATACATTGGCAAAAGGTTAAGCGATGAGAAACATACCTCCGTTGACGACTCTGAATACTTCAACGAATGATTCTTGATTGCTCTGCAACAACGAAGAACACCACCATTTGATCTTCCCCGCTATAACTCTGAGATTAGGAACGTAGTTGTGGGACTACCTAATCTTGAATGGGAAAAACTCTAGAGAGAAAATTCTCCCTAGAGTTCTTGAGTTGAGAGAATATGAGAAGGCCTTATGGTGGCCATATGTTGTGGTACCTAAACCCTAGGGTTAGTGTTCTATTTATAGGAGAAAGGCCATGAATAAAATATTCATTTAAAATCAATTATTTCCATAACTGATTTAATCTTTTCCATTAATCAATTCCATGACCAATCAATTCCATAATTGATTAATCTTTTCCATAAATGATTGATCACTTCCATAAGTGATTAATCATTTCCATAATTGATTAATTTCCAATTAATTAATTCTTTAATTAATTAATCACCAATTAAATATCATATATTTAATTTCAGACCTTCTATTAGTTAATTAATTAATTACCCAATTAAATATCATATATTTAATTTCAGGCCTTCAATTAATTAATTCTATAATATGAATCAAATTCATATTAAAATTTGAACTCCTTCAAATTCTCTTATATCCTATAAATTTAATATGAATCAAATTCATATTAATATTTGAACTTCTTCAAATATTTATTTCTCTCATAGACTATAGTTTAATTAAATCTCATTTAATTTAAACTAAATTGAATAATTAATTAATTCATCTTCTAATTAAATACCCTATATTTAATTAGACATATATTTGAACTCTTTCAAATATATCAATCTCTCAATTTAATAAAGTTTAATCTCAAATTAGACTTTATATTTTAATGCATCATTATACATTATATTAATATGTATCTCATACAATTAACTTAATTCCCAATATGAATTTGAACTATTCAAATTCTCTCAAGATATATTTGTTCCTAATTACTCTTTACCAGCTAGCAGGGGGACCTAATGGACCTACAGATCAGAAGCTCCAATGATATGAGGTTAATAGATTAAACTCATTAATCAGGTTAACCAATATTCATTAACTGTTGGTCATTCCACTAAAGACCCACAGCTGAACTCTTCTCACTGTAGAACATTTCTGTGTCCATGGATGTAGACCTATACCGGTAAGTCAATCCTTCACGAGTGTTCGTAATCACGGCTGGGTCAAATTACCGTTTTACCCCTGTGTTGCATCTGTCTCCTTAAGTACCAGCGCTCCTCTAATGAACAACCTGTTTATGGTCCAACCATTAAACAGAAAGTTCCTCTCAGGCCAGTGAGAGGACGGGATCCCTTTGTTCAAGTCCCGGAGTCACCTCTTAAGGGAACACTCATCTACTTCTCCTAGAAGTGGGAAGGAGTGAATTCCTTCTTGTGTTGTCATGTCCCCAGCCTCCCACTCGGTCTTGTCCCCAAAAAGGAAGGCATATTGAGTCAGCGTATTGGCCACTCTCACCCATGCTAATCAAAGGACAATCCCTCATGAGAAGGAGTTCATGACACACTCAGGATTAAGACTGAGTTACCTAGGTCATCGTATTGAAATAGTAACCTAACTAGTTAACGGTGTTACATCTAGTGGTTTACTATTTCGTGGTCCGGTCTTATGCAAACTCATTGCATAGGATACCCCCGCTTGCATGTCTCCTACATGGACGCCTTGGATTAATACGTCTGTATCGAATACAAAGCGGGCCGTATCACATAGTGTTACCAGGATAAGGTACCCAGCCTTATCCTTGTACTATAGACCTTTTAGGTTGTTACTTGAACACCAATCCCCGTATGTCCCCACATACTAGTTCAAGTCACATGTAAACAACCTTGGATCTTAGTTTATTGGATTTGGGTCAAATTGTGCAATATTTAACAACAACACTTTATTGTAGAAACTCAATTACACTTTATTGAAACAAGTATACAATTTGTTCACATTCACTATCTACGAGTTTTAGGGCATAAAACCCAACAAACTCCCACTTGAACTAAAACTCTAGTTTAGTGGGATGTACAATAACCTATACAGCATTGGGTGTATAAATACATGTATAAAACATATACAATGTTCAAATACAATAAACTAGGGCATCACTATACCCATTACATAATGGTATCACTATACCCATTACATTTCTCCCACTTGCCCTAGATTACACCTTTGTACATATCTCGTAGATCTAGATCTTCTAGATGACCCTCAAACACTTTAGCCGAGAGAGTCTTTGTAAATGAATCAGCAATATTTCATTCAATGTAATGTGTCTACTTGTCTTAGGTTGCAATGTTCTTTTGAATTTGCCACAACACCACTATATCACTATAAAGTGTGATGGGCAAGTTCACATTTGGAACACATTCCAAATCAATCAAGAACTTTCTAAGACAAACAGTCTCTATCGCTGCTTCACAAACAGCTAATTTTTCGGCCTATACGGTCAAGACTGTAACTATGTCATACTATAGCTCCATCGTAAAGAGTGACCACAAATACTGATGTAGATTTCCTCAAATCCTTATCAGTCTTAAAATCTGTGTTAGTGTATTCTGTAAGGATCAAATCCTTAGTCCCATACACGAGCATATAGTTCCTCGGTTCTCTTCGAATACTTGAGGATATTCTTAACGGTTTTCCAATGATTAAATCTTGGATTAGATTGATACTTACTGACAATCCCTACTGCATAGGGCATTCGTCTCATGCCCTCAACCTCTTGAGGTGTCTTAGGAAACATTTTCTTAGACAAAAGAATTCCATGTCTGAAAGGTAGTGAACCCTTATTGGAATTCTGCATCTTATATCTAACTAACATCTTGTAGATATAAGACACCAGAGACAAGACTAGCCTTTTGTTCTTACGGTTCCTAAACAATTTGGATCCCAAGAACAAACTCAGCTTCTCCCAAATTTCCACTTGGAAATGAGTTGCTAGCTCCTTTAATGTCAGTAAGATAACCTACATCATTCCTAATGATTAGGATATCAATCATATACAATACTAAGTAAGCTACTGAACTATTGATGATTACTTGTAAACACAAGACTCATTAATGTTCTGATTAAAGTCAAAAGATTTGGTCTCTTTATCAAATCTTATATTTCAAGATCGAAATGCTTAGGTTAATCCATGAATGGATCACTTAAGCTTGCAAAACCTTTTGCTTTCGATTTTGCTGTATGAACCCTTCTGGTTAAGACCTTTAATGTCTCGTTTTCTCTTGTAAATCCACTTGTAACTAATAGGTGTTACCCATCAAGCAGATCTACAAGACCCCAGATGGAAGTGAAATACAAAAGACTTCATTTCCAGGTCCATGACTTTAATCCATTGGTCCTTGTCAACATCATTCATTTTCTTTCTAAAAGATAATGAACCCACTATGCCATCATCAGGTATGATGACCTAGGCTTCAAACAAGCCCATGTAACGTTCAGGTTATCAAACAACCCTCCCACTACATTGAAGCAATCTCAACTATTGAGATGGATGTGACTGACTAGATGCACTGATCCATCAACAACTTTTGTTGAACAACCAACCTCATCAACAACTCTTGTGGATGTTACTGTAGCTTCATTAGTTAACTTACTTAAATCGACTTTACTCTTGTGGTTTATGATTTTTGATGTGAACTTCTTCTGAGAATTTAGCATTTGTCGATACAAATTCTTTATTCTCTTGTGAATTGAAGAAGTATCCACTTCTTGTTTCCTTTGGGGTAGTCTACTACAGTATGCAATGCAGTCAACACTGCATGACCCCAAAACGAGCCAGACAATTGAATATTTGAATATAGCTCAACATGGAATGAACCATATCCAATAGGGTTCTATTTCTCCTAAATTAGATTTAGGGTGTGATCCCATGCACTATCAAATAGTTCTGGAATCTCAAATCCCTATACTCAACACTTTGATCGGATCGAAGTGTTTTTATCATCTCACCTAACAAGTTTTCAACTTCAGTCCTAAGCCCCTTCGAATATCTCAAGAGTTTCAGACTTAAGTTGCATTAGGTAAAGATACTCATACCTTTGAATAATCATCCAAAAAAGATGAATTATTCATGCCCTCCCACTGCTTTAATATATTGAACCTCAAGGATCCAAATGTACAAGCTCTAAGGGCTCTTTGGCTCTTAGATCTTTTCCAGTAAAAGATCTATTAGTCATATTGCCCACAAAACATGACTTACAAGGTAGTAGAGAGTCATCTTCTAACTCGCTTAGAAGTTCACTCTTGACCAATCTCCCAATCAAATTGGGATTAATATGGTCTACCTTAGAACCAAAGAAAGGTATTTTCCTTTAGGAGAAATCCTTTGCCTCTTTTCACATTGAGTAGTAGCAGTCTTAAACAACTCAGTGTTCATGACTGCTTTACTCTTGATTAGTCTTAAAACATTTAGGTTACTTCCCAGTAAAGCTAAACAAATGTCAACTCCCTTTCTTGAAACAAATCTGCGTTAGCAGAGAAAGGTAAAGAGTAACATTGTTCCAGCAAATAAGACACAGAAATCAAATTTCTTTTGATCTTAGGAATTACATACACATTATCTAATAATATGTATTTTCTCCCACTAAGAAAAATAACTTAATGTCCCCCATTGATATAGCCAAAATAATCTCTCTAATTATAACTTTGAGAGTTATTACACAAGCAACAAACTCTTGCCAGGAACTTATTCCTTCAAAAGAAGAACACACGTGATTTGTGGCCCCTGAATCAAGTATTCAGGGAGAATCACTATTCTTCACTAATCACATTTTCAAGACAGGTAAATGAAAATTACGGTCTTGAACAAGTTCTCTTTTTGCTAAGCAGGGTTCTATGTCATATTCACCAAGAACAATTCTTAATGAATTAAACATATGGGGCATGAGGACATTCCTCAGTTAAGAATAATCCTAGACTTATTTACCACAATTTGTCGTTTAAGCTTGTTGTATTACCGTTATTTATAAAATGACGTAAGACAACACACATAAAATTATTATATAATTGCTGAAGTAACAAATTACTTGTATTATTAATTGCACCAACCCATTACAAATAATCCAATCAAATTCTGCAAAAACAAATAAGCAATCAAAGAAACCCTATAAAACTATTGATTTAGTTTTTGCAACGATACTTCAAAGGTTCAGAACAACAGCCACCGAAGGGTGGTCAGCTACTCCTCCTCTGAATTGAGACAATCTCAACCAAACTCTAACACCAGAATAACTCATATTCCGTTAGCGTTTAGTTACCGTTGTTCGGTCAAGGATTAGTTAACACATTTAACTCATCCCCGTAAGTGTAACCCTCCCACTTTCAGATCTCAGAGGCACGCACCAACAGGCTACCGAAGGGAAAGACAACTGTTGGTAATTAGCCTAAGAGTTCCTATCCTATTCAGGAGTTCACGGTGTTCTGAATCCTATGATCAGGCCCTCCGAAGGGATGGTTGCGCCAGGACAACCTGCAGGCGGATCATAGGACTCTCA
Source organism: Luffa acutangula (assembly GCA_036850905.1). Taxonomy (NCBI): domain Eukaryota; kingdom Viridiplantae; phylum Streptophyta; class Magnoliopsida; order Cucurbitales; family Cucurbitaceae; genus Luffa; species Luffa acutangula. The sequence goes on along the minus strand of CM072088.1, from coordinate 26,104,557 downwards.
CGGTGCGAACTAGGGGTGGAGACCGAGGGATACGTTGACACGTGTCCCGCTCCCACTTACTCTAGAAATTTTTCCCATTCACCTTGTTATTGATCCATGCAAACACTTTCCGAAGGGAGGCCGCTCCTAGGGCGACTCGAAGCCGAGCATGAACCTCACGTTGTGAATATAGGGACATAGGAGCAAAACTTGATTTAAATCTCGTTTTGTAATTTTCCTCCCACTGAAAATGTCCTAAGGTTAATTTAGGGTTGTTTAACTTAGATAAAATTCGGCTAAATCAATCTATCTAAGTCTGATCCTATTATAACAATTACGGAAAGGATTCAACCACAATGTTTTAAGTGAATTAAACTTCTTTTAATAAACCCAACATTGCAAGTCAACATTACTATGGTTAATTCAACTCAAGGTTCGGGTCAGTTCCCAGGTAGGAGGTGTTCCGTAAACCGTCAACTTAAATACCCCCAACCTTAGACAGAACTTTACCGAGAGAGTTCCCTTATAACCACAGTAATGTAAGGTCTTTACTCTAAAGATCTAGGTGCATTAAACACTTTTAACAAACCTAGTGACATTGCAAGCTAACATTTAGCTATGATTAATTCAACTCCGGTATTCCAGGTCAGTTCCCAGGTAGGAGGTGTTCCGTAAACCGTCAGCTTAAATACCCCCAGCCTTAGACAGAACTTTACCGGTGGAGTTCCCTTATAATCATAGCAATGTTTTTCCTACTTAGTTAATTAAAACTAATTTTAATTCTAAGTAAGAATAATTCTAATCCTATTAGAAATATGATCTTAGGTCTAATTAATTTTAAACATTTTAAAATTAATTCATTTATCCTAAGATCCTATGTTTGCATGCAATTCTTTGTTATAGGTTAACAGTTTCTATTCATTAATATTATAACTATTATAAATTTTAATGAATTAACCCTATAACATGCTACTGTGGTGAATAAATTAACAATCAAATTCTAATTAATTTATAAAACCATACATTAGCATACATGACATACCAAAAATATAACAATTATATTAATCTAAGGTAATGCCATGCTTAATGCAATTTAATTTCCTTTTAATTAACCTAACTCTTAAATTAATTATACAAGAAAATTAAAATTAGCATTACCATTTTCATACATTAACATAACACTTTATATTAATAGCTCATGAAAATTAATAAGCATATAAATTACTTATATAAATATAACTCTTATATTTTTAAACTAAAGTAATTTCATGTTTAATGCAAATTAATTTTCTTCAATTAATCTAACTCTTAAATTAATAACCCAAGAAAATTAAAATAAGCATTCACATTTTCATACATTAACATAACACTTTATATTAATAGCTCATGAAAATTAATAAGCATATAAATTACTTATATAAATATAACTCTTATATTTTTAAACTAAAGTAATTTCATGTTTAATGCAAATTAATTTTCTTCAATTAATCTAACTCTTAAATTAATAACCCAAGAAAATTAAAATAAGCATTCACATTTTCATACATTAACATAACACTTTATATTAATAGCTCATGAAAATAAATAAGCATATAAAATACTTTCATAAATATAACTTTTTATATTTTTACTAAAGTAATTTCATGCTCAATGCTTCTCAATTTTCATCCATTTAATCATTACAATTTATATTAAATACCCATGAAAATTAAATTCATGCATAATATTTATTTTATAACAATTATAATTAAAAATGCATGAATATGCTTAACCTATGGTGGGATTTAAAAACTATATGACATTCATAAAGCAATTAAATAGCTACGTAGACGGGTTTTGGCATTCTAGGACTCAAAACAATAGAAAAATTACAATAATTAGTCTATCTAAGTCCTATCTAGCCGTGAACTAGCTTCAGACCGCATGAACCGAATCAATAACCACTTGAACCGCATAGAACCAGTCAAAGAACAGCTGGACCACCGAAAACCGGTCAATGGACCGGTCAACATCTCAAACGGACGGAATATTTATCAATAATAAAAAGGAATCGCGTGAGTTCATGCTCGAACTCTTGACCTTGTGCATCATAAAGTGCTGCTCCAACCAACATTGCAGAAACGTTTTCAAGTAAATTTACGTTTTATAAAATATATATATAAATATGTCGATATATATATATATTTTTAATACACGCGTTCTTCACGATAGTCTGCAACAATTTGCTAGCGTCGAGACGCCATTGAGGCAGCGTCTCGACGCTTACTCTCGGAATTTCCAGTTTTCTTCGTTTTCCAGCGGCAATTTTCCTTGATTTGGCTCCGAATTTCTCCGTTAATAGATACAAAACAGTAACAAGGACTTACAGACTCATTGCAATTAAAAATACCCAAAACAAAGGGCCCTTACATTGATCAAATCAACTTAAAATTGCAAAAACTAATGCCAAAAACCCTAACCATCTACTAGCAAACCATTATACATCAAATGCACAATTAAATCTCACCAATAGCCAATGCAAATTTTAGAGAAACAAAAATTAAGATTACGATCGGCTCTGATACCAATTGAAGGATTGGAATTCCCAATTCCGTTACAGCGGAAGCAATTGGACCGTTCGTAAATTAATTTTGTTCTACAAAAATACCAATACATTGGCAAAAGGTTAAGCGATGAGAAACATACCTCCGTTGACGACTCTGAATACTTCAACGAATGATTCTTGATTGCTCTGCAACAACGAAGAACACCACCATTTGATCTTCCCCGCTATAACTCTGAGATTAGGAACGTAGTTGTGGGACTACCTAATCTTGAATGGGAAAAACTCTAGAGAGAAAATTCTCCCTAGAGTTCTTGAGTTGAGAGAATATGAGAAGGCCTTATGGTGGCCATATGTTGTGGTACCTAAACCCTAGGGTTAGTGTTCTATTTATAGGAGAAAGGCCATGAATAAAATATTCATTTAAAATCAATTATTTCCATAACTGATTTAATCTTTTCCATTAATCAATTCCATGACCAATCAATTCCATAATTGATTAATCTTTTCCATAAATGATTGATCACTTCCATAAGTGATTAATCATTTCCATAATTGATTAATTTCCAATTAATTAATTCTTTAATTAATTAATCACCAATTAAATATCATATATTTAATTTCAGACCTTCTATTAGTTAATTAATTAATTACCCAATTAAATATCATATATTTAATTTCAGGCCTTCAATTAATTAATTCTATAATATGAATCAAATTCATATTAAAATTTGAACTCCTTCAAATTCTCTTATATCCTATAAATTTAATATGAATCAAATTCATATTAATATTTGAACTTCTTCAAATATTTATTTCTCTCATAGACTATAGTTTAATTAAATCTCATTTAATTTAAACTAAATTGAATAATTAATTAATTCATCTTCTAATTAAATACCCTATATTTAATTAGACATATATTTGAACTCTTTCAAATATATCAATCTCTCAATTTAATAAAGTTTAATCTCAAATTAGACTTTATATTTTAATGCATCATTATACATTATATTAATATGTATCTCATACAATTAACTTAATTCCCAATATGAATTTGAACTATTCAAATTCTCTCAAGATATATTTGTTCCTAATTACTCTTTACCAGCTAGCAGGGGGACCTAATGGACCTACAGATCAGAAGCTCCAATGATATGAGGTTAATAGATTAAACTCATTAATCAGGTTAACCAATATTCATTAACTGTTGGTCATTCCACTAAAGACCCACAGCTGAACTCTTCTCACTGTAGAACATTTCTGTGTCCATGGATGTAGACCTATACCGGTAAGTCAATCCTTCACGAGTGTTCGTAATCACGGCTGGGTCAAATTACCGTTTTACCCCTGTGTTACATCTGTCTCCTTAAGTACCAGCGCTCCTCTAATGAACAACCTGTTTATGGTCCAACCATTAAACAGAAAGTTCCTCTCAGGCCAGTGAGAGGACGGGATCCCTTTGTTCAAGTCCCGGAGTCACCTCTTAAGGGAACACTCATCTACTTCTCCTAGAAGTGGGAAGGAGTGAATTCCTTCTTGTGTTGTCATGTCCCCAGCCTCCCACTCGGTCTTGTCCCCAAAAAGGAAGGCATATTGAGTCGGCGTATTGGCCACTCTCACCCATGCTAATCAAAGGACAATCCCTCATGAGAAGGAGTTCATGACACACTCAGGATTAAGACTGAGTTACCTAGGTCATCGTATTGAAATAGTAACCTAACTAGTTAACGGTGTTACATCTAGTGGTTTACTATTTCGTGGTCCGGTCTTATGCAAACTCATTGCATAGGATACCCCCGCTTGCATGTCTCCTACATGGACACCTTGGATTAATACGTCTGTATCGAATACAAAGCGGGCCGTATCACATAGTGTTACCAGGATAAGGTACCCAGCCTTATCCTTGTACTATAGACCTTTTAGGTTGTTACTTGAACACCAATCCCCGTATGTCCCCACATACTAGTTCAAGTCACATGTAAACAACCTTGGATCTTAGTTTATTGGATTTGGGTCAAATTGTGCAATATTTAACAACAACACTTTATTGTAGAAACTCAATTACACTTTATTGAAACAAGTATACAATTTGTTCACATTCACTATCTACGAGTTTTAGGGCATAAAACCCAACAAGGACAACCCCAGATACGGAAGTAACACAAACTAGGTTTACGTCCCTTCCATAGCTCAAAAGGAGTTTCAGAAACACTTTTTGAGGGAACATTGTTAAGAATATGTACTGCAGTCGCTACTGCATACCCCCAAAACGAGCTAGGCAATTGAGTATAGCTCATCATAGATCGAACCATGTCTAACAAGGTTCTGTTTCTCCTTTCTGATACACCATTTTGCTGAGGTGTACCAGGTGCTGAGAGTTGTGATTGGATTCCATGTTCTATCATATAGTCCTGGAATCGCTGATCTAAATACTCTCCACCTCGATCTGATCGAAGTGTCTTAATTGTTTTACCTAACAGATTTTCTACCTCAGCCTTAAACTCTTTGAACTTTTCAAGAGCTTCAGACTTATGGTCCATCAGGTATAAGTAACCGTATCGAGAATAATCATCTATGAAAGAGATGAAATATTCATAACCACCTCGAGCCTTTACATTCATTGGACCACAAAGATCCGAATGTATTAGTTCAAGTGGTTCTTTGGCCCTATAACCTTTTCCAGTAAAAGGCCTCTTGGTCATTTTACCCTCGAGACACGATTCACAGGGTGGTAAAGATGTATCTTCTATGTCACTTAGAAGCCCATTTTTAACCAAACGATCGATCCGATCGATGTTAATATGACCAAGACGAAGATGCCAAAGATACGTGTTGTTACTTAAATGAGAAACTTTTTGCCTTTTGTTTTGCGTTTCAGCCGTTTTAAACATTTCATGACTTAAAATGGCTTTTGCATCATTTGGTCTTAACACAAATAAATTATTCTCACGCTTAGCTGAACAAATGTAAACTCCATTCTTTAAAATTAAAGCTTCGTTAAGCAAGAATGAAACAGTATAACATTGTTCTAATAAAGCTGAAACAGAAATTAGGTTCCTTTTAATTCTAGGAACCAAATACAAGTCCTCTAAAATTAAAAACCTATTTCTAAAGAATAATTTTGCAGCTCCCACTGCACGAGCTGAAACGACGTCTCCCGTTCCGACTTTGAGCGTCATTTCACCCTCTGCCAGCTGCTGGAAATTATTTCCCTGAAAAGAAGAACAAACATGATTAGTGGCTCCCGAATCCAGTATCCAGGCAAACTCATCATGTTCAACGAGACAAGTCTCTAACACAAATAAATCGAATTTACCTTCTTTTTCTCTTCTCTTCTCAGCAAGGTAGCGGGGACAGTTGCGCTTCCAGTGACCATCTGCATTGCAGTGGAAGCATCTACCTTTATCGGCCACGACCTTGGCCTTCCCCTTCCCTTGCACAGCCTGTGCAGGAGCCTTCCCCTTGTCTCCCTTCCTCTTCTGGATCTGCTTCGATGAAGAAGCCTGGGGTACAGATTTAGTCCCTGAGGATGAACCCTTCAGGAACTTCTTCTTGGAATGGGCCACATTGGCCTCTCCTTTCACCACATTCTTTCCCTTGCTCTTTTGCAGGGACTCGTAAATCTGTAACTCCGAGAGGAGGGTAGTCAGGTTGAACTGAATCTTATTCATGCTCGCGTTCGTCCTGAAAGACAGATAGCTCGCCGGGAGCGAGTGAAGGATGAACGCAACCTGACTGCGCTCGCAGACAAACCCGCCATTTGCCTCAGCTATATTGAACTGGTTAATCATGTCCAGGACATGTTCCCAAACAGATTGACCTTCCAGCATCTTGGCATTGAAGACGTTCTTCAAGGCGTCGTGGTGGAGCTGGTAGGACGGAAGTCCAAACATCTCCTGCAGGGAATTCATAATTTCCCTGGCAGTTGCCACGTTCTCATAACGCTTGGCCAACACTTCAGACAAGCTGACCAAAATATAGACCTTGACCTTTTCATTGGCCTTGGTCCAGCGTTCATAGGCGTCTTTAACTGCCTGAGAGGCAGTGCGAGGGGGAACGGGAGGACATTCCTCCGTTAAGACGAATCATAAATCCTCAACCACGAGTATTGTATTGAGGTTTGATTTCCATTGTGGAAAATTCTCGCCGGTAAGTTGTTAATTTTTAAGGAGGGATATTATAGAGGAAGACATTGCTGAAAAACAAACAAGTGACCGTATTAGTTATCTTTGCCTTAACCCATCACACAAGCAATACAAACAATTGCATACATCCAATCAATTTTGCAAATAAACAATCAAAGAACCCTAATAAAACTATGATTGTGTTTTGCAACGATGCTTTAGAGGTTTAGAAGAACAGCCACCGAAGGGTGATCAGTTGTTCCTCCTCTAAAATGAGACTCTTCTCAGTCAATTTCTAATACCAGAATAACTCATATTCCATTAGATATTAACCACCGTTGTTCGGTGTTGGTCGGTATCCGCAAGTGCACGGGCCACAAGTAATATAAAACGGAAAGTATTCCGAGTATCGAATCCTCAGGGAGGCGAAGCGAAACTTAAGCAATTAATTAAAATTCTCTTGAGCACTGAAAATACTTAGGAAAAATAATATTTAGGGACTACGCTCATGAAATAAGAAGATTTAATTTAAAATGATTAAATAAAAACAAATTTGATCAATCAGAAATAAAATGTGGAGAAAGAGTTTTCTTGAAATGGGAAGAGGGGTCATGAAAATCAATGATTAGCTAAATAATTGCTACAATTATCCTATCTCATTGCCCAATTAATTATAAACCTAGAATCTCCGTTAATCACATAGGTTCTCCTGTCGGTTTCCCCTAATTGTAATTAATTCATTTTAACAACCTAAGTGTCCTTAGCGCTATTAAAAATCATTAATTATTACGCCCTGATTCATTTTAGGAATCTATGTTTAATCAACTAATCCCGGTGTCACAACGGGCAATTAAACTAGTTGCATGGATTATGATCTATCCTAATTTCTCTCCATCGAGTTTCCATTAAGAAACGAATCATTACACAATTGGCCAGATTGAGTAAAGCATTAAGCACATCCATACAAATAATTAGGACATGGGCAAGAGACAAGAAATTATAACAATATTTCCACTATCATTTCATTTCAAGACCCCAAATTGGGGTTTAGCTACACATAATATCCACAATAATTACAAGGGAAAGCATATTAAAAGACATAAAGGAAAAGGAATTGACCGTCGAAAAACCCCTTGCTGACGCTTGGAGCCCCCGCTGACTACTCCTCGAGCCTCTAGACTTGCTTCCCAAAATTCCCCAAAAATTCCCACTAGAAGAACCCTCTCAAAAAGGCTCAAAAACCTTGAGAGGGGCTCCAAAAAAGGAGTCTTAAGAAAGGAAAGGAAGGAATGAGTGATGATTGATGATTGATTCCTTGATTGATGATCCAAATGAGGCACCAAGGGCTCCTATTTATAGGCCTGGAAAAGGGGTAGCGTCGCGACGCTGCCTTGCCAAGCGTCGCGACGCTGCTGCGCACGCGGCTTGGGCAACAAGAAAGGGCAGCGTCGCGACGCTGCCTTGCTAAGCGTCTCGACGCTGTCCAGATTTTCCAGAAAAATCAGCTTCTTTTTGGGCTGATTTTTGGGCCTTCTTCTTCATTTCTCTTGGACTTTTCCTCATGGATGTCTTCTTTGGGCTTCCAAATGCCTCATACTTTGATTTGGGTTATAATTCCATCAATTTTGGCTCTTTTTCTCCCAAAATCATCATTTATGCTCCTAAAGACAAAATAACAAAATTCATTACATATATTCATTAAAAACACGATTAAAGCACCAAAAAGCTTAATAAATTGAGATGAAAATAGCGACATTTCTGCTCGCTATCATTCGGTCAAGGATTTGTTAACAAATTAACTCCTCCCCGTAAGTGTAACCCTCCCACTTTCAGATCCCAGAGGCACGCACCAACAGGCTACCGTTAGGAAAGACAACTGTTGGTAATTAGCCTAAGTGATCCTATCCTTTTCAGGAGTTCACGGTGTTCCGAATCCTATGATCAGGCCCTCCGAAGGGGTGGTTGCTCCAGGGCAACACGCAGGCGGATCATAGGAATCTCACGTTGTGACCTAGGGGTGGAGACCGAAGGATACGTTGACACGCATCCCGCTCCCACTTACTATAATCACTTTCCCCATTCACCTTGGTATTGACCCATGCAAACACTCTCCGAAGGGAGGCCGCTCTACGACGACACGAAGCCGAGCATGGATCTCACGGTGTGAACGTCACGGGGACGTAGGAGCAAAACTCAATTTAAATTAAGTTTTGTAATTTTCCTCCCACTAAAGTAACTGATTATTAATTTTAGGGTTTGATTAAACCTAGATAAATTCGGCTAAGTCATTTATCTAAGTCTAGTCCTATTATAACTATTATAATAAGACCTAATGTCTAGGTGTATTAAACCAATTTAATTAACCTAGTGACATTATTCTAACATTAACCTGAGATTAATTCAACTCCGGTATTCCAGATCAGTTCCCAGGTAGGAGGTGTTCCGTTTACCGTCAACTTAAATACCTCCAATCCTTAGACAGAACTTCACTGGTAGAGTTCCCTTATAATCTTAGGAATGTTCGTCCTACTTAGTTCATTAAAACTATTTTAAAACTAAGTAAGATCTTCTAATCCTATTAGAAAATGAACTTAGGTCTAATTAATTTTAACCCATTAAAATTAATTCAATTTTAACCTAAGATCCTATGTGAACATGCATATCTTGATTATAGATTGACGGTTTCTAATCATAAAATTTTAAACTATTTCAAAATTTTATAATGATTAGCCCTATAATCATGCATACTATAGTTTTTAAAACAATTAACAATCATATTCAAGTTAATGAAATTTTAAACTATAGTACTATGCATTGCATGATAATTAATATAACCCTTATATTAATCTATGGATGTATCATGCTCAATGCAATTTGATTTCCATTTAAATAATAAACAACTTTATTACAGCCAATAATGGAAAATCAACTTAGCATGCTGCAAACAAATAATTTTTAATATAACTCTTATATTAAAACTATGTAATTGCATGCATCATACTATTCCATTTTCATGAATTTAATATAACTCAACTATATATTAAACAAATCATGAAAATCAAACCATGCATTTCAAACATATATTATAATCTAATTATAACATTCATAAATGCATGAGCATGCTTTATATCCTAAGGTGGGATTAAATTTAAATGACATCCATAAAGCATTTAAATAGCGAATAAACCGATTTAATTGGCCCCTAGGATAGATTAAAGCGAAATTACATTAATAAAGCAATAAATCTATCCTATTACAAAATTCTGCAGCTCCAAATCCGGTCTACTAGCCTTGAACCGACCCGAACCACTTCGAACCGGACTTGAAAAACTCGAACCGCACCCAAAACGGGTCAAACCGGACCGAACCGGTCCCAGCTGACCCAAAACGCTTGAACCGAACCGGGCAAATTAGGGCACCATCACGTTCTCGCGAAAATTCTGGCGCCGCACGAAATCGTGACAGCGTCGAGACGCTGCGAAGAAAGCGTCCCGACGCTGGCGCGATTTCAACCGTCTGGAGCGTGGAATCGCGACAGCGTCGAGACGCACAATGCCTAGCGTCTGGAGCTGTTTCCTGGGCAGAACAGCGGCTGTTCTTCATGAAATTCACCAATTTCTTCTGCGATCTTCATCGATTTTCAAGCCTAAACCTGACCCGGACTTATACAGACTCGATTTACACAATTTTGCCCAAAAACGCAGGGGCCTTACACGATCAAATCAAGTAAAATTGCGGTAAATCTATGGCCAAATTAAATCTAAACAGTTTATCGCAAACCCACATTCATAATGCATAATTAATCCCACCATACAGCCATTCGCAAATCTCAAAAACAACGTTTTAATTCGAACCTGGCTCTGATACCAATTGAAGGGATAATAACCCTATGCGCAGCGGAAAAACACAGAGACCTTTTCGAATAATAAAACGTCGATTGGGATACCAATACGACGGCAAAAATACATGAAATTACAGCAACAATAATGGATAAAAACTGCTGTAAAAACAGATACAAGCATGCATAAAATCGAGAATAATTCTAGATCTAATCTAGAATTGGGTCCTATTGACCCTAGTTCAAGAAGAACCTTACCTTTGAAGAAATCCTTGAACTTTTCGCCTAATTCTCTGAATTTTTCCCAAAAATACAGCAGCAAATCACCTTTGTCTTGCTGGAAAATTGTATGAACACCACCACAAGGATACACCGGTATTCTCTGATAGGATTTTGCTTTGGGTGCTGGTGGGAGCAAAAAATTCTCTGGATTTTTTTCTGGATCAATTCTCTGAGAGATCTCTGGGAGAGAATGCAAACTGAGAGAGAGCTATTGGTGAGGGAGTCAGGCGTGAGACCAGGGAGACAGTTCTGCAACCCCTGACCACGTCTTTTTTAAAAATAAAAAATCAGATAACTGATAAATCAGTTATCTGATATTTTAATTAATTATAATTTTAAAACATAATTTTAAATTATAATTAATTATATTTTAATTAATCTAAATTAATTAAAATAACATTAATTTAAATCCAATTTAAATTAATATCCCTCTTATATTATAGTTTAATTAAATCAAATTTAATTAAACTAAATTAATTAATTAATTCGAAATTAATTAATAAAATAAAATAAAATTGAACATCACATATTCAATTACTATTTTCTCTCTCAAAAAACTATAGTATTAATATACATCCAATGCATATTAATTATAACCTATAGTTTTAATATGAACCACTTCATATTTTAGTATAATATTCAAACACCTTTGAATATTCAATCCATCCTTAGAATTTTACCTCAACGCCCTAAATGAGCTACTGGTGGGACCTAATGGACCTACAGATCAGAAGCTCCAACGATATGAGATTAGTTGGTTAAACTCATTAACCAAGTTAATCAATATTCGTTAACTGTGGTTCACTCCACTAAAGAACCACAGCTGCACTCTTCTCACTGCAGATATATTTCTGTGTCCACGGATATTGACCGTCAGCAGCAAGTTAGCCCTTCACGTGTGTTCGTACCCCAGCTAGGTCAAATTACCGTTTTACCCCTGGGCTACCTCTTGGTCCTTAAGTACCAGTGCTCCTCTAATGAACAACCTGTTTGTGGTCCAACCATCAAACAGAAAACCCTCTCGTGCCATAAAGAGGGTAGGGCCCTTTGTTCAAGACCCGGAGACACCACTTAAGGGAACACACCTCTACTTACCCTCATATCAGGAAGGAGTGAATTCCATCTTGTAAGACTACGTTCCCAGCTCCCCATTCGGTCTTGTCCCCAAAATGGTAGGCTTATTGAGTCGGCGAACTGGCCACTCTCACCCGTACAAATCAAAGGACAATCCCTCATGGACAGGAGTCCATAATCCACTCAGGATTAAGGCCAAGTTGCCTAGGTCATCCTAGTGAAATAGAAACCGAGCTAACCAACGGTGTTAATGTTAGTGGTTAACTATTTCGCGGTCCGGTCTTTGTGCAAACTCATTGCACAGGATACCCCCACTCGCATGTCAACCACATGAACGTGTTGGATCACTACGTTTGTATCAATATACAAAGCGGGCCGTATCCATAGTGTCACCAGGATAAGGTACCCAGCCTTATCCCTATACTACAGACCCTTTAGGCTAAAACTTGAACAGTGATCCCCGCATGTCCCTACATACTAGTTCAAGTCTCATTCTATTAGCCATGGATGTTTAGTTTATTGGATTAGGGTTAGCAAGACAAGATATAATACAAACATTGAATAATACATCACTTTATTAATGTTCGGTCAAATGTACATTTACTATCTACGAGTTTTAGGGCATAAAACCCAACAATGAACACATTAGAACATGTCTGTTTATCGTTATCTTTCGTAAAACTCAAACTCACTCAGCTTGCTCGTGGAAAAACCGAAAATCGTTAAATAATTCTTGCTAATACATGCTTGGCTTAAAAGGATGTCGTTTCAACTATTTTTCAGAAACTCAATAATCACGTGCTCATTTATAAACCTCATTAGAAAATTTAAGCTCATAACTTAAGCTTGAAACTATTCATAAAAACCATGTATCATTCATAGAAAAGCATGTAAAACATCTAAACATGAACAACCGTTGGAAACAATTTTCGAAATTCATTTTGTCACTCACTGTCTTAGCTAGTTTCCTGGTCTGTAGACTCGACCTATTTCCTCTTGGCCTGTCAAACAACCAAAACCGAATGTTAGAACCATAATTCGTTTTGTCTTTCCATGCTCATGAATTCTAGACACTTGAATAAAAAATCACACTTCACATTCTACTTTTCCAGATTTTCCAGATTCTATACCCTAACTTCCAACACCCATAACATTTTCAATACTTAACCTATATTAATGTGCTATACATCAAACTCTTCATTGTCGGACACTCTACAACTTACCTGAAGACATGAAAACGAGATTCCCAACCGATTAGTCCAGACATTCCCCGAAGACAGACAACACAGATTCGAGGTTCTCTGCTACCCTTTATCTTTCGCCTGAATTTAAACCTACTTCATGTCATTTGTGGCTCACGAATTCTTCATGAAAGTTGTAGGAAATTGAATAAGATTTCCATCCATACCAAATAGAGCTTCTGATTCAACTTGAACACCCCAGAATACTCGAAAAACCAGAGAAAACCAGAGATCCTCCTGCTTTGCTCGAAAATCCTGTGCTCTGTTTTCCATTCCAAAAACCATTAACTTCTCATACAATTTAGCTAAAGCTTCCTTCATGAAATTTGTTAGAAGATGAACTAAATTTCAAGAAAATCAAACCTCACCTCTTAGTTCCTTCTTTGTAGCTCAAACCGACTCAAAAACCAGAGGTTGACAGGTTGAACTCAGATTCTGCTATGGCTGGCTTTGCATGAGCTTTTACTATCTTCTTCAACCTCAAAACCCCGAAATTCTTCTTCTTCTTCTTCCTTCACTCTCTCCCTCAAGTGCTCTTAAACTTTGGATGGAAAGTGATGATAAATGTGGCTGAAAATGACTAAAAATGGGTTGGAGTTCAGCTTAGGCGGTGGTGGGTTGTTTGCTGTCATTTCCCATTTCCTTTCCTTTTCTTTTTCTTTTTTTTTTTTTGTTTTTTTTCCTTTTCCTTTTTCTTTTCTTTTCTTTTCTTTTCTTCTTTATTTCCATTCTTTTCATTCTTCTTTTAAATTAGTAAATCCCAACAACTTAAATTCAACCATGCAACCACAATAGATGACAACAGTAAATGATCCAAGGAAAGTCTCGGGTTTACAGAAATAGTAACCACTAGATGTAACGTCGTTAACTAGTTTAGGTTTTTATTTCAATAGGATGACCTAGGTAACCCAATCTCAATCCTAAGTCTGTTATAAACCCCTTTCAGGAGGGATTGTTCTTAGATTTGTATGGGTGAGAGTGGTCAGTTCGCCGACTCAATAATCCTACCATTTAAGGGGCAAGACCGAATGGGGGCTGGGAACATAACAATACAAGATGAAATTCACTCCTTACCCTATTGGGGTAAGTAGATGTGTGTTCCCTTAAGGGCTGATTCCGGGGCTTGAACAAAGGCGCGTCGTCCTCCCTTGGCCTAAAATGAACTCCTGTTTAGTAGTTGGACCCTAAACAACTCGTTCATTAGAGGGATCAACGGTACTTAAGGAACCAGATGTAACCCAGGGGTAAAATAGTAATTTGACCCAGCTCGTGTTACGAACACATGTGAAGGATTGACTTACTGCATTGGTCGATATCCGTGGACACATAAGTATTCTACAGTGAGAAGAGTGCAGTTGTGGGTCTTTAGTGGAGTTACCCACAGTTAACGAATGTTGACTAACTTGGTTAATGAGTTTGGCCAATTAGTCTCGTATCGTTGGAGCTTCTGATCTGTAGGTCCATTAGGTCCCACTGGTAGCTCGTAAAGAGACTTGAGGCAATTAAGTGTAAATTGTAAATTGAAAGTGTTCAAGTTATTTGGGGATTCGTATAATGTATATTGATGCATTATAATATAAAGTTTATGAAACTTTATAATATAACTTTTTAATTAATTTCAAAAATTAATTCTTGAGAGAAAATATTTGAAAGAGTTCAAATAAATTTAATATGAATTGGATTCATATTAATTTTAATTTTATTAAAATCCCTAAGATTAAATATATGATATATAATTGGATAATTAATTAATTATTTATTAAAATTAGAGACCTTTTCCTATTAGGAAAAAGTCTTGACTTTTACCTATAAATAGGACCCTAGGGTGGGGTGAAAGGCATCTCATTCATTCTCATACTCTCAGAGAATTCCCCTGAAGGCTCCCTCTAGACTCCCACCAGTCTCCTGCCTCTAGAAGTCTCAGAGTCATTCCGGCGTAGCCATAGTGGTGGTGTTCGCAGTAGTTCGTGATTATTTCACAAGCAGTTGGTGAATTTCATCTGAGTCGTCAACGAGAGTAAGTAATTTGTTACTATATATATTAGATTTAGATCTAATATTTTTGCAGGCTTAGCCTTAATATAAATCTAGAATAGTTCTAAGTTTATTGCCAATATATTGGTATTTTAGATTAAACAAAATTAATTACGAATTGGTCCCAATCACGCTTCCGCTTTACGGAATTACGGAAATCCAATCCTACACTGTCAACACCATATAAGGCCTTGATTCAACGTCAAATGCAAGTAGAACTCTTTGGAAGAAGAGGGTGCTGACAAAACCCTAGTTGACGCCTATGAGTAGGGATGCCCGAGGTCTTTCTTAGTTGACTGAATTCTAACCTTAGTTAGACATTAAACCTTAGGGTTTGTAGGGATTTTCACCCATTCCCACTTGTAAAAGCGAGAGTGTGGAGTGTCGAGCGAACTCTAGAAGGATTGGATAAAAGAGAAAAAACCCTAGTATTTAGCTACTATCATTAATTCCAACTTTTGTTACTTTTCATTTATCTGTATTCTTTATTCTTTATTTCAATGAAAAGATATTCATTTGCACTTTATCCCATCATGAGTAGCTAAATTTCGTTGAGGGGTTCAATATAGTGAATTCCCTTATGGTTCAATAGCTTGAAAGTGTTTATTTGCTTAAGTTTCTATTCAATGCATGTCATTCTTTATTGATTATCGTTCTGATCTTGCTGAGTTTAAATTGATCACTTACACTTTGCATGCTATGTGAGTTTGGTCTCGAATGGGATAGACGATATCGGTTCTCATAAAGGTGATATAGGAGAAAAAGCTCGAAAGAGATTGTTCAGTGGTATAGGGCAAGCTGCCTAAGGCACCCTATATCAACTATAGGGTTATAGATTGCATTCGTGAATTATCTATGTCGGAGTCGAGTCACCAAAATGTGAATAACGGTACTCGCTTAGCCTTCTAACAGTTCTTGGGAGCAAGGCCAAATAAAAGTTAAATCTGACCCAATGCATTGATTAGACTTAAGTTGAATAATTTATGATTAAGGTTATTGACCTACAAGATGAAACTATATTGGATACCTCGTTTTGTTTATTGTTGTTATTTCTTTATTTATTTGTTTGTTTTAATTATCTTCCAAAAATTAATCATCAATTATTTCTTCGGTTACCTATTTTAAGCAATCAGTTGAGCAATTTCTTCTTCAAATATGAATTTCCAATTTAGTCCTCGTGGGATCGATACCCTTGGAATACTTTTAAGGTTTTTATTACTACGTGCGATAGTGTATATTTGCACAAAGGTTGGTTGAATTTATCATTATTATTATCTATCATCTTATCTCACATCCATCATTCAGCCTCTAACGCACCAAGTTTTTGGCGCCGTTGTCGGGGACCAAAGGGAATTTGATTTGATTTACAATTGTTTTTCTTTTGCAGGTTGAGTTCGTGCATGAACAAGGGGTGTCCACTCCTTGACATTGATCCTGAGATAGAAAGAACCTTTCTTCGTTGTAGGAAAGAGTAAAGACGAAAGAGAAGGGAACAACACGAGTTGAGTGCACAGGAACCTCTAGAAGAAACCTCTTACATACAAGAGTTTCCGATGGAACAACCTGGAGTCGATTCTCAAGTTAACCCGCTGAACCATGGAAATAAGCAAATGTAGGGAGAATTCCTCCAGTTCCTCCAGTTCCACCGGTGCCACAACAAGAACACTCAATAGAGCAATAAGGGACTGTGCTTTACCCATTTTTCATACTTTAAATCCAGGAATTTTTGAGCCGCCAATAGATGCTCCACAGTTTGAACTCAAACCAGTGATGTTCCAAATGTTGAATACCATGGGCCAGTTTTCTGGACTTCCAAATGAAGACTAGTCAATGGCATCTGCAAACGGATCCTTCTTGAAGAAGTCTGCAAATGAGGCACATGCTATCTTGGATACCATAGCCACAAAAAATAGACATTGGGGAGAAACTGAGCCAACAACAATCTTGAAGAATCCAGCTAAAGCGGTAGAGACAGAGGCTAATTCTACCATGCAAGCTCAAATCAAAGCTATTCACAGCATGATGATGTGCATGACTATGAACAATCAACCGAACATAGCCCCTACCAATGCTATTTTTTCTCCCTGATGTGAAATTTGTGGTGAGGAACACATTGCTGACAACTGTCCACTGAATCCTGTGTCTGTCTTTTATGTAGGTCAATAAGGAAACCAAAACCAAAACCAATGGAATCCATACTTGTGTTGGGTTTTATGCCCTAAAACTCGTAGATAGTAATTGTAACATTTGACCGAACATTAATAAAATGATTTATATTGTTTGTATTAAGTAAATTTTGTCTTAGTAACCCTAATCCAATAAACTAAACATCCTAGGTTGTTAGTATGAGACTTGAACTAGTATGTGGGGATATACGAGGATCAATATTCAATTTACAGCCTAAAAGGGTCTATAGTATAGGGATAAGGCTGGGTACCTTATCCTGGTGACACTATTGATACGACCCGGTTTGTATTATGATACAAACGCAATGATCCAACGCGTTCGTGTAGTGGACATGCGAGTGGCGGTATCCTGTGCAATGAGTTTGCACAAGACCGAACCGCGAGATAGTTAACCACTAGCTCTAACTCCGTTACCTATTTAGGTGTTTATCTCACTAGGATGACCCAGGCAACTCGGTCTCAATCCTGATTGGATTATGGACTCCTGTTCACGAGGGGTTGTCCATTGATTTGTATGGGTAAGAGTGGCTAGCACGCCGACTCAATAAGCCTACAATTTTGGGGACAATACCAAGTGGGGAGCTGGGAACATAATCACACAAGATGGAATTCACTCCTTCCTGACTCTAGAGTAAGTAGAGGTGTGTTCCCTTAAGTGGTGTCTCCAGGTCTTGAACAATGGGCCCTACCCTCTCTATGACACGAGAGGGACTTCTGTTTGTTGGTTGGACCTCATACAGGTTGTTCATTAGAGGAGCACTGGGGACTTAAGGACAAAGATGTAACCAAGGGGTAAAACGGTAATTTGACCTAGCTGGGGTATGAACACACGTGAAGTGTTGGGTTTTTTGTTTTAAAACTCGTAGACAGTGAATGCTAACGAGTTGTATACTTGTGTCAATAAAGTGTTATTGAGGTTTATGCAATAAAGTGTTATTCTCATTTTAAGTCTAAAATTGCATAATATGAACCAAATCCAATAAACTAAGATCCAAGGTTGTTTACATGTGACTTTAACTAGTATGTGGGGACATACGGGGATCAATGTTCAAGTAACAACCTAAAAGGTCTATAGTACAGGGATAAGGCTGGATACCTTATCCTGGTAACACTATGTGATACGACCCGCTTTGTATTCCATACAGACGTATTGATCCAAGGCGTCCATGTAGGAGTCATGCAAGCAGGGGTATCCTATGCAATGAGTTTGCATAAGACCGGACTACGAAATAGTAAACCACTAGATGTAACACCGTTAACTAGTACAGTTATTCTTTCAATAGGATGACCTAGGTAACTCAGTCTTAATCCTGAGTGTGTCATGAACTCCTTCTCACGAGGGAATGTCCTTTGATTATTACGGGTGAGAGTGGCCTGCATGTCGACTCAATAAGCCTACCTTCTTGGGGACAAGACCGAGTGGGAGGCTGGGAACATGACAACACAAGATGAAATTCACTCATTCCCGCTTCTAGGAGAAGTAGATGAGTGTTCCCTTAAGTTGTGACTCTGGGTCTTGAACAAAGGGATCCCGCCCTCTCACTGGCCCGAGAGGGACTTTCTGTTTACTAGTTGGACCATAAACAGGTTGTTCATTAGAGGAACACTGATACTTAAGGAGCCAGAGGTAACTCAGGGGTAAAATGGTAATTTGACAAAGATGAAGTTACGAACACTCGTGAAGGATTGACTTACCGTTATTGGTCAATATCCATGGACATAAAAACATTCTACAGTGAGAAGAGTGTAGCTGTGGGTCTTTACTTGTCTTGAAAACGTGATTAGTGAAGAATAGTGATTCTCCCTGAATATTTGATTTAGGGGTCACAAATCACGTGTGTTCTTCTTTTAAAGGAATGAGTTCCTGGCAGCAACTTGTTGTTGATGTAATAACTCTCAAACTTAGAACTACATATGTTATCTCGGCTATAGCAGTGGGGAACATTAAGTTTGTTGGGATTGGTGCCCTAAAACTCGTAGATAGTGAATGTTAAACGAATTATATACTTATTCGATAAAGGTGTTATCGAGATTGATTCAGTAAAAGTCATTACTGAATAAATTAAATTGCACATATAATAACCCAAATCCAATAAACTAAGATCCATGGCTATAGGATGAACACTTGAGCTTTATGTAGAGACATAAAAGTGGATCAAGCTTGAGTAATAGCCAAAACGGTCTATAGTATAGGAATAGGGTTGGGTACCTTATTCTGGAGACACTATGAGACGCGGCCCACTTTATAGATGGTATAGATGATGTGATCCTAAATCATCCATGTAGAAACATGCGAGTGGGGGTGTCCTATGCAATGAGTTTGCATAAGACCAGGACCGAGAAATAAGTCACTCTCGCTTTATAACACCGTTTACTGACGAGACTGACTATTTCATGTGATGACCTAGGTAACTCGATCTTAATCCTGAGCTAACTATGAACTCCTGTTTATTCGAGCTTATCCTTAGATCTGCATAGGTGAGAGTGGCTCAGTATCGCCGACTCAATAAGCCTCCCATTTCAGGGATAGGAACGGGTAGATAGCTGGGGACATAGTCGTGCAAGAAGGAATTCACTCCTACCCAAATAAGGGATAGTAGAGAGGTTGTTCCCTTAAGTGCTGACGCCGGGGCTTGAACAAAGGGATCCAGCCCTCTCATTGGCCCGAGAGGGACTCGGTTTATTGGTTGGACCATAAACCAATTGTTCATTAGAGGATCAGTGGGACTTAAGGAACTAGAAGTACTATAAGGGTAAAACGGCTTATTGACCTAGCTATAGCTACGAACAACCTGTGAAGGATTGACTTACTAATCATGGTTAAATCGAGTGGACGGAAATATATCTATAGTGAGGGGAGTGCAACTATCGGGCTATAGTGGAGTGTCCCAATAGTTAACGAATGTTGGCTAGCTTGGACAATGAGATTAGTCGGTTAGCCTCGAATCGTTGGAGCCCATGATCTATAGGTCCATTAGGTCCCCCTACTAGCTCATATCGGAATTAAGCCTAGAACAAAAGATAGGAAGCTTTGAATCGTTCAAAATCGGGAAAAAGGGAATTATCGTAAATTGTGTTTGACACAATAATTTAATTATGAATTAAATTAGAAAATGAGAGATGAAGTATTTAAAAGTGTTTTGAATACTATATATATGTATTAGGAATCATATATATGGAATTGCACAAGATAACAAAGATTAATTAGATTAATCATATCAAAACTAATTTGAAAATTTTTAAATTAATTACCAAGCAATCAATTTCAATTTAGAATTGAATTTGGGGGTAATTTGCAAGCTTGAAATTTGATTTCAATTTGAATTTAGTGGATTTAGTTGGAAATCCACTTAATGCATGATCATTCAAAGTGGAAAGACAACTCACTCATGCATTGTTGCATGTCTTGTGGTAATGTACACCTAGAATCCACTTGAGCTTGCAAATACACCATGTGTCTTGTGTCTTGAGGCTTGGCTTTGCATGGAGAATGTCTTTAAAAGGAGTTTGAATCATATTCAAACACAAGAGAGCCATTTCCTTAATGTTATGCTGCTGGAATTTTGACTCAAAGTTCTCTCATCTCTCATTCTTCTCCATTGTTTGATGCTTCTAGCATTCCCTTCCCATTCCCTATCTTATATAGACTCCCACAAGTCGTTCTTGGCCCGGAGTATAGTAGGGAAGACTCTAGAGGTTGTCCAAGGAGCATAGGAGAGGCAAACACCACAAGGAGTTCAACATAAGTGAGCTACAAAGGTTGGTGTTTTCTAAACTCTCTATTCTGTCTTTTCTAGAACATGCATGCTTTAGGAGTAAAATTGAACGTCTTAAGTGCTTTCGATCTTCAATTGCTTCCGCATGTGTAATATGTACACCTTCAAAGTTGTTTTTCCCAGTGGGAGCAAATACATATTATAGGATAATGTGTATGTCCTAAGATTAACAGAACTTTTATTTCTGTATCTTTAATGCTAGAACAATGTTGCTCTTTAACTTTCTCTACTAACGCAGTTTTATTTCAAGAAATGGAGTTGACACTAGTTCAGCTGGACCAAAAAATAACCTATATGGTTTAAGACTAATCGAGAGTAAAGTAGTTATGAGCATTGAGTTGTTTTTAAAACTACTTACATTCAATGTAATAGAGGCAAAAGATTTCTCCTAAAAGAACATGCTTTTCTTTGGCACTTAAGTTTAGGCCAAATTAATCTCAATTTGATTGGGAGATTGGTCAAGAGTGTACTTCTAAGTGAGTTAGAAGATGATTCTCTACTACCTTATAGGTCATGCCTTAAGGGCAATATGACTGATACTTCTTTTACTGGAAAAAAACTAAAGAGCCAAAGAGCCCTTAAGCTTGTACATTTGGATCATTGTGGTCCAATATGTTAAAGCAGTGGGAGGGCATGGATAATTCATCTCTCTTGGATGATTATTCAAAGGTATGAGTATCTTTACCTAATGCAACTTAAGTCTGAAGCTCTTGAGATATTCGAAGGGGCATAGGACTGAAGTTGAAAACTTGTTAGGTGAGATGATAAAAACATTTTGATCTTATCAAAGTGTTGAGTATAGGGATTTGAGATTCCAGGACTATTTGATAATACATGGGATAACACCCTAAATCTCATTTAGGAGAAATAGAACCCTATTGGATATGGTTTGATCCATGTTGAGTTATGCTCAATTGCCTAGCTCGTTTTGGGGTCATGCAGTATTGACTGTAGTAGGTAACCCCAAAGGAAATGCGAAGTGGATACTTCTTCAATCCACAAGAGAATAAAGAATTTGTATCGACAAATGCTAAATTCTCAGAAGAAGACCACATGAGAAATCATAGTCCACAAAGTAAGGTCGGTTTAAGTGAAAAACTAATGAAGCTACACGAACATCCACAAGAGTTGTTGATGAGGCTGGTTGTTCATCAAGAGTTGTTGATGGACCAATGCATCTTGTCAGTCACATCCATCTCAATATTTGAGAGTGACTCGATGTAGTGGGAGGGTTGTTCTACAACCTGACTGTTATATGGGCTTAATTGAAGCCTAGGCCATTATACCTGATGATGGCATAGAGGATTCATTGTTCTAGAGATAAGTAATGAATGATGTTGACAAGGAAAAATGGATTAAAGCCATGGACCTTGAAATGAAGTCTTTTGTATTTCACTTACGTGTAGGATCTTGTAGATCTGCTTGATGGGTAACACCTATTAGTTACAAATGGATTTACAAGAGAAAATGAGACATTAAAGGTCTTAATCAGAAGAGTTCATACAACAAGATCAAAAGCAAAAGGGTTTGCAAGCTTAAATGATCCATTCATGGATTGACCTAAGCATTTCGATCTTCGAATATAAGATTTGATATAGTGATCAATTTCTTTTGAACTTTAATCATAACATTGATGAGTCTTTTGTGTACAAGATCATTGTCAATAGTTTGGTAACTTTCTTAGTGTTGTATATGATTGATATCCTAATCATTAGGATGATGTAGGTTATCTTACTGACATTAAAAGAGGCTAGCAGCTCATTTCAAAATGAAAATCTTGGAGACTGGCCTTGTCTTAAGTGTCTTATATGTACAAGATGTTTGATAACTCTCCAAAAGGGAGTTATTTAGGTCTTAATTCTATAGGGGTATGTGTGTCTTTTATGCTTAATAGGGTTGCTTTTAGATAGATAATATATGTTGTAACCCATTTGGAAGAATGGATGTTTTGGAAGTTATTTTGTGGAGAATATATTGTTGGGCGACTTCAGGGAGCAAAATCTGTGCTGGAGCAAAGCGAGAAGCAAAACTGCCATGTCACAGCTCGTTAGCCAATTTAACAAACCGAATTCTGTTAAGTTATTCTCGGGTTAAAGGAGCAAGGATAGTCATCCACGTGTCTAGGTCAACCTAATTCAAGCCTCCTATCATTCTATAAAAGGAGATAGCTGCCCAAGTCTAAGTCATTCCATCCTTGGGAGAAAAATTCCATTCTTGGAGAGTTACTTCCACCTTCAGGAGCCGAATAGAGGAGAGATATTGGAGATCATCAAGAAAACCATCATTTGCAAGCTGATCAAGGGAACTAATATTTTCTTGCATTATTTTTTAAATATGGATATGCTTACTCAGATTGTAACGTGTGTCTCTATGCATCTTATGAACTAAGTAGCTTTAGGCGTTGGTTAGGGAACATGTGATTGCCGTGCTTAATTCCTAGTAATAAATATTGATTTAATGCATCTTGGTTAATTGTTGTGCTCATTTATATTTTGTGCCCGCCTGGCCAGTTGGTATGAATACCTTTCTCTAGTTTCAGGGATGATTTAGGGAGTGTGTGGCGGTTAATCACGCTAGATCATTGTGTATTGGTGAACGCCAGTGACTAAGCAAGGGATAGCCAGTTGCCTAGTGCTTGATCGATAGTGCTTCATTGGAGTTGAAACATATTCTAAAAAATCTGAAGTTCCGGGAGGAATCTGCTAATAAGTCTGTGAGAGTTTTGCATGATCAATATTATTGCTAATGCATCTTTAAAACAATTACTAAATTCTGACCAGCGTCTGTTTCTAATCTGTCTGCCTATTTGTTTACTTTTTGTTCTGTCATTTCTTTTGCTTCAACATTTTATCAAAAACAAATCATTTTTACCACTTTTGAAACCATTGAAAAACTAAGCAAAATAGATAAAGTGAAAGCTAGTTCAGACCTTGGATTCGATAAATACTTATTACTTGCTGCGGACTGTGTATACTTGCACAGAGTTCTAGAGTGTTTTTATATCGTATTTTCACTCACTCTAGGAACCCAACAAGTTTTTGGCGCCGTTGCCGGGGACTTGAATAAGTTTTTATCTGATCTGTTTTGTGTATGTGTTTTAGTGGTTTGGTGCTAGAACTTTTGGATTGTTTCTTTTGTTTTTGCAGGCGTGAGTTTGGTGCATGAGCGATCCGCCAGGGGTACGGTTCGAGCTTGATCCAGAAATCGAAAGGACATTCAGGAGAAGAAGGAGAGAGCAACGTACAAACCAGTATCAAATGGATAACGTGTCGCATCTCCCGCAGGGTCCTGAAGATCCAGGGAACCCCCCAGCAGAATTGTTTGCTGCAGCAAAACCAGCCGCTGGAGCAAAATGAACAGTAAAATAATCAGGCTGAAAATCCTATCTTAGTAGCAAATGATAGGGCCAGAGCCATTCGAGCGTATGCTTATCCAATGTTTGATGAGTTAAATCCAGGGATTGCACGTCCTCACATTGAGGCAGCAAATTTTGAAATGAAACTGGTAATGTTTCCGATGTTGCAAACCGTAGGTCAATTCCATGGTTTGTCATCTGAATACCCCCATTTACATCGTAAGTCTTTTCTAGGAGTTAGTGATTCTTTTGTAATTCAAGGAGTGCCTAGGGATGCCCTTAGATTAACTTTGTTTTTGTATTCTCTGAGAGATGGAGCAAAGGCAACGTTAAATTCTTTTGCTCCAGGATCGATTAGGACATGTAATGAATTAGCAAAAAAATTTCTTAGTAAATATTTCCCACCAAATAGGAATGCTAAGTTGGGAGTGAAATAGTAGGGTTTAGGCAACTTGAGAATGAGACTTTTAGTGAGGCTTGGGAGAGGTTTAAGGAGCTTTTGCGAAAGTGTCCCCACCATGGTTTACCACATTGTATCCAAATGGAAACATTTTACAATGGGTTAAATGGAGCAACCCAAGGTATGGTTGATGCTTCAGCTGGAGGGGCCCTTTTGGCAAAAACTTTTAATGAAGTCCATGAAATTTTAGAGAGAATATCTACTAATAGTTGTCAGTGGTCGGATGTGAGAGGCACAAATAAAAAGGTTAAGAGTGTGTTAGAGGTTGATGGTATGTCCACCATTAGGGTTGATCTTGCAATGATTGCTAACACTATTAAGAATGTGACAGTGATTAGTCATCAGCAGCGACTAGCTGTGGAGCCTGTTGCATTGGTGAACCAAGTTGTAGAGGAAGCATGTGTCTATCGTGGTGAAGATCACAACTACGAGTTTTTCCCCAGCAATCCAGCTTCTGTGTTTTTTGTAGGTAACCAGAGGAACAACCCTTATTCTAATTTGTATAATCCAGGTTGGCGCAACCACCCCAACTTCGCATGGGGAGGACAAGGAAGTAATGTGCAAGCACAGCAGAAGGTGAACCAATCGGGATTTGCTAAAGCGCAGGTATTGCTCCAGCAAAATAAGCAGGCTTTGCCCCAGCAAAAGTCAGAGAGTTCTCTTGAGGCAATGATGAAAGAATGCATGGCTCGTACAGTGATGGCGAGCAGAAATGTCGCTATTTTAGTCCCAATTTATTAAGCTTTTTTGTGCTTTAATCGTGTTTTTAATGAAAATATTTAATGAATTTTGTTAATTGGTCCTTAGGAGCAAAGTTGTGGATTTTGGGGAAAAAGTGCCAAAAATGAAGCAAATGAAGCCCAAATCCAAGCTTGATTAAAAGGGGATCCAAAGAGGGCAATCATGGAGAAAAAGCCCAAAAAAAAGTGAAGAGAAGGCCCAAAAATCAGTCCAAACCGAAGCTGGCCAATTGTATAGCTAAACCCCAATTTGGGGTCTTGAAATGAAATTATAGTTCAAATATTGTTGTAATTTCTTATCTCTCGCCCATGTCCTAATTATTTGTATGAATGTGCTTAATGCTTTATTCAATCTGGCCAATTGTTTAACGATCTGATTCTTAATGGAAACTCGACGGAGAGAAATTAGGATAGATCGTAATCCATGCAACTAGTTTAATTGCCCGTCGTGACACCGGGATTAGTTGATTAAACTTAGATTCCTAAAATGAATCAGAGCGTAATAATTAATGATTTTTAATAGCGCTAAGGACACTTAGGTTGTTAAAATGAATTAATTTCAATTAGGGGAAACCGAGAGGAGAACCTATGTGATTAACGGAGATTCTAGGATTATAATTAGTTGGGCAATGAGATAAGATAATTATAACAATTATTTAGCTAATAATTGATTTTCAAGACCGCCCCTCTTCCCATTAAAAGAAAACTCTTTCTCCATACTTTAGTTTGATTGATCAAATTATTTTCTTTTAATTTTTTTGAATTTTAAATTCTTCTTTATTGCATGAGCTATTCCCTAAATATTATTTCACCCAAGTATTTTGAGTGCTCAAGAGATTTTTTGCTTTGCTTAATTTTCGCTTCGCTTCCCTGAGGATTCGATACTTGGAATGCTTTCCGTTTTATATTACTTGTGACCTGTGCGCTTGCGGAAGTAAAAACACACAATTGCTGAACAAGTTTTTGGCGCCGTTGCCGGGGAGGCTTGGTTTTAAGCAAATTTATTTTTTCTTGACATCGAAAAGAAAGGGATAAATAGTAATTTAGGTGTAAATATTTTTCTTTCATTATTTTGTGAATATTAGTTTGTTTTTTTTTTTTTTTTGTTCTTTTATTTGACTGGGAGCATTGTATGCGAAGGAAGAAGGTGGTTAATTTATTTCCGCTAGATCTTGAAATTGATAGGACTCTTAGAACCATTCGAAGAGAGAAAAGACTAGCAGAAGCAATGACCCATCAAGAGGAAGCTCCCAAGGCGATTAGAGATTTCTTACAGCCAGTTCTTCCCACCGAGAATTCTGGAATTGTCTACGCCCCAATCCAAGCTACAAACTTTGAGTTAAAGACAAGATTGATTCAGATGGCACGCGATAACTCGTTTAAGGGACATCCTTCCGAGGACCCCCACTCACATCTGCGATCATTCCTAGAAATTTGTTGGACGGTGAAGATGAACGGAGTTCCGGCAGACGCGATAAGGTTAAGGTTGTTTCCATTTTCTCTACAGGATAAAGCAAAGGATTGGCTCGAATCAGTCGAGACGGGCAGCATTAGTACTTGGGACGAGCTTGCCCAGGCTTTTCTGACGAAATTTTTCCCGCCTGCCAAAACTACCAAGCTCCAGACTGAAATCGTAACGTTTAGGCAGCTTGACGAGGAGCAGTTGTACGAAGCGTGGGAGAGATATAAAGAAATGCTTAGCCGATGCCCCCAACATGGATATCCTGATTGGCTTCAAGTACAGTTATTTTACAATGGATTGAATCCCTCTACAAAGACAGTCCTAGACACATCAGCGGGAGGATGTTTTCTTTCTAAAACAGTGACAGAAGCCAAAGATCTGTTTGAGGAAATGGCGGCAACCAGTTATCAATGGCCGACCGAGAGGGAAGAAATTTCAAAGAAGGCTGGATTATATGAATTGGATGAGTCAAGTTCACTGAAGGCACAGCTGACATCTATGACCAATGCGCTGAACAAGTTGACTTCATCTGAGGTGGTCAAATCCATTTCCACCTTAGCTGAAGGTCATTCAAAGAAGGAAGGTCAAGATGTGGAGGAAGCCCAGTACATAGGAAATAGGCCATATGCTCAAGGGGTACCGAACTTCTACCACCCCAGTCTGCGCAATCACGAGAACTTCTCATATTCAAATACGAAGAATGTTTTGCAGCCGCCCCCAGGTTTTGCATCATCCAGTGCGCCTGAAAAGAAAAATAACCTGGAGGAGATGGTGGCTTTATTCATTAAAGAGCAAAGAGTACTGAACGTGAATCTCCAGACAACAGTAAACAACCACGACGCAGCTCTAAAGAACATGGAAGTGCAAATAGGAGAGATCGCTTCAGCAGTGAATGCCCTTCAAAAGGGAAAATTTCCAAGTGGTACTGAGCCTAATCTGAAAGAGCAGTGTAAGATGGTGACACTGAGGAGTGGTAGACAACTGAAGAACGGTTCAGAGAAGAAGAAGGAAGAAGAAAAGGGAAGGGATGGAGATGAAAGGACTGAGGCACAAAAAGCCTCCTCTGAAAGGTCCCAACATCCTCCCAACTCTATTGATTTAAATTGTGATTTTTCTAACAATTTTGCAGGTAGAAAAGAAGATGAAAAGCAGGATGGCAGACACAGAAAGAAACTGACCGAGGAAGAAGTGGTTCCATGCAACCACCCATGACAGAGGTTCGCATACTAGCCCGCCCAAGCGGAGGGGCGAATGTCCAACCTTTGATTACAGGGAGTTACCTTTTCCTCAACGTTTTAAAAATGTCAAATTAGATGAGCAGTTTCAAAAGTTTCTAGAAATGTTTAAGAAATTGTCTGTGAATATTCCCTTAGTAGAAGCCTTGTATAACATGCCTAATTATGGGAAATTCATGAAGGAAATGCTTTCTAGGAAGAAAAGTCTGAAAAAAGAAGTTTTTAAATTATCTGAGAATAGCAGTACCATTGTTTCGGGTAGGATACCATCTAAACAGAAAGATCCAGGGAGTTTTAATGTTCCCTGCACCATAGGAGAAGTATCCTTCGATAGGGCTTTGTGTGATTTAGGAGCAAGTATAAACTTAATGCCCTATTCTGTTTATAGGAAGATTGGTTTAACAGGTATGAAAGACACCGACGTCACTCTCCAGCTTGCTGACAGATCGATTACCCACTCGATGGGTGTTGTGGAGGACGTACTGGTGAAAGTCAACAAATTCATCTTCACCGTAGACTTCGTGGTACTAGACATGAAGGAGGACAAAGAGGTACCATTTATTTTAGGTAGACCTTTCCTAGCCACTGGTAAGGCTGAGATTAGCGTGCACACAGGTAAACATACCTTGAACATTGATGATGAAAAAGTTGTGTTTAGTATTTTTGGCCAGGATGAATCTGTTTGTAGTTTGCATACATGTTTTTCTAGTGTTCCTGAATACTTGACTGATGATGATGAAGAGGTAGACTATAATCTCGGCTTAGGCTTAGGAGAAATGCTTATGGATAATGGGGATTTTGATCAGGATGCATATTTAGATGATCCTCTGTTTGAGAATGATTTAGAACCGCCTGATTTTGAAAATGAATTAAACTTGCCTGCTTGTGAAAATGAAAAATCTGCAGTTGATGATTTCCCTTCCTTTGAAAATGAATTAGATTTGCCTGAAATGGATAATTTTGATGATGATATTGAATTGCCTGACATTGAGGATGAGCATGTAATGCATAAAAAAGATTGCTTGATAGATAATTTTGAGTCTGATCATGATTACACTGAATCTATTGAGTCTGATCTTGACATTCCTGAATGCATGAACCCCCTGACAATGTTAATACCTTTGATTCATGTCCTGATGATGTATATAGCATAGAATCTAACCCAGCGAAACTCGAATCTGTGCATAGTATAGAATCTGATCCTGAAATTCTTGAATTCTTTAATTCTTCTGATGATGAGTCATATGATAGCTTAGTTGAATCATTTTTTAACACTAAGTCTGAGGAATCTCCTGAGCATGTAGATATTTTTTCTGATGAATGGACTGGCATGATTGATAGGCCATCTTTAG
The DNA here is from genome assembly GCA_036850905.1 of Luffa acutangula. Lineage (NCBI taxonomy): Eukaryota > Viridiplantae > Streptophyta > Magnoliopsida > Cucurbitales > Cucurbitaceae > Luffa > Luffa acutangula. Next base: position 26,074,874 of record CM072088.1, on the reverse strand, counting down.
ATCCCAGACCAGTTGATATTATAACGCTTGATGACTCTGTTAACAATTGCTTTGTGAATAGAGATTTAGAGAAGAGATTTGATGCAGCTGATTATTTTTTGAAATGTTATTATGATAATTTCTTTAGTGAAGATGGGCCAGGGGAAAGTTTTTTTTCTCCCCTGTTTGTAGTATGCAATTCGGTGCATGATTTCTTGCAGGGCCCGGAGGATGATGAAAATTTTTATTTTGAGCCTCCGTAAGCGTGTCGAGCCTCGTCTAGCTAAAGAAGTTAAAGAAAGCGCTGCTTTGGAGGCAACCCAAGGATTAAAGTTTAGATAGTTGTTTTTGCGGTAAATAATTTTCTTTGCTCCGTGATCCAATTTTGTTTTGCAGGATCACCTTAGCAAACCCCAAAATTCCAAATTCCCCATTTTTCTGGATCCAAAGGAAGAGGATGAAGCGCTCCTAGCTCAGGGAAGTCTCAGTATCCCTCTTTATGCTTTAATGTTCTTAAAACATTGGGGACAATGTTTAATTTAAGTTTGGGGGGGAGGCTTTCGCTGTGTTGAGCATATTTAAATTCCGTTGGATGCATGAATAGATAACTATGATAGCCAATGATGTGATTTTAGAAATTTTGGGAGAAAATGGTTTATATGTTGTGGAATCTGGGAGCACGGCAGAAATTGTGAAATTTTAAATTTTTTTGATACTTAGTTTTGATGTCTAAAGCATGCAATAGCCTTATCTAATGACGTCTTGAAAATCTAGATTCTTATTATGGTTTTTAAAGTTTGTTGTCACCCCGATAGGCTTAGTTTCTAATATTAGGAAGTTCATGTTTGATTGTTCTAAAGAGCTAGGTAGAAAAAAATGCTATGTCTGCTGAGAGAAAAGCAAAAACAACAAAAGAAAATGAGAGAAAAGAAAAATCTGTTGAAAAAGAAAAATTTTTGCTTGCACAAAAGAAAAAGCCTAGGGGTAAAAAGAGCTACCTGCGGTGTGATCAGTTAGGCCAGCTAGAGAATAAAATTCGGGTTAAGGGTCCCTGCACCGTAGTGTGAAAGCTAGTACCATTAGATATCAAAATGCAAGTTTGGGGGAGTTGCAAAAGAAAAAGAAAAAGAAAAGAGAAAAATCATTTGTGAGTTTTCCTCCCCCATGAAAAAGAAAAAATTACAGGCACCCTAGTTTCTTTTTTTTTTTTTTTGCATGATGGAAGGACTCCGACCTATTAGGGGCTCTTAGCCAGTGTAGGGGGAAAACAAATGGAGAAAGCCATAAGACTAATCTAGGTTAGTAAAAGAATCAATAGATAAGTCTTGACCATGCTATTCATTAATCTTAAGTTCAAAATAGTTTAAGATTTCTTCAAGAGTATGCGGTGCATGCTTATTCCACTTTCATGTTTTCCATTCTATCCTAGGATTTCCAAAATCATCGAGGCTTGAGCGATTCTATTTCATGCATCTTTAGAATTTATTTTGCACGGGACTAGCAAGAGCTTAAGTTTGGGGGTGTGATAGCGAGAAGAAATGTCGCTATTTTAGTCCCAATTTATTAAGCTTTTCTATGCTTTAATCGTGTTTTTAATGAAAATATTTAACGAATTCTGTTAATTGGTCCTTAGGAGCAAAATTGTGGATTTTGGGGAAAAAGTGCCAAAAATGAAGCAAATGAAGCCCAAATCCAAGCTTGATCAAAAGGGGATCCAAAGAGGGCAATCATGGAGAAAAAGCCCAAAAAGAAGTGAAGAGAAGGCCCAAAAATCCGTCCAAACCGAAGTTGGAAATTCTGGAAAAGGGCATAGCGTCGAGACGCTGTCCATTTCTTGGGCAACACGCCGCGTGCATCACAGCGTCGCGACGCTGTGCAATGTAGCGTCGCGACGCTACCCCCAATCCGAGCCTATAAAAGGCACCCCTTGGTGCCTCATTTTACCATCAATCAATCATTCACCAGTTCTTTCCTTTCCTTCCTCCCTTGGCTCCTTTGGAGCCTCTCTCTAGGCTTTCTAGCCTTTTTGAGAGATTTCTTAGTGGGAAATATTTGGAGAATTTTGGGGAGCATCCTAGGAGGCTCAAGGAGTGTTCGGCGGAGCTCTGAGCGACAGCGAAGGGGTTCTTCGACGGTCAATTTCTTTCCTTTTATGCTCTTAATTATGCTTTCTATTGTAAATGTTGTGGATATTTTAGCTATGTATAGCTAAACCCCAATTTGGGGTCTTGAAATGAAATTATAGTTCAAATATTGTTGTAATTTCTTTTCTCTCGCCCATATCCTAATTATTTGTATGGATGTGCTTAATGCTTTATTCAATCTGGCCAATTGTGTAACGATCTGATTCTTAATGGAAACTCGACGGAGAGAAATTAGGATAGATTGTAATCCATGCAACTAGTTTAATTGCCCGTCGTGACACCGGGATTAGTTGATTAAACTTAGATTCCTAAAATGAATCAGAGCGTAATAATTAATGATTTTTAATAGCGCTAAGGACACTTAGGTTGTTAAAATGAATTAATTTCAATTAGGGGAAACCGACAGGAGAACCTATGTGATTAACGGAGATTCTAGGATTATAATTAGTTGGGCAATGAGATAAGATAATTATAACAATTATTTAGCTAATAATTGATTTTCAAGACCCTTCTTCCCATTAAAAGAAAACTCTTTCTCCATACTTTAGTTTGATTGATCAAATTATTTTCTTTTAATTGTTTTGAATTTTAAATTCTTCTTTATTGCATGAGCTATTCCCTAAATATTATTTCAGCCAAGTATTTTTAGTGCTCAAGAGATTTTTTGCTTTGCTTAATTTTCGCTTCGCTTCCTTGAGGATTCGATACTCGGAATGCTTTCCGTTTTATATTACTTGTGACCCGTGCGCTTGCGGAAGTAAATACACACATTCGCTGAACATACAGATGCTGCAATTCAGAGTAATCAAGCTTCAATGAGAGCCCTGGAATTGTAAGTGGGTCAGCTAGCTAATGAGCTGAAGGCAAGGCATCAAGGGAAACTTCCTTCAGATACTGAACACCCTAGAAGGGAAGGTAAGGAGCAAGTAAAGGCAGTGACTCTTAGGAGTGATAAGCCACTAGAAGAAAGAAAAGAGCCTAGTAAACTCCAGGATGTAGAAAAGAATTGTGATAAAAATGTTGTTGTTGAGAAAGAGTTGGAGACTGGTCAAGGTGCCGGATGCAACAATAATGATGTTGGAGCATCTGGTTCTGTTCCAGATGTGGAACCACCTTATGTGCCACCCCCACCTTATGTATCACCTCTACCTTTTCCACAAAGGCAAAGGACTAAGAATCAGGATGGTCAATTTAAAAAGTTTTTAGAGATTCTTAAGCAATTGCACATAAATATCCCTTTAGTATAAGCTATTGAGCAAATGCCTAATTATGCTAAATTTCTTATGGATATTTTAACTGAAAAGAAGAGGTTAGGTGAGTTTGAAACTTTATCTCTTACTGAGGAATGTAGTGCTATTCTTAAGAATGGGCTACCAACCAAAGCTAAGGATCCAGGATCATTTACTATACCTGTGTCTATAGGTGGAAAAGAGTTAGGTAGAACACTCTGTGATTTAGGTGCAAGCATTAACCTTATGCCTCTTTCGGTCTATCGAAAGTTAGGTATTGGTGACACTAGGCCTACCACAGTCACACTCCAGCTAGCTGATAGGTCTATGACATATCCAGAGGGTAAAATTGAGGATATCTTAGTGAAGGTAGATAAATTCATATTTCCTGTTGATTTTATTATTTTAGACTATGAGGCTGATAAAGATGTCCCGATTATTCTAGGTCGTCCATTTTTGGCTACTGGTAGGGCATTGATAGATGTTCAAAAAGGGGAATTAACAATGAGAGTCTGTAACGAGGAAGTAAAATTTAATGTGTTTAAGGCCATGAAGTATCCAGACGAAATGGAAGATTGCTCTTTCATTAGGATTCTGGAGAACACAATTGTTGAGACAGCAATGCAGGATTCGACTAGCAAGCATTTGGAAAATCATGGAGAGGTTAGTGTAGAGGATTTAGAAGTTTGTTCTTTAGAAAGAAAAAATGAAAAAGAATTGTCTAGGTGTGAGGATGTTATTGAGTCTTTAGATTTAGATCAAAGGAAGTCTCCTCCTATTAAGCCATCCTTGATTGAGGCACCCACTTTAGATTTGAAGCCCTTGCCGGCTCATCTAAAGTATGTGTATCTTGGGGAAGGTGAGACGTTGCCCATTATTGTTGCATCAGGTTTAATGTCGGAGCATGAAGAGGCCTTAATAAAATTGTTGCAGCAATACCGCAAGGCAATAGGTTGGACGTTGTCTGACATTCAGTGAATTAGCCCATCTTTTTGTATGCATAAAATTACTCTAGAGGAGGGATCCTTTAGGAGTATTGAGGAACAAAGAAGGCTTAACCCTACAATGAAAGAGGTTGTTAAAAAGGAGGTGATTAAATGGTTGGATGTTGGCATTATTGTTGGGTTTAATGTCCTATAAACTCGTAGTTTGTAAATCGTTAAACATATTTCTATTTCCAATAAAGTCGTTATTGAGGTTATTCAGTAAAAGATGTTATTGAATATATAAATTGCGAATGATTAACCTAAATCTAATAAACTAAGATCGTTGACTATAAAATGAATACTCGAACTATATGTAGAGACATATCGTAGGATCAAGTTCTAGTTTATAGTCAAAATTGTTTATAGTATAAGGATACGGTTGGGTGCCTTATCCTGGGGACACTATGGACGTGGCCCACTTTGTATTTAGTACAAACGATGAGATCCTAAGTCGTTCATGCGGAGACATGCGAGTGGGGGCGTCCTATGCAATGAGTTTGCATAAGACAGGACCACGAAATAAGTCACTTTCTCTTTATAACGCCGTTTACCGTAGAAACTGACTATTTCTCATAGATGACCTAGGCAATTCGTTCTTAATCCTGAGCGAACTACGAACTCCTGTTTATACGAGATTATCCTTTGATCTGCATGGGTGAGAGTGGCTAGCATCGCCGACTCAACAAGCCTACAATTTTGGGGATAAGATCGAATAGATAGCTGGGGACGTAGTTCCGCAAAACAGAATTCACTCCCACCCATTTCAGGGATAGCAGAGAGGTTTTTCTCTTAAGTACTAACTCCAAGACTTGAACAAGGGGCCCCACCCTCTCGTTGGAACGAGAGGGACTTAGGTTTGATGGTTGGACTACAAATTGATTGTTCATTAGAGGATTAGTGGAACTTAAGGAATAAGAAGTACTATAGGGGTGAAACGGTTATTTGACCTAGCTATAGCTACGAACAACCTGTGAAGGAACGACTTACTAAACATGGTTAAATCAAGTGGACGGAAATATATCTATAGTGAGGGGAGTGCAACTATCGGGCTATAGTGGAGTGTCTCGGTAGTTAACAAATGTTGGCTAGCTTAGATACTGAGATTAGTCGGTTAGCTTCGAATCATTGGAGCCCATGATCTATAGGTCCATTAGGTCCCCCTACTAACTCATATCGGATTAAACCCTAGAATATATTGATGGGAATCTTTGAATCGTTCAAAAACGGGAAATAGGGTTTTATCGTAAAAAGTGTTCGACACAATGATTTAATTATTAATTAAATTAGGAATTGAGAGATAAGGTATTTAAAAGTGTTTTAAATACCAAATATATGTATTAGGAATCATATATAATAAATGGCATTAGGTGACAATGATTAATTAGATTAATCATGACAAATTACTTGGAAATGTCCCAATTAATAACCTAGAAATCAAATTCAATTTAGAATTGAATTAGGGTAAACTGCAAGCTGAAAAATTCAGAATCAAGATTCAAATTAAGTGGATTTAGTGGCATTCCCACTCTTGCATGGTGATGCATAGTGGAAAACAACACAACCATGCACTAGTTGCATGTGTTGTGAATTAAACACCTAGAATCCACTTTGAGTTGCATTTTGACCATGTGTCTAGTGTCATGAAGCTTGTCTTTGCATGGTTGATGTCTATATAAGGAGCTTGGATGAGATTCATCTCAAGAGAGTGTGATTTTCTTAAGGTTATGCTGCTGGAATTTACTCTCAAACACATAGACCTCCATAGATCTCTCAAGAGCTTGTACCTTCAAGCATTCCCTTCCCTTTCCCTATCATTATAGACTCCCACAAGTCATTCTTGGCCCAAGAGAATAGTAGGGAAGACTCTAAGGTTGTCCAAGGAGCATAGGAGAAGAAAACACCACAAGGAGTTCCTCATTTGTGAGCTACAAAGGTTGGTGTTCTCTAAACTCTCCATTCTATCTTTTATAGAACATGCATGCTTTAGGAGCAAAATTGAATGTCTTAAGTACTTTCGATCTTCAATTGCTTCCGCATGTGTTATATGAACACCTTCAATTGGTATCAGAGCATGATTAGAGCTCTTAAGTCGTTTTAATTTTGTTGTGGTGGGTACCATTTTGAAATTGAATTTTCTGTGTGCTAAAATGGAAATATTCTGGTTTTGCAATTTTTTGAGCTTTCAAATCTTCATGAAATTGTAATTGCTCGGATATGTAAGAGCGTTAATGTGTGTACTAGAGTCTGTAATTTTTATAGAGTCATTAGAGTCCATATAGGCTGTAAAATCGAAGCAAAACTGGAGAAGACGCAGTAGAAAACAGCAGCAGGAAGCTGTTGTTCGTGACAGCGTCTGGACGCTCTTCAAGTAGCGTCCCGACGCAGTTGAAGGAAATTTCCAGCAACTGCATTTTTCCAGCCCGGTTCGGTTTGCCTACAGCCGGTTCAGCCCCTTAGCACTCATTTGAAGGCCGGTTCACTCCATGGAGAGTTGGTTCGGGTCGGTTCGTGAAGCTCAGGATCTATACAAGCGATTTTTATTAATTATTATTGTAATAATTAGTTAATTGTTTGTTTTAAATTTCCAAACCATTTCATTTTAGCTTGATTTAATTTCTTTTATGCATTAAGAATGTATTGTTTAATTAGTTTAAATGTATTTGCATTATGAGCATGCCATTTAGATTAAAATCCCACCATAGGAAAGCATGAACATGCATTTTTTATTTTTAATAAGTGTTATTAATAATTCAAATGCATGAGGGAAATTTCATGTTTAATTGATATAAGTGTTATATTGATTTAGGGAGATTCATGCTTGAATGGTTAATTAAAATTTGTTAATTGATATAAAAGTTATATTAATTAAGAGATAAAATTAACCTAGCATGAAGTATGAAATTTCCTTAGTATTTGTTTATAAAGTGTTATAATCAAATTGGAAAGCATGTTATAGATTAGATTTATAATTGTTATAAATCACTTAGAAATCTAAAATCTATAATAAAGAAAAGGTCTATGCTCACTTAGGGTTAAATTGAATCCAAACTCTCGATCGATTTCAATTAGATTCAATTAGGTCGATAAGCTTGTAAAACATAGGTTACAAGAGAACTCACCCAACGAGATGCTGTCTAAGGCTAGAGGTATTTAAGTTGACGATTTACGGAACACCTCCTACCTGGGCATCGAGTTGGATCTTGAGTTAAAGTTAACCCAGTTTTATGAGCATGCACGTGTGTGATGTGAGGTTTTAATCGTTATCACCTAGACATCGTAAGATTAAATGAACTTAGACTTAGGGTTAGTCAATTAGCCGGAATTCGCCTAAGTATAAGTAACCAAAAAATCGTTTAAAATACTTAGTGGGAGGGGAGAGATATATCAAATCCATTTCCTTTTCATGTTCTCCCTTTTGTTCACAAGGTGAGATTTATGCTTGGCCTCGTGTTGATTATACCTCAACTGCTCCATTCGGAAGGTGTTTGCATAAATCAATAACAAGGTGAATAGAGAAAGTATTTATAGTAAGTGAGTGAAGGAAGTGTGTCAACACATCCTGCGGTCTCCTCCGTTAGGTTGCATCGTGAGATTTCCATGTTGCGCCTGCTTGTATGCCCTGGAGCTACTAACCATTCGGAGGGTTGTAACATGGAGATTGGAACAACGCAAACTCCAGAGATGGATAGGATTACTTAGGACCATTTCCAACATAAGTTTTTCCATTCGGTAGCATTGTTAGGGTCGTTCTCTGTAATCTTAAAACGTCGGGTCATACTTACAAGGATTACTAAGTGTTAGTATATTCCTGACCAAACGTAATGATAACTAAACCACTATAGGAATAAGAGTTATTCTGGGATTAGTATTTAGTCAAGAACGTCTTGGTTTAGTGAAGGAGTAATTGACTACCCCTCGGTAGCGGTTGCCCTAACTCACTAAAGTGTCGTTGCAAAATAATAATACTGGGTACATTATTACTTTTGCTAAACCTGATTGGATTTTGTAAAAACTGGTTAATAAGCAAATTACTAATAGTTTTGTTTAATTTTTCAGCATGTCTAGCTCACTAGTTCAATTACTCGCTTCGGATAAGCTTAACGGAGATAATTATGGAACCTGGAAGTCTAATCTGAATACAATACTAGTAATCGAGGATCTTAGATTTGTCCTTACTGAAGGGTGTCCACCTAACCCTGGCTCGTCAACAAACCGAATTGTTCGGGGAACATACGAGAAATGGACTTGAGCTAATGATAAAGCAAGAGTCTATATTTTAGCAAGCATTTCGGATGTCTTGTCTAAAAAGCACGAGAGGATGGTCACCGCAAGGGAGATCATGACTTCGTTGCAAGGTATGTTTGGACAACCGTCCTCGCAAATTAGGCACGAAGCTCTCAAGAATGTTTACAATTCCCGAATGAAGGAAGGTGCTTCAGTTAGGGAACATGTTTTGAACATGATCGTTCAGTTTAACATCGCTGAAGTAAACGGTGCTACAATTGACGAGGGTAGTCAAGTAAGTTTCATAATGGAGTCTCTTCCAAAGAGCTTCTTTCAGTTCAGGACAAACGCTGCCATGAACAAAATTGACTTTAACTTGACTACTTTGCTAAACGAACTCCAGACTTACCAAAGTCTCACTAAGAGGGGACATGAAGGGGAAGCAAACGTTGCCACAACCAAAAGGTTCCAAAAAGGATCGTCCTCAGGAACCAAGTCTGGACCTTCCACTTCAAAGAATAAGAGTATTTAGATGAAGAAAAAGAAGGATAAAGGGAAAGGTAAAGCTCCAATGGGAAGCAAGGCAAAAATAAAAGCTGCAGATAAAGGAAAATGTTTCCATTTTAATGTAGACGGACATTAGAAACGCAATTGTCCCAAGTACCTTGCTGAAAAGAAGGCTGAAAAAGAAAAACAAGGTAAATTTGATTTGCTCGTTATCGAAACATGTTTAGTTGAGCAAGATAGTTCTACCTGGATATTAGATTCAGGAGCAACTTGAAGGGAATAAAAGTCCGCACGCAGCGGAAGCGCATCGATTGGACCTTACGCCGTATATTTATTAACATTAAAATACCATGACGAAAAACTCAAACAAACTTTAAACACACTTTAAAGTTGCTGGAAAATTTGTTTAAACATGCTGAAAAATAAATCTAAATTTATTTTCATGCTTTTCTAAAGAAAAAGGGGAAGAACTGTTACAAACCTTCGTTGTAGACTTGACTGTTCTTCGCCAACGATGCTCTAACGAACGAAATTGCAACAACCCTCTTGTCCTGTGATCGCTGGAAATTTCTTCTTGAATGACATAATAACCACAGAGGTTACACCGGTATGTCTCTATGTCTAGGAGGCAAAAGACTTGTGGGAGTCTTTCTCTAAGAGGGAGGCTAGAGAGAATTATAGGTCTTGTCTTGAGAGTCTAAGAGCAAGGGGTGAGTGTCATGGACCAATTAGGTCTAGTGTTCTATTTATAGAAGAGAGACCATGAATAAAATATTCAATTAAATCAATCTTTTCCAAAATTGATTCAATCTTATTTCTTATTTAATCAATCCATGATCAATCAATTCCATAATTGATCAATCTTTTAAACAAATGACTAATTACTTCCATAAGTGATTATATCATTTCCATAAATGATTAATCACTTCCTTAAGTGATTAATTATTTCCATAATTGATTAATTCCCGGTTAATGAATTCTTTAATTAATTAACCACCAATTAAATATCACATATTTAATTTCCGGTCTTGAATTAATTAATTTTGCCCAAATAGATTTTAGGCCTTAAATTAATTATTTCATTATTTGAACTCTTTCAAACTTCCATAAATTTATATTAATATTTGAATTTCTTCAAATATTAATTTCTCTCATAATAATATATCAATATATATTATATTTGTTTCCCTTAGTAAATTGAATCTTTTCAATTTACATTTATTACTTAGTTGCCTCAAATTACTTTATGAGCTACCAGTGGGACCTAATGGACCTGCAGATCAGAAGCTCCAATGATGTGAGATTAATTGGTCAAACTCATTAACCATATTAATCAATATTCGTTAACTGTGTATACATTCCACTATAGGCTCACAGTTGCACACTTCTCACTGCAGACATATTTTTTGTGTCCATGAATATAGATCAATATCGACTAGTTAGTCCTTCACGAGTGCCCGTAACACCAGCTGGGTCAAATTACCGTTTTACCCCTGGGTTACTTCTATTTCCTTAAGTACCAGTTCTCCTCTAATGAACAACCTGTTTGTGGTCCAACCATCAAACAGAAAATCCTCTCGTGCCATTGAGATGGTAGGGCCCTTTGTTCAAGACTCGGAGTCACCATTTAAGGGAACACTCATCTGCTTCCCTAAAGTCGAGAAGGAGTGAATTCCATCTTGTACGATTATGTTCCCAGCTCCCCATTCGGTCTTGTCCCCAAAATGGTAGGCTTATTGAGTCGGCGTATTGGCCACTCTCACCCATGCAAATCAAAGGACAATCTCTCATGAGCAGGAGTCCATAATCAACTCAGGATTAAGACTGAGTTGTCTAGGTCGTCCTAGTGAAATAGAAAACCAACTAGTTAACTGTGTTATAACCAGTGGTTACTATTTCGCGGTCCGTTCTTATGCAAACTCATTGCATAGGATACCCCCACTCGCATGTCTCCTACACGAACGCGTTGGATCGCAGCGTTTGTATCAAATACAAAGTGGGCCGTATCCATAGTGTCACCAGGATAAGGCACCCAGTCTTATCCCTATACTATAGACCCTTTAGGTTGTTTCTTGAACAATGATCCCATTTGTCGCTACATATAGTTCAAGACTCATATTACAGCCTTGGATGTCTAGTTTATTGGATTAGGGTTATTTTTAGGCAAAGACAAATATAAAATAACTAATAACATTTAATGGAAAAATATATTAATATTATTTCATTAATATCCGGTCAACGGTGACATTCACTATCTACGCGTTTTAGGGCATAAAACCCAACACAACTAACCATGTATGCTCTTCTTTACAGGAAATTAGTTCCTGGCATATGCTGGCAGACGGCGAAGTAACTCTCAGAGTTGGAACTGGAGAGGTCGTCTCAGCCAGAGCTTCTGGAACTCTCAAGTTGTCTTTTGGAGATAGATTTTTATTACTTGAAAATGTCTTGTACGTTCCCGATATAAAAAGGAACTTAATTTCTATCTTGTTTGATTGAACATGAATACCAAGTATCTTTTGATATTAATAAAGTGTTTGTTAACAAAAGAGGTATGCATATATGTTGTGCAAAACTTGAAAGCAACTTATATGTCTTAAGGCCAATTCAAGTTAAAGCTATTTTTAATACGGAAATGTTTAAAGTAGCGAAAACTCAAAATAAAAGGCGAAAAGTTTCTCCTAATACCTATCTTTGGCACTTGAGATTAGGCCACATAAATCGCAATAAGATTGAAAGATTGGTAAAGAGTGGACTACTAAATCAGTTAGAAGATGACTCGTTACCTCCTTGTGAGTCCTCTCTCGAGGGAAAAATGACCAAACGACCTTTTTCGGAAAAAGGTTATAGGGCCAAAGAACCTTTAGAACTCGTGCCTTCGGATCTCTATGGTCCTACGAATGTCAAAGCACGAGGAGGGTATGAATATTTCATCAGCTTCATTGATGATTATTCAAGGTATGGCTAACTTTACCTAATGCATCACAAGTCTGAAGCCCTTGAAAAGTTCAAAGTGTACAAGACTGAGGTTGAGAACCACTTAGGTAAAACGATTAAAACACTACGATCAGATCGACGTGGAGAATATATGGACCTACAATTCCAAGACTATTTGATAGAACATGGAATCACTTCCCAACTCTCAACCCCTGCTACACCACAACAAAATGGTGTATCAGAGAGGAGAAACCGAACTTTGTTAGACATGGTTCGATCAATGATGAGCTATGCTCAGTTGCCTGATTCGTTCTGGGGATATGCAGTTGAGACTGTCGTATACATTTTGAACATGGTTCCCTCTAAAAGTGTTTTTGAAACACCTTATGAGCTTTGGAAAGGGCGTAAAGGTAGTTTACGTCACTTCAGAATTTGGGGATGCCCGACACACGTGTAGGTGCAAAACCCAAAGAAATTGGAACGACGTTCAAAACTATGCCTGTTTCTGCGATATCCAAAAGAAACGAAAGGTGGTCTATTTTACGACCCTCAGGATAATAAAGTGATTGTATCGACAAACGCTACTTTCCTTGAGGAAGATCACATAAATGATCATCGACCTCGCAGTAAACTAGTATGAGATGAGATTTCAAGAAAAAACTACAAAAGAATTTACAAAAGTTGTAGATCAAGCTGGTCCATCAAAAGTTGTTGATCAAACACATCCATCTCAAATAGTGAGAGAGCCTCGACGTAGTGGGAGGGTTATAATACAACCAGGTCGCTACATGGGTTTAACAGAAACTCAAACCATCATATCTGATGATGGTATAGAGGATCCATTATCCCTTAATCAGGCAATGAATGATGTTGATATGGACCAGTGGATCAAAGCCATGGATCTCGAAATGGAGTCAATGTACTTCAATTCGGTCTGGGATCTTGTAGAGATGCCAGATGGGGTAAAACCTATTGGTTGTAAATGGATCTACAAGAGAAAACGGGACCAAGCCGGAAAGGTTCAAACCTTTAAGGCTCGACTTGTGGCAAAGGGTTTTACCCAGCGGGAAGCAGTCGATTTTGAAGAAACTTTTTCCCCTGTTGTCATGCTTAAGTCGATTAGAATACTCTTATCCATTGCTACATATTATGATTATGAAATATGGCAAATGGATGTCAAGACAACCTTTTTGAATGGCAATCTTGAAGAGACAATCTATATGGCTCAACCAGAGGGATTCATAGTCCAGGGTGACGAGCAAAAGGTTTGAAACTTAAACGATCTATTTAAGGATTAAAACAAGCATCAAGATCCTGGAATATACATTTTGACACTGCGATCAAAACGTATGGCTTTGAGCAGAATGTTGACGAACCTTGTGTTTACAAGAAAATCGTCAAATCCACTGTAGCTTTTCTAGTTCTATACGTAGATGATATCCTACTTATTGGGAATAATGTAGGATTTATGACTGACGTAAAACAATGGCTAGCGACTCAATTCCAAATGAAAGATTTGGGTGAGGCTCAATTTTTTCTGGCCATTCAAATCGTTAGAAATAGAAAGAACAAAACGCTAGCACTGTCTCAAGCATCATATATCGACAAAATGTTGGTACGATATTCAATGCAGAACTCCAAGAAAGGATTATTACCTTTTAGGCACGGGGTTCACCTGTCAAAGGAACAAAGTCCTAAGACACCTCAAGAGGTTGAGGAAATGAGACGTATTCCCTATGCATCAGCAGTTGGTAGTTTGATGTATGCAATGATGTGTACCAGACCCGACATATGCTATGCCATAGGAATAGTCAGCAGATATCAGTCTAATCCTGGACATGCGCATTGGACTGTCGTTAAAAACATCCTTAAGTATCTAAGGAGAACTAGGGATTATACGCTCGTGTATGGAGCTAAGGATATGATCCTTACAGGATACACTAACTCAGATTTTCAGACCGATATAGATTCAAGAAAATCAACATCGGGATCTGTGTTTACTCTAAATGGAGGAGCAATAGTATGGATGAGTATTAAGCAAGGTTGCAGTGCTGACTCTACCATGGAAGCAGAATACGTATCCGCCTGTGAAGCAGCAAAAGAGGCAGTATGGCTAAGAAAATTCCTAACAGAGTTGGAAATTTTTCCAAATATGCAACTGCCCATCACCCGCTATTGTGATAACAGTGGAGCAGTTGCAAACTCTAAGGAACCTCGAAATCACAAGCGAGGAAAGCATATTAAGCGCAATTACCATCTCATCAAGGAGATCGTGCAACGAGGAGATGTGATCGTCACGCAGATTGCTTCGGAGCCCAACATGGCTGACCTGTTTACAAAACCCCTCACGGCTAAAGTTTTTGAGGGTCACCTAGTTAATCTAGGATTACAAGCTCTGTTAGACTAGGGCAAGTGGGAGAAATGTAAGGGTATGGATGATGCCCTAGTTTACTGTCTTTATACTTCTCTCACACCTAACTTCATGTATCCCACTAGAGTTTCTAGTCCAAGTGGGAGTTTGTTGGGTTTAATGTCCTATAAACTCGTAGTTTGTAAATCGTTAAACATATTTCTATTTCCAATAAAGTCGTTATTGAGGTTATTCAGTAAAAGATGTTATTGAATATGTAAATTGTGAATGATTAACCTAAATCCAATAAACTAAGATCGTTGACTATAAAATGAATACTCGAACTATATGTAGAGACATATCGTAGGATCAAGTTCTAGTTTATAGTCAAAATTGTTTATAGTATAAGGATACGGTTGGGTGCCTTATCCTGGGGACACTATGGACGTGGCCCACTTTGTATTTAGTACAAACGATGAGATCCTAAGTCGTTCATGCGGAGACATGCGAGTGGGGGCGTCCTATGCAATGAGTTTGCATAAGACAGGACCACGAAATAAGTCACTTTCTCTTTATAACGTCGTTTACCGTAGAAACTGACTATTTCTCATAGATTACCTAGGTAACTCGTTCTTAATCCTGAGCGAACTATGAACTCCTGTTTATACAAGATTATCCTTTGATCTGTATGGGTGAGAGTGGCCAGCATCACCGACTCAACAAGCCTACCATTTTGGAGATAAGATCGAATAAATAGCTGGGGACATAGTTCCGCAAGACGGAATTCACTCCTACCCATTTCAGGGATAGCAGAGAGGTTGTTCTCTTAAGTACTAACTCCAGGACTTGAACAAGGGCCCCACCCTCTCGTTCAATGAGAGGGACTTAGGTTTGATGGTTTGACCACAAATCTATTGTTCATTAGAGGATTAGTGGAACTTAAGGAACAAGAAGTACTATAGGGGTGAAATGGTTATTTGACCTAGCTATAGCTACGAACAACCTGTGAAGGAATGACGTACTAAACATGGTTAAATCAAGTGGACGGAAATATATCTATAGTGAGGGGAGTGCAACTATCGGGCTATAGTGGAGTATCCCGGTAGTTAACGAATGTTGGCTACCTTGGATAATGAGATTAGTCGGTTAGCCTCGAATCGTTGGAGCCCATGATCTATAGGTCCATTAGGTCCCCCTACTAGCTCATATCAGATTAAAGCCTAGAATATATTGATAGGAATCTTTGAATCGTTCAAAAATGGGAAATAGGGTTTTATCGTAAAAAGTGTTTGACACAATGATTTAATTATGAATTAAATTAGGAATTGAGAGATAAGGTATTTAAAAGTGTTTTAAATACCAAATATATGTATTAGGAATCATATATAATAAATGGCACTAGGTGACAATGATTAATTAGATTAATCATGACAAATTACTTGGAAATGCCCCAATTAATAACCTAGAAATCAACTTCAATTTAGAATTGAATTAGGGTAAATTGCAAGCTGAAAAATTCAGAATCAAGATTCAAATTAAGTGGATTTAGTGGCATTCCCACTCTTGCATGATGATGCACAGTGGAAAACAACACAACCATTCACTAGTTGCATGTGTTGTGAATTAAACACCTAGAATCCACTTTGAGTTGCAGTTTGACCATGTGTCTAGTGTCATGAAGCTTGTCTTTGCATGGTTGATGTCTATATAAGGAGCTTGGATCAGAGTCATCTCAAGAGAGTGTGATTTTCTTAAGGTTATGCTGCTGGAATTTACTCTCAAACACATAGACCTCCATAGGTCTCTCAAGAGCTTGTACCTTCAAGCATTTCCTTCCCTTTCCCTATCATTATAGACTCTCACAAGTCATTCTTGGCCCAAGAGAATAGTAGGGAAGACTCTAGAGGTTGTCCAAGGAGCATAGGAGAAGAAAACACCACAAGGAGTTCCTATTTTGGGAGCTACAAAGGTTGGTGTTCTCTAAACTCTCTATTCTGTCGTTTATAGAACATGCATGCTTTAAGAGCAAAATTGAATGTCTTAAGTGCTTTCGATCTTCAATTGCTTCCGCATGTGTTGTTATATGAACACCTTCAATTATTTATCCAATTGCAGATAGCAATTGCGTAAGCCCTGTCCAATGTGTTCCTAAGAAAGGAGGTGTCACTGTGGTGAGCAATAAAGACAATGAGTTCATCCCATCCAGGACAGTAACTGGCTGGAGGGTTTGCATGGATTACAGGAGGGCTTAATAAAGCTTCCCGTAAGAACCATTTTCCTCTACCATTTATTGACCAGATGTTGGATAGATTGGCTGGTCAGACCTACTAGTGTTTCTTAGATGGTTATTTTGGGTATAACAAGATTACTATTACTCCTGAGGATTAGGAAAAAACCACTTTCACCTGCCCTTATCGGACGTTTGCTTTTAGGCGAATGTCTTTTTGCCTCTGCAATACTCCAGCAACATTTCAGCGGTGTATGTTAGCAATTTTTTCTGATATGATTGAGTCCACTGTTGAGGTATTTATGGATGATTTTTCAGTTTTTGGAGGGTCTTTTCAGAGTTGTTTAGATAATTTAGGTAAGGTGTTAAAGAGATGTGAGGATAGCCATCTAGTTCTTAATTGGGAGAAATGTCCCTTCATGGTGAAGGAGGGCATTGTGTTAGGTCATAGGATTTCTAAGAATGGTCTAGAAGTTGATAGAGCAAAAATTGAGGTTATTGAAAGATTAGAACCACCAAATTCTGTGAAAGGGATTCCGAGCTTTTTAGGTCATGCTGGATTTTATAGAAGGTTCATAAAGGATTTTTCCAAAATCAGTAAACCTCTTTGTAACTTATTATGTACTGATCATGTTTTTAACTTTAATGCAGATTGTAGGAAGGCTTTTGAGACTTTAAAGGCTGCTTTAATCTCAGCACCCATTCTTTGTGCACCTAATTGGAATTTACCATTTGAGGTAATATGTGATGCAAGTGATGTTGTAGTAGGTGCTATGCTGGGGCAAAAGCACGGCAAATTTATCCATCCTATATATTATGCAAGCAGGGTTTTGAATGAGGCTCAAGTCAACTATACAACTACTGAGAAGGAGTTGTTAGCTGTTGTGTTTGCTTTTGAGAAATTCCAGCCATATTTGGTCGGATCCAAAGTCACAGTGTTCACGGATCATGCAGCAATAAGGTACTTAATGTCTAAGAAAGATGCAAAGCCTAGACTAATTCGTTTGGTTTTATTATTGCAGGAATTCGACTTGGAGATAAAGGATAAGAAGGGATCAGAAAATGTCATTGCAGATCATTTGTCTCGTCTCGATCTATCATCATCTTTGCTGAAGCAATCTGCCATTTCATATTCTTTTCCAGATGAACAACTCTTTGCTGTTAAGGTAAAGGTAGTCAAGGATGTCCCTTGGTATGCTGATATTGCTAACTTTTTGGTAAAGGGGGTCACTCCTATTCATATGGATTGGAGGCAAACGAAGAAGTTTAAGCATGATGCAAATTTTTTCTATTGGGATGAGCCATTTATGTATAAACAATGCTCTGATGGTATTATTCGTAGGTGTGTTTCAGGTGATGAAGCAAAGGAAATCCTGGAGCAATGTCACTCTTCGCTGTATGGAGGCCATTTCAGCGGTCAGTGGACAGCTATGAGGATTTTGCATTGTGGATTCTTCTGGCCTACCTTATTTAAGGATGCCCACTGGTTCTACAAGCAATGTGATGCTTGCCAAAGGAGAGGAAACTTGGGGCCTAGAGATGAAATGCCTCTCACTTACATTTTCGAAGTTGAATTATTCGATGTATGAGGTATTGATTATATGGGGCCATTTCCCCTTCTAATGGTAATGTTTAAATCTTATTGGCAATTGATTACGTGTCCAAATGGGTGGAGGCCATCGCATGCCATCAGAATGATGCCAAGACAGTAGCAAGGTTTCTTCAATCGCACATCTTTGCGCGATTTGGGACACCTGGAGCTTTAGTAAGTGATGAGGGTACACATTTTGTTAATAATATCTTAACTAAGCTTCTAGCTAAGTATGTGATTAAACATAGGATAGCTACCCCTTATCACCCACAAGCAAATGGTCAAGGTGAAATTAGTAATAGGGAAATAAAATCTATTCTAGAAAAAGTAGTCCATCCATCTAGGAAGGATTGGTCTTTTAGGTTGGATGAGGCTCTTTGGGGTTATAGGATAGGCTATAAGACTCCTTTAGGTATGTCTCCCTATAGCTTAGTATATGGGAAAGCTTGCCATTTACCATTAGAGCTTGAGCATAAAATGTTTTGGGCTTTGAAAAAATTAAATTTTAAGTTGAGTCGTGCAGGAGCAATAAGAATACTGCTATTGGATTTGGGTTATTAAAAGTGCAATTTACTATTACCGAATAAGGGATAGTAGAGAGGTTGTTCCCTTAAGTGCTGACTCCGGGGCTTGAACAAAGGGATCCCACCCTCTCATTTGCCCGAGAGGGACTCGGTTTATTGGTTGGACCATAAACCAATTGTTCATTAGAGGATCAGTGGGACTTAAGGAACTAGAAGTACTATAGGGGTAAAACGGTTTTTTGACCTAGCTATAGCTACGAACAACCTGTGAAGGATCGACTTACTAATCATGGTTAAATCAAGTGGACGGAAATATATCTATAGTGAGGGGAGTGCAACTATCGTGCTATAGTGGAGTGTCCTGGTAGTTAACGAATGTTGGCTAGCTTGGATAATGAGATTAGTTGGTTAGCCTCGAATCGTTGGAGCCCATGATCTATAGGTCCATTAGGTCCCCCTACTAGCTCATATCGGAATTAAGCCTAGAACAAAAGATAGGAAGTTTTGAATCGTTCAAAATCGGGAAAAAGGGTATTATCGTAAATTGTGTTTGACACAATAATTTAATTATGAATTAAATTAGAAAATGAGAGATGAAGTATTTAAAAGTGTTTTGAATACTATATATATGTATTAGGAATCATATATAAGGAGTTGCACATGGTAGCAAAGATTAATTAGATTAATCATGTCAAATTAATTTGAAATGTTTCAAATTAATTTCCAAGCAATTAATTTCAATTTGGAATTGAAATTGGGACAAGTTTGCAAGCTTGAAATTAGATTTCAAAGTGGATTAAGTTGGATTCCCACTTATGCATGATCATTCAAAGTGGAAAGACAACTCACTCATGCATTGTTGCATGTTTTGTGAGATGTACACTTAGAATCCACTTGAGCTTGCAAATACACCATGTGTCTTGTGTCATGAGGCTTGGCTTTGCATGGAGAATGTCTATAAAAGGAGTTTGAATCAAATTCAAACATAAGAGAGCCATTTTCCTTAATGTTATGCTGCTGGAATTTGGACTTAAAGCTCTCTCATCTCTCATACTTCTCCATTGCTTGAACTTTCAAGCATTCCCTTCCCATTCCCTATCTCTATAGACTCCCACAAGTCGTTCTTGGCCCGGAGTATAGTAGGGAAGACACTAGAGGTGGTCCACACACCGTTCGTGATCAAAGGAATCAAAGGGAGTTGTTGAATCGGTCTCCAAAAGGTTGGTAAAAATTTTGCTCTCTCCTTACGGTATTTGGACAGCATGTTTTCATTTTCTAAAATTGATGTAGTTAAGTGCCTCCGATCCTAAAATTGCTTCCGTGTGTGTTATATGACCTTCAATTGGTATCAGAGCATGATTAAGGCACCTAACATGCATTAATTTTAGCTTGGTGGGTAGCTTTTCATATGATGAAACTGTGTAAAAACTAAAGAAAATTGGTTTTGGGATTGATTTTAATTTTCAGTCAATTCGTCTGAATTAATTGTAATTGCCTACATGTTTATGGGCTTTAATGTGTTCATATGGAGTCTGTAAAATTTGAGAGTCAATAGAGTCCATTTAGGCCGTCAATTTGAAGAAATTCGGAGACTGCTCGCTGCTGGCGGAAAATTCCAGCATGCTGTTTTTTAGTTCCAGCTCAAGTACGTTCTTCACTTAACGGCAAAATGATCCGATTCAAGCAATCCAAAGGTGGTTCGGGTCGGTTTGAATGGTTCGGAAGCGGTCCAAGCCCTATTTGAAATTATTATTGTAATAATTTTAGTTTTTATTTTATCTTGATTAAAAATCCCAAAACCAATTCACTTTAGTAAATTTAATTAATTATGCATTATTGAATGTATGTTTTAATTAAATAGTATTTTATGTGCATAATGTATGTCATTTATATTTAAAACCCAACAATAGGAAAGCATGTTCATGCATTTGTTTAATTTGAATAAGTGTTATTTATTAATTCAAATGCATGAGGGAAATTTCATGTTTTATTAATATAAGAGTTGTATTAATTTAGGGAGATTAATGCTTGAATGGTTAATTAAAATTGATTAATTCTTATAATAGTTATAATTATTAAAAGATAAAATTAACCAAGCATGTAGCATGAAATTTCTTTATAAGTTTGTTTATAAGTGTTATATTCAAATTAGACTTGTTATGGATTGATTTTATAATTGTTATAAAAGAGATAGAAATCTAAAATCTATAACAAGATAAAGAGCATGCTCACTTAGGTTAATGAACCAACAAATCGATCAACTTGCATAGTTTAGGTCGATAACTTGTAAAACAACGGTTATAAGAGAACTCACCCGACAAAATGCTGTCTAAGGCTGGAGGTATTTAAGTTGACGGTTTACGGAACACCTCCTACCTGGGCATTGAGTCGGTTCTTGAGTTAAGTTAACTCGAGTTTTATGAGCATGCGTGAGCGGTGTGAGGTTTTAAAGTGTTATCACCTAGACATCATAGTATAAAGGGTTATACAAACCTAGACATAGGTTATTTCTAAATGGTGCTTTTCTTATAACTTGAATGTTTGATTGTTATATGCTTTTAAACACCATTAGAAAGCATGTTATAGGATTTATTCATTAAAAGTTATAAGAGTTATAAAAGTTGATGAATAGAAACCGTAAAATCTATAAACAAAGAGTTGCATGCTAACATAGGATCTTAGGATCTTGTCATTCTTTAAATGGTTTAAAATGAAATAGACCTAAGATCGCCTTTTTCTAATAGGACTAGAAATATGTCTTACTTAGTTTTTAAAATAGTTTTAAAATTCGAGTAAGTAGGACATAAGACCTTGGTTATAAGGGAACTCTCCCGGCAAATGGTTCGGAACCTGAGTTGAATTAACCATAGTCTTACTAGCATGCAATGTCACTAGGTTATTAGAAGTGTTTAATCACCTAGACATTTAGTGTAAAGACCTTGTTTAATAAGGCATAGACTTAGATAGATTCTTTTAGCCGAAATTTACCTAAGTAATAGACCCTAAAACCTTACGACACTTTAGTGGGAGGAAAAGTATAGAAACGAAATATTCATATTAAGTTTCTACTCTCACGTCCCCTTGAGTTCACACCGTGAGATCCATGCTTGGCCTCGAGGCGCCCTGGGAGCGTCCCCCTACGGATGGTGTTTGCATGGGTTAATATCAAGGTGAATGGGGAAAGTGTTCATAGTAAGTGGGAGAAGGAAACGTGTCAAACGGATCCTGCGGTCTCCATCATTAGGTTGCACCATGAGATTCCTATGCGCTGCCTACGAGTCGCCCTAGGAGCGATCACCCTACGGAGGGCTTGCGCATGGGACTCGGAACAACGCAAACTCCAGAAGTGGATAGGGTTTCCTAGGGCCATTCCCAACATTAGCTCTTCCCTACGGTGGCATTGTTGGGGTCGTCCTCTGCGATCTGAAAATGATGGGTAACACTTACAAGATGGTCTTGACCAAATTAACGTTAGCTAATAACTATTGGAATAAGAGTTATTCTGGGAATAGTATTTAGCCGAGATTGTCTCGATTCAGAGGAGGAGTAGCTGACTGCCCTACGGTAGCGGTTATTCTAAACCCCTGAAGTACCGTTGCAAATAAATCAATTGTATATATGGTTCGATGATTACTTTTGTTAAAATCTGATTGGATAATATGATTAATGGGTTTAGTCCATGTTTCTAATAGAGATTAATTTGTTTGTTTCAGCAGTATGTCGAAAAACGTATGTGCTTTGTCAAATGCCAAATTAAACGGTTTAGTACATACGACTAAGAATACTTGCTTAAACGCTAAACACGTGGCAAAGAATTTAGGTTTGGTCTCAACTGAGGAATGTCCTCAAACTAACTGCATAGCTAAGAAAAACATAATCCACGACTATAAATGCGATTTATTAGTCTTGGAAACGTCAGTGGAAAACGACGATTCTGCCTGGATAGTCGATTCAGGTGCCACTAATCACGTATGTTCTTCATTTCAATGAATGAGTTCCTGGCAACAGCTAAAAGCTGGAGAGATGACTCTTAAAGTTGGAACAGGAGAAGTCATCTCGGCTATTGCAGTGGGAGACATAAAATTATTCTTCACCAAGGAACGTTACATGATATTAGATAATGTGTACATAGTTCCGAAAATTAAAAGAAATATGATTTCTTTATCTTGTTTATTGGAACAAGGTTACTCAATTTCTTTTTCTGATAATGAAGCGTTCATAACTAAAAGAGGTATTAATGTTTGCTCTGCAAACTTGAAGAATAAATTGTATGTTTTGAGACCAATTGAGTCTAAAGCTATTTTAAATCACGAGATGTTTAAAACCGCTTAGACTCAACCTAAAAAGCGAAGAGTTTCTCAAGATACCTATCTCTGGCACTTGAGGTTAGGCCATATCAACCTCAATAGGATTGGGAGATTGGTCAAGAGTGGACTTCTAAACAAGTTATAAGACGACTCGTTGCCTCCTTGTGAGTCATGCCTTGAGGGCAAGATGACAAAACGACCTTTTACCGGAAAAGGTTATCGTGCTAAAGAGCCCCTAGAGCTCATTCATTCGGACCTCTATGGACCAATGAACATTAGAGCTCGAGGAGGGTACGAATATTTCATCAGTTTCATTGATGATTATTCGAGGTATGGCTATCTCTACCTGATGCATCATAAGTCAAAAGGTTTTGAAAAGTTTAAAGAGTACAAGGCTGAGGTTGAGAACCTATTAGGTAAGACGATAAAAACACTTCGATCCGATCGAGGTGGAGAGTATATGGACTCAAGTTTTCAAGACTATTTGATAGAGCATGGAATTACGTCCCAACTCTTAGCCCCAGGTACACCTCAGCAAAACGGTGTATCAGAAAGGAGAAACAGAACCTTGTTAGACATGGTTCGTTCGATGATGAGTTATGCTCAGTTGCCTAACTCGTTTTGGGGTTATGCAGTAGAGACTGTTGTTTATATCTTGAACGTAGTTCCCTCAAAGAGTGTTTCTGAAACACCATTTGAGCTCTGGAAAGGTCGTAAAGCTAGTTTACGACATTTCAGAATTTGGGGATGCCCTGCATACGTGCTCGATGCAAACCCAAAGAAATTGGAGCCTCGTTCTAGATTTTGCCTATTTGTAGGCTACCCCAAAGAAACGAGAGGTGGATATTTCTTCGATCCAGAGGAAAATAAAGTACTTGTATCGACAAATGCTACATTCCTAGAAGAAGACCACCTCAGAGATCACAAGCCACGAAGTAAAGTCGTTTTAAGTGAACTATCAAACGAAGCTACAGAAACATCAACAAGAGTGGTTGATGATGCTGGCACCTCGAGTCAATCGCGTCCTTCTCAAGAAATAAGAGAACCTCGACGTAGTGGGAGGGTTGTTAGACAACCTGATTGCTTTTTGGGTTTAACTGAAACTCCAGTCGTCATACCTGATGACGGAATCGAGGATCCATTAACCTTTAAACAGGCAATGGATGATGTTGACAAGAACGAGTGGATTAAAGCCATGGACTTGGAAATCGAGTCCATGCATTTTAATTCAGTATGGGATCTTGTAGATCAACCTGAAGGGGTTAGACCCATAGGGTGTAAATGGATCTACAAGAGAAAACGAGACGCTGCTGGAAAGGTACAGACCTTTAAGGCACGACTTGTGGCAAAGGGTTTTACCCAGCGGGAGGGGATTGACTATGAAGAAACCTTCTCCCCTGTTGCCATGTTAAAGTCGATCTGGATACTTTTGTCCATTGCCACGTTTTACGATTATGAAATATGGCAAATGGATGTCAAGACTGCCTTTCTGAACGGTAATCTTGAAGAAAGTATCGACATGTCTCAGCCATAGGGGTTCATAGCTCAGGATCAAGAGCAAAAAGTTTGCAAGCTTAAACGATTCATTTATGGATTAAAACAAGCATCTAGATCCTCGAATATGAGATTTGATACTGCGATCAAATCTTACGGCTTTGAACAAAACGTTGATGAGCCTTGTGTTTACAAAAGGATCATCAACAACTCCGTAGCTT
The DNA here is from genome assembly GCA_036850905.1 of Luffa acutangula. Lineage (NCBI taxonomy): Eukaryota > Viridiplantae > Streptophyta > Magnoliopsida > Cucurbitales > Cucurbitaceae > Luffa > Luffa acutangula. Next base: position 26,050,154 of record CM072088.1, on the reverse strand, counting down.
TCTTAGTACTGTATGTGGATGATATCCTACTCATAGGGAATGATGTAGGTTATCTAAATGACATTAAACTATGGCTAGCAACTCAATTCAAAATGAAAGATTTGGGTGAGGCACAATTTGTTCTAGGGATCCAAATTGTTCGAACCCGAAAGAACAAAACGCTAGCCCTGTCTCAAGCGTCTTATATCGACAAATTGTTGGTTAGATATAAAATGCAAAATTCCAAGAAAGGACTATTACCTTTCAGGCACGGAATTATTTTGTCTAAGGAACAGTGTCCTCAGACACCTCAAGAAGTTGAGGACATGAGACGTTTTCCCTATGCCTCTGCAGTAGGTAGCCTAATGTATGCCATGTTGTGTACAAGACCTGACATTTGTTATGCAGTAGGGATTGTCAGTAGATATCAATAAAATCCAGGATTCGATCACTAGACAGCCGTTAAAAGTATCCTCAAATATCTAAGGAGAACGAGGGACTATATGCTCGTGTATGGTTCGAAGGATTTGATCCTTACAGGATACACTGATTCTGACTTTCAAACCGATAAAGATTCGAGGAAATCTACATCGGGGTCAGTATTCACTCTAATTTGAGGAGCAATAGTATGGCGCAACATCAAGCAAGGATGCATTGCAGACTCGACCATGGAGGCCGAATATGTAGCCGCTTGCGAAGCAGCAAAAGAGGCAGTATGGCTCAGGAAGTTCCTAACTGACTTGGAAGTCGTTCCAAATATGCATCTGCCTATCACCTTGTATTGTGATAATAGCGGCGCAGTTGCAAACTCAAAGGAACCTCGCAGCCATAAGAGAGGCAAGCACATCGAAAGGAAATACCATCTCATTAGGGAGATTGTGCACCGAGGAGACGTGATGGTCACGAAGATAGCGTCGGAGCACAACATTGCTGATCCATTCACGAAGGCTGTCACGGCTAAAGTGTTCGAGAGTCATCTAGAAGGTCTAGGTCTGCGAGATATGTACGAGAAATAATCTAGGTCAAGTGGGAGAATTGTAACCGGTATATCGATGCCTAAGTAACTGGGTATTTTAGATGCCCTAGTTTATTGTATTTTTACTTTGTTATTAATACAAGTATTTATTCACCCACTGCTGTTATAGATTATAGTACATCCCACTAAACTAGAGTTTTAGTTCAAGTGGGAGATTGTTGGGATTGGTGTCCTAAAACTCGTAGATAGTGAATGTTAAACGAATTATATACTTGTTCGATAAAGGCGTTATCGAGATTAATTCAGTAATAGTAAATTGCACTTTTAATAACCCAAATCCAATAAACTAAGATCCATGGCTATAGGATGAACACTTGAGCTTTATGTAGAGACATAAAAGTGGATCAAGCTTAAGTAATAGCCAAAACGGTCTATAGTATAGGAATAGGGTTGGGTACCTTATTCTGGGGACACTATGAGACGCGACCCACTTTGTAGTTGATATAGACGATGTGATCCTAAATCGTCCATGTAGAGACATGCAAGTGGGGGCGTCATATGCAATGAGTTTGCATAAGACCAGGACCGAAAAATAAGTCGCTCTCGCTTTATAACACCGCTTACTGATGAGACTGACTATTTCATGTGATGACCTAGGTAACTCGATCTTAATCCTGAGCTAACTATGAACTCCTGTTTATTCGGACTTATCCTTAGATCTGCATATGTAAGTGGCTCAGTATCGCCGACTCAATAAGCCTCCCATTTCAGGGATAGGAATGGGTAGATAGCTGGGGACATAGTCGTGCAAGAAGGAATTCACTCCTACCCGAATTAGGGATACTAGAGAGGTTGTTCCCTTAAGTGCTGACTCTAGGGCTTGAACAAAGGGATCCCGCCCTCTCATTGGCCCGAGAGGGACTCGGTTTATTGGTTGGACCATAAACCAATTGTTCATTAGAGGATCAGCGGGACTTAAGGAACTAGAAGTACTATAGGGGTAAAACGGTTTTTTGACCTAGCTATAGCTACGAACAACTTGTGAAGGATCGACTTACTAATCATGGTTAAATCAAGTGGACGGAAATATATCTATAGTGAGGGGAGTGCAACTATCGTGCTATAGTGGAGTGTCCCGGTAGTTAACAAATGTTGGCTAGCTTGGATAATGAGATTAGTTGGTTAGCCTCGAATCGCTGGAGCCCATCATCTATAGGTCCATTAGGTCCCTCTACTAGCTCATATCGGAATTAAGCCTAGAACAAAAGATAGGAAGTTTTGAATCGTTCAAAATCGGGAAAAGGGGTATTATCATAAATTATGTTTGACACAATAATTTAATTATGAATTAAATTAGAAAATGAGAGATGAAGTATTTAAAAGTGTTTTGAATACTATATATATGTATTAGGAATCATATATAAGGAGTTGCACATGGTAACAAAGATTAATTAGATTAATCATGTCAAATTAATTTGAAATGTTTCAAATTAATTTCCAAGCAATTAATTTCAATTTGGAATTGAAATTGGGACAAATTTGCAAGCTTGAAATTAGATTTCAAAGTGGATTAAGTTGGATTCCCACTTATGCATGATCATTCAAAGTGGAAAGACAACTCACTCATGCATTGTTGCATGTTTTTTGAGATGTACACCTAGAATCCACTTGAGCTTGCAAATACACCATGTGTCTTGTGTCATGAGGCTTGGCTTTGCATGGAGAATGTCTATAAAAGGAGTTTGAATCAGATTCAAACATAAGAGAGCCATTTTCCTTAATGTTATGCTGCTGGAATTTGGACTTAAAGTTCTCTCATCTCTCATACTTCTCCATTGCTTGAACTTTCAAGCATTCCCTTCCCATTCCCTATCTCTATAGACTCCCACAAGTCGTTCTTGGCCCGGAGTATAGTAGGGAAGACACTAGAGGTGGTCCACACACCGTTCGTGATCAAAGGAATCAAAGGGAGTTGTTGAATCGGTCTCCAAAAGGTTGGTAAAAATTCTGCTCTCTCCTTACGGTATTTGGACAGCATGTTTTCATTTTCTAAAATTGATGTAGTTAAGTGCCTCCGATCCTAAAATTGCTTCCGCATGTGTTATATGAACACCTTCAGCTGCAGCTTAATGAATTGGAGGAATTCCGCCAATTTTCTTATGAAAATTAAAAAATGTATAAAGAAAAGACTAAGCTGTGGCATGACAAGAGAATTAAGCCTAAAGAGTTTGTCAAAGGTCAAAGAGTTTTGTTTTATAACTCTAGATTAAAATTGTTTCCTGGGAAACTAAAATCTAAATGGTCAGAGCCATTTGTTGTGATTGAAGTTTTTCCCCATGGAGCAATTACTTTGTAGGATGAAAAAGATGGGAGAGTGTTCAAAGTTAATGGACAGCGTGTTAAGCATTATTGGGAAGAGGAGTTCCAGACGAAATATCCTTCCCTAAAGCTGGTTGATGAATGAGAGAGCAAGATTGTTGCGGGAGCATTTCACAGAGCAAAATTTTAAGCTCCCAGTGGTTGTTTTTATTTTATTTTCTGGTTATGATTTGGTTGATTTTAGTTTGAATTATTTTAGATTTGTTTTATTTAAATTTTGCATGATTTATTTTCGTTGTTATTCTTAATTCCGTAGATTTTTCTCGTAATTCTGATTATTTTTATTTTTTCTGGTAATTTTGTTTTTATTTTTCCAATTAGTTTAGATTTTATTTTCAGTTATTTTAAATTCTGTTTAGATTAGATTTAATAAAGATTTATCTGATTTATTCGGCTTCGAATAGAAAAGTAAAAGATAAAGATTTGATTTGAGCGGTTAATATTTGAATTTTCGAATTTGATTTTTCTATTTTGGATTTAAATTTTTCATTTCGAAGATTCTTCAGGTAATCTTTTCAGAAGGTTGTTGCGGCAAAGTTATGGCCGAAGAAAATCTCTCGTCCGAATGGGAAAGGTTTTGTTGTGAATTAATTACTTTTACCGTTTGGATTTCGAATTTTTTGTGGGCAGGTTAATTGCATGAGCCATCTGATGGAGCCACGTGTCGCATAGGGACGATCGAACGGTTTAGCCATTTGCCAGCACATAATTATTTACTATGGACGATTAAAATTCAAGATTTTACCGTTAGTAGATTTGATTTACAAATTAAATTTGAACGGTAAATTCCATTTAATGCGGGGCAAAATCTTTCGGTTATGATTTGAATTGCTGCAGCTCTATTTATTCCAAAGCCTTCGGTAAGTTCTTCTCACTTCATTGTCTTGATCATCCCTTGTTAGTTATATTTTTCTTCTTCTGTGTGCGATAAACTTCCTTTGAATCTCCAATGGCGAAAACGAGAGCAAGAAAATAGAGAGATAATGAGGAAGAAGAGGTACAAGTTACCCCCGAGGCACAAAAAGTGAAAACGAAGAAGAAGAAGACACCGGAGGAGAAAGAAGCTAAAAGAAGGAGAAGGCAACAACGAGTTGAGGGTCAAGAGGCTGTACAGTAGGTTGTGGAAGATGTTGTTGTCTCAGAGGTTGAAGAAGACCCGACGGAACCAGAAGAACAAAATCCAGAACAGACTGAGCCGAGAGTTTAAGATACAAAGGAAGTGCGAGAAGGAAATACAGAGCAGATTCAAGAAAAGCAGTCGGAGGATGTGCAAGAAGAACAGGCAAAGGATGCGCCTGCAGAAGGTAATGAGCAAGAACATGAGGCTCGAGTGGAGGTGATCATGTCGGAGGTGCCTAAACGTCGTCGTATAAAGCGAAAGGTCGGTCGTGTTCAGGTAGTCTGAACTAATACTCCTTCGCCTCCAACCACTGATTCTGAAAGAGAAAATATAGAAAGAGAGGAACAAGAGAAGAAGGAGGCTGAGGAGGCAGGAAAGAAAGCAGCGGAAGAAACTTCGACACAACGTCAAGAGGACAAAGGCAAAAGAATTGCTGAGGCATCGGATGAACCTAAAGAGGAAGCAGAAGGACCATTCATCCGCTTCATCAATGAACTTGCTCGGGCAAAATATCGGGAGATGTTAAAAAGAGATTTCTTATTCGAAAGAGGGTTTGGTGACGATCTACCACATTTCTTGAGGGCAGGGATCGTGAATCACGGCTGGAGTTAGTTTTGTGTGAAACTGGACCCAGTGAATTCAAACATTGTTCGAGAGTTTTAGGTGAATGTTGATAATGCAGAGGAATTTCAGGCCATAGTCCGAGGAGTGGTTGTTGACTGGAGCCCAGGGGCGACCAATTCATCATTCAACCTTCAAGACTTCCCACACGCAAGCTTCAACGAGATGGTAGTGGCACCATCGAGTGATCAATTGAATGCGACGGTCCCAGAGGTTGGCATTGAGGGGGCTCAATGGAGGCTATCAAAGATGGTAAAGCGATCTTTTCAAGCTGCCTATCTAAAGAATGAAGCCAATACTTGGTTGGGCTTCGTCAAGCTACGTTTGCTTTCGACTACGCATGATTCAACAGTGTCTCGCGACCGAGTGCTTCTGTTATTCGCAATTCTTCGATCCGTAAGTATTAATGTTGGAAAAATAATCTCAAATGAAATCTTTAATTGCTAGCGCAAAGAGGTAGGGAAGCTGTTTTTCCCGAACACAATTATGATGCTATGCAGCAGGGCAAGAGTGCCCACGTTTCCAGAGGATGTGGTTTTGCTTGACAAGGGAATCATCGATACGCCTAATCTGGCGCGGCTTCAGCTAACGCAAAAGGCACGCCAGGGTGGGCTAGTGTGTGGAATTCATCAAATCCTAGAGCAACTAGCACTGTTGGCTAGTAGGCAAGAATTTGCTGAAAGGCAAGCTCAAACCTATTGGACCTATGCTAAAAGGAGGGATGACACACTTCGGAGGGCTTTGAAATCCAATTTCTCCAAGCCATATCAGGCCTTCCCTGTCTTTCCCGATGATTTATTTAACCCCTAGATTCCGCCCCCACCTGTTCAAAGAGAAGAACATGATGATGAAGAGCCGGGTCAGAAAGATTGATGGATGAGATGATCTTCTGCGAGTAGTACTTTTTTCTATATTTTTGTTTGCTCGCGTATATCTGACCCCGTTTGTTGTTGCTGTTATGTTTTTTTTTACATTTTCTGTCTTTAGGCCATAAAAATATCTGCTTTTGTAATTTCTTTTTATTTTTAATGGAATTTCCGAAGTTGTTTTCATTCTATAGCACTGAGTACTTCCTAACTTAACTAATTTTCTTCTGAATCTTTGAAGCTTGGACTGGTTAAGCTTAATTAGATCAAGGTATTCTAATCTCCAGAAACCTTTTGCTTGAGCATTTCTTCTAGCCTAGTCGTTGTTGCGGCAAGAAAATATTGGAGGTAGTGTTGACTTATATGATCCACTTTAAGCTTAGTTCTAGTCCCACGCTCAGTTTAAAATTCACATAGAAAAATTTAAGTTTAGGGGTATAATTTAAAATGTTAATGATTCATTGGGGACAATGAATAATTCAAGTTTGGGGGACTTTTTGCTACTCCAATTGTTTTACTCGAGCATTCCTCTCCTTCGTGAAATAATTTTCTAGGTTATTGAGTAACCGGGGACATTTGTGATACCCATAGTTTGTCTTCGCGTCAAAAGATGACCTAGGGAATATGAAAAAAATGAAATTATTATTTGCTGAAAAAAAAACTTATTGTTGAAAATTTTGCTGAGAAAATTCATGGAGCAAAAGTTTCGAAGGATCAATGACAATCCAACAGTTTTCTATTTCCCAGAACTTAGGTGAGCTTCATCAAATGTCGCCATTCTGAGGGGCAAGAGATAGGATAACTAAGGATTTTTTAGCTTTACAATGAATATTTAGCCTAGTTGGTGATGAGTTTGAGGCAAGGGTATACTGCACCATAAAGTGGGTCATCCCATGCTTAAGAGCTTATGACTGTGGGGCTGCTTTAAGTCTAAAAAACAAAAATGTAAACCCCTTAAAAATGTGTTTTAAATGTCTGATAATAGAGCTAGGTTGTGGCAACTTCTTAGAATTGAGTTAAAAGTGGTGATTATTTTTTCATGCCGAAAGAATTATTTTTGCTGCAGCAGAGCTTGGTTTTGCAGAATGCTCAGGTGGAGGTTGAAGGTAGTGTTGGAATATCTATTTTGATTAAGCTATTCCTTGTCTAACGTTTTGAATTCTTAAGGGAAGGTTGGTTAGTATTGCTCGGGACGCGCAATAGTTCAAGTTTGGGGTTGTGATAACTCTCCAAAAGGGAGTTATTTAGGCCTTAATTCTATAGGGATTTGTGTGTCTTTTATCCTTAATAGGGTTGCTTTTAGATAGATAATATATGTTGTAACCCATTTGGAAGAATGGATGCTTTGGAAGTTATTTTGTGCAGAATATATTGTTGGGCGACTTCAGGGAGCAAAATCTGTGCTGGAGCAAAGTGAGGAGCAAAACTGCCACGTCACAGCTCGCTAGCCAATTTTACAAACCGAATTCAGTTAAGTTATGCTCGAGATAAAGGAGCAAGAAGAGCCATCCACGTGTCTAGGTCAACCTAATTCAAGCCTCCTATCATTCTATAAAAGGAGATAGCCACCCAAGTCAAAGTCATTCCATCCTTGGGAGAAACATTCCAATCTTGGAGAGTTACTTCCACCTTTGGGAGCCGAATAGAGGAGAGAGATAGGAGACAATCAAGAAAACCATCATTTGCAAGATGATCAAGGGAACTAATATTTTCTTGCATTATTTTGTAAATATGGATATGGTTACTCAGATTGTAACTTGTGTCTCTATGCATCTTATGAACTAACTTGTGTCTCTATGCATCTTATGAACTAAGTAGCTTTAGGCGTTGGTTAGGGAACATGTGATTGTCGTGCTTAATTTCTAGTAATAAATATTGATTTAATGTATCTTGGTTAATTGTTGTGCTCATTTATATTTTGTGCCCGCCTGGCCAGCCAGTATGAATACCTCTCTCTAGTTTCAGGGATGATTTAGGGAGTGTGTGGCAGTTAATCACACTAGATCATTGTGTATTGGTGAACGCCAGTGACTGAGCTAGGGATAGACAGTTGCCTAGTGCTTGATCGGTAGTGCTTCATTGGAGTTGAAACATATTCTAAAAAATCTGGAGTTTCGGGAGGAATCTGTTAATAAGACTGTGAGAGTTTTGCATGATCAATATTATTGCTAGAGCATCTTTTAAAATAATAACTAAATCCTTACTAGCGCCTGTTTCTAATCTGTCTGCCTATTTGTTTACTTTCTATTCTGTCATTTCTTTTGTTCCAGCATTTCATCAAAAACCTATCATTTTTACCACTTTTGAAACCATTGAAAAACTAAGCAAAATTGATAAAGTGAAAGCTAGTTCAGACCTTGGATTCGATAAATACTTATTACTTGTTGCGGACTGTGTATACTTGCACATAGTTCTAGAGTCTTTTTATATCATATTTTCACTCACTCTAGGAACCATTAAAACACTTCGATCTGATCGAGGTGGAGAGTATTTGGACTTAAAATTCTAAAACTATTTGATAGAACATGGAATCTCGTCCCAACTCTCAGCACCAGGTACACCTCAGCAGAATGGTGTATCTAAAAGGAGAAACAGAACCTTGTTAGACATGGTTCGATCTATGATGAGCTATGCTTAGTTGCCTAGTTCTTTTTGGGGTTATGCAGTAGAGACTGCAGTTTATATTTTGAATGTTGTTCCCTCAAAGAGTGTCTCTGAAACACCATTTGAGCTCTGGAAAGGGGGTAAAGCTAGTTTACGTCATTTCAGAATTTGGGGTTGTCGTGCACATGTGTTAGTAGCAAATCCAAAGAAATTGGATTCAAGTTCAAAATTATGCCTATTCGTAGGCTACCCAAAAGAAACAAGAGGTGGATACTTCTTCGATCCAAAAGAAAATAAAGTGTTTGTATTGACAAATGCTACTTTCTTGGAAGAAGACCAAGTTAAAGAACACATACCACGCAGTAAAATTGTGTTAAGTGAACTTTCTGGTAAAGCTACAAATGAATCAGCAAGAGTTGTTGATGAGCCCTAACATCTGGTCAAGTCCATCCTTCTCAAGAGTTGAGAATGCCTCGACGTAGTAGGAGGGTTGTTATTCAACCTGAACGCTATTTGGGTTTAGCAGAAACTCCAACTGTCATACCTGATGATGGGGTTGAGGATCCATTGACCTTTAGACAGGCAATGAATGATGTGGACCATGACCAGTGGGTCAAAGCTATGGACCTAGAGATGGAGTCTATGTACTTCAATCAAGTCTGGGATCTTGTAGACCTACCTGAAGGGGTTAAACCCATAGGGTGCAAATGGATCTACAAGAGAAAACGAGACGCAGTTGGGAAAGTACAGACTTTCAAAGCTCGACTTGTGGGAAAGGGTTATACCCAAAAGGAAGGGGTGGACTATGAGGAAACCTTCTCTCCAGTTGCCATGTTAAAGTCGATAAGAATTCTCTTGTCCATTGCCACCTTTTATGATTATGAGATTTGGCAAATGGACGTCAAGACTGTCTTTCTAAATGGCAATCTTGATGAGAACATCTTTATGTCTCAACCAGAGGGGTTCGTTGCTCAAGGTCAGGAGCAAAAAGTTTGCAAGCTTAGACGATCCAGTTATGGGTTGAAGCAAGCTTCCAGATCTTGGAATATAAAGTTTCACACTGCTGTCAAATCTTATTGCTTTGACCAGAACGTTGATGAGCCTTGTGTTTACAAAAGGATTATCAACAGTTCAGTAGCTTTTCTGGTGTTGTTTGTAGATGATATTCTTCTCATTGGGAATGATGTAGAATATCTTGTTAACATTAAAAAATGACTATTGACTGAGTTCCAAATGAAAGATTTGGGTGAAGCTCAGTATGTTCTAGGGATTCAAATTATCAAGAATCGTAAGAACAGAACGTTAGCCCTATCTCAAGCATCATATATAGACAAGATGTTGTCTAGATATAAGATGCTGAATTCCAAGAGGGGTTTACTACCCTTCAGGCATGGAGTTCATTTGTCTAAGGAACAGTGTCCTAAGACACCTCAAGCAATTGAGGATATGAGACAGATCCCTTATGCTTCAGTTGTGGGCAGTCTTATGTACGCCATGTTGGGTACTAGACCTGACATTTGCTATGCAGTTGGGATAGTCAGCAGGTACCAGTCCAATCCAGGGTTAGACCACTGGACTGCAGTTAAAAACATACTCAAGTATCTTCGAAGAACGAGGGACTATCAGCTTGTGTATGGCTCTAAGGATTTGATCCTTACAGGATACACAGACTCTGACTTTCAGACTGATAAGGATTCTAGGAAATCCACATCAGGGTCAGTATTTACCCTCAACGGGGGAGCTGTAATCTGGCGTAGAATCAAGCAAGGATGCATTGCAGACTCCACCATGGAGGCCGAATATGTCGCTGCTTGTGAAGCAGCTAAGGAGGTTGTATGGCTACGGAAGTTCTTGATGGATTTGGAAGTTGTTCCAAATATGAACTTGCCAATCACCCTTTACTGTGATAATAGTGGTGCAGTGGCAAATTCTAAAGAACCTCGCAGTCATAAAAGAGGCAAGCACATAGAGCGCAAATATCATCTCATCAGAGAGATCGTGCAACGAGGGGACGTGATCGTCACGAAGGTAGCCTCTGAGCACAATATTGCTGATCCATTTACGAAGACTCTCACGGCTAAAGTGTTTGAGGGTCATCTAGAGGGTCTAGGTCTGCGAAATATGTACATAGAATAATCTAGGGCAAGTGGGAGAAGTGTAATGGGTATTGTGAATGCCCTAGTTTATTGTATTTATCTGTATTTGTACTTTTCATGTATTATACAGTATTAATACAAACTACTATTCCTACTTCAATGATTATTCATTCAATTTTGATTATTGATGTACGTTGCCCACTAGAGTTTTAGTTCAAGTGGGAATTGTTGGGTTTTATGCCCTAAAACTCGTAGATAGTAAATGAAACAAATTAATCGATCTCAATAAAGTGTTATTTGAGTAATTCAGTAATTTGGTTATTGAATAATCGAGTTTACATTAATAAACCCTAAATCCAATAAACTAAGATCCAAGGTTGTTTAAATGAAACTTGGACTAGTATGTGGGGACATACGGGGATCAGTGTCCAAGTAACAACCTAAAAGGTCTATAGTATAGGGATAAGGCTGGGTACCTTATCCTGGTGACGCTATGTGATACAGCCCACCTTGTATTCGATACAGATGCAATGATCCAAAGCATCCATGTAGGAGACATGCGGGTGGGGGTATCCTATGTAATGAGTTTGCATAAGACCGGACCGCGAAATAGTAACCACTAGATGTAATGTCGTTAACTAGTTTAGGTTTCTATTTCAAGAGGATGACCTAGGTAACTTGATAGCGAGCATAGCTAGCTACCTTTACTCATTTATTTTAGTTAGTCTTTTATGGTGTTTGGACCATTTTATTGTGCTTTATTGTTTATTTTGTAGGAAATGGTTGATTGGAGCTATAATGCCATATTAGAGTTAATCGGGTGCTCGGGGCTTGAAAAGATGCATCGGAATGAAAAGAGTAAAAGTGGAAAAAAGTCAAATCTCGGTCAACAGCAGGCTAGCGTCGAGACGCTAGCTCTTGAGCGTCGAGACGCTAGCTCTTGAGCGTCGAGACGCTCACATTCCATATCAGATTAGGCGCGTAAAGCTTACAGCGTCGAGACGCTATGATAGGAAGCGTCCCGACGCTACCGTTTTTCCTTATTCAGAACGCGCGTATAAGAGGCAGCGTCGCGACGCTGTCTTGACAGCGTCTCGACGCTAAGACGAAAAATCAGAATAAAAGCTTCACTTCGGCTAGGTTTTAAGGGGAACCAATTTTGGGACTTTTTGGAGCCGTAAACAGAGGAAAAACAGAGGAATTCAAGGCTGAAGCAAAGGGAAAAATTCGGAAATCAACCCATTGTTCGTGGGGATCGTGACGGGGACGTTCGGTCTCGGCCTACAACAAGTTTAATTCTTCTTTCCCTCACTTTAGTTAGATTTTTATGGCTTTTACATGTTTAGTTGAGCTTGTAATTTTGATCATGAGTAGCTAAACTTGTAAGCTTAGGGATTGATGTAGTTGATTGTGTTTATGGATTGATTTATGGTTTGAGTTGTGCAATGGTATTATGTTTGTAATCTTGATTTAATGCTTTCAATTAATTGGCCATTAGTTGGATGATTTAAGTTTCGAATCTAGCTCGGGAGAGGAGATTTGATTTAGACTTACTCAAGATTGCATGACTAAAGTTTAGTTTCTATTTCGTGACGGTTTTAGATTAACTTTAGAATTGGTTGAAAGATCTCATTGCCTTGCATGATTAATAAACTTAGATAGGGATATCAAGTTGGTTAATTTGCATGAGAATCAATTATACTCGGGAGAGGTAGTTGTGATTAAAGGGTCTTTGGCTCATAATTCCATTGTGCATAATAACTTATTCCTTAAAATCAATCCTAAACTAAATCGGCGAAATCAATTCCCTAAGTAGTTTTCCCAATTGAAATTCCACACTTTTTACTTGCTTTGATTTGGTTTTCTTATCATTCATTCATCACTTTTTGATCCCTAAATAAAATTGGGCAAGATAATTCACAATACTTGATTTGCTTAAAAATCCAATCCAGAGGACGACACTCGTTTACACGAAAACACTATATTATTACTTGACCCGTACACTTGCGGTAAGCAAATTGCACATCATAACTCAATCTCAATCTTGAGTCTGTTATGAACCCCTTTCAGGAGGGATTGTCCTTAGATTTGTATGGGTGAGAGTGGCCAGTTCGCCGACTCAATAATCCTACCATTTCAGGGGCAAGACCAAATGGGGGTTGGGAACATAACAGTACAAGATGGAATTCACTTCTTCCCCTATTGGGGTAAGTAGATGTGTGTTCCCTTAAGGGCTGATTCTGGGGCTTGAACAAAGGCGCGCCGTCCTCTCCTGGCCCGAGAGGAACTCCTGTTTAGTGGTTGGACTCTAAACAACTTGTTCATTAGAGGAATCAATGGTACTTAAGGAACAAGAGGTAACCAAGGGGTAAAACGGTAATTTGACCACACACGTGAAGGATTGACTTACTGCTTGGTCGATATCCGTGGACACAGAAATATTCTACAGTGAGAAGAGTGCATCTATGGGTCTTTAGTGGAGTGACCCACAGTTAACGAATGTTGACTAAACTTGGTCAATGAGTTTGGCCAATTAGTCTCGTATCGTTGGAGCTTCTGATCTGTAGGTCCATTAGGTCCCACTGGTAGCTCGTAAAGAGACTTGAGGCAATTAAGAATAAATTGTAAATTGAAAGTGTTCAATTTATTTGGGGAATTGTATAATGTATATTGATGCATTATAATATAAAGTTTATGAAACTTTATAATATAATTTTTGAATTAATTTCAAAAATTAATTCTTGAGAGAAAATATTTGAAAGATCAGTTCAAATAAATTTAATATGAATTGGATTCATACTAATTTTAATTTTAATAAAATCCCTAAGATTAAATATATGATATTTAATTGGGAAAATTAATTAATTATGGAATTAATTAATTATGTATTAAAATTAGAGACCTTTTCCTATTAGGAAAGAAAATATTTGAAAGAGATCAAATAAATTTAATATGAATTGGATTCATATTAATTTTAATTTTAATAAAATCCCTAAGATTAAATATATGATATTTAATTAGGGAAATTAATTAATTATGGAATTAATTAATTATTTATTAAAATTAGAGACCTTTTCCTATTAGGAGAAGGTCTTCCTTTTCCTATTAGGAAGAAGGTCTTGGCCTTTACCTATAAATAGGACCTCTGGGGTGGGGTGAAAGGCATCCCATTCATTCTCCTTCTCTCAGAGAATTCCCCTCAAGGCTTCCTCTAGACTCCCATCAGTCTGCTGCCTCTAGAAGTCTCAGAGTCATACCAGTGTAGCCATAGTGGTGGTGTTCACACTAATTCGTGATTAATTCACATGCAGTTGGTGAATTTAATCTGAGTCGTCAACGAGAGTAAGTAATTTGTTACTTTATAAATTAGATTTAGATCTAATATTTTTTTATGCTTAGCCTTAATATATATTTAGAATAGTTCTAATATTATTGTCAATGTATTGGTATTTTAGATTAAACAAAATTAATTACGAATCGGTCCCAATCACACTTCCGCTTTACGGAATTACGGAATTCCAATCCTTCAAGTTAGATATAGGAAGCAGAAATCCACGAAGGGTTCATTACCCTTTTTAGGGATTGAATTCTTTTGTCTAAGGAACAGTGTCCTTAGCCACCTCAAGAAGTTGAGGATATGAGACACTGATAACTTGCAATAAGCAAGTTATTTCTCCTTTAAATTCAAGCTAAATAAGGCAGAAAAAAACACAATTGCACCAATCCAACACATAAAGATAAGGGAATTGTGATAGTTTTCGACGAAAGGAAATATTACTAATGCAACAAGAAATTATTTGTTTTAAGGCGCTAACACATAAAAAGTATAGTTGTTTTGTTGCCCAAGTTTCCCTTCAGCGCAGGCACAAATCCCAGAGCATTCGTACAACGAAAGCTGGATGAAAGGATCACTCTGACGTGTATTTGACGTGCAAGCTGGCGAAAGATAACTTGGGCACGTATGCCAATTTCTTGGAGAAGTCAGCCTCCACAGCCTATAAGTATTGTCCATATGTCCATGAGGACGGGGAGGAGACAAGAAGAGAGAACAGAGAGAGAAGATCGGAAGGCGAGAAACCAGCGCGTTGAAGAAAGGATATTGTCGCCGAGTAGACTTGTATTGCGTTAGAATTTATTGCGCGATGTATTCTTATTCCAGCATGAGCTAATTTTCTCTTATCAAGGCTTAGCGTAGGCACCCATGTGATGACAAGTTTATGTTGTGTGCGTACACTTTGATTTAATGAGAAATTAATGCCTTCTACTTAGATGCAATAATACTTTCATTACTAACTCCCGCCTAGCCAGCCGGATGCGGTAGCAACATGATAAATCCCTGACAGGTAACGCATGTGGAAATATCTAAGTAGAGCAAGCTAGTGCTTTACATGTAGTCTCGGAAGTGTTAAAGCTAATACCACCGCAACAAGATAATGCATGAATTAGCTTAGACTGTTTTAAGACTAACGCAGTCACTTGCAAGTCCTTAGAGAACTGGACCAACGCATGAACTAATTGAACAAAACAGTTATTAGTTCTACGCCAAACGCATAGGTAGTACCAGAATGGAATCTTATGATTATTTCTCACTTAGGCATTAATGGATCAATTAGTCAAAGTATGCGCTACAAGATTACTTGTAAATGCATGTGGTTGCCAAAGCAAAAGCCTTGATAACCTTGTCATCTGATATTCTCCTCAGTTCTTATCGCATATTCCATGTTTATTGTACAGTTTTATCTACCAATCCTAATCACCTTCTTTTCAATTGATATGATACCATGCGTACAAGAGTTTAGTTGATAAAACTTGCTAATAGTCTTTCCCTGTGGATTCGACCCTAGAACTCCCTAGGTACTACTTGATGGTGTTAATTTATACTTGGGTTAACACATATCTGCAACACTTTCTATATTAATCAATCGACATTCTATCAAGCGATCAGACACATAACCTATGCACTAGGGATTGTCAGTAAGTATCAATCGATTCCAAGATTTGATCTCTGGAGAGTCGTTAAGTGTATCCTCCAGTATCTTAGGAGAACGAGGATCTATATGCTCATGTATGACACTGACGATCGGATCCTTACTAGATACACTAAAACACCGATGTTCACACTGTCTGTGTTCACTCTTAATGGAGGAGCTATAGTATGACTTATCTGCAGTCTCGACCATATAGCCCGATTAGTAGTTGCTTATGAAGCAGCGAAAGAGACTGTATGACTTAGGAAGTTCAAGCCTAATTTGGAAGGTGTTATAAATATGAACTTGTCTATTGCAAGACAAGCAAACACATTGAATCTAAAGGATATATTGTTGATTCATTCACAAAGGCTCTCTCAGCTAAAGTGTATAAGGGTAATCTAGATGGTCTAGGTCTACGAGTTATGTACAAATATGTAATCTAGGGCAAGTGGGAGAAGTGTAATGGGTATAGTGATACCATTATGTAATGGGTATAGTGATGCCCTAGTTTATTGTACTTGTACATTGTAAATACGTTTTATGTATTATACATGTATTTATACACCCACTGTTGGGATAGATTATTGTACATCCCACTAAACTAGATTTTTAGTCCAAGTGGGAGTTTGTTGGGTTTTATGTCCTAAAACTCGTAGATAGTGAATGTTAACGAATTGTATACTTGTGTCAATAAAGTGTTATTGAGGTAACCAAATGGTGGTGTCTGTTGATTTAGAGTCGTCAATGGAGGTATGTTTCTCGTTGCTTAATTTTTTGCCAATGTATTCGGTATTTTGTAGAACAAAATAAAATTGCGAACGGTCCAATTGCTTCCGCTGTAAAAGAATTCGGAATTCCAGTCTTTCATGAAGGACTGACTTGCCGTTATTGGTCGATATCCATGGACACAGAAATATTCTGCAGTGAGAAGAGTGCAGTTGTGGGTCTTTATTGGAGTGACTCACACTTAACGAATGTTGACTAACTTGGTTAATGAGTTAAGCCTATTAGTCTCGTATATATCATTGGAGCTTCTGATCTGTAGGTCAATTAGGTCCCACTGGTAGCTCGTAAAGAGACTTGAAGCAATTAAGTATAAACTGTAAATTGAAAGGGTTCAATTTATTTGGGGAATCGTATAATGTATGTTGATACATTATAATATAAAGTTTATGAAACTTTATAATATAATTTTTAAATTAATTTCAAAAATTAATTCTTGAGAGAAAATATTTGAAAGAGTTCAAATAAATTTAATATGAATTCGATTCATATTAATTTTAATTTTAATAAAATCCCTAAGATTAAATATGTGATATTTAATTGGGTAATTAATTAATTACGAAATTAATTAATTATTTATTAAAATTAAATATGGTTCAGATAATATATTTGAACTGATTCATAGATCTTTTCCTATTAGGAAAAAGTTTTGGCCTTTACCTATAAATAGGACCAATGGGGTGGGGTGAAAGACATCCCGATCACTCTCCTTCTCTTAGAGATCTCTCCTAAAAGACTCCCACCAGTCTCATGCTTCAAGAAGTCTTAGAGATATAACAGTGTAACCAATTGGTGGTGTTCGCACAAGAAGGTTGCTGCGTTTTCGATCTCACTAGTGAATCCTTGACGACTAGGAACATCTAGATTAGATCTAGTTAATTATTTAACATGTTTATAGCCGCTGTACAGCCCTTTAAATATAGATTTATTGTTGTATTCTTTTGCACATTGTATTGGTATTTCAATTAGAATCTAAGACTCTGAGTAGGTTAGGTAATTCTTTCCACTGCGTAGGGCTTTTATCTCTTCAACTCGAGCACGTACAACCCAGGTTGAAGACAACATCCAAACTTCTCTTGGGGAGGACAAGTCGACTCAAGTAATTCTAATACGAATCAACTCATGAAACCTCCTACACAACAGCAGTCGCAAAAGAACTTCCAACCAGTCCAAGTGCAGAGTCAAGAGTCAAATCTAAAGACTCTTATGAAGGAATACATGGCAAGAAATGATGTCCCAGTCAGAAATTTGGAAGTACAGATTGGATAGATTCCTCAAGAAATTAAAAACCGACCACAAGGGACGTTGCCCAGCAAGATTGAGATCCCTCACAGAGAAGGAAAAGAACAGTGCAAGGCAGTCACCTTAAGAAGTGGACTAGAGTATGATGGCCCAAAGTACCCAGTAAATCAAGAAGTAAAGATCCCAGAAGAAGCTCAAGAAATGTTTTTAGAAAAGAAATCAGAAATTGCCTCAGAAGTTATACGGAATAAAGAACATGAAGAAAATACCAAGGAGCAGGAAGCCTTGGGAGAAAAGAATTCAAGTTCAGAGAAAAAACAGGGGAATGTGACCTCAAAACCTAAAAAGTTTGTTATATATCCATAATACAGACCAAGACCTCCATACCCTCAAAGATTTAAACATGCTTCGCATGATGCAAAGTTTAAAAAGTTTTTAGACGTCTTAAAGCAGCTACATATTGATAGCGAGCATAGCTAGTTAGTTTTCCCTAATTATTTTAGCTAGTCTTCTATAATTAATTGGCCAAATTGATGCATTTTCATGTTTTATATGTAGGAAATAAGTATTGGAGCTAATCGTGTGTTCGGGACATGAAATGTGGCTAAAGAACGAAAAAGATTCAAGTTAGGAGATTGCAAATTTGGCCCATCCGAGAGCCAGCCTCGGGATGCTACTCTTTGGGCGTCTCAACGCTGGCGTTCCATATCTGAATAGGCAGCATCAGGTCACAGCGTCGAGACACTATGACCCAGCGTCTCGACGCTTGCGGATTTCCCTTTCCAAATTGGCGGTATCGCGACAGCGTCGCAACGTTGGCCCTATAGCATCGCGACGTTGTGCCGAAACTTTTCCCTATTTAAAGATTGCGATTAGGTCAGTTTTGGGGACTTCTTTTGATGACTTTTTGGCCAAAAACTCGACTAGAGAGCTGTTGTGAAGGCTGAAGCATGTGGAGAAAAGCGAGATTCAAGGCTTTGTTAGTGGGGATCGTGACGGGGACGTGCAGTCTCGACCTACTTAGCGTTTATTCCTCTTTTCCCTTTACTTTAGTAGTTTTAATGGCTGATTTGTACTTAGTTTATATCGTAACGCGGATTATGAGTAGCTAAGTTTAATTCTTAGGGATTGATGTAGCCGTTGGGCACTTATGGATTGATTGTATGGATTTTTTCTATTGATTTCATTTATGCATAATGTATGTTTAATGCTTTCGATTTATCGGCCATGAATTGAATGTTGTTTGTGTTTAAATCTAACTCGGGAGAGGGGATTTAGCTTAGAAATCATTATGCATAACTAGGATTAATCTAGATATCTGGAGATAATAGATAATTCTATAAATCGGTAAAAGGACTAACCTTAATGCCTTGCATGCTAAATAAATTTAGATAGAGATATCGGGTTCATTGTACGCGAGAGGATTATGTATGCTCGGGAGAGATATGCTTGATCGTCGTTTCCTTGATTTATGAATCATAGCATGTCAATAATCCATTAATTAATCCATAATCTCAATTGGTGAAATAAACTCCCTAGGACTTTTGTCATCATTAGATTGTCACACTTTTTATTGTTTTGTGTTAGATTTCCATTCATTCTCACTTGGTTCGGTTCCCTAAATAAAATTGGGCAAGAGTATTTCCAGTAATTAAAATTGATTAGGAACCCAATCCAGAGGATGACATTCCAATTTCACATTCACTATATTATAACTTGACCCGTACACTTGCGGTTAGCAATTCGTGCATCAAGTTTTTGGCGCCGTTGTCGGGGATTGGCATATTTAGTCAATTTAATATCGTAGAAAAATTGTCCGGTCTTAGTTTAGGGTGTATTTTATTTTAATTTTTTTGTTATTTTTGTTATTTTTGTTTTTAGGCAGATTGCATTTTTTTCCTTTATTGTTTTTCTTTTCCATATTTAGATTTTTCCATATTTGTTTGAATTTTCCATAGATAGAATTTTCCTTTTTAGTTTTATCCTTGTTAGATTAATTTTTCCTTTTTGGTAGTTTCCTAATTTGTTTTTGCCATATTTGATTTTGCATTGCTTATTTGTTTATCTTTTCCTTTTATAGATTATATTTTCCTATTTTAGATTTAGTATGTTATTTTCTAGCCTCTTTCATAATTTGTTTTACTTCCTTTTCTTTTATTTTCCTTTTTAGGTTAGAATAGTTGGTGCATGCGAAAGGTTAGAGAGTTTTTTTTTTTTTTTTGAGTACATCAACATTTGGGGGTGGGGGGATTCGAACCTCTGACCTCATGGTCGAGAGTACATGCCAATTACCGCTGAGCTAAGCTCGCTTTGGCGAAAGGTTAGAGAGTTGGCCTTAGTTCCCTTTGACCCGGAGATAGAGAGAACGTATAATAGACTTCGGAGGGAAAATCAAGCAAATCTTATCCAAATGGTCAATCCTAACCCCGAGGAGCCTAGGCCTATTAGGGACTACTTTCAGCCGATCTTTCAGGAGCAACAATCGGGGATTGTTGATAACTGCCCAAAAGGTAGTTATTTAGGCCTCAATTATATAGGGATTTGTGTGTCCTTTATGCTTATTAGGGTTGGTTTTGGATAGATATTACATGTTTTAACCCATTTGGAAGAATGGAAGCATTGGAAATTATTTTGTGCAGATTATGTTGCTGAGCGACTGGAGGGAGCAAATTCTATGCTGCAGCAAAATTGGGAACAGAAACTGCCACATCACAGCTCGTTAGCCAACTTCATGAACCGACTTTTGTTGAGTTATTTTCGTGATAAAGGATCAAGGAGAGCCTTACACGTGTCCTAGTTGACCTAATTCAAGCTTCTCATCCTTCTATAAAAGGAAGTAGCCGTCAAAGTCAAATTCATTCCATGTTTTCCCTTGGAAGCCGAATAGTATATGGAGATTGAAGATCATCAAGAACACCATCTTCCGCAAGCTGATTAGGGAGTTTACTTTCTTTATTAACTTGTGGTTATGGACATGCATACTCAGAGTGTAATTCGTATTCCTATGCCTATTATGAACTAAGTAGCTTAGGGTGTTGGTTAGGAATAATGTGATTAATGTGCTTCATCTCTAGTAATAAATTGACTATCGCATTTTGGTTAATTGTTGTGCTTATTCTCATTTTATGCCCGCCTGGCCAGCCGGTATGGATAGCTCTCTCTAGTTTCAGGGATGATTTAGAGAGTGTGTGGCAATTATCCACACTACGATCATTGTGTATTGGTGAACGCCAGTGACTGAGCTAGGGATAGCCAGTTGCCTAGTGCTTGATCGGTCGTACTTCATTGGGGTTGAAACACATCCCAAAAGATCCGGAGTTCCGGGAGGAATCCGCTAATAATACTGCGACAAACGCATGATCAATAATATTGCTAGAGCATATCTTAGAACAATCACTAAAACCTAACCAGCGCATGTCTTTAATCTGTCTATCTATTTGTTTACTCGTTGTTCTGTCATTTATTTTGCTTCAGCATAATTCTTATAAAACCCAACATTTTTATTATCTTCGAAACCAATAGGAAGTTACGCAAAATAGATAAAGTGGAAGCTCAATCAGACCTTGGATTGATAATATTACTTGCTGCAGACTGTGTATACTTGCACAGGAATTCTAGAGTATTTTATACTATATTTTTAGTCACTCTAGGAACCCAACAATTGTCTATGACTCGATCAATGCTAATAATTTTGAGTTGAAAACATGTCTCATTCGGATGGCTCGAGATTGTGCTTACAGAGGATCACCCACAGAGGATCCAAACTCTCACCTGAAATCCTTCCTAGACATCCGTGGGACGGTAAAATTAAATGGAGTTTCTGAAGATGCCATTCGCTTATGTTTATTTCCTTTTTCCTTGCAAGACAAGACTCGTGACTGGTTGCAATCAATTCCACCTGGGTGCATTACCACTTGGGATGCTTTGGTCCAGACATTCTTGAAGAAATTCTTTCCCCTGCCAAGACGGTCAAGCTGAGGACCAAAATTGGGACATTCCAGCAACAATTTGATGAGCAACTTTTCGAGGCATGGGAGCGATTTAAAGAGTTGCTGAGGAAGCGCCCTCAGCATGGCTATCCCGAATGACTTTAGGTTCAATTATTTTATAATGGCTTAACTCCTAGTACAAAAACTATTGTTGATGCAGCTGCAGGTGGGGCTCTGTTGTCCAAAACCATTGAGAATGCTAGGATTTTGCTAGAGGAAATGGCCACCAATAGGTATTAGTGGCCATCTGAGCGAGATTGATAACGTGAGTGCACTTCAGGCCCAGATGTCTTCTGTGGCTAATGTTTTTCTGAAATTTTCAAGTACAGGGAGTGCTCAACCGATCGAGTCTGCAGCTGCCCTTGCATCCCAGACTAAAGAGGAGAATCTTGAGTAGGTTCAGTATGTTTAAAATTATAATTCTAGGGGGTATAATAATAGTTCTACACATACACATTATCACCCTAGTAATAGAAATCACGAGAATTTTTCTTATGCTAATAATAAGAATGTGTTGAATCCACCTGGTTTTACCCCTCAAAGTCAAGAAAGTAAAAAATCTTTAGAAGATCTTTTTGGAGCTTTTATTGTAGAATCAAGTAACATGACGAACAAATTGGATAAGGTCGTGATTGCCATAAACACCACTGTCAATGGTCATTCTGCAGCCATCAAAAACATTGAGACTCAGCTGGGAGAACTGGTAAGTGTTGTCAACACCATGAATAAAGGTAAAACCCCGACTGAACAGGAGAAATCTCAATTGGAGTACTGTGAGGCCGTCATTGTGCATCACGAGGATGAATTGCACATAGGTGAGGAGGAGGAGACTACTGAACCAGAGGAACTCACTGAAGAAGCTGAGGAGGGCACCACCTCAAACGAAGCTGAAAAGCTTATACCTGAGCCCTCTATCCCTTCTCTTACTGCTTTAGTTCCTAAGTCAAAGAATATGAAAAAGAAAAATTATAAGGCTCAGTTTGATAAATTTCTTGATGCTTTTACAGGTTTGACTGTTAATATTCCTTTTGCAGATGCACTGGAGCAGATGCCTCATTACAGGAAGTTCATGAAGGAATGGTTCAACAAGAAGAAAAAGGAGAAGCAGATGGAGACAGTCTACCTTGCATCGACATGCAGTGCTCGTGTCCAACAGAAAGTACCAGAGAAATTGTCTGATCCAGGGAGTTTTACTATTCCTTGTAATTTTGGTACTTATTCATGTAGAGCATTATGTGATCTAGGGGCTAGCATAAATATCATTCCATTATCATTGTGCAAAAAGCTGAATATAGGAGAGATAAAATCTACTACTGTTAGGCTCTAGTTGGCTGACCAATTTGTGGTTAGTCCTTATGGAATTGTGGAGAATGTTTTGATTAAAGTAGGTAGATTTTTCCTTCCCTTTGATTTCTTTGTTTTGAATATTAAATAGAATCCCGCCATGCCTATTATATTAGGGAGACCATTCCTTGCTACAGGGAGAGTCATAATTGATATTGAGCGCAGGGAGCTGATCATTAGAGTCCAACAGGAGAAGGAGATCCTAAAAGCTTTTGAGGACCCTCAGAACACATTAGAGACCACGTTGGTGGGATATAGGAAAGGTGCTAGGAAAAGCACTATTGATGGAACACCTGCCAGTAGACCACCTTGATGCCTATTCGGTCAACACTTCGAGCTAGTGACGTTAAACAAGCGCTTATGGGAGGCAACCCAAGTAAGTTCAGTTGTGTTTTTCTTTTTGAGTTTGATTTGTTGTTTTTATTTTGTAGGTCTTGGTTCCAATTTCTCCTTTGCTTGCAAGCTTCCATAAAAGAGGACATCATCATTCCAGGACAGTATTGTTCACTCCTCCTACTCTTTTATTGTTCTCATGCTTGATTATGCCTTATTTTCTTTATACATTGAGGAAAATGCATGTTTTATGTTTGGGGGTGGAATGTTATGTTTGTGGAGTCTTTGAGCAATTGAGTTCGGGCTATAGTTTTGAGCTTTCTTTGAATTGAGCATATGATTGTTTTCTGGATGCTATTTTTGCATGACTATGATTTCCTAGGATAGACTTTCTTGTCAATTTTCAAGCTTTCGATGAGTTGTAAGCATGAGTACCAAAAAACAGAGACATTTTAAACTTTTTTCTAGGAGATGTCTTGCATGAGTAGAGTATTTTTCTTGGCTGGAGTTAGACTTGAATGCTTAGGAGCGAATTACTAGGTTCATATGCTTGTTGTCACCTCGATAGGTGTAGGGAAGAGCTAAAGAGTTATTTTTTTTGCAAATTAGCATGTTTATTCTTACCTAGGAGGAAAGAAAAGAATATATGCTTATCATGCTCATAAAGAAAAATCATTCTTATTGTTACAAATTGAAAGAAAAATAAAGTCATGACTTATGCGCACAATGCAATGTTTAATAAAGTTTAGGCAAAAAGAGCTACCCCTGTTGTGAACAATTAGGCCAACCAAAGAGTAAAACTCGGGTTAAGGGTCCCTACAATAGGTGTGTGAAAGCTAGTGCCACATATAAATGCTTATTGTAATTTTCAATTATAAGCACCTAAGTATGGATGAAAACAAACTAATTTGTTCCATTGACTCGTTAGTGAATCCTAAGTGCCAGTGTAGAGGGAAGATGAGTTGAGAGTTTAGTAATCCAATCTCGGGCTAGTAGAGTCTAATCTAGTTAAGTTAGATCTCGCTTGTGCAAGTTAATTTTGGAAAACTTTTGATTTGTTTCCCTCATTGGTCCTTATGTGCATGTCTCTTGATTGCTTGATTATTGACTTTTGAGCCTTTAGGATTGAGTCATGTTTGTTGCATCCATTCTTCCATTGTATGCTTGATTTTTAGTTTGCTCGAGGACTAGCAAAAGCTTAAGTTTACGGGTGTTTGATAGCGAGCATAACTAGCTAGTTTTCCCTAATTATTTTAGCTAGTATTTTATAATTAATTGGCCAAATTTATGCATTTTCATGTTTTATTTGTAGGAAATAAGTATTGGAGCTAATTGTGTGTTCGGAAATGAAAATTGGCTAAAGAAAGAAGAAGATTCAAGTTAGAAGATTGCAAATTGGGCCCATCCGAGAGCAAGTGTCGGGACGCTGCTCTTTGGGAGTCTCGACGCTTGGGGATTTCCCTTTCCAGATTGGCGGTATCGCAACAGCGTCGCGACGCTGCCCATATATGGTTGTGACGCTGTGCCGAAATTTTTCCCTATTTAAAGTTTGCAATTAGGTCAGTTTTGGGGACTTCTTTTGATGACTTTTTGGCCAAAAACTCGAGTAGATAGTTGCTGTGAAGGCTGAAGCAAGTGGAGAAAAGTGAGATTCAAGGCTTTGTTCGTGGGGATCGTGACGGGGACGTGCGGCTCGGCCTACTTAGCTTTTATTCCTCTTTTCCATTCCCTTTAGTAGATTTAATGGCTGATTTGTACTTAGTTTATATCGTAACGCGGGTTATGAGTAGCTAAGTTTAATTCTTAGGGATTGATGTAGCCATTGGGCACTTATGGATTGATTTTATGGATTTTTGCTATTGATTTCATTTATGCATAATGTATGTTTAATGCTTTCGATTTACTGGCCATGAATTGAATGTTGTTTGTGTTTAAATCTAACTCGGGAGAGGGGATTTAGCTTAGAAATCATTATGCATAACTAGGATTAATCTAGATATCGGGAGATAATAGATAATTCTATAAATCGGTAGAAGGACTAACCTTATTGCCTTGCATGCTAAATGAATTTAGATAGGGATATCGGGTTCATTGTATGTGAGAGGATTATGTATGCTTGGGAGAGATATGTTTGATCGTCGTTTCCTTGATTTATGAATCATGACATGTCAATAATCCATTAATTAATTCATAATCTCAATTGGTGAAATCAACTCCCTACGACTTTTGCCATCATTAGATTGTCACACTTTTTATTGTTTTGTGTTAGATTTCATTCATTCTCACTTGGTTCGGTTCCCTAAATAAAATTGGGCAAGAGTATTTCCGGTAATTAAAATTGATTAGAAACCCAATCCAGAGGACGACATTCGAATTTCACATTCACTATATTATAACTTGACCCGTACACTTGCGGTTAGCAACTCGTGCATCACATATCAATATTCCATTGGTAGAAGTGCTTGAACAGATGTGATATGAATCGTACCATGCTATCCAAAACTAAAGAAAAGCTTCAAAATGGAGATGCATTAAATGCACGCGAGCTTCATTTATGACAAACCAAAGTCAAACTCAAGTTACATTAAATGAAGTCGAATAACATAAATTTGAAGTCGAGTTTTATTTAATGAACTCACGTTCAACTCAAGCTTCATTGAAGAAAAGTCAAATCGTCATTTATGGAACATGGGCTTCAAGCTACTTCAAGTGAGGCTTCATTTATACATGGGAGGTTACAAACATAATGTTACCTGATTGAAAACTCCTATTCTCGGATTTATGGTGCCTTTTGAATGTATTCTCAGTTTTTGCAGGCGTGAGTTTGGTGCATGAGCGATCCGCCTGGGGTAAGGTTCGAGTTTGATCCAGAAATCGAGAGGACATTCAGGAGAAGAAGGAGAGAGCAGCGTAGAAACTAGAACCAAATGGATAATGTGTCGTGTCTCCCGCAGGGTCCTGAAGATCCAGCGAACCCCCAGCAGAATCGTTTCCTGCAGCAGAACCAACCGCTGGAGCAAAATGAGCAGCAAAATAATCAGGTTGGGAACCCTATCTTGGTAGCGAATGATAGGGCCAGAGCCATCCGAGCGTATGCTTTTCCAATGTTTGATTAGTTAAATCCAGGGATTGCACGTCCTCAAATTCAAGCAGCAAACTTTGAAATGAAACTGGTAATGTTCCAGATGTTGCAAACCGTGGGGTAATTCCATGGTTTGTCATCTGAAGATCCTCATTTACATCTTAAGTCTTTTCTAGGAGTTAGTGATTCTTTTGTCATTCAGGGAGTGCCTAGAGATGCTCTTAGATTAACTTTGTTCTCGTATTCTCTTAGAGATGGAGCAAAGGCATGGTTAAATTCTTTTTCTCCAGGATCAATTAGGACATGGAATGAGTTAGCTGAAAATTTTTTGAGTAAATATTTCCCACCGAATAGAAATGCTAAATTAAGGAGTGAAATAGTAGAGTTTAGGCAACTTGAAGATGAGACTTTTAGTGAGGCTTGGGAGAGGTTTAAGGAGCTTTTGCGAAAGTGTCTCCACCATGGTTTACCACATTGTATTCAAATGGAAACATTTTACAATGGGTTAAATGGAGCAACCCAAGGTATGGTTGACTATTTGGCTGGAGGGCCCTTTTGGCAAAAACTTTTAATGAGGCCCATGAAATTTTAGAAAGAATATCTACTAATAGTTGTCAGTGGTCGGATGTTAGAGGCACAAATAAAAAGGTTAAGAGTGTGTTAGAGGTTGATGGTGTGTCCACCATTAGGACTGATCTTGAAATGATTGCTAACGCTCTTAAGAATGTGACAGTGATTAGTCATCAACAGCCACCAGCTGTGGAGCCTGCTGCATTGGTGAACCAAGTTGCAGAGGAAGCATGTGTCTATTGTGGTGAAGATCACAACTACGAGTTTTGCCCCAACAATCTAGCTTTTGTGTTTTTTGTAGGTAATCAGAGGAATAACCCTTATTCTAAATTTTATAATCCAGGTTGGCGCAACCACCCCAACTTCGCATGGGGAGGACAAGGAAGTAATGTGCAAGCACAGCAGAAGGTGAACCAGTCGAGATTTGCTAAAGCGCAGGTATTGCCCCAACAAAATAAGCAAGCGTTGCCCCAGAAAAATTCGGGGAGTTCTCTTGAGGCAATGATGAAAGAATATATGGCTCGTACAGATGCCACAATTAAAAGTAACCAAGCTTTAATGAGAGCCCTGGAATTGCAAGTAGGTCAGCTAGCTAATGAGCTGAACGCAAGGCCTACAGGGAAACTTCCTTCAGAAACTGAACACCCTAGAAGGGAAGGTAAGGAGCAGGTAAACGCACTGATTCTTAGGAGTGGTAAGCCACTAGAGGAAAGAAAATAGCCTAGTAAAACCCAGGATATAGAAAAGAATTGTGATAAAACTGTTGTTGTTGAGAAAGAGTTGGAGACTGGTCAGGGTGATAAAAGTGATGGAGGCAGCAATAAAGATGCTGGAGCATCTGGTTCTATTCCATATGTGGAACCACCTTATGTGTCGCCCCCACCTTATGTACCACCTCTACCTTTTCCACAAAGGCAAAGGCCTAAGAATCAGGATGGGCAATTTAAAAAGTTTTTAGAGATTCTTAAGCAACTGCATATAAATATCCCTTTAGTAGAAGCTATAGAGCGAATGCCTAATTATGCTAAATTTCTTAAGGATATTTTAACTAAAAAGAAAAGGTTAGGTGAGTTTGAAAATGTATCTCTTACTGATGAATGTAGTGCTATTCTTAAGAATGGGCTACCAACCAAGGCTAAGGATCTAGGATCATTTACTATACTTGTGTCTATAGGTGGAAAAGAATTAGGCAGAGCACTCTGTGATTTAGGTGCAAGCATTAACCTTATTCCTCTTTCGATCTATCGAAAGCTAGGTATTGGTGAAGCTAGGCGTACCACAGTCACACTCCAACTAGCTGATAGGTCTATCACATATCCTGGGGGTAAAATTGAGGATGTCTTAGTAAAAGTAGATAAATTCATATTTCCTATTGATTTCATTATTTTAGACTATGAGGCTGATAAAGATGTCTCGATCATTCTAGGTCGTCCATTTTTGGCTACTGGTAGGGCATTAATAGATGTTCAAAAAGGGGAATTAACAATGAGAGTCTGTAATGAGGAAGTAAAATTTAATGTGTTTAAGGCCATGAAGTATCCAGACGAAATGGAACATTGCTCTTTCGTTAGGATTCTGGAGAACACACTTATTGAGACAACAATGCAGGATTCGGCTAGCAAGCATTCGAAAGATCATGGAGAGGTTAGTGTAGAAGATTTAGAAGTTTGTTCTTTAGAAAGAAAAAATGAAAAAGAAGTGTTTAGGTGTGAGGATGTTTTTGAGTCTTTAGATTTAGATCAAAGGAAGGCTCCTCCTATTAAGCCATCCCTGATTGAGGCACCTACTTTAGATTTGAAGCCCTTGCCGGATCATCTAAAGTATGTGCATCTTGGGGAAGGTGAGACGTTGCCCATTATTGTTGCATCAGATTTAATGTTGGAGCATGAAGAGACCTTAATAAAGTTGCTGCAGCAACATCGCAAAGCAATAGGTTGGATATTGGCTGACATTCAGGGAATTAGCCCATCTTTCTTTATGCACAAAATCACTCTAGAGGAGGGATCCTTTAGGAGTATTGAGCAACAAAGAAGACTTAACCCTGCAATGAAAGAGGTTGTTAAAAATGAGGTGATTAAATGGTTGGATGCTGGCATTATTTATCCAATTGCAGATAGCAATTGGGTAAGCCCTGTCTAATGTGTTCCTAAGAAAGGAGGTGTCACTGTGGTGAGCAATAAAGATAATGAGTTGATCTCAACCAGGACAGTAATTGGCTGGAGGGTTTGCATGGATTAAAGAAAGCTTAATAAAGCTACCCGTAAGGACCATTTCCCTCTACCATTTATTGACCAGATGTTGGACAAATTGGCTGGTCAGGCCTACTACTGTTTCTTAGATGGTTATTCTGGGTATAACCAGATTCCGATTGCTCCTGAGGATCAGGAAAAAACCACTTTCACCTGCCCTTATGGGACGTTTGCTTTTAGGCGAATGCCTTTTGGCCTTTGCAATGCTCTAGCAACATTTCAGCGGTGTATGTTAGCAATTTTTTCTGATATGATTGAGTCCGTTGTTGAGGTATTCATGGATGATTTTTCAGTTTTTGGAGGGTCTTTTCAGAGTTGTTTAGATAATTTAGGTAAGGTGTTAAAAAGATGTGAGGATACCCATCTAGTTCTTAATTGGGAGAAATGCCACTCATGGTGAAGGAGGGCATAGTGTTGGGTCATAGGATTTCTAAGAATGGTTTAGAAGTTAATAGAGCAAAAATTGAGGTTATTGAGAGACTAGAACCATCGAATTCAGTGAAAGGGATTCGAAGTTTTTTAGGTCATGCTGGATTTTGTAGGAGGTTCATAAAGGATTTTTCCAAAATCAGTAAACCTCTATGTAACTTATTGTGCATTGATCATGTTTTTGACTTTAATGCAGATTGTAGGAAGGCTTTTGAAACTTTAAAAGCTGCTTTAATCTCAGCACCCATTCTTTGTGCACCTAATTGGAATTTACCATTTGAGGTAATGTGTGATGCGAGTGATGTTGCAGTAGGTGCTATGTTGGGGCAAAAGCAAGGCAAATTTATCCATCCTATATATTATGCAAGCAGGGTTTTAAATGGGGCACAAATCAACTATACAACTACTGAAAAGGAGTTGTTAGCTGTTGTGTTTGCTTTTGAGAAATTCCGGCCATATTTGGTTGGATCCAAAGTCACGGTGTTCACGAATGATGCAGCAATAAGGTATTTAATGTCTAAGAAAGATGTAAATCCTAGATTAATTCGTTGGGTTTTATTATTGCATGAATTCAACTTGGAGATAAAGGACAAGAAGGGATTAGAAAATGTCATTGCAGATCATTTGTCTCGTCTTGATCCATCATCATCTTTGCTGAAGCAATCTGCCATCTCAGATTCTTTTCCAGATGAACAGCTCTTTGCTGTTGAGGTAAAGGTAGTCAGGGATGTCCCTTGGTATGCTGATATTGCCAACTTTTTGGTCAAGGCAGTCACCCCTATTGACATGGATTGGAGGCAGAAGAAAAAGTTTAAGCATGATGCAAAGTTTTTCTATTGGGATGAGCCATTTATGTATAAGCAATGCTCTGACGGTATTATTTGTAGGTGTGTTTCAGGTGATGAAGCAAAGGAAATCCTGGAGCAATGTCACTCTTCGCCGTTTGGAGGTCATTTCAGCGGTCAGAGGACAGCTATGAGGGTTTTGCATTGTGGATTTTTCTGGCCTACCTTATTTAAGGATGCCCATTGGTTCTACAAGCAATGTGATGCTTGCCAAAGGAGAGGAAACCTAGGGCCTAGATATGAAATGCCTCTTACTTACATTTTAGAAGTTGAATTATTCGATGTATGGGGTATTGACTTTATGGGGCCATTTCCCCCTTCTAATGGCAATGTTTTTATCTTATTGGCAGTTGATTACGTGTCCAAGTGGGTGGAGGCCATCGCGTGCCAACAGAGTGATGCCAAGACAGTAGTAAGGTTTCTTCAATCGCACATCTTTGAGCGGTTTGGGACACCTAAAGCTCTAGTAAGTGATGAAGGTACACATTTTGTAAATAATATTTTAACTAAGCTTTTAGCTAAGTATGGAATTAAGCATAGGATAGCTACCCCTTATCACCCACAAGAAAATGGTCAAGCTGAAATTAGTAATAGGGAAATTAAATCTATTCTAGAAAAAGTAGTCCATCCATCTAGAAAGGATTGGTCTTTTAGGTTGGATGAGGCTCTTTGGGCTTATAGGACAGCCTATAAGACTCTTCTAGGTATGTCTCCCTATAGCTTAGTATATGGGAAACCTTGTCATTTACCATTAGAGCTTGAGCATAAAACGTTTTGGGCTTTGAAAAGGTTGAATTTTGATATGAGTCGTGCAGTTGCAATAAGAATGTTGCAGCTTAATGAACTGGAGGAATTTCGCCAATTTTCTTATGAAAATGCGAAAATTTATAAAGAAAAGACTAAGTTGTGGCATGACAAGAGAATTAAGCCTAAAGAGTTTGTCAAAGGTCAAAGAGTTTTGCTTTATAATTCTAGATTGAAATTATTTCCTAGGAAGCTAAAATCTAAATGGTCAGGGCCATTTATTGTGATTGAGGTTTTCCCCCATGGAGCAATTACATTGCAGGATGAAAAAGATGGGAGAGTGTTTAAAGTGAATGGACAACGTGTGAAACATTATTCGGGAGAGGAGTTCCAAACGAAATATCCTTCCCTAAAGTTGGTTGATGATTGAGAGAGCGAGATTTTTGCGGGAGCATTTCGCAGAGCAATATTTTGAGCTCCCAGTGTTTGTTTTTATTTTCTTGCTGATTTGATTTGATTTGTTTTTAATTTCGAGTATTTTAGATTTAGTTTGTTTAAATTCTGCATGATTTATTTTAAGTATATTTTAGTTTTGAATATTTTTATTCTTTTTGGTAGTTTGGATTTTATCTATTCCGCTTAGAATTTTAATTGATTTTGTTATATTCTATTTTCGGTTTATTTATTTAATTGAATTGTCTTTTAATTAATCTGATTAAGTTTAAATTAGATTTTATTAGATTTTAGTTTAGATTTTATTTTCGGTTATTTTATTTTTGGATTTAATTACGAATATGATTTTCTCTAATTTATTCGACTGTAGATAAATATAAAAGATAAGATTTGATTTGATCGGTTAAATTTAAATTTGAATTTAATGATTTGATTTTTACTATTTTAAATTTTTGAATTCCGTATCCAAAATTCGTTTTGCTCAGACGGTTGTTACGACAACTTTATGGCTGAAGCAAATCTCTTGTCCGAATGGGAAGGGAGTTCTGGTGAAATAATTACTTTTACCGTTTGGATTTTGTATTTTCTATGGGCAGGTAAAATTGCATGTGTTGTCTGATGGAGCCACGTGTCACACAAAGAAGATCCAAGGGTTTTTGTCGGTGGACAGCGCATAATTATTTACTGTGGGCGATTTGAATTCACGATTTTACCGTTTGATGGGTTTTGATTTTTCAGGTTGCATGTGATTAAACGGTAATATAATTTAATGCAGCGCAAATCCTTTCAGTGGAGATTTGATTTTGCTGACGCCGTATTTATTCACAGACTATTGTAAGTTTCTTTTCACTTCCCCTTCGCATTTAGTCATTCCTTTACTGTTCGTATATCTCTTGAGTCTTTAATGGAAAAAACGAGAGCGAGAAAAGAGAGGGAGAATGAGGAGGAAGAGGTACCTATTACCCCTGAAGTATAGAAAGTAAAAGCGAAGAAGAATACGCCGAAGGAGAAATAAGCCAAACGAAGGAGAAGGCAGCAACAGGCTGAGGAGCGAGATGCTGTCTAGAAGGCGGCAGACTATGTTGCTACTGCAGTGGAGGAAAGAAATCCGAAAGAATCTGAGGTGCAGAATCTAGAGGAGGATGAACCAATAGTCGCAGATACGAAAAGAATTCAAGAAGAGAATACTGAGGAGAATCAAGAAAAGCAGACTGACAAGGTGCAAGAAGAACATGCAGAGGTTGCGCCTGAGGAAGGTAATGGACAAGAGCAAAAGGCTCGTGTTGAGGTCATCATGCCAGAAGTACCGAAACAATGTCGGGTGAAGCGAAAGGCTGGGCGCGTTCAGGTGATTCGAACTGATACCCCATCACCACCGTCGTCGGATTCTGAGAAAGAGAAGGAGTACCTATTGACTGGAGCCCAGGGGCTATCAACTCGTTATTCAACCTTCAGGACTTCCCACATGCAGGCTTTAATGAGATGGTTGTGGCACCATCAAGTGATCAGTTAAATGTGGCGATCCGAGAGGTTGGAATTGAAGGGGCTCAATGGAGGCTATCCAAGACGGAGAAACGCACGTTTCAAGCTGCTTACCTAAAGAGTGAATCCAATACTTGGTTGGGCTTCATCAAGCTGCGTTTGCTTCCGACTACACATGATTCAACAATGTCTCGCGACCGTGTGATTCTGATATTCGCCATTCTTCGATCCCTGAGCATTGATGTTGGAAAAATTATTTCGAATGAGATTTTAAGTTGCTAGCGCAAAAATGTGGGGAAGTTGTTTTTCCCGAACACAATCACGATGCTATGCAGCAGGGCAGGAGTGCCCACGGTTCCAAAGGATGCGATTCTGCTTGATAAAGGAATCATAGATACGCCCAATCTGGCGCGACTTCAGCGTACGCAGGAGGCACGCCAGGGTGGGCTAGTGTGTGGAATTCATCAGATCCTAGAGCAACTGGCACTGTCGGCCAGTAGGAAAGTGTTTGCTGAAAGGCAGGCTCAAACCTATTGGACTTATGCTAAGAGGAGAGATGACACACTTCGGAGGGCCTTGCAATCCAATTTCTCTAAGCCATACCAGTCCTTCCCTATGTTTCCCGATGATCTATTTAACCCCTGGATACCTCCCCTACCTATTGAAAGAGGAGAAGAGGATGGTGAGAATGAGCAGGGTCAGGAGGACTAACGGTTGAAGTGACCCTGAGTGAGCATGATTTTTGTTTTTAAATTTTTGTTTGCTCGCGCATTTTCTAATCTCCTTTTCTATGAATGTTTGTTTTCTTTTCTTTTGTTGTTTCTATGTTACTGTTGTTTCTAGGCCAAAAATATATCTGCTTATGTAAATTTCTTTTTATGTTTTTAATGAAATTTCCAAAGTTGTTTTTGTTCTATGGCACTGTGTAACTCTAACTTAACTAATTTTCTTCTGAATTTTTGAAGCTTGGACTGGTTAAGCTTAATTAGATCAAGGTATTCTGATCTCCATAAACCTTTTGCTTGAGCATTTCTTCTAGCCTAGTCGATTGCTGCTGCAAAGAAGATTCTGAGGTAGTGTCGATTTATAAGATCCACTTTAAGCTTAATTCTAGTCCCACGCTTAGGTTGAAAATTCAGATAGAAAAATTTAAGTTTGGGGGTATAATTGCAAAATTAATGATTCATTGGGGACAATGAATAATTTAAGTTTGGGGGACTTTTTGGTACTCCAATTGTTTTGCTCGAGCATTCCTCTCCTTCATTAAAAATTTGTTAGGTTATTGAGTAACCGGGTACATTTGTTGATACCCACAGTTTGTCTTTGCGTCAAAAGATAACCTAGGGAATGTGGAAAATGGAGAAATTTGCTGAAAAAAAAAGTTGATTGTTGAAAATTTTTCTGAGAAAATTCATGGAGCAAAAGTTTTGAAGGATGAATGATAATCCAGCAGTTTTCTGTCTCCCATAACTTAGGTGAGCTTCATCATAAAATGTCACCATTCTAAGGGGCAAGAGATAGAATAACTAAGGATTTTTTAGCTTTATAATGAGTATTTAGCCTAGTTGGTGATGAGTTTGAGGCAAGGGTATACTGCACCATAAAGTTGGTCATCCCATGCTTAAGAGCTTATGACTGTAGGGCTGCTTTAAGTCTGAAAAAAAAATTATAAACCCCTTAAAAATGTGTTTTAAATGTCTGATAATAGAGCTAGGTTGTGGCAAGTTCTTAGAATTGAGTTAAAAGTGGTGATTATTTGTCCATGCCGGAAGAATTATTTTGCTACAGCAGAGCTTGGTTTTGCAGAGTGCTCAGGTAAAGGTTGAAGGTAGTGTTGGATTGTCTAGTTTGATTAAGCTATTCTTTGTCTAACGTTTTGAATTCTAAGGGGAAGGTTGGTTAGTATTGCTCGGGACGCGCAATAGTTAAAGTTTGGGGGTGTGATAACTCTCCAAAAGGGAGTTATTTAGGTATTAATTCTATAGGGATTTGTGTGTCTTTTGTGCTTAATAGGGTTGCTTTTAGATATATATTACATGTTTTAACCCATTTAAAATAATGGATGCTTTGGAAGTTATTTTGTGCAGAATGTATTGCTGAGCGACTTCAGGGAGAAAAATCTGTGCTGGAGCAAAGCGATGAGCAAAACTGCCACGTCACAGCTCGTTAGCCAATTTAACAAACTGGATTCTGTTAAGCTATTCTCAGGATAAAGGAGCAAGGAGAGCCATCCACGTGTCTAGGTCTACCTAATTCAAGCCTCCTACAACTCTATAAAAGGAGATAGCCGCCCAAGTCAAACTCATTCTACTTTT
Organism: Luffa acutangula; assembly: GCA_036850905.1. NCBI lineage: Eukaryota > Viridiplantae > Streptophyta > Magnoliopsida > Cucurbitales > Cucurbitaceae > Luffa > Luffa acutangula. The sequence continues at coordinate 26,014,683 of CM072088.1, read as the reverse complement.
GGGGAAGATATCATTCTCATTTCAATTTTGGGAGCCGAATAGAGGAGAGATTGGAGACCATCAAGAAGCCATCAATTACAAGATGTTCATGGGAATTAATCTTTTCTTGTATTACCTTGTAGTTATGGACATGCTTACTCAGATTGTAACGTGTGTTTCCATGCATTTTATGAACTAAGTAGCTCTAGGCATTGGTTAGGGAACAATGTGATTATCGTGCTTAATTTCTTGTAATAAATATTGATTAATGCATCTTGATTAATTGTTGTGCTCATTTCTATTTTGTGCCCGCCTGGCCAGCCAGTATGAATACCACTCTCTAGTTTCAGGGATGATTTAGGGAGTGTGTGGCGATTAATCACACTAGATCATTGTGTATTGGTGAACGCCAGTGACTGAGCTAGGGATAGCCAAATGCCTAGTGCTTGATCAGTAGTACTTCATTGGGGTTGAAACGCATTCCAAAAGATCTGGAGTTCCGGGAGGAATCTGCTAATAAGATTGCAAGAGTTTTGCATGATAAATAATATTGCTAGAGCATCATTTAAAACAATTACTAAATCCTAACCAGCGCCTGTTTCTAATTTGTCTACCTATTTGTTTACTTTTTGTTCTGTCATTTCTTTTGCTTCAGCATTATTCTTAAGAAAACCAATCATTTTTACCATCTTTGAAACCCTTGAAAAGTTATACAAAATAGATAAAGTGAAAGCTAGTTCAGACCTTGGATTCGATAATACTTATTACTTGCTGCGGACTGTGTATACTTGCACAGAGTCTAGAGTCTATTTACATATCATTTTTTACTCACTCTAGGAGCCCAACAACAAGCAATGCGTTAAGTTTGGGGGTAGGATAAGGGTAAAAAATATTCCTATTTTACTCTTATATTTAGCTCATTATCTTGTCAAAATGATATATTTTACATCATATTTACTATTCCCGAGCTCAAAATATGTGAAAGTTGATAAGTTAGGTAGTTGAGAGTCACATTTGTCAAATTATGCTTATTTGTGCTTAAAAAGACTCAATTTGATATGAATTTGATTAAGTTTGTTGTTGTGCAGAAAAACAGAGGAAGCTGGAATTTGCCCAGAAATGCAACGCATTTCTGGGAAGGCAAATATGGAATGTGACCGCATTTCTGGAAAAACTGAGGCAGTTCCGAGTCTGTCGCGGGTCATTTTGAATGAGACTATTGTGCACCTAACCGCCCATTTTGACCCCGAAATCGACTGAGCTACCTACCAACACCATTTTCGCAGCTTCTCAACCACTTTCAACACTATATAAAACCTTGATTCAACGTCAAGTGCAAGCAGAACTCATTTGGAAAAAGAGGGTGGTGACAGAACCCTAGTTGACGCCTATGAGTAGGGATGCCCGAGGTTCTTCTTAGATGACTGAATTCTAACCTTAGTTAGACATCAAACCTTAGGGTTTGTAGGGATTTTCACCCACTCCCACTTGTAAAAGCAAGAGAGTGGAGTGTCGAGCGAACTCTAGAAGGATTAGATAAAAGAGAAAAAACCCAAGTATTTAGCTACTGTCATTACTTCCAACTTTTGTTACTTTTCATTACCTGTATTCGTTATTCTTTATTTCAATGAATAGATATTTATTTGCACGTTATCCCATCATGAGTATCTAAATTTCGTTGAGGGGTTCAATATAGTGAATTCCCTTATGGTTCAATAGCTTGAAAGTGTTTATTTGCTTAAGTTTCTATTCAATGCATATCATTCTTTATTGATTATCATTCTGATCTTGTTGAGTTTAAATTGACCACTTACACTTTGCATGCTATGTGAGTTGGATCTCGAAAGGGACAGACGATATCGGTTGTCATAAAGGTGATATAGGAGAAAAAGCTCGAAAGAGATTGTTCGGTGGTATAGGGCAAGCTGCCTAAGGCACCCTATATCAACTATAGGGTTATAGATTGCATTCGTGAATTATCTATGTCGGAGTCGAGTCACAGAAATGTGCATAACGATACTCGTTTAGCCTTCTAACGGTTCTTGGGAGCAAGGCCAAATAGAAGTTAAATCTGACCTAATGCATTGATTAGGCTTAAGTTAAATATTTTATGATTAAAGCTATTGACCCTTTGGGATGAAACTATATTGGATACCTCGTTTTATTTATTGTTGTTATTTCTTCATTTATTTAATTATCTTCAAAAAATTAATCATCAATTATTTCTTTGGTTACCTATTTTAAGCAATTAGTTGAGCAGTTTCTTCTTCAAATCTGAATTTCCAATTTAGTCCTCGTGGGATCGATACCCTTGGAATACTTCTAAGGTTTTTATTACTACGTGCGATAGTGTATCCTTGCACTAAGGTTGGCTGAATTTATCATTATTATTATCTATCATCTTATCTCACATCCATCATTCAGCCTCTACCGCACCAAGTTTTTGGCGCCGTTGTCGAGGACCAAAAGTGAAACCAGTTTTGTTTATTTGAAATTGCTATTCGATTGCGACCGCATTTCTGTCTCAAAGGGAATTTGACTTTGATTTACAATTGTTTTTCTTTTGCAAGTTGAGTTAGTCCATGAACAAGGGGTGTCCAAGTCTTGGAGTTAGTACTTAAGGGGAACAACCTCTCTACTACCCTTGAAATGGGTAGGAGTGAATTTCGTCTTGCGAGACTACCCAGCTATCTATCCGATCTTATCCCCAAAATGGTAGGCTTGTTGAGTCGACAATATCTGGCCACGCTCACCCATGCAGACCAAAGGATAATCTCGTATAAACAGGAGTTCATAGTTAGCTCATGATTAAGATTGAGTTACCTAGGTCATCTTGTGAAATAGTCAGTTTGTACAGTAAACAGCGTTATAAAGAGAAAGTGACTTATTTCGCGGTCCAATCTTCTGCAAACTCATTGCATAGGACGCCCTCACTCGCATGTCTCTGCATGAACGATTTAGGATCTCATCGTTTGTACTTAATACAAAGTGGGTCGCGTCCATAGTGTCCCCAGGATAAGGCACCCAAGCCTATCGTTATATTATAGACTGTTATGGCTATAAACTTGAACTTCATCCTATGATATGTCTCTACATATAGTTCGAGTATTCATGTTATAGCCAAGGATCTTAGCTTATTGGGTTTAGGTTTAACAATTTGCCACTTACATATTCAATACCATTTATTTCTAAATAACCTCAATAACGTCTTTATTGGAAATAGAATATGTTTAATGATTTACAAAACTACAAGTTTATAGGACATTAAACCCAACAAACTCCCACTTGGACTAAAACTCTAGTGGGGTACAAGAAGTCAGGTGTGAGAGATAATGTACATAAAGACAATAAACTAGGGCATCAACCATGCCCTTACATTTCTCCCACTTGCCCTAGTCTATCAAAGCTCATAGTCCTAGATTTACTAGGTGGCCCTCAAAAACTTTAGCCGTGAGGGGTTTTGTAAACGGATCAGCCATGTTGTGCTCTGAAGCAATCTACGTGACGACCACATCTCCTCGTTGCACGATCTCCCTGATGAGATGATATTTGCGCTCAATATGCTTTCCTCGCTTGTGACTTCGAGGTTCCTTAGAGTTTGCAACTGCTCCATTGTTATCACAATAGAGGGTGATAGGCAGTTGCATATTTGGAATGATTTCCAACTTTGTTAGGAATTTTCTTAGCCAAACTGGCTCTTTTGCTGCTTCGCAGGTAGCTACGTACTCTGCTTCCATGATAGAGTCAAAAATACAACCTTGCTTAATACTTCTTCATACTATTGCTCCTCCATTTAGAGTGAACGCAGATCCCGATGTTGATTTTCTTGAATCTATATCGGTCTGAAAATCTGAGTCAGTGTATCTTGTAAGGATCAGATCCTTAGTGAATGATTGGAATTCCCAATTCCGTTACAGCGAAAGCAATTGGACCGATTCGCAATTTAATTTTGTTTCGCAAAATACCCATACATTGGCAAAAAAGAATTCGTAATTCTGCAAAATTAAGGTTAAGCAAACTCACCGTCGTCTGACGACCCCGAATTCTTCAAGAACGCCTTCTTGAATGTCAGGGACCAAAACTAAAATCTTGGGACACCACCACAAGATTACCCCGCTATTCTCTGAGTTTGGAAACGAGATTGTGGGATCTCATATTTCTTAGGAGGGAATGTTTTACAGAGAAGAACTTCTTTGTATTTCTTGTTGAGAGAATCTTAGATTATGTTTTTCCTGCAGAATGAGAGAGATATCAAGTGACCCCTCCAACGTGAGATATGAGGGAAGGCAATCACACATTGCCATGTGTCCATTAGGGGTGAGGATTATCAATTTTGATTAAAATAATCAAAATATTATTTATTACAATTAATTAAATAAGATTTAATTAATCATATTAACCAATCAATTAAATATCTCCATATTTAATTGCATGTACATTTTAATCATATTAAATGCACATTCCTCACATAAACTATAGTTTTAATTAAAATTAATTAAATCATATTTAATTAAATTAATTAAACTACATAATTAATTACATAATTAATTAATTCTTTGACCAATTAAATATCACATATTTAATTAATCAAACATTTGAATCATATTCAAATATGCATCTCTCTTATAACCTATAGTTTTAATATGAATCATATTCACATTAAAATTAATCTATAGTTTTAATCTAATTAAATCACATTTAATTAAATTAAATTGAACAATTAATTAATTTTATAATTAATTAAACATCTACTATATTTAATTAATTACATATTATAATCATATTCTAATATATATCTCTCATATATTATAGTTTAATTAAATCACATTTAATTAGACTAATTGAATAATTAATTAATTCACAATTAATTAACTTATTCATTAATTAAATATTAGTTATATTTGAACTCTTTCAAATATATAATTCTCTCGATTTAATAATGTTTAATCACAAATTAAACTTTATATTATAATATATCAACATACATTATATTAATCGTATCCCATACAATTAACTTGATTCCCAAATTGAATTTGAAAAGTTCAAATTCTTTTCAAGATTAATTGTTCCCAATTACTCTTTACGAGCTAGCAAGGGGACCTAATGGACCTACAGATCAGAAGCTCCAATGATATGAGGTTAACTGACTAAACTCATTAATCAAGTTAACCAATATTCATTAACTGTGGGTCACTCCACTAAAGACCCACAGTTGCACTTTTCTCATTGTAGAATATTTTTGTGTCCACGGATGTTGACCAATAACGGTAAGTAAATCCTTCACGAGTGTTCGTAACTACAGCTGGGTCAAATAACCGTTTTACCCCTAGGTTACCTCTGGCTCCTTAAGTACCAGTGCTCCTCTAATGAACAACCTGTTTATGGTCTAACCAATAAACACAAAGTCCCTCTCGGGCCAGTGAGAGGACGGGATCCCTTTGTTTAAGACCCGGAGTCACCACTTAAGGGAACACTCATCTACTTCTCATAGATGCGAGAAGGAGTGAATTCCATCTTGTGTTGTCATGTCCCCAACCCCCCACTCGGTCTTGTCCCCAAGAAGGTAGGCTTATTGAGTCGGCGTGCAGGTCACTCTCACCCGTACTAATCAAAGGACAATCCCTCGTGAGAAGGAGTTCGTGACACACTCAGGATTAAGACTGAGTTACCTAGGTCATCCTATTGAAAAGTAACCTAACTAGTTAACGGTGTTACATCTAGTGGTTTACTATTTCATGGTCCGGTCTTATGCAAACTCATTGCATAGGATACCCCCGCTCGCATGTCTCCTACATGGATGCCTTGGATCAATACGTCTGTATCGAATACAAAGCGGGTCGTATCACATAGTGTTACCAGGATAAGGTACCCAAGCTTATCCCTGTACTATAAACCTTTTAGGTTGTTACTTGAACACTGATCCTCGTATGTCCCCACATACTAGTTCAAGTTACATGTAAACAACCTTGGATCTTAGTTTATTGGATTTGGGTTATATTGTGCAATTTTAGACTTAAAATGAAAATAACACTTTATTGCATAAACCTCAATAACACTTTATTGATACAAGTATATAATTCGTTAACATTCACTATCTACGAGTTTTAGGACATAAAACCCAACACTTAGCACCATACATGAGCGAAAAATCCCTCGTTCTCCTTAGATACTTGAGGATATTCTTAACAGCAGTCCAATGTGCATGTCCAGGATTGGACTGGTATCTGCTGACAATTCCCACGACATAGCATATGTCGGGTCTGGTACACAGCATGACATACATTAAACTACCAACTGCTGATGCATAGGGAATGCGTCTCATTTCCTCAACTTCTTGAGGTGTCTTAGGACTTTGTTCCTTTGATAGGTGAACCTCGTGCCTAAAAGGTAATAACCCTTTCTTAAAGTTCTGCATCGAATATCATACCAACATTTTGACGATATATGATGCTTGAGACAGTGCTAATGTTTTGTTATTTCTATTTCTAATGATTACAATGCCCAGAATAAATTGAGCCTCACCCAAATCTTTCATTTGGAATTGAGTTGTTAGCCATTGTTTTATGTCATACAACAATCCTACATTATTCCCAATAAGAAGGATATCATCTACGTACAGAACTAGAAAAGCTACAGTAGAATTGATGATTTTCTTGAAAACACAAGGTTCGTTAATATTCTGCTCAAAGCCATACGTTTTGATCACAGTGTCAAAACGTATATTCCAGGATCTTGCTGCTTGTTTTAACCCATAAATGGATCGTTGAAGTTTGTAAACTTTTTGCTCTTCACCCTAGACTATGAATCCCTCTAGTTGAGTCATATAGATAGTCTCTTCAAGATTGTCGTTCAAAAAGGTCGTCTTGATATCCATTTGCCATATTTCATAATCATAAAATGTAGCAATGGGTAAGAGTATTCTAATCGACTTAAGCATGGCAACAGGGGAAAAAGTTTCTTCAAAATCCACTCCTTCCCATTGGGTAAAACCCTTTGCCACAAGTCAAGCCTTAAAGGTTTGAACCCTACCGGCTTCGTCTCGTTTTCTTTTGCAAATCCATTTGCAACCAATAGGTTTTACCTCATCCGGCTGCTCTACAAGTTCCCAGACCGAATTGAAGTACATTGACTCCATTTCGAGATCCATGACTTTAATCCACTGGTCCTTATTTACATCATTCATTGCCTGATAAAAGGTCGATGGATACTTTATACCATCATCAGACATGATGGTTTGAGTTTATGTTAAACCCATGTAACGGTCGGGTTCTATTATAACCCTCCCACTACGTCGAGGCTCTCTCACTTCTTGAGATGTATGTGTTTGATCAACAACTTTTGATCGACCAGCTTGATCGACCACTTTTGTAGGTTCTTTTGTAGTTTTTCCTTAAATCTCATCTAATACTAGTTTACTACGATGTCAATGTTCTCTTATGTGATCTTCCTCAAGGAGTGTAGCATTTGTCGATATAATCACTTTATTTTCTTGAGGATCGTAAAATAGACCACCTTTCGTTTCTTTAGGATATCCCACAAACAGGCACAGCTTTGAACGTAGTTCCAATTTCTATGGGTTTTGCACCAACATGTGTGTCGGGCATCCCCAAATTATGAAGTGACATAGACTACTTTTACGCCCTCTCCAAAGCTCATAGGGTGTTTCTGGAACACTCTTAGAGGGAACCATGTTCAAAATGTATACAACAGTCTCTACTGCATATCCCCAGAACGAACCAGGCAACTGAGCATAGCTCATCATTGATCAAACCATGTCTAACAAGGTTCAGTTTCTCCTCTCTGATGCACCATTTTGTTGTGGTGTTGCAGGCGCTGAGAGTTGGGACGTGATTCCATGTTCTATCAAGTAGTCCTAGAATCGGAGGTCCATATATTCTCCACATCGATCTGATCGTAGTGTTTTAATCGTTTTACCTAAGTGGTTCTCAACCTCGATCTTGTACTCCTTGAATTTTTCAAGCGCTTCAGACTTGTGATACATTAGGTAATGGTAGCCATAACTTGAATAATCATCAATGAAACTGATGAAATATTCATACCCACCTCGTGCTTTGATATTCATAGGACCACAGAGATCCGAATGCACGAGTTCTAAGGATTCTTTGGCCCTATTACCTTTTCAGAAAAAGGTCGTTTGGTCATTTTTCCTTCGAGGCAAGACTCACATGGTGACAATGAGTCATCTTCTAACTGATTTAGTAGTCCACTCTTTACCAATCTTTCAATCCTATTGCGATTTATGTGGCCTAATCTCAAGTTCCAAAGATAGGTGTTGGGTTCCTAGAGTGTATAAAAATATAGTATAAAATACTCTAGAATTCCTGTGCAAAGTATACACAGACTGCAGCAAGTAATATTATCAATCCAAGGTCTGAATGAGTTTTCACTTTATCTATTTTGTATAACTTTCTAATGGTTTCAAAGATAATAAAATGATTTGGTTTTATCGGAATTATGCTGAAGCAAAATAAATGACAGAACAACGAGTAAACAAATAGATAGACAGACTAAAGACAGGCGCTGGTTAGGTTTTAGTGATTGTTATAAGATATGCTCTAGCAATATTATTGATCATGCATTTCTCGCAGTATTATTAGCGGATTCCTCCCGGAACTCCGGATCTTTTGGGATATGTTTCAAACCCAATGAAGAGCGACCGATCAAGCACTAGGCAACTGGCTATCCCTAGCTCAGTCACTGGCGTTCACCAATACACAATGATCGTAGTGTGGATAATTGCCACACACTCTCTAAATCATCCCTGAAGCTAGAGAGAGCTATCCATACCGGCTGGCCAGGCGGGCATAAAATGAGAATAAACACAACAATTAACCAAAATGCGATAGTCAATTCATTACTAGAGTTGAAGCACAGTAATCACATTATTCCTAACCAACACCTTAAGCTACTTAGTTCATAATAGGCATAGGAATACGAATTACAATCTGAGTATGCATGTCTATAACTACAAGTTAACAAAGAAGGTAAACTCCCTAATCAGCTTGCGGTTGATGGTGTTCTTGATGATCTTCAATCTCCCTATACTATTCGGCTTCCAAGGGAAAACATGGAATGCTTTTGACTTTGACGGCTACTTCCTTTTATAGAAGGATGGGAGGCTTGAATTAGGTCAACTAGGACACGTGGAAGGCTCTCCTTGATCCTTTATCACGAAAATAACTCAACAGAAGTCGGTTAATGAAGTTGGCTAACGGGCTGTGACGTGGCAGTTTCTGCTCCCAGTTTTGCTGCAGCATAGAATTTGCTCCTTCCAGTCGCTCAGCAGCATAATCTGCACAAAGTAATTTCCAATGCTTCCATTCTTCCAAATGGGTTAAAACATGTAATATCTCTCTAAAACCAACCCTATTAAGCATTAAAGACACACAAATCCTTATATAAATGAGGCCTAAATAACTACCTTTTGGGCAGTTATCATACCCCCAAACTTGAACTATTGCGCGTCCCGAGCAATACTAACCAACCTTCCTTCAAGAATTCTAAACTTTAGACAAAGATTTGCTTAATCAAACCAGACAATCCAATACTACCTTTAACCTTTACCTGAGCACTCTGCAAAACCAAGCTCTGCTGCAGCAAATTGATTCCTTCAGCAGGGACAAATAATCACCACTTTCAACTCAATTCTAAGAACTCTCCACAGCTTAGCTCTATTATCAGACATTTCAAAACATATTTTTATAGGGGTTTATATCATTATTTATCAGACTTAAAGCAGCCTTACAGTTATAAGCTCTTAAGCACGGGATGACCCACTTTATGGTGCAGTATACCCTTGCCTCAAACTTATCACCAACTAGGCTCAATACTCATTATAAAGCGCAAAAATCCTTAGTTATTCCATCTCTTGCCCCTCAGAATGGCAACATTTTATGATGAAGCTCACCTAAGTTCTGGGAGACAGAAAAACTGTTGGATCATCATTCATCCCTCAAAACTTTTGCTCCATCAATTTTTTCAGCAAAATCTTCAACAAATAATTTTTTTCAGCAAATCATTTCATTATTTTTTCCATATTTCCTAGGTCATCTTTTGACGCGAAGACAAACTGTGGGTATCACAAATGTCCCCGGTTACTCAATAACCTAGCAAATTTCAATTTGAGGGAGAGGAATGCTCGAGCAAAATAATTGGAGTAGCAAAAAGTCCCCCAAACTTGAATTATTCATTGTCCGCAATGAATCATAAAAACAAGTATACCCCCAAACTTAAATTTTTCTACCTGAATTTTTAAACTAAACATGGGACTAGGATTAAGCTTAAAGTGGATCATATAAGTCAATACTACTGTCAAAATCTTCTTTGTCGCAGCAACAGTCCAGGCTAGAAGAAATACTCAAGCAAAAGGTTTCTGGAGATCAGAATACCTTGATCTAATTAAGCGTAATCAGTCCAAGCTTCAAAAATTCAGAAGAAAATTAGTTAAGTTAGAGTTACTCAGTGCTCATGGAATAGAAACATATAGAAATTCATTAAAAAGATTCAAAAATATTACAAAAGTAGAGATATATCTTTAGTGCAGAAAAATTAAAAAGAAACAAGACAGGTGGTTTATAACAGTGAGCAGGGTCAATATGCGCGAGCAATCAAAAATGGAAAAACAAAAGTAATGCTCGCTCCAGATTATCCCATTAGTCAGTCTTCCTGACCCTGCTCCTCATCAACATCCTCTTTTCGTTCAACAGGCGGGGGTGGTATCCAAAGATTAAACAAATCATCGGGAAACACTGGAAAGGCCAGATACGGTGTTGAGAAATTGGTTTGCAAGGCCCCCCTGAGCGCATCATCTCTCCTTTTAGCATAAGTCCAGTAGGTCTGAGCTTGCCTTTCAGCAAATTCTAACCTACTGGTCAACACTGACAATTGCTCTAGGATCTGATTAACGCCATACACAAGCCCACCCTGGCGAACCTCTTGCATACGCTGAAGCCGCGCCAGATTAGGTGTGTCAATGATTCCCTTATCAGTCATGATCATATCTTCTGGAACCGTGGGCACTCATGCCCTGCTGCATAACATCGTAATAGTGTTTGGAAAGAACAGCTTCCCCACCTTCTTTTTCCAGCAATCAACAATTTCAGAAGCAATAATTTTTCCCACATCAATACTCATCGAGCGAAGAATGGCAAAGACGAGCAATACTCTGTCCCAAGATATAGTGGAGTCATGCGTTGTCGGCAGCAAGCGGAGCCGAATGAAGCCCATCCAAGTGTTAGCTTCACTCTTTAAATAGGCAGCTTGAAATGTGTGCTTCCGCGTCTGCGACACCCCCCATTGGGCCCCCTCAATGCCTACCTCCCGGACAGCCGCACTTAATTGGTCGCTCAATGGGGCAACCACCATTTCATTGAAAATTGCGTGTGGAAAGTCCTGAAGATCAAACAAATTATTAATGGCCTTTGGGCTCCATTGGACAGGCACTCCTCGCACTATGACTTCAAAATCATCCTTCACGTCAAGATTAGCGTAGAATTCCAGAACGATATTGGCATTGACAGGATCAGGCTTCGCACAAAACTGCCTCCACCCAAGGCTCGCTATTCCGGACTCCAAGAACCTGGGCAAATCACTGCCAAAACCTCGCTCGAATAAGAAATCACGCTTCAATACTTCTTGATATTTTGTTCTGGCAAGCTCGTTGACGAAGCGAATGAATGGTGCCCTCGGCTCCTCAATTTCTCCCGATGCTTCGGCAATTCCTTTGCCCTTGCTTTCTCTTTGTTCGCGCAAACGTTCTTCTTCTGCCTTTCTTGCCTCTTCTTCTTTTTCCTTATTCTCACCTTCCCTTTTTTCTTCCTCAGAGTCCAACGTCGGAGGCGATGGAGTGTTCCTAATCACCCTCACGCGACCCGCCTTTCTCTTAATGCAGCGGCGCTTGGGCGGTTCAAGCATAATGATTTCAACATGAGCCTCCTGCACCGGCTTTGGCGTTTTCTCTTTTTCAGGCATATTTGCGACTTGTCTTTCGACCTCTGTCGCATGCTCCTTCTCTGTATTTCCTTCCTGAACCGTAGCTGAAACTATCGGTTCTGTCTCAAAATTTCGAACAGCCTCTGCTTCTTGGACAACTTCTTGTTCCGCAGCCCTCTGCTGCCTCCTTCTCCGCTTCGCCTCCTTTTCTTCTGGTGTTCTGTTCTTCTTAGATTTTCCTTTTTGAACCTCCAGTGTGACCGGCACCTCCTCTTCTTCACTCTCTCTTTCTTTTCGAGCTCTTGTTTTAGCCATTGAAGGTGTAAAAGGGTTTTGACAGAGAATGCAAAGAAAGAAAGAATAACTCACGCACAAAGATTTGATCAAGAAGATGAAGTGGGAGAAGCTTACCAGCGTTTGCGAATAAATAAGGCTCCAACAAAAGAGAATCTTAACCGAAAAGATTTGCCCTGCAATAACTAATATTACCGTTTTAATTTAAAAATGCAAACCTGAAATTCAAAAATTACCAACGGTAAAATTTCGGATTCCAAACGCCCATGGGAAAATTGATGTGCTGTCATCATTGAAGCCTTCGGATAATTTCTCTGCGACACGTGGCCTCATCAGATGATGCACGCACATTTACCTGCGAGAATTCAAAGCTAAATCTAACGGTCACAATAATAAATTCCATGGGAAACCCTTCTAACTCGGAATAATTTGCTCCAGCAATATCTTTGTCGCGACAATCTGCTAGCCCTGAAGAATCTTAGATACGGAAGTCAAATTTCAAAAACAGAAAAATCAAAGATTTTTTTCTTTAAATTAAATTTTAACCAAACACCCCAATCTCTTATTTTCAAAAGAAGCCGAATAAATTAGAGACAATCTCTATGAATCAAAACTAAAATTCAAATAACTGAAAATAAAATCTTAATAAAAACCAATTAAAAGATAATACAAAGATAATCTAATCAAATTCAAAACAAAATAGATAAGATCTAATCAAATATAAAACAAAATTGAATAAATCACGCAAAATCAAATCTAACCTAACCGCAAAATCAAATAAACGAAAAAAATCAAAAATCAAAAAAAATCAAAACAAACTCCGGGAGCTCAAAATTTTGCTCTGTGAAATGCTCCCGCAAAAATCCTGCTCTCTCAATCATCAACCAACCGTAGGGAAGGATATTTTGCCTGAAATTCCTCACCCCAATAGTTTTTCACACGCTGTCCATTCACCTTGAATACTCTCCCATCTTTTTCATCCTGCAAAGTAATTGCTCCATTGGAGAAAACCTCAACCACAATAAATGGTCCTGACCATTTAGATTTCAATTTTCCAGGAAATAATTTTAATCTAGAATTATAAAGCAAAACTTTTTGACCCTTGACAAATTCTTTTGATTTTATTTTCTTGTCATGCCACAGCTTAGTCTTTTCTTTATACATTTTCGCATTTTCATAAGAAAATTGACGAAATTCCTCTAATTCATTAAGCTGCAGCATTCTTATTGCTCCTGCACGACTCAGATCAAAATTTAACTTTTTCAAAGCCCAAAATGTTTTATGCTCAAGCTCTAATGGTAAATGGCAAACTTTCCCATATACTAACCTATAGGGAGACATACCTAGAGGAGTCTTATAAGTTGTCCTATAAGCCCAAAGAGCCTCATCTAACCTAAAGGACCAATCCTTTCTAGATGGATGGACTACTTTCTCTAAAATCGATTTAATTTCCCTATTACTAATTTCAGCTTGACCATTTGCTTGTGGGTGATAAGAGGTAGCTATCCTCTTCTTAATCCCATACTTAGCTAAAAGCTTAGTTAAGATATTATTAACAAAATGTGTACCCTCATCACTCACTAGAGCCCTAGGTGTCCCAAACCGGGCAAAGATGTGCGATTGCAGAAACCTTGCAACTGTCTTGGCATCACTCTGATGGCATGCGATGGCCTCCACCCACTTGGACACATAATCAACTGCCAATAAGATAAAAACATTGCCATTAGAAGGGGGAAATGACCCCATAAAATCAATACCCCATACATCGAATAGTTCAACTTCTAAAATGTAAGTAAGAGGCATTTCATCTCTAGGCCCCAAGTTTCCTCTCCTTTGGCAAGCATCACATTGCTTGTAGAACCAATGGGCATCCTTAAACAAGGTAGGCCAGAAAAATCCGCAATGCAAAATCCTCATAGCTGTCCTTTGACCGCTGAAATGGCCTCCATACGGCGAAGAGTGACATTGCTCCAGGATTTCCTTTGCTTAATCACCTGAAACACACCTACGAATAATACCGTCAGAGCATTGCTTATACATAAATGGCTCATCCCAATAGAAAAACTTTTCATCATGCTTAAACTTTTTCTTCTGCCTCCAATCCATGTCAATAGGGGTGACTCCCTTTACCAAAAAGTTGGCAATATCAGCATACCAAGGGACATCCCTAACTACCTTTACTTCAACAACAAACAGCTGCTCATCTGGAAAAGAATCGGAAATGGCAGATTGCTCCAGCAAAGATGATGATGGATCAATACGAGACAAATGATCTGCAATAACATTCTCTGATCCCTTCTTGTCCTTTATCTCCAAGTCGAACTCCTGCAGTAATAAAATCCAACGAATTAGTCTAGGCTTTGCATCCTTCTTTGCCATTAAATACCTTATTGCTGCATGATCCGTGAACACCGTGACTTTAGATCCAACCAAATATGGCCGGAATTTCTCAAAAGCAAACAGAACAGCTAACAACTCCTTTTCAGTAGTTGTGTAGTTGACCTGTGCTTCATTTAAAACCTTGCTTGCATAATATATAGGATGAATAAATTTGCCCTGCTTTTGCCCCAGCATCGCACCTACTGCAGCATCACTCGCATCACACATTACCTCGAATGGCAAATTCCAATTAGGCGCGCAGAGAATGGGTGCTGAGATTAAAGCAACCTTCAATGTTTCAAAAGCCTTCCTACAATCTGCATTAAAGTCAAAAACATGATCAGTGCACAATAAGTTACAAAGAGGTTTACTGATTTTGGAAAAATCCTTTATGAACCTCCTATAAAATCCAGCATGTCCTAAGAAACTCCGAATCCCCTTCACTGAATTCGGTGGCTCTAGTCTTTCAATAACTTCAACTTTTGCTCTATCAACTTCTAGACCATTCTTAGAAATCCTATGACCTAACACTATGCCCTCCTTCACCATGAAGTGGCACTTCTCCCAATTAAGAACTAGATGGGTATCCTCACATCTTTTTAACACCTTACCTAAATTATCTAAACAACTCTGAAAAGACCCTCCAAACACTGAAAAATCGTCCATAAATACTTCAACAGTGGACTCAATCATATCAGAAAAAATTGCTAACATACACCGCTGAAATGTTGCTGGAGCATTACAAAGGCCAAAAGGTATTCTCCTAAAAGCAAACGTCCCATAAGGACAGGTAAAAGTGGTTTTTTCCTGATCCTTAGGAGCAATAGTAATCTGGTTATACCCAGAATAACCATCCAAGAAACAGTAATAGGCCTGACCAGCCAATCGATCCAACATCTGGTCGATAAATGGTAGAGGGAAATGATCCTTTCGGGTGGCTTTATTAAGCCTTCTATAATCCATACAAACCCTCCAGCCAGTTACTGTCCTGGTTGGAATCAACTCATTATCTTTATTGCTCACCACAGTGATACCTCCTTTCTTAGGAACACATTGGACAGGGCTTACCCAATTGCTATCAGCAATTGGATAGATAATCCCAACATCCAACCATTTAATCACCTCCTTTTTAACAACCTCTTTCATCGCAGGGTTAAGCCTTCTTTGTTGTTCAATACTCCTAAAGGATCCCTCCTCTAGAGTAATTTTGTGCATACAAAAAGATGGGCTAATTCCCTGAATATCAGCCAATGTCCAACCTATAGCTTGGCGGTATTGCTGCAGCAATTTTATTAAGGCCTCCTCATGCTCCGGCATTAAATCTGATGCAACAATAATGGGCAACGTCTCACTTTCTCCAAGATACACATACTTTAGATGATCCGGTAAAGGTTTCAAATCTAAAGTGGGTGCCTCAATTAGGGATGGCTTAATTGGGGGAGCCTTTCTTTGATCTAAATCTAAAGACTCAAAAACATCCTCACACCTAAACAATTCTTTTTCATTTTTTCTGTCTAAAGAACAAAATTCAAAATCTCCTACACTAACCTCTCCATGCTTCTCCGAATGCTCATCAGCCGAATCCTGTATTGCTGTCTCAATAACTGTGCTCTCCAGAATCTTGATGAAGGAGCAATCCTCCATTTCGTCTGGATATTTCATGGCTTTAAAGACATTAAATTTTACTTCCTCGTTACAGACTCTCATTGTTAATTCTCCTTTTTGAACATCTATTAACGCCCTACTAGTAGCCAAAAATGGACGACCTAGAATAATTGGGACATCTTTATCAGCCTCATAGTCTAAAATAATAAAATCAACAGGAAATATGAACTTATCAACCTTTACTAAGACATCCTCAATCTTACCCTCTGGATATGTGATAGACCTATCAGCTAATTGGAGTGTAACTGTGGTAGGTCTAGCTTCACCAATACCTAACTTTCGATAGACCGAAAGAGGCATAAGGTTAATGCTCGCACCTAAATCACAGAGTGCTCTACCTAACTCCTTTCCACCTATAGACACAGGTATGGTAAATGACCCTGGATCCTTAGCCTTGGGGGTAGACCATTCTTAAGAATAGCACTACACTCCTCAGTAAGAGATACAGTTTCAAACTCACCTAACCTTTTCTTTTTAGTCAAAATATCCTTAAGAAATTTAGCATAATTAGGCATTTGCTCAATAGCTTCTACTAAAGGGATATTTATATGCAACTGCTTAAGAATCTCTAAAAACTTTTTAAACTGGCCATCCTGATTCTTAGGCTTTTGCCTTTGTGGAAAAGGTAGAGGTGGTACATAAGGTGGGGGCGGCACATATGGTGGTTCTACATCTGGCACAGAACCAGATGCTCCAGCATTCTCTTTGCTGCCTCCGGCACCCTGACCAGACTCCAACTCTTTCTCAACAACAATATTTCTATCACAATCATTATTTAAATCCTGGGTCTTTCTAGACTCTTCTAGTGGCTTACCACTCCTAAGAGTTACTGCCTTTACCTGCTCCTTACCTTCCCTTCTAGGGTGTTCAGTATCTGATGGAAGTTTCCCTTGAGGCCTTGCCTTAAGCTCATTAGCTAGCTGACCCACTTGCAATTCCAGGGCTCTCATTGAAGCTTGATTACTTTGAATTGCAGCATCTGTGCGAGCCATAAATTCTTTCATCATTGCCTCGAGAGAATTCTCTGAATTTTACTGGGGCATAGCCTGCTTATTTTGCTGGGGCATTACCTGCGCTTTAGCAAATCCCGGCTGGTTCATCTTCTGTTGCGCTTGTACGTTGTTCCCTTGTCCTCCCCACGCGAAGTTGGGGTGGTTGCGCCAACCTGGATTGTAGAAATTAGAATAAGGGTTGTTCCTTTGATTACCTACAAAAAACACAGAAGCTGGATTGCTGGGGCAAAACTCGTAGTTGTGCTCTTCACCACAATAGACACATGCTTCGTCCGTGACTTGGTTCACCACTGCTGCAGGCTCCATAGCTGGTGGCTGCTGATGACTAATCACTGTTACATTCTTAAGAGCGTTAGCAATCATAGCAAGATCATCCCTAATGGTGGACACACCATCAACCTCTAATACACTCTTAACCTTTTTATTAGTGCCTCTAACATCCGACCACTGACAACTATTAATAGATATTCTTTCTAAAATTTCATAAGCTTCATCAAAAGTTTTTTTCAAAAGGGCCCCTCCAGCCGAGGCATCGACCATACCTTGGGTTACTCCATTTAAACCATTGTAAAATGTTTCCATTTGAATACAATGAGGTAACCCATGGTGGGGACACTTTCGCAAAAGCTCCTTACACCTCTCCCAAGCCTCACTAAAAGTCTCATCCTCAAGTTGCCTAAACCCTACTATTTCACTCCTTAATTTAGCATTTCTATTAGGTGGGAAATATTTACTCAAAAAATTTTCAGCTAACTCATCCCACGTCCTAATTGATCCTGGAGCAAAAGAGTATAACCATGACTTTGCTCCATCTCTAAGAGAATACGGGAACAAAGTTAATCTAAGAGCATCTCTAGGCACTCCTTGAATTACAAAAGAATCACTAACTCCTAGAAAAGACTTAAGATGTAAATGAGGGTCTTCAGATGACAAACCATGGAATTGCCCCACGATTTGCAACATCTGAAACATTACCGGTTTCATTTCAAAATTTGCCGCTTGGATTTGGGGACGTGCAATCCCTGGATTCAACTCATTAAACATCGGGACAGCATATGCTCGAATGGCTCTGGTCCTATCGTTCGCTATCAAGATAGGATTCTCAGCCTGATTATTTCGCTGCTCATTTTGCTCAAACAGCGGGTTTTGCTGCAGCAACGGATTCTGCTAGGGGTTCACTGCTACTGGACCTTCAGGAACCTGCAGAAGTTGCGGGACGTTCTCCATCTGGTTTCTGTGCTGCTCCCTCCTTCTGTTCCTAAATGTCCTTTCAATTTCTGGATCAAGCTCAAATCGTACCCCAGGCGGATCGCTCATGCACCAAAATCACACCTGCAAAAACAAAAGAAACAATCAAAAAGTTCTAGCACCAAACCACTAAAACACATACACAAAACAGATCAGATAAAAACTTATTCAAGTCCCCGGCAACGGCGCCAAAAACTTGTTGGGTTCCTAGAGTGTATAAAAATATAGTATAAAATACTCTAGAATTCCTGTGAAAGTATACACAGACTGCAGCAAGTAATATTATCAATCCAAGGTCTGAATGAGTTTTCACTTTATCTATTTTGTATAACTTTCTAATGGTTTCAAAGATAATAAAATGATTTGGTTTTATCGGAATTATGCTGAAGCAAAATAAATGACAGAACAACGAGTAAACAAATAGATAGACAGACTAAAGATAGGCGCTGGTTAGGTTTTAGTGATTGTTATAAGATATGCTCTAGCAATATTATTGATCATGCATTTCTCGCAGTATTATTAGCGGATTCCTCCCGAAACTCCGGATCTTTTGGGATATGTTTCAAACCCAATGAAGAGCGACCGATCAAGCACTAGGCAACTGGCTATCCCTAGCTCAGTCACTGGCGTTCACCAATACACAATGATCGTAGTGTGGATAATTGCCACACACTCTCTAAATCATCCCTGAAGCTAGAGAGAGCTATCCATACCGGCTGGCCAGGCGGGCATAAAATGAGAATAAACACAACAATTAACCAAAATGCGATAGTCAATTCATTACTAGAGTTGAAGCACAGTAATCACATTATTCCTAACCAACACCTTAAGCTACTTAGTTCATAATAGGCATAAGAATACGAATTACAATCTGAGTATGCATGTCCATAACTACAAGTTAACAAAGAAGGTAAACTCCCTAATCAGCTTGCGGTTGATGGTGTTCTTGATGATCTTCAATCTCCCTATATTATTCGGCTTCCAAGGGAAAACATGGAATGCTTTTGACTTTGACGGCTACTTCCTTTTATAGAAGGATGGGAGGCTTGAATTAGGTCAACTAGGACACGTGGAAGGCTCTCCTTGATCCTTTATCACGAAAATAACTCAACAGAAGTCGGTTAATGAAGTTGGCTAACGGGCTGTGACGTGGCAGTTTCTGCTCCCAGTTTTGCTGCAGCATAGAATTTGCTCCTTCCAGTCCCTCAACAGCATAATCTGCACAAAGTAATTTCCAATGCTTCCATTCTTCCAAATGGGTTAAAACATGTAATATCTCTCTAAAACCAACCCTATTAAGCATTAAAGACACACAAATCCTTATATAAATGAGGCCTAAATAACTACCTTTTAGGCAGTTATCAATAGGTATTAGGGGAAACTTTTCGCCTTTTGTCTTGAGTCTCAGCTACTTTAAATATTTCTATATTAAATATAGCTTTAACTTTAATTGGTCTTAACACGTATAAGTTGCTTTCAAGTTTTGTAGAACATATTTGCATACCTCTTTTGTTAATAAACACTTCATTAAGATCAAAAGATACTTGGTACATATGTTCAATTAAACAAGAGATAGATATTAAGTTCCTTTTGATATTGGGAATATACAAGACATTTTCAAGTAAAATAAATCTATCTCCAAAAGACAACTTCAGAGTTCCTGTAGCTCTGGCTGAGACAACCTCTCCTATTCCAACTCTGAGAGTTACCTTGCCATCTGCCAGCATATGCCAGGAACTAATTTCCTGTAAAGAAGAGCATACATGGTTAGTTGCTCCTGAATCTAAAATCTAAGCATAGTTATCTTACTCAACCAAACATGTTTCAATAACGAGCAAATCAAATTTACCTTGTTTCTCTTTTTCTGCCTTCTTTTCTGCAAGGTATTTTGGACAATTTCGTTTCCAATGTCCATCCACGTTGCAGTGGAAAATTTTTCCTTTGTCTGCAACTTTGGTCATTGCCTTGCCTGCCATCGGAGGTTTTCCTTTTCCCATTCCCTTCTTTTTCTTCATCTGAACATTTTTGTTCTGTGAAGTGCAAGGGCCAGATTTGGTTCCTGAGGATGATCCTTTTTGGAACCTTTTGGCAGTCACAACATTTGCTTCACCTTCTTGTCCCTTCTTTGTAATACTTTGATAGGTTTGCAGCTCGTTAAGTAGAGTAGTCAGGTTGTATTCTATATTGTTCATGACTGCATTTGTCCTAAACGGAATGAAGCTCTTCGGAAGAGACTCCATTATTAAACTAACATGACTACCCTCGTCTATGCTAGCACCATTTACTTCGGCCACATTGAAATGGACCATCATGTTCAAAACATGTTCCCTTACAGAAATACCTTCCTTCATACGAGAGTTGTAAATATATTTGAGAGCTTCGTGCTTAGATTGTGAGGACGGTTGCCCAAACATTCCTTGCAGCGAAGTCATGATCTCCCTTGTGGTGACGATCCTCTCATGTTTCTCAAACTAGACATCCGATATGGTTGCGAAGATATAGATTTTTACCTTTTCATTAGCACGAGTCCATTTTTCATAGGCTTCCCGAACATTTTGGTTCGTTGACGAGCCGGGATTAGGTGGACACTCCTCGGTTAAGATGCATCTCAGATCATCGGTTACTATATAGCGTTCAGATTTGATTTCCAAGTTCCGTAGTTATCTCCGTTTAGTTTTTTGGAAGCGGGTAATTGAACTGATGAGCTAGACATGTTGAAAAGATTAAACAAAAACTATTAGTAAATTGCTTATTAACCATTTTTGATAAAAATCCAATCAGGTTTTAGCAAAATAATAATCTGTTTTAGCAAAAGTAATAATGTACTCAAGATTATTATTTTGCAACGACACTTTAGTGAGTTAGAGCAACTGCTACCGAGGGGCAGTTAATTACTCATTCACTAAACCAAGACGTTCTTGACTAAATAGTAATGCTAGAATAACTCTTATTCCTATAGTGGTTTAGTTATCGCTACATTTTGTCAGGAATATACTAACACTTAGTAACCCTTGTAAGTGTGACCTGTCGTTTTAAGATTCCAGAGGACGGCCGCAACAATGCTACTGAATGGAAAAGCTAACGTTGGAAACGGTCCTAAGAAATCCTATCCATTTCTGGAGTTTGCGTTGTTCCGATCTCCATGTTACAACCCTCCGAATGGTTAGTAGCTCCAGGGCATACAAGCAGGCAGAACATGGAAATCTCACGGTGCAACCTAACGGAGGAGACCGCAGGATGTGTTGACACACTTCCTTCACTCACTTACTATAAATACTTTCTTCATTCACCTTGTTGTTGATTTATGGAAACACCTTCCAAATGGAACAGTTGAGGTATAATCAACACGAGGCCAAGCATAAATCTCTTGTTGTGAACAAAAGGGATAACGTGAGAGGAAGATGGATTTGATATATCTCTCCCATCCCACTAAGTATTTTAAACGGTTTTGGGTATACTTATGCTTAGGCGTATTCCGGCTAATTGAATAAAACGTTAAGTCTAAGTTTGTTTTTGACTTACGATGTCTAGGTGATAATGATTTATAACCTCACATCTCACACGCGCATGCTCATAAAACTGGGTTAACTTAACTCAATAATGTTCGCTGTAAAATTTATTTTTTTGCCGTCGTATTGGTATCTCAATCGGCGTTTTATTCGAAAAGGTCTTTGTTGTCTTCCGCTGTGCAAAGGGCTTTTATTCCTTCAATTGGTATCAGAGCCATTTCGAATTTAAAACGTTGTTTTGAGATTTGCGATTGGTTTTGTTTGGTGGGATTAATTGCATTGTGAATGTATGGTTTGCGATAAACTGTTTTGGTTTGAATTGGCCTTAGATTTACAGCTTTATTTATGATTTGATCATGTAAAGGCCCCTGCGTTTTGGGCAAATATTCTGTAAATCGAGTCTGTAAAGTCCGTGTCTAGTTTTGTGCTTGAAAATCGATGAAGAACGTGCAAAAATCGGCAATTTTGGTGAAGAACAGTCGCGGTTCTGCCCAGAAAACAGCTCCAGACGTAACAGCGTCGGGACGCTTAGCCTTGTGCGTCTCGACGCTGTCGCGATTCCACG
Organism: Luffa acutangula; assembly: GCA_036850905.1. Taxonomy (NCBI): domain Eukaryota; kingdom Viridiplantae; phylum Streptophyta; class Magnoliopsida; order Cucurbitales; family Cucurbitaceae; genus Luffa; species Luffa acutangula. The sequence continues at coordinate 25,992,079 of CM072088.1, read as the reverse complement.
CTCCAGACGGTTGAAATCGCGCCAGCGTCGGGACGCTATCTTCACAGCGTCTCGACGCTGTCACGATTTCGTGCGGCGGTTGTTTTACGTGAAAACGTGTGCTGAAACCCTAATGGGTAGTTTGGTTCGTGCGGTTAGGGTTGGTTTTGGACCGGTTTGGTCCGGTTCAACCTGGTTCATGGGCGGTTCGGCATTTTCAAGCCCGGTTCGAAGCGGTTCGGGTCGGTTCGTGGATCCTAGACCATTTATGGAGTTGTACTTTATGTAATAGGATAGTTTAAAGCTTTAATTAGAGTAATTTCTGCTTTATTTATCCTAGGGGCCAATTAAACCGGTTTATTCGCTATTTAAATGCTTTGTGGATGTCATTTAAATTTTTAATCCCACCTTAGGATATAAAGCATGCTCATGCATTATGGATGTTATAATATGATTATAATTTTGGATGATAATGCATGGTTTTTTTTTCATGAGATATTTAATATATAGTTGAGTTATATTAAATTCATGAACATGGAAAAGTATGATGCATGCAATTACATAGTTTTAATATAAGAGTTATATTAAAAATAATTTGTTTGCAGCATGCTAAGTTGATTTTCCATTTTTTTGGCTATAATAAAATTGTTTATTATTTAAATGGAAATCAAATTGCATTGAGCATGATACATCCATAGGTTAATATAAGGGTTATATTAATTATCATGCAATGCAAAGTACTATAGTTTAAATTTCATTAACTTGAATATGATTGTTAATTGTTTTAAAACTATAGTATGCATGATTATAGGGCTAATCATTAAAATTTTGAAATAGTTTAAAATTTCATGATTAGAAACCGTCAATCTATAATCAAGATATGCATGTTCACATAGGATCTTAGGTTAAATTGAATTAATTTTAATGGGTTAAAATTAATTAGACCTAAGATCACTTTCTAATAGGATTAGAATATCTTACTTAGTTTTAAAATAGTTTTAATGGACTAAGTAGGACGAACATTCCTGAGATTATAAGGGAACTCTACCAGTGAAGTTCTGTCTAAGGATTGGAGGTATTTAAGTTGACGGTAAACGGAACACCTCCTACCTGGGAACTGATCTGGAACACCGGAGTTGAATTAATCTCAGGTTAATGTTAGAATAATGTCGCTAGGTTAATTAAATTGGTTTAATACACCTAGACATTAGGTCTTATTATAATAGTTATAATAGGACTAGACTTAGATAAATGACTTAGCCGGATTTATCTAGGTTTAATCAAACCCTAAAATTTATAATAGGTTACTTTAGTGGGAGGAAAATTACAAAACTTAATTTAAATTGAGTTTTGCTCCTACGTCCCCGTGACGTTCACACCGTGAGATCCATGCTCGGCTTCATGTCGTCGTAGAGCGGCCTCCCTTCGGAGAGTGTTTGCATGGGTCAATACCAAGGTGAATGGGGAAAGTGACTATAGTAAGTGGGAGCGGGACGCGTGTCAACGTATCCTTCGGTCTCCACCCCTAGGTCACAACGTGAGATTCCTATGATCCACCTGCGTGTTGCCCTGGAGCAACCACCCCTTCGGAGGGCCTGATCATAGGATTCGGAACACCGTGAACTCCTGAAGAGGATAGGGTCGCTTAGGCTAATTACCAACAGTTGTCTTTCCTAACGGTAGCCTGTTGGTGCGTGCCTCTGAGATCTGAAAGTGGGAGGGTTACACTTACGGGGAGGAGTTAATCTGTTAACAAATCCTTGACCGAACAACGGTGGTTAATATCTAATGGAATATGAGTTATTCTGGTATTAGAAATTGACTGAGAAAAGTCTCATTTTAGAGGAGGAACAACTGATCACCCTTCGGTGGCTGTTCTTCTAAACCTCTAAAGCATCGTTGCGAAACACAATCATAGTTTTATTAGGGTTCTTTGATTGTTTGTTTGCCAAATTGATTGGATGTATGCAATTGTTTGTATTGCTTGTGTGATGGGTTAAGGCAAAGATAACTAATACGGTCACTTGTTTGTTTTTCAGCAATGTCTTCCTCTATAATTTCCCTACTTAAAAATGAACAACTTACCGGCGAGAATTTTCCACAATGGAAATCTAACCTCAATACAATACTCGTGGTTGAGGACTTAAGGTTCATCTTAACAGAGGAATGTCCTCTCGTTCCCCCTCGCACTGCCGCTCAGGCAGTTAAGGACGCCTACGAACGCTGGACCAAGGCCAATAAAAAGGTCAAAGTCTATATTCTGGTCAGCTTGTCTGAAATGTTGGCCAAGCGTTACGAGAACGTGGAAACTGCCAGGGAGATTATGAATTCCCTGCAGGAGATGTTTGGACTTCCGTCCTACCAGCTCCACCACGACGCCTTGAAGAACGTCTTCAATACCAAGTTGCTGGAAGGTCAATCTGTTCGGGAACATGTCCTAGACATGATTAACCAATTCAACATAGCTGAGGCAAATGGCGGGGTTGTCTGCGAGCGCAGTCAGGTTGCGTTCATCCTTCACTCGCTCCCGGCGAGCTATCTGTCTTTCAGGACGAACGCTAGCATGAATAAGATTCAGTTCAACCTGACTACCCTCCTCTCGGAGTTACAGATTTATGAGTCCCTGCAAAAGAGCAAGGGAAAGAGTGTGGTTAAAGGAGAGGCCAACGTGGCCCATTCCAAGAAGAAGTTCCTGAAGGGTTCATCCTCAGGGACTAAATCTGTACCCCAGGCTTCTTCATCGAAGCAGATTCAAAAGAGGAAGGGAGACAAGGGGAAGGCTCCTGCACAGGCTGTGCAAGGGAAGGGGAAGGCCAAGGTCGTGGCCGACAAAGGCAGATGCTTCCACTGTAATGCAGATGGTCACTGGAAGCGCAACTGTCCCCGCTACCTTGCTGAGAAGAGAAGAGAAAAAGAAGGTAAATTCGATTTACTTGTGTTAGAGACTTGTCTCGTTGAACATGATGAGTTTGCCTGGATACTGGATTCGGGATCCACTAATCATGTTTGTTCTTCTTTTCAGGGAAATAATTTCCAGCAGCTGGCAGAGGGTGAAATGACTCTCAAGGTCGGAACGAGAGACGTCGTTTCAGCTCGTGCAGTGGGAGCTGCAAAATTATTCTTTAGAAATAGGTTTTTAATTTTAGAGAACTTGTACTTGGTTCCTAGAATTAAAAGGAACCTTATTTCTGTTTCAGCTTTACTTGAACAATGTTATTCGGTTTCTTTCTTGCTTAACGAAGCTTTAATCTCAAAGAATGGAGTTTACATTTGTTCAGCTAAGCGTGAGAATAATTTGTTTGTGTTAAGACCAAATGATGCTAAGGCTATTTAAGTCATGAAATGTTTAAAACGGCCGAAACGCAAAACAAAAGGCAAAAAGTTTCTCCTTTAAGTAACAACACATATCTTTGGCATCTTCGTCTTGGTCATACTAACATCGATCGGATCGATCGTTTGGTTAAAAATGGGCTTCTAAGTGACATAGAAGATACATCTTTACCACCCTGTGAATCGTGTCTCGAGGGTAAAATGACCAAGAGGCCTTTTACTGGAAAAGGTTATAGGGCCAAAGAACCACTTGAACTAATACATTCGGATCTTTGTGGTCCAATGAATGTAAAGGCTCGAGGTGGTTATGAATATTTCATCTCTTTCATAGATGATTATTCTCGATACGGTTACTTGTACCTGATGGGCCATAAGTCTGAAGCTCTTGAAAAGTTCAAAGAGTTTAAGGCTGAGGTAGAAAACCTGTTAGGTAAAACGATTAAAACACTTCGATCAGATCGAGGTGGAGAGTATTTAGATCAGCGATTCCAGGACTATATGATAGAACATGGAATCCAATCACAACTCTCAGCACCTGGTACACCTCAGCAGAATGGTGTATCAGAAAGGAGAAATAGAACCTTGTTAGACATGGTTCGATCTATGATGAGCTATGCTCAGTTGCCTAGCTCGTTTTGGGGGTATGCAGTAGCGACTGCAGTACATATTCTTAACAACGTTCCCTCAAAAAGTGTTTCTGAAACTCCTTTTGAGCTATGGAAGGGGCGTAAACCTAGTTTATGTTACTTCCGTATCTGGGGTTGTCCTGCACATGTGTTAGTGACAAATCCTAAGAAATTGGAACCACGTACGAGAATATGCCAATTTTTTGGTTACCCGAAAGAAACGAGAGGTGGTCTTTTCTACGACCCTCAAGATAATAAAGTATTTGTATCGACAAATGAAACTTTCTTGGAGGAAGACCACATTCGAGATCATCGACCACGAAGTAAGTTAGTATTAGGAGAAGCTACAGAAGGATCAACAAGGGTTGTTGATGAACCTGGTCCTTCAACAAGAGTTGTTGGAGAATGCAGTTCTTCTCGTCAATCTAGTCCTCCTCACGTAGTGGGAGAGCTTCGACACAGTGGGAGGGTTGTGATACAACCTAACCGCTACTTGGGTTTAACAGAAACACAAGTAGTCATACCTGATGACGGCGTAGAAGATCCATTGTCTTATCGTCAGGCAATGAATGATGTAGATAAGGACGAGTGGGCCAAAGCCATGGACCTTGAGATGGAGTCAATGTACTTCAATCAAGTTTGGGAACTTGTAGATCTACCTGAAGGGGTCAAACCCATTGGGTGTAAATGGATCTATAAGAGAAAAAGAGATGCTGCTGGGAAAGTACAGACTTTCAAAGCAAGACTTGTAGCAAAGGGTTATACCCAACGAGAAGGAGTGGACTATGAAGAAACTTTTTCTCCAGTTGCTATGCTAAAGTCCATAAGAATTCTCTTATCCATTGCCACATTTTATGATTATGAAATTTGGCAAATGGATGTCAAGACAACTTTTCTAAATGGTAATCTTGACGAGAGCATTTTTATGTCTCAACCCGAAGGGTTCATATCCCAAGGTCAAGAGCAAAGGGTTTGCAAACTCAATCGATCCATTTATGGGTTGAAACAGGCTTCTCGATCTTGGAATATTAGATTTGATACTGCGATCAAATCTTTTGGCTTTGACCAGAATGTTGATGAGCCTTGTGTATACAAGAAGATCAACAAGAATAAAGTAGCTTTCCTCGTACTTTATGTAGACGACATCCTACTCATTGGGAATGATGTAGGGTATCTGTCTGACGTAAAAGAATGGCTAGCAGCTCAATTCCAAATGAAAGATTTGGGTGAGGCCCAGTATGTTCTTGGCATCCAGATTATTCGGGATAGAAAGAACAAATCGCTAGCTCTGTCTCAGGCAACGTATATCGACAAGATGTTGGCTTGATATTCGATGCAGAACTCCAAGAAGGGCTTGTTGGCTTTTAGGCATGGGGTTCACTTGTCTAAGGAACAGTCTCCTAAGACACCTCAAGAGGTTGAGGATATGAGACGGATTCCCTACGCCTCTGCCGTGGGTAGCTTAATGTATGTCATGCTATGCACGAGGCCTGACATTTGTTATGCTGTAGGGATTGTCAGCAGATGTCAGTCAAATCCAGGGTTAGACCACTGGACCGCCGTTAAAGGAATCCTCAAGTATCTTAGGAGAACGAGAGATTACATGTTGGTGTTTGGGGCTAAGGAGTTAGTTCTCACGGGTTACACCAACTCTGACTTCCAAACTGACAAGGATTCTAGGAAATCTACGTCAGGGTCAGTTTTCACCCTTAATGGTGGAGCTGTAGTTTGGAGGAGCATAAAGCAAGGATGCATAGCAGACTCCATGATGGAGGCTGAGTATGTAGCTGCTTGTGAAACAGCTAAGGAAGCTGTTTGGCTAAGGAAGTTCTTGACAAATTTGGAAGTTGTTCCAAATATGAACTTGCCCATTACGTTATACTGTGACAACAGTGGGGCTGTAGCCAATTCAAAGGAACCTCGCAGCCACAAAAGAGGTAAACACATAGAAAGGAAGTATCATCTGATTCATGAAATTGTGCAAAGAGGAGATATGGTCGTGACCAAGATCACTTCCGAGCACAACAGTGCTGATCCGTTTACGAAGGCCCTCTCGGCTAAAGTGTTCGAGGGTCATCTAGACAGTCTAGGTCTGCGAGACATGTATATAGCGTAATCTAGGGCAAGTGGGAGATGTGTAATGGGTGTAAGGATGCCCTAGTTTATTGTATTTTGTATATTTACCTTTTATGTAATGTACAACATACATGTACCGTTTCCAGCTTTGGATTATATTTTATATACTTTCCCTGTAACTTGAGTTTTAGTTCAAGTGGGAGTTTGTTGGGTTTTATGCCCTAAAACTCGTAGATAGTAAATGTACATTTGACCGAACATTAATAAAGTGATGTATTATTCAATGTTTGTATTATATCTTGTCTTGTTAACCCTAATCCAATAAACTAAACATCCATGGCTAATAGAATGAGGCTTGAACTAGTATGTAGGGACATACGGGGATCAATGTTCAAGTTTTAGCCTAAAGGGTCTGTAGTATAGGGATAAGGCTGGGTACCTTATCCTGGTGACACTATGGATACGGCCCGCTTTGTATATTGATACAAACGTATTGATCCAACGCGTTCATGTGGTTGACATGCGAGTGGGGGTATCCTGTGCAATGAGTTTGCACAAAGACCGGACCGTGAAATAGTTAACCACTAACTGTAACACCGTTATTTAGCTTGGTTTCTATTTCAGTAGGATGACCTAGGCAACTTGGCCTTAATCCTGAGTGGATTATGGACTCCTGTCCATGAGGGATTGTCCTTTGATTTGTACGGGTGAGAGTGGCCTGTTCGCCGACTCAATAAGCCTACCATTTTGGGGACAAGACCGAGTGGGGAGCTGGGAACGTAGTCTTACAAGATGGAATTCACTCCTTCCTGATATGAGGGTAAGTAGAGGTGTGTTCCCTTAAGTGGTGTCTCCGGGTCTTAAACAATGGGCCCTACCCTCTTTATGGCACAAGAGGGATTTCTGTTTGTTGGTTGGACCACAAACAGGTTGTTCATTAGAGGAGCACTGGTACTTAAGGATCAAGAGGTAGCCTAGGGGTAAACCGGTAATTTGACCTAGCTGGGGTACGAACACACGTGAAGGGCTAACTTGCTGTTGACGGTCGATATCCGTGGACACAGAAATATATCTGCAGTGAGAAGAGTGCAGTTGTGGTTCTTTAGTGGAGTGAACCACAGTTAACGAATATTGATTAACTTGGTTAATGAGTTTAGCCAACTAATCTCATATCGTTGGAGCTTCTGATCTGTAGGTCCATTAGGTCCCACCGGTAGCTCACTAGGGGCGTTGAGGTAAAATTCTAAGGGAGAATTGAATATTCGAAGGTGTTCGAATATTAAACTTAAATATGAATGTGATTCATTTTAAAAGTATAGGTTATAATTAATGCACATTAGATGTACATTAATACTATAGTTTATTTGGAGAAAGTTATAATTAAATATGAGATATTTAATTATAATATTAATTAATATATTAATTTGTTATTATATTAATTGATAATTAGTCTTAATAACATTAATTAAATTTGATTTAATTGAATTTTATTAAAACTATGGGTTAAGTGGTAATATTTGTATAAATTTTGATTTATATGAATATTGATTAAATTAATTGTTAATTTAATTAATTGATAATTTAATTAACTTATCAGTATAACTGATAAGAGATACTGATAAGAGATGGTCAGCCCACTAACCTAGGGAATTGCGTGATGATGAGGTTATTTAGGAGGGAGTTTCTCCATTTAGTTAGTACTCTCCCTCACCGTTCATTTGATCGAGACTTGGTTGTTCTCTGCAGAAAAGAATAATCACGCTTTCTCTCTCAAAAACTACTCTCCAGTAATCTCTGCATTTTTCTCTCCCAAGCCTTAGAATTTTTTGCTCCCACAAGTGAGAATTATACTCTTAAATTGGACTTAAGATTGTTTAACTCATAGCAATAGGCCACCCCTGAATATCAGTTATAGAAGGTTTCTATCACTGATAGATTCTATCAGTGATGAAGTAGATTCCTCTCACTAATAATCTATCAGTGGTAAAAGGTTTCTATCAGTGATAGAAATAGAATCTATCAATGATAGAAACCTAGAAAGGGTATTTTGGTAATTTAAACGTTCTGAAGAAAATATTTTGCCATTTTTGTAATTTTTTTTCCGGGTTGTTATATTTGTCAATATTTTGACTCATTTTATTATATGCAACTGGCCCATTTATTAATTATTTTTAATGAATAAAGTAAAAATGATTGTTTACAAAATCTTATTAAAAAAAATTAATCTCAACCAAATGATTATTTAAATCGGGATTGACACAGATTTTGAGTTTCCTAAACCATTTATCAACATTTTATTTGATTTTTGAAACAAAAAAGGTAAAATAATCCACATCTAACGTACCTTCTTACAAAATGTAGAACTTGTTGAGTCAAATGAATTTTTTGTGAGAATTTGTTGTGGGTTCAAAGGAGAAAATGTGGGGTTTGGATGTGTTGTATGATGTTTTTTTTTTTAATTGTGTTTTTTTTTTTTTTTTTTTTTTTTTTGAAAGTCTAAATTGTGTTTAGTTGAAGGTTAAAATTAATGGGGTAATTATTTTTTTGAGAACGTTTGATAAAAAGTGGGTAAAAAAAACTTAATTACATTTGTATTTATTGCATTAGCCATATGAGTAATTTCAACTCCTTGCTTACATCATCTTTAAGGAGTAAAAAACATTGTTTCTAAAGGAGTCCTTTTTTCCAAAACCAAAACTCTAGGAGATTATTTTTGTCAATTTCTATTTATACTAGTTAAACTATGCTAATGTTGGCAATCATGAAAATGTTCTAAACACACTCAAATCCAGCCAATTAGAAGCACTCAACACATTTGGAAAAGCCAATACCAAGAAAAATAATCTCTAAAAATTAGTAGTCACTAATCTTACAAAAGGAAATTAAAAACATAACTAAATAAAGGAATTATTTTAAATGCACCACTTAAGTAAAGTTTTTTTTTTAATAAATAATCAAAATTTTTGAATTGCATCAGAGGTAAGATTTAATTGGTCAAATTGAAAGTCTAGAGCTAATTGACACACCAACCAATGTTCAAAGGTAAAAGTTGAACTTTCGACTAGACAGTAAAGAGTGATTTCACTATTTAAAACATTTTAAATTCCTTCCCATCAAATTCAACAGAATTATGAAGTTTGAGATAAATTTTAGAATGATAACGATTTCTTTCGATCAATAAAAAGCATTATGCAAAACTTTTGATGGTGCCTGGCCACTGTCAAAAGTGATTTTGAAAATTCTAAAGCACTTAAAACGGTGCTTTTAGAAAACCACTTAATAACTACCTCTAAGAATACATGTAAAAACTCATCCTAAACCAATACATTGGGTGAATCTCATATATAACAAGGCTAAGCACCAAATTATCTGGAAAAAGCATGCGAACCCAAACCTCATCCACTTCTTCGAATTTTCTTTCTCAATTTATCTTGTTCTCTGTATCTCTCTCGTCGTTCTTCTCTTTGCCGCTTTTTAGACAACTGCTCGTTTTTGGCATTCTCCGCTTCAAGCTCTTTTCTCTTCTTCTCTTCTTTGAGCTTTCGTTTCTTCATCTATATGAAACAAATTGAGAGAGAATATGGATTAGAAGTTATGAAGAAGCCATCAAGTAGTTGTAAGACTTACATTCTAAAATAAGGAACCAAAAAAGCTTTAGAAATGCATACCTTCTCATGTCTCATAAGTTGAAGCTGCTGAACAAGAGCATGAACTTTTCGATCGCGAGGCTCCATAACAACAGCTCTTCGCTTTTCGAGAAGTGGCCTCTGTTGACCAGGTGTATCCTTTGGTTTTGATTTAAATGGCAAGGCTGCTTGTAATGATTTGGGAATTACCAATGGATTGAACTTCCGTTTCTGCCTTTCGATTGGCTGCAACCATAAAAGGAAAATGAATTGAAATACAGACGGAAGGACACCATCATGACAATCAGAACATGAAATGAGAGAGATAGAAACTCCATAGTTCTTTTTCTCCCTGCAAGATGTTATACCTTGTAGACTGAATCCTTGTTCACAGGAATGGAAAGATTATGTTCTTTCCTAAGTTCAGCTACAGTTTTCATCCCTTGCCATATTCGATTACGAGGTTGCAAGGCCGTCGTCAGCGGGTTGTAGAATTGAGGAATTTCAACTTTAGTCCATGCACGCAAGAAAACCACATCGCTCATCCGAATCTTGTCCTCAAAGGTACATCTAGCAATCCCTTCCTTGGGTAGTCCTCCTTTCTTTTTGGGCTGGTTACCAATCTCCTCTTTTGCAGCCTAAAGATATATTAAAAAGTAACGGTTAGAGCCAGGGTATTAAATATCCATTGATGTATCAATATCTTTATTGTTCCATATAAGGGAAGGGTTAACAAAATGTTCACAAATATTAACATAATTAAGCTAGCACTTATCAAGCGCCATCCGAACATGGAACCCCACGTTATGAGGCTTCAGCTTGGGTCCTTATGATATCTAACAAGTCATCACACTATAAGCTTCACAGGTCCATACGTATCTACTAACTACTAGTTAGGTAAGGATGTTATCAAATGGAAACCTTTAGAGAGACTAACCCATAAAGTTGACCCTACGTCTAGCTATACATATCGACCATCTACAGATTTACAATGGTTTGTCACATGGAAGAACTCATAAGAGCATGAAGTTTAAAAAATTTATAAATCGAAAAATAAATCTTGTGTTTGTTCTTTTATTGCTTTCATTACACATTTCCAGTAAACAACACCCCAAAAAAGAAAGATGTACGAAGATCCTCGTCTAATATTGATGGTTTCATCATACCACGGATCTGTGATATCTAAATATGCCCTTGGTCAGCAATAGGTATAAAAAGCCCAGATCATGGTTCAGTAGTCACACTTAGCAAGCAGACTACAGGAGAAAATATAACTGGAAAAAATATGGGTCCAGGACATGGAGTGAGGTACATGAGAATTTTCTTTAATACGCACAAAAGAAAAAAGAAAAAGAAAGTATTCTCTGTGGGAGGATGGGAAATATAACATGAAAAATGTTCTCTGTTTCAAACAGACATACCTTCTTGACCTGGCCCCGGATTCCACTAACAGTTCGAACAGATGCTCCTTCAAAACGAGCTATTTCAAGGTCTGAAGTAAACATATCTCTTATAAGTGCTGTTTTCTTAAAAATTTTGCATGGATAACCAACTAGCTTGATTTTCTTGACCACCCGCTCTTCATGATTGGATTGGAGCACAGTAGCCGTTGCAGATATCCTAAATGATGTCTGAGAAATCAAATAAAAGCTACATAAGAGCTAGAAAAGGGCCAACAAAAGATCGCAATAAAAATTTGGAAGTAATGCCAGCATCGCAAGTTTAAACTAATGCGAACATGCAACCAGCTGAAACGGCCATGAGACAACCTTTTGGAAAAAAAATAAATGAATCAGATGTTTATATCATACAGAAACATGTAGATAAAATATATTAAAATGCAGTGATTAGTGAAGACTCAAGAGGACTACATTCTCAAATGAAAATGAAAACTAAATTTACAAGAAAGAACCTCCTCTAGAATACAGAATAGCAAAAGATAAAAGCTAGATCTGAAGACATGGCTTCATTCTTGCAGTCTTTCACTTCATGAAAAATTGAACACTTGAATCTAAATCAAATCGAGTTGCTGCTCTTTTTGTGGACTCTAGCTAATGACATGTTGAACACTTTGGACAGTCCAATTAGAGAACCATTCTCGCACTCTTTCTTTGTTCTTACTCTTGATTATCAAAGAGAGAAGTACCTGGGTGCAGACAAGGAGTCATCACCAAGCCAAGGGGATTACAAAAAACTTCCAAGTTGGCAAGGTTTTGAACAAAAGAGTAACTACAAATTCGTTAGATGATTCTAACAAGGACATAAAAGAGATCTCACAAGAAAAGGAGGCAACCTACAAAAAGGACCTCCCAACAAATAATAATAAAAGGAGGATGGAGAAGGAACTTCTTGATCATCTCATGTCAGGCCAAACCTAGACCTAACTCCTTACAAAACTAGTTCCAAACTACATAAGCAAAATCATAACTCCAAAGAATATGATCGAGATCCTCTACCACACACCTGCAAAAGATGAAACACAACGTCCACATCGAGTTGGGAACCATCGTCATATCCCTTTACTGAATTCCTTTCTGAGGTTTCTCCCGCTTCCTTCTTCTCTTCCGACTTCGAATACTTAACCAGCCTCAATTGATTTTCTTCTCTAGCCTTCAACTGTTGTGGCCTCAACCCAACCGAATCTTTTTCCAACCTGACTTCCTCTTCAACGAATAGCTCTGAATACTGATTGGAGCCGCTTCGGTGGAAAATGGAGTAAAGAAAAAGATTCACCATCGAAATAACTAACAATCGAAGAGTCTGAACCGAATTCTTCCTTTCCCAAAATAGGGTCCCAAGGCCCGAAACCCATTTTTCTTTCCACTTCCATCTTCATCGATCCCATTCCAGCTTGCTCTTCTTCCTCGGTAGCATTTTCTGAGGCATTTGAATTTGACCCTATTGGCTGCCCCACGAAACCATCGTCCTTTAAAACCGATTCGAACTCAATCTGCTTTCTTTTCTCAAACAAGAGATTACTAACTCCAATCGAGCCCCCTTTATTTTTAACCCCACTCGATTCTCCAGATTGATGTTTCGTTAAGATTTAGGCCCATTTACTAATTAGGCTTTCGCATCTAGGTTGCTGATTATTGGCCCACTAAGTGGGTGCCCTAAAATATTCAAAACACTATCTTCTAACACCCCTTCACGTGACCTACGAAACTTTGGACTCTCTGTCCTACTACAGACGTCAATTTTGGCAAATGGAACATCAACATCTCAGTGTAATTCAACGGTCTTTGTTCGACTTCCTCCCCCCTTTTCTCTGACTGCCGACCAAGGATAAACCGCACCATAAAGAAAAACCCGTCGTGCTGAAGGTATCCAAGTACTAGGATAAAGCCATTGGGATTACCTCTTGCTTTGAAGCAAACCTCCTTCCTCGAGATCTCTTCTCCTTCGATTTCCCCTTCCTCATCAATTCCCCAACATAAATCTACCACTGTTGCTATGAACTTTCTGATCCGAAGGAAGGGCCGAATATCCAAAGTCGTTACCCATCCCCCTGAGAGTGAAAGACGTCGACCCTCTACAACGAGCTTCAAGTTCCACCTCATGATCATTGAAACCCCTTCTAAGCCAAAGCTCCCAACCTCAAATGAGATCTTAGACTCTTTAACCTCAAAATTTTCTATATGGCAATTAGTGTCCAAAATTATATTTGTTCAAGACTCGATTGCTCTAGGAAACTTTCTAGGAGCCATCTAGTTGCCACGGTTCAAATTTGAGTTTCTTAGTACATTCAGTTTTAGGCAATTCGAGTTTCTCAATCACTTTAAGGAAATAGCTTTAGATGGAAAACGAAGGTAATTTTGGATGGGGAGGAGGTCAAATTTTTAAGGTAAAGGTAGATAAAAAAAAAAGGAATCCATTATTATTATTATAAATAGTATTTGTTTTTAATGTTTAGACGATAGATCTTAGACAAAAAAAAAAAAAAAACTATGGTTATTCTTTTGCTACTTAGTAAATCGAAAGGGTTTTCTTATTGTCAATGACATTTGGAAAAGCTAAGAAGAACGGATACGGACAAGAGACACGGATACAACATGACACGAGACACGGATACAACACAACACAAGACACGGATACAACACGTATAGAAAAATATACATTTTTTAAAATATATCTTTTTTATACAAGAAGGAAATTCAAAATCAATAAGTTTATGCATTAGTATGCTTGAAAAAACGAAGTTAATGTATTATACTCTTAAAATTATTATTTTTTTCATTTAAGCATTGTGTTCATTTGGTATACTTAACAAGGGTTCGAAATGAACCTACAACTAGTGTTTGTCACATATCAATTATGCTAACAAGTGTCTGATACGTGTCCAACAAGTGTCAGAGTGTCCAAGTGTCCGACACAGACACGCTAGCCAAACTAAAGTGTCTGTGCTTCTTAGTGGAAAAGTATCATCTTTATTCTTTGTAAACAGTATGGTGTAGCCGATTGCTAGATGATAATTAGAATGAGAGAATGATGATTTATTAATGAAGTTCCAGCCTTTAAATAGGCAAAAGAACTAACTAAAAATGGTTACAAGGCACATGCTACTCACATGGAATACTAAAGTGATAACTAGTTAATAGGTATATAATCGGCTACATCAATTTCCTCGCCCAACAAAAATAACTCGACCTCGAGTTAGGTAATAAACGGCCAAAAATTCCATTTTTGGATTGTATCCCATTCTTGGACTCTTCTTTGATAAAAAATTTGCCTTTCTTGCCTTTCTTGCTGATATTTGACCTTGTTTTCTTGTTGATATTTTGTCTTGCTGCATTCTCCTTGGCGGTTTTGTTGATCTTTTCCCCAATTTGTCTGCGTTGCTGGATTTGTAATCACCTGCTCGATCTTGCTGCCAATTTTTTCCAGAATCATTTGTGTTTCTAAAGGCTTCCACTTGAAGAATTCTTGCTGCCCATTATGTAATGGGTTGATATGGAAGTCTTGATGAATTATTCGTTGTTCTTGATACTTTCTTGGAGCTAAATGTGTTTCTTGAATTATTCTTTGTTCCATTGTTTGCCTTTCTTGCCGCTGCCCCATCCTTTCTTCCAATTCCCGAGATGCTTTATCTTGTTCTTGATAAGTTCTCCCCATGGTAGATTGTCCCATTAGGTTACAGCTTGGTTCCCCCTTGAATTCTTGGAGCATTGGTCGGCGTTCTTGATGGATTCTTGGAGGAAAATCTGCTTCTTGGACCATTCTTTGTTCCATTCCTAGCTTTTCTTGCATCATTGGATTTGTTGATTGTTGATCCGGTTTAATTCCCAACTTCTCGCAGATTATTTCTAAGGTTTTCTTGATCTCACCCATATCATTCTTCAAGATTTTCACATCTTGTTCAACCGACAGCAAGCGTAGGGTTGTTGCTCGTGGTGAGAGGACGGTGGTTGACTCCGCCTCTTTTCCAACCGAAGATGAATCTCCTCCCACGTTGGTCGAGACTCTCTTGGTCGTCATAGTAGAAGCGCCCAAAAATCGTGCGCTCTGATACCAAATATGGTGTAGCCGATTGCTAGATGATAATTAGAATGAGAGAATGATGATTTATTAATGAAGTTCCAGCCTTTAAATAGGCAAAAGAACCAACTAAAAATGGTTACAAGGCACATGCTACTCACATGGAATACTAGAGAGATAACTAGTTAATAGGTATATAATCGGCCACATCACAGTATCTGCTCAACGAGATTTCTGTTTCCCACCTTTGAAGAAAAGATATTTATGTACTCTAACAAAGGGGAAAAATAGGTCATTCCTAACCAAAAAGTAAGAGTAGGATAGTCTCACTTAAGAAATTTGAATGATCCGAAGTTGGAAATTTTAATAATCTTCGAAATCCCACCCCAAAGACAGTTAGAAATTTTTTGCCTTTGAAGATTCTTCTAGAAAAATTTATCCTTACACTAATGAACAAAACGCTCTCTCCAGAGTGGTTCAGGAATCAAAAGTACCTAAGAAAGTAAGGTTTTTCCAATGAATTCTACTTTTTGAGGCCCTAAATACGGTAACCATGTTCAGAAAACCTTTGACGGCTTTAAGCCAAAATTTATGTATGGCTAGGGCCAGCGGTGAAATTAAATACCTCATGACTCAAAATTATGAAATATACTTAATGAATTTGGAATAAAACGGGTGTTTCATATAAGGCTGCTGAATCATGCAACTTTTAAAGAGAAGAAAACACTTATGAACAACTCCATCATGGCTAGTTTATGAAAGTTTGGTTGCGGAGTAATTATGAGAATCTCAAATAAGGGACTGGGAGTCAGTTTACGTCTTAACTAAATCTTTTTATACTTCATCTGCAATTTAATTTATCTTGGAGCAATTTCTAAGCTTCATCTTCCAGGGCTACCTTTTGCATTCTTTTTCCAACTAAGCAATCCAAAGTTACTTGCTTTCTACTTGGAGGAAAAAAAAGAGAAAGTTTCACATTGACTAAACTACCATTAAGAAAAATAGCTGTGCTCCTTCCAGAGTCTCAAAGTCTAGCATAGATTAGACCTCAACTTATTTTACTGGGATAGCAAAGCTTAAATTCTAATTAGAGTTCTAAAGCTGGGTAAAGGGTCTTTCTTTTTGGGTATGGTTCTCCAACCTTTCTTCAGTGACCTACTTGTGCACTTCCAAAATCCTCAACGAAAGTTCGATCAAATTTTTCATGGAATTTACGTTCTTCAAACAACCATCATCTCAAGAGACCAAAGAAGTTTGAACTGTTGACTATTTGTAATCAAAGATGTTAGTGAAGACATGATTTCTCATTTATAATTGAAAAATATACCTGATTGCTAGATAAAGTCTGAACAGCAATAACCCCTGTGTTAGGAGGGGCTAAAGGGCCCCAGAATATTGCTAGACAGTGCATATGTTCAGGTGTATATTTGAGCATGCGGTGCCTCCCATTTGAATCCTCAATTGCATAAACAGGGGTACTTTGGTAACGTCTCCATCCAATAGAAAAAATTAATGGATCTCTAGTCTTCAGTACCTTCTTGTGCCACCTATGTCGTTTTAATCTGACCTGCAAACATATTATAGCAAGACAACTTGGTGAATGAAGAACACTTAAATAAGATTTCCGCTTTCATCAAGGAATGAAGGACATGATAGAGCAATTGGACAAGAGCTCCAATATCAGTATATCTACTTATGAGAAAACTACACAGAATCAGAGGAAATAATTAAGAGAGACCAAAAGGAATACAAGACAATTCATGGTATGAGTGCCAAATGAATTAACGATGATAATCCCAAATCAATCAGACACACTTGAGTTAAGTTACCATATTGAGTCACCATTTAACAGTTGCATCTGTATTTAAACTATTTGAAAGGGGAAGCATAAACCCTGCCAATGACTGTGTAACAACAAATTCTTCTAGAAAAAAAATCATCCAACATATGGCTAGCTTTCTAAACCTTATGAAGAAGCATAATAAACGGAAAGAGAATGGGAGCACCAAGGAGCATCTAAATTTACAGTCATCTTAACCATGACAAGAGAAGTGAGCACCCAATACAAGGGGAGTCCTCAGATCCCCATGATTCTTAGTTCAAACCTTAGAAACAAGATGTGGCCAAAAAAGAGCCCTCATTAAAGACGTCATCAAGTCAACACATTTTTTCGCCTTCCACAAAACCAAGCTTTGCTATATTGATTGATTTCTCATAAGTTTCTTTGGAGCTCCAAAGACATGTCGTGCTTCTCTCGGCTTGGATAGTTTCCTTTGGGAGCATCTTATTCATTTGGAACAATCCTAATTTTATCATTCAAGTTATGGTTGGAGGGGCTTCCTCTTTTTCCCCACTAACGTTTTATTTGGCTAATATGTTCAAGTTTTGGCTATCTGGAGTTTATGGCCCTCCCCTTCCCAAGCAACAAGTAGAAAGTAGTTCTAAGGAGAGCTAGGTGTAGAAAAGTTGGGTGCTGGAACCATTACTAGATGATATTGTTCAACAAGGTAATTGAAGACTTCTTTCACGCAATTCCTCTCGACAATGCTATAGATTTAACATTTACTTGGTGTATTTTCGGAAAAAATATTCTTCAAATGAAACAAAGAAGAATAAATAGCAAGAAAATTTGTATATACCAATGGACACTTGCGGATATATTCCCGGTCTCCAATGACTGGTTTTCTAAATTCTCAAATGCTGGGTTTGCTAAAGTAGAAAGAGTTATCACTAATCATTTTTTGATTATTTTGCAATGAAAATATTCTTAAGGGGTTAGGTTAAATGGTTTGGGTTTAAATGGAAATCTTGGATTTGGAACTCCCTTAGGTCCATCAATTTGGCTATTTTTGTTAATAGTAAACCTAGGAGTAGAATCCAAGAACCCGAGGGTTTAGACAAGCGATCCCCTTTCTCCTTTTCTCTTCCTTGTGATTGTCGAGGTCCTAAGCAAGTTGGTTTCCATTGAATGGATGGGGGAATGATCGGGGCTTTCATGTGGATGGGGAAGAAATTCACCCCTCACCTTGAGTTTGTAGATGATTTGGTATTCTTTTGTTGAGGAATGGAGAATTCCTTCATAAACATAAATAACATTTTGGAAACATTTCAATCTTTTCTAGCCTCAAGATTAATGGGATAAAAATTCGTCAGTGATCAATTGCATTCATGCTAAGTTGATCAACTAGGCATCTTTTGCTAGGTTTGACATGGCCTCTTTCCACACCTCTTATCTCAGCCTCCCTTTGTAAATAATTCATTTTGTCTGTACTTCTTGAACATGGTTGAAAAGGTTGATAAGTGATTTTCTTCTTGGAAGAAGGCATACTTTTCCAAAGGTGGTAGGATGACTCTTATTTAAATAGACAGTGGGAACCCTACCGATTTCCTATAGGTGTTTAAGGTCTCCTTTACCACCAAGGGTAGGCTGGAGAAGATCATGAGGACTCTTTTGGAAGGGAGTGAAGGAAGGTGGAGGTTCTCACTGTCAGGTAGAGAGATTGTTTCTAAACCAATGGTAGTGGATGGTCTAGGCATATGTAATTTGAGTGTCATAGTGTTCTTCCATGACATTCATGGCATTAAAAAATTAGATGCACATCCAAGGGGAAGCTCATTCATTTGATTCATTTTGTCTTTGCTACTTGCTCTTTATATCAGGTTCATCACCCCTTCTGGGGTCATAGTCTTACTGTTTAGTTACATTATCGACAACTTAGCAAGGAGAGATACATGAGATCAATAACTTCCCAACATGACACAAGAAAATAATAAAAAATAATCAACTTAAGCAAAAAAGATTTATTCAAATATATTCTACCTGCATGTATCCAACGTCGTCCTCCCCAGGACCAATTCCTCCAACCAAAATAGGCTGGCAAGGATCAAAATGTTCAACCATCTCACAAGGAACACCATGAACTTCCAATCTTACGTATGTCCCTGATTGGAAGCCCTCAATCCCCAATCGGAAGGCTTCATCAATATTATCAAGTTCAGCTTTATTCCTTTGTTTCCTAATTTCAATCTCCTCCTTCATCTGAAACAATCAAGCATGAAGCAATGCTCACGGTCATGCAAGAAATATATTTTAAAAGAATGGCAGTATGTTTACCTTGTCATGATAATCACTTTCATTAACTTCATTATGGTTCAAATTTCCCTGATCTTCTACATCACTTCCATCCTCTGTTGCCTTGGATCCAACATATGTAGGTCAGAATTAAGGTTCCAACAAATTCTTGGAGACGAGAAAGAAAGAGGAAAAGAGAACTCCAGTTTCAAGTCAACTAATTTTCTATGAAAACAAATGTAACTAAACCATATACAAAGTTGTCCATAATTAATAATAGTGACAATATTTGAATGGAACATTTTAAAAAAACGAAAACCAGTTTCATTGTCTCATATAAATAAAAGAGGGTGAAAAAAAAAAAGAACAAGTACAATCAAGTTCATTAAAAGGATATTCAGCATCAAACTGTGCACGAAGAGCAAGCTTTTTCAGCCTGCGCTCCTCAATTGTTGAGCTCTCTGCCTTTTGGACCATTACATCGGTAGTATTCTCAGCATGATTACCCTCATACTTCTCACCAGTTTCTAGATCTTCAAAATCAGCATAGACATTATCATCATCTTCAAATTTGACCTCAGAAGATGTGTTTCTAAGAGCAGCTTTTGACCAGTCACCAGTGACAAAGCGGTCACGAATGCTCTCAATATTATCATCATTGAAAAAATTTGTAAATTTGGAACAATCCTCAGAACTGGCACTTGTACCATCCACTGCTTTACTTTCATTCTGCAATTAACAATATATTAAAAAGTTAAGAAAGTAACCACGATTCACAAAAGTGGAAAATCAGCAAACGAAGACATGAAATCTAATAAAAAGGGAATACTATTTTCTAAAAATTAGTACAAAGAGTAAACCTTATTCCCCTCGCCTTTAATCGTAAAGAAGTCCTCCCCATCTTCATCACTAGTATCATGTTCTTCATTGTTTGAGGTTGTAGATGTTTGCGTGGATTTCCCATACACAAGTTTCATGAGATTCACGTATTGCCTAGAGCTGGTCCTTTCTAACAAAGACTCCTTCCACTTTGATGTGTTACCCATGCCACTCTCTAAAAATAGAGTAATTAGTTGGTAAATTATCAATGGAACAAAAAATATTTGCACATAACATATTTACAAGAAAAATACCATCTTGCTCATCATTTTCATCATCATCTTCATCTTCATCATCTTCTGACAACATTTTTTGACCATCAACATCAGTGTCATTGTCATCGTCGTCTTCTTCTTCATCTGAATCCTACGATGATATAAGAGACAACATCAAGACACTAACAACAACGTTTTTTGGCACCTTGCTTGCAAAATTGACGGTAATAGGATGCGCATATAAAATATAAATAGTGTGATAAGGTAGAGAGAGGCAAAGAGAGAACTATAACAAGAGTTTAGTAAATAAGACGCCACAAAAAGAAAACAATAGAAAAGGTTGAATCATCTGTGGACAAAAAAGGCAACACCTAAACCAAATATTTCTCGGATTAGCTGGCCTAATTTGTGCAAGGCAATTCATCTATGCCTTGAACAGAGGCTTCAGCTAGATATACAACAAGACATTACAAAATTGGTGTTTGTCACATTACCATGAGATCATCAGAATCAACATCATTTGCAAAAACAGCTTTTCTCCTAAGCCTCCCTTCATTAAACTCAACATGTTCCTTCATATGGTCTTCAACAGGGGGCTTCTGATTTAATAAATCATCATATTCTTCTTCATCAGTGCCCTCACTTTCAAATTTAGCCTTTTTCTGGATAAGGTCATCTTGATCTGAAGACTCTGAATCATCAGAATCATGTACTACACCAGGTCTAACAACTTCCATCAACCCAGACTGGTATTGCTCTGATGGCTCAATTTCGTGAATCCCATTTGAGTTGTCAGGTTTTCTGCCAAAAAGGGAAATGAAGCTCTTCTCTAGCTTTTCATCAACTGAATATTTTGTGTTCTGGAGAGATTTTACCAAAACCTCACCCACATCTTGATCTTTACCTGATGACAGCAGAAGAGTTACTTCAGAAGAAGAGATGGATGGCTGCTAAAATATGCAGAAAATGTGGCATATTTAAATTAAAATTAAAATATTAATAAATATTCAAATCATTTAGAAAGCAGCTTCACAGTATTCAGATTTTGGTATTTCCTTTGCACCGATGTCATCGAATGGGGTATATGTTTTGTAATCGATTTGTCTTCTTAAATTGAGGACTTTTCATCCTCCTCAACATACTTCTCTAAAATTACTAAATCTTCTACTTTCTCTGAAAGAAAAGATTTATAAAAAAAAAATAGACTAGACAAACTCCAATACTATTAGATTTATACAGATAATCTAATCCCGCTTCAAGAAATAAAGGGCCAAGGGGGTTCTCAAGCTTAGCTTGCAAAGGAAGTGCCGAGGAAACAATTATTTGAAGCAGTAGCAAAAAAGAACAGAAAATTTTTTACACTAGACAAATAAATAATTCACGAACCTCCTGGAAAAAATTACAAGTAGAAGATATCCTAGGAAGCAAAATACAAATAAATACTAGCTACTACAAATAATAATCATTGATTAAAAGGAAATTAAAAGCAATTTTGCATCCTCGAAAAAACAAAAGGATGCAAACTTGCATTTTTTTAGCTTCTCTTTTTTTCACTATTGTAATCCAATTGCTAAAAACTTGATTGCAAATCTTGAATAACCAAGGTGATGAGAAGGGTTTTTCTATACAGCAAACAAATACGCCATCAGATGTGAGGCATTTCGTTAGATTTCTCATATCAAGGCAGTAATGTGTTTCTTTGCAATTTTATATTAACACTCACGGGGCATTTCTCTAGCAAATAAATTACCTTTGCTTGTAGGTACTTCTTTATCATCATCAACTTTGGAGTACTGCACGAAATGGTCATTAATATTTATATAAACAGCATCCTTGTCGTACAAGAGATCCCCAAGCCCAGACATAGGAGCATAAAACAGTTTCTCCTTGTCACGTAGGCCTTTCTTTTTGGCAGCAGATGGCAAAGGACAAGGATCAGCCAAACTGGTTACACCAGCCAAATCAAAATCACCCACACCAGCAATGTGAACCTGATTTATACATTGAGAATAAGAAAATGTAAAAATCAAGTTGGTGTGGGCAACTACATGCACATGATTGAATGCATTAGTTAGTTATCTTCCTTGGCATTCTAGTAAGCCTAAGGGTACAAAATTTCTTCAAATTTTATTTTCGAACAGATAAATGAAGGTAACAAGAAATTTTTAAAAATAATAATAATAAATTAATTTAGATTAAAAACAAATAAATAAAACTTCAACATATCTTAAATTATCTATGGACAAAAATTGATTAAAATGTCATATTTCATCGTTAACATCAAGATAATGACAAAAAATAACAAAAGTTTTTCTCAAATTATTTAAATTTCAATGGAAAATATAAGATGCAACTTCAGTCATTCGCTGAATAGGAAGCCAGAATTCATTAAGAACAGTTAGAGCATCACAAAAGGATGCTACAAAACAATGCAAATTTAGTAATAATGCATCACCAGAATGCATATTGTACAATTAGCCTCTTAATCTATTGTGCTAATTGATAATAGATTATTCTTCCTTTTCATATATTAATGAAAAGTTTGTCTCTTGTTCCAAAAAAAGATCTATTACACTACTCTTTAGTTTGGCAAATGCATCCACTCCCAACACATATATTAAACAACACAACACTGCTAAACACTTAAACAAAATGCAAACAAAAATAGAAATTTAATGTAATAATATGGGGTTAGAATATTCAACTAGTTAAGCCCACCATAAACTTCAAACATTGGTGAACATCACGAACTTCAAACAAACAAACAAAAAAGTAACTAATAGAAAAGTTAGAACCCAGAAATCTGCTTCACTTGACAGTAAACTTTCATAATCTGCCTCTTTCACTTGAAATGAAAAACTGAAAAAAGATCAAGCAAAAATCAACCTTTTTTCATCATAGCAGAAATTGATTTTTAGCGTCTAAAATTGGTTTCAATAAAACAAATTTTCAATACAATTTAATGGTGACTATTCTCCTTATTACGGTGCTATAAATAAATGGAAACATGAAACTACTAAAATCAATAGCTTTTTATGAACATCACTTGAATAACAATATTATACCCTAAAGATCCTAGCAATGCTACAAAACGTTTGAATGACTATACTGTTGTTGATGTCATTCATGGGTTTCCATAAGGACTTAACTATTTAAGTAAGTTAGCTGGTAAGTTTTGAGTAAGTTATGTTTTAGTATTTAGTATTTTAAAATTTTCTTTTCTATTAGCTTAACTAGCCGATGGACGGACTCTTATGAGATCATTTCCCTATAAATACTTGGGGCTAAGCTGTGTTGAGTCAGATGATTAATACATTTCCGTTTTTTCCTTGGTGTTTACACCAGTTATTCTTATTCTCTAACATCACCACTATTCTTCAAAGTAGAAAACAATAATATAAACAGATAATAATTCCTATATCATGGCAAAACCAACTACCAGAGAAGTGGTACCTTAGTTTCCTTCTTCAAATTACACCCTCGAAGATAACCATAAAGTGTGATATTTCTATCACATTTATTATTCGTATGCACTCTTTCAGGTGGAGTAACATCTTCAAATCGATCTACTAAAACATATGGATGATTGGTACGCCAGGACAGAGGCTGAAACTTCATCACAGAGATAAACCGAGCAAGATTGTGTACTTCACGTTTAGTGTATCTGTTCATAAGGGAAAATTGAGTATTTAAAAATCATATTGCCCACAACACATCAGTCAGCAAACATTAAATTTTCCTGTTTTATGATGAAAACTAACAAAAATAAATGTTTCAAGTTAGGACTGAAAAAGATGCTTACTTCCCATGTATAAGCCCAGATAGATAAAATAATTTCGCTCCAGTACGTATCTCAGTCCAAAAGCGATGTTTAAGACGCTGCTTTGTTTTCCTTAACTTTTTTGCATCTTTAAACTTATCAAGGTGAGTGAGAACTCCCATAACTTTGGGAAGTCCATGATTATGCAAAATGTTGAGGAACTCAAAAGTTTCCTGTGAAATAGGTTAGTGAAGGAAAATTTCCAAGTTAGCTATAATCAGTAAGGAAATGATGGTCACGTGGTAATAAAATAATAATCGAGATATATAAATTAACATGACAAAATCCATTATAATCTTCATGTTTGAGGTTGAGATTCTTCTTTTTTTTTATAAGAAAAGAGAAATGTATTAAGAAGAAAAAGGGGGAAATACAACCTAGGGGCAGGGGACAGAGGGAGCCCCCTCCCAAGTTCCAGGTTAAGAAATTAAGCAAATGAAAGGACGTGGAATGATGGTATCTCACCATCTCAAAACCGTAACTGCCATCAATTAGAAGCAAAGTCAAATCAGCAAATTTTGCGGCATCAATCATCCCGTTGATATCATTTGGGCACTCTACAAACTGCAACCTCCTTTGTTTACCTGAAAAACACAGTTGCACACACATTGAGATTGAGAATAACACAAATCTCCAAATAAGAGAGCCAAAATCCTGACAAAATTGTTTATGAAAAAAAAGAAAAAACTTCAATGTAATAAGAACCAATAGAATGAACCTGAAACAATTGTAATCGGGCCACGAACATCAGGTAAATTATGTTTGGTATAATGCTTTACAAGAGACTTTATTAAAAGAGATTTCCCAACCTACAATAGAGAAAGGTAAAAAAATATTGAATGCAAGTCATCATATTACAAAATCTACGAAGTAAAGTTAATTCACACCTGGGGAGGTCCATGTACAACAATAACATATGGAGCCGGTTCACCATAACAACGATCAATTATGGGAACATGAAGCCTCCGTTGTTCTTTCTCAACAGCACGGGATTGCAAGCGCTTAGCTTTAACTGATGAATTAAAAGCAAAAGCCTAGAAAAGAAAAAAGAAGACTTGTATTCAAATTTAGTCCTCCACATGACAAGGAAGCTGGTAGGAAGGAGCATAGAGCCATAGACAGTACAATACAACAAACAATTTAACCACCTTGGGATTCTTCTTCCTATCATTCTCAGAAACCTCCCCCTTCCTTTTCTTCCCTTTATCATGCTTTGCTTTCTTTGCATTGGGACCGGACTGACGAGACCTATGAGACTTATGAGATTGATCTTCAGCACTTGCATTGACGGCCATGATAATCTGAAACAACTTGAATGAACAAACGATAGAATCAAAAACGACTCATTGGCTTCCTACAAAATAATCAACATCTATTATAATCTTATTTTTATTACACAAAAACATATGAACTCTTCTCGTT
This sequence comes from Luffa acutangula, assembly GCA_036850905.1. NCBI lineage: Eukaryota > Viridiplantae > Streptophyta > Magnoliopsida > Cucurbitales > Cucurbitaceae > Luffa > Luffa acutangula. Next base: position 25,966,559 of record CM072088.1, on the reverse strand, counting down.
CCAAACATCATTCATTAAATAAGTTCAAGAGACGACTTCAATTTTCAAAAAACAACCCCCATTGGCCTCTACAAAATATTTTAATTCAATAACTCATCAACATCTATTACAATCTTATTTTTATTACACGAAAACCTATGACTCTTCCCATCCTAGGCACAATTCATTAGAGAATTTCAAGAGAAGAGCTCAATTTTCAAAAAACCACTCATTAGCTTCCTACGAAATATTTTAATCCAATAATCAAACTAAGTCCTAATTTGAGTTGCCAGATGGAAGGGAGAACAGTTCACATACAAATGCAATACCTTCGATCTGGTTTGGGTTTTTTTTTTCAATCCAATTCCTTTTCTCTCTGCCAAGAATCCAGTCTCATGTTGTCAAAAAAAATGCAGTGTCTCAAAACCATCTTTTCACTGTATATATACCAATTGTGCCGTCGAGAACAGTCTCCCGTTTTTGTTCCCCTTTTTTTTTTGTTACTATTCGGTTATTGCTATTATAAAAAGGAAAACCAAACAACTCCTCTCTTCTTTCATTAGAAAAGTTCTAATATGTGTTTTTCAAGTAAGCATAAAGACATAGATGGAGATTGGAAAAATACCAGTAACGGCAAGGGAGTAGAAAATCAGGGAGGCTACGGCGGCACGAACGGAAGAAAGACTACGGTGGCGGCGGCACGAGCGGAGGAAAGACGACAGGTGCAGCAACAGTGAACGGGAGAGAGGCGGCGGCGACACTGAGCTGGAGCTGCTGAAACAGAGGAGGAAACAGCGCGAAGAAGAAGAAGAAGAAGAAGAAGAAGAAGAAGTGGCGTCAGTCAGCTGTTAGGTTTCCTTCTTTTTCTTTTTTTTTTTTCTTTTTTTTTATTTTGTGAAATTCAGGTTTCGTTCGTTCTTGTTTTATTCATTTTTATTCTATTTTACAGAGTGGGCTACAAAAGTGGGCTAAGTGGGCTGACCTTTTTTAAGAGAAGAAAGAAAAAGAGAAATTGGGCTGGATGGCCTAATTAAAGAACCAAGTTTGAAAAAAGTTCAAAAAGTATAAAACATCTTAAATATGGCCTCACGTGCGTTAGGCGTGCAACCTTTACACCTCAATTACCCATTTTGCCCCTAAACATGTAATTGTATACGTGTATGGTGTATCGCTGTATCTACACCCCCAAATCTCTCTGTATTTCAAATTTTAATTTTGTTATAGGAGAAAACTCCACCTATTTTGTCTAGCTTTTTTAATTCATTAGTTAAAAGAGACGTGCGAGGCATGTGATTAAAAATTTTCAAAACATAAATTTTTAATGGTGAAATTTAAATGTTGAATGAATATTTTTAATTAATTTTTTTAAAATATGAAATTCTAATTTTATTATTTACGTGAATATTTAATGAAACATAATAAATTTTTTCTTTCAATATTATGATTTATTTTAAAAAGAATTTTCAATATTATGGTTGTTGGCATAGAAATTTTCTAACCAATTAGAAATTGTCACGTCATTATTTAATTTTGGGGTGTCACGAATTAATACATATCTCAAAATTAATTATGGCAAAATAAGAAAGGTCACGTGTCCTTTTGTGGTCGTCTAATTGTGTTAACGGTCTTGATTGAATCCAACGATGATTAAACTCAAGATCAAATGATCATTTATTCATTTTAGCCTAAAGTTCATAAAATTAAATTAAAGTAAGATTAAGTTTAGGTTAAATTTGGTTCAATTTAAACCCAATGTTATTAAGATAATTGGGCCTGAAACCCAAAAATTCATCCAGACCCATAGATGGGCCCAAGCCCAATTTAAGCCCAAGCCCATTAAAGTCGTTGGGAACTCTATAACTAGGAGTCCTTGGCTCATTTGGAGAGAGCGGCAGAAGATTGAAGCTCTCAGAAGATTCTGAAGACTGAAGCTCTGATCCTCCTACAAAATTTGAAGACTGAAGCTCCATTTCTTCTACAAGATTTGAAGATTGAAGCTCCATTCCTCCTGCAAGAATCTTGAAGATTGAAGTCCAGATCCTGCTGCAAGACTCTAAAGATCAAAGCTTCTGCAAAATTCAAAAGCTTGAAGCTTCCTCCAAGACTCTGAAGACTGAAGCCTCTGCAAGGTTCAGAAGATCAAAGCTCTATACAAGACCCTGCAGATTTAGAAGATTGAAGCTCTCTACAAGATCCTGAAGATTGAAGCTCCAATCCTCCCACAAGACTTTGAAGACCAAAATCCAGATTTTCCTGCAAGCTTGAAGATTGAAGTGAAGTCATCTAAAGCCTGAAGTCTACTTCAATCATCCAGGAGAATCCTTCAAAGGTGAACAAACCTTCAAGACTCCGAAGATTAAAGTTTTTTTGAAGACTTTGTAGATCAAAGCTACCTTGAGAGAAAGCATCAAAGGAGTGTAACTAGAGATTGTATTCCACAATTACGTATACATAGAAATCAATATATACAAGAAGTCATTTCACGAATTAAATTTTCTCTTCGAAAATCTCGTGTGAACAGACACCAAACCCATTTTTCTTCTTTCATATAAGACACCTAATGGAGTGATTAATCTCCATTCTTAATTGCTGTCTTGTTTTGGAAGCTTGAAGACATTATAATTCTTCTATATAAGAAAAGAAAAACGAAAAATCAAGGGTTGATTCGTTGGGAATTTGCTGGAATTTTGGTTCCAAACACCCAAAGCTCCAAAAACTCTCTCATACCTCCATATGCTCTAAAATTCATCATCATAGGAGTCCCACAACTCGTTCTAAGGCCGGAGAATAGCAGGGAAGACTCTCGTGGTTGTCATAGAAGGGTTCATGATCTCAATTCATCCTTGGAGCTCTCGAATTTCTCATCCAAAGGTTGGTTTCGCGAAACTCTATTTTTCAGTTTAATTTTCAGCATGTTTTCTAAAGCAAAATTAATGGAATTGAGAGGTTCTAGATCCAAATTGCTTCCGCTAGTGTCTTGTACACTCCTTCAACGATATCCTCGTATTGTGACAGATAATGGAAGGCAATTCTCCAATGGCCTAATGGACAAGTTGTGTGAGAAGTTTAATTTTAAACAATAGAAGTCCTCTATGTACAATGTCGCGGCAAATGGGTTGGCAGAAGCATTCAATAAGACGTTGTATAACTTATTGAAGAAAGTAGTCTCCAAAACAAAGAGAGATTGGCAAGAAAAGATTGGTGAAATGTTGTGGGCTTACCGAACTACTCATCGCACTCCTACAGGGGTCACACCTTATTCTCTCGTCTATGGGGTAGAAGTTGTGCTCCCGTTAGAAAGAGAGATTCCCTCATTGAGGATGGTCGTCCAAGAGGGATTGACAACAGAAGATAACGCTAGGTTGCGCCTTCAAGAGTTAGAAGCACTTGATGAAGGGAGGTTAGAGGCTCAGCATGCATTAGAATGTTACCAGGCGCGAATGTCTAAAGCCTTTGATAAGAATGTGAAGCTTCAATCATTTCAAGTTGGTGATCTTGTACTCGCTGTTCGAAGACTCATCATCACAACACGACACACAGGGAACAAATTCACACCTAAATGGGATGGACCCTACGTCATCAAAGAAGTCTACACAAACGGAGCGTACAAGATTGTGAACAAAGACGGATTAAGAATAAGCCCGATAAATGGCAAGTTTCTTAAAAAGTTTTATGCTTGAAATGTAATACTCCTTATCGTAAGAGTCTAAACTACATGATTCTCCTGGCCCACATGAGTTAAAAAGATAAACGACCCCAAAAAAAATTGTATATTGAACTACGTTATGACTTGATCCCTTGGGTACGTATGCAGCTTAAGAAAAAAAAAAACTTAAGTTCAGTCAAAGCAATAAAAAAAATTGTGTTGCAGAAAGAACTTCGAACTTTTATTAGGGCATAGACAAAGGAAGCATAATGCTCGATACAATGCATTGAAAAAAATCTTACAGAAGACAAGACTTAAGGTAAATAAAAAAAAAAAAGTTCTGGCAATGAATGGAATCTCAACACTTTTATTTATAGCATGAATGAATAAACGAACAAAGTATTCGACAAAACATCGATTGATCAATAAAAAATAGGTCTTGACATCTAATCTAGAAAGTAGTGGGGGCAATCAAATCAAATCATCCACTTGAAGTTCCTCAGCTCTTCACGTAGACCCTCTAAGTTGGCACGAACTCCAAAGACTTAGCATCCTCATCAGTCATGGGAGGGGCATATTCAATATTGGCAATCTCTTCACGGACTTTAGTGACTTCGAGTCTCTGTTGCTTCAAAGCTTTCTCTCCCTCACAAACTGAATTGGAAAGCTTCTCATGCTCGACTATTGCTGTCTCAAGTTTGGCCTCTAGTTCCTTTAACTCTTCGGATGATCGTGCTAGTTATTGTTCAAACGAGTCCTGTTTCCTAAGCAAATGGTTTTCTGCAAGCAGTGCTTTTTGCAAATCAGAATTTTTCTCCTCTAAGCGGTGATTCCTACTCGTCGAAGTTAATTGTGTAGAATATGAAAGTTGCAATTTGTTGTACGTCTCTACACTTTTTAAGTAGTCATTCACGAAGTTTTGAGGGAAGGACAAGTTGTTCGGATGGATCTCTGATATACCGGCGAATATTTTGTGTATCTCTGGTTCAAGGGCAGCTATCTTGTTAAAAGCAGTGCGTACAATTTTTCGTTGTATGTTGTCCCACAAAGCTATGGTTGTTTGTCGTCGATGGTTAGAGAGCAAGGTGTCAGCATAATAATGGGAAACTTCAGGATCCACATCGATTGCTCTCTTTTGATTCTGCTGATGATTTTCAGAAGTCTTAGGAGGAGGATTAGAGCTCATGGCTTTCTTATTGGACAACGCCTTGGAGTCACTCATACGCTTCACAGTATTGTAAAAACCATTTGGACTTGTTAATGATTGATCCTCCAAAGGAACCTGCAAAGTAAGAAAGGATACAAGAGTAAGTAAATGAAACTGCAGCATGTGTTTAAAAAAGAGGGATGGGTTGCCAACGGAAGATGGATCGTTGGATGATTTATTTACCTTTTTTGGTCTTTTCCAATGACGATCGTCATTGCTGCTATGACTTTCTTCTTCATCATGAAGGTTGTTCATCGGACGAGTTGACGCCTCAATCACCCTTTTACCAGCTTTTTTGGTATCTAGATCTTTATGAGGTTTGGGCTTAGTTGAAGGAATATTAAAACTATTCACTAAAAGTTGTATGCCTTCTTCCAAATAGCGACCATGTTTTTGCGACCACCACTTATCATAAGATCGAGTGGTTTGATCACGAGGATCTAGTTGGCGTGTTGGGAGGTATACCTTCGACAAAGTCAAAGTTATAGTACAGATTCTCCAAGAATGAAAAACATTCTCAAGGTTAATCGGGGGAGGATCATTATGTAAGTCATTCGGTACATCCTGGTGAAAGCCAAATTGACGGCTGAATCGACAAAGGTTGTAAGCTTCTATAGTCATGAAAGTTGTCATGGCAAGAAGACAAATAGCAAGATCGGAGGCTTATAAAGAATGAAGTAGAAGAAAATGATAAACCCTTAACGTCTTCCAAAACTTTGGCTTTATCATTCCTGGAGGGAAGACTGACATGCCACATTATAGAGGTGCCTTGATGAATTAGCTTATGAGCTTCAAGACTGTTGAAGTATTTTGTACCACCTTCTCCAGAATAGTCAACCATCAGGGGACCCCTTACTGGCGAATGCAGTTTAAAATGGGTGCCAAAATAATGTGCTAGCCAGCCGTAAACATAATGAATGGGAAACAAATGTCAGGACGTCCAGTCGAATGTGGCGTATTGAAAATTTGGCCGAGTCCATGATAAATGTTGGATAAAACTGGGACTGCAAGATTGAAAATGACACCTTCAGCCATTATGCTCACAACTTTAAATACACTGGGGCGAAGAAAATTCACATTCTTGTAAGGGAACACAAAAACACACAGCCAATAGGAAAGAAAGGCGGCCAGATATGTTCGTTCTTTCCATCTTTCTTCTACGCCAAGATCTTGAAACAACTCTTATTCTTCGTCCGACCAGTCGCGTGGCTGGGGGACAGACCCATCTGGATTATGAGTTGAACGAGGACGAGAAGATTTATTTGGCCTACGGGAAGAAGGCTTGGCGTATTTCCAATCACCTTTAAACCAAAAGGAAATCCACAGGTGAGTAGAAATTTGTTGTCTCTCCATTTGCTGGGATGCAATACGATGATAGGCATCAAAAAGATATCCACAACTCTTGGGTAGATGGTTGTCTTCGTTGCGTGATCTCAACAATTCCTCACAACAAGGACTAGTTTCATCGTAAAATCTCCCTTTGATGGGAAGACCTCCAAGTTTCCACAAGTCCCACAAAGAAATGGATATTTCCTCAGATGAAGTGTGGAGGGTGTTGGTTGAAGAACACCAGACTTCACAAAAGGCCCGAACTATGTCATTGTTGCGATCATATGAGTACAAAGAAGCTATCACAGCTGAATATAAACCAGAGCCTCGTAGTAGTTTCTTGTTCTGAGCAATGACAAATTCCAGCCACTCCCAATAAGAAGCAATGTGAGTAAATTCTCCGTTGAATTTCAGTAAAGGCCTCCAACGAACCTGATCTTCAATGATGCGACGCCCCAACGTCGGTTCTTGATTGACATTTGACTTCTTTCCGTGTAAAGAAGATCGTAGAATCCAAACCTTAGTGGAAGAGTTTTTGCCTTGAGTCCTTTCTGCAGACCATTCCGAAAGAAAATGAGATTTGTCCAATTCAACGTTTGACTCTGTAATGGAAGTCTCTATTGGAAGAATGGTCCCCCTTTTGATGGGTTGATCTTTGTCCAGTAGAATGACCAGACTTTTCTTCCCGTTATCTGAAAGCTCTGTGAAATGCCCCATGTTCCTACAAAGAAGAAAAGAGAAGGTTAAAAGAAAAAAAATATAACATTGGTCAAAGCAATGATGATGATCTTATTAAATCACAGAATATAGAGTGATCCTCCTGAATTCTACCTAAATCAGGGATTGATCACTGCCTCATTCAAGATGAGAAGGGCGAGAGATCATCCTGAATTCCGGTTGAATCAGGGGTTGATCACTGTCTGAGGTAAAATGAGAAGTGCGAGAGACCATCATGAATTCCGCCTGAATCAGGGGTTGTTCACTGCCTGAGGCAAGATGTGAAGGGCGAGAGATCATCCTGAATTCCGCCTGAATCAGGGATTGATCACTGCCTCATTCAAGATGAGAAGGGCGAAAGACTATCCTGAATTCCGCCTGAATCAGGGGTTGATCACTGCCTGAGGCAAGATGTGAAGGGTGAGAGACCATCCTGAATTTCGCCTAAATCAGGGGTTGATCAGTGCTTGAGGAAACAGAAGTGAAAGAATGACCACCCTTACAAGAAACTACAGTCATCAAAGTGACTGGTCTAGACAGGTGGTGAAATCACTACAAGTGAATTTGGTGAGGACTGTTGCACGAAGCTTACACATTCAAGCAAGAAAGAAACAAATTGCAATAATATATGTGCAAATAAAAAAGTAGGAGACAAGAAAATCTATGGCACAATCAAAGCAGTTCATATGTGCGACATCCAATAAAGACACCAATGAAATATATATACATATTCAAAAAAAAATTGCCAAGCAAAAAAAAAATGATTATGTATATACCTTTTAGACATTGGACAAAGATTAATGTTGTGCCCCAGAAGATCGTCGAATAAATTTGTTAGGTCCAAAATCCTACGAAAAAAAAAAAAGGAAAGGTAAACAGCAAAAAAATGGGCATGTAACAAAAGAAAAAAAAAAAGTTGCTGGCAAAATGAGTAAAAAAAGCATGGCCTCAAAGCAAGTAAAAAAAGGAAAAAAAAAATAAAGGGAAGCAGCGGAAAAAAAAAATCAATCAAGAAAAGAAGGTTGCAGCAACGTTGGTAAACAAAAACAGCTCCATACACATATATGATCTGAAGATGAAAATGTTTTATTGTTTATTTATAAAAAGAAAAAATATATATATTATTGGGGCATATATATGTGTATACAATTGAAAGAGAAAAAAAAAATAGTCAACACTTGTGACCAACACACATATATGGGTATGTGTATCACACACAATGGCGCCAACAACCCTAGAATTCGCAACCGATTATCATCAATTTTTTTTTTAAAGATGCGGCTGGAGCATCATCTATGCATTGGCGGCATTGTAGAATTAAAAAAAAAAATTTTGCAAGCTGGAGCACTTAACTTAAAAGTTAAAACACTAGTATAATTGCATGAATATGCAATTAATTAAAAAACTTGCAAGTTGCCAATCACAGAACTTCAACGTCCCGTTAGGAAGATTTTAACCTACGACCGCGCCTTATATAAAAAAAATAAAAAATTCAAGATTGATTTTAACCTACGGCGGCGGCTTATATATAAAAAAAAAATCAAGATTGATTTTGACTTACCGGTGGCGCGACAGAGAGGCACGAAGGGAGATCTTCGCTCGAAATCAAGGCCTACACAAAGAAGAAAATACATGAGCATTTGAAGTCAAATGAAAGAAAGAAAAAGGAAATTGAAGAGAAGAGTTTTTCTCAATATCTAGACTTCTTGTTTGGGTGGCTTTGTGTCTTGACCTATGCAACAACCTCTTCTATTTATAATGAGAGGGATTAGGTCAAACCCATAAGGAAAAGGTATTATGAGATTTGATTTTAAATTGAATTTTATCTCTAATTAGATCCTTATTATCAAATTAGGAGTGTCAATTCAAATCGTAATCCAAGTGGGAAATTTGATTTAAATCAATTTTGAATAAAAATTCGAATTGCTCCAATTTTAAAGTAAGATAAATTGGATAAATTCGAATTTGATATGATTTAAATTAAATTAAAATTAGTATAGCTAAATTTTTAGCTAAATCTGAATCAAAGGGGCATATTTTTAGAATTCTATTCCTCAAACCAAAATTTGGATAGAATTTAACATTACTCCAACTAAAAATTTTCAAGTCTTATTTGAAATTCAAGGTATTTGAGGTTGAGTTTATCTTGAGATAATTTGGGCCTAATCATAATTCAACTCCAAATTAAACTCGAGTCAAGTTCAAAATAGAGAGAAATTACTCCAAATTCAAAGTTGCATAGAATTTGGACACAACTGAAATTCAATATGGAATTAAAATCCAATTGAGATTCAAATTGCAATTTGTCACCAAGAAAGTGGGGTAAAAAAAAATTGATTCCAAATAATTTATTTTCGAGATTCATCCACACATAATTTGTGCCTAAATCTCGAAAAGGGGCATTTGTTGAAGGAGAAATTTTGATCAATCACAAATTGCCACATCATTACATGAAATTAATGACAAAATTATAATTAATTAAATCTGGGACCAATTATAAATTGACATGTGTCCCAAATTTAATTTGAAGACAAAGTTGGCCAATTATAAATTTATAGAGCCAAATTTGTATTTGATCATTTAATTAAAATTAAATTATTTTGATCAAATTAATTAATTTGACCAACTAATTTAAAAATAGTTATTTTGATCAAATTTGGGTCTTTTAAATATGGGAAAAATACATAGATAGCCTAAATTTGGACCATATATTTCATAAATGTCCAAGTTTCCAATTTTTTTTTACAGAAAAGGCCTAATGGCCCAACTTTTTTTTCATAAAAATCATGGTTCTTTTACGATTCAGCCCTCATATCCACTACTAACTATTTTAAAAAAAATAAAATAAATAAAATAAAACCAAAAAAGGAAGCACAAATCGTGGGTGAGAGATAGAGAACATAAAAGGAAAGAGATTTTTTAATTACTTACCAATTTTGAAAGATCCTAAAATCACTCCCAATTTTTCTAAAAAAAAATCCCTAAAACCACTCACTATTTTTTCCAATTCACACACGGTTCCTTCCTCCCTTCATTCCCCCCCTCATTGTCTCTCGACCTCTCTTTCCCTCTTCATCTCTGATCCTTTTCTTGCCGCCGACGACCAACCACCACCGGAAGCGCCGCCGCCTTCCAACCATCGCCATTTTAAACTCGAATAAGCAGCACCCATGCATCAATGGATACCACCAACCCAATTATTGCCCTCAAATTGTCGCTGTTTTATCGTGGATATCGTTGAATTTCTTCACCGTCGTGGTATATTTAATATATACCTATGTATATATTATTTAAAAAATAAGGTTTTTTTTATAGTTATATACAGGTTTTTTTCCCAATATCTATATTTCTCCTAAATGCATTGGTATATTTAATATACATACATACATGTATATATATAATATATATTGGCAAATAACTAAATATATAAGTGTATATTTAATACTATAGTAATGAGACAAGAAAAAAACTCGGTATACGTGGCTACAATAATGAGTAAAAAAAAGAAAACTTATGTACATAGTATATATAAGCTGGTATATATATGAAGTTATATATGAATATAAATGTTTTTTTGTAAAATGCAAAAATCTAAAAAAAATACGTAGACTATGGGACATATATACTAAACTATTATATATTGAATATTAACCAGAATATATAATAATCAATGCAATATATGCATAGATTATAAACGGTATATTACTGGAAATATATATATATATATATATATATATATATATATATATATATATAATAACCTAAAAAGTTATGTCAGTAAAATGAATATTAATCGAAATATATACACATTTTGTAGATATTCCAGAGAATATATTATATATACTGCTGTCGGGAAGAAAAAAAGCGATTAGCTTTTATTCGGTTAATGAAGAAAATAGAAAACTGTTGCAATGAAGAAAAAAACGTGAAGGAATAAATCGATAAAGAAGGAAAAAAAAGAGAGAAAAAAAATGGATCATCCGAAAATTACCAAACAAGAGAACGAAAATGGATGAATATTGTCAAATGAAATAAAAGGAAAATACGTTGGAATCATTATGACAAGAAATCAAATCTCAAGAATCATATTTTCAAAATATTAAGGATTTAGTTAAGATAATATCTTATAAAATCTTATAAAATATGACAATAAGGGTAAAATGGTAAGGAAAAAATGTTGGAAATCTAATCTTGGAAATCTACAAAACTATGGACATTTATGAAAATATGTATATAAAACAGTCTATCTACCAAAATTTCTCTTTAAATATTTGGGTCATAAGGTTTTGGGTCAAATATGAACCAAACCCAAAACTGAATAGTTGAGCCCAAGATCACTAAAGCCCAAAGCCCAAGTTGCTGGCCCAAAAGTCCCAGGGTCCATCCAGCGAGAACTCTATAAATAGAGGGGTTCTCTTCCATTTGAGAGGAGACAGAAATAAAGGAAGAAGAGAAAGCTCTCAGAAGAAATCGAAGATTGAAGCTCCTAGTGCAAAATTGAAGATCAAAGCTCATATCCTCATCAAATCCAGCTGCAGAACTGTAACGTCTGCATTTCAGGTAGATTTCAATGTCTCTAATTTGAGTTAATTAGGCTTGGTTTCATGTTGCTTGTGGAAATGAAAAAAAAAAAAGGTTATTTAAAATAGGTTTTAGATGGGTTTCTTTTAATTTTAAAGCTGGTGGCAGTTTTGTAATTAAGGGGAGATGAAGCCAAGACCAAGCAAAGCCCTAACTCCTTCCTTTGATTTCACGTGATGCAGCCGCCCAAAACTTTCTTGGTGAGTTTTCCTCCTTCATCACAAGTCCACGTCGTCGGCCACTGTTAAAGCCCCACTTCCGGCGACGTCTTCACGCGATCTCCAACGAATGACTTTGTCGAGCAGCGGCACGTCCGACAACGTCTCCTCACGAGCAGACCAACGATTCTTTTTCTCCGTCTCTTGTGCATTTTCGAAGAGCAGTAGCTCCCTTTTAGTTTCCGACGAGGTGAGACATCAAGGCTCCGTTTCCTGGCAGATTCTAGCTCGTGCGACCCTCCCCGACGTGGTAGCCGCAGCGTTTCAGCATCCTTGTGCAAGTAGATCGCAACAGTAGCGTGTACTGGGTGTTTTTAGCGATGGGCACGGCGGTCAGCGACTGAAGGGGGTTGTTTCTGCCGATTTTGAACACTTTTAATTGCGGGTAAGAGTGATTGAAGTATGGTTGCTTGATTACATTGTTTAAATCAAATACCCACTGATTTGTAGACCCGTTCAACAAGCTCTCCCTTAGAATTTTCGACAATTCAAGCAATGGGTCTTCGAGTTTCAGCGTGTTTGAACAATTCCAGCTTTGGGTAAGAGCAATTAAACCAATCTTTGGTTGATTAAAGTGTTTTAGGGGAGTACCCATTAATATTAGCTGTTGATTTCAAGGTACCCACAACGTTTGGAGGCCCAATCATCGAGTTGGAGCGATCTTTAGAACGTGGACAACAAGCTTCGACTTGGTTTGTGTAAGTTTCCGCATCCTTAAGTCAAGTTGTTCATGGGAATAATTATGAGAATTAGATGCCCCTAAATCTAAGACCACTCTTGTGATTTTAGATTGAGTTGCTTGTGGCATGAGCGGCGTCGCATTGAATTAGTTGGTTGGTGCATAAATCAAGTATCTTCCTCATTAAGGTAAGTAGCTATTTGGATTCATTGCATGATAGTTGGATATTGTAAGTAGTCATTGGATTAAGTTCTTTGCTTGGACCCATTTAATTGTGTATTTAGATGTGCAAGCATGAGTTGGATTTAAGATCTAAGTTTTACCCTTGGATTCCAATAAACATGATTGATTCATTTTGAAGCATGAGAATAGTATGAGAATGTTACGGTTGGTTGTAGCATGTTGAGTTAGCCTTTGAGTAAGTAGTTGTTGGATTTAGCTATATGCATTGTACCATGTGATTGAAAAGTGGCAAGACTAGCGTGGTTTGAGTTTAAGCTTAAGTCGTGTCTTTGTGAGAGTGGCCAATGGACTCAATTCCCGAACTTTAGACCCATTACATGATTGTTGGATTCGTTTAAGTCAAGTTCCATGTCCTAACCAATTGTTCTTGTGAATTTAGCATGCTTGTGAGAGTAAGGTTAAGCCTTGTGTTTGCTTATGGATTTAAAGGAGTTAGTTTAAGAGATTGCATTGCGAAGTATGATGTGGGCGTGACGTGTGATTTATTAATTATAGCATGTCTAAGACTACCTCTAGTTGGGTTATTACCTTTTTGATTATTTTTCTTGGAAGCATGTCTGATTGTAAGGTTTTGTTTCTCTGAACATCTGGTTAGTTGTGGATGCGAGGTCTGTCTCGCTTTAGTTGTGGTAGATCGGAGTACCTTGAAGTTTGTGGTTGGACTGTGTTGATTATAGAAGTGTTTTATCTGTTTTTCAGGTGATAGGAAAATTTTGGGTTCCCTATATGTATGCTGTTATGCTGTCGAATTTTTGGTAGAATCGCGATGGTCCTAAAACTAAGTTTAAATACCTTTGGGTATTAGTGTACTAGAGTACCACGTGATTGATTAGGACTGATCCTAGTGTAGGGACCCTAGACTCGATTAGGGCCTCAGATGGACTTAAAAGATCCTTAAGTCTTATATAGCTAGTGTGTTTTCCTTCCCATCTCAGGACTGATAGAACTTAATTGCCAAGCACGGTTACGTGTGTTCTATTAGTTGACTGTTAGAGCTCAGTTTCAGGCACGTTAGCGTGCGCTCTCTCAGTTTAGGACGGTGTTGAGCTTATGATCAGGCACGTTGTTCGTGCGCCAGTTGGCACCAGGCATGTTTACATGCGTCAGTTGCTCCACCGTATTTTATATTCATATTTCAGGGGTGTTGTGTTGGGATAGGTGTAGTTCTGCTAGAGGTTGCCAGCTAGCCTCTAGTTTACTTGCCTTAACCGACTGACTCACACAACACTCTAGTTGGCACAGGTTGGGGATAGGTAAACACCCTAGGCAGAACGTCTCATGTACTCAGTTATGGCCCTAGGGTTAGAAACCCAAATGAATGACTTCAGTTAGGTCCCTATGATGATGAAAACCAGAATCAAGTTTCATGCTAATAGATTTCATGTTATCAGATCTCATGCTTTCAGTTTCAGCCCTTAAGTGGGCTACTTACTGAGTATATTCTTATATACTCACTCATGCTACATGACTTTCCTTTTCAGGTGGTACTTGAGGACATCAGGCGAGCGGCGAGAGCAGTGGCTTGGCTAGGCTATGGGATGCAGCTGCAAATCACGTCTCTAGAAGTCTAGGATCGAGTTTCCTAGTTTCATGCTTTCAGATGTTTTTAGTTTTCAACTTTACAAAAATTGCCTATCATGTTTTGACTATTATGTTATTGAAAACTGATTTATGGTTTGGGCCCAGTTTATTACAGAAAAAATTTTATCTATTGTCTCTTCCGCCTTTAAAGTTTTTAAGAGTTTTACGTTTTCGTGCATGTAGTAGCGACAACCCCTTTGTACGTTTTTATTCCCTTTTTAGTCGGGTCGTTACAGTTGGTATCAGAGCCTAGCTTTTAGGTTCTGTAGACTCGCTTACATCGTAAGCATCAGATTTTCCCATAGCCAAGCTCAAGTTTACACGCCTTTGATACAACTTCAATCTCAAGAACAAGTTGCAAAGCCCTTGAGACGACTTCAAATTCGAGAACAAGCGCTCCAGCCCTCGAGTGAAACACATTCACACACAAGAGAGAGAATCAGAGGATTATGTATTAGAGATTGTACACTCACATCAATACAAATCAAAGTTTATTCCACGTGTCCCATTTGTTGGATCGGTATGGAAACCCTAGAGGGGGGGTGAATAGGGTTTAATAAAACTTTTTCCTAAAATGACTCAATTAAACTAATTAACACACTTTTTATAAGCAATAAGAGAAATTTCAATATATGCAACAAATAAGAACAAACTAAAGCATGCAATAGATTCTTAAATTAATTGCAAAAATAAAAAGGAAAGAGTTAGAGAAGAAGACACCGTAATTTTTATAGTGGTTAGGTCAAACTAGACCTACTCCACTCCCCAAGTGCCTCTTGGGAATTTGAATAAAAACCTTTCGACTCTTTCCACGGATTAGAGCCCAACCGTTACACCACCGCTCCTTTTACGGGTTCAAGAGCAAACCCGATCCTTTCCACGGGTTAGGATCAAACCGTTACAAGTGTTGGAATGTTTGGATAACACAATACAACTCTCAATAGCGTAGATTTACAAATTTGACCACTCAATAAATGTATCCTCACATACAATACACTCTCTTAAGAATAAGATGAAAAGAAAAAAATTGAAAGCTTGGAGAGAGCAACAATGGAAACTTTTGAGTTTTGGAGGATTGTAAAATTGTAAAATTGTTGGTGAAAATTTGGGGAGGAAGATGAGTTTAAAAAGAGAGGGAAATGGGGTAAAAAGTAAATTTAAATTTGGACCGTTGGATTTGAAGATAAAGAAAAATAAAGGGTGGAGATTAAAAGAAACTTAAAAGAAAAAGAATAAATATAAAATAAATAAAATAATAATTAAAACAAAACTTTTTAATCTTGAAACACATTCCAACGGTAAAATTTTTAAAACATATTATAATAATAATAATAATAATAATAAATAAATAAATAAATAAATAAATAAATATATATATATATATATAAGTGAGTAAACGTTAACTTTTTTTTAAAACAAAATATGATTTTGATTTTTTTTTAAACTAACCGTTTGACACATGGTTTTTAAATAATATAATATATATATATATATAAACCAAATTGCTCCATGTGTCATACTCTCAAGCCTTCCATGTGTCGCCGTCGGATTGGTCCACGAAGCTGATTCAGCCGCCACGTCATCAGCACGGGTATTTTCGTTAAAACTTGTTTCGATTATAACTTCTTCGTTTTAGCTCCGATTTGAGTGATTCAAGAGACGTTGGAATCGTTGTTTCGAGCTCTACACTATGGGCACATTAAAACACTCAAATTTTCAGTAATTATAAATTGGGTTTGTTATCCTCAAAACATTGATTAATTAATTAATTAAAATTAATTAATTTGATATTAAGGGCCAAAAAGCCAACAATCTCCCCCTTTTTGATGATGACAAACCATACAAGAAAAATAACTTGAAATTCATATAAATCATAGGTAACACATATATCAAGGGATAATTTCAATATGAAGTCCAACATATCGCCATAATGATCATTCTTGAAATTCACTTAAAAATTAATTCTCCCCTAATTAATACAATCAAAATCATAACAAATTTATAACACATTTTTCTTAAACTTCTCCCCCTTTGGAATCATAAAAAAGATTAAGAAAAATTTAGAACTACATAAATGATTCCCTTAAAAACATCAACATAAGTTTAGCACAACTCCTCCTAAGAATATTCACACATGTTTTCCATATCTTCCTATATCAATAATGCCTTCTAAAAACTTTAACAAAAAAAATCGAGAAGCATCAATTATAAGAAATTATAAAATAAAATTTTACTTTAAAGATTACTTACTCCCCCTAAATAGATAAACAATATGCATAAGAGGGGTAGAGTTTCGAACATACCTCGATAAACTTGAACAACAATATGTTTTACCTTTTTCATCTTCTTGTCAAGTTGAGTGGATGTACTCATAAAGGTTTTTGCAAAATTACCTTCAAAGAACTTGTCTTTGAGCAACTTCTCTCAACATATCCACTTCAAACTTAGCTAGCATATACTTAGAAAATACTTTAGTTATACTTTTCACATAAAGAGGAATAAAAAGCAATATCCTGAAAATCATATAAATAGTACAACTCCCCCTAAAAACATGCATTCCCTTATATTTAAAAAAAAATCAATAAATATCAAGGAGATGAAACAACAAGGAAAATTATCCAAACAATTTTGCACAAGATAAAATATCAATCTATTTCAAGCACATCATCGATAAATTTCACAAAATTTTCATTTGAGAAAACATGGCATAAGTGAAGTAAAATTCCAAATAGAAATTTAATACTCATGGTTATGCACATAAACAAAATTTTCATACACAAAGGATACATAAGCTGTTGATGGTCGATTTTGGCCAGAGGATCTCACCTGACCTTCACGTGCCACCAACGGTAAATTTGTAGATGAGGGGGGAAGACGTGGCCTGCAAGACAGTAAACCTGCACACCGGTGTGGTGCTCGCCACACCGGCTCCGATGCTTAAGTCAGCAAACAGAATGGTAGGGCATAGAAAAGTAAGAGCAAGAGGAGAAAGCGGAGAATAGAGAGTAGAGTTTAGGGATAGAATTCGGGATCCCCTCTTCAGTGTCGAAGAGGGATATAAATACCTGTTCATCCTCCTAGCCTTTTTAGGGTTTCGGAGGCGTTTTAGGTCAAACCAGGCGAAACCGGGGCATCCAGAGGCGGTGGGGACCAGACGGGACCAAACGGACTCGGCCCGCACGAGCGGGCCGAGGCCGAGCAGGGGGTCGGGCCAACCCGACCCCTTCGGTCTTGGCCCGTCCCATTTGCCGGTTTTGCCTCCTTGGTCCATCTTTCAGCCCGATTTCTCCCCGGTTGTCCTCGTCAGCTCCTTGTGTATCGGGGTGGTCCAAAATTGCCTATAACATTAAGCCCCCACTCTTGAATTGGGATTCGAGGTGACTTATTGCTATAAGTTGAGCTCCTCAAGCCCGATTTAAGAGTAATGACCCTTGCCCTGGGCTGGCTTACGTGTAGCTTTGTTGTCATCCTGCAAAGTAGGATAGAAGTAGACACTCCCTGAATAGGGGTTAGATGAAATGGAAATGAAAAAGGGGTGAGAGATTACAAAAGTGGTGCTGGTCGGCCTCGGCCTCGGGAGGAGGCCGAGCACAGCTATCTCCCTTTCTGCTTGCCTGGTCGGCCTCGGCTAGGGTCGGCCTCGGGAAAGGCTAGGGTCGGCCTCAAGCCCCCTGTTAGCCTAAAATTTGGCTCCCTGCATCCATATGTTAGTCCTTGTAGGGAAATAACAAGAGAATAGGTTTGAACATGTATCCATATGCTAGCTTCAACCTGGGTGCTTTTTGTTTAATAGGGAGTGCATATCCCCTTTACAGCCCCCAATCTCAAGAAAAAACTTTATTAAAACACAAAGTATAGTTGAGTAAATAGGAGAATACCTTTAAAGTTTGTGCTCGGCCTCGGCAAGAGGTGCTCGGCCTTGGCAAGAGGTGCTCGGTCCTGGCTTCTGCAGGGTGAGCTTGACTTAGATGAAGTGTATGGACTCATGTCAGGTGAGGCGAGGTAGACTCGTTGGTCCAGGCTCACATGGTCTCACTTTGGATGAGGCGAGGTAGACTTCGGCAGTCCAGGCTCGCATGCAGGCGTGGGCGCTAAGCTGAAGAGCTTAGGCTCGCAAGGTAGGCGTGGGCACCATAGGCTCGCTGAAGCGTGGGCTCTATGGGCTCGCATGTAGGCGTGGGCACTATAGGCTCGCTGAAGCGTGGGCACTATAGGCTCGCATGTAGGCGTGGGCACTATAGGCTCGCATGTGGGCGTGGGCACTATAGGCTCGCTTGAAGCGTGGGCACTATAGGCTCGCATGTGGGCGTGGACACTATAGGCTCGCTGAAGCGTGGGCACTATAGGCTCGCATGTGGGCGTGGGCACCATAGGCTCGCTGAAGCGTGGGCTCTATGGGCTCGCATGTAGGAGTGGGCACTATAGGCTCGCATGAAGCGTGGGCACTATAGGCTCGCATGTGGGCGTGGGCACCATAGGCTCGCTGAAGCGTGGGCTCTATGGGCTCGCATGACGTCTTATCACGTTCCTGGAAACATACTCTAAGCCTTGACAAGGGAACATCTAGGTCCTATCATTAATGCTAACGCTTGCCTTGAATGGCAAAACAAAAAGGGAAAGTCTACTCCTACCTACCAAAAGTAAAATGAGCGACAGTGCTCTGATTACATGATAAATGTGCAAATAAAGAAAACTAGAATTCCCTAACTAAGGCTTAGTGTGCTCTCCAGAATGCTATCCTTGACCCTGGCAAGAGGTGTGGTAGGGCTCGGCCTCGGCCTCGGCCATGGCTATAGGAGAGTCTGTCTTGATCCTCAACGGATTTCCAGAAGTGGTCCACCACCATCTTTGCCCGGGTCATCTCTGGTCGGCCTCGGCCATCTCTGGTCGGCCTCGGCCTTTGCGGTGAATTCCTTCAGGTATCCGTTTCGGATCAACGCTTCGATCTCGTCTTTCAGCTGAATGCAATTCCTGGTTGAATGTCCATGATTTCGATGGAAGAGACAATACTGGCTTTTGTCTCTGTGGTCAGGATTTGACTTCAACTTCCGGGGTGCGCTGAGGAGGTTTGTATTCCTTATCTCCATCAAGATCTGCTCCTGTGGGACTGAAGTAGGGGTGTACTTTTCAAACTTCTTCAAGTAGTCCCCTTGGTCTGGTCGGCCTCGGCCAGGGTCTGCTCGGCCTCGGCTTCCCTCGTCGGTCCGCTGCCTTTTGTCCTTTTTACTGTCGTAGCTAGATGAAGAAAACCTCTTGTATTCTCGTTCTGACCTCTTTGACTTCAGTAACTCCTCTGCGCTCATATACTTCTGTGCCCGGGAGACGAACTCCGCATAGGTTCGAGGCTGGCTCTTACCTATTGAATTGAGCAGTCTTTCGTCTTCTAGTCCAGCTGTTATGGCCACCAGGGCTGCTCCCTCACTGTACCCCTCAACCTGTAGTGCCTCATCATTAAAACGAGTTATGTAATCACGCAAGCTCTCACCTGGCTGTTGTTTGACCGTCAAGAGGTTGATGTGAGGCTTGCGCTGCTCTCTAGCTCCCATGAACTGTGCAAGGAATGCTTGGGCTAACTCTTTGAAACAGCTGATGGACCTCCTTTTCAGCCTCTCAAACCAGTGCCTAGCTGATCCTGTCAGGGTGAAAAAGAATGCACGGCACCTGATTGCGTCTGAGACGCCGTGGAAGTCCATCCAACTTCTGTATGCATTTAAATGTTGCACGGGGTCTTTCTTGCCATCGTACTGTTTGAACGTGGGTACCTTAAACTTTTGAGGCACCTCGGCTTTCATGACTTCTTCTGTGAAGGGCGGATCGACTTGGTCGGCTAGTTCCTCCAAGTTTTGATCTCCAAAGTTCTTTGACCTCTGCTGGTCTCCCTGAGGATTTCTGAGCTCCTTTAGTGCATTTAGAAGCTCGGTCTTCCAAGGGAGGTCGTCTTTCTTGGCCTCGGCCTCGGCCAACCTTGCCTCGGCCTCGGCCAACCTTGCCTCGGCCTCGGCAGCCCGGGCTTCAGCTTCGGCGGCTTTGACCTCGGACTCGGCAGTTTTGGCACTTCTGCGCTTCTCAACGATCAGATTCCTCAGATCTGTCTTAGTATGACCGTAGCTTGGGGTAGAAACTGTGTAGTGACGCCCCTTAAGTGTGCTTGACTCTGGGCTCCTCAAAATCGTGCGATCAGTGGGTTTGAGCCCCCTGAACTTACTGGTCATGCTGTCAGTCTTCTTTCCCTTTGACCTCGTCCCTGACTCTGCAGTGTGTTCCATAGGCTCCTTCCCCTTCCTCGGGTCTCTAATCAAGCTCCCCTCATGGACTTTGGTGCTAGGGCCGGGTTTACCCAGGATTTGGAGTATTCTGGATAAACTCTGATTCATTCCCTTCACCTCATCCTCAAGGGCGGCAATCTTGGTGTCGGCATCCTCTGCTCGGCCTCGGCCTGCTGGTCTCGGTGACCCCCGGATGCTGTCATCGTCACGTGACCTCCGCTGGTGGCGGTCACCATCCGAATTCTCTATGCTTACGTCTTGGTCTTTCTTCTCCATACCCTTACTCATGGAATAACCGATGTGCAGATTAAAAGGCTTTCTTCCCCACAGACGGCGCCAACTGTTGATGGTCGATTTTGGCCAGAGGATCTCACCTGACCTTCACGTGCCACCAACGGTAAATTTGTAGATGAGGGGGGAAGACGTGGCCTGCAAGACAGTAAACCTGCACACCGGTGTGGTGCTCGCCACACCGGCTCCGATGCTTAAGTCAGCAAACAGAATGGTAGGGCGTAGAAAAGTAAGAGCAAGAGGAGAAAGCGGAGAATAGAGAGTAGAGTTTAGGGATAGAATTCGGGATCCCCTCTTCAGTGTCGAAGAGGGATATAAATACCTGTTCATCCTCCTAGCCTTTTTAGGGTTTCGGAGGCGTTTTAGGTCAAACCAGGCGAAACCGGGGCATCCAGAGGCGGTGGGGACCAGACGGGACCAAACGGACTCGGCCCGCCCGAGCGGGCCGAGGGTCGGCCTCGGCACATGGCCGAGGCCGAGCAGGGGGTCGGGCCGAAAACCCGACCCCTTCGGTCTTGGCCCGTCCCATTTGCCGGTTTTGCCTCCTTGGTCCATCTTTCAGCCCGATTTCTCCCCGGTTGTCCTCGTCAGCTCCTTGTGTATCGGGGTGGTCCAAAATTGCCTATAACATAAGCAAATTAATCTTAAAATGATCAACTTTTCAATTTATCAAATCCAAGCAACATTTAAAACGTTATCATGATACCAAAATATGAAATGTAAAACAAGCATATCATCACATAGGCCACTTAATAAGAATTTATCAAATAAACATATGCAAATAATACCATAAAAAGATTAACTAAATAAACACTAATACTAATTGCTTTTGTGCATAGGTCCACCGCAAATCATGTAAAAAAAATCAATCAAGTATAGGCAAGAAACATCATAATAGAAACAAATTGATACCAATTGTGGTTGATCATAGGTTAACCACGATCTATGAAAAAAATATATCGATCAAATACGAACAAAGAAAATCACAAAAATTAAGTTAGCACTTCAAAGCAACATGCTAACAAAATTTTAGAGTATAAATCAATTTCATAAATACTCTCCCTATGAAAAAGAATTCAACAACTATTTTCAAACAAAATTTAAAAACAATCAACTTAAAAAAAAACACAATTTTGAAATTGATTTCTATAGAAAACAAATAGTTCACGGCCAAAAAGCATTTAATCAAACTATTAAAAAACAACATACATCCATCAATAACAATAATTCATATTTTCAATATTTTGACAAATCATTGACCAATAAATTGGATAAATATCAACATTAAAAACCAATAATCTAATATCATGCAAAATATGCCAAAATATATATTAAATAATTTCTCATGGCATATAATCCAAATTTAAATAAAAAGCAATAAAAATTATGGATAAATCTCAAGAACATTTTACCACATATTTTCAAGAGCCTTAATCTACTAATCTATAAATATTCAAGCAATACACATAAATGCCAATAATATTCTCAAGTATCTCATAGACATTTAATCTAATAATTAACAAAATTCAAGAAACGATATTTCACTCTCTAACCTATCAAGAAGATATAATTTTCATATCAATAAAATAATAAACTAAAAAGATACAAAATTACCGAAAAAGTCATTTTCCTTGATGTGCTCGAGCAAGCCACTAAGTTGCTCCAATGAGGCCTATTTCCAAATTATAAGACCAAAGCAACCACTTGCTTATTGAAATCACACCTACAAAGACAAGGCTCAACCAAAAGATCTTGGTACCCATTTCTTGGGTCCTTCATTGTTAGTGAGCATTGATTTTGGAACCCATTTCAATCTTGTTCCAACACTTTTAGCATTCATTTTTTGCAAACAACAAATATCAAATTTATTATCAATTTTGCCACAATTTTTAGACAAGAATTTCTTCTTAATAATTTGATTTTGCACAATATTTTTGTTTAAGAAATTCTTCCTTGGAGCATTTTTCAATTTAAAACAATTTGGTCTAATATGACCTTTAACTCCACAATAATGACATGTAGGTATAAATGTAGACTTTACATTCATATCTCTAACCTTTCCATGCCTATGTACAAACTTAGTACTATGCACACATTTAGATTTTGCATGAACATGCTTAGGCAATAATTTAGCATTATGCAAAAAATTAGTTCTACCATAAGCATGTTTAGGCACAATATTCAATTTTACATGCATATTTCTATCATTTCCATGCTTATTCACAAATTTCTCATTATGGGTCAATTTTGAGCTAGCATGAAATTGTCTAGGTACAAGTTTTGAATTTCCATGTATATTTCTACCATTTTCATGCTTTGGCACAAATTTAGATTCAACAAGATTAGATACATTGTACAAAACATCTTTAGGCATAGAATGAGTAGTTTGAGCATATTTCAATTTAAAGCATTTAGGTCTAATGTGACCTTCAACACCACAATGATGACAAATAGGCACAAAACTAACTTTAGTATTCTTAAGAACAATATTAGGCATATTAGGCTTAGGCACAATAAGAGATGCTTTAACAAATATAGTTTTAGAACTTGAAGGAGTAGAGCATTCATCAATGTAGCCTAAACCTCTTTCATCACCAAAAGGCTTGCCTAATTCAATTATCTTGTCTAATCTTTGAGCACCTATAGTCAACTTCTTGATGGTATCTTTTGCAATTTCAAGCTCTTTACTAGCAAGCATTTCTTTTTCTTCAAACACATGCAAAAGATCATTTTTCTCACAATTATCAAATTCAAGAAATTTAATTTTGTCAATAAAGGAAATTTTCTCTTTTTCTAAAGATGTATTGCTAGTTTCCAAAATAGCAATTTCATTTTTCAAACTAACAATTTTATCTTTTAATTCCAAAGAAAAAGATTCAATTTTCTCATTCTTGTTTCTCAAATCATTCAATTCATTTTTTAATTCACAAGATAAAGATTTGAGATCCCCATTTTCTTTTTCAAGAAATTTATTTCTATTAGTCAAAGTATTTTTCTCAACACAACAATCATCATGCAAAACATCATTAGTAGTTCTATTTTTCAAGCAAGTATTTTCATCTATCAAAGATTTATTTTCAATAGACAAAGCTTTGTACTTCTTTGATAGTGTCACATATTTAGAACTAACTTTTTCTAAATCATTTTGCATATTCTCAAAAGCATCATATAGTTCATCATATGAAGGGGATTTTCGATTTACCTCATCCTCATCGGTTTCGACATCGCTCCCATCATTCGAATGAACCATCAAGCATAAGGAGGATCCATCACATTTTTCTTTTTCTACTCCATGAATTTTTTCTTGATTTTGTGAATTGTAATTCTCCTTCACATCAAATAAATCATTAGAAGTACAAGGAGAAATTTTAACACTATAAACATCATCAAGAAATTTCCAAATATCATATGCATATGTAAAATGTGAAATTTTATCACATAATTTTTTATCTAAAGCACAACATATGATATTTATAGCTTGAGCATTTAAAGAAATCATTTCATCATTTAATTTTGATTTTGATAAATCATTTTCACAAACATACCAAATATCAAAATCAATAACAAGCAAAAACGTTTTCATTCTATGGCTCAAAACATCATACTTTTTATCATCAAACAATGGAGGTTTATCAATACAATAACTTTCCATCAAATCTAAAGTTGTCATAACTCTTAGCAATTAAGCTTATTAAAAAAATATTTCAAGAAGAGCAACCCGCTCTGATACCAATTGTTGGATCGGTATGGCAACCCTAGAGGGGGGTGAATAGGGTTTAATAAAACTTTTTCCTAAAATGACTCAATTAAACTAATTAACACACTTTTTATAAGCAATAAGAGAAATTTCAATATATGCAACAAATAAGAACAAACTAAAGCATGCAATAGATTCTTAAATTAATTGCAAAAATAAAAAGGAAATAGTTAGAGAAGAAGACACCGTAATTTTTATAGTGGTTCGGTCAAACTCGACCTACTCCACTCCCCAAGCGCCTCTTGGGAATTTGAATAAAAACCTTTCGACTCTTTCCACGGATTAGAGCCCAACCGTTACACCATCGCTCCTTTTACGGGTTTAAGAGCAAACCCGATCCTTTCCACGGGTTAGGATCAAACCGTTACAAGTGTTGGAATTTTTGGATAACACAATACAACTCTCAATAGAGTAGATTTACAAATTTGACCACTCAATAAATGTATCCTCACATACAATACACTCTCTTAAGAATAAGATGAAAAGAAAAAAATTGAAAGCTTGGAGAGAGCAACAATGGAAACTTTTGAGTTTTGGAGGATTGTAAAATTGTAAAATTGTTGGTGAAAATTTGGGGAGGAAGATGAATTTAAAAAGAGAGGGAAATGGGGTAAAAAGTAAATTTAAATTTGGACCGTTGGATTTGAAGATAAAGAAAAATAAAGGGTGAAGATTAAAAGAAACTTAAAAGAAAAAGAATAAATATAAAATAAATAAAATAATAATTAAAACAAAACTTTTTAATCTTGAAACACATTCCAACGGTAAAATTTTTAAAACATATAATAATAATAATAATAATAATAATAATAATAATAATAATAATAATAATAATAATAATAATAATAAATATATATATATATATATTATATATATATAAGTGAGTAAACGGTAACTTTTTTTTAAAACAAAATATGATTTTGATTTTTTTTTAAACTAACCGTTTGACACATGGTTTTTAAATAAAATAATATATATATATATATATATATATATATATATATAAACCAAATTGCTCCATGTGTCACACTCTCAAGCCTTCCATGTGTTGCCGTCGGATTGGTCCACGAAGCTGATTCAGCCGCCACGTCATCAGCACGGGTATTTTCGTTAAAACTTGTTTCGATTATAACTTCTTCGTTTTAGCTCCGATTTGAGTGATTCAAGAGACGTTGGAATCGTTGTTTCGAGCTCTACACTATGGGCACATTAAAACACTTAAATTTTTAAATTTTCAGTAATTATAAATTGGGTTTGTTATCCTCAAAACATTGATTAATTAATTAATTAAAATTAATTAATTTGAGATTAAGGGCCAAAAAGCCAACACCATTCTTTTGAATTTACGTGTGAACATATACAACTACGAAATAAATCCTGGAGGATGATTTTGAAACACAAAATAAATAATAATAATAGCATTGGTAAAATTTTAATCCTATAAGCCAATGGCTTAAATCTTGAGCAAATTAAAGAAATTACTCAGTCGATTCCCCGTTTTTGCTTACTAGCTTGGAGGGGAAAATAAATCCTGTGATCAAATTTCTTCTTGATGAGGCCTCAAACGTAGACAACCACCAATGATATTTTTAGAAAATTTGGGATTAGTCTGACTGAAAGTCTAAAACCAACCATTATATTTTTTAGAAAATTTGGGTGTGGACAAGAAACAATAGGCAAAAGTGACATACTGTTTTCTAGCATTTCTCACCTACAACAAATAGAAGGTTGAGGCAGCCATTGAATTGAATCGGCGTCTCCATAATAAGGTGTCACTCCGATTTTCGCGTAGCCTTCCTAATTGTATTTTTATTAATCTGCATATAATGCGTTTGCTCTTAAATGTATAAAACATCATGAATTGTCTTTGAAAAATGAACCTACCGTTCGTCTTTGATAAGTCTATGGATCCTCCTCTCCTGATAAAATAAGGGGAGGGATTTGCAAACGGCTGATTTTGATGAATTTGTAGTCTTTCTGATCCCCACAGACGGCGCCAACTGTTGATGCCAAAATTTGGCCAAGCAACTCACCTGACCTTCAGGTGACATCAACAATGAATTTGTTTGAAGGGGAAAGACGTGGCCTGCCAAATAAGAGAAAACTGAGCACCGGTGTGGTGCTTGCCACACCGACTCCGATGCTTAAGTCAGTCGGGAGATCGTAAGTGAAGCAAGTAAATTAAAAATATAGAGGAAGAAAATAGATACCAAGTTGAGTCTCCCTACTTTGGGGTTAGTCTCTTCTATTTATAGTTGAAATTAGGGTTTTCCTCTTCCTTTTAGGAGAAGGAATAACCCTAGAGATTGATTCGAGCCCAATGGACCTTTAGGGGCTTGTTTCCTCTCTGGGCTCTCGTCATTCTGACTTTCTTAGAGCTAGGTCTAAATTCACCCATAACATTAAGAGAAATTTTGGAAGATAGTCCGTTTTGGAGACATATTTTCACATATATCTAAAATTTGTGATATTTACAAGATTAGATTTCCAGCTATATTTTTCTTGCATTTATACCCTTGTTTTTCTCATCTATTTTCAATTAATATTAAAAATGATAATATTATATGCGATATTAGCCAACCGAATATGCTACATTTTAGGAAGGTTATTTTTCACCCGATTTTCACCAAATTCCCTAAATTTAGGAAATATTATCTAAACAAATTCCTTAATTGTAGGAAAATATTATTGTAACGATTTTATTTCATGCCATAATGAATAAGTTGATTTTCCTTTCACCACCACCACCACCACTGAAGAACCTTCGATCGAAATCCCCCCACCATCGACTACCAAAACCAGCAGCCGAAGAACCCTCAAACCCCCATCGAATAACTCAGATCCATCCTCCCAAACGCCTCATCTTTCTCGTCCACTCCCAACCCCCCTCACCTCCACAACCAAGAAATTTTTCGCCCAGATCTACGTTCCGGTCTGAAACACATATTTGGAACACCCAGATATGAGCGTTCGACTCCCTTGGTTCCAGCCCATATCTTCCATTTTTTTCGTTTACCGACACTCATCCCTTCCCCTCTCCATTATTCCTCTCACCTGAACCGCAGCCGCATGCGCAATCCTTTCCTCAGTTTACCGTTAGAAGTTAGCAGAAAATTGGATGGATGGACTAAAATGAAACGAAATCCAAACCTCAGGGGCTAAATGTCGAATTTGAAAACTCAGAGACCAAAGTGAAACCTAACCCAAACCTCAACCTCAGGGACCAAAAGTGTATTTTTTTTTCATATTTTAATCAATTGAGTATTATATTTATAGAATAGAAATTGTTGGCCTCCCAACATTTTAACTAGGTCTGCTCTTAAGAACGAAGGTTCAAATTTCCACTCTTACCTTAAAATATAATTTTGATCTATGTATTTTAAGTCTCATTTATTTTAATTATTGTACTTTCAATAAATTTTAAAATTAGTCTTTATTGTTAGTTTGAAATTAATTTTAATCGAACTTGATAAAATAGTAACGATAAGGTTCCATACGCCAACAAGAGCGTGGCATAAATTTGTACGCTCGACTAAGAGGTCAGAGGTTCAAATCCCCCACCCTACATGTTGTCAAAAAAAAAAAAAACAATAATGTCTCTTAAAAAAAAATATATATATATAATATACACACTGTAGGAATATATTTCAAAATTTTATAAAGAAAGGCTAGAAGGAGTTTTTTTTTTTTGTAATAAAATAAAAGTTATATACATTTTTTTTTAATAAAAAATCATGCATTAAAGAGAATCAACCGTTCTTACACCTACCCTCATTTAAAAGAGAAAATCCACAAAGGGAGGTTATGAACCCAAAAAACATGCTCCTCTTCCCTCGAGGAGCAGCTACCATGGAAATCGCCTGAAAACGAAGAGAAATCCAAAGTCTTCTTCGCAACACAATGCACGTTTGTGTTCAAAAACCGCCTACATTGACAAAACGTCATGCCAAAACCGCCTATAGTTATATACTAAATCCAAGATCTTTGAAAGTAAGAAAGCTATCCATAAAGTACAAGAAATAAATGAGAACAAGCCCTAAAGTTCCAAGACCAAAATGATATTTGAACAAAGAAAAACAGTTCATAAAGGTGCCATAAAGGTGCCAAAACTCATAGGAGAGACAAAACATGGATAAAGAAGCTAGATTTAGCCATTTCTAACATAAAATTTTTCCACGACTTAAATACATAAAGCTTCTTAGGTGTAGCTTATTCAAGCTGATTCTATGATCTAGCTCTATACAAATTTGTTCAACTAATCAAAACTACTGATGATACAACAACATTGCCTTAGCTATGGTCAAAAGTTTTATCTTCAATATTTGGTTCCAAACAAAAATTCAACACAAATTACATTCTTGTTTTTCCCCTCAGCTTCTTCGACTTCCTCGCCACAGATATGTCGTTCTACTAGTCTTCCCCGCTGCCACGTTGCTTCGTGAACTTGGCTTCTCAACTTTATTGACATTACCAACACCAGTTTTTTCCTTGCTAGCACCTTTTTCCTTCGAGATTTTACCATTATTGTTTCCTTCCGATGCAACTTTACCGACATCGTTTCCATCTGATAGAACTTTATCGGTATCATTTCCATTCACATTTGGAACCTCCATGGACACTTCACGTAATAGTTCGCATCGCTCCTCCACAACCAGACCTTTCGTACGGAAAAAAAAAATCAATTAAAATTTTAAATTACTCACTTTGAGTATAATTTAGCTATTAAAGCACCTACTTCTTTCTTTGAGGTCAAATAGGGGTTAACATACTTTTGGAATTTTCATATGATATAATATAAACACACATGTTTCATGAATTTTAACATATATAATGGTTATTGGGCTTTTTAATAATCTAAATTCTATTCAATTAAATAATTATAATTAGGGTTGTTTGCACAAATAACAAAAAAAAAAAAACTAAAATAATTACAAATGTAACAAAATCTAAAACTATTTGCAAATATAACAAAATTAAAGTTTATCCGAGATAGAAATCTATTAACGATATAGACTTCAATCACAAGTGTAATTATTGTTGATAGACGACTATTATATCAATCAACAATCATAGTAGTCTATCATTGATAAACTACATGCATTGTGATTGAGGTCTATCGGTGATAGATTTTCCAAAATTATTTGCAAATACAACAAAATTAAAGTATTTTTCAAAATTATTTGCAAATACAACAAAATTAAAGTCTATCAATGATAGAAGTCTATTAACGATGGACTTTAATAACAATTGCAATTATTGCTGGTAGACTATTCTAACCATGATAGAAGTCTATCATTGATAGATTTACTATATTTGCAATATTTAGACTATATGCATTGTGATTGAAATATATGAGTGATAGATGTCTTTCTTTTTTTTTTTTAAAAAAAAAAAGGGAAAAATACACTTTTAGTCCTTGAGGTTTGAGTTAGGTTTCATTTTGGTCCCTGAGTTTTCAAACTCAACAATTTAGTCCCTAAGGTTTGATTTTAGTTTCATTTTGGTCCCTCCATCCATTTTTTCCTTAAAAACTAACGGATCGATGACGTGACACTATTTTTTATTTTAAAATTTTATTTTTTAGAATTTTTAATTAAAAATATATTAAAGTAATAAAAATATTATTATTTTTATTTCTTTTTATTACTTCTTTCTCTCCATTTTTCTTCTTCGTCCCCCTTCTTCTTCTTCTACCACTTCATCTTCTTCAACCCACCTTGAACCATGGCCGGCAGCGGCGGCGACGACAACTTTTTTTTTCTTCTCATTCTCTTCTCCTATTCTTTTCCCTTCCTCTCCAGTTTTTTTTAAGGACACAAGTGTTTTTTCGTCAAAGGCTCACCTGAATTGTAGCTTGTTATATACATATTCCTAAAAAACAGCCATAATCTCACTCATTCACTCCGGTGATTTCAAGTTTTCTCTCACACATTTTGCTACCAAAAATCGCCAAGTTTCATGTTTTTTCAATCCTCTCCGGCAATTTAACCCAGCCGCACAACGCAAGACTCGCGTGACCACGAACACTTGAATCTCACCAGCGACCACGAACACCTGAACTTCGATCTCCATGCGATTTCGGTGTAGAATGCGAGACCCACGAAAAACTCGGTCTCCCTTCCTTCCCTTTCCGAACGTGAGACCCACGAAAACGCAAGACCCGTTCTCGCTCCATTTCTCCTCTCCCTTTCTCCCCTCTCCGAATGCGAGACCCACAAGATGAACTAGATATGGGTTCGTGTTTGTTTTTTAAACAGAGTTTTGGTTCCGATCTGAAGAAAAGAAGGTGCCACGAACCCAGATCTAGTTCAGTTCTTTAATTTTTTTTTTAAAAAAATAAAAACAAAAAGAAAAAAAGGAAGAAGGATGGAGAATAAAAGAAGGAGAAAAAAAAAGTTTGTCGCCGCCGCCGGACGACTGATGTGGAATTTTCCTACCGCAAGCGCACGGGTCAAGTAATAAAGTGATCGTAAAATCGAGTGTCGTCCTCTGGATTGGATTTTTAAGTTAAATCAATTACCATGAATAATCTTGTTCAATTTTATTTAAGGACCAAAAAAGTAGTGAAATTTAGAAACCAAGGTAATGCAAATCAAAGATGTGAAATTCAATTGAAAGAATACTTAGGGAATTGATTTCGCCAATTTAATCTAGGATTGATTTTAGGGAATGAATTATAACGCACAATGGTTTTATGAGTCTAAGAACCTTTAATCACAACTACCTCTCCCGAGTATAATTGATTCTCATGCAAATTAACTAACTTGATATCCCTATCTAAGTTCTTTAATAAGCAAGGCAATTAGTTCTTTTTAACCGATTCTAAAGTTACTCTAAATTCCGTCACAATTTTAGAGATTCTACTTTAGTCATGCAGTCTTAATAAAGTCTACGCTAAATCCCCTCTCCCGAGCAAGACTCAACACTTAGATCATTCAACTAGTGGCCAAGTAATTGAAAGCATTAAATTAAGAATGCAAACATAAAACAATTGCACAATTCAACCCATAAATCAATCCATAAACTAAAAATACTACATCAATCCCTAAGTAACAAACTTAGTTACTCATACATGGTGTTACAAGATAAACTAAGTAGGAAAAAGCCATTAAAAACTAACTAAAGTAAGAGGGAAAGAAGATTAAACACTATGGAGGTCGAGACCGCACGTCCCCCGTTACGATCTCCACGAGCAAAGTCTTCAATTCCCCACTCCCCCATTTGCTTCAACTTCAAAATATGATTTTTCTTTATGTTTTATGGCTAAAAATCTCCCAAAAGAAGTCCCCCAAAAAGCCCTAATCGCAATCTTTAAATAAGGCAAAAATTGGTCGTAGCGTCGCGACTCTACCGCGAAATTACGGATTCTGGAAGTTTGCCGAGAGCGTCGCGACGCTATGATTTTTTTTTTTTTTTTTTTTTTAGATTGAAAACTCCATTTGACTCCAATTGCTGAATTAAGCTTCAAACACATACTTCCTACAAATAAAACATAAAAATGCATAAATTTGGGCAAATAATTGTAAAATACTAGCTTAATTAATTATAGAAAAATAGCTAGCTATGCTCGCTATCAAACACCCCCAAACTTAAGTTTTTGGTCCTCGAGCAAACTAAAAATCAAGCATACAGTGGAAGAATGGATGCAACAAACATGACTCAATCCTCAAGGCTCAAAAGTCAATAATCAAGCAATCAAGAGACATGCACATAAGGACCAATGAGGGAGACAAATCAAAAGTTTTCCAAAATTAACTTGCACAAGCAAGATCTAACTCAACGAGATTAGACTCTACTAGCCCGGGATTGGATTATTAAACTCTCAACTCATCTTCCCTCTACACTGGCACTAAGGATTCACTAACGAGTCAATGAAACAAATTAGTTTGTTTTCATCCATACTTAAGTGCTTAATATTTAAAATTAAGTCAAACATTTATATGTGGCACTAGCTTTCACACACCTATTGCAGGGACCCTTAACCTGAGTTTTCTCTGGTTGGCCTATCTGATCACAACAGGGGTAACTCTTTTTGCCTAAATCTTTATTACTCATTGCAAACTGTGCACATGCCATGGCATAATAATTTCTTTTCTTTCAAAAGTACAAACAAGAATGATTTTTCTTTCATGATCATGATAAGCATATATTCTTTTATTTCCTACCAAGCAAGATCAAACATGTTAATTTGCAAAAAAAATTAACTCTTAAGCTCTTCCCTACACCTATCGAGGTGACAACAAGCATATGAACCTAATAATTCGCTCCTAAGCATTCAAATCCAAATCTAGCCAAGACAAATACTCTACTCATGCAAGACATCTCCTAGAAAAAGTTTAAAAAGTCTCCCTTTTTTGGGCACTCATGCTTACAACTCATCGAAAGCTTGAAAATTGACAAGAAAGCCTATCCTAGGAAATCATAGTCATGCAAAAATAGCATCCAAAAAACAACCATATGCTCAATTCAAAGAAAGCTCAAAACTATAGCTCGAACTCAGATGCTCAAGGGCTCCACAACCATGCTATTCCACCTCCAATCTTAAAACTGAAGGGAATAAAAGTCCCCACGCAGCGGAAGCGCATCGATTGGACCTTACGCCGTATATTAATTAACATTAAAATACCGTTACGATAACTCAAACAAAACTTTAAACGAACTTTAAAGTCGCTGTAAAATCGGTTTAAACATGCTAAAATAAATCTAAATTTATTTTTTAAAACTTTTCTAAAGAAAAGAGGAAGAACCGTTACAAACCTCCGTTGTAGACTTGACCGTTCTTCGCCAACGATGCTCCACGAACGAAAACGCAGCAGCCGCTTTAAGGTTTTCTTCGCTGAAAATTCTTCTTTGATTGACACAATCACCACAGAGGTAACACCGGTATGTCTCTGAGTCTAGGAGGCAAAAGACTTGTGGGAGTCTTTCTCTAAGAGGGAGGCTAGAGAGAATTCTAGGTCTTGTCTTTCAAGAGTGTCAAGTGTCAAAAGGTGTCATGACCAATTAGGTCTAGTGTTCTATTTATAGAAGAGAGACCATGAATAAAATAATCAATTAAATCAATCTTTTCCATAATTGATTCAATCTTATTCCTTAATTAATCAATCATGATCAATCAATTCCATAATTGATTAATCTTTTCCACAAATGACTAATTACTTCCATAAGTGATTAGATCATTTCCATAAATGATTAATCACTTCCTTAAGTGATTAATTATTTCCATAATTGATTAATTCCCGGTTAATGAATTCTTTAATTAATTAACCACCAATTAAATATCACATATTTAATTCCCGGCCTAGAATTAATTAATTATCCCAAACACATTTTAGGCCTTAAATTAATTAATTCATTATTTTGAACTCTTTCAAACTTCCATAAATTTATATTTGAACTTTTCAAATATTAATTTCTCTCATAATAATATATCAATATATATTATTTTTGTTTCCCTTAATAAATTGAACATTTTCAATTTACTTTCATTACTTAGTTGCCTCAAATTACTTTACGAGCTACCAGTGGGACCTAATGGACCTGCAGATCAGAAGCTCCAACGATGTGAGATTAATTGGTCAAACTCATTAACCACATTAATCAATATTCGTTAACTGTGTGTACATTCCACTATAGACTCACAGTTGCATTCTTCTCACTGCAGACATATTTTCTGTGTCCACGGATCTAGACTAATATCGACTAGTTAGTCCTTCACGAGTGTTCGTAACACCAGCTGGTCAAATTACCGTTTTACCCCTGGGTTACCTCTATTTCCTTAAGTACCAATTCTCCTCTAATGAACAACCTGTTTGTGGTCCAACCATCAAACAGAAAACCCTCTCGTGCCATTGAGAGGGTAGGGCCCTTTGTTCAAGACTCGGAGTAACCACTTAAGGGAACACTCATCTGCTTCCCTAAAGTCGGGAAGGAGTGAATTCCATCTTGTACGATTATGTTCCCAGCTCCCCATTCGGTCTTGTCCCCAAAGTGGTAGGCTTATTGAGTCGGCGTATTGGCCACTCTCACCCATACAAATCAAAGGACAATCTCTCATGAGCAGGAGTCCATAATCAACTCAAGATTAAGACTAAGTTGTCTAGGTCGTCCTAGTGAAATAGAAAACCAACTAGTTAACGGTGTTATAACCAGTGGTTACTATTTTGCGGTCCGGTCTTATGCAAACTCATTGCATAGGATACCCCCACTCGCATGTCTCCTACACGAACGCGTTGGATCGCAGCGTTTGTATCAAATACAAAGTGGGTC
Organism: Luffa acutangula; assembly: GCA_036850905.1. Classification (NCBI taxonomy): domain Eukaryota; kingdom Viridiplantae; phylum Streptophyta; class Magnoliopsida; order Cucurbitales; family Cucurbitaceae; genus Luffa; species Luffa acutangula. Next base: position 25,931,796 of record CM072088.1, on the reverse strand, counting down.
GTATCCATAGTGTCACCAGGATAAGGCACCCAGTCTTATCCCTATACTATAGACCCTTTAGGCTGTTTCTTGAACAATGATCCCATATGTCGCTACATATAGTTCAAGACTCATATTACAGCCTTGGATGTCTAGTTTATTGGATTAGAGTTATTATTAGGCAAAGACAAATATAAAATAACTAATAACAATTAATGGAAAAATATATCAATATTATTTCATTAATATCCGGTCAACGGTTACATTCACTATCTACGAGTTTTAGGGCATAAAACCCAACAAAAACATGCATTGTCCTCAATGTATAAGGAAAATAAGGCTTAATCAAGTATGAGTACAATAAAAGAATTGAAGGAGTGAACAATACTGCCTTGGAATGATGATGACCTTCTCATGGAAGCTTGCAAGCAAAGGAGAAACTGGAACCAAGACCTACAAAACAAAAATAAACAATAAATCAAAAGCAAAAAAAAACACAACTAAACTTACTTGGGTTGCCTCCCATAAGCGCTTGTTTAACGTCATTAGCTCGACGTGCTGATCGTGCATCAAGGAGGCTTCTTTTCTGTGAATCTAACAGAGGTGCTCTTGCTTGCACCTTTCTTGTAACCCATCACAAGCACTTCAGAACGATCCTTAGAGTCTTCAACCGCTTTGAATATCTCTTTTTCATTCTGGACTCTAACAGTGAGCTCCCTGCGCTCAATATCAATAATCACTCGTCCAGTAGCGAGGAATGGTCTTCCTAGTATGACAGGAATTGCAGGATTTTCCATCATATCCATGACATACAAATCAATAGGGAGGAAAAATCTACCTACTCTGATTAAAACATTTTCTATAATGCCAACTAGTCTGACCACAGACTGATCAGCTAATTGGAGCCTAACAGGAGTAGATTTAATCTCACCTATATCTAACTTTTTGCACAAGGATAAAGGAATAATATTAATTCTAGCGCCTAAATCACACAACGCTATAAAAGAATAAGTACCAAAGCTACAAGGAATAGAAAAACTCCCTGGATCTGCTACTTTTTCAGGTACCTTCTGCTGTACTCTGGTGCTGCATGTGGAAGCAAGGTATACGGTGTCAACCTTCTTTTCTTTCTTTTTCTTTGCTAACCATTCCTTCATGAACCTGTTGTATTAGGGCATCTCTAATGCTTATGCAAAAGGAATGTTAATGTTCAGACTCATAAATGCATCCATAAATTTATCAAACTGAACCTGATTGTTCTTCTTTTTCTTTTTCTTTTTCTTGTCTTTGAGGACCATCAATGTGGGAGAAGGAATAGGAGGCTCAGGTTCAGGCTTTTTAGCTTCATCTGATGATGTGTCCTCCTCAGCTTCCCTAGTAGGCGTGTCATACTCCTCAGACTCAAGCTCCTCTTCAACTTCCTCATGGTGCACAGTAATGGCCTTACAGTACTCCATCTGGGTTTTCTCCTGCTTAGCTGGGGCCTTACCTTTGCTCATGGTGTTTATGATGTGCAAATTGCTTACCGCAAGTGTACGGGTCAAGTAATAATATAGTGATTTTGCAATCGAATGTCGTCCTCTGGATTGGTGTCTAGCCAAATTTTAATTATCAAAGATACTTTTGACCAATTTTATTTAGGGAATCAAATAGAATGAGAATATGATTTAATCAAACACAAAACTAAAGCTAAAAGTGACAATCTAATGGGAAGAATTGGTCTTAGGGATTTGATTTCACCAATTGGAGTTATGGATTAATAAACGAATTTACAAATACTATGATTCATAAATCTTGGCAACAAAAATCACACATATCTCTCCCGAGCATACATGATTCTCCCATATGCAATTGAACCCGATATCCCTATCTAAATCCAATAAACATACAAGGCAATAAGGCTAACCTTTATAACAATTTCTAGAATTAATCTTAATCTCCCGATTTTTAGCTAAATTCTAGTTATGCATACGAAATACTAATTTAAATCCTCTCTCCCGAGTTAGATTCAAATATAAACATCAATCAATTTATGGCCAGTAAATCGAAAGCATTAAGGATACAACATATGCATAAATGAAATCAATAGCATAAAAACAGTAAATCAATCCATAACGTGCCCAACGGCTACATCAATCCCTAAGAATTAAAGCCTAGCTACTCATACACAACATTACAATATAGCGAGAATCTAAAACAGCCATCAAAGCTAACTAAAGGAAGGGAAAAGAGAAATAGACTCGTTGTAGGCCAAGACCGAACGTCCCCGTCACGATCCACACGAACAATGGGTTGATTTCCACCTCGCTCCCTTTGTTTCAACCTCAATAGCCTCTATTCTGTCCTGTTTTTCGGCTCCAAGAAGTCCCAAATCGAAGTCCAAAAAACCTAGCCGAAAATAAACTTATATAGCAGATTTTCGTCGTAGCGTCGAGACGCTATTAAGACAGCGTCTCGACACTGCCTCTTGTACGCGCGTGTCTGAAAAGGAAATGTGGTAGCGTCGGGACGCTTCCTATCACAGCGTCGAGATGCTGTGAGTCTGCCACATATTCTCATTAAGGAAACATAGCGTCGAAACGCTCCAAGAGTGGCGTCTCGACGCTAATGGGCAGAATGCCCTCTCTTGGCTCCTTGTTACTTGAATCTTTTCGGTTCTTTGGCATCTTTTCACGTCCCGAACACCCGATTAATTCTTATTCCACGTTTTAACTCTAATCAACGCTTTCCTACAAAATAAACAATTAAGTGCAATAAAATGGTCAATAATCATCAAAGACTAGCTAAATTTAATACGTAAAGATAGCTAGTTATGCTCGCTATCAAATACCCCCAAACTTAAGCTTTTGCTAGTCCTCGAGCAAACTACAAATCAAACATACAATGGAAGAATGGATGCAACAATCATAACTCAATCCTCAAGGCTCAAAAGTCAATAACCAAGCAATGGAGAGACATGCACACAAGGACCAATGAGGGAGACAAATTAAAATTTTTCCAAAATTAACTTGCACAAGCAAGATCTAACTCAACAAGATCATACTCTACTAGCCCGGGATTGGATTATTAAACTCTCAGCTCATCTTCCCTCTACACTGGCACTAAGGTTTCACTAATGAGTTAATGGAACAAATTAGTTTGTTTTCCTCCATACTTAGGTGCTTATAAAATACAATTAACTTTAGCATTTATATGTGGCACTAGCTTTCACACACCTATTGCAGGGACCCTTAACCTGAGTTTTCTCTGGTTGGCCTAACTGATCACAACATGGGTTGCTCTTTTTGCCTTAATCTTTATTAACCATTGCATATTGTGCACAAGCCATGGAATTATTATTTTTTTTCTCAACAATAACAACAAGAATGATTTTTCGTTATGAACATGATAAGCAGATATTCTTTTCTTTTCTCCTAAGCAAGATCAAACATGCTAATTTGCAAAAAATTAACTCTTTAGCTCTACTCTACACCTATCGAGGTGACAACAAGCATATGAACCCAATAATTCGCTCCTAAGCATTCAAATCCAAATCTAGCCAAGATAAATACTCTACTCATGCAAGCCATCTCCTAGAAAAAGTTTAAAAAGTCTCCCTTTTTGGGCACTCATGCTTATAACTCATCGCAAGCTTGAAAATTGACAAGAAAGCCTATCCTAGGACATCATAATCATGCAAAAATAGCATCCAAAAAACAACCATATGCTTAATTCAAAGAAAGCTCAAAACTATAGCCCGAACTCAGATGCTCAAGGGCTCCACAAACATGCTAATCCACCCCCAAACTTAAAATATGCATTGTCCTCAATGTATAACGAAAATAAAGCATAAACAAGCATGAGAACAATAAACGAATGAAAGGAGTGAACAATATTGGCCTGGAATGATGATGACTTCTTTCCTGAATGCTTGGAATCTTGACAACTTGAAAGCAAAGGAGAGAAAGAAAACAAGACCTACAAAACAGACACAAACAATAAATAAAACTCAAAAGAAAGAAATAACTAACTCACTTGGGTTGCCTCCCATAAGCGCTTGTTTAACGTCATTAGCTCGACGTGTTGACCAACTATGCATCAGGGTGATCTCCTGTCAGATTTTCCATCACTGGTGCTCTTCCTAGCACCTCTCCTATAGCCCACTATCATTGTATCTGATGTGTTCTTGGGGTCCTCAAAAGCTTTTAAAACTTCCTTCTCCTGTTGGACTCTTATGATTAGCTCCCTGCGTTCAATATCAATTATAACTCTCCCTGTAGCAAGGAATGGTCTCCCTAATATGATAGGCATAACAGGATTCTCTTTAATATCTAGCACAAAGAAATCAACAGGAAGGAAAAATCTACCTACTTTAATCAGAATATTCTCAACAATCCCATATGGACTAACCACAGACTGGTCAGCCAACTGAAGTCTAACAGAGGTAGATTTTATTTCTCCTATATTAAGCTTTTTGCACAGAGATAATGGAATAATGTTTATGCTAGCCCCTAGATCACATAGTGCTCTACAAGAATAAGTACCAAAATTACAAGGAATAGTAAAACTCCCTGGATCAGTCAATTTCTCTGGTACTGTCTGCTGAACATGAGCACTGCATGTTGATGCTAAATATACAGTCTCCAACTGCTTTTCCTTTTTCTTCTTGTTGAGCCATTCCTTCATGAGTTTTCTGTAATGAGGCATCTGCTCCAGAGCATCTGAAAAAGGAATATTAACATGCAAACCCATAAAAGCATCTAAAAATTTGTCAAACTTAACCTTAGAATTTTTCTTTTTCTTTGATTTATGGACTAAAACAGTGGGAGAAGGGATAGAAGGCTCAGGATTAAGCTTTTCAACTTCGTTTGAGGTGGTGCCTTCTTCAACTCCTCCTGTGAGTTCCTCTGGTTCAGTAGTTTTCTCCTCTTCAGCTAATTTAGTCTCCTCCTCATAATGCACAGATACGGCCTTGTAGTACTCCAAAGAAGATTTCTCCTGTTCAACTGGGGCTTTACCTTTATTCATAGAGTTGACAACACTTACCAGTTGTCCCAGCTGAGTCTCTATATTCTTGATTGCCGCAGAATGACCATTGACAGTAGTGTTTATTGCAATCACGGCCTCCTCAAGCCTATTTGACCTGTTACTTGATTCTGCAATAAAAGCTCCAACAAGGTCTTCTAAAGATTTCTTATTTTCTTGACTTTGAGGAGTGAAGCCAGGAGGATTCAAAACATTCTTATTATTAGCATAGGAAAAATTCTCATGATTTCTATTGCTAGGGTGATAACGTGTAGGTGTGGAATTATTATTATACCCCCTAGAATTATAATTTGAAACATACTGAACCTGCTCGAGATTTTCCCCCTGAGTCTAGGATGCAAGGGCAGCTGCAGACTCAATTGATTGAGCATTCCCTAAACCTGAAAACTTTAAAAATGCATTAGCCAAGGAAGACATCTGAGCCTGAAGTGCACTTACGTTGTCAACCTCGAACACTCCAGCAACAATCTTTTTGGGTCCCGACCGCTCAGATGGCCACTGATAGCTGTTGGTGGCCATATCCTCTAACAAAGTCCTAGCACTCTCAACAGTCTTGGACAACAGAGTCCCACTTGCAGCTGCATCTGTTGGGTTTTATGCCCTAAAACTCGTAGATAGTGAATGTAAACAAATTATATACTTGTATTTAATAAAGTGTTATTTAGTTTCTACAATAAAATGTTATTGTTAAATATTGCACTATTTGACCCTAATCCAATAAACTAGACATCCTAGGCTGTAATATGAGTCTTGAACTATATGTAGCGACATATGGGGATCATTGTTCAAGAAACAGCCTAAAAGGTCTATAGTATAGGGATAAGACTGGGTGCCTTATCCTGGCAACACTATGGATACGACCCACTTTGTATTTGATACAAACGCTGCGATCCAACGCGTTCGTGTAGGAGACATGCGAGTGGGGGTATCCTATGCAATGAGTTTGCATAAGACCGGACCACGAAATAGTAACCACTAGTTATAACACCGTTAACTAGTTGGTTTTCTATTTCACTAGGACGACCTAGACAACTTAGTCTTAATCCTGAGTTGATTATGGACTCCTGCTCATGAGAGATTGTCCTTTGATTTGTATGGGTGAGAGTGGCCAATACGCCGACTCAATAAGCCTACCACTTTGGGGACAAGATCGAATGGGGAGCTGGGAACATAATCGTACAAGATGGAATTCACTCCTTCCCGACTTTAGGGAAGCAGATGAGTGTTCCCTTAAGTGGTTACTCCGAGTCTTGAACAAAGGGCCCTACCCTCTCAATGGCACGAGAGGGTTTTCTGTTTGATGGTTGGACCATAAACAGATTGTTCATTAGAGGAGAATTGGTACTTAAGGAAATAGAGGTGACCCAGGGGTAAAACGGTAATTTGACCCAGCTGGTGTTACGGACACTCGTGAAGGACTAACTAGTCAATATTGGTCTAAGTTCCGTGGACACAGAAAATATGTCTGCAGTGAGAAGAGTGCAACTGTGAGTCTATAGTGGAATGTACACACAGTTAACGAATATTGATTATTGTGGTTAAAGAGTTTAACCAATTAATCTCACATCGTTGGAGCTTCTGATCTGCAGGTCCATTAGGTCCCACTGGTAGCTCGTAAAGTAATTTGAGGCAACTAAGTAATTAAATGTAAATTGAAAATGTTCAATTTACTAAGGGAAACAAATATAATATATATTGATATATTATTATGAGAGAAATTAATATTTGAAGAAGTTCAAATATAAATTTATGGAAGATTGAAAGAATTAATTAATTTAAGTCCTAAAAGTGTTTGGGCAAAATTAATTAATTCAAGGCCGGAAATTAAATATGTGATATTTAATTGGTGGTTAATTAATTAAAGAATTCATTAACCATGAATTAATCAATTATGTAAATAATTAATCACTTAAGGAAGTGATTAATCATTTATGGGAATGATCTAATTACTTATGGAAGAAATTAGTCATTTATGAAAAAGATTAATCAATTGGGGAATTGATTGATCATGATTGATTAATTAAGGAATAAAGATTGAATCAATTTTGGAAAAGATTGATTTTATTGAATATTTTATTCATGGCCTCTCTTCTATAAATAGAACACTAGACCTAATTGGTCATGACACTTGACACTCTTGAAAGACAAGACCTAGAATTCTCTCTAGCCTCCCTCTTAGAGAAAGACTCCCACAAGTCTTTGGCCTCCTAGACTTAGAGACATACCGGTGTAACCTCTGTGGTTATTGTGTCAATCAAAGAAGAATTTCCAGCGAAGAATACCTTGAAGCGGCTGCTGCGTTTTCGTTCGTGGAGCTTCGTTGGTGAAGAACGGTCAAGTCTACAACGGAGGTTTGTAACGGTTCTTCCTCTTTTCTTTAGAAAAGTTTTAAAAATAAATTTAGATTTATTTTAGCATGTTTAAACCGATTTTACAGCGGCTTTAAAGTTAGTTTAAAGTTTTGTTTGAGTTTTCGTAACGGTTTTTAATGTTAATTAATATACGGCGTAAGGTCCAATCGATGCGCTTCCGCTGCGTTGGGACTTTTATTCCCTTCAGCATCAACAATAGTTTTCGTGCTAGGGGCTAATCCATTGTAAAATAATTGAACCTGTAGCCAGTCAGGGTATCCGTGCTGAGGGCACTTCCTTAGCAGCTCTTTACATCTCTCCCAAGCCTCGAACAGCTGCTCATCGAATTGTTGCTGAAATGTCCCAATTTCGGTCCTCAGTTTGACCGTCTTGGCAGGAGGAAAGAACTTCTTTAAGAATGCCTGGACCAAAGCATCCCAAGTGGTAATGCTCCCAGGTGGAATAGATTGTAACCAGTCCCTCGCTTTGTCCTGCAACGAAAAAGGAAATAAACGTAATCGAATGGCATCTTCAGAAACACCATTTAACTTTACCGTCCCACAAATGTCTAGGAAGGATTTCAGATGAGAATTTGGATCCTCCATGGGCGATCCCCTGTAGGCACAGTCTCGAGCCATCTGAATGAGACCTGTTTTCAACTCAAAATTATTAGCATTAATCGGGGCATAGACGATCCCTGATTGTTGCTCCTGAAAGATCGGCTGAAAGTAGTCCCTGATGGGCTTAGGCTCCTCAAGATTAGGATTGGCCATTTGGATATTTTCTTGATTTTCCCTTCGAAGTCTATTGAATGTTCTTTCTATTTCTGGATTCAAGGGAACTAAGGCCAATTCCCTAACCTTTCGCATACACCGACTACACTAACCTAAAAAGGCAAAGAAAAGGGAATAAAATAAATTAGGAAAGAAACAAGAAAAGGAAAATAACTAAATCTAAATAAAGAAAAACTAATCTAAAAAGGAAAAACTAAAAATCTAACAATGGGAAATTCAAACAAATAAGGAAAACTCTAAATATGGAAAAATTTAAGAATGGAAAAGAAAACAATAAAGGAAAAAAGAATGCAATTTACCTAAAACAAAAAATAACAAAAAAATAGAATACACCCTAAACTAAGACCAGACAATTTTTCTTCGATATTAAAATTGACTAAATATGCCAATCCCCAGCAACGACGCCAAAAACTTGATGTGCAAATTGTTTACCGCAAGTGTACGGGTCAAGTAATAATATAGTGATTTTGCAATCGAATGTCGTCCTCTGGATTGGTGTCTAGCCAAATTTTAATTATCAAAGATACTTTTGACCAATTTTATTTAGGGAATCAAATAGAATGAGAATATGATTTAATCAAACACAAAACTAAAGCTAAAAGTGACAATCTAATGGGAAGAATTGGTCTTAGGGATTTGATTTCACCAATTGGAGTTATGGATTAATAAACGAATTTACAAATACTATGATTCATAAATCTTGGCAACAAAAATCACACATATCTCTCCCGAGCATACATGATTCTCCCATATGCAATTGAACCCGATATCCCTATCTAAATCCAATAAACATACAAGGCAATAAGGCTAACCTTTATAACAATTTCTAGAATTAATCTTAATCTCCCGATTTTTAGCTAAATTCTAGTTATGCATACGGAATACTAATTTAAATCCTCTCTCCCGAGTTAGATTCAAATATAAACATCAATCAATTTATGGCCAGTAAATCGAAAGCATTAAGGATACAACATATGCATAAATGAAATCAATAGCATAAAAACAGTAAATCAATCCATAACGTGCCCAACGGCTACATCAATCCCTAAGAATTAAAGCCTAGCTACTCATACACAACATTACAATATAGCGAGAATCTAAAACAACCATCAAAGCTAACTAAAGGAAGGGAAAAGAGAAATAGACTCGTTGTAGGCCAAGACCGAACGTCCCCGTCACGATCCACACGAACAATGGGTTGATTTCCACCTCGCTCCCTTTGTTTCAACCTCAATAGCCTCTATTCTGTCCTGTTTTTCGGCTCCAAGAAGTCCCAAATCGAAGTCCAAAAAACCTAGCCGAAAATAAACTTATATAGCAGATTTTCGTCGTAGCGTCGAGACGCTATTAAGACAGCGTCTCGACACTGCCTCTTGTACGCGCGTGTCTGAAAAGGAAATGTGGTAGCGTTGGGACGCTTCCTATCACAGCGTCGAGATGCTGTGAGTCTGTCGCGTATTCTCATTAAGGAAACATAGCGTCGAAAGGCTCCAAGAGTGGCGTCTCGACGCTAATGGGCAGAATGCCCTCTCTTGGCTCCTTGTTACTTGAATCTTTTCGGTTCTTTGGCATCTTTTCACGTCCCGAACACCCGATTAATTCTTATTCCACGTTTTAACTCTAATCAACGCTTTCCTACAAAATAAACAATTAAGTGCAATAAAATGGCCAATAATCATCAAAGACTAGCTAAATTTAATACGTAAAGATAGCTAGCTATGCTCGCTATTAGTTTACAACACTTACTAACTGTCCCAGCTGAGTCTCAATGTTCTTAATGGTTGTATTGTGGCTGTTCATTGTGGTGTTGATGGCAATGACTGCCTCCTCTAATTTGTTTGTCCTGTTACTAGACTCTACAATGAAAGCTCCAACAAGATCCTCTAAAGATTTTTTATTTTCTAGAGTTTGAGGGGCAAAACCAAGAGGATTAAAAACGTTCTTATTATTAGCATAAGAGAAATTTTCATGGTTCCTATTGTTAGGGTGATAATGTGTAGGTGTAGAATTATTATTATATCCTCTAAAATTAGAATTAGACACATAATGAACCTGTTCTATAGTCTCCTCCTGAGATTCAGATGCTAAAGCAGCAGCTGATTCAATTGATTGTGCACTCCCTGTACCTGAAAATTTCAGAAAAGCATTAGCCAGGGAAGACATCTAAGCTTGAAGTGCGCTTACATTGTCAATCTCGAACACTCCAGCAACAATCTTTTTAGGTGCAGACCGCTCTGATGGCCACTGATAGCTGTTAGTGGCCATATCCTCAAGAAGTATGCAAGCATTTTCCACGGTCTTGGACACCAGAGTCCCACCTGCAGCTGCATCAACAATAGTTTTTGTACTAGGAGTTAAGCCATTATAAAATAATTGAACCTGAAGCTAGTCGGGGTAGCCATGCTAAGGGCACTTCCTCAGCAACTCTTTAAATCGCTCCCAAGCCTCGAACAGCTGCTCATCGAACTGCTACTGGAACGTCCCAATCTCGGTCCTCAGCTTGACCGTCTTTGCAGGAGGGAAAAATTTCTCCAGAAATGCCTGGACTAAAGCATCCCAGGTGGTGATGCTCCCAGGGGGAATAGATTGCAACAAATCTCGTGTTTTATCCTGCAAAGAAAAAGGAAACAAGCGTAAGCGAATGGCATCCTCAGAAACTCCATTTATTTTTACCGTCCCACAAATGTCTAAAAATAATTTTAGATGAGAATTTGGGTCCTCGGTGCGTGATCCTCTATAAGCACAATCTCGAGCCATCTGAATGAGACCGGTCTTCAGCTCAAAGTTGTTGGCATTGATCGGGGCATAGACAATCCCCGATTGTTGCCCCTGAAACACGGGCTGAAAGTAGTCTCTAATAGGCTTAGGCTCCTCAGGTGGATTTGGGTCGGCCATTTGAATATTTTCTCTATTCTCCCTTCGAAGCCTATGAATTGTTCTCTCGATCTCGGGATCCAAAGGTGCGAAAATCAATTCTTTATTCCTTCGCATAAACAACCTAAACTACCCTAAAAAAGAAAGAAAACAATTAAGGAAAGAAATGAAGAAAAGAAAACAACTAATCTAAATATGGAAAAATATAATCTAGAAAAGGAAAATACTATCTAATTAAGGAAAACAAAAACAAATAAGGAAAAGATTACACAACTACAACAAACACTAAACTAGAAAAACAAATATGGAAAGAAAAACAAATAAGGAAAAACATGCAATCAACCTAGAAAAGTAAAAATACACCCTAAATTAAGACCGAACAATTTTTCCACAATATTAATCTAACTAAATGTGCCAATCCTCGGCAACGGCGCCAAAAACTTGATGTGGAATTTTCCTACCACAAGCGCACAGGTCAAGTAATAAAGTGATTGTAAAATCGAGTGTCGTCCTCTGGATTGGATTTTTAAGTTAAATCAATTACCATGAATAATCTTGTTCAATTTTATTTAAGGACCAAAAAAGTAGTGAAATTTAGAAACCAAGGTAATGCAAATAAAAGATGTGAAATTCAATTGAAAGAATACTTAGGGAATTGATTTCGTCAATTTAATCTAAGATTGATTTTAGGGAATGAATTATAACGCACAATGGTTTTATGAGTCTAAGAACCTTTAATCACAACTACCTCTCCCGAATATAATTGATTCTCATGCAAATTAAATAACTTGATATCCCTATCTAAGTTCTTTAATAAGCAAGGCAATTAATTCTTTTCAACCGATTCTAAAGTTACTCTAAATTTCGTCACGATTTTAGAGATTCTACTTTAGTCATGCAGTCTTAATAAAGTCTACGCTAAATCCCCTCTCCCGAGCAAGACTCAACACTTAGATCATTCAACTAGTGGCCAATTAATTGAAAGCATTAAATTAAGAATGCAAACATAAAACAATTGCACAATTCAACCCGTAAATCAATTCATAAACTAAAAATACTACATCAATCCCTAAGTAACAAACTTAGTTACTCATACATGGCGTTACAAGATAAACTAAGTAGGAAAAAGCCATTAAAAACTAACTAAAGTAAGGGGGAAAGAAGATTAAACACTATGGAGGCCGAGACCACACGTCCCCGTTACGATCTCCACGAACAAAGTCTTCAATTCCCCGCTCCCCCGCTTGCTTCAGCTTCAAAATATGATTTTTCTCTCTGTTTTACGGCTAAAAATCTCCCAAAAGAAGTCCCCCAAAAAGCCCAAATCACAATCTTTAAATAAGGCAAAAATTGGTCGTAGCGTCACGAATTACGGATTCTGGAAGTTCGCAGAGAGCGTCACGACGCTATGATTTTTTTTTTTTAGGTTGAAAACTCCATTTGACTCCAATTGTTGAGTTAAACTTCAAACACATACTTCCTACAAATAAAACATAAAAGTGCATAAATTTGGGCAAATAATTGTAAATGACTAGCTTAATTAATTATAGAAAAATAGCTAGCTATGCTCGCTATCAACAACAGTGGCGATGGTGGGTGGCAGTGGCCGGTGGTGTTCGGCGGCAGCATCTGGAAAAAGTAGTAGAAGAAGAAGGGGGAGAAGGAGAAGAAGGGGGGAGAGAGAAAGATATAATAAAAATTTTAAAAATAATAATATTTTATTATTTTAATATATTTATATTTAAAAAATTCAAAAATATTTTTTTAACAAAAAAATAGTGCCACGTTAGCAAACCGTTAGTTTTTAACGAAAAAAAGGATGAATGGACTAAAATGAAACTAAAACCAAACCTCAGGGTCTAAATTGTTGAGTTTGAAAACTCAGGGACCAAAATGAGACCTAACCCAAACCTCAGGGACTAAAGTGTATTTTTCCCAAAAAAAAAAATAAATACTTCATTAACCACACAAACCAACCATACAACAACCCTCCTTTTGAAGCAGAGAGAAAAGCCACGAAGGCAAAAAGTCTACAAAAAAAAAAAAAAAAACCCTTCTTCTGAAATGGAAGAAGCTAAAAAAGGGTCCCTTAGACAAGAAGTCTCCAAACCGTCTGTTGGGTCGTGCAGAACGGTCGTTCGCGCTAAAACATGCGCTACCAAATTACATTCCCTCCGACAAAAGGAGAAGGAAATGTCCCCAAACAACTCGCCAAGGATTTCGCCTCCTTTCCTAGCATCTTGACTTCAGTGAGGATAACAATGGCTTCAGAAGAATCAGATTCGATGGTTATCCGCGAAAAGGGGCCACCCATCAAAACCAGTAAGCTTATGATACTTTTGAAGGGAATAAAAGTCCCCACGCAGCGGAAGAGCATCGATTGGACCTTACGCCATATATTAATTAACATTAAAATACCGTTACGAAAACTCAAACAAACTTTAAACACTCTTTAAAGCTGCTGGAAAATTGGTTTAAACATGATGAAAAATATATCTAAATTTATTTTCATGCTTTTCTAAAGAAAGAAGGAAGAACCGTTACAAACCTTCGTTGTAGACTTGACCGTTCTTCGCCAACGACGCTCCAACGATCAAAACGCAGCAGCCACCTTTGATTTTCTTCGTTGGAAATTCCTTCTTTGAATGACACAATAACCACAGAGGTTACACCGGTATGTCTCTAAGTCTAGGAGGCAAAATACTTGTGGGAGTCTTTCTCTAAGAGGGAGGCTAGAGAGAATTCTAGGTCTTGTCTTGAGAGTCTAAGATCAAGAGCAAAGTGTCAAGTGTCCTAAACCAATTAGGTCTAGTGTTCTATTTATAGAAGAGAGACCATGAATAAAATATTCAATTAAATCAATCTTTTCCAAAATTGATTCAATCTTATTCCTTATTTAATCAATCATGATCAATCAATTCCATAATTGATTAATCTTTTCCACAAATGACTAATTACTTCCATAAGTGATTAGATCATTTCCATAAATGATTAATCACTTCCTTAAGTGATTAATTATTTCCATAATTGATTAATTCCCGGTTAATGAATTCTTTAATTAATTAACCACCAATTAAATATCACATATTTAATTTCTGGCCTTGAATTAATTAATTTGCCCAAATAGATTTAAGGCCTTAAATTAAGTAATTCATTATTTGAACTCTTTCAAACTTTCATAAATTTATATTTGAATTTCTTCAAATATTAATTTCTCTCATAATAATATATCAATATATATTATATTTGTTTCCCTTAGTAAATTGAACATTTTCAATTTACATTTATTACTTAGTTGCCTCAAATTACTTTATGAGCTACCAGTGGGACCTAATGGACCTGCAGATCAAAAGCTCCAACGATGTGAGATTAATTGGTCAAACTCATTAACCACATTAATCAATATTCGTTAACTATGCGTTCATTTCACTATAGACTCACAGTTGCACTCTTCTCACTGCAGACATATTTTCTGTGTCCACGGATATAGACCAATATCGACTAGTTAGTCCTTCACGAGTGTTCGTAACACCAACTGGGTCAAATTACCGTTTTACCCCTGGGTTACCTCTATTTCCTTAAGTACCAGTTCTCCTCTAATGAACAACCTGTTTGTGGTCCAACCATCAAACAGAAAACCCTCTCGTGCCATTGAGAGGGTAGGGCCCTGTTCAAGACTCGAAGTAACCACTTGAGGGAACACTCATTTGCTTCCCTAAAGTCGGGAAGGAGTGAATTCCATCTTGCACGATTACGTTCCCAGCTCCCCATTCGGTCTTGTCCCCAAAATGGTAGGCTTATTGAGTAGGCGTACTGGCCACTCTCACCCATACAAATCAAAGGACAATCTCTCATGAGCAGGAGTCCATAATCAACTCAGGATTAAGACTAAGTTGTCTAGGTCGTCCTAGTGAAATAGAAAACCAACTAGTTAACGGTGTTATAACCAGTGGTTACTATTTCGCGGTCCGGTCTTATGCAAACTCATCGCATAGGATACCCCCACTCGCATGTCTCCTACACGAACGCGTTGGATCGCAACGTTTGTATCAAATACAAAGTGGGTCGTATCCATAGTGTCACCAGGATAAGGCACCCAGTCTTATCCCTATACTATAGACCCTTTAGGCTGTTTCTTGAACAATGATCCCATATGTCGCTACATATAGTTCAAGACTCATATTATAGCCTTGGATGTCTAGTTTATTGGATTAGGGTTATTATTAGGCAAAGACAAATATAAAATAACTAATAACAATTAATGGAAAAATATATCAATATTATTTCATTAATATCCAGTCAACAATTACATTCACTATCTACGAGTTTTAGGGCATAAAACCCAACAAACTCCCACTTGAACTAAAACACTAGTTAGTGGGATGTAAATGCAATAATCTAAAGCTGGAAATACAATGAATTAGGGCATCCTTATACCCATTATACATTTCTCCCACTTGCCCTAGATTAGATGGCATACATATCTCGTAGACCTAGACCCTCTAGATGACCCTCAAACACTTTAGCCGTGAGAGCCTTCGTAAATGGATCAGCGATGTTGTGCTCCGAGGCGATTTTAGTTACGATCACATCTCCTCTTTGCACAATCTCCCGTATCAGGTGATACTTCCTCTCGATGTGTTTACCCCGTTCGTGGCTTCGAGGTTCTTTTGAGTTGGCTACAGTCCCACTGTTGTCACAGTATAGCGTTATGGGCACGTTCATATTCAGAACCACTTCCAAATCAGTCAAGAACTTTCTAAGCCATACTGCCTCCTTAGCTGCTTCGGAAGCTGCTACATACTCAGCCTCCATGGTTGAGTCTGCTATGCATCCTTGTTTGATGCTTCTCCACACTACTGCTCCTCCATTGAGGGTGAATACTAACCCTGATGTGGATTTCTTTGAATCCTCATCAGCTTGAAAGTCAGAGTCAGTGTATCCTGTAAGAATCAAATCCTTAGCTCCATACACAAGCATGTAGTCCCTCGTTCTCCGAAGATACTTGAGGATATTCTTAACCTCTCCCCAGTGGTCAAACCCTGGATTAGACTGATACCTACTGACTACTCCCACTGCATAACATATGTCAGGCCTAGTGCAGAGCATAACATACATTAAGCTGCCCACAGCTGAGGCATAGGGAATGTGTCTCATGTTCTCAACTTCTTGAGGTGTCTTAGGAGATTGTTCCTTAGATAGGTGTACTCCATGTCTGAAGGGTAGTAGTCCCTTCTTGGAGTTTTGCATCGAATATCGAGACAACATCTTCTCAATATACGTTGCTTGAGACAGAGCTAGCGTTCTGTTCTTTCGATCCCTAATGATTTGGATTCCCAGAACATATTGAGTCTCTCCCAGATCTTTCATTTAGAATTGGGCTGCTAGCCATTTCTTAATGTCAGTGAGGTATCCTACATCATTCCCAATGAGTAGGATATCGTCTACATAAAGTATTAGAAAAGCTACTTTCCTTTTGTTGACTTTCTTGTACACACAAGACTCATCAACGTTTTGGTCAAAGCCAAAAGATTTGATTGTAGTATCAAATCTAATGTTCCATGATCTGGACGCTTGTTTCAATCCATAAATGGATCGATTGAGCTTACAAACCTTTTGTTCCTGACCTTGGGCTATGAACCCTTCGGGTTGAGACATGAAGATATTCTCTTCAAGATTACCATTCAAAAAGGCAGTCTTGACGTCCATTTGCCATATTTCATAGTCATAATATGTGGCTATGGAGAAGAGAATTCTTATGGACTTTAACATGGCTACAGGAGAAAAGGTTTCCTCATAGTCAACCCCTTCCTTTTGGGTATAACCCTTTGCCACTAGTTTAGCTTTGAAGGTCTGTACCTTTCCAGCTGCATCTCTTTTTCTCTTATAGATCTATTTGTACCCTATGGGTTTTACCCCATTTGGTAGATCTGTAAGTTCCCATACAGAATTGGAGTGCATTGACTCCATTTTCAGGTTCATGGCTTTGACCCATTCATCCTTATCTTCGTCATTCATTGCCTGTCGATAGGACAATGGATCCTCAATGCCATCATTAGGTATGACAACCTGAGTTTCAGTTAAACCCAAGTAGCGGTCAGGTTGTAATACAATCCTCCCACTACGTTGAGGCATTCCCAACGTTTGAGATGGACGTGATGGATCTGAAGAACTAGTTCCTTCATCAACACTTGTTGAAGGTCCAACTTCATCAACAACTCTTGACGATTCTTCAGTAGCTTCTCCTAATATTATTTTGCTTCGTGGTTTATGATCTCTCATGTGGTCTTCCTCTAAGAAAGTGGCGTTTGTTGATACAATCACCTTATTTTCTTGTGGGTCGTAGAAATAACCACCTCTCGTTTCTTTAGGGTAACCAACAAATTGGCACAGTTTTGAACGAGGTTCCAGTTTCTTAGGATTTGTCACAAGCACGTGTGCTGGACAACCCCAGATGCGAAAGTGATGCAAACTAGGTTTACGCCCCTTCCATAATTCGAAAGGTGTTTCAGAAACACTTTTCGAGGGAACATTGTTCAAGATGTATACTGCAGTCTCTACTGCATACCCCCAAAACGAGCTGAGCAATTGAGCATAGCTCATCATTGATCGAACCATGTCTAACAAGGTTCTATTTCTCCTTTCTGACACACCATTCTGTTGAGGTGTACCAGGGGCTGAGAGTTGAGATTGGATTCCATGTTCTATCATATAATCCTGGAATCTTTGATCCATATACTCCCCTCCTCGATCAGATCGAAGTACTTTAATAGATTTACCTAATAGGTTTTCAACTTCAGTCTTAAACTCCTTAAACTTTTCAAGGGCTTCAGACTTATGTCCTATTAGGTACAAGTAACCATATCTTGAATAATCATCTATAAATGAGATGCAATATTCGTACCCTCCTCGAGCTTTTACATTCATTGGACCACATAGATCTGAATGTATTAACTCTAAGGATTCTTTGGCTCTGTAACATTTTCCAGTAAAGGGTCTCTTGGTCATTTTTCCCTCGAGACAAGATTCACAAGGTGGTAGTGAATCATCTTCTAACTTACTTAGAAGTCCATTCTTTACCAATCGACCGATCCTATCGATGTTTATATGACCAAGTCTAAGATGCCAAAGATGAGTATTGTTACTTGATGGAGAAATCTTTTGCCTTTTACTTTGAGTTTCAGCAGTTTTAAATAATTCGTGATTTAAAAGTGCTTTGTTTTCGGTTGGTCTTAAAACATACAAGTTATTTTCCAATTTGGCTGAACAAATAAGTACACCATTTTTATAAATGAACGCTTCATTCATATCAAAAGTAACTGTATATGATTGTTCAATCAAACATGAAATAGAAATTAAGTTCCTCTTAATCTTGGGAACAATTAACAAACTTTCTAAAAGTAAGAATCTATTTCTAAAAAATAACTTCGCAGCTCCCACTGCTTTAGCTTAAATGACTTCTCCAGTTCCGACCCTGAGTGTCATTTCCCCATCGTTCAACTGCCGAAAGGAACTATTTTCCTGAAAAGAAGAGCAAACATGATTAGTTGCTCCTGAATCAAGTATCTAGGTAAACTCATCATGTTCTATCAGGCATGTTTCTAAAACAAGTAAATCAAATTTACCTTCCTTTTCCTTATTTTTCTCAGCAAGGTACTTTGGGCAGTTTCTCTTCCAATGTCCATCTACATTGCAGTGGAAACACTTGCCCTTATCTGCCATAGCTTTGGCTTTTCCCTTGCTTTTAGCAGAAGTACTGGGAGCTTTCCCCTTGTTTCCTTTCTTCTTCTGAGTTTTCTTTGAAGAAGTGGCTACAGATTTAGTTCCAGAGGATGAACCCTTCTCGAACTTTCTTTTAGAGTGAAACAACGTTTGCCTCTCCTTCTATCTGTCCCTTGTTCTTAAGAAGAGACTGATAGAGTTGTAGCTCATTCAGGAGGCTAGTTAGGTTGAATGTTATTTTATTCATCATTGCATTGCTTCGAAACTGCAAAAAACTCTTCGAAAGAGATTCTAAGATGAATGCAACCTGACTACGCTCATCTATGACCGCCCCGTTTGCTTCTGCCACGTTGAATTGGACCATCATATCCAAGACATGCTCCCGAACAGACGTGCCCTCTTTCATGCGACAGCTATAAACGTATTTGAGAGCGTCATGGTGGAGTTGGTAGGACGGTTTTCCAAACATCTCCCGGAGAGAGTTCATAATCTCCCTCGTTGTTACCATGCCCTCATGCCTTTTAGCCAAAACTTCAGATAAGCTGGCTAGGATATAGACGCGAGTCTTATCATTTGCCTTTGTCCAGCGGTCATAAGCATCCTTAACTGCTTGGGATGCATTACGAGCAGGGGCTGGAGGACAATCCTCCGTTAAGACGAACCGCAGATCATCGACAACAAGAATCGTATTCAGGTTCGACTTCCACGTAGCATAATTTTCGTCGGTTAATTTTTCATTTTTAAGCAGAGAGACAATTGAGGAAGACATTGTTGAAATTTAAACAAACAATGACCGTATTAGTTATCTTTGCCTTAACCCATCATTCAAGCAAACAATTTCACACAATCCAATCAATTTAGCAAAACAGACAATCACAGAACCCTAAAACTATCGATTTAGTTTTGCAACGATGTTTCAGAGGTTTAGAATATCAGCCACCAAAGGGTGATCATGCACTCCTCCTTTGAAATGAGACACCTCTTAGCTAATTCTAATTCCAGAATAACTCATATTCCTACAGGCTACTCAGATCACCCAATGAAATAGGGGACTGGTCTAGCAGGAGTGAAATCACTGCAAGTGAATTTGGTGACTACTGTTGCACGATGTTTACACATTCAAGCAAGAAAGAAACAAATTGCAATAATATATGTGCAAAAAAAAACCTAAAAAAAACAAAAGAAAAAAGAGGGAGATAAAAGAAAATCTATGATACAATCAAAGCAGTTCATATGCGCGACAACCAATAGGGACACACATGAAATATATGTGCATATTAAAAAAAAAAAAAAACTAGCAAAAAAATTAAATATGTATATACCTTTCAAATGGTGGCCAAAGATTGATGTTGGGTCCAAGGAGACCCTCAAATAAGTTTGTTAATTCCAAGACCTATAAAGAAAGAAATGAGTAATTAGCAAAAAAAAAAAAAAAAAAAAAAAAAGTGAAAGTTTATCAAGTTACCAATTAAAAGAGAAAAAAAATGAGCCAAAAGTGTGCATAAATAAAAATTTCAGAAAAAAATGGAAAAAAGGAAAAGATAAAAGAAAACGAAAGATAAAAAAAAAAAGAAACTAAAAGGGAAAATAAAAAAAGGGGGTTGCTGGGATCGAAAAGCAATAAGGGAAAGAAAAAGTATAAGGTTTTGCCCAGCAAAAGAAGGAAAAAAAAATTAAAAAGAAAAGAAACGTGCGCTCTTCTCTCCTTTTCTCCCCCATTTTCTTAATCCTCCCTTTCACCGTCTTCTTGTTTATCTCTCTCCTTCTCGTCTCGCAAGCGCTACACAGACCCACGCCGCTGCGCTCGATCTTCAACCTTTCTCCCGTCGTCGTCGCACGAATGGCAGTCGTCGTCGCACGAATGGCAGTCGTCGTCTCCTCGCCGGTATCTCCTGGTCATCTCTTTCGCTTGCCTCTCCCTTCCTGCGGCCGTTGCAGTCTGAAGCCGAGCTCGCTGCCGTCTCCCTTCCAAGCAGCGACGCGGAAAAAAAAAAAAAAAAAAACTCTTCTTGATCTTGACTGCCACCCATTCCCCATTCTACTTTCTTTCTAGTTGTCTCTTTAGAAAAAATGCAGCAAACAAAGGGGAGTGGGAGTTTTTTTTTTAGATTTTAGAAAGAATCCTGAGAGGAAGAAGAATTTTCTTGAGTTTGTGCTTTGTGCTGTGTTGACCAATCCTTAAAAAAAAAAGGAAAATTTAAATTGAAAAGGGAGGTGACTGTACACGTTTTTCTCACTAAAAAAAATAATAATTTGAAAAGCAAAAGTTGAGTTTTAAAAAAAAAAGAGAAAAGAAAAAAAAAAGAGGTCACTCCATTCCCCCATTCTCTCTCCCCCATTCTACTCTCATTCTCTCTCCCCCATTCTACTCTCTTTCTCATCTCCCATTCTGCGTTCTTTCTTGTTCTCTCTCTAGAAAAAAAAAATGCAGCAAACAAGGGGGAGTGATAACAAGATTTTTTTTTAAAAAAGAGAGAAACCTTGGAGAAGAATTTTCTTTAGAGGGTTGGTGTGCAGTGCTGACCGATCCTAAACAAGAAAAAGAAAGGGCGTCAAGAAGGAAAGTAGAATAAAAATATATATAAGGAAGGTGCAGTAAAGAAAAAGAACGTACCTTAGTTGGGAAGGCTTTAAAAAAAAAGGAGGTATAATCTCTCTAATTTATAGAGCTGGATTTTGGTTCCAAATCCTAATTTGATTTGGACTAACCCAAATCATAGCTTCGGAATCCTTATTAAGATAGGAATTATGGTTAAAATTATATTTTAATTCAAATTAATTTGAAAGTTAAATTTAAACTAGTCCAATTTTAAATCAAAAGATAATTTGGGTATGTTTCAAATATTTGAATTAAATTGAATTTGGTCATAACTTATCCAAATTAAATTGGTGAGGGGATATTAAAATTTCATTCCTTTAACCAAAATTTGGATGGAATTTAATATTTACCTCAATCAAACCTTATTCCAAATTCTCTAACATGGAGTTGAGTTTTGTTGGCATAGAAATTTTCCAACCAATTAGAGATTGCCACGTCATTATTTAATTTTGGGTGTCATGAATTAATACATATCTCAAAATTAATTATGGCAAAATAAGAAAGGCCACGTGTCCTTTTGTGGTCGTCTAATTGTGTTAACGGTCTTGATCGAATCCAACGATGATTAAACTCAAGATCAAATGATCATTTATTCAATTTAGCTTAAAGTTCATAAAATTAAATTAAAGTAAGATTAAGTTTAGGTTAAATTTGGTTCAATTTAAACCCAATGTTATTAAGATAATTGGGCCTGAAACCCAAAAACTCATCCAGACCCATAGATGGGCACAAGCCCAATTCAAGCCCAAGCCCATTAAAGCCGTTGGGAACTCTATAAATAGGAGTCCTTGGCTCATTTGGAAGGGGCGGCAGAAAGATTGAAGCTTTCAGAAGACTCTGAAGACTGAAGCTCTGATCCTCCTACAAGACTTGAAGACTGAAGCTCCATTCCTTCTACAAGACTTGAAGATTGAAGCTCCATCCCTCCTGCAAGAATCTTGAAGATTGAAGTTCAGATCCTGCTGCAAGACTCTGAAGATCGAAGCTTCTGCAAAGTTCAAAAGCTTGAAGCTTCCTCCAAGACTCTGAAGACTGAAGCCTCTGCAAGATTCAGAAGATCAAAGTTCTCTGCAAGTCCCTAAAGATTTAGAAGATTGAAGCTCCAATCCTCCCACAAGACTTTGAAGACCAAAATCTAGATTTTCCTGCAAGCTTGAAGATTGAAGTGAAGTCATCTAAAGACTAAAGACTTGAAGCCTGAAGTCTACTTCAATCATCCAGGAGAATCCTTTAAAGGTGAAAAAACCTTCAAGACTCTGAAGATTAAAATTTCTTGAAGACTTTGTAGATCAAAGTTACCTTGAGAGAAAGCATCAAAGGATTGTAACTAGAGATTTTATTCCACAATTATTTATACATAGAAATCAATATATACAAGAAGTCGTTTTCGTTTCACGAATTAAATTTTCTCTTCGAAAATCTCGTGTGAACAATTTGGCACGCCCAGTGGGACATCTCTACCTTTCATCTCTTTCTCTCATCCAAGATCTACGAAAAAAAAAAAAAAGAAGTTCTAAAAAAGCGATGGCATCAAAGAAAGCTGCTTCCAAGACTTCAAGTGACTCGTACATGGGACCAATTACTCATGGACGCTCCAAGGAAATTCAAAAGTTAGAAGAAGAACAAGCCTCTGTCATTGCAAATATGATATGGACCCAGATGGCAGAGCCAAATCAAGACGGAATGATCATCCAAGAAAATCCTTTATTTGGCTATTCTACTTCATCTTCTGAGCAAGCAAAGGAGATATCAGATCCTGACGTGATGTCTGTAATGATGGCTGACATAGGTACAGGCGAAGAAAGAATGGTTGAACTGGAAAGGAAAGTCAACATGCTGATGAAGGCGGTTGAAGAGAGAGATTGTGAAATTGCCTCTCTAAAAAATCACATTGAAAGTCGTGATATTGCTGAATCAAGCCAAACACCTGCTGCAAAGAATAATGACAAAGGGAAGGTTGTCATACAAGAAAACCAGCCTCAGCATTCCACTTCAATTGCTTCGCTGTCTGTTCAACAACTCCAAGATATGATTATGAGCTCCATTAGAGCTCAATATGGTGGACCTACTCAAAATTCTCTTATGTATTCCAAACCATACACTAAGAGAATTGACAACTTGAGCATGCCTACCGGGTTTCAACCTCCAAAATTTCAACAATTTGATGGAAAGGGGAATCCTAAGCAGCATATTGCTCACTTCGTTGAAACATGCGAGAATGCTGGGACTCGTGGAGATCTCCTGGTTAAACAATTCGCCCGAACCTTAAAGGGAAATGCCTTTGATTGGTATACTGATTTAGAGCCAGGGATGATCGACAGTTGGGAACAACTTGAAAGAGAATTCCTAAATCGCTTCTACAACACAAGGCGAACTGTTAGCATGATGGAGCTCACAAGTACAAAGCAACGGAAGGATGAACCTGTCATTGATTATATTAATCGGTGGAGAGCTCTGAGTCTTGATTGCAAAGATCGACTCACTGAATTATCCGTTGTGGAAATGTGCATGCAAGGAATGCACTGGAAACTTCTTTATATATTGCAGGGCATAAAACCCCGCACCTTTGAAGAATTAGCAACTCGCGCTCATGACATGGAGCTAAGTATTGCTACTAGAGGGAATAAAGACTTTCCAATCCCCGATGCGAAAAAGGAGAAGAAAGAAGTGAAGAGCACCGAGAAAGCCTTGAAGGGTGCTACAAGAGTATCCATGGTCGTCAATACGACCCCCCTAAAGTTTACCTCTAACAGAAGAGAAAAGAAAATAGAGAAGCGTCAAAATGAAGGTGAGAAACGGTGCTTGACTTTAAAAGAAAGACAAAAAAAAGTCTATCCTTTTCCAGACACTGACATCCCGGATATGTTAGAGCAACTGTTGGAAAATAGACTTATTGAACTCCCTGAATGCAAACGACCCGAAGAGAAGGGTAAAATAAATGACCCCAACTATTGTAAATATCACCAAGTTGTTAGCCATCCTGTGGAGAAATGTTTTGTACTAAAAGAGTTAATCTTGAAGTTAGCTCGAGAAAAGAAGATCGAGCTAGATATTGATGAAATAGCTCAAGCAAATCACGCCGCCATAGTAACTCATCCTAGCGACCAGCCGCCTATAAGCTTACCTTATGATCAGAGAGGAAGCTTAATCCAATTTGGTACCTTCGATCCTATTATCGTTTGGTCTCAACCAGAGGCCCCAGGAAATGACTTCCCAGAAAGGACTATCTACGATGAGGATCTTCAAGAAAAGATTAAGCAAATTGAAGATGAAGATGGAGGCTGGACACTCGTAACCCGACGGAAGAACAGGAAGCAAAATTGGGTTCAGAAGGAATCTCGTTTGTTTCAAGAACACAAAAGAAAAAGCAGGCCTCGAAGGAAAAATGGAAAGAAGTACACGAGAAAGCTCAAGCCTATCTTAGAAGAAAGTGAGGAGCATATCCAATCTCCACATCCAATAACTCTAAAAGAATTCTTCCCCAGAACTTTTCTTGCAAGAATCAATCAAACTGTTACATGTCACGTAGTTAATGTGACAGAAGATGACAATCCTACATCAACCACGTCAGAAGTAATCACGAAACTGGAAGACCTACCATCCTTCAATATAGATGATTTACTGTCACTTCCTCAAGAGGCCAAAAATACTCTTATTGAGGTGTTAAAGGATTGTAAACCATCTACTTCTCAAAAAAATAATGTTGCTCCATGTTGCACGTCCATAGCCTTTACCGATGAAGATTTACTACTTGGGTCAAAGCCTCATAATAGGCCTTTGTTTGTCTCAGGCTACATCAGAGAGCAAAAAGTTAGTCGAATTCTCATTGATGATGGTTCTGCCGTTAACATAATGCCCAAGTCTACCATGAACCAACTAGACATTCTGATGCAAGAATTGTCAAATAGTAAGTTGGTAATTCAAGGATTTAACAAGGCGGGCAACGCGCGATTGGCATGATTCGCCTAGAGCTCATTATCGGAGATTTAAAGGCCAACACCTTATTTCATGTTATAGACTCTAGGACCACCTACAAGTTGTTACTAGGTCGTCCCTGGATTCATGAAAATGGAGTGGTTACTTCCACGCTGCACCAATGTTTCAAATTCTATCAAGATGGTATCAAGAAGGTCGATGCTGATACCAACCCATTTTCAGAGGCTGAATCTCATTATGCAGACGCGAAGTTTTATATGAAGAATGACAGTGTAGGGGAAGCTATGCCGTCAGAAGTTCCTTTGATAAGAAATAATGACAAATCAGAGCGACAACCAAGCATAGAAAAAGAGCTGAATGAAAAAGCGGGTGCTTCTAATAATCAAGAAAACAGGGTATCTCCTAGCCAAATAAAAGCTGAAGTGGCGAAAAATGAGAGGACACTATGT
Organism: Luffa acutangula; assembly: GCA_036850905.1. Lineage (NCBI taxonomy): Eukaryota > Viridiplantae > Streptophyta > Magnoliopsida > Cucurbitales > Cucurbitaceae > Luffa > Luffa acutangula. The sequence goes on along the minus strand of CM072088.1, from coordinate 25,906,067 downwards.
TCAAAAGAGAAGAAGACAAACGCTCCTATCTTGTGTTATGTTCCTTTATCTCGATGCAAGAAGGGTGATTCACCATTTGCAGAATGCTCCAATAATTTAAGAGTTGGCGACATTGAAATTTTGAAAGAGAATTTTATCACACCTCTTACAAAGATATCCAAGCAAAAGGTCAAAGACAAACAAGTAGAAGCAACTCTGCCTGATAGACGAACAGAAGAGGGATTTGACCCTAAAGCATACAAACTCTTGGCAAAGGCAGGTTATGATTTCACAGCGCATACTGAGTTTAAAAGTTTACGGATCTCTGACCAAAGGCCTGAACTTTCCTCAACACAGAAGAAACTTCAAAAAGAGAGTTACGCTATACCCACCTCAAGAGCTGGCCTTGGATATAAATCTCCTGAGCCAGTTCGAATCACAAGAAAAAGGAAAGTGAAAGTTGCAGATACACTTCACATTACAGTGGAAGAAATCGATGATTCTAAAGAAGCTAAAGAAAACATAGATCATAGAACTTCTGCATTTGATCGCATTGGACCATCGGTTACACGATCCTCGGTTTTTCAAAGGCTGAGTACAACTGCAGTAGTGGGTGAAAGTCAGCATCCAACTTCTGGCTCCACACGACCTTCAGCCTTCCAAAGGCTAAGTATGACTTCTGAAGAAAAAGGAAATGTGCATTCAACCCCTACTACACGACTGTCAGCTTTTCAAAGGTTGAGTGTAACGACAAAAGGTAAAGGACGATCCCCTATATCAGTTCCTAACATAACAAAAACTTCAAGCAAGACAAAGGGTGATGAGAAAATTCGTAGTGCGGTCCCCTCACGAATGAAGAGAAAATTGCTTGTTTTTGTAAATACAGAGGGTTCGTTAAAAATAAAGCGACATGATGTTATTATCACAAGACCGAAAGAGAAAAGCCCTGATGATGAAAAAGACAAAGTCGTATGCTACAACATCACCACAGAGGAAGAAACAGATCCTGAAACGTCGGAAGATGATGAAAAGTTCCTTAAAAATATTCTATGCATGAAATGTAAATACTCCTTATCGTAAGAGTCTAAACTGCATGATACTCCTGGCCCGCATGAGTTAAAAAGGTGAACGACCCAAAAAAAAATCAAATTTGTATATTGAACTACGTTATGACTTGATCCCTTCCCACTTGAAGGGTACGTAGGCAGCTTAAGAAAAAAACTTAAGTTCAGTCAAAGCAATAAAAAAAAGAACATTTTGTGTTGAAGATAAAGTTTTGAACTTTTATTATGGGATAGACAAAGGAAGCATAAAGAGTTAAAAAAATAAATAAAAAGTCTTAGAGGAGACAAGCCTTAAGGAAAATAAAAAAAGAATTCAATGGAATTCTAACTCTTTATTTAATCTAGGAAACATCAATTGGTCGACAATAAAAAGGAAGTGTTTTTACATCTAATCTAGAAAACAAAGGGGGCAATCAAGTCAAGCCATCTACTTAAAGTTCCTCAATTCTTCACGTATGTCCTTTAAGTTTTTACGAACTATTGCCAAAGGCTTGGCATCTTCATCAGTCATGACAAAGGCACACTCAATATTGGTGATCTCTTCACGGACTTTGGTAACCTCAAGTCTCTGTTGCTTCAAAGTCTTCCCCTCCATCACAAATCAAATTATAAAGCCTTTCATGCTCGACTAATGTTGTCTCAAGTTTAGTCTCTAATTCCTTTATCTCCAAGGATGATCGTGCAAGTTGTTGTTCAAGTGTGTCATTCAAGGCTTCATTTGTCTCAAACTACAAGTTCAAGCTTTGCTCGTTTCAAATTGCAGTTCGAGTTTTCCTCGCTTCAAGTACTCCAAGTTCAAGCTTCACTCGTTCCAAGTTCAAGTTCGAGTTTTCATAACTTCAAGTACTCTAAGTTCAAGTTTAGGGTTTCACTCATTTCAAGTTTAGGTTTGAGCTTTCCTCATTTCAAGTACTTCAAGTTCAAGCTTTCATCGCTTTAAGTGCTTCAAGTTCAAGTTTAAGTTCTAGTTCAATCTTCACGCATTTCAAGTTCAAGTTCAAGCTTTCATAACTTAAGGTAAATTAAGTTCAAGTTCGAGGCTTCGCTCGTTTCAAGTTCAAGTTCGAGTTTTCCTCGCTTCAAGTACTTCAAGTTCAAGCTTTCATCGCTTCAAATCGCTCGTTTCAAGTTCAAGTTTGAGTTCTCCTCGCTTCAAGTACTTCAAGTTCAAGCTTCCATCGCTTCAAGTGCTTTAAGTTCAAGTTCAAGTTCTAGTCCAATCTTTGCTCATTTCAAGTTCAAGTTCAAGCTTTCATAACTTCAAGTACACTAAGTTCAAGTTCGAGGCTTCGCTCGTTTGAGGTTCAAGTTCGGGCTTTCCTCACTTCAAGTACTTTAAGTTCAAGTTCGAGGCTTCGTTCGTTTCAAGTTCAAGTTCGGGCTTTCCTCACTTCAAGTACTTTAAGTTCAAGTTCGAGGCTTCGCTCGTTTCAAGGTTCAAGTTCGAGCTTTCCTCATTTCAAGTATTTCAGGTTCAAGCTTTCATCGCTTCAAGTACTTTAAGTTCAAGTTCGAGTTGTCCTCGTGTCAAGTACTTCAAGTTCAATCTTTTATCGCTTCAAGTCCTCTAAGTTCAAGTTCGAGGGCTTCGCTTGGTTTTGATTTCAAGGATGGAAGCTAAGCAGAGAATGAACACTAAGGGTCATAGCCCTACCTCATAAGTGTCATTCTCCACTTTCGCCTGGTTTTAATTTCAAGGTTGGAAGCTAAGTAGAGAATGAACACTGAGGGTCATAGCCCTACCTCATAAGTGTCATTCCCCACTTTCGCTTGGTTTCGATTTCAAGGTTGGAAGCTAAGCAGAGAATGAACACTGAGGGTCATAGCCCTACCTCATAAGTGTCATTCTCCACTTTCGCTTGGTTTTGATTTCAAGGTTGGAAGCTAAGTAGAGAATGAACACTGAGGGTCATAGCCCTACCTCATAAGTTTCATTCCCCACTTTCGCTTGGTTTCGATTTCAAGGTTGGAAGCTAAGTAGAGAATGAACACTGAGGGTCATAGCCCTACCTCATAAGTGTCATTCCTCACTTTCGCTTGGTTTCGATTTCAAGGTTGGAAGCTAAGCAGAGAATGAACACTGAGGGTCATAGCCCTACCTCATAAGTGTCATTCCCCACTTTCGCTTGGTTTCGATTTCAAGGTTGGAAGCTAAGCAGAGAATGAACACTGAGGGTCATAGCCCTACCTCATAAGTGTCATTCCTCACTTTCGCTTGGTTTCGATTTCAAGGTTGGAAGCTAAGCAGAGAATGAACACTGAGGGTCATAGCCCTACCTCATAAGTGTCATTCCCCACTTTCGCTTGGTTTCGATTTCAAGGTTGGAAGCTAAGCAGAGAATGAACACTGAGGGTCATAGCCCTACCTCATAAGTGTCATTCTCCACTTTCGCTTGGTTTTGATTTCAAGGTTGGAAGCTAAGTAGAGAATGAACACTGAGGGTCATAGCCTTACCTCATAAGTGTCATTCCCCACTTTCGCTTGGTTTCGATTTCAAGGTTGGAAGTTAAACAGAGAATGAACACTGAGGGTCATAGCCCTACCTCATAAGTGTCATTCTCCACTTTCGCTTGGTTTGGATTTCAAGGTTGGAAGCTAAGCAGAGAATAAACACTGAGGGTCATAGCCCTACCTCATAAGTGTCATTCCCCACTTTCGCTTGGTTTCGATTTCAAGGTTGGAAGCTAAGCAGAGAATGAACACTGAGGGTCATAGCCCTACCTCATAAGTGTCATTCCTCACTTTCGCTTGGTTTCGATTTCAAGGTTGGAAGCTAAGCAGAGAATGAACACTGAGGGTCATAGCCCTACCTCATGAGTGTCATTCCCCACTTTCGCTTGGTTTCGATTTCAAGGTTGGAAGCTAAGTAGAGAATGAACACTGAGGGTCATAGCCCTACCTCATAAGTGTCATTCTCCACTTTCGCTTGGTTTTGATTTCAAGGTTGGAAGCTAAGTAGAGAATGAACACTGAGGGTCATAGCCCTACCTCATAAGTGTCATTCCCCACTTTCGCTTGGTTTTGATTTCAAGGTTGGAAGCTAAGCAGAAAATGAACACTGAGGGTCATGGCCCTACCTTATAAGTGTCATCCATACTTGCTTGTCATCTTCATTTTCAAAGTTGACGGCTCCTGCCTCGCTTCATCTTCAAAGTTGACTGCTTGGGCCTCACTTCATCTTCAAAGTTGGCGGTTGACGACTTTATCATTGCTTCATCTTCAAAGTTGGCAGCAGTTGAAGGCTTCGTTTGATCTTCAAAGTTGGCGGTAGCTGACGAGCTCGCTTCATCACGACCTCGCTTCATCTTCAAAGTTGGCGTCGATTGATGGTCACGCTTCATCTTTAAAGTTGGCGGCAGTTGACGGCCTTGCACATCTTTATAGTTGGCGGCGGTTGACAACCTTGCTTCATCTTCAAAGTTGGCAGCGGTTGACGACTTCGCTTCATCTTCAAAGTTGATGGCGGTTGACGACCTCACTTCATCTTCAAAGTTGACGACGTTTGAAGGTCTTGCATCTTAGTTGCAAAAAAAAAAAAAAAAAAGTGTTAGAACAAAAAAAAGAAAAAAAAACATGAATAAAAAAAAAGTTAGAATAAAAAAAAAAGGCTCATCCTTCCCACATTCCTACTACAGTCTTGCTGTTAAAAAAAAAAGAGAGAAGAGGACTTCAAGCGTCAACATGAACTGCAAGTTTTTCTTTGCTCCTCTCTTTTCTCTGTGAGGGTTGATGCAATTGTGAGGAGACCACCCTTTTATTTATAGTGGAGGAGAATATCAAATCACAACCGAATTGGTTAATTTGGATCCTAACAAAATCAATATTCAAAATTTGTTCCAACCAACTCTTTAATTTTATCTCAAATTTGTTATGGTAAAAAAAAAAAAAAAAAAAACTACTTGTAAAAAAAAAACTCTGCTAAAGATGTGGGTGGTCAACAACAGCTTTCCAAATTTTAACCAAGTAAAGATTCTGATATGGAGGCCAAATTCTATCAATATTCAAGTGCAATTCAAAGTTGCAAATGACTTTCAAACTATTTTACCTAAATTTTGGTAACTTCAATTGTTACCTCAAATCAAAGTTTAGTTATTCAACCATATCAGAATCATCTCAAATTTCATTCCAAATTAAAGTTTGAAAGATGTTCAAGTTCAATTCTGGTTCAAAATTCAATTTGAATCAAATTTTATTCGAAGTGGGATTTGTAATAAAATTTGAATTGTGTCTCAAATCCAAATTTTGGTACATTCCAAAGTCCGGAGCAAATTAAGATTGGGCTAAAATTCAAGCTCAAAACTCCCTCAAATTCAAGTCAAGATTTGGATGGATTACAAATTCAAAGTTAAAATATTTGTTGAATTTAAGTTCCTTCCAAGTAATATTTAGGTATAATCCAAAATTTTATCTCAAATCAAGATTGGACTTACATCTCAGTTCAAATTATATTCCAAATTTAAGCTTGGAATTTTATATCAAGCCATAAGTTGGAGTTTCACTTCAAATAAAATTTGGGTATAATCCAAAATTTTACCCGCAAGTTTGGACTTAAATCCTAGTTCAAATTATATTCCAAATTCAATGTAACGCCCCGCGTTTTGAAATCAAACCCTTTTGGGATCTGTTGAGTGTTCTTATTCTAATTTGGAAAAAATTAGAATTTAAGTTTAACCTTGGGTCGTTAAATTAAATTTCTATAATTTGGGAAAAAAGAGATTTTTAATTAAATCCTTAAATTCCTAAAGTTTGGAGGTTTAATATTTGATATTTATTTTAAATATCAAAAGAACCGAATCCCAAATCAGTTGGGTTATTTTCTTTCCCGAGTTTTAGGAGTTTAAGTTTTTTTCAATAAATTCCTTGATGGGATATGATTCTTTTTTTTAAATGGGTTTATTTCTTAAGGGTTTGCTTGAAGGAAAAAAAAAGGAGAAAAGAAAAGGAAATTCAAGAAAAAAAAAAAAGAAACCCTAAAACCCATCTTCTCTCTCCATCTCTTTCCCTTTACCGTGAGCCACCAGCCACCCCCCTCTTCTACGTTTTGTTTCGCCGGCCAGCACCACGAACGCGCGCCGCCGCCAGCCGCCGTCGCACCGTCCCCATTCTTCTCCCTCTCTCGTGTTCCAGTCGCCAGCAACCGCGTGCAGCTCGCTCCATTCCTTCTCGTTGTCGTTTGAGACCCACGAAACTTCTTCCTCCAACCCACGACGGTTTTAGCCCTCTCCCTCGCGTGTTGTCGTTCGCCAGTAGCAGACCGTGACGCCTCCTCGCGAACTCCATCTTCTTCTTTCGTGTTTATGTTGGTGGTAATAGAGTGGGTCTCGGGTTTTTCTCTCCTCGAGTATCTGAGTGTAAGTCTTTTACCTTTTACTTGTCTATGTTTGTTTTCGCCAAGTGGCAAGCTAAAAATCTCTTTCTCGCGGATCTCCAGCCCTCCAACAAAGCGTTGCAACGTTTTTTGTAAGTTTAGCTTCGACTCATTCGATTTCTCCAAGTTTCAGCAAATACCCATTTCATTAGGTGCTGGAAATTTAAGTTAATATTTAAATTTTCATTCTGCAGCGCCGTCTAAGTGATCGATTGGGTTCGAATCACTATAAGCTCGAATACCCACTACCCAAGGATCGTTCTAGTGCGTTGTTCGAGGTTATTACAACCCGTCTAGCGTGAAAGCGGGTTCGTTTGAGTAAGTTTCACCCCTTTCCCTAAGACTCGTTAGCTTTAAGTTGAGTTGCCGTTATGTGTTAAGCTTTAAAAGCATGTTAAAATCATTACCTATGCTTATTCGACTTCAATATTAGAATGCCCAAGTTGTTTAAGTGCTGGAATTTAGTTTAATGTTGAAAATTCTGATCTGCAGCGCCGTAAAAGTGTTCGATTGAGTTCGACTCACTTAAAACTTGAATACCCATTGTCCAAGGAGTATTCTAACACGTTGTTCGAGGTTAGTATAACCCGTCTAGCGTGGTATCGAGTTCGTTTGGGTAGTATTCATTGTTGTTTTTGGTTTAAAAGCATGCTTAACCGATGCCCATTAGTTGTTTAGGCCCTTGAAGTGTTGCCCCAACCCTTGTGGGTTCTGAAATCATGATTTAGGAGGTTCATGCTCGCCGCTTGTGATTTAAAAAGCTTGCTAAAATATCTTCTATCAATTGCCTAAGCCCGAGTAGCGTTACCCCACCCCTAGGAATCCTTAGAATGTGAATTCATGTCTTTTGCTTGCTGTCCAACGACTGAAAAACCTTAAACATGGCCCTTCGGTAAATACCCATTGCTTATTGTTCCTTAGACATGGTTGCCCATGGTCTAAAGGCTTTGGGTTTTTAAATTGGGGAATTTTTAGTGGTTAAACGGTAAGGAAATAGACTTTCCCCAGTCGATTTAGGCTTTTCTAGCATGTCTTAAGCTTTCAGTAGGTTGTTTCTTATTTTTAGAATTATCCTTGTTGTTTAGGAGCTTGTCTGAGTCTCTTGAGCGGTTCAAGGAGTTCTTAGGAGCGCTCGTAAGCTTTTCGGTAAGTAGTTTCTATCCGTTGAGTCTGTTTGACTGCATGAACATGCTTGCTGTTTATCGCTTTTCTAGTATGCCTCGTTGTCTTGTTGTTTGTTATGGAATTTGATTTATGTGTTAGAAGTGCTGTTTGATCGATATTAAGGCATGATGAACTGTTGGTTGTGTTAAGCACGTTGTCTTATTGCTTTTGAGCTATACTGCATGATAGTCAAGTTGCATGGTCTTGTGTGCTCATTGAGAGGTGAGTCGGGTTGTGTGAGCGGAGCGTGACGCGAAAATCACGTGATTTACGCGTCACGCTCCGCACCAATAACATGATTTTCGCGTCATGTAGCGCAATCTTAACAAAAAGTAAATACCATAGATTATGGAACAAAAGCTTTTTAAGTACTGTTTTATGTCAATTTCTGAGTTTTTTTTTTGTTTTGTTTTCAAATTACTGAAAAATGGTTGTGGGAAGAATGGATGATGTTTTAAAGTTTCTTTGTTTGACCCGGAGTGAATAAAATTGAGTGTCTGTATCAGTTTATGCTTTTTGAGTGGATCCAATATCCTTGTTCTGTAGTCTGTACAGTTGTGTAAAGATGGAGGAGTTTCTTAGAAAGTATCAAAATAAATGGAACATTTGGGTTCATGTCTAAATGAATACACGACACATTTTCATGATTGAGGATATTCATCTTTCCCATTAAAAAAAAAGGAAAAGAAAATTTGAAAACAAAGAAAAGATTTAACTCCTACATAGAGGACACAAGGGGTTTTTTTTTCTTTTCAATTGCTCATTTACATACACGGGAAGAAAGAGCTGAACAGAAACTCAAAAAAGAAGTATCAAGTAATTTCCACAAGCTTCCAATAACCAGAGACCAAACCAAACAGAAGCTACAAGAAATTAACACTCAATTCCATCTTTAGGCTAATTAACAAGCAATATATCATAATAATACAGCAGCTTAATCATTTTAGATAGGATTTAGGAATTCAAATTTCGTTTCCATTAAGGAAGAGCAGCATACCGAGCATCAGTATAGTAAGGCTTCAATTGGAAGAAATCTCTTTCAAATGCATCTTGATCCTCAACCTTCACACTAAGCAACACAGCATGCTCATATATATCCCCTGAAGATCCCAAGTACACACAAAAATTGTATAAGAGTCAAATTAAGAAAATGATTATACAGAAGGGGACAAAAAAACCAAAGTCCCAAAAGATAACAATTCTTTCATACAGAAAATTCTGCATCAGAATGTTCAATGATCCAGAAAGTAAATTACTTATTCATGTTCGAGTGATGTAGTTTCTGTATTTAGGAAAATTAATCAATTTATGAAATTCCAGTAAAATTACTCAAATAGCTTGTTAAAATGTTATCGAAATTTGCATCAACTATGGCATCTGTCATCAAATTCTAAGGTGGGAAAATGGTTTCAAAGACCCCATCATAATCTTATCATTGTAGATAATAGAGAATAGAGTAAATTAATAGAAGGAGCGCATGAAATAGGGCAAAAGTTCAACATACATTGAAAAACTTGGGCTGATCTTCGAGATTCTCAAGCGCACGAAATAGCCTAAAACACAGCAGCTGAAACTAAAATGAAGCCTTGAGACGGCGGCGACGAAGACAGAAACTCAAATGGCGGCGGCGAAGAAAGAAACCCAAACGGGCGGCGGCGAAGAATGAAACACAAACGAGGGAGAATAGAGAGGATGGAAAGAAATCGTGAAAATGGAGAATGGAGCGAAAATGAAAGAAACGGAGGGAAAGAAATCGTGAAAATGGGAGAAAGGAAAGGAGGGAAATCGAATTTTAATGAAATCTACCCACGGTTTAACTCCACCGTAGGTAATAAGGGTTTTACGCAGACAGTTTGACTGGACAGTTGGGAAAAAGAAAAGAAAATCGACGGTTCGATTAGACCGTTGCTAAATTAATGAACCACCAGTTTGCTGGAATCCAAACAACCCCCGACAGTTAAACCAAACCGTTGCCATAGAATAACATATCCCCACGGCTAACTAAACCGTAGGCATTTCCTACCCTATGCCAACGGTTTGAATAAACCTTTGGTTATACAAACAAACCAAACCATTCAGGATTTTCTAAATAGATGTCTACGGTTTATTCAACTGTTGGGCTTCCTTTATCTCTACCAACGAAATCATAAACCGTTGACCTTTCCTGTACATATACCCACGGTTTAAATAAACCGTAGGCTATACAAACGAACCAAATAAAATCAACCATTTGGGAATTTCTAGATATATGCCTACGGTTTTAGGCAACCGTTGGGCTTTCTTTATATATCCCCACGGTTTGATAAACCGTTGGCCTTTCCTACACATCTACCAACGGGTGAATTAAACCGTTGGCTATACGAACGAACCAAATAAATAAAGATTTCAACACTTTGGGATTTTCTAAATATATGCCTACGGTCTAATTAAACTGTTGGGAGTTCTTGTGTATTTGCCAACGGTATTTGGATCTGTAGGGATTTCTTATACATATACCCACGATTTTATTAAACCGTTGGCAATACCTATACATATCCCAACGGTTTGAAAACCGTTGGCAATACCGATATCTGCCCACGACTTTCTATGCGTTGGGAGAAAAACCGTCAGGAAATCTTTAAATTCTTGTAGTGTAAATATATTAAAACTATAATTTGAAGCAACTAAGAGACGAAAAAAAAAACACTAAGAGATATATATACCAAACTTTTGGAATTCCAAAATCATTTGAAATTCTATAAATTTTTTGGAATTTCAATGCCAAATCTTTAAATTTTTAGCAAATTGAATGACAAAACATTTCATATAAATATTTTTTTTTGAGAAAATTTAATATAAATATTTGAGTCTTTAGGTTTCACGTATATTTATTGCATTCCTTGTACATCTAAATTATCACCTTCATTTTTTATTATAAAAAAAAAGCTATCACCTCATTCTAAACTGTATTTGGTTCCTTGGCTTCTTCCCCTCCTTTTCTTTCCTTTTTTTTTCTTTTTATCTTTTTCATTATTTAGTTTCATCTCTCTTTCCCTTTCATTTATTTATATTCTTCAAGGATATCATCATAATTAATTAATATATTTTAATTTTTTTTATTCACATTATCTTTTCTCTTTAATTATTTATACGTGACAAAATAATTTTTAAAATATTTTCTAAATTTTTCTTCCATTTATTTATATTCTTCAAGTATATCATCATAATTAATTAATATATTTTAATTTTTTTATTCACATTATCTTTTCCCTTTTAACTATTTATACGTGACAAAATAATTTTTAAAATATTTTCTAAATGTTAAAATCATATTTTAAATTATAAAGAATAAAAAATAGATAAATGTATATTATATTATATTAAAAGTCGAAGATGAGTGTACTAAAAAAAGAAGAAGAAATGGAAGATGAAGAACCAATTTTGAATTATTTTGTCCAAACTCTGATCCAAAAACTCCAAATAAATCAAAATACAAAAAAATAAAATTAAATAAAATCACCACAAAGAATTATAAACTAAACAAATTAAAAAAAAAATCAATGAAAAAAAAAAAACTACAATATTAATTATAAAATAATCTAGAAAATCTATGGGAGTCGTCATACCTCTATTTTAGACAATTTTCTGTAAGCATGTTCCCATTTGGTTAGCGTTGAAGATACCATGACTTTGAATGATGATCAATAGCATGACTACTCAAATCTAATAAACTACTTGTATACTTAAAACTATTTTACTGTCTACTATGCAATACTAAATCTATTAGAGAGATTGAGAGATCTAAAAGAAAGAAGAAAACTCTTAGCTTGTTGTTGTGGAAATAAAGGTAGAAGAGATATCATTATATACATGTAGGATATCAAGAGGATATAAAACTTTTTGAATTCCCAAAACCTTTGAAAGTTTCATTATAATTTTAATTAAATGTAAAATCATAAAGTTTTGTAATAAATTTCTAGAAATAAATAAGAAAAACTCTTCATATTTTAGCTAGTCATATTCCTAGCTTTTCATCATCTTTTTTAATTAAAGTTGTTAATTATTAAAAATGGCATATTTAGTTAATTTAGAAATAAAATAAAGGGACAAAATAGTCCAAAAAAGTTTTTTCAAGATGGTAGCTTTTTAATATATTGGGTTTTTACCACGTGCGTTGCACGTGTAATAATTTGAAGAAAATATTATGAACAAAAATGAATTTAAAACCAATTAAGATTAGTTCTATACATTCTTATAGAAGTTTAAGTAATATATAGCTAACGATTCATAATTTAATACGTACTTATTGTCCATCAATATAATCTCTCTTTTTTTAAAATGTTTCGGTTTACCTTGGATTACTCCACTCACCACATCTGTAAAATGAAATCAATATTAGTAAATAGTAGGATAATGCTAAGATAAGTAGTATATCTTTACTAACCTATATGAATTTTTGTTTGTTTATCATTTGTCGGGATTCCAAAATCAACCATATTTTGATTATTTGTGTTGTATACTTCTCCTTATAGTTCTTCTATCTCAGTCATCTGAGATAATGAGATCTCAATCCTTGCATGAACATTTTGATATCTAATATCTACTGGTTCTATATTACCGTTATGAATCATATATGATTTACCCTTTTGAAGTTTTTCACTGAATTTATCCATGAGCTCATTGAACAAAGTGACCTAAAACATGCACTTTGAATATAAGATATTTGTTTAAAAACTATGCAATTATATATGTCAAACATGGAGAAAATGACAAAACATGTAATATAATACTCCATTGTCCATAACAAAATCAATTTCATATAATTCTTACAGGATCCCCATCTTTAGTTTTGAATGGTTGGATTGAAAATTTTCACTTACACTATTTCAACCTGAGGTTTGAGTTCTCCAAATAACATATCTAACATCTGCATAAAAAAAGTGATCTAAGAAATTGTTTGAAAGCGAATTCAATTCAATGTAGATTTTTTTTTTCCGACGACATGTAGGGGTGGGGGATTGAACCTTTGACCTCTTGGTCGGGATAGAAGTTTTATATCAGTTGAGCCATGCTCTTGTTGACCAATTAAGATTTTGAATCTACCTTCATTTGAAATGAAATTATCATGTTTAATTTTAAATTGATAAGTTTAAATTTAAAAATGAGTTTTTAAAAGGAAAATTGAAAATATCAAAGTTCTTCCCAATAGACACTAAATGTGAAACAAAAAATTTAAATTGAAAAAATCAAATTTTAATGAAACTTGATTTTTAAAAAATAATAAAATTGACAAAACCAAAATCCTTCCTACAAAACATGAAAAAGAAAAACATCTAATTGAGAAAATCAAATTTTATTGAAACTTGATTTTTTTTTTTAAAAAAAAATATTGAAAATTGAAAAAATCAATATCCTCCTAGTAGACACAAAACATGAAAAGAAATTAAGAAACTTGAATAAAAAAACATTTGAATTTAAAAATTCAAAATTTAATGAAACTTGAATGTTTTAAAAAATAAATTTGACAAAATCAAAGTACTTCTCATAGACAAAAAAACATCAAACAAACAAAAAAAATTAAAAATTAAACTTGACAAAATCAAATTTTAATGAAACTTGATTGTTAAAAAAAAAAAAAAAAAAAAAAAAAAAAACATTGAAATCCCTTCTGGTAGACAAAAATCATAAAAAAAAAAATTATATTGACAAATTCAAAATTTAATGAAACTTGATTTAAAAAAAATTGACAAAATCGAAATCCATCTAAGTAGACACAAAATGTGACAAAAAAAATTAAATTCACAAAATCTTTCCGGTAGACACAAAATGTAAACAAAAAAATAAAATGAAAAAAATTAATTTTAATGAAACTGAATTTAAAAAAAAAAATTTGACAAAATTGAAATCCTTCCCCATAGACACAAAACGGTGATAAAAAAAAGTTAAATAGAAAATTAAACTTTATAAAGAAACTTGATTTTTTTACCAAATGAAAATTGAAAAAAAATCAAAATCATTCCAAAAAAAATGTGAAAAAAAATTGACAAAATCCAATTTTAATGAAACTTGTGTTTTTTTAAATGAAAATTGACAAAATTGAAATCCTCTCTAGTAGATAGATAATGTGAAACCAAAAAATTAATTGACAAAATCAAAATTTAATGAAACTTGATTTTTCAAGAAAAAGAAAAAAACAAAGAAAATTAACAAAATTCTTCCAATAGACACAAAACATGAAAAAAAAATCCTTCCCGAAAATACAAAACCTGAAACAAAAAAAAAAAAAAAACAATAAATTGACAATATCAAATTTTAACGAAACTTGATTTTTTTTATAGGGAATAGTGACAAAATCGAAATCTAGACACAAAAATCTGAAAAAAAAAAACATTTAAATTGAAAAAAATCAAATTTAAATGAAACTTGATTTTTTTTTAAAAAAATGGACGAAATAAATGTCCTCCCCAACCTACATAAAACGTGAACAAAAAAAATTAAATTGATAAAATCAAATTTTAAGGAAATTTGGTTTTTTTTTTAAATAAAAATAAATAAATTGAAAAAATCGAAATACTACCCAATAAACATTGAAAAAAAAAATTTAATGGACAAAGTAAACTTTGAAGAAACTTGATTTTTTTTAAATAAATAAAATCGGAAAAGGATTGGGAATCATTAATAAATGATTTGTATTACTTTTTTGTTTTTAAGAAGGAAATCATTTATCCTATGCAAGTAGTAAACGAGAATCGAGATTGTTGACGAAGCAAAACCAAATCTAATATATCCACGTAATTAACTTCAAATTCTGCCTCCTATCATTACTATTTTTTATTATTTTTTTCGAAAGAAAATTTTTTAGAGGTTAAAAAAATTGTCATTATTTTTTGTTTTATTTTGTTTTATATAATTAGTTATTTTTAAATTGCAATTATTTAAAAGTGAAAATAGAATATATATATATATATATATATATATATATATATATATATATATATATATATATATATATATATATATATATATATATATATATAAAATTTCATTAATTAAAGCTTTGAGATTGGTAGGTTAATTGAGAGTGTGTTTGGTTTAATTTTTTTAGTGTTTAATTTTGAAAAAAAATCTAATATTTGGTCAGGCCCGTCCCAAATTAGACGGGCCCGGTGATATTTTTCAAAATGGGGCCCTAAAATATTTTATAACAAAAGAAAAAAATGGTAAAATATCAAAATTTATCGAAAAAAAGATTGAAACTAAAATAAGGATAAATAGTTTTATTTTATTTTTTTCTGTTAAACCTCATAAATTTGGTGGTCTTTTTGAGGGATAATTGATAATAATTGAATTTCTAGGAGGATAAATGAGAAAATTAAAAGGTTTGATATTTAATTTAACTATGAGAATATAATATAAAAGCAACTTTTTCAATTTGGGACCGATAGATCACATCCCACACATGCTAAAGGACAACCCTGCTCGAACATCTTACCTCTTGATTGATGGTACATGCTTTATTTATGTCATTTAAACTATGTTATGTTATCATTTTGTTATGTTATTAATTGTTTAATAAATGAATAATGTGACTTCAAAGTTGTGCACTAACACGCTATGTGCACACAATTGAACATTATTATGAAATCACATAGTTTTTTTTTTCTTTTTTTTTTTCTTTTTTTTTTGGGATAACTAGGTTGACTAAATTGAATATTGAATAGGAAAATATTAATATTCAACAATTATTTTTAAAATTTCAAGAACAAAATAGGTTTCACTTTTTGTTTTTAGACACAAGAACAAAATAGGTTAAATTTGAATGTTTAGGAATTAAAATGGATTTCAAACCTAAATTTACTCTAATCAAACTTCATTTAACATCTTTTAAAAAAATCACACATAACTTTCACCTAAAAATCCAATGTTCTATCAATTTATGAATAAACCAACTTCCAATAGACAATTGGTGATAAACAAAATGTATTGATAGATTAAAATGAGCGTATACATCAGCAAAATAAGATACAAATCTCTAATCTTTAAGAGATTTATAATACCTTAATTAAATGAGAAATTTTCTCCTTCCATTTATATTTGAAGAAACAAAAATCTTACACAAATCTTAGATCCATCATGTAAGTGTGTCAAGAATTATATTATTCAATCATGTTGTACATTATAGAAAACCTAACTATCCTCAAAGTGTCATACAAGATATATGCCTCAACGGCCACCCGCAACGAACCTACCTCAGCCTACGAAGCCACAACAACTTCATAACGGTTGTCTTATTCCACAAACAAATGTGTCGAATGACTACCTCACACTCCAAGAGATGAACCTCAACCCAAGCCACCTTAGCCCCACTAGAAAAGATCAGACACCTTTCATAGATAACAACGTAAAGTGATAACTTGTGAAAACAAGTTATGAGACATTCAAATTTGACCCAAAAATGAGTCTCGACGTGCCACAACGTCAACAAAATCAAAGAAATCAAAAGTAAATGTAAAATTTAGGCAGACAACGAGTTGAGGCATGTTATATACGAAAAGTATTCATAGAATATCTTTAAAATCATTCTATCATCTCTCTTTTTACTTTTTAAATATGCAACATTTCAGAAAATTCAAAGGCACCTCAGAATCACATGCCTAGGGAGACATTTGGATAAAAGCGCTTGAAAGTTGTCAGGCAAGGTAGTGGAGAAGCTTGCACTGTTGAGGATCCCACATTAAAAAGATTAGTGGAGACCTCCCAATTCATAAGATTGATGAGCTACTCCACTCATTGCCAATTGGCCAATTGGTTTTGAGATGAAACCTCATGCTAATCAAATATGGTATTAGAGCCCATTAAACCCAAATGGGTGTTCGGTCCAAAGAAAAAAAATCCAGAAAATCCAAACGGATATTCAGTCCAAGAAAAAAAAATTGGGATCTGATCCAAGAATGATATTTGATACAGGTGCAGGCAGGTACCATTGCGCAATGCGCCAGCGGTATAGTTTTTCTCATTTGCCTTAATCTTTGTAGTCAATGTTTTGTTATCTTCTTAAGGCAGTGAAAAATATGTATTACATCATGGGTTAATTTTCCTTTCAAGGTTTGGTCTAAGGCACCCATGTTGGCTTAAACTTTATTTTCTTGGCAATTTTGAATGAAAATACTTTTTGAATCTTCTACTTGAATGTTTTTATTCTTTAATTATTTCTATTTGTTTGGCTAACCGAGGTAAGTAGAAGCATGTTTAGGCACTGAAAAGGTCAGACTGAAGGGATAAAAGCCCTTTTCGTAGCGGAAACGTACAGAAAAACCACACTGATTTTAACCAAGGATGAAATACCAATACGGATCACAAACACAATTATCTATAGCAGAAAAACAATTATAATCATGCTGTAAAAACTTATTAAAGCATGCTGTAAAAGGGAGAAAAAATTCTAGATCTAATCTAGAATTGGATCCTAATGATCCTAGATCAAGTACTACTTACCCTTGAAGAGTTTCTTGATTGATTTGCCTTCTCCTTAGATTTTTGCAGAAAATTCCAGCAACAAAAACACTTTGATCTTGCTGAAAAACACCCTTGAACACCACCAAGCAATCACACCGATATTCTCGAACAGGATCTTACGTTGGGAGCTTGTGGGAGCAAAAACCCTAAGGATTCACTAGATGATTTCCTTTCTGTTAATCACAGATAGGGAGAAAGACGAGAGAGTTTGAGAGAGGGAGAGTCTGCGTGAGAATGGGGATCCTTTGCAACTGAATGAAGACCACGATTAGAAAAGGATGGTTAGGGCCACCTCACGCATCATCAGGTAACTGCATAGTCAGTTACCTGATTTTAATTAATTACAAAAAAAATAATTTAAATTGTAATTAATTAAATTTTTAATTAATCAATATTAATTAAATCAATATTAATTTAAATCCTATTTAAACTAATATCCCTCTTTAACCTATAGTTTAATTAAATCAAATTTAATTAAACTAAATCAATAAATTAATTCAAAATTAATTAAATTTAAAATAATAAAATTGAACATCACATATTCAATTATTATTTTCTCTCTCAAAACTATAGTATTAATATACATCCAATGCATATTAATTATAACCTATAGTTTTAATATGAATCAAATTCATATTTCAGTTTAATATTCGAACACCTTCGAATATTCAATTCTTCCTTATAATTTTACCTCAACGCCCTAAATGAGCTACCGGTGGGACCTAATGGACCTACAGATCAGAAGCTCCAACGATATGAGATTAGTTGGCTAAACTCATTAACCAAGTTAATCAATATTCGTTAACTGTGGTTCACTCCACTAAAGAACCACAACTGCACTCTTCTCACTGCAGATATATTTCTGTGTCCACGGATATCGACCGTCAACAGCAAGTTAGCCCTTCACGTGTGTTCGTACCCCAGCTAGGTCAAATTACCGTTTTACCCCTGGGCTACCTCTTGGTCCTTAAGTACCAGTGCTCCTCTAATGAACAACCTGTTTGTGGTCCAACCAGCAAACAGAAATCCCTCTCGTGCCATAAAGAAGGTAGGGCCCATTGTTCAAGACCCGGAGACACCACTTAAGGGAACACACCTCTACTTACCCTAATATCGGGAAGGAGTGAATTCCATCTTGTAAGACTACGTTCCCAGCTCCCCACTCGGTCTTGTCCCCAAAATGGTAGGCTTATTGAGTCGGCGAACTGGCCACTCTCACCCGTACAAATCAAAGGACAATCCCTCATGGACAGGAGTCCATAATCCACTCAGGATTAAGGCCAAGTTGCCTAGGTCATCCTAGTGAAATAGAAACCGAGCTAACTAACGGTGTTACAGTTAGTGGTTAACTATTTCGCAGTCTGGTCTTTGTGCAAACTCATTGCACAGGATACCCCCACTCGCATGTCAACCACATGAACGCGTTGGATCACTACGTTTGTATCAATATACAAAGCGGGCCGTATCCATAGTGTCACCAGGATAAGGTACCCAGCCTTATCCCTATACTACAGACCCTTTAGGCTAAAACTTGAACATTGATCCATGTTGGTATCCGCAAGCGCACGGGCCACAAGTAATATAAAACGGAAAGTATTCCGAGTATCGAATCCTCAGGGAGGCGAAGCGAAACTTAAGCAATTAATTAAAATTCTCTTGAGCACTGAAAATACTTAGGTGAAATAATATTTAGGGACCAAGCTCATGTGATAAAAAGAATTTGAATTTAAAAAGACTTAATGAAAACAAATTTGATCAATCAAAAAATAAAATGTGGAGAAGAGGTTTTTCTTGAAATGGGAAGAGGGGTCTTGAAAATCAATGGTTAGCTAAATAATTGCTATAATTATCCTATCTCATTGCCCAACTAATTATAAACCTAGAATCTCCGTTAATCACATAGGTTCTCCTGTCGGTTTCCCCTAATTGTAATTAATTCATTTTAACAACCTAAGTGTCCTTAGCGCTATTAAAAATCATTAATTATTACGCCCTGATTCATTTTAGGAATCTATGTTTAATCAACTAATCCCGGTGTCACAACGGGCAATTAAACTAGTTGCATGGATTATGATCTATCCTAATTTCTCTCCGTCGAGTTTCCATTAAGAAACGAATCATTACACAATTGGCCAGATTGAGTAAAGCATTAAGCACATCCATACAAATAATTAGGACATGGGCAAGAGACAAGAAATTATAACAATATTGCAACTATCATTTCATTTCAAGACCCCAAATAGGGGTTTAGCTACACATAATATTCACAATAATTACAAGGGAAAGCATAATAAAAGGCATAAAGAAAAAGGAATTGACCGTCGAAAAACCCCTTGCTGACGCTTGGAGCCCCCGCTGATTACTCCTTGAGCCTCTAGAATTGCTCCCCAAAACTCCCAAAAATTCCCACTAGAAGAACCCTCTCAAAAAGGCTCAAAAGCCTTGAGAGGGACTCCAAAAAAGGAGTCTTAAGAAAGGAAAGAAAGGAATGAATGACAAAATGATTGATTGATGATTGATATGAGGCACCAAGGGCTCCTATTTATAGGCCTGGAAAAGGGGTAGCGTCGCGACGCTGCCTTGCCAAGCGTCGCGACGCTGCTGCGCACGCGGCTTGGGCAACAAGAAAGGGCAGCGTCGCGACGCTGCCTTGCTAAGCGTCGAGACGCTGTCCAGATTTTCCAGAAAAATCAGCTTCTTTTTGGGCTGATTTTTGGGTCTTCTTCTTCATTTTTCTTGGACTTTTCCTCATGGATGTCTTCTTTGGGCTTCATACTTTGATTTGGGCTATAATTCCATCAATTTTGGCTCTTTTTCTCCCAAATTCATCATTTATGCTCCTAAAGACAAAATAACAAAATTCAATAAATATATTCATTAAAATCACGATTAAAGCACCAAAAAGCTTAATAATTTGAGGCTAAAATAGCGACATTTCTGCTCGCTATCACACCCCCAAACTTAAGCTTTTGCTAGTCCCGAGCAAAATAAATTCTAAAGATGCATGAAATAGAATCGCTCAACCCTCAATGATTTTGGAATTCTTAGGATCGAATGGAAAACATGCAAGTGGAATAAGCAAGCACCGCATACTCTTGAAGAAATCTTAAACTAGTTTGAACTTAAGATTAATGAATAGCATGCTCAAGACTTTATCTATTGATTCTTTTACTAACCTAGATTAGTCTTATGGCTTTCTCCATTTGTTTTCCCCCTACACTGGCTAAGAGCCCCTAATACTTCGGAGTCCTTCTATCATGCAAAAAAAAGTAACTAGGGTGCCTGTCATCCTTTTTCTTTTCTCATGGGGGAGCAGAATTCTCACATGATTTTTCTTTTTCTCTTCTTTTTCTTTTCTTTTTCTTTTCTTTTTCTTTTGCTCCTCCCCCAAACTTGCATTTTGATATCTAATGGTACTAGCTTTCACACTACGGTGCAGGGACCCTTAACCCGAATTTTATTCTCTGGTTGGCCTAACTGATCACACCGCAGGTAGCTCTTTTTACCCCTAGGCTTTTTTCTTTTGAGCAAGCAAAAATTCTTTTTCAACAGATTTTCTTTTTCTCACATTTTCTTTTGTTGCTTTTGCTTTTCTCTCAGCAGGCATAAAATTTTTTCCTACCTAGTTCTTTAGAGCAATCAAGCATGAACTTCCTGATATTAGAAACTAAGCCTAACGGGGTGACAACAATTTTGAAAACCATAATAAGAATCTAGATTTTCAAAGACGTCATTAGATAAGACTATTGCATGCTTTAGACATCAAAACTAAGTATCAAAAAATTTTAAAATTTCACAATTTCTGCCGTGCTCCCAGATTCCACAATCATATAAACCTTTTTCTCCCAAAATTTCAAAAATCACATCCTTGGCTATCATGGCTATCTATTCATGCATCTAACAGAATTTGAATATGCTCAACACAGCGGAAGCCTCCCCCCCAAACTTAAACTAAACATTGTCCCCAATGTTTTAAAACAGAAAAGCATAAAGAGAGATACTGAGACTTCCCTGAGCTAGGAGCGCTTCATCCTCTTCCTTTGGATCCATGAAAAATGGGAAATGTGGAATTTTGGGATTTGCTAAGGTGATCCTGCAAAACAAAATTGGATCACGGAGCAAAGAAAATTATTTACCGCAAAAACAACTAACTACTTTAATCCTTGGGTTGCCTCCCAAGCAGCGCTTTCTTTAACGTCTTTAGCTAGACTAGGCTCGGCACGCTTACGGAGGCTCAAAATAAAAATTTTCATCATCCTCCGGGCCCTGCAAGAAATCACGCACCGAATTGCATACTACAAACAGGGGAGAAAAAAAACTTTCCCCTGGCCCATCTTCACTAAAGAGATTCTCATAATAACATTTCAGAAAATAATCAGCCGCATCAAATCTCTTTTCTAAATCTCTATTTTCAAAACAATTGTTAACAGAGTCATCAAGCGTTATAATGTCTACTGGTCTAGGATCTATAGGTGGCCTATCAATCATGCCAGTCCATTCATCAGAAAAAATATCTACATGCTCATTAGATCCTTCAGACTCAGAATTAAAAAATGATTCAACTAAGCTATCATATGACTCATCATCAGAAGAATTAAAAAATTCAAGAATTTCAGGATCAGATTCTATACTATGCACAGATTCAAGTTCTTCTGGGTCAGATTCTATTCTATACACATCATTAGGACATGAAAAGAAAGTATTCACATTGTCAGGATTCATGCATTCAGGAATGTCAAGATCAGACTCAATAGATTCACTGTAATCATGGTCAGACTCAAAATTATCTATCGAGCAATCTTTTTTATGCCTTTTACGTTCATGCTCGATATCATCATCAAAATTATTCAGTTCAGGCAATTCTAATTCATTTTCAAAGGAAGGTAAATCATCAACTGCAGATCTTTCATTATCACAAGCAGGCAAGTCTAATTCATTTTCGAAGTCAGGCAGATCCAAATCATTTTCAAATAGAGGATTATCCATATATACATCATGATCAAAATCCATATTATCAACAAGCATTTCTCCTAAGCCTAGGCCAAGATTATAGTCTACCTCTTCATCGTCATCAGTCAAGTATTCAGGCCCAACAGAAAAACATGTATGCAAACTACAAACAGATTCATCTTGGCCAAAAATACTAAACACGACTTTTTCATCATCAATGTTCAAGGTAAGTTTACCTGTATGCACGCTAATCTCAGCCTTACCAGTGGCTAGGAAAGGTCTGCCTAAGATAATTGGCATCTCTTTGTCCTCCTTCATGTCTAGTACCACGAAATCTACAGGAAAGATGAATTTGTTGACTTTCACCAACACGTCCTCCACAACACCCATCGGGTGGGTAATCGATCTATCAGCAAGCTGGAGAGTGACGTCAGTGTCTGTCATACCTGATAAACCAATCTTCCTGTACACAGAGTAGGGCATCAAATTTATACTTGCTCCTAAGTCACACAAGGCCCTATCAAAGGATACTTCTCCTATGGTGCAGGGAACAGTAAAACTCCCTGGGTCTTTCTGCTTAGAGGGTATCCTACCAGAAATGATGGTACTGCTACTCTCAGATAAATTAAAAACTTCTTTTTTCAGACTTTTCTTTTTAGAAAGCATTTCCTTCATGAATTTTCCATAATTTGGCATATTATACAAAGCTTCTACCAATGGAATATTCACAGTCAACTTTTTAAACATTTCTAAAAATTTTTGAAATTGTTCATCTAATTTGACATTTTTAAATCTCTGAGGAAAAGGTAACTCCCTGTAATCAAAGGTTGGACATTCGCCCCTCCGCTTGGGTGGGCTAATATGCGAACCTCTGTCATGGTGGTTGCATGGAACCACTTCCTCCTCAGTCATCTTTTCCTTGTCCTTCTGCTTCTCTTCTTCTTTTCTACCTGCACAGCTGTTAGAAAAATCATATTTTAATTCAATAGAGTTAGGAGGATGTTGGAACCTTTCAGAGGAGGCTTTTTGTGCCTCAGCCCCTTCATCTTCATCCCTTCTCTTTTCTTCTTCCTTTTTCTTCTCTAAACTGTCCTCCAGTCTTCTGCCACTTCTCAAAACTACCATCTTACACTGCTCTTTCGGGTTAGGCTCAGTATCGCTTGGAAATTTTCCCTTCTGCAGGGCATTTACTGCTGAAGCAATCTGACCTATCTGCACTTCCATATTCTTTAGAGCTGCGTCGTGGTTGTTTACTGATGTCTGGAGACTCACATTCAGTATTCTCTGTTCCTTGATGAATAAAGCCACCATCTCCTCCAGATTATTTTTCTTCTCAGGAGTACTCGTTGATGCAAAACCTGGGGGTGGCTGCAAAACATTCTTTGTATTCGCATATGAGAAGTTCTCGTGATTGCGCAGACTGGGGTGGTAGAAGTTCGGTACTCCTTGAGTATATGATCTGTTTCCTATGTATTGAACCTCTTCCACGTCTTGACCTTCTTTCTTCGAATGACCTTCAGCTAAGGTGGAAATGGATTTAACCACCTCAGATGACGTCAATTTGTTTAGTGCATTGGTCAGAGATGCTAGTTGCGCTTTCAGTGAACTTGACTCATCCAGTTCATACAATCCAGCCTTCTTTGTAACTGTTCCTCTCTCCGTCGGCCATTGATAACTTGTTGCCGCCATTTCCTCAAGCAGGTCCTTGGCTTCTGTTACTGTTTTTGAAAGAAAACTCCCTCCTGCTGATGTGTCTAGGACTGTCTTCGTGGAGGGGTTTAATCCATTATAGAATAACTGTACCTGAAGCCAATCAGGATATCCATGTTGGGGGCATCGCCTAAGCATTTCCTTATATCTTTCCCACGCTTCGTATAACTGTTCTTCGTCAAGCTGTCTGAATGTTCCAATTTCAGTCCGCAGCTTGGTAGTCTTAGCTGGTGGAAAAAATTTTGTCAGAAAAGCCTGGGCAAGCTCGTCCCAAGTACTGATGCTGCCCGTCTCGACTGATTCGAGCCAATCTTTTGCTTTATCCTGTAGAGAAAATGGAAATAGCCTCAATCTGATTGCGTCGGCCGGAACTCCGTTCATCTTTACGGTCCCACATATTTCTAGGAATGATCGCAGATGAGAGTGAGGGTCCTCGGAAGGATGTCCCTTGAACGAGTTATCGCGCGCCATCTGAATCAATCCTGTTTTTAGCTCAAAATTTGTAGCTTGGATGGGGGCGTAAACGATTCCAGAATTTTCGGTAGGAAGAACTGGCTGCAGAAAATCTCTAATTGCCTTGGGAGCTTCTTCTTGGTGGGCCATCGTTTCTGTTAATCTTTTTTCTTTTCTAATGAATTTTAGAGTCCTGTTAATCTCAAGATCTAACGGAAACAGATTAACCACCTTGTTTCTTCGCATGCAATGCTCCCAGATAAATAAAAAAAAACCAAACAAAAAATGAAAAAAGAAAATAAAATAATATTCACAAAATGATGGAAGAAAAATATTTACACCTAAATTACCATTCACCCTTTTCTTTTCGATGTCAAGAAAAATTAATTTTTGCTTAAAAATCAAGCCTCCCCGGCAACGGCGCCAAAAACTTGTTGGTATCCGCAAGCGCACGGGCCACAAGTAATATAAAACGGAAAGTATTCCGAGTATCGAATCCTCAGGGAGGCGAAGCGAAACTTAAGCAATTAATTAAAATTCTCTTGAGCACTGAAAATACTTAGGTGAAATAATATTTAGGGACCAAGCTCATGTGATAAAAAGAATTTGAATTTAAAAAGACTTAATGAAAACAAATTTGATCAATCAAAAAATAAAATGTGGAGAAGAGGTTTTTCTTGAAATGGGAAGAGGGGTCTTGAAAATCAATGGTTAGCTAAATAATTGCTATAATTATCCTATCTCATTGCCCAACTAATTATAAACCTAGAATCTCCGTTAATCACATAGGTTCTCCTGTCGGTTTCCCCTAATTGTAATTAATTCATTTTAACAACCTAAGTGTCCTTAGCGCTATTAAAAATCATTAATTATTACGCCCTGATTCATTTTAGGAATCTATGTTTAATCAACTAATCCCGGTGTCACAACGGGCAATTAAACTAGTTGCATGGATTATGATCTATCCTAATTTCTCTCCGTCGAGTTTCCATTAAGAAACGAATCATTACACAATTGGCCAGATTGAGTAAAGCATTAAGCACATCCATACAAATAATTAGGACATGGGCAAGAGACAAGAAATTATAACAATATTGCAACTATCATTTCATTTCAAGACCCCAAATAGGGGTTTAGCTACACATAATATTCACAATAATTACAAGGGAAAGCATAATAAAAGGCATAAAGAAAAAGGAATTGACCGTCGAAAAACCCCTTGCTGACGCTTGGAGCCCCCGCTGATTACTCCTTGAGCCTCTAGAATTGCTCCCCAAAACTCCCAAAAATTCCCACTAGAAGAACCCTCTCAAAAAGGCTCAAAAGCCTTGAGAGGGGCTCCAAAAAAGGAGTCTTAAGAAAGGAAAGAAAGGAATGAATGACAAAATGATTGATTGATGATTGATATGAGGCACCAAGGGCTCCTATTTATAGGCCTGGAAAAGGGGTAGCGTCGCGACGCTGCCTTGCCAAGCGTCGCGACGCTGCTGCGCACGCGGCTTGGGCAACAAGAAAGGGCAGCGTCGCGACGCTGCCTTGCTAAGCGTCGAGACGCTGTCCAGATTTTCCAGAAAAATCAGCTTCTTTTTGGGCTGATTTTTGGGCCTTCTTCTTCATTTTTCTTGGACTTTTCCTCATGGATGTCTTCTTTGGGCTTCATACTTTGATTTGGGCTATAATTCCATCAATTTTGGCTCTTTTTCTCCCAAATTCATCATTTATGCTCCTAAAGACAAAATAACAAAATTCAATAAATATATTCATTAAAATCACGATTAAAGCACCAAAAAGCTTAATAATTTGAGGCTAAAATAGCGACATTTCTGCTCGCTATCAATCCACGTATGTCCCTACATACTAGTTCAAGCCTCATTCTATTAGCCTTGGATGTTTAGTTTATTGGATTAGGGTTAATAAGACAAGATATAATACAAACACTGAATAATACATCACTTTATTAATGTTCGGTCAAATGTACATTTACTATCTACGAGTTTTAGGGCATAAAACCCAACACAGACATGTAGAAATAGTCAAGTAGAGCAGGAGTTAGTTTGCAACGCACTAGGTTGTTTTAGGGATAATCAAACCACTTGCAAGTAAATAGGGAAATGGGTGAAACAAACACGTAGGACTATAACTACGTACCCTTATGTGTTAGGCATTGTAGCGGAAAGGTAGTGCATGTTTTTTTTCCCATTTTGATTCATGAGTATGCATCATTCGACACATGTTAACTAAATAATAATATAAGGCAACATGTGGTGGTCGCAACCAAGTCTTGAGCCTCACTTTTTATTCTAACACCTCATTAGTTTTCACCCGCATCACATAATTTTCTCCTTCCAACTACATTTTATTTATACTTTTGCACCTTATACTGCTCCCATTCAACTTTATATTTTTCGTTATTGTTTACTCGCATGCCTCTGTAATGAAATTAGCTTTCAATGCGTTAGAACTATTGAGTGTAAAGTGGTTAGTTAATAGGTATGGAATGTTATCGTACCCAGCTGATTGATTAATTTAGAGTTAACTGCGATGCTTTGTCAAATTTCATTAGGGGACCTTGGGCCCTTTCTGACTTTTCTAGTTAAGTGGATTAGGTAATTAACAAGGAAATTAAATCTAAATGAGATTTGAATGATCAATATTGCTAAGTGAACCCGACATACTCTGAATGGTTATTGTGGTAAGATTGATTTCTTTTCTCGCTTTTATTTCCTTTATGCACTTTTAATTAAGCAATTTATTGTTTTTATACAAACCATCCTTTGGTTATGTTCAACAACTTAATCATAGAGAGGAAATTAATTGTGGCTCCCTAAGATCAACCTGTAGGATCTAAAGGCAACACTAGAGGGGTGAATAAGGTTGACTACCAATCACTACAGGAAATCTCACTTTTAGCGTCGAAATATTTTCGTCGCTAAAGGTCGATTTTCGACGCAAAGCATCTTTAGCGTCGAAAAAGAATTGGTCGCACAAAACGTCGCTAAAGCACCGTCGCAAGCTGGATTGTGCGTCGAATCCTTTGACAACGTCGCAAGTTGCGACGAATTGTCGATGACGTCGCACTATGCGACGAAATCCAAAAAAACGTCGCATATCCACTGCGACGAAAATAAAAATTTAGTCGCAAAACCCTGTCGCATTTTAACACTTCCAAAACGTCGCAAATCGTGAGACGAAATCAAAAAAACGTCGCAAATCGTGAGACGAAATCAAAAAAACGTCGCAAGCCTTGCGACTAAATCCAAAAACCGTTGCAAGGCCCCCATCAGAAATTTGTCAATTTTTGCGTCATTTTTTATTGTTTCGTCGCAGATTTTGATTCTTTTTGCAACAAAACCCCTAAATGCGTCACATTTATTTAGGGCATTAAAAATATATATATATATTATTCAAATTAAAATTCTAAAATCTCAATTTTGTATTTAAATTGCCCTGATAAACATTTTATACAAATAATCAGATAGTTTTACAAAAAACAAAACATTTAACATTAAGAAATGGTTACAACTACATCCAAAAGTTGTTTCATATATGAAAATTTTACTAAATCTTCATAAGTTTAAGAGTTACAACAAAATAGAGACCAAAGAAAGTTAGCTCCAAAGTAAACATCACTACATCCAAAATAAAGAGTGCTAAGTATATATTAGCTCCAAAAAGATGATGTTACTTTGGTCGTTGTTGTCGTTAGCGAATTTCTTTTAATCCTGCTGATAACTGCCCAAAAGGTAGTTATTTATGCCTCAATTATATAGGGATTTGTGTGTCCTTTATGCTTATTAGGGTTGGTTTTGGATAGATATTACATGATTTAACTCATTTGGAAGAATGGAAGCATTGGAAATTATTTTGTGCAGATTATGCTGCTGAGCGACTAGAGTGAGCAAATTCTGTGCTGCAGCAAAACTGGGAACAGAACTGCCACATCACAGCTCGTTAGCCAACTTCATGAACCGACTTCTGTTGAGTTATTTTCGTGATAAAGGAGCAAGGAGAGCCCTACACGTGTCCAAGTTGACCTAATCCAAGTTCCTCTCCTTCTATAAAAGGAAGCAGCCGTCAAAGTCAAAGTCATTCCATGTTTTCCCTTGGAAGTCGAATAGTATAGGGAGATTGAAGATCATCAAGAACACCATCTTCCGCAAGCTTATTAGGGAGTTTATTTTCTTTATTAACTTGTGGTTATGGACGTGCATACTCAGATTGTAATTCGTATTCCTATGCCTATTCTGAACTAAGTAGCTTAAGGTGTTGGTTAGGAATAATGTGATTACTGTGCTTCATCTCTAGTAATAAATTGACTATCGCATTTTGGTTAATTGTTGTGCTTAATCTCATTTTATGCCCGCCTGGCCAGCCGGTGTGGATAGCTCTCTCTAGTTTCAGGGATGATTTAGAGAGTGTGTGGCAATTATCCATACTATGATCATTGTGTATTGGTGAACGCCAGTGACTGAGCTAGGGATAGCCAGTTGCCTAGTGCTTGATCGGTCGTACTTCATTGGGTTTGAAACATATTCCAAAAGATTCGGAGTTCTGGGAGGAATCCGCTAATAATACTGCGAGAAATGCATGATCAATAATATTGCTAGAACATATCTTAGAACAATCACTAAAACCTAACCAGCGCCTGTCTTTAATCTGTCTATCTATTTATTTACTTATTGTTCTGTCATTTATTTTGCTTCAGCATAATTCCGATAAAACCAAATCATTTTACTATCTTTGAAACCATTAGAAAATTACACAAAATAGGTAGAGTGGAAACTAATTCAGGGCTCGGATTGATAATATTACTTGCTGCAGACTGTGTATACTTGCACAGGAATTCTAGAGTATTTTATATCATATTTTTACTCACTCTAGGAACCCAACACCTGCAAATAAAAACAAATTACATATACATAAGTACCTTACTTAACCCATTCACAAACAACATCATGATTATAGCATATAAAGTCACATTTCCAATGACAAGAACAAATACCATTCTCCCTATTCTTAAATTATACTCAATCTCATAGTTGTAAAGAGAAAAACACAATCTACAAGCACATTGACGACTTAAGATAAAAATGTATTTTTTTTTTCAAAAATAGAACCTTAACCACAAGTCTCATCAAACCATACTCTAAAAAACACTCATAGTTAAAATAAAAGCTCTCAACCACAACCACATGAACAACTTAAACTACAAATAAAACCTCAAACCACATGTACAACATATGTAAAAAAGTTGTAGTTCAAAAAACAATCACCAAATAACAATAAAATTACAAATATAACATCAACACACGTTTTCTCCCACCCCGAACAAACATTCCTCAATCAATAAAATAATATTTGGAAATCTATAATGAACAACAAACACATTCCCCTCCCCTCCTCAATTCATCCTCAAGAACAAACACTGCTCCCCCCCCCCCCCCAATTCATCCTCAAGAACAAACAATTCATTCTAAAAAACAAACACCCCCCCCCCTCTCAATTCATTTTCAAGAACAAACACTCTTCCCCCCTCTCCCCTCCTCAATTCATCTTCGAGAACAAACACTTCTCCCACCCTCCAACCAACCACCAAAAAAATATAACGACCATTCCAATGATAGAATCACACATACAGAAGCATGAAACATATGAAAATAAAGTTTCAATATGTGTAATCAGAGTCCCAACCTAAAAAATGAAGTTAAGTTTTAAAAATTATACCTTAGTAACTGATGGATGTGCTCCAGTGAATCTTTCCATAAGTTCACCCATTTGTCGAAACCTTCTTTCATATTCATCCCGCTGCATTTCCATGGTTTGATCTAGTTGTTCTTTCATCCTTACATTTTCTTCTCGTTGACTTTGAAGTAATTCTTGAGTCTTTTCATTTGCTTCTAGTTGACTCTGGAGTAATTCTTGAGATTTTTGAAGGTTGAACTTGAGAGATTGGACATACTCCTGTGAGTAAGATGCTTTCTTTTGAGGATGTGGTGGTTTAGGTCCATATCCCATTCCTTTGACATAGGACGATCTCGTTCCAAGAACATTGGCCATAATGTCTTCACCGCTCAAAGGTGTACTTGAGCTAGCTTGCTCTTGAGATAATGCCACCATTTGTTCCTATACATGTAAAAATAAATACGTATGACATAATAACACATGCTACCTTGCAAAACCAATTAATATAATACTTACATGTGCTTGACTTGCTGAATCGTCCGTCCATCTTTTGGCAGCAGACCAATGAGTTTGACGAAACATTTCAATGGGATTCATGTATGTACCATCTTCATTTTTCTATTAAACATATAAATGACCCTTAAGAACATAGTATAATGTGGAAAACTATCAAGAAAGTACATATTCATACCTTCTCTTCTCTATGAGAGAGAAATGATTTTGTTCCAGCACAATGGTTAAATGGAAGCTTACTTCTGCTTCGTTTATTTTTTTCTGACTTATCCTGCATAAGAACGCATAGTTATATAAGAAGCAAAGTTTAAAATTAAGATAATGTTGACCTTCCACTCTGGAGTTGCCCATTTATCACACAACATGTTCCAATCTTCTTGAGTAACATCCTTGTGTGGATGCGTACGAGCTACTTCTGGATCACCGATCTTTTTGTAGTATCAGTGCAATCTTGATCTCCAATCTTTATATCTATTACCAATCTTGTAAAGGATGAATTTCCTAATATGATACTCCGAAAAGTTCACATCAAATTTGTTCTTTAAAAAAAGAAAAAAAAACATGAAAGTGATTAGTATTGCGTTACAATGCATTAATAAACTCGATATACTAAATAAAATAAGAAAATGTTAAACTTAACTTACCAACAATCTTTCTACTACGTTCATCATGACTTCCTGTGGAATGTCTTTCTTTTTATGGTACTTTAAGGGGATGAAACTCCTTGATAAACAACCAATTTCAGTGTTGAACATATTTGCTACTCGTCCAACAGGTTTACCTTGCTCTGGAGTCCATGAAATAGAAACTCTTTCACCAGTGGCCTCAATAATCCTATCAAGACCAACCCCATGGGAACTGCCACGAACTCGGGAATTGTGAGAGGATGCCTCATCCATGTCTACAGTATTCTCTTCATTATTTGAAAGCATTGTATCCTGCAAAACACAAAAGTCAATACAATATGTGTTTATCACACAATACAAATTAGAGGTAAAAAGAATGAAACAGATTGTACTAACTATATGTTCACATCAACCATTGCTATTCAACGATGATGTTTATTCTCCATCTTCGTCTTCTTAATCATCTTCCCCATCTCCATCTTCATCTTCTTCCTCATCGTCTTCATCTTCTCCATCTTCATCTTCTTCTTCTTCCTCATCGTCTTCATCTTCTTCATCGTCTTCTACTTGTTCTTCAAAATCTGTGTTTATCTCATTGCTTTCACAAAGTACAATCGGATTGACATCTATTCTATGAAACGTTTGTGTTTCAAAATCCACATCCTGAACAACACATTCTTGTATATCCATTTCTAGTAGATCAACTTCTTTTATTTTAGGCACATCCCATAAATGCCTATGTTGAACTGCTTGAACTACTTTCCACCCATTACCCAATTGAATATCATCTATATAAAATACTTGTTGTGCTTGGGAGGCAAGAATGAATGGTTCGTTATGATACCAAAAGTATCGGGTGTCGATGCTTGTGAAGTGGTGATCCTTACGAATCCGATTTTTTTTTTGGATTTGTATCAAACTAATCGCAACGGAATAAAACAACTACTTTTCTATGAACATACTTCAGTTCGATAACTTCTTTCAAGATACCATAAAAGTTGGCCCCCTCACTATCATGCCCTCCAAACACGGAGACTCCACTATTTTGAGTTGTGCAACGATCATCTCGATCCTTGCAGCTAAATCGAACACCATTAACAATACACCCACTATACGAAGTAATTCGAATATCAGGACCACATGATAGTGCATATAACTCTTGCTTAACTTCATTAGACGTCGACTGAAATTGAGATTGAATCTAGAAACAAAATTATGAAACTGACAATTACTATACAAGTGTGCTTACAACGATTATAACATAAAATAAACAAATTAAACTCACTTTATTTTTAAACCACGTCGGAAACTGCGCTTCGTGCATTCCAAGAATAGTATCTTGCCTTTTATTCTTTAGCTCAATCTCGTGTTCTCTACTACCATAAATTCAGCAATAAGTAAAGAAATTCAATAAATGATTTTCAATTACTGTAAGTGAAGTTCATACCTTCTATACGGATCCATTGCTTCACAGTTGGTGAGAACATACCAATGAGCCTTTTGTAATTCAGTACGTGATAACTCTTTCAATCGTGAGCCACCAGTTGGACGTAGTTTTTGTGAAAATATCTGTAGTTTTTCATCGTTGTTGGACGCGCTCGAGTCTAATATATCATCATTATTTTGAATTGTCCTATTGAATTTTGTTTCAATTCCATGCAAGTACATTGAACAAAATGTCAATGCTTCATTTGCTATGAATGCCTCAGCTATCGACCCTTCAGGACGAGCTTTATTTTTGACATATTGCTTCAATGTTCTCAAACTCCTATATTATGTGTTATTCATATATTAACGAACATTTTGTAAAATGTACTTAATATAAACGTTAATGATACAAAAAATTGAGTTGACATACCTCTCTATTGGATACATCCAACTATACCCGACAGAACCAACAAGTTTGGCTTCTTTTGGTAAATGAACAGCTAGATGAACCATAACATCAAAAAATGCTGGAGGAAATATTCTTTCAAACTTACAAAGGATGATCACAATCGATTCCTGTAGTCTATTCAATGTCTCCACTTTTAATTTTTTCGCAATCAATTCTTTGAAAAAATTCGACAACTCAACAACTGCACCACTGACATCTTTTGGTAAAAAAGGTTGAACTCCCACTGGTAAAAGTCTTTATAGCAACACATGTGAGTCATGACTTTTTAGTCCATGAATCCTCCCATCTTTGACACTGACACACCTTGAGATGTTAAAAGCAAAACTATCTGGAAATTTCACTGTTTTTAAGAAACCACAAGACTTTTTTCGTTCATCAGCTGTTAACGTGTAACTAGCGTGTGGCTTAACCAATTTGTTTCCAACATGTTGAAGATGTAATTCTTTACGAATATACAAAGTCGTTAAATCCTTGCCTGCTTTATCAGTGTCTTTCGTTTTTCCTTCAATATTCAATAAGGTACCCAAGACATTATCACAAATATTTTTCTCAATATGCATGTCATCGAGTTTGTGTTGGATCTTAAGACTTGACCAGTACGGTAACTCGAAAAAAATACTCCTTTTCACCCAATTTAATTCAATGTTAGGTCGTTTCCTTTTCCATTGCAATATATTTATAATTTTTCCAAGTGGTGGAAAATCTATAGTGTCTAATTGTCGAAGAACATCTAATCCCGAGAAAGATCGAGATGCAACTCTATATTCTGTTTTGCCATTAAATTGCTTGCTTTTTCGCCAAGAATGATTCATAGGTAAGTAACGACGATGTCCTGTATAACATATCTTATTATGCAATGAATCAGATGAGACGTCTTGATTACAAACTGGACATGCCTTATACCCTTTAGTGCTCCAACCTGACAAATTCCTATAGGCGGGAAAGTCATTAATCGTCCACATCAAAGCTGCATGAAGACGAAAATTTTGACCACTACAAGCATTATAAGTCTCAATGCCATTACTCCATAAATCCTTCAATTCTTTTATTAGTGGCTGTAAATAAACGTCTATCTCTTTTCCTGGGGATTTTGGCCCCGGTATAAGTAATGACATTAAGAAAAATGTCTCTTTCATGCATTTCCATGGTGACAAGTTTTAGGGAATTAATATTACTGGCCAGGTACTATATGATGTACTCATATTACCAAACGGGTTGAATCCATCAGTAGCTAGAGCTAACCTTACATTCCTTGGATCTTTTGCAATCCAATCATATTGCTTGTCAAAGTCTTTCCATGCTTCAGCATCTGCCGGATGACTTAAAACACCGTCAATATGTTGGGTTTTATGCCCTAAAACTCGTAGATAGTGAATGTAACCGTTGACCGGATATTAATGAAATAATATTGATATATTTTTCCATTAATTGTTATTAGTTATTTTATATTTGTCTTTGCCTAATAATAACCCTAATCCAATAAACTAGACATCCAAGGCTGTAATATGAGTCTTGAACTATATGTAGCGACATATGGGATCATTGTTCAAGAAACAGCCTAAAGGGTCTATAGTATAGGGATAAGACTGGGTGCCTTATCCTGGTGACACTATGGATACGACCCACTTTGTATTTGATACAAACGCTGCGATCCAACGCGTTCATGTAGGAGACATGCGAGTGGGGGTATCCTATGCAATGAGTTTGCATAAGACCGGACCGCAAAATAGTAACCACTAGTTATAACACCGTTAACTAGTTGGTTTTCTATTTCACTAGGACGACCGAGACAACTTAGTCTTAATCCTGAGTTGATTATGGACTCCTGCTCATGAGAGACTGTCCTTTGATTTGCATGGGTGAGAGTGGCCAATACGCCGACTCAATAAGCCTACCACTTTGGGGACAAGATCGAATGGGGAGCTGGGAACATAATCGTACAAGATGGAATTCACTCCTTCCCGACTTTAGGGAAGCAGATGAGTGTTCCCTTAAGTGGTTACTCCGAGTCTTGAACAAAGGGCCCTACCCTCTCAATGGCACGAGAGGGTTTTCTTTTTAATGGTTGGACCATAAACAGATTGTTCATTAGAGGAGAATTGGTACTTAAGGAAATAGAGGTGACCCAGGGGTAAAACGGTAATTTGACCCAGCTGGTGTTACGGACACTCGTGAAGGACTAACTAGTCGATATTGGTCTAAGTTCCGTGGACACAGAAAATATGTCTGCAGTGAGAAGAGTGCAACTGTGAGTCTATAGTGGAATGTACACACAGTTAACGAATATTGATTATTGTGGTTAATGAGTTTAACCAATTAATCTCACATCGTTGGAGCTTCTGATCTGCAGGTCCATTAGGTCCCACTGGTAGCTCGTAAAGTAATTTGAGGCAACTAAGTAATTAAATTGAAAATGTTCAATTTACTGAGGGAAATAAAAATAATATATATTGATATATTATTATGAGAGAAATTATTATTTGAAGAGGTTCAAATATAAATTTATGGAAGATTGAAAATAATTAATTAATTTAAGTCCTAAAAGTGTTTGGGCAAAATTAATTAATTCAAGGCCGGAAATTAAATATGTGATATTTAATTTGGTGGTTAATTAATTAAAGAATTCATTAACCATGAATTAATCAATCATGTAAATAATTAATCACTTAAGGAAGTGATTAATCATTTATGGGAATGATCTAATTACTTATGGAAGAAATTAGTCATTTATGGAAAAGATTAATCAATTGGGAATTGATTGATCATGATTGATTAATTAAGGAATAAAGATTGAATCAATTTTGGAAAAGATTGATTTAATTGAATATTTTATTCATGGCCTCTCTTCTATAAATAGAACACTAGACCTAATTGGTCATGACACTTGACACTCTTGAAAGACAAGACCTAGAATTCTCTCTAGCCTCCCTCTTAGAGAAAGACTCCCACAAGTCTTTGGCCTCCTAGACTTAGAGACATACCGGTGTAACCTCTGTGGTTATTGTGTCAATTAAAGAAGAATTTCCAGCGAAGAATACCTTGAAGCGGCTGCTGCGTTTTCGTTCGTGGAGCTTTGTTGGCGAAGAACGGTCAAGTCTACAACGGAGGTTTGTAACGGTTCTTCCTCTTTTCTTTAGAAAAGTTTTAAAAATAAATTTAGATTTATTTTAGCATGTTTAAACCGATTTTACAGCGGCTTTAAAGTTAGTTTAAAGTTTTGTTTGAGTTTTCGTAACGGTTTTTAATGTTAATTAATATACGGCGTAAGGTCCAATCGATGCGCTTCCGCTGCGTGGGGACTTTTATTCCCTTCAATTGGCGTTTGTCGATACAATCACCTTATTTTCTTGTGGGTCGTAGAAATAACCACCTCTCGTTTCTTTAGGGTAACCAACAAATTGGCACAGTGTTGAACGAGGTTCCAGTTTCTTAGGATTTGTCACAAGCACGTGTGCAGGACAACCCCAAATGCGAAAGTGATGCAAACTAGGTTTACGCCCCTTCCATAACTCGAAAGGTGTTTCAGAAACACTTTTCGAGGGAACATTGTTCAAGATGTATACTGCAGTCTCTACTGCATATCCCCAAAACGAGCCAGGCAATTGAGCATAGCTCATCATTGATCGAACCATGTCTAACAAGGTTCTATTTCTCCTTTCTGACACACCATTCTGCTGAGGTGTACCAGGGGCTGAGAGTTGAGATTGGATTCCATGTTCTATCATATAGTCCTGGAATCTTTGATCCATATACTCCCCTCCTCGATCAGATCGAAGTACTTTAATAGATTTACCTAATAGGTTTTCAACTTCAGCCTTAAACTCCTTAAACTTTTCAAGGGCTTCAGACTTATGTCCCATTAGGTATAAGTAACCATATCTTGAATAATCATCTATAAATGAGATGAAATTTTCGTACCCTCCTCGAGCTTTTACATTCATTGGACCACATAGATCCGAATGTATTAACTCTAAGGATTCTTTGGCTCTGTAACCTTTTCCAGTAAAGGGTCTTTTGGTCATTTTTCCCTCGAGACAAGATTCACAAGGTGGTAGTGAATCATCTTCTAACTTGCTTAGAAGTCCATTCTTTACCAAACGACCGATCCTATCGATGTTTATATGACCAAGTCTAAGATGCCAAAGATGAGTATTGTTACTTGATGGAGAAATCTTTTGCCTTTTACTTTGAGTTTCAGCAGTTTTAAATAATTCGTGATTTAAAAGTGCTTTGTTTTCGGTTGGTCTTAAAACATACAAGTTATTTTCCAATTTTGCTGAACAAATGAGTATACCATTTTTATAAATGAACGCTTCATTCATATCAAAAGTAACTGTATACGATTGTTCAATCAAACATGAAATAGAAATTAAGTTCCTCTTAATCTTGGGAACGATTAACAAACTTTCTAAAAGTAAGAATCT
Source organism: Luffa acutangula (assembly GCA_036850905.1). Lineage (NCBI taxonomy): Eukaryota > Viridiplantae > Streptophyta > Magnoliopsida > Cucurbitales > Cucurbitaceae > Luffa > Luffa acutangula. The sequence goes on along the minus strand of CM072088.1, from coordinate 25,868,741 downwards.
ATTTCTAAAAAATAACTTCGCAGCTCCCACTGCTTTAGCTGAAATGACTTCTCCAGTTCCGACCCTGAGTGTCATTTCTCCATCGTTCAACTGCCGAAAGGAACTATTTTCCTGAAAAGAAGAGCAAACATGATTAGTTGCTCCTGAATCAAGTATCCAGGTAAACTCATCATGTTCTACCAGGCATGTTTCTAAAACCAGTAAATCAAATTTACCTTCCTTTTCCTTCTTTTTCTCAGCAAGGTACTTTGGGCAGTTTCTCTTCCAATGTCCATCTACATTGCAGTGAAAACACTTGCCCTTATCTGCCACAGCTTTGGCTTTTCCCTTGCTTTTAGCAGCAGTACTGGGAGCTTTCCCCTTGTTTCCTTTCTTCTTCTAAGTTTTCTTTGAAGAAGTGGCTACAGATTTAGTTCCAGAGGATGAACCCTTCTCGAACTTTCTTTTAGAGTGAACAACGTTTGCCTCTCCTTCTATCTGTCCCTTGTTCTTAAGAAGAGACTGATAGAGCTGTAGCTCATTCAGGAGGCTAGTCAGGTTGAATGTTATTTTATTCATCATTGCATTGCTTCGAAACTGTAGAAAACTCTTCGGAAGAGATTCTAAGATGAATGCAACCTGACTACGCTCATCTATGACCGCCCCGTTTGCCTCTGCCACGTTGAATTGGACCATCATATCCAGGACATGCTCCCGAACAGACGTGCCCTCTTTCATGCGACAGCTATAAACGTATTTGAGAGCGTCATGGTGGAGTTGGTAGGACGGTTGTCCAAACATCTCCTGGAGAGAGTTCATAATCTCCCTCGCTGTTACCATGCCCTCATGCCTTTTAGCCAAAACTTCAGATAAGTTGGCTAAGATATAGACGCGAGTCTTATCATTGGCCTTTATCCAGCGGTCATAAGCATCCTTAACTGCCTGGGATGCATTACGAGCAGGGGCTGGAGGACAATCCTCCGTTAAGACGAACCGCAGATCATCGACAACAAGAATCGTATTCAAGTTCGACTTCCACGTAGCATAATTTTCGCCGGTTAATTTCTCATTTTTAAGCAGAGAGACAATTGAGGAAGACATTGCTGAAATTTAAACAAACAATGACCGTATTAGTTATCTTTGCCTTAACCCATCATACAAGCAAACAATTGCACACAATCCAATAAATTTAGCAAAACAGACATTCACAGAACCCTAAAACTATTGATTTAGTTTTGCAACGACGTTTCAGAGGTTTAGAATATCAGCCACCGAAGGGTGATCAGGTACTCCTCCTTTGAAATGAGACACCTCTCAGCTAATTCTAATTCCAGAATAACTCATATTCCTATAGACATTAGCCACCGTTGTTCGGTCAAGGATTTGTTAACAATTTTAACTCATCCTCGTAAGTGTAACCCTCCCACTTTCAGATCTCAGAGGCACGCACCAACAAGCTACCGAAGGGAAAGACAACTGTTGGTGATTAGCCTAAGAGCTCCTATCCTTTTCAGGAGTTCACGATGTTCCGAATCCTATGATCAGGCCCTCCGAAGGGATGGATGCGCCAGGGCAACCTGCAAGCGGATCATAGGACTCTCACGGTGTGAACTATGGGCGGAGACCGAGGGATACGTTGACACGTGTCCCGCTCCCACTTACGCTGGACATTTTTCCCATTCACCTTGATATTGACCCATGCAAACACTTTCCGAAGGGAGGCCGCTCCTAGGGCGACTCGAAGCCGAGCATGAATCTCACGTTGTGAATATAGGGACGTAGGAGCAAAACTTGATTTAAATCTCGTTTTGTAATTTTCCTCCCACTGAAAATGTCCTAAGGTTAATATAGGGTTGTTTAACTTAGATAGTATTCGGCTAAGTCAATCTATCTAAGTCTGATCCTATTATAACAATTATGGAAAGGATTCAACTGCAATCTTTTGGGTGAATTAAACTTCTTTTAATAAACCCAACATTGCAAGTCAACATTACTATGGTTAATTCAACTCAATCCGGTTAGTTCCCAGGTAGGAGGTGTTCCGTAAACCGTCAACTTAAATACCCCCAGCCTTAGACAGAACTTTACCGAGAGAGTTCCCTTATAACCTCAGTAATGTAAGGTCTTTACTCTAAAGATCTAGGTGCATTAAACACTTTTAATAAACCTAGTGACATTGCATGCTAACATTTAACTATGATTAATTCAACTCCGGTATTCCAGGTCAGTTCCCAGGTAGGAGGTGTTCCGTAAACCGTCAACTTAAATACCTCCAGCCTTAGACAGAACATTACCGGTGGAGTTCCCTTATAATCATAGTAATGTTTTTCCTACTTAGTAAATTAAAACTATTTTTAATTCTAAGTAAGAAAAGATTCTAATCCTATTAGAAATCGATCTAGGTCTAATTAATTTTAAACAATTTAAAATTAATTCAATTTATCCTATGATCTTATGTTTGCATGCAAATCTTGATTATAGATTGACGGTTTCTAACCATTAATATTAAAGAACTATTTCAAATTTTAATGATTAATCCTATAATCAAGAATCTAGGGTTTAATTCATTCAGCTGGGGTTATAGAGGTGACCCAGGGGTAAAACGGTAATTTGACCCAGCTGGGGTTACGGACACTCGTGAAGGACTAACTAGTCGATATTGGTCTAAGTTCCGTGGACACAGAAAATATGTCTGCAGTGAGAAGAGTGCAACTGTGAGTCTATAGTGGAATGTACACACAGTTAACGAATATTGATTATTGTGGTTAATGAGTTTAACCAATTAATCTCACATCGTTGGAGCTTCTGATCTGCAGGTCCATAAGGTCCCACTGGTAGCTCGTAAAGTAATTTGAGGCAACTAAGTAATTAAATGTAAATTGAAAATGTTCAAATTACTAAGGGAAACAAATATAATATATATTGATATATTATTATGAGAGAAATTAATATTTGAAGAAGTTCAAATATAAATTTATGGAAGATTGAAAGAATTAATTAATTTAAGTCCTAAAAGTGTTTGGGCAAAATTAATTAATTCAAGGCCGGAAATTAAATATGTGATATTTAATTGGTGGTTGGAATTGATTGATCATGATTGATTAATTAAGGAATAAAGATTGAATCAATTTTGGAAAAGATTGATTTTATTGAATATTTTATTCATGGCCTCTCTTCTATAAATAGAACACTAGACCTAATTGGTCATGACACTTGACACTCTTGAAAGACAAGACCTAGAATTCTCTCTAGCCTCCCTCTTAGAGAAAGACTCCCACAAGTCTTTGGCCTCCTAGACTTAGAGACATACCGGTGTAACCTCTGTGGTTATTGTGTCAATCAAAGAAGAATTTCCAGCGAAGAAAACCTTGAAGCGGCTGCTGCGTTTTTGTTCGTGGAGCTTCGTTGGCGAAGAACGGTCAAGTCTACAACGGAGGTTTGTAACGGTTCTTCCTCTTTTCTTTAGAAAAGTTTTAAAAATAAATTTAGATTTATTTTAGCATGTTTAAACCGATTTTTCAGCGGCTTTAAAGTTAGTTTAAAGTTTTGTTTGAGTTTTCGTAACGGTTTTTAATGTTAATTAATATACGGCGTAAGGTCCAATCGATGCGCTTCCGCTGCGTTGGGACTTTTATTCCCTTCACAATATTCATTCTTTTTTCCTTATGCCATCTCATATCACTAGCAATATGCTTACAATAAAACAATCTTTGTAATCTTGACTTCAAAGGAAAATGTCTTAAAATTTTGTGTGGAATCTTTTTTCCTTTATTGTTGTCAAGTTTATAACGAGATTCATTGCATTGTGGACAAACTTCTATATGCGCATTTTCTTTCCAAAATAACATGCAATCATTCTTACATGCATGGATGCACTCATAACCTAAACATAAGTCACACAGTGTTTTCTTTGCCCAATAATATGATTCTGGGATTTTGGTACCATTGAAGGTGTACATATTACACATGCGGAAGCAATTGAAGATCGAAAGCACTTAAGACATTCAATTTTACTCCTAAAGCATGCATGTTCTAGAAAAGACAGAATAGAGAGTTTAGAAAACACCAACCTTTGTAGCTCACTTATGTTGAACTCCTTGTGGTGTTTGCCTCTCCTATGCTCCTTGGACAACCTCTAGAGTCTTCCCTACTATACTCTAGGCCAAGAACGACTTGTGGGAGTCTATATAAGATAGGGAATGGGAAGGGAATGCTTGAAGTATCAAACAATGGAGAAGAATGAGAGATGAGGGAACTTTGAGTCCAAATTCCAGCAGCATGACATTAAGGAAATGGCTCTCTTATGTTTGAATATGATTCAAACTCCTTTTAAAGACATTCTCCATGCAAAGCCAAGCCTCAAGACACAAGACACATGGTGTATTTGCAAGCTCAAGTGGATTCTAGGTGTACATTACACAAGACATGCAACAATGCATGAGTGAGTTGTCTTTCCACTTTGAATGATCATGCATTAAGTGGATTTCCAACTAAATCCACTAAATTCAAATTGAAATCAAATTTCAATCTTGCAAATTACCCCCAATTTCAATTCTAAATTGAAATTGATTGCTTGGTAATTAATTTGAAAATTTTCAAATTAATTTTGATATGATTAATCTAATTAATCTTTGTTATCTTGTGCAATTCCATATATATGATTCCTAATACATATATATAGTATTCAAAACACTTTTAAATACTTCATCTCTCATTTTCTAATTTAATTCATAATTAAATTATTGTGTCAAACACAATTTACGATAATACCTTTTTTCCCGATTTTGAACGATTCAAAGCTTTCTATCTTTTGTTCTAAGCTTAATTCCGATATGAGCTAGTAGGGGGACCTAATGGACCTATAGATCATGGGCTCCAACGATTCGAGGCTAACCGACTAATCTCATTGTCCAAGCTAGCCAACATTCGTTAACTATCGGGACACTCCACTATAGCCCGATAGTTGCACTCCCCTCACTATAGATATATTTCCGTCCACTTGATTTAACCATGATTAGTAAGTCGATCCTTCACAGGTTGTTCGTAGCTATAGCTAGGTCAATAAGCCGTTTTACCCCTATAGTACTTCTAGTTCCTTAAGTCCCACTGATCCTCTAATGAACAATTGGTTTATGGTCCAACCAATAAACCGAGTCCCTCTCGGGCCAATGAGAGGGCGAGATCCCTTTGTCAAGCCCCGGAGTCAGCACTTAAGGGAACAACCACTCTACTATCCCATATTCGGGTAGGAGTGAATTCCTTCTTGCACGACTATGTCCCCAGCTATCTACCCGTTCCTATCCCTGAAATGGGAGGCTTATTGAGTCGACGATACTGAGCCACTCTCACCTATGCAGATCTAAGGATAAGCCCGAATAAACAGGAGTTCATAGTTAGCTTAGGATTAAGATCGAGTTACCTAGGTCATCACATGAAATAGTCAGTCTCGTCAGTAAACGGTGTTATAAAGCGAGAGCGACTTATTTCTCGGTCCTGGTCTTATGCAAACTCATTGCATAGGACGCCCCCACTCGCATGTCTCTACATGGACGATTTAGGATCACACCGTCTATATCATCTATAAAGTGGGCCGCGTCTCATAGTGTCTCCAGAATAAGGTACCTAACCCTATTCCTATACTATAGACCGTTTTGGCTATTACTCAAGCTTGATCCACTTTTATGTCTCTACATAAAGCTCAAGTGTTCATCCTATAGCCATGGATCTTAGTTTATTGGATTTGGGTTATTATATGTGCAATTTAATTTACTTAGTAATGACTTTTACTGAATCAATCTCGATAACACCTTTATCGAATAAGTATATAATTCGTTTAACATTCACTATCTACGAGTTTTAGGGCACCAATCCCAACAATCTCCCACTTGAACTAAAACTCTAGTTTAGTGGGATGTACTATAATCTATAACAGCAGTGGATGAATAAATACTTGTATTAATAACGGAGTAAAAATACAATAAACTAGGGCATCTAAATACCCAGTATACTAAGGTATCGATATACCGGTTACAATTCTCCCACTTGACCTAGATTATTTCTCGTACATATCTCGCAGACCTAGACCTTCTAGATGACTCTCGAACACTTTAGTCGAGAGAGCCTTCGTGAATGGATCAGCAATGTTGTGCTCCGACGCTATCTTCGTGACGATCACGTCTCCTCGGTGCACAATCTCCCTAATGAGATGGTATTTCCTTTCGATGTGCTTGCCTCTCTTATGGCTGCGAGGTTCCTTTGAGTTTGCAACTGCGCCGCTATTATCACAATACAAGGTGATAGGCAGATGCATATTTGGAACAACTTCCAAGTCAGTTAGGAACTTCCTGAGCCATACTGCCTCTTTTGCTGCTTCGCAAGCGGCTACATATTCGGCCTCCATGGTCGAGTCTGCAATGCATCCTTGCTTGATGCTGCACCATACCATTGCTCCTCCATTTAGAGTGAATACTGACCCCGATGTAGATTTCCTCGAATCTTTATCAGTTTGAAAGTCAGAATCAGTGTATCCTGTAAGGATCAAATCCTTCGAACCATACACGAGCATATAGTCCCTCGTTCTCCTTAGATATTTGAGGATACTTTTAACGGCTGTCCAGTGATCAAATCCTGGATTGGATTGATATCTACTGACAATCCCTACTGCATAACAAATGTCAGGCCTTGTACACAACTTGGCATACATTAGGCTACCTACTGCAGAGGCATAGGGAAAACGTCTCATGTCCTCAACTTCTTGAGGTGTCTGAGGACACTGTTCCTTAGACAAGTTAATTCCGTGCCTGAAAGGTAATAGTCCTTTCTTGGAATTTTGCATTTTATATCTAACCAACAATTTGTCGATATAAGAAGCTTGAGACAGGGCTAGCGTTTTGTTCTTTCGGTTTCGAACAATTTGGATTCCTAGAACAAATTGTGCCTCACCCAAATCTTTCATTTGGAATTGAGTTGCTAGCCATAGTTTAATGTCAGTTAGATAACCTACATCATTCCCGATGAGTAGGATATCATCCACATACAGTACTAAGAAAGCTATAGAGCTGTTGATGATCCTTTTGTAAACACAAGGCTCATCAACGTTTTGTTCAAAGCCATAAGATTTGATCGCAGTATCAAATCTCATATTCCAGGATCTAGACGCTTGTCTTAATCCATAAATGGATCGTTTAAGCTTGCAAACTTTTTGCTCTTGATCCTGAGCTATGAACCCCTCTGGCTGAGACATGTAGATACTTTCTTCAAGATTACCGTTCAGAAAGGCAGTCTTGACATCCATTTGCCATATTTCATAATCATAAAACGTGGCAATGGATAAAAGAATCCGGATCGACTTTAACATGGCAACATGGTAGAAGGTTTCTTCATAGTCAATCCCCTCCCGCTGGGTAAAACCCTTTGCCACAAGTCGTGCCTTAAAGGTCTGTACCTTTCCAGCAGCGTCTCGTTTTCTCTTGTAGATCCATTTGCACCCTATGGGTCTAACCCCTTCAGGTTGATCTACAAGATCCCATACTGAATTAAAATGCATGGACTCGATCTCTAAGTCCATGGCTTTAATCCACTCGTTCTTATCAACGTCATCCATTGCCTGTTTAAAGGTTAATGGATCCTCGATCCCGTCATCAGGTATGACGACTGGAGTTTCAGTTAAACCCAAATAGCGATCAGGCTGTCTAACAACCCTCCCACTATGTCGAGGTTCTCTTATTTCTTGAGAAGGACGTGATTGACTCGAGGTGCCAGTATCATCAACAACTCTTGTTGATGTTTCTGTAGCTTCGTTAGATAGTTCACTTAAAACGACTTTACTACGTGGCTTGTGATCTCTGAGGTGGTCTTCTTCTAGGAATGTAGCATTTGTCGATACAAGTACTTTACTTTCCTCTGGATCAAAGAAGTATCCACCTCTCATTTCTTTGGGATAGCCTATAAATAGGCAAAATCTAGAACGAGGCTCCAATTTCTTTGGGTTTGCTTCTAGCACGTATGCAGGACATCCCCAAATTCTGAAATGTCGTAAACTAGCTTTACGACCTTTCCAGAGCTCAAATGGTGTTTCAGAAACACTCTTTGAGGGAACTACGTTCAAGATATAAACTGCAGTCTCTACTGCATAACCCCAAAACGAGTTAGGCAACTGAGCATAACTCATCATCGAACGAACCATGTCCAACAAGGTTATGTTTCTCCTTTCTGATACACCATTTTGCTGAGGTGTACCAGGGTTGAGAGTTGGGACGTAATTCCATGCTCTATCAAATAGTCTTGAAAACTTAAGTCCATATACTCTCCACCTCGATCGGATCGAAGTGTTTTTATCGTCTTACCTAATAGATTCTCAACCTCGGCCTTATACTCCTTGAACTTTTCAAAAGCTTCGGACTTATGATGCATCAGGTAGAGATAGCCATACCCCGAATAACCATCAATGAAACTGATGAAATATTCGTACCCTCTTCGAGCTCTAATGTGCATTGGTCCACAGAGGTCCGAATGAATGAGCTCTAAGGGCTCTTTGGCACGATAACCTTTTCCGGTAAAAGGTCGTTTTGTCATCTTGCCCTCATGGCATGATTCACAAGGAGGCAACGAGTCGTCTTCTAACTTGTTTAGAAGTCCACTTTTGACCAATCTCCCAATCCTATTGAGGTTGATATGGCCTAACCTCAAGTGCCAGAGATAGGTATCTTGAGAAACACTTCGCTTTTTAGGTTGAGTCTCAGCGGTTTTAAACATCTCGTGATTTAAAATAGCTTTAGACTCAATTGGTCTCAAAACATATAATTTATTCTTCAAGTTTGCAGAGCAAACATCAATACCTCTTTTAGTTATGAACGCTTCATTAACAGAAAAAGAAATTGAGTAACCTTGTTCTAATAAACAAGATAAAGAAATCAAATTTCTTTTAATCTTCGGAACTATGTACACATTATCTAATATCATGTAGCGTTCCTTGGTGAAGAATAATTTTATGTCTCCCACTACAATAGCCAAGATGACTTTTCCTGTTCCAACTTTAAGAGTCATCTCTCCAGCTATTAGATGTTGCCAGGAACTCATTCCTTGAAATGAAGAACATACGTGATTAGTGGCACCTGAATCAAGTATCCAGGCAGAATCGTCGTTTTCCACTAAACACGTTTCCAAGACTAATAAATCACATTTAGAGTCGTGGATCATGTTTTTCTTGGCCACGCAGTTAGTTTGAGGACATTCCTCAGTTGAGACCAAACCTAAATTCTTTGTCACGTGTTTAGCGTTTAAGCAAGTATTCTTAGTCGAATGTACTAAACCGTTTAATTTGGCATTTGACAAAGCACATACGTTTTTCGACATATTGCTGAAACAAACAAATTAATCTCTATTAGAAACATGCACTAAACCCATTAATCACATTTATCCAATCAGATTTAGCAAAAGCAATCATCGACCCATATATACAATTGATTTATTTTGCAACGACACTTCAGGGGTTTAGAATAACCGCTACCGTAGGGCAGTCAGCTACTCCTCCTCTGAATCGAGACAATCTCGGCCAAATACTATTCCCAGAATAACTCTTACTCCAATAGTTATTAGCTAACGTTAATTTGGTCAAGACCATCTTGTAAGTGTTACCCATCATTTTCAGATTGCAGAGGGCGGCCCCAACAATGCCACCGTAGGGAAGAGCTAATGTTGGGAATGGCCCTAGGAAACCCTATCCATTTCTGGAGTTTGCGTTGTTCCGAATCCCATGCGAAAGCCCTCCGTAGGGTGATCGCTCCCAGGGCGACTCGCAGGCAACGCATAGGAATCTCACGGTGCAACCTAATGATGGAGACCGCAGGATACGTTTGACACGTTTCCTTCTCCCACTTACTATGAACACTTTCCCCATTCACCTTGATATTAACCCATGCAAACACCATCCGTAGGGGGACGCTCCCAGGGCGCCTCGAGGCCAAGCATGGATCTCACGGTGTGAACTCAGGGGGACGTGAGAGTAGAAACTAAATATGAATATTTCGTTTCTATACTTTTCCTCCCACTAAAGTGTCGTAAAGTTTTAGGGTCTATTACTTAGGTAAATTCCGGCTAAATGAATCTATCTAAGTCTATGCCTTATTAAACAAAGTTTTTACACTAAATGTCTAGGTGAATTAAAATCTTTTAATAACCTAATGACATTGCATGCTAGTAAGACTTTGGTTAATTCAACTCAGGTTCCGAACCATTTGCCGGGAGAGTTCCCTTATAACCAAGGTCTTATGTCCTACTTACTCAAATTTTAAAACTATTTTAAAAAAACCTAAGTAAGACATATTTCTAATCCTATTAGAAAAGGCGATCTTAGATCTATTTCATTTTAAAGCATTTAAAGAATGATAAGATCCTAAGATCCTATGTTAGCATGCAACTCTTTGTTATAGGTTTTATGGATTGTATTCATTAACTATTATAACTCTTATAACTTTTAATGAATTAACCCTATAACATCCTTTCTAATGGTGTTTAAAAGCATATAGCAATCAGTCATTCAAGTTATAAGAAAAGCACCATTTAGAAACAACCTATGTCTAGGTTTGTATAACGCTTTATACTATGATGTCTAGGTGATAACACTTTAAAACCTCACACCGCTCACGCATGCTCATAAAACTCGAGTTAACTTAACTCAAGAACCGACTCGATGCCCAGGTAGGAGGTGTTCCGTAAACCGTCAACTTAAATACCTCCAGCTTTAGACAGCATCTTGTCGGGTGAGTTCTCTCGTAACCATTGTTTTACAAGATATCGACCTAAACTATGCAAGTTGATCGAATCGTTGAAGGTTCATTAACCTAAGTGAGCATGCACTTAATCTTGTTATAGATTTTAGATTTCTATCTCTTTTTATAACAATTATAAAAACAATCAATAACAAGCCTAATTTGAGAATAACACTTATAATCAAACTAATGAAATTTCATGCTTCATGCTTGGTTAACTTTATCAATTAATAATTATAACTATTATAAGAATAATCAATTTTAATTAACCATTCAAGCATGAATCTCCCTAAATTAATACAACACTTATATTAATTAAACATGAAATTTTCCTCATGCATTTGAATTAATCAATAACACTTATTAAAATTAAACAAATGCATGAACATGCTTTCCTATGGTGGGCTTTTAAAACTATATGACATGCTCATAATGCACATACATCCATTTAATTAAATCATACATTCACAATGCATAAAGTAATTAAATCAAGCTAAAATGGAATAGTTTGGCAATTTTAAAAAAAAACACAAGCAATTTCACTAATTATTACAATAATAATTAATAAATAAACTTGCAACACGCCCGAGCTTCACGAACCATCCCGAACCGCTCATCCAAGCAATGAACCGGCCATGCAATGAGTGAAATGAGGCTGCAACAGACCGAGCCGGACCAAAAGGCAGCAGCTGAACCGGAATTAAAAAAAACTGCTGCTGGAATTAAAAAACAGCTTGCTGGAATTTTCATTTTCTGCTGCGTCTTCTCCGGTTTTTCTTCAATTCTACAGCCTATATGGACTCTAATGACTCTATAAAAATTACAGAACATAGTACACACATTAACGCTCTTACATATCCGAGCAATTACAATTACATGAAGGTTTGAATGCTCAAAAAATTGCCAAACCAGAACACTTCCATTTTAGCACACAGAAAATTAAATTTCAAAATGGTACCCACCAAAGCAAAATTAAAACGAATTAAGTGCTCTAATCATGCTCTGATACCAATTGAAGGTGTACATATTACACATGCGGAAGCAATTGAAGATCGAAAGCACTTAAGACATTCAATTTTACTCCTAAAGCATGCATGTTCTAGAAAAGACAGAATAGAGAGTTTAGAAAACACCAACCTTTGTAGCTCACTTATGTTGAACTCCTTGTGGTGTTTGCCTCTCCTATGCTCCTTGGACAACCTCTAAAGTCTTCCCTACTATACTCTGGGCCAAGAACGACTTGTGGGAGTCTATATAAGATAGGGAATGGGAAGGGAATGCTTGAAGCATCAAACAATGGAGAAGAATGAGAGATGAGGGAACTTTGAGTCCAAATTCCAGCAGCATGACATTAAGGAAATGGCTCTCTTATGTTTGAATATGATTCAAACTCCTTTTAAAGACATTCTCCATGCAAAGCCAAGCCTCAAGACACAAGACACATGGTGTATTTGCAAGCTCAAGTGGATTCTAGGTGTACATTACACAAGACATGCAACAATGCATGAGTGAGTTTTCTTTCCACTTTGAATGATTATGCATTAAGTGGATTTCCAACTAAATCCACTAAATTCAAATTGAAATCAAATTTCAATCTTGCAAATTACCCCCAATTTCAATTCTAAATTGAAATTGATTGCTTGGTAATTAATTTGAAAATTTTCAAATTAATTTTGATATGATTAATCTAATTAATCTTTGTTATCTTGTGCAATTCCATATATATGATTCCTAATACATATATATAGTATTCAAAACACTTTTAAATACTTCATCTCTCATTTTCTAATTTAATTCATAATTAAATTATTGTGTCAAACACAATTTACGATAATACATTTTTTCCCGATTTTGAACGATTCAAAGCTTCCTATCTTTTGTTCTAGGCTTAATTCCGATATGAGCTAGTAGGGGGACCTAATGGACCTATAGATCATGGGCTCCAACGATTCGAGGCTAACCGACTAATCTCATTGTCCAAGCTAGCCAACATTCGTTAACTATCGGGACACTCCACTATAGCCCGATAGTTGCACTCCCCTCACTATAGATATATTTCCGTCCACTTGATTTAACCATGATTAGTAAGTCGATCCTTCACAGGTTGTTCGTAGCTATAGCTAGGTCAATAAGCCGTTTTACCCCTATAGTACTTCTAGTTCCTTAAGTCCCACTGATCCTCTAATGAACAATTGGTTTATGGTCCAACCAATAAACCGAGTCCCTCTCGGGCCAATGAGAGGGCGGGATCCCTTTGTTCAAGCCCCGGAGTCAGCACTTAAGGGAACAACCTCTCTACTATCCCTTATCCGGGTAGGAGTGAATTCCTTCTTGCACGACTATGTCCCCAGCTATCTACCCGTTCCTATCCCTGAAATGGGAGGCTTATTGAGTCGGCGATACTGAGCCACTCTCACCTATGCAGATCTAAGGATAAGCCCGAATAAACATGAGTTCATAGTTAGCTCAGGATTAAGATCGAGTTACCTAGGTCATCACATGAAATAGTCAGTCTCGTCAGTAAACGGTGTTATAAAGCGAGAGCGACTTATTTCTCGGTCCTGGTCTTATGCAAACTCATTGCATAGGACGCCCCCACTCGCATGTCTCTACATGGATGATTTAGGATCACATCGTCTATACCATCTATAAAGTGGGCCGCGTCTCATAGTGTCTCCAGAATAAGGTACCCAACCCTATTCCTATACTATAGACCGTTTTGGCTATTACTCAAGCTTGATCCACTTTTATGTCTCTACATAAAGCTCAAGTGTTCATCCTATAGCCATGGATCTTAGTTTATTGGATTTGGGTTATTATATTTGCAATTTAATTTATTCAGTAATGGCTTTTACTGAATCAATCTCGATAACACCTTTATCGAATAAGTATATAATTCGTTTAACATTCACTATCTACGAGTTTTAGGGCACCAATCCCAACAACCATCAGGTAAAACTTCTTTCAGTAATTGCAATAACATATCAAAGGATTTATTGCTCCAATGATTAAGTACTTTGATATGCATTAGTTTTACCAAAAAAGTTAGTCTTGAAATCTTAGATCCAGGGTATAATTCTGCATTGACTTCATCAAACAATGATTGAAACTTATTACTTCGTCTCTCCACACCATCACTTGTTTCACCCCTAATTGAGTTCTCTTCATCCAAATATTCATTGACTCCTGCTACATCATTCAATAATTCAACCACTTCATTTTCCTTATCTATATTTTGGGAAGTCTCTAGTTCCTTTGGTTTAGGTTTCAAATACACAGATAAGTCTGGAGTTTCTCCATGATGTACCCACCTATCATAAGTGAAAGACATTCCATACTTGTACAAATCACCTTCGACGTCATAAGGTCGTTTCATTATGATATTTTGACAACTTTTGCATGGACAACGAGTAAACCCTCTCTTATCGACATGATTCTTTGCCACACTAATAAATGATTTTATTCCATCAGTATACTCTTTGCATAATCTATTTCGAAGTTTTATCCAACTTCTATCCATAATTTATCCATAGAAACATAAAGAACGACTTATCATTAACTTAATTCAATGAGTCTAATGAAACTAACAAAACACAATAACTATCATTAACTTAATTCAATGGATCTAATAACAACTTATGGTTTCGCATACTATGCTTACATTACACAATAACTTTAAAATAAAACTTAAACAATGTTCAATAATCTCAAAGTGTAAGAAATAAACAATATTTACCTTTCAAATCATAATTTACATCTAAACAAAAAATAACAAAGAAGTTTTGAATCAACAATAGACACAAGAACAAACCCCCTACTAAAAAAATATCAAGCTTTAACAAATAAAACAACCGACATAATAGGTAATTTAACACATTCCAATAGAAATCAATATACACAATATTTGTTTTCTCCATAATGTTTCACCAAAAAAACAAATATTCAATAGACCTCACGAAACAACACACTTTCAATGTACCTATTGTAATAATCTCTAAATGTTTCACCAACCAAAACAAAAATTCAATAAAACTGAGGAAAGTGTAAGAAATAAACAACAATGGACACAAGACCCCCCCCCCCCCATTCACTAAAAATAGCTCAAGCTTCAACCACAAAAAAAAAAAAAAAAAAAAACAACTTTCCCCTAATTTAACAAATAAATCAACCCACTTCAAGTCACATAAATAAACAACTACTCCCCCTCAAATCCATATTAACTAGAAGAATGTTGAACTTCATTTAAATCACAAATATAAACTACTTTGAATCAACAAAAGACACAATATAGGTATTTTAACACATTCCTATTAAACAAAATACTTTGAACAAATGAAACAACATACTTTCACAAATATAAACAACTCTCTCTCAAATCCACATTCACTAAAAAAGTCCAAACTTCAACAAATGAAACAACTAACCCCACCCCCCTAAAAGCTAGAAATATTTTAGAATCATAACTTTTCACTCAAATCACATTTCAAAATCATAATTTACATCAAAGAGAACAATAACACACAAACTTTGAATCTTTAACAACATTTTCAACCACAATGTTCAATAGGCACAACATTCTTTTTCTCCAATAATATATTTTGAACACATTATATCATTCCAACAATTCAACTAACAAAATGCACATATTTTATTTTTTACAAATCTTTCACCATGATAAAAATCAATCTAATAAAAAAATTTCTTAAATGAAAAAACAGAAAAATTAAAAATAAAACTAAAAATATTATAACTCATACCTATAAAGACGAATCCTCCAAATGAAAACGACTTCCTTCAACTAATCTTACAATGTTTATACTGAAACACCAAGAAAAAAAGTGGTGTAAATGAAAAAGATAAATGAAGAAAATGGAACCCACGATCATTCACATTCGAACAAACATAGGAAGAAAAGAACACTTGAGGGTAAGTAACGGCGTAGCACTCACCGTTAAAGACCGTCGGTCGGCCGACCAAGGAGTTCCGACAAACTCCTTCGTAGACGAGTGAAGAACAGCCCCTCACTCTCGCAAACGGTCGTGTACTCGAAAACTTGGAAGAAGAAGGGACTTTACTGATTTGTAATAAGATTTTAAAAAAGCTTTGCGACGCTTTTGGTAAAGCGTCGCACGTTGAAATGACTAACGCTCTGCTCGAGGCCTTGCGACGAAACAGATGGTTTCGTCGCAATGGCTATGCGAAGAAACATAGTGTTTCGTCGCAATTGGTTGCGACGTTTTGACCGATTCATCGCACACCTGCGACGTTTTTAATTTATTCGTCGTAGAAACACAAACCGCGAAATTTTTTTGAGATTTTCGCGCCAGTGTTGCGACAAAATATGTCATTTCGTTGCAAAAAGTTGCGACTAAATTTATATTTCGTCGCAAACGTGCGACGATTTTATGTTTTCGTCGCTGACCTGCGACTCTTCGTCTTTCGTCGCTGCGATTTCGTCGCTAAATCCCTTCTTTCTTGTAGTGAATTTTAAAATTGATTTTAATCTCTAAAATATGCTCAATAAAATTAAAGATCGCACATAAACTAAATACAAGCAAGATAAAACTTAAAACATGCAGACTATGATTAATTCAAATTTAAATATTATTTAATAAAAAAATTAACACAATAAAAATTAAATCATTCAATCAAGAATGATTAAAAATTTAACTAAGACAAGAAAGCAAAAAAATAAAGAACATGAAATAAAAGAGACAGAGAGGAAAGAAAGACACCGGGAATTATAGTGGTTCGACAAATTGTCTACTCCACTCCCCAAGACTTCTTCTTGGGTATTTCACTAGATGATCCTTTTGCAAGTGAGAACCAAATCGACACACGACCCTCTTTTTCCTAGGCTAAAGAGAAACCCAAGATCATTTTCACTAGTTCAGGATCAAACCAATTCCTTTTTCTTACAACCCAAGGTGTACCCACACCTTAATACAATTCCCAAAAAAATAAAAAAACCTTACAAAAAAAAAAAAAAAAGGCACCTTGTGAAGGCTAATTTCACAAAATTGAGCACTCAGTATGACTTCACAAAATTTCACTAGGCCGATTAAGAACAATGGAGAATTTTTGGACAAGGATTGAGAGTAGGGAAATTTGAGAGCTTAAGACTTTGATAGCTTGAGTGTATATATGAAAAGATAAATTTGACTCAAATTTACAGGCGATGAGGTTAAATATTGGCCGTTGGATATATTTTAAAATGGAGGGTGGAGATTTAATTTTAATAGAAAAGGAAAGGATTTTGAAATTAAGATAGAAATTTGAAAGATTGGAATTTGGAGATTTTGAGAATAAAATGGGGATTTGAAAGAAAATGAAATTAGGAAATAATTCAAATTTGAATGAGGTG
This sequence comes from Luffa acutangula, assembly GCA_036850905.1. Classification (NCBI taxonomy): domain Eukaryota; kingdom Viridiplantae; phylum Streptophyta; class Magnoliopsida; order Cucurbitales; family Cucurbitaceae; genus Luffa; species Luffa acutangula. The sequence continues at coordinate 25,851,629 of CM072088.1, read as the reverse complement.
TAATTGATGAAATTTTGGAAAAGTTGAGAATTTAAAATTAGAGGAAATGAGAGCTTTTGAAAGATACCAACCGGATGAAGCAAATCCCACGCGCACAGGGAGGGAGGTGAGCGTCACACACGCATAATGAGAGGAGATGTCAGGCACATACAGTGCACACGCGTTCACGCGTCAAGGAGGCGCCTGCTGTAGAGATTTTCATTTTCCCTTTTTTTTTAAAAAAAATAAATACATAATTAATGTCTGAAATTCTAGGATGCCGCCACGTGTCATCATATGATAGAGTCGCGCTTCAGTCAAAGATCCCTCTCCCTTTTTTAACATCAACTCACCACGTGTCAGAATTCTATTGGTCCATGTGTGCCACGTTATCAACCATGCCACTTGCCACGTCATCGCCACGTCAGCAAAACTTGACCGTTGGAGTGTCGCGTCATCCGTCACGTCAGCTGCCACGTCATCAAAATTAGACCGTTTTAGTCCTCGTCAGACGCCACGTCAACAAGGTGCCACGTGTCACTGCCACGTTGGATTTTCCTCTCCAATCTTCTTTTGCTTGTAACTTTATCATTTGAACTCTGATTCGAGCGATTCAAGTTGCGTTGGAATCGTCTGTCCGAGCCCTACAAGATATAGACTTTGAAACACTGAAAAATGTTAGAACAAAAACTTGAGTTTATTAAGATAGTTAATTAGTTTCCCTCATTTGTGCTTAGTTTGTTAAATTAATTTGCTTCCTTCTTTTATGTTAGTTTGTTAAATAGTTTGTTTCTCATTTTTGTTATTTCTATTGTATAGTTTGGCTATATATACAGCTTTGTTATCAATGGAACATCATGCAAAGTTTTTATGCACTATCCTAGTCTTAATATGGTATCAGTTGTAAAATTTTTCCTTCTTTGAGCTTTGAGAGTTTTCCCCTTGCATCCTCCCATGGTTGATCCTAATAACTCTTCTTCCTCCACAATCCATTCTACCAATCAATCTATCATAGAACAGTATGAAAATCCATATTTTCTTCATCATTCTGATGGCACCAACCTTGTTCTCGTTTCTGAACCTTTAACTGAATCAAATTACACTTCCTAGTGTAATGTTATGATCATCGGTCTCACTGTGAAGAACAAATTGGGGTTCGTGGATGGGTCCATCACTCAGCCAAGCAGTGAATTGAAACGTTCCTGGATTATTTGCAACGGAGTGGGTAACTGCATGGATCTTGAACTCTCTTTCAAAAGAAATTGCGGGCAGTGTCAATTTTGCTGAAACTGCCAGAGATATTTGGCTTGATCTTTAGTAGAAATATCAAAGGAGGAATCTTCCTCATATCTTCCAACTTCGTCGTGAGATTTCTAACCTTGTTCAAGATCAAGATTCTGTCACCATGTATTTTGCCAAGCTCAAGACATTGTGGAATGAACTTGCGTCCTATCGGCCTGTCTGTAATTGTGGCAGATGTTCTTGTGAAGGAGTTCGAAAGCTTGCTGAAGATTTTTAAACAGAGTATGTTATGGCATACCTTATGGGTCTGAATGAATCGTTCAGTCAAATTCGTACTCAATTGCTTCTCATGGAGCCTGAACTAACAATTCAACGAGCACTTTCCTTAGTAGCACAAGAAGTGGAATAGAGAGTTTCTTCGACGCCGCCAACAACTAACTCTGATAATTCAGTAAATTCCTCGCTTACTCTTCTCGTTAAAAGTTCTTCTACTTCTCGAAATCAGTTGAACTCTACTAAGAAGAAAGAAAGGTCGTTTTGTACTCATTGCAATGTTCAAGGAAATACTGTCGATCATTGTTACAAGATCCATGGATACCCCCTGGGTATCGCAATCAGAAGACCAATTCCAGTTCATCGAAGTCAGAAACTGCTTCTTCTGGCGATTCCTTGTCTGCTCTAACTACTAAGCAATGTCAGGGTTTATTGACGGCTCTCCAAAGTCACCTTACTGAAATGGCTTCTTCTGGTACTTCTGATACTTCATCATTTTCTCATGTAGCAGGTATTGTTCCAATTTCTCATGATTTTTCTTCTGCATCATGGGTCCTTGATTCAGGAGCATCCATGCATATTTGCTACATGAGAGATTTTTTCACGTGTTTGACACCAGTTCAAAATAAGTCTGTTACTTTGCCTAATCAAACTCGAATTTCAGTTGATTTTGTTGGAGATATCCAGCTGAACAGTCATATATTGCTCAAGAATGTGATGTTTATACCGTCTTTTACCTTTAATCTGATATCTATCAGTGCACTAACTACTGATCAACCTCTTATTGTCAAGTTTGTTGAGAATTCATGTTTTCTTCAGGACAAGTTCTCTTTAAAGACGATTGGGAAGACTGACTTTTGACAAGGACTGTTTCTGTTGAGAGTTGATGTTCCTAAGCATTCTTTGTCTACTACTACTACATTTTGCAACTCAGTATCTTGGCATGATAGACTTGGTCATCCCTCCCCCAAACACCTTACTACTTTAAAAGATTTGTTGCATTGTAGGACTATTAAACCTATTTCAAGTGATCCATGTTTAATATGTCCCCTTGCTAAGTGTTGGGGTTCCAGAGTGTGTAAAAATAAGGTAAAAATAGACTCTAGAACACTGTGCAAACATACAGAATCCGCAACAAGTAATAAGTATTTATCGAATCTAGGGTCTGAATTAGCTCTCACTTTATCTATTTTGTATAACTTTTCAATAGTTTCAAAAGTAGTTAAAAATGATTGATTTTAATATAATGCTGAAGCAAAAGGAATGACAGAACATAAAGTAAAGAAATAAAGCAGACAGATTAGAAACAGGCGTTGGTCAGGATTCAGTAATTGTTTTAAAAGATGCTTTAGCAATATTATTGATTAGGCAAAACTCTTGCAGTCTTATTAGCAGGATCCTCCCGGAACTCTTGATCTTTTAGAATGTGTTTCAACTCCAATGATGCACTACTGATCAAGCACTTGGAAACTGGCTATCCCTAGCTCAGTCACTGGCGTCCACCAATACACAATGATCTAGTGTGATTAAATGCCACACACTTCCCAAATCATCTTGAAACTAAGAAGTGATATTCATACCGGCTGGACAAGCGGGCACAAAATATAAATAAGCACAACAAATAATCAAGATGCATCAAATCAACATATATTGCATAGAGAATAAGGCACAACAGTTACATATTTCCTAACCAACACCTAAGTGAATTTAGTTCTTAGAGCTCATGGCAACACACATTACAATCTGAGTAAGTGCATCCATAATTACTAAATATTGCAAGAAAATACTAATTCCCTTGGTCAAATCCGTAATTGATGGTCTTCTTAAGGTCTCCAATCTTTCTCCTCTATTCGGCTCCCAATGATGGAAATGAGAAATGATCTCTTTCCCAAAAGTGGAATGTCTTTGACTTGAACGACTCTTCCCTTTTATAGAATGAAGACAAGCCTAAATTAGGTTGACCTAGACATGTGGATGGCTCTCATTGCTCCTTGAATCCGAGAATAGCTTAACTAACTTCAGTTCATTCGAATGGCTAACGAACTGTGACGTGGCGGTTTTGCTCCCTGCTTTGCTGGAGCACAGATTTTTCTCCCTCAAGTCGCTCAGCAATATATTCTGCACAAAATAACTTCCAAAGCATCCATTCTTCCAAATGGGTTAGAACATGCAATATTCATCTAAAAGCAACCCTATCTAGCACAAATGACACACAAATTATAATAAAACTTAGGCCTAAATAACTCCCTTTTGGGGAGTTATCACTAAGCAACAGAGGTTATCATTTCAATCAAATAATCGTTTGTCTGATAAGGTGTTTGATTTGTTGCATTGTGATATATGGGGGGCCTACAAGACTTCTACTCATGCTGGTTACCGTTATTTCCTTACTATTGTAGACTACCATTCTCATTTCACATGGGTATTTTTTATGAAATAGAAGTCAGAAGCCTTAGGAATCATCCTTCACTTCTTTAAACTTGTAGAAACTCAATACTCTGCCTCTATTAAACAATTTCGATCAGATGATGCCCCAGAGTTAGCTTTTACAGATTTTTTTTTGCCTGTAAAGGTGTTATTCATCAATATTCTTGTGTTGCAAGGCCTGAACAAAACTCTGTAGTCGAACGGAAACACCAGCATTTGTTAAATGTTACCCGTGCTTTGTTGTTTCAGTCACAGGTTCCTGTAAAATTTTAGGGAGAATGTGTTCTTACGACCTGTTTTCTCATTAACCGAACTCCTTCTCCTTTACTGAAATGGGATACTCCATTCTTTCGACTACACCAGTAGCAAGCTGCCTATTTTAACAGAAAAATGGATGGAGGGACAAATGAAACTAAAACCAAACCTCAGGGACTAAATTGTTGAGTTTGAAAACTCAAGGATCAAAATGAAACTTAACCCAAACCTCGGGGACTAAAAGTATATTTTTCCCAATTTTAAATTACTAACTTTGAGTATAATTTAGCTATTAAAGCACCCACTTCTTTCTTTAAGGTCAAATAGGGGTGAACATACTTTTGGAATTTTCATATGATATAATATAAACACATCTGTTTCATGAATTTTAACATATAATGGTTGTTGGGTTTTTTAATAATCTAAATTCTATTCAATTAAATAATTATAATTAGGGTTGTTTGCACAAATAGCAAAATAAACTAAAATAATTACAAATGTAACAAAATCTAAAACTATTTGCAAATATAACAAAATTAAAGTTTATCTGTGATAGAAATCTATTAACGATATACTTCAATCACAAGTGTAATTATTGTTGCTAGACGACTATTATATCAATCATAGTAGTCTATCATTGATAAACTACATGCATTGTGATTGAGGTCTATCGGTGATAGATTTTCCAAAATTATTTACAAATATAACAAAATTAAAGTCTACCAATGATAGAAGTATATTAACGATGGACTTTAATAACAATTGTAATCATTGCTGGTAGACTATTCTATCCATGATAGAAGTCTATCATTGATAGATTTATTATATTTGTAATATTTAGACTACATGCATTGTGATTGAAATATATGAGTGATAGATGTCGTTCTTTTTTTTTTTTTTTGAAAAATAAATACTTCATTAACCACACAAACCAACCATACAACAACCCTCCTTTTGAAGCAGGGAGAAAAGCCACGAAGGGAAAAAGTCAACACCAAAAAAAAACCCTTTTTCCGAAATGAAAGAAGCCAAAAAAGGGTCCCTTAGACAAGAAGTCCCCAAACCGTCCACTGGGTCGTGCAGAACGGTCGTGCGCGCTAAAACATGTGCTACCAAATTACATTCCCTCCGACAAAAGGAGAAGGAAATGTCCTCGAAGCAATTCGTCAAGGATTTCGCCTCCTCTCCTAGCATCTTGACTTCGGTGAGATCGACTCGTTGTTGATAACCATTAAAAATGATTTATTAAAAAATGAGATTGAGAAAAACACTTAAAAGCAACGTTTTTAGAAAGAGCTTTAAGTAGGTAAAACTTGTGGATAGAAACACTTATCCTGAGAAAATGTAACTAAACATATGAGTGTTTAAATTTTAAACATTTTTTTATTCAAATGTTTATAGAAATGCATTCTTGAAACACGGTACTTAAACTGCATTTCAAATGGACCCTAAGTCAATTGAAATCATACTGAAAAAAATCAATTAAAATTTTAAATTACTAACTTTGAAGTATAATTTAGCTATTAAATCACCTATACTTCTTTCTTTGAGGTCAAATAGGGGTGAACATACTTTTGGAATTTTCATATGATATAATATAAAACATCTGCTTCATGAATTTTAACATATAATGGTTGTTGGGCTTTTAATAATCTTTTATTCTATTCTATTAAATAAATATAATTAGAATGGTTTGCAAAAATAGCAAAATAGACTAAAATAATTACAAATATAATAAAATTTAAAACTATTTGTAAATATAGTAAAATTGAAGTTTATTAGTGATAGAAATCTATCAACGATAGATTTTAATTACAATTACAATTATTGTTGATAGACTATTCTATCTGTGATCGGAGTCTATCATCCATGCATTGTGACTAAAGTCTATAAGTGATAGATGTCTATTATTAATAGATTTGCTATATTTACGATTTTTTTTAAAAGTTGCTATATTTGCAAATAACAAACCTTAAATTACTATCCATTAAAATAACGCTGATAATTATATTAACCATCATGGATTGTCCTAACCCTCAATTAAGGCCATGAGAAAAATAAAATGGCTTAGAGGAAATGGATTCAATCCACATGATGGCCACCTACCCAAGATTTAATATCTTATGCGTTTCATGACAATCAAATGTAGTAGGGTCAAGGGGTTGTCCCTTGAGATTAGTTGAGGTGCGCGCAAGCTGCGATTGTCCCGTGAGATTAGTTGAGGTGCACGTGCAAGCTGGCTTGAACACTCAAGTATATTTATTTATTTATTTTTGTCACCAATTGTTAATTTTTTTATGAGATATATTTTTTTTAGTTTAGCAATATGTAGAGGATTCAAACATTTAACCTTTCAAAATTATAATATTTTAAGGGAAAAATATACTTTTAGTCCCTGAGGTTTGGGTTAAGTTTCATTTTGGTCTCTGAGTTTTCAAACTTGATATTTTAGTCCTTGAGGTTTGAATTTTGTTTAATTTTGGTCCCTTCATCCATTTTTCTGTAATAACGGAATGCTGGCGTGACATTAATTTTTTATTTAAAAAATTAATTTTTCATTTTCAAAATACAAATATATTAAAATAGGAATATATTATTATTTGTTGTAAATATATATACCTGGTATATATAGGTATATATTAGATATCCATTAGTCTTAGTCAACTCATATTTGTAATCATTCTTCCCCATGACTCTCTCACTCCCTTAGAATAGCCAAGAGACTCTCACCCTCTTCTATTTTAAGCATTTTGAAACTTGTAACCTACCCCATTGCATTAGTATAAATAGGGGTTGTATGAGGTATGGAAAAAACACACTTGAATGAAAAAACATTAGCACTCTTTTCTCTCTACTTTGTTCTCTCAAATTCTCTCTTAGTTGTTTTATTGCTCTTCACATTTTATAACACGTTATCAGCACGAGTCTTTGCCATTTTTGTTCAGTTAAAGGTAGGGTTCATCTTTATTAGTTGCAATTGTCTTCGGTACATTTCATATATACAGTGTGTATGTATTATATATACCTCGTATATACACTGTGTAGTGAACGTTGACATCATATATTCTATGCAAGATTAACATGTTCTTCATTATTGTGCATACTATATGAGATTAGTAAGTATCATGTTTGTTTATGATGATATTAACATCGTGATTCTATGTTTGTCAATGATATGTATGTTAATTACATTATTTGAGATTTTGATAGTATGCTTATATCCTAATTATTTTTGTAATGATCTAGAATGTTTATACATATTCGATAAACATGATGAACATATATACCCATGTATATATCTTATTTTTGAATCATATACATCTACTAAAATTGCTCGTTTTGCTAATCAGCTAATGTATTTTGATCTCGTTAAGTTTATGTATTATTTGTTCGACATGATTTCCATATGATTCTCTGTATATTTTATATCATGTTCATTTAATATATATATACAGAGTATTTGATATATTGCCTATAGATCATTTATATATGTAATCATTCTTCCCCATGACTCTCTCACTCCCTTAGAATAGCCAAGAGACTCTCACCCTCTTCTATTTTAAGCATTTTGAAACTTGTAACCTACCCCATTGCATTAGTATAAATAGGGGTTGTATGAGGTATGGAAAAAACACACTTGAATGAAAAAACATTAGCACTCTTTTCTCTCTACTTTGTTCTCTCAAATTCTCTCTTAGTTGTTTTATTGCTCTTCACATTTTATAACACGTTATCAGCACGAGTCTTTGCCATTTTTGTTCAGTTAAAGGTAGGGTTCATCTTTATTAGTTGCAATTGTCTTCGGTACATTTCATATATACAGTGTGTATGTATTATATATACCTCGTATATACACTGTGTAGTGAACGTTGACATCATATATTCTATGCAAGATTAACATGTTCTTCATTATTGTGCATACTATATGAGATTAGTAAGTATCATGTTTGTTTATGATGATATTAACATCGTGATTCTATGTTTGTCAATGATATGTATGTTAATTACATTATTTGAGATTTTGATAGTATGCTTATATCCTAATTATTTTTGTAATGATCTAGAATGTTTATACATATTCGATAAACATGATGAACATATATACCCATGTATATATCTTATTTTTGAATCATATACATCTACTAAAATTGCTCGTTTTGCTAATCAGCTAATGTATTTTGATCTCGTTAAGTTTATGTATTATTTGTTCGACATGATTTCCATATGATTCTCTGTATATTTTATATCATGTTCATTTAATATATATATACAGAGTATTTGATATATTGCCTATAGATCATTTATATATAAAACTTGTCATGGTCATACATATATCTTAGATATGAAGTGCAATGTGTTTACTACCTATAAATTTTAGCATGCATGTTTTGTATATTTATAAAATTCTAATATAAATATATTTCTTTATGATAGTTTTATCATGACAAACCTTACAAAATTAGAGTTCGTAGTTCTTGATATCAATGGAAATAACTACTTGTCATGGGTGATTGATGTTGAGATTCATTTAGATGCTATGAATCTTGGAGATACAATTAAAGAAGGAAATACAACTTCAAATCAAGAAAAGGAAAAAGTCATGATTTTCCTTCGCCATCATCTTCACGAGGGACTAAAAATTGAATATCTTACGGTAAAGGACCCCTACATTTTATGGCAAAAGTTGAAAGAAAGGTACGATCATCAAAAAACGATTATTCTTTCGAAAGCTCGTTATGATTGGATGCACCTGAGGTTGCAAGATTTTAAATTAGTGAGTGATTATAATTCCGCATGATTCAAAATATGTTCAATATTATTGTTATGCGGAGAAAAAATTACTGACGAGGATATGTTAGAGAAGACATTTTCTACTTTTTCATGTCTCGAATATGCTCCTGCAGCAGCAATATCGAGAGAGAGGTTTCAAAAAATATTCTGAACTTATATCATGTCTTCTTGTGGCTGAACAAAATAACGAGTTGCTAATGAAAAACCATGAATCTCGGCCAACTGGAGCAACACCATTCCCTGAAGCGAATGCTGCAATTTTTGATAATCGTGGTCGAGGTCGTGGTCGCAGTCGAGGTCGTGACCGTGGAAGAGGAAGAAATAATTCATTTCGTGATGGTCATCATAATTTTAAGAGAACCACAAATAATGATGATCATAAAGGAAAAGCTCCACAATCAAACCAGAGCTCTAAAAGTGTTGAAAACCAATGTTTTAGATGTGGCATGAAAAAACATTGGTCTCGTACTTGTCGTACGCCTAAGCACTTGGTGGATCTTTACCAAGCATCATTAAAGAAAGAAAAAACTGTGGAAGCAAACTTTGCATATCAAGAAGATGATGTATTTGACCCATCTACCATGACACATTTAGATGTTGCTGATTTTTTCGAATCTCCAGAAAAGAAAATTACCATTGAATGAAGAGCAAGTACTTCATTTCAAAATTGATGTATTCCTTCAAGTTTTTGTAACTTTTTTTTCCTAGTTCAATTTGCAATCTTTATTTTCTTTATAAGTCAAGTTCTTAGTCTATTGTAATTTCTTTTTCTATATAGTTCAAAATTTATTTTGGAGACTTATTATATCCTTTTGTTTTTCTTCTCTCTTTAATGAAGAATCATGGACACTTCTCATATTTTGACCAATTCAACAATATGGATAATGAAGATTTATGTTTGGCAGATAGTGCAACTACGCACACAATACTTAAAAGTAGGAAATACTTTTCTAAATTGACAATGCTTGAAGCAAAAGTCAATACAATATCAATTCCTGACTATGTAATTAAGAAAATTCGTCTTGATAATGCTGGTGAGTTTACATCCCAATCATTTAATGATTATTGTATGTCAATTGGGATAAGTGTTGAACATTCTGTAGCTCATGTTCATACACAAAATGGTCTAGTTGAATCATTTATAAAACGTCTGCAATTAATTGCTAGACCAATGCTTATGAGAGCAAGACTTCCAATATCTGTATGGGGTCATGCAATTTTACATGCTGCAACGCTTATACGCATTAGGCCAGCGACCTATCATAAATACTCCCCAATACAATTAGCTTATGACCAGCAGTCAAATATATCTCACTTACGAACTTTTGGAAGTGCAATATATGTTCCAATTGCTCCACCAAAACGTACTAAGATGGGTCCTCAAAGGAGGCTGGGAATATATGTTGGATTTGATTTCCCATCAATTATTAGATATCTTGAACCCCTGACGGGTGATGTATTTACTGCACGATTTGCTGACTGTCATTTTGATGAGACAAATTTTCCAACATTAGGGGGAGATATTAAGAAGTTGGAAAATGAAATTACATGGAATGCAGCGTCATTGTCTCATTTAGATCCCCATACAAATCAATGTGAACTAGAAGTTCAAAAGATAATTCATTTGCAAAATATTGCAAATCAAATGTCAGATGCATTTACAGATGCGAAGAAAGTGACCAAGTCACATATACCAGCTGCAAATACACCATCAAAAATTGATATCCCGACGCAGCAAGTTATCATAACTAATGATTCTGCGACACGCCAGAAGCGTGGTAGACCAATGGGTTCCAAAGATAAAAATCCTCGAAAAAGAAAAGTAGTCAATAATCAAAATGACTTAATTGATAATTTGAATATTCCAGAAGAAATCCCGGATGTGACTACTCATAATAATATCGAAGAAGGTGAAATACCTGAGGATAATAATGAAATTTCGATAAATTATGTAATGAATGGAAAAAAGATGGAACCGGAACAATATAGTTGTTGATAACATTTTTGCGTATAATGTTGCTTACGACATCATTTCTGGAAATGATGATTATGAACCAAAATCTGTCGAATAATGTTGACATAGAAAGGATTGGCTTAAGTGGAAAGAAGCAATCCAGACAGAATTAAACTCGCTTTCAAAACGTAAGATTTTCGGACCAGTAGTCCAGACACCAGAAGATGTTAAGCATGTGGGATACAAATGGGTATTTGTAAGAAAAACAAATGAAAAGAATAAGGTCACAAGATATAAAGCGAGACTTGTTGCACAAGGATTCTCGCAAAGGGTTGGTATTGATTATGAGGAGACATATTCTCTTGTGGTGGATGCAATAACATTGAGATATTTAATTGGCCTGACTATGTATAAAAAGCTTGACATGCATCTCATGGATGTAGTTACAACATATTTATATGGATCTCAGGATAATGATATTTATATGAAAATCCCTGAAGGATTAAAAATACCAGAGTCATATAATTCAAATCCTAGATAATTATTTTCGATCAAATTACAGAGATCTTTATATGGATTAAAACAATCAGGACGAATGTGGTATAATCGCCTAAGTGAATATTTATTGAAAGAAGGGTATCAAAATAACTCAATTTGTCCATGTGTTTTTATAAAGAAATCACAGTCAGGATTTGCTATCATTACTGTATATGTTGATGATTTGAATATAATTGGAACTCCTGAAGAGCTTCCAAAGGCAATAGAATATCTTAAGAAAGAATTTGAGATGAAAGATCTCGGGAAAATAAAGTTTTGTCTTGGCTTACAAATTGGGCATCTAGCAGATGGAATATTTATTCATCAATCAACTTATACAGAAAAGATATTACAGAGATTTTACATGGACAAAGCACATCCATTGAACATTCCAATGGTAGTTCGTTCACTCGATGTAAAGAAAAACATCTTCCGACCTCGAGAAGATAATGAAGAGCTTCTTGGTCCAGAAGTACCATATCTTAGTGCAATTGGTGCACTTATGTATCTTGCTAATAATACACGACCTGATATAGCATTTTCAGTAAATTTATTAGTTAGATATAGTTCTTCTCCAACAAAAAGAAATTGGAATGGAGTTAAACACATCCTCCGTTATCTTCGTGGGACAATTGATATGGGTTTATTTTATTTTAATAAATCAAACTTTGATCTAGTTGGTTATGCAGATGCAGGTTACTTATCTGACCCACATAAAGTTAGATCTCAAACAGGATATTTATTTACATATGGGAGAACTGTTATATCATGGCGATCTATGAAGCAAACAATAACAGCTACTTCCTCAAACCATGCTGAGATCCTGGCAATTCATGAGGCTAGTCGAGAATGTGTATGGCTAAGATCAATGACTCAACACATTTGTGAAACATGCGAATTGTCCTCTAACAAAGGTTGTCCAATAACGTTATATGAAGACAATACAGCATGTATAGCCCAAATCAAAGGAGGATACATTAAAGGAGATAGAACGAAACACATCTCACCATAGCTCTTCTACACTCATGATCTTGAAGAAAATGGCGATATCATTGTTCAACAAATTTCTTCAAAAGACAACTTGACAGGCTTATTTACAAGGACATTACCTACTGCAACCTTTGAGAAGTTGGTGCACAACATTGGAATACGACGATTCAAAGATCTCAAATGATGTTTTCATGAGGGGGAGTAAATACACTGCACTCTTTTTCCCTTCGCTATGGTTTTTCCCACTAGGTTTTCCTAGCAAGGTTTTTAATGAGGTAGTTGTTAATGTATATAAATATAATGTACTCTTTTTCCTTCACTAGGGTTTTTTCCCATTGGGTTTTTCCCAGTAAGGTTTTAACGAGGCATATATTTCATATACAATGGATATCTAAGGGGGAGTGTTTGTAAATATATATACTTGGTATATATAGGTATATATTAGATATCCATTAGTCTTAGTCAACCCATATTTGTAGTCATTCTTCCCCATGACTCTCCCACTCCCTTAGGAATAGCCAAGAGACTCTCACCCTCTTCTATTTTCAGCATTTTGAAACTTGTAACCTACCCCATTGCATTAGTATAAATAGGGGTTGTATGAGGTATGGAAAAAACACACTTGAATGAAAAAACATTAGCTCTCTTTTCTCTTTGTTCTCTCTAATTCTCTCTTAGTTGTTTTATTGCTCTTCACGTTTTATAACATTATTTTTAATATTTTATTTATTCCTCTCTCTTCTTCTTCACCAACACCATCACCACCATTCATCACCACCACCACCACCACCGAAGAACCTTCGACCGAAATCCCCCCACCATCGAGCATCAAAACCAATAGCCGAAGAACCCTCAAACCACCATCGAATAACTCAGATCCATCCTCCCAAACGCCTCATCTTTCTCGTCCACTCCCAACCCCCCTCGCCTTCACGACCAAGAAATTTTTCACTCAGATCTGCGTTTCGATCTAAAACACAGATTTGGAACACCCAGATATGAGTGTTCGACTCCCTTGGTTCCAGCCCATATCTTCGATTTTTTTGTTTACCGACACTCATCCCTTCCCCTCTTCATTTTTCCTCTCGCCTGAACCGCAGCCGCACGCGCAGTCCTTTCCTTAGTTTGCCGTTAGAAGTTAACAGAAAATTGGATGGATGGACTAAAATGAAACGAAATCCAAACCTCATGGGCTAAATGTCGAGTTTGAAAACTCAGGGACCAAAATGAAACCTAACCCAAACCTCAACCTCATGGACCAAAAGTGTATTTTTTTCATATTTTAATCAATTGAGTATATGCTAATTGACTATTATATTTATAGAATAGAAATTGTTGGTCTCCCAACATTTTAACTAGGTCTGCTCTTAAGAATGAAGGTTCAAATTTCCACTCTTACCTTAAAATATAATTTTGATCTATGTATTTTAAGTCTCATTTATTTTAATTATTGTGCTTTCAATAAATTTTAAAATTAGTTTTTATTGTTAGTTTGAAATTAATTTTTTATTGAACTTGATAAAATAGTAACGATAATGTTCCTTACGCCAACAAGAGCGTGGCATAAATTTGTACTCTCGACTAAGAGGTTAGAGGTTCAAATCCCCCACCCTACATGTTGTAAAAAAAAAAACAATAATGTCTCTTACAAAATATATATATAATATATACACACGGTAGGAATATATTTCAAAATTTTATAAAGAAAAGCTAGAAGGAATTTTTTTTTGTAATAAAATAAAAGTTATATACATTGTTTTTTTGAATAAAACATCATGCATTAAAGAGAATCAACCGTTCTTACACCTACCCTCATTTAAAAGAGAAAATCCACAAAGGGAGGTTATGAACCCAAAAAACATGCTCCACTTCCCACGAGGAGCAGCTACCATGGAAATCGCCAGAAGACGAAGAGAAATCTAAAGCCTTCTTCGCAACACAGTGCGCGTTTGTGTTAAAAAACCGCCTACAGTGACAAAATGTCATGCCAAAACCGCCTACAGTTATATACTAAATCTAAGATCTTTGAAAGTAAGAAAGTTGTAACAGAGTTCGGAGGGGTACATGAATGAACCGATGCCACATCCGAATGAGAGGGATCTTGAGGACATGAAAGTATGGTCAAGATAAGCTTAAAAGAATTGATAGATAACCTTTCTTTAAAATTTTATAAAGAAAGGCTAGAAGGAGTTTTTCTGTAATAAAATAAAAGTTATATACATTTTTGTTTTTTGAATAAAACATCATGCATTAAAGAGAATCAACCGTTCTTACACCTACCCTCATTTAAAAGAAAAAATCCACAAAGGGAGGTTATGAACCCAAAAAACATGTTCCTCTTCCCACGAGGAGCAGCTACCATGGAAATCGTATGAAGAAGAAGAGAAATCTAAAGCCTTTTTCGCAACACAGTGCGCGTTTGTGTTCAAAAACTGCCTACAGTGACAAAACGTCATGCCAAAACCGCCTACAGTTATATACTAAAACTAAGATCTTTGAAAGTAAGAAAGCTGTAACAGAGTTAGGAGGGGTACATGAATGAACCGAGACCACATCCGAATGAGAGGGATCTTGAGGACATGAAAGTATGGTCAAGATAATCTTAAAAGAATTGATAAATACTACCTATACCAACAAGGTGTGTAACGCCCCAAGCCCAGGATTCGGGATCCAGATTCGACACCTAAGGCCCCAATATTTCCCTACGACCTGGCCACATTACCATACTCGTCTTAAACTGCTTCCAAGAGTGAAGACTACCCCCACAAACCTGAAGGGGATAAAAGCCCCTAGGCAGCGGAAGCGCATCGATTGGACCTTACGTCGTATATTAATTAACATTAAAATACCGTTACGAAAAGGCAAAATAAACTTTAAACATACTTTAAAGTTGCTGAAAATTGCTATAAACATGCTTGAAAATTAAATCTAATTTATTTTCATGCTTTTCTAAAGAAACGGGAAAGAACCGTTACAAACCTTCGTTGTAGACTTGACCGTTCTTCGCCATTGACGCTTCAACGAACGAAAATGCAGCAGCCTCCTTGTAGTTTCTTCGCTGGAAAATTCTTCTTAAAAAACACAATAATCACAGAGGTTACACCAGTATGTCTCTAAGTCTATGAGGCAAAAGACTTGTGGGAGTCTTTCTCTAAGAGGGATGCTAGAGAGAATTCTAGGGTCTTGTCTTGTGAGTCTAAGAGCAAGAGGAGAGTGTTGAACCAATTAGGTCTAGTGTTCTATTTATAAAAGAGAGGCCATGAATAAAATATTCAATTAAATCAATCTTTTCCAAAATTGATTCAATCTTTATTCCTAATTAATCAATCCAAGATCAATCAATTCCATATTTGATTAATCTTTTCCACAAATGACTAATTACTTCCATAAGTGATTAGATCATTTCCATAAATGATTAATCCCTTCCTTAAGTGATTAATTATTTCCATAATTGACTAATTCCCGGTTAATAAATTCTAAATTAATTAACCACCAATTAATTATCACATATTTAACTTCCGGCCTTGAATTAATTAATTTGCCCAAATAGATTTTAGGCCTTCAAATTAATTAATTCATTATTTGAATTCTTTCAAACTTCCATAAATTTAATGTGACTCAAAATTATATTAATATTTGAATTTCTTCAAATATTAATTTCTCTCATAATAATATATCAATATATATTATATTGTTTCCCTTAGTAAATTGAACAATTTCAATTTACATTTATAACTTAGTTGCCTCAAATTACTTTATGAGCTACCAGTGAGATCTAATGGACCTGTAGATCAGAAGCTCCAACGATGTGAGATTAATTGGTCAAACTCATTAACCAAATTAATTAATATTCGTTAACTGTGTGTACATTCCACTATAGACTCACAATTGTACTCTTCTCACTGCAGACATATTTTCTGTGTCCACGGATATAGACCAATATCGACTAGTTAGTCCTTCACTAGTGTCCGTAACATCAGCTGGGTCAAATTACCGTTTTACCCCTGGGTTACTTCTATTTCCTTAAGTACTAGTTCTCATCTAATGAACAACCTGTTTTTGGTCCAACCATCAAACAGAAAAACTCTCTCGTGTCATTGAGAGGGTAGGGCCATTTTTTCAAGACTTGGAGTAACCACTTAAGGGAACACTCATCTGCTTCCCTAAAGTCGGGAAGGAGTGAATTCCATCTTGTACGATTATGTTCCCAGCTCCCCATTTGGTCTTGTCCCCAAAATGGTAGACTTATTGAGTCGGTGTATTGGCCACTGTTGGGCTCCTAGAGTGAGTAAAAATATGGTATAAAAAGACTCTAGAATTCCTGTGCAAGTATACATAGTCCGCAACAAGTAATAAGTATTATCAATCAGAGGCCTGAATTAGCTTCCACTTTATCTATTTTGTATAACTCTTTAATGGTTTCAAAGATGGTAAAAATGATTGGATTTTTATAAGATTAATGCTGAAGCAAAAGAAATGACAGAACATAAAATAATCAAATAGGCAGACAGATTAGAAACAGCCGCTGGTCAGGATTCAGTAATTGTTTTAAAAGATGTTCTAGCAATATTATTGATCATGCAAACTCTCGCAGTATTATTAGCAGATTCCTCCCGGAACTCCGGATTTTTTGGAATGTGTTTCAACCCCAATGAAGTACGACCGATCAAGCACTAGGCAACTGGCTATCCCTAGCTCAGTCACTGGCGTTCACCAATACACAATGATCGTAGTGTGGTTAATTGTCACACACTCTCTAAATCATCCCTGAAACTAGAGAGAGGTATTCACACCGGCTGGCCAGGCGGGCATAAAATAGAAACAAGCACAACAATTAACCAAGATGCAATAATCAATATATATTATTAGAGTTAAGCACGACAACTACATATTCCTAACCAACGCCTAAAGCTACTTAGTTCATAATAAGTATGGAAACACGAATCACAATCTGAGTAGGCATGTCCATAATTGCAAGATAGTAAAAGGAAATATTAAACTCCTCGGCCAGCTTGCAATGATGGTCTCCTTGATAGTTCCAACCTCCCTTTCCTACTCGGCTCCCAAGGAAAATGGAATGCCTTTGACTTGGGCGGCTACCTCCTTTTATAGAGTTGAGGAAAGCTTGAATTAGGTCAACCTAGACACGTGTAGGGCTCTCCTTGCTCCTTTATCACGAAAATAACTCAACAGAAGTCGGTTCATGGAGTTGGCTAACGAGCTGTGACGTGGCAGTTTTTGCTCCCAGTTTTGCTGCAGCATAGAATTTGCTCCCTCCAGTCGCCCAGCAGCATAATCTACACAAAATAATTCCCAATGCTTCCATTCTTCCAAATGGGTTAAAACATATAATATCTATCTAAAACCAACCCTATTAAGCACAAAAGACACACAAATCCCTATATAAATTAGGCCTAAACCTTTTGGGCAGTTATCACACCCCCAAACTTGAACTATTGCGCTTCCCGAGCAATACTAACCAACCTTTCTTCAAGAATTCAAAACATTAGACAAAGAATAGCTTAATCATACCAGACAGTCCAACACTACCTTTAACCTTTACCTGAGCACTCTGCAAAACCAAGCTCTGCTGCAGCAAAATGATTCCTCCGGCATGGACAAATAATCACCACTTTTAACTTAATTCTAAGAACTTACCACAGCCTAGCTCTATTATCAAACATTCAAAACACATTTTCAAGGGGGTTTAAATTTTCGTTTTTCAGACTTTAAGCAGCCCTACAGTCATAAGCTCTTAAGCATGGGATGACCCACTTTATGGTGCAGTATACCCTTGCCTCAAACTCATCACCAACTAGGCTCAATACTCTTTATAAAGCTAAAGAATCCTTAGTTATTCTATCTCTTACCCCTTAGAATGGCGACATTTTATGATGAAGCTCACCTAAGTTCTGGGAGACAGAAAAACTGCTGGATCATCATTCATCCTTCAAAACTTTTGCTCCATGAATTTTCTCAGCAAAATTTTCAACAAATAGTAAATAATTTTTCTAACTTTGCCTATTTACTAGGTCATCTTTTGACACGAAGACAAACTGTGGGTATCACAAATGTCCCCGGTTACTCAACAACCTAACAAATTTTGAATGAAGGAGAGGAATGCTCGAGCAAAACAATCGGAGTAGCAAAAAGTCCCCCAAACTTAAATTATTCATTGTCCCTAATGAATCATTAATTTAGCAATTACTCCCTCAAACTTAAATATTTATATCTGAATTTTTAAACTAAACGTGGGACTAGAACTAAGCTTAAAGTGGATCATACAAATCAACACTACCTCCAGAATTTTCTTTGCTGCAGCAACAGTCCAGGCTAGAAGAAATGCTCAAGCAAAAGGTTTCTGGAGATCAGAATACCTTGATCTAATTAAGCGTAATCAGTCCAAGCTTCAAAAATTCAGAAGGAAATTAGTTAAGTTAGAGTTATTCAGTGCTCATAGAATGGAAACATCTAGAAATTTCATTAAACATAAGAAAAGAAATTACATAGCAGAGATATATTTTTTAAGCAGAAAAATTAAAAAGAGACAGACAAACAAGCAAAGATAGAAGAAGATGCGGTCAGAAATGTGCGAGCAAACAAAATATTTCAACAAAAAACTGTGCGCTCAAATTCTCCTCATTCAGTCTTCCTGACCAGGCTCTTCTTCTTCATCTCCCTCTTTTTCAACAGGCGACGACAGAATCCAGAGTTTCAACAGATCTTCAGGGAATGCAGGAAGGGCTAGATACGGTTTCAAAAAATTCTCTTGCAGCGCCCTCTTTAAGCTGGCATCACGATTCTTAACATAGTTCTGGAAGGTTAAAGTTTGCCTTTCAGCAAACTCTTGCCTACTGGTCGAAAGTGCCAGTTGTTCTAGAATCGTGTTGATGTCGTAGATAAGCCCACCTTGACGTACCTCCTGCATGCGCTGGAGCCATGCCAAATTGGGCGTGTCGATGATTCCCTTATCAAACAGAATCACATCTCCCTCATCCACTGGAACCCCTGCTCTTCTGCACAGCATCGTGATTGTGTTCGGAAAGAACAGTTTCCCTACTTTCTTTTTCCAACATCCAAAAATTTCACTAGCCATGATCCTCCCTACGTCAATGCTGAGCGACTGCAAGATTGCAAAAGCTAGAAGAACTCGTTCCCTGGAGATTGTTGAGTCGTGTGTTGTTGGAAGCATCCTTTGTCTGATAAATCTCATCCACGTGTTTGCTTCCCTTTTCAAATAAGCCGACTGGAATGTCCTCTTCTGAGTCTTGGATAGCTGCCACTGTGCTCCTTCAATACCTACCTCCTGCACAACATCACTTAACTGCTCATTAGATGGCACCACAACCATCTCATTATATGCCGCAAGGGGGAAGTTCTGAAGGTTGTATAGTGCGTTAATAGCACTAGGACTCCAATCTACCTCGACTCCTCGGACAATCACCTGGAAACCATATTCTTTGTCAATGTTAGCATAAAATTCACGCACCACCTGCACGTTTACAGACTCAGGCTTCGTACAAAACAGCTCCCAGCCGTGGTCTGCAATACCGGTCCTCAGAAACTGCGGAAGATCACCGCTGAATCCTCGCTTAAATAAGAAATCCCTTTTCAGAAGCTCAGCGTATTTTGCTCTGGCAAAATTGTTGACGAAGCAATCATACGGCAATCGTTGTTCTTCTATTTCATCGTGTTCCTCCGATGCTTCAGCAATATTTTTGCCATTTTCAGCCCATCGCTTGAGCAACCGCTCTTCCTCAGCTCTCTTTTCTGTGTCTTCTCTTTCTTTTTCCTCAGCCTCTTTTTTCTCTCGTTCCTCTCTCTCTGCATTGTCTCTTTCAGAGTCAGTAGTGGGAGGCGAGGGGGTATCAGTTCGAACTACCTGAATACGGTCGGCTTTTCGCTTAATGCGGCGACGCATAGGTACATCCGGCATGATCACCTCCAATTGAGCCTCCTGAACTGGCTCCCTTTCAGTCTCTTTCCCAGGCACAGCCGCTGCCTCTTCCTCTTGAATCTTGTCAGCCTGTGTTTCTTGAATTTCTTCTCGAACTTCTTCTTGAACTTCCTTTGTATCCCCCATTCTCGGCTCAACCTCCTCTGGGTTCTGTACATCAGGTTCTTGCTGGCCTCCTTCTGCTACTGTGGCAACAACAACCTCTGTTGCCTCCTGGACTTCTTGTTCCGCAGCCCTTTGTTGCCTTCTCCTTTTCTTGGCTTCTTTCTCCTCTGGCGTTCTTTTTTTCTTCGTTTTTACCTTCTGAACTTCGGGGGTAACGGGTACCTCCTCGTCCTCGTTATCTCTCTCTTTTCTCGCTCTCGTCTTAGCCATTGAAGAGTTTCAAAAGGAATTCTATATCGCACACAGAGAAAGAAAGAAAAATGCAAAGGGCAGGGGATGAATCAAGAAGATGAAGTGAGAAGAACGTACCGAAGGTTTGTGAATAAATAACTGCAGCAAATCAAATCGTAACCAAAAGATTTTGCTCCGTATTAAATGGGTTTACCGTTCACATTTAATTTGCAAATCAAATTCCTAACGGAAAAATCTTTGAATTTCAATTATCCATGGTAAATAACTGTGCGCTGTCAACGGCTAAACCGTTGGATTATCCCTACGTGACATGTGGCAGCATCCCGGATATTTACCTACACACAGAAATTCAAAAATCCCAACGGTAAAAATAATTAACTCACAATAAAATCCTTCCTATTCGGACGGAAAATTTGCTTTAGCTTTATCTTTGCCGCAACAACCTTCTGAACCTGAAGAATCTTGGATCCAGACTCACAATTCAAAATCGAAAATCATATCATTAAATTCGAATAAACCGCTCAAATCAAATCTTATCTTTTATTCTTGAAGCCGAATTAATTAGAGGAAATCTTTATTAATTTAAACTAAACAGAATTCAAATAACTGAAAATAAAATTTAGATAAAATCTAATAAAATCTAATTAATTAAAAGATAATTCAAAGATAATCTAAATAAATAACCCGAAAATAAAATGAAATCAAATTCAAAACGAAATAGATAAAATCTAAACTACCAAAAAAAAAAAACTTAAAGATAAAATCTAATAAACCATGCAAAATCAAATCTAACCTAATCGAAATTAAAAAAAAATCAGCAAAACATAAAATCAATACAAACACTGGGAGCTCAAAATTTTGCTCTGTAAAATGCTCCCGCAAAAATCCTGCTCTCTCAATCATCAACCAACCTTAGGGAAGGATATTTCGACTGAAACTCCTCACTCCAATAATGTTTCACACGCTGTCCATTTACCTTGAACAATCTCCCATCTTTTTCATCCTGCAAAGTAATTGCTCCATGGGGGAAAACCTCAATCACAATAAATGGCCCTGACCATTTAGATTTTAGCTTCCCAGGAAATAATTTCAATCTAGAATTATAAAGCAAGACTTTCTGACCCTTAACAAACTCTTTAGATTTAATTTTCTTGTCATGCCACAACTTAGTCTTTTCCTTATACATTTTCGCATTCTCATACGAAAATTGATGAAATTCCTCTAATTCATTAAGCTGCAGCATTCTTATCGCTCCTGCACGACTCAGATCAAAATTTAACTTTTTCAAAGCCCAAAACGTTTTATGCTCTAGCTCTAGTGGTAAATGGCAAGTTTTCCCATATACTAAACTATAGGGAGACATACCTAAAGGAGTCTTATAGGCTGTCCTATAAGCCCAAAGAGCCTCATCCAACCTAAAAGACCAATCCTTCCTAGATGGATGGACTACTTTCTCTAGAATAGATTTAATTTCCCTATTACTAATTTCAGCTTGACCATTTGCTTGTGGGTGATAAAGGGTAGCTATCCTATGCTTAATCCCATACTTAGCTAATAGCTTAGTTAAGATATTATTAACAAAATGCGTACCCTCATCACTCACTAGAGCTCTAGGTGTCCCAAACCGCGCAAAGATGTGCGATTGAAGAAACCTTGCAACTGTCTTGGCATCACTCTGATGGCATGCAATGGCCTCCACCCACTTGGACACATAATCAACTGCCAATAAGATAAAAACATTGCCATTAGAAGGGGAAATGGCCCCATAAAGTCAATACCCCATACATCGAATAATTCAACTTCTAAAATGTAAGTAAGAGGCATTTCATCTCTAGGTCCCAAGTTTCCTCTCCTTTGGCAAGCATCACATTGCTTGTAAAACCAATGGGCATCCTTGAATAAGGTAGGCCAGAAAAATCCACAATGCAGAATCCTCATAGTTGTCCTCTGACCGCTGAAGTGACCTCCATACGGCGAAGAGTGACATTGCTCCAAGATTTCCTTTGTTTCATCACCTGAAACACACCTACGAATAATACCGTCAGAGCATTGCTTATACATAAATGGTTCATCCCAATAGAAAAACATTGCATCATGCTTAAACTTTTTCTTCTGCCTCCAATCCATGTCAATAGGAGTGACTTCCTTTACCAAAAAGTTGGCAATATCAGCATACCAAGGGACATACCTGACTACTTTTACCTCAACAGCAAAAAGTTGTTCATCCGAAAAAGAATCGGAGATGGCAGATTGCACCAGCAAAGATGATGATGGATCAAGACGAGATAAATGATCTGCAATGACATTTTCTAATCCCTTCTTGTCCTTTATCTCCAAGTCGAACTCCTGCAATAATAAAACTCAACGAATTAGTATAGGCTTTGCATCCTTCTTAGTCATTAAATACCTTATTGTTGCATGATCCATGAACATTGTGACTTTGGATCCAACCAAATATGGTCGGAATTTTTCAAAAGCGAACACAACAGCTAACAACTCCTTTTCAGTAGTTGTATAGTTGACTAGTGCTTCATTTAAAACCTTGCTTGCATAATATATAGGATGGATAAATTTGCCCTGATTTTGCCCCAGCATAGCACCTACCGCAGCATCACTTGCATCACACATTACCTCAAACGGTAAATTCCAATTAGGTGCACAAAGAATGGGTGCTGAAATTAAAGCAACCTTTAAAGTTTCAAAAGCCTTCCTACAATCTGCATTAAAGTCAAAAACATGATCAGTACACAATAAGTTACAAAGAGCTTTACTGATTTTGGAAAAATCTTTTATGAACCTCCTATAAAATCCAGCATGTCCTAAAAAACTCCGAATTCCCTTCACTGAATTCGGTGGTTCTAGTCTCTCAATAACCTCTACTTTTGCTCTATCAACTTCTAGATCATTCCTAGAAATCCTATGACTTAGCACTATGCCCTCCTTCACCATGAAGTGACATTTTTCCCAATTAAGAACTAGATGGGTATCCTCACATCTCTTTAATAATACCTTACCTAAATTATCTAAACAATCCTGAAAAGACCCTCCAAACATTGAAAAATCGTCCATAAATACCTCAAAAGTGGAATCAATCATATCAGAAAAAATTGCCAACATACACCGATGAAATGTTGTTGGAGCATTGCAAAGGCCAAAAGGCATTCGCCTGAAAGCAAACGTCCCATACGGGCAGGTGAAGGTGGTTTTTTTCCTGATCCTCAAGGACAATAGTAATCTGGTTATACCCAGAATAACCGTCTAAGAAACAGTAGTAGGCTTGACCAGCCAATCTATCCAACATCTGGTCAATAAATGGTAGAGGGAAATGATCCTTACGGGTGGCTTTATTAAGCCTCCTGTAGTCCATGCAAACCCTCCAGCCAGTTACTGTCCTGGTTGGGATCAATTCATTGTCTCTATTTCTCACCACAGTGACACCTCCTTTCTTAGGAACACATTGGACATGGCTTACCCAATTTCTATCGGCAATTAGATAAATGATCCCAACATCCAACCATTTAATCACCTCCTTTTTAACAACCTCTTTCATTGCAGGGTTAAGCCTTCTTTGTTGCTCAATACTCCTAAAGGATCCCTCTAGAGTGATTTTGTGCATACAAAAAGATGGGCTAATTCCCTGAATGTCAGTCAATGTCCAACCTATAGCCTTGCAGTATTGCTGCAACAATTTTATTAAGGCCTTTTCATGCTCCGGCAATAAATATGATGCAACAATAATGGGCAACGTCTCACCTTCCCCAAGATACACATACTTTAGATGATCCAGCAAGGGCTTCAAATCTAAAGTAGGTGCCTCAATCAGGGATGACTTAATAGGAGGAGGCTTCCTTTGATCTAAATCTAAAGACTCAAAAACATCCTCACATCTAAACAATTCTTTTTAATTTTTTCTTTCTAACAAACAAACTTCTAAATCCTCTACACTAACCTCTCCATGACCTTCCAAATGCTTGTCAGCTGAATCCTGTATTGCTGTCTCAATAACTGTACTCTCCAGAATCCTAATTGATGTGAACCAAGCTACATCATTTGTCATGCCTCAAGGTCCAATTACAAGGACGAGAGCCAAGAAGCTACACCAAGCATTAATCACCGATATTCAAGCTACGATGAGCTCGACAAAGGACGTTCAAGGAGATGTTGGACTATTTCCCTACACTATTTCCAAAGTTGAGATTCAAGATGGAGACATGTTAAATGCATTTTGACTTGCTTTTAATGAACTATAGTTGGCTTTATGGAACTTAAGTTTAAACTACTCCAAGTGAAGCTTCAATTAACATGGGAGGTTACAAAGAACTCAAAGTTGATCAAAGGAGCTCAATTCTCGGATTTATGGCCCTCCATTATGTAATTTTCAGTTTTTAAGTCTTTTTCATAACTTATAGGTTACATTTGAGTAGTGGCTGATTATGGGCTTTAATATTGTGGAGGTTACACTCTTAAATATGCCATTTAAGTTGAATTTAGGTTATATTTTGAAGGCTATAAAAAGCTATCTTGGATGTAACACAAACCAGAATATTTTGAGTGAAATATATTGAGTTTTCTCTTAGCTTTGTGTTGAGCTGAGTTTTTTTTCAAATTGTGCAATTTCTTGTGTTTAGATCTTGCATGCTAGAGTCATTCAAGTGGTGTTGATCAAACCTCTTGTGGAGTGATTCGGATCACGAGTTTAGAAACAAGTTTTCTTTACTCTTGATCTTGATCATCAAGGTAATCCGTCTCAAAACTTTTCCTTGGGTTGGTTCCATATTGTTCTTTGGGGTTTTCAGATTTGAGATCTAAAGGTCTTGTTTTTTTAGCAAGGTTGTTAGATCCATATCTTGGGGGTTTCATAACACTAATGAAGGAGCAATCCTCCATTTTGTCTGGATACTTCATGGCTTTAAACACATTAAATTTCACTTCCTCATTACAGACTCTCATTGTTAATTCCCCTTTCTGAACATCTATTAACGCCCTACCAGTAGCCAAAAATGGACGACCTAGAATGATTGGGACATCTTTATCAGCCTCATAGTCTAAAATAATAAAATCAACCGGAAATATGAATTTATCCACTTTCACTAAGACATCCTCAATTTTACCCTCTGGATATGTGATAGACCTATCAGCTAGTTGGAGTGTGACTGTGGTAGGTCTAGCTTCACCAATACCTAGCTTCCGATAGACCGAAAGAGGCATAAGGTTAATGTTTGCACCTAAATCACAGAGTGCTCTACCTAACTCTTTTCCACCTATAGACACAGGTATGGTAAATGATCCTGGATCCTTAGCCTTGGGTGGTAGCCCATTCTTAAGAATAGCACTACACTCCTCAGTAGGAGATACAGTTTCAAACTCACCTAACCTCTTCTTTTTAGTTAAAATATCCTTAAGAAATTTAGCATAATTAGACATTTGCTCAATAGCTCCTACTAAAGGGATATTTATGTGCAATTGCTTAAGAATCTCTAAAAACTTTTTAAATTGACCATCCTGATTCTTAGGCTTTTGCCTTTGTGGAAAAGGTAGAGGTGGTACATAAGGTGGGGGCGACACATAAGGTGGTTCCACATCTGGAACAGAACCAGATGCTCCAGCATCTTTATTGCTGCCTCCAGCACCCTGACCAATCTCCAACTCTTTCTCAACAATATTTTTATCACCATTTTTATTTATATCCAGGGTCTTACTAGGCTCCTCTAGTGGCTTACCACTCCTAAGAGTTACTGTCTTTACCTGTTCCTTACCTTCCCTACAAGGGTGTTCAGTATCAGAAGGGAGTTTCCCTTGAGGCCTTGCCTTCAGCTCATTAGCTAGCTGACCGACTTGCAATTCAAGGGCTCTCATCGAAGCTTGATTACTTTGAATTGCGGCATCTGTACGAGCCATAAATTCTTTCATCATCGCCTCGAGAGAACTTCCCGAATTTTGCTGGGGCAAAGCCTGCTTATTTTGCTGGGGCAATACCTGTGCTTTAGCAAATCCCGACTAGTTCATCTTTTGTTGTGCTTGCACATTACTTCCTTGACCTCCCCATGAGAAGTTGGGGTGGTTGCGCCAACCTGGATTATAAAAGTTAGAATAAGGGTTATTCCTCTGATTACCTACAAAAAACATTGAAGCTGGATTGCTGGGGCAAAACTCGTAGTTGTGATTTTCACCACAATAGACACATGCTTCCTCTGTGACTTGGTTCACCACTGCAGCGGGCTCCACAGTTGGTGGCTGCTGATGACTAATCACTGTCACATTCTTAAGAGAGTTAGCAATCATTGCAAGATCAGCCCTAATGGTGGACACACCATCAACCTCTAACACACTCTTAACCTTTTTATTTGTGCCTCTAACATCCGACCACTTACAACTATTAGTAGATATTCTTTCTAAAATTTCATAGGTTTCATTAAAAGTTTTTGCCAAAAGGGCCCCTCAAGCCGAAACATCAACCATACCCTGGGTTGCTCCATTTAACCCATTGTAAAATGTTTTCATTTGGATACAATGTGGTAAACCATGGTGGGGGCACTTTCGCAAAAGCTCCTTAAATCTTTCCCAAGCCTCACTAAAAGTCTCATCTTCAAGTTGCCTAAACCCTACTATTTCACTCCTTAATTTAGCATTTCTATTAGGTGGGAAAAATTTACTCAAAAACTTTTCAGCTAACTCATCCCATGTCCTAATTGATCCTGGAGCAAAAGAATTTAACCATGTCTTTGCTCCATCTCTAAGAGAATACGGGAACAAAGTTAATCTAAGGGCATCCTTAGGCACTCCTTGAATTACAAAAGAATCACTAACTCCTAGAAAAGACTTAAGATGTAAATGAGGATCTTCATATGACAAACCATGGAATTGCCCCACGGTTTGCAACATCTGAAACATTACCGGTTTCATTTCAGCTAACTCATCCCATGTCCTACTTGATCCTGGAGCAAAAGAATTTAACCACGCCTTTGCTCCATCTCTAAGAGAATACGGGAACAAAGTTAATCTAAGGGCATCCTTAGGCACTCCTTGAATTTCAAAAGAATCACTAACTCCTAGAAAAGACTTAAGATGTAAATGAGGATCTTCAGATGACAAACCATGGAATTGCCCCACGGTTTGCAACATCTGAAACATTACCGGTTTCATTTCAAAATTTGCCGCTTGAATTTGAGGACGTGCAATCCCTGGATTCAACTCATCAAACATTGGAAAAGCATACGCTCGAATGGCTCTGGTCCTATTGTTCGCTACCAAGATAGGATTCTCAGCCTGAGTATTTTGCTGCTCATTTTGCTCCAGCGGCGGGTTTTGCTGCAGCAAGTGATTCTGGGGGTTTGTTGGATCTTCAGGACCCTATGGAAGACGTGGCACGTTCTCCATCTGGTTTCTGCACTGCTTTCTCCTTCTGATCCTAAATGTCCTCTCGATTTCTAGATCAAGCTCGAACCTTACCCCAGGCGGATCGCTCATGCACCAAACTCACACCTGCAAAAACAAAAGAAACAATCAAAAAGTTCTAGCACCAAACCACTAAAACACATACACAAAACATATCAGATAAAAACTTATTCAAGTTCCCCTGCAACGGCGCCAAAAACTTGTTGGGCTCCTAGAGTGAGTAAAAATATGGTATAAAAAGACTCGAATTCCTGTGCAAGTATACACAGTCCGCAGCAAGTAATAAGTATCATCAATCCGAGGCCTTAATTAGCTTCCACTTTATCTATTTTGTATAACTCTTTAATGGTTTCAAAGATGGTAAAAATGATTGGGTTTTTATAAGAATAATGCTGAAGCAAAAGAAATGAAAGAACATAAAATAATCAAATAGGCAGACAGATTAGAACCAGGCACTGGTCAGGATTCAGTAATTGTTTTAAAAGATGCTCCAGCAATATTATTGATCATGCAAACTCTCGCAGTATTATTAGCGGATTCCTCCCGGAACTCTAGATTTTTTGGAATGTGTTTCACCCCCAATGAAGTACGACCGATCAAGCACTAGGCAACTGGTTATCCTTAGCTCAGTCACTGGCGTTCACCAATACACAATGATCGTAGTGTGGTTAATTGTCACACACTCTCTAAATCATCCCTGAAACTAGAGAGAGGTATTCACACCGGCTGGCCAGGCGGGCATAAAATAGAAACAAGCACAACAATTAACCAAGATGCAATAATCAATATATATTATTAGAGTTAAGCACGACAACTACATATTCCTAACCAACGCCTAAAGCTACTTAGTTCATAATAAGTATGGAAACACGAATCACAATCTGAGTAGGCATGTCCATAATTGCAAGATAGTAAAAGGAAATATTAAACTCCTCGGCCAGCTTGCAATGATGGTCTCCTTGATAGTTCCAACCTCCCTTTCCTATTCGGCTCCCAAGGAAAATGGAATGCCTTTGACTTGAGCGGCTACCTCCTTTTATAGAGTTGAGGAAAGCTTGAATTAGGTCAACCTGGACACGTGTAGGGCTCTCCTTGCTCCTTTATCACGAAAATAACTCAACAGAAGTCGGTTCATGGAGTTGGCTAACGAGCTGTGACGTGGCAGTTTTTGCTCCCAGTTTTGCTGCAGCACAGAATTTGCTCCCTCCAGTCGCGCAGCAGCATAATCTACACAAAATAATTCCCAATGCTTCCATTCTTCCATTCTTCCATTCTTCCATTCTAAAACCAACCCTATTAAGCACAAAAGACACACAAATCCCTATATAAATTAGGCCTAAATAACTACCTTTTGGGCAGTTATCAGCCACTCTCACTCATAAAAATCAAAGAACAATCCCTCATGAGCAAGAGTCCATAATTAACTTAGGATTAAGACTGAGTTGTCTAGGTCGTCCTAGTGAAATAGAAAACTAACTAGTTAACGGTGTTATAACTAGTGGTCACTATTTCGCGGTCTGGTCTTATGCAAACTCATTGCATAGGATACCTCCACTCGCATGTCTCCTACACAAACGCGTTGGATCATAGCATTTGTATCAAATACAAAGTGGGTCGTATCCATAGTGTCGCCAGGATAAGGCACCCAGTCTTATCCTTATACTATAGACCCTTTAGGTTGTTTCTTGAACAATGATCCCATATGTCACTACATATAGTTCAAGACTCATATTACAGCCTAGGATGTCTAGTTTATTGGATTAGGGTTATTTTAGGCAAAGACAAATATAAAATAACTAATAACATTTAATGGAAAAATATATCAATATTATTTCATTAATATCCGGTCAACGGTTACATTCATTATCTACGAGTTACC
Source organism: Luffa acutangula (assembly GCA_036850905.1). Classification (NCBI taxonomy): domain Eukaryota; kingdom Viridiplantae; phylum Streptophyta; class Magnoliopsida; order Cucurbitales; family Cucurbitaceae; genus Luffa; species Luffa acutangula. Next base: position 25,821,593 of record CM072088.1, on the reverse strand, counting down.
ATACTCGTCTTAAACTGCTTCCAAGAGTGAAGATTATCCCCACAAACCAACACATGATCCTTTTAGCATGCTTTATCCTCACTCACATGCTTCCTAGGAAAATTCCTACGAGGTCAACCAATATAGAACTTCTCCAAGCCAAGCACGCTTAACTTCAAAGTTCCTATGATTGCCACCGAAAAGGAAGGTGCACCTTGTTGGTATAGGTAGTATCTATAAATTCTTTTATGCTTATCTTGACCATACTTTCATGTCCTCAAGATCCCTCTCATTTGGATGTGGCCTCGGTTCATTCATGTACCCCTCCTAACTCGGGTGTTACATGTCCACCAGCTTCTGCCTTGGTTCATCCCCGAACCACATCCTACTGGGAGAGGTTCAGCTCGGATACCATCTGTAACGCCCCAGGCCCAGGATTCGGAATCCGGATTCGGCACCTAAACCCTCGATACTCCCCTACGACATGGCCACGTTACCATACGTAACCTTTTAGCATGCTTTGTCCTCACTCACATGCTTCCTAGGAAAATTCCTAGGAGGTCACCCAACATAGTGTTGGGTTTTATGCCCTAAAACTCGTAGATAGTAAATGTACATTTGACTGAACATTAATAAAAGTGATGAATTATTCAATGTTTGTATTATATCTTGTCTTATCAACCCTAATCCAATAAACTAAACATCCAAGGCTAATAGAATGATGCTTGAACTAGTATGTAGGGACATACAGGGATCAATGTTCAAGTTTTAGCCTGAAGGGTCTGTAGTATAGGGATGAGGCTGAGTACCTTATCCTGGTGACACTATGGATACGACCTGCTTTGTATATTGATACAAACGTAATGATCCAACGCATTCATGTAGTTGACATGCGAGTGGGGGTATCCTGTGCAATGAGTTTGCACAAAGACCAGACCGCGAAATAGTTAACCACTAACTGTAACACTGTTAGTTAGCTCGGTTTCTATTTCACTAGGATGACCTAGGCAACTTGGCCTTAATCCTGAGTGGATTATGGACTCCTGTCCATGAGGCATTGTCCTTTGATTTGTACGGGTGAGAGTGGCCAATTCACCGACTCAATAAGCCTACCATTTTGGGGACAAAATCAAGTGGGGAGTTGGGAACATAGTCTTACAAGATGGAATTCACTCCTTCCCAACTTTAGGGTAAGTAGAGGTGTGTTCCCTTAAGTGGTGTCTCCGAGTCTTGAACAATGGGCCCTACCCTCTTTATGGCACGAGAGGGACTTCTGTTTGTTGGTTGGACCTCAAACAGGTTGTTCATTAAAGGAGCACTGGTACTTAAGGACAAAGAGGTAGCCCAAGGGTAAAACGGTAATTTGACATAGCTGGGGTATGAACACACGTGAAGGGCTAACTTGCTGTTGACGGTCGATATCCGTGGACACATAAATATATCTGCAGTGAGAAGAGTGCAGCTGTGGTTCTATAGTGGAGTGAACCACAGTTAACGAATATTGATTAACTTGGTTAATGAGTTTAGCCAATTAATCTCATATCATTGGAACTTCTGATCTGTAGGTCCATCAGGTCCCATTGGTAGCTCTATAAGGGCGTTGAAGTAAATTTCTAAGGGTGAATTGAATATTCGAAGGGGTTCGAATATTAAATTAAAATATGAATTTGATTCATATTAAAAAACTATAGGTTATAATTAATACACATATGATGTATATTAATTCTATAGTTAATTTGAGAGATATAAATATATAATTAAATATATGATATTTAATTATGATATTAATTAATTGGTGAATTAATTAATATTTTGGTTTTAATTTTAATTAAATTTGATTTAATTAAGCTATATTAAAACTATAGGATAAATGGAGTTTATTTTGTATAAATAGGTTTATACAAATAACATTTAATTAAATTAATAGTTAATTTAATTAAAGGTTTATTTAATATTAATTAAATTATTTCCCATCAGTTAGGGTAACTGATGGGAACGTGTGCTCCACTTTTCCTCAGTCTTGCGTGAATGGGAGGGTTTTAAGGAGGCAATTGTGCATTTTACGGTAAGTCTCCATTATTCAGTTTTGCTCTCTCCCTGAGATTTCACGCAGAACTCTCTCAACCTCTCCATTCCAAGAAAGCACTCTGCAATTCTTTCCCAAAAAGAGTACAAAGAAATCTTTTCACAAAAACCCTTAGAGATTGTGCTCCCACAAGCCCCTAACGCACAACCTTCAAGAGAATACCGGTGCAACATTGGTGGTGGTATTCGTGACGTTTTTACAGCAAGATCAAGGACCATTTGCTGCTGGTTTTGGGTGAAAATCTAGGAGATTTGGCGAAACGGTTCAAGAATTTCTACAAAGGTATAGTATTCTTGAACTTGGATCAATAGGATCCTTCTTAGATTAGATCTAGGTGTTTTTCCTTTTTGTTTTCAGCATGTTTTATAAACTGTTACAACATGTTTTATTTAGATTTATCTACTGTAATTTGTTTGTCGTCGTATTGGTATCCCAATCGGCGTTTAATTCGAAAAGGTCTCTAACGTCTTCCGCTGCCTAGGGTTATTTATCCCTTCACATAGAACTTCTCCAAGCCAAGCATGCTTAACTTCAAAGTTCCTATGATTAAGTCACCGAAAAAGAAGGTGCACCTTGTAACGACCCGACTTCTTAAATAGTTTTTTCAGGACCGTTACGACAATGCATGTTTTTTAGGCCTTCTTAAATAAAAACATTTCGAAACAAAAATACTAATTTAATTGAAAAACTTCAAAAACAAAACTTTTATTCGGGATCCCTAATTTTAAAGGTTTTTAAATATTCTTAAATAATTCCTAAAATAAAAAACTATACATGGCCTTTAGCAAATTTCTCAATCAAATTTACAATAAGGTAAAACAGAGTCCTTAAAGCGGAAGAAAAATAAAATATGAAATTCAAAATAGTTCCTTCATAGATGCCTATCGGATTCTCATCAATCGCCTTTCACCTGCCCTTGCCTATGCCTGAAAAAAATATTTTTGAAAAGAATGAATATTTTAAAATACTCAGTAAGTGACCCTACTATTGAGGTTGGGTCACGCTTTAAAAACATTTTTTAAAAAAATCAACAACAAATATCTTTTTGGGTGGCTCTAAACTTTATTTTAAACTTACTAGTGAGAGAAGATATACATCAGTTTCATGCATATCCTAGACACATCAATTTCATGTGTCTCCTACGGAGGTCGTCAATTTCACGAAACCTTGAGGTCGTCAATTTCACAAACCTCGACTTAGGTACATCAATTTCATGTCCCTAAGTCCTGTGTAGACATCTCTGAATGTACATCAATTTCATGTACACACTTATAAAGTTCATGCTGTCGATAATTTTCATAAACTCACACATAATTAAAATAACAAATTTTTCATGCTTTCAATATGCATATATTTGAAACATAAATGTAATCAAACAATTCGTAAAATATACTTTGGAAAAATCTAACATACGTGCCCAAATAAAAGTTCAACAATAAGTTCACTTACCTTGGCTTAACCACTTTTGCAAAACTGACTTAATTCCTTAACTTCCAAGCCTTTAATCACGCTGAAACAGAACGATGCTTGTTGTCTGGGGTCTTCAAATCCGCTCCAAACTACAAATCAAACAACCAATGGCACCGACCTTGCAATCATGAACCAAAAATTAATGGGTAATTACCCAAACAACAAAAATCAACTCAAGCATGACTTTTCCCCTCTTACCCACTCTTAAATCACTAGAAGGAGCACCACCAGTCAAAGCCACTCGCGCCACCGCTCACTGGAAATAGTCACGGAAGAACATCCACGCATGAAACGCTACTATTCACGTGAGATAGATGCTGGAACCGCCGCTGGATTGCCCGCCAAAGATTCACAAGCCGCCAGATTCTCGCAAGCACACGAACAACTGCATGTGTCGCGCCGCCCTACTACACTCTGAAATCGCGAGCCCACGAACGAAAATCACGCTGCATCGCCGAGAGTCTGCTCGTCGTTGCTTGCAAGAGGAGTTCACCGAAGTTGAGAGAGAGGAGTTGTCGTCGGGGTTGCTGAAGAAAACACCAGGGTGGAGGACCTTATCGTGCGACAACTCGTGGAGAAGAAGGGGAGGATGGTTGTGTAACCGTGAAGATAAAGAAAAAAAAGAGTTGGGGATGGCTGAATAAAATCGTGAGGCTAGGGTTTAACTTGGATGGGCATTGTCTATTTAATTACAATAATGCCATTCCCACTCAATTTTCAAAATTTTCACTAATATTCAAATCTTTTAATCTCCCTCTAACTCTAAATTAACTCCAACTTAGGAAATTTGAAATTTCTCTTAAATTACGGGTGTTACAAAAGCTATCCATAAAGTACAAGAAATAAAGGAGAACAAGCCCTAAAGTTCCGAGACCAAAATGATATTTCAACAAAGAAAAACAGTTCATAAAGGTGTCAAAACTCATAGGAGAGACAAAACATGGATAAAGAAGCTAGATTTAGCCATTTCTAACACATAATTTTTCCACAACTTAAATACATAAAGCTTCTTAGGTGTAGCTTATTCAAGCTGATTCTATGATCTAGCTCTATACAAATCCGTACAACTAATCAAAACTACTTATGATACAACAGCCTTGCCTTAGCTATGGTCAAAAGTTTTATCTTCAATATTATTTGGTTCCAAACAAAAATTCAACACAAATTACATTCTTGTTTTTCCCCCTCAGTTTCTTCGTCTTCCTCGCCGCAGATATGTCGTTTTGCTAGTCTTCCCCGCTGCCACGTTGCTTTGTGAACTTGGCTTCTCAACTTTATTGACATTACCAGCACCAGTTTTTTCCTTGCTAGCACTATTTTCCTCCGAGATTTTACCATTATCGTTTCCTTCTGATGCAACTTTACCGACATCATTTCCATCTGATAGAACTTTATCGGTATAATTTTCATTCACATTTGGAACCTCCATGGACACTTCACTTAATAGTTCGCATCGCTCCTCCACAGCCAAACCTTTCGAACTGAAAAAAATTCAATTAAAATTTTAAATTACTAACTTTGAGTATAATTTAGCTATTAAAGCACCTACTTCTTTGAGGTCAAATAGGGGTTAACATACTTTTGGAATTTTCATATGATATAATATAAACACATCTATTTCATGAATTTTAACATATAATGGTTGTTGGGTTTTTTAATAATCTAAATTCTATTCAATTAAATAATTATAATTAGGGTTGTTTGCACAAATAGCAAAAAAAACTAAAATAATTACAAATGTAACAAAATCTAAAACTATTTGCAAATATAACAAAATTAAAGTTTATCCGGGATAGAAATCTATTAACGATATAGACTTCGATTACAAGTGTAATTATTGTTGATAGACGACTATTATATCAATCATAGTAGTCTATCATTGATAAACTACATGCATTGTGATTGAGGTCTATCGGTGATAGATTTTCCAAAATTATTTGCAAATATAACAAAATTAAAGTCTATCAATGATAAAAGTATATTAACGATGGACTTTAATAACAATTGCAATTATTGCTGATAGACTATTCTAACCATGATAGAAGTCTATCATTGATAGATTTACTATATTTGCAATATTTAGACTACATGCATTGTGATTGAAATATATGAGTGATAGATGTCTTTCTTTTAAAAAAAAATAAGGGAAAAATACACTTTTAGTCCCTGAGGTTTGAGTTAGGTTTCATTTTGGTCCTTGAGTTTTCAAACTCAACAATTTTAGTCCCTAAGGTTTGATTTTAGTTTCACTTTGGTCCCTTCATCCATTTTTTTCTTAAAAACTAACAGACCGATGACGTGGCACTATTTTTTATTTAAAAAAATTATTGTTAAGAATTTTTAATTAAAAATATATTAAAGTAATAAAAATGTTATTATTTTTATTTCTTTTTATCACTCCTCTCTCCCCCTCTTTCTTCTTCCTCCTCCTTCTTCTTCTTCTACCACTTCATCTTCTTCAACCCACCTTCAACCATGGTCGACAGCCGCGGCCGCAATGACATTTTTTTTCTCATTCTCTTCTCCTTTTCTTTTCCCTTCCTCTCCAGTTTTTTTTTTAAGGGCACAAGTGTTTTTTCGTCAAAGCCTCACCTGAATTGTAGCTTGTTATATACATATTCCTAAAAACCAGCTAGAATCTCACTCCTTCTCTCTGGCGATTTCAAGTTTTCTCTCACGCATTTTGCTTCCAAAAATCGCCAAGTTTCACGCATTTTCACTCCTCTCCGACGATTTAACCCAGCCCGCACAACGCAAGATTCACGCGACCACGAACACCTAAACTTCGATCTCCACGCGATTTTGGTGCCGAACGCGAGACCCACGAAAACTCGGTCTCCCTTCCTTCCCTCTCCGAACGTGAGACCCACGAAAACGCATTACCCATTCTCGCTCCATTTCTCCTCTCCCTTCCTTCCCTCTCCGAATGCGAGACCCACAAGACGAACCAGATCTGGGTTCGTGTTGTTCCAATCTGAAGAAAAGAAGGTGCCACAAACCCAAATCTAGTTCTGATCTAGTTCGATAAAAGTCCTTTCGCAGCAGAAGAATTTACAGAACCAAACTTTTTTTAAAAAAACGTTTTAAATACCAATACAGAGGTAAATTTTACAGCAACTAAATCCATATTAAAAGTTGTAAAACAAGGTTGAAAGCATGCTAATTTTAATAAAATAACCTAGATCTAATCTAGATTAAGCTAAGGTATTCAAAGGAATAAAGAATACTTACTTCCGTTGACGATCTTGACCGAAATCACCAACTTTCTTGAGGATTTTCTAGCAAATCTTTGTGAACACCACCACGAGAATGACACCAGTATTCTCTAGGGATTGAAAAGAAGCTTGCTTGTGGGAGCAACAATTTCCTTGGAGGGAATTTTTGGGAGAGAAAGCACACAGAGATTCTTAGAGAGAATAATAAAAAACGTAGTCCAAAGGAAGAGTTAATCAACCTCTCTCTTAACTCCTGGAGTAAATAAAGGAGACTTAATCGTGTAACCACCCACGATCAAGCATCCGTAAAACTGATCAAATCAATTAATTCCTTTTTAATTTAAATTTAATTTTAAAATTAAATTTAAACTAAAAATAATTTAATTAATAAAAAATTAATTGAATTAATTATAACTAATTAAAATCTCAATTAATTAGTTAATTCATTTAAATTACTTCATTTACCTTATAGTTTTAATTAAATCAAATTTAATAAAACTAAAATAATTAATTAATTATTTAATTAATTAACCATCAAATTGAATATCACATATTCAATTATTTTTCTCTCACATATACTATATAGTATTAATGTGTATCCAATGCACATTAATTTTTTAACCTATAGTTTTAATATGAATCCAATTCATATTAAATTTTTCTTAGTAAATTTACCTCAACACCTTACCTGAGCTACCGGTGGGACCTTACCCTACAGTTCAGAAGCTCCAACGATATGAGAATTGACTAAACTCATTGATCAATTAACCAATATTCGTTAACTATGGCTCACTCCACTAAAGAACCACAGTTGCACTTTTCTAACTGCAGATATATTTTTGTGTCCATGGATAATGACCAATAACAGCAAGTCAATCATTCACATGTGTTCGTACCCCAACTAGGTCAAATTACCGTTTTACCCCTGGGTTACCTCTACATCCTTAAGTCCTAGTGCTCCTCTAATGAACAACCTGTTTGAGGTCCAACCTACAAACAAAAATCCCTCTTGTGCCATAGAGAGGGTAGGTTCATTTGTTCAAGTCCAGGAGACACCACTTAAGGGAACACACCTCTACTTACCCTAAAGTTGGGAAGGAGTGAATTCCATCTTGTGTGATTATGTTCTCAGCTCCTCACTCGGTCTTGTCCCCAAAATGTTAGGCATATTGAGTCGGCTTGTAGGCCACTCTCACCCATACAAATCAAAGGACAATCCCTCGTGAACAGGAGTCCATAATCCACTCAGGATTGAGACTAAGTTGTCTAGGTTATCTTAGTAAATAGAAACCTATCTAGTCAACGGTGTTACAGCTAGTGGTTAACTATTTCGTGGTCCGGTCTTATGCAAACTCATTGCACAGGATACCCCCACTCGCATGTCCTCTACACGAACGCGTTGGATCATTGTGTTTGTATCATAATACAAAGCGGGTCGTATCCATAGTGTCACCAGGATAATGTACCCAGCCTTATCCCTATACTATAGACCCTTCATGCCGTAACTTGAACAACGATCCTTGTATGTCCCCACATACTAGTTCAAGTCTCATACTAACAGACTCTAACAGCCTTGGATGTTTAGTTTATTGGATTAGGGTTATTTAGGCAAGATACAAGGGCATAAAACCCAACAAAATAGTCAGGGTAATTTAATCTCTTGTAAGGGACGAGGACAGGACATAGATCTCCACAATGGTATGATATTGTCCACTTTGGGCATAAACCCTCATGGCTTTGTTTTTTGTTCACCCCAAAAGGCCTCATACCAATGGAGATACTTTTCCTCCCTTATATACCCATGATCATCCCCTTATCTAGCCAATGTGGGACTTTGCTCGCACTCCCAACAATTTTTTTTAAAAAAAAATAAAAACAGAAAGAAAAAAACGGAAGAAGGATGGAGAAGAAAAGAAGGAGAAAAAAAAAAGTTCGTCGTCGCCATCAACCAGATTAAAGACAGTAGGTGGTGGCGGCAACATCTGGAAAAAGTAGAAGAAGAAGAAGGGGGAGAGAGAAAGATATAATAAAAATTTAAAAAATAATCTTTTATTATTTTAATATATTTATATTTAAAAAATTCAAAAATAATTTTTTAACAAAAAAAAAATAGTGCCACGTCAGCAAACCGTTAGTTTTTAACGCAAAAATGGATGGAGGGACTAAAATAAAACTAAAATCAAACCTCAGGGACTAAATTGTTGAGTTTGAAAACTCAGGGACCAAAATGAAACCTAACCCAAACCTCAGGGACTAAAAGTGTATTTTTCCCAAAAAAATAAATACTTCATTAACCACACAAACCAACCATACAACAACCCTCCTTTTGAAGCAGGGAGAAAAGCCACGAAGGCAAAGAGTCTAACACAAAAAAAAAAAAAAAAACCCTTCTTCTGAAATGGAAGAAGCCAAAAAAGGGTCCCTTAGACAAGAAGTCCCCAAACTGTCTGCTGGGTCGTGCAGAACGGTCGTTCGCGCTAAAACATGCGCTACCAAATTACATTCCCTCCGACAAAAGGAGAAGGAAAGGTCCCCGAAGCAATTCGCCAAGGATTTCGCCTCCTCTCCTAGCATCTGACTTCGATGAGGATAGCAATGGCTTCAGAAGAATCAGATTTGATGGTTATCCGCTAAAAGGGGCCACCCATCAAAACCAGTAAGCTTTTGATACTTTTCGTTATGACTTTCATTTCCAGACATTTAATCGTCCATCTCCTCTCAACTCTTCAAAATCCAGCCCAGATTAAAGATCCGTGAGTCACAAGCCATCCACCCGAAACCTCCAACTCCCCTGTCTTCAAACCAGGCGGCATCCGTGTTGATTTTCCAGCAATGCCGAGGGGGAGGGGTCCAGCAACTTTGACTGAGTCAAAAGGCTCTCTAGTCTTGGTGGATTTGATCTGCCATTGCTACAGTTACAATAATGATCTTCACTTAATCTGCTTTCCACACATCTGATGATTTGCTTGGGATCTGGCTTTGTGATTCTATTCTTTACTGCATTTCTGTGATTCCAAATTCCCCAAATTATGTTGATAGCTTTGCATCTCTCTCCTCTATGATGAAATCCATGAACTCGTTCCACCTATCCTTCGGATCCATGTTATCCCTATACCAAACGGTTCGTAAGCTTGGGAAGCAATGGGTCCAAACATACCTCGATACCTTGCACTCCCAAATGACATGATCCACGGACTCCCCTTTGCTCTTGCACAGAAAACAATTAGGATTAGTATCAACTCCTCTGTTGATGATGTTAATTTGGGCAGGGAGGATGTTTTGGGTAGCTCTCCAAGCACAAATCTTTTCTTTAGGGGTCGATTTTAGATTTCAGAAGCCTTTCCACCAAGCTCTAGACTTTGAAAAATCCGATGGGGATGCCTTGTCTACGTTAGCAAGGTTTTGAGCTAAATGGTCGGCACTTCTAACATTAAAGGTCCCTTTAGGATCATGCCCCCAAATGATCTCGTCTTTTGATTCCCTGCTTCCCAGAGGAATATTGATGATGTCTTCTGCAACAATAGGGATAAAAGACTCCCTAGTCATCGATTCTTTCCACCTCCCTTGTTCATCGATGACTCTGGCTACATAAGCACCTATAAGGCCCTCTTTTACCATCATAGGCTTACCGAAACCTTCTCTCCCAATCCAAGGGTCGTCTTCAGTCCTAATATGATTTTCGTTTCCCACCCTCCATCTAATACTCGCTTTGAAGAGCTTCCTTCCCCATAGGATACTCCTCCAAGTTAGAGAAAGATTGGAGCCAAGGTTTGCCTCAAGGAAACTCCCATGCTTGAAATATCGCCCCTTTGAGACTCTTGAAAGCAAGCTGTTTGAATTCTTTATAATTCTCCAGCTCTGCTTAGCAAGCATAGCTTGGTTGAAAAGGTTGATATCTCTAAAGTCCAAACCCCCTACAGTGACAAAACGCCATGCCAAAACCGCCTACAGTTATATACTAAATCTAAGATCTTTAAAAGTAAGAAAGCTATCCATAAAGTACAAGAAATAAAGGAGAACAAGTCCTAAAGTTCCAAGACCAAAATGATATTTCAACAAAGAAAAACAGTTCATAAAGGTGCCAAAACTCATAGGAGAGACAAAACATGGATAAAGAAGCTAGATTTAGCCATTTCTAACACATAATTTTTCCACAACTTAAATACATAAAGCTTCTTAGGTGTAGCTTATTCAAGCTGATTCTATGATCTTGCTCTATACAAATCCGTACAACTAATCAAAACTACTGATGATGCAACATCCTTGCCTTAGCTATGGTCAAAAGTTTTATCTTCAATATTTGGTTCCAAACAAAAATTCAACACAAATTACATTCTTGTTTTTCCACTCAGTTTCTTCGTCTTCCTCGCCACAGATATACCGTTCTGCTAATCTTCCCCGCTGCCACGTTGCTTCGTCACTTCACTTAATAGTTCATATCGCTCCTCCACAGCCAAGGAGTCCATAACAAGTGATTTGAGAGGAATATTGAACTTTAATGTAAGTGAAAGTTGCATCCACTGCGTGATTATTCATATGCCACTCAAGACTCAAGAACAAGAAAAGAAAGAATCACCAACCAGAGGCCGCTAGTAACAAATAATTGAAGGCCATCATCTAAGGGTGTGTTTGGTTTAACTTTTCAAGTGTTTAATTTTGAAAAAAAATTATAATGTTTGGCAACCACTAAAAATGACTTATTAGAAAATGAGATTGATAAATAAACTATTTTGAGAGAACACTTGAAACCAGAAAAGACTTCTTAAGTAAACAATAACTTGTGTATAAAAACATTTGTGAGAAAATGCAACCAAACACATGAGTGTTTAAATTATAAACAATTTTTATACAAAATGTTTTTTAAAAAATGCATTCTTGAAAAACATTTAAATTAAAATGTATTCCAAACGAACCCTAAGTGGTAGTTGAGAAAACGAAAACCTAGTTCATGAACTAAACTATTTTTAACCACGAGAACATGAACCATTGAACATAAGGAACTTAAGTTTGAACAGGAAAAATAACTTGTTTCAGCATGTGCACGAAGTCTAGATAAACTGAAACCATAGCCTTCACCAAGATAAAAGTATAAGCAAGCTAGTAAAACAAAGATGAGCATTGTTAATCACAGTTCACAACAGTTCACGGGAAACAAAACGAAAATTCTTTTCTCAAGTTAATTGATAGAGAATAACATAAGAAATCACTAGACCAATTTACATGTCGCACCAACCCAATGACTTAATCTAAGAAGCCCGGACACTTTAGCAATGACTTAATCTAAGAAGCCCGGACACTTTAGTTTGGCTAGTGTGTCCGTGTCCGACACGTATCGGACACTTGGACATTCCGATGCTTGTTAGACACGTATAGGATACTTGTTAACACAATTGATGTGACAAATACTAGTTGTACAAAGTCAATATAAGTCCATATTGAACACTTGTTAAGTATACTAAAACGACATAATACTAAATGACAAAAATAATAAATTTTAATAGTGAAATACATCAAACTCATTATTTTAAGCATACAAATGCTTAAGCTTATTGATTGTGAATTTCTTTATTGTACAAAAATGATATACATTTTTTAAAATGTATATTTTACTAAACGTGTCTGTCCCGTGTCTGTGTCCTAGATTTTTAAAAAATGACGTGACACCGTGTCTGTTTCGTGTCGTGTCCGTGTCTTGCGCCCGTATCTGTGCTTCTTAGGACTTAATTATGTCGTACCTAGAGAAGGTCTCCTGCATCAGTAGCTGTTCAATTAGATGCTTGCTATCTTTCTTCTCTCGTGGAAAGTCCTTCCTCTAACAAAAATATGAGAAAAATTTGAGCAAATGTGAGAAAGAAGACTCTGAGCTGCTTGTTTAGACTGTATAATGTTGATTGATTGTATCGATGTCTAGTCCTTTCAACTTCACCACAGACTCAACCCGACCTTTCAGGGTGTGCAACTCACGGAGCCTACAAACAAGGATGGAACTCTTTCAGTAAACTTTCTTATAAAAGAAGTGCTTCACTTAAAAGTAATTTAAACAAGACTCGGTACCTTGCAATTTCAGCTCGTCGCCTGGCTTGCTCGGCGATTTCGGAAAGCTCCCCGCAACTATTCCTATCAGAAAGAATGTTGCTAGATTTAGGTGGTTGAAGACCATGAATGGTCCTTTGTGTGGTAGCCCATTGTGCTTCCCTCTCTTCTTTGCCATAATCTTTCTTTGTTGTGAAAGCAGTCTATCATGAGAGTGAGAGAACAGAAAGTCCATAAAGTGAGTTAACTTATTATAAAGAAAAAGAAACACGAACAAGAACATTGTGCTTGTTTCCTCACAATTTCTTTACTACAAGACTTAAAAAGTACCTTATTCTGTAGAAGATTGTTCCAAGCCCTTCCACTGAGTGCGTAGCGGATGGTAAATTTGAGAATATCAAGAGGGATGTAAGTTATCAAACTATATAGCCAGATCACTCCAGCCCACCCCCAGCCAATGCCATTTATCCTTGCAAAATGCCATTCTGGATACACTGCTATTAAAGTTGCAACCTGTCATGTACAAAAAATTCCTTCTTAAGCTTAACCAATTGGATGAGCTAAATGCTGAGACCAAAGGTTTATACTTATTGTTAGCTAGAGCAGAAAATGGCTACTTACCAGCTGGGCGATTATGAAGGCGCCCACCAAGAGAAGTCCAGGACGTTCGACAAATGACCAACTTCGAGACCTGGTGACAAAAATAAGGGCTTGACTCACGATACTAACTTGTAGATACAATGCTGACATCATTTTCGGATCGTTCGTCCTCAGGGATTCTACATGAAACTTGTTCTGCAAAAGGAAATTGGGATGCAAACATTACTCAGAAGAACAAACAAATGTTTGTTGCTAGAACTTCAATAGACTTGCAACAGATGATATGAATGTTGTATGTTCTTACCGAGAAAAAGTCGGTGTCTCTCGCGAGCCAGAAGAATAGAACTGTCATAAGTGCCAAGTAACCTCCTAACACAATGCCAGTGGCGAAAATTTCCTTCAACTTCCAGCTATCGGGCTGTGGGGAAGGCTTAACTCGGTCCTTCGAAATGGTCATGATTGTTCCTGGTATACAGTATAACAAAAAACTTGAATTTCTGATCCACTAAATGATAGAAAAGACAAAATGCACGATCAACATTTTTGGTAGCCTTACCATCGTTTAGAATAGCTATGATTAAAACCATGAATGGAGCGAAATCAAACTTCCAAATCAAAGCAATCAACATAAAACCAAACTGCAATGTCAATGGAAAGAAACATTATACTTCTGCAGCCGATATAAATTTAGATTAATAATAACAACATAGATATTTCTTTCTATTTTCATTGTATTTACCACTATACGAATGGTGATGGAAACGGCATAAATCTGCAAGAAAAAAGAGGAGGAAAAAAAAAGGATGAGTTGAGTTGAGTGTAAATAATCAATTAAATCTGATTCATAGTAAGTGATTGGAAACAACATAGCGAAGTATAAACTAACCGTATAGTTCTTCATCCTCTGGAAGATAGCCCTGCTAGTCAGTACTGCACTGATAATGACGCTCAATCCCGGTTCAGTGAGGACGATGTCAGCAGCGCCTCTAGCTGCATCGGTTGCATCAGCAACAGCTATTCCAATATCCGCCCTCTTTAGTGCAGGGGCGTCATTTACACCATCACCAGTCATTCCACAAATGTGTTTCTTCTCTTGTAACTTTCTCACGATTTCATATTTATGTTCTGCCATATATGCAAATAAGCTTAGCAAAGCAATGTGTGACAAAGAATTTTCTATTGGAGAACTTCATAGCTAACTAGAAAAATGGAATGGAACAACAGGGACGATTATTTCTTATTTTCTACCAAAACATGCTATTTAAGGAAAAGGAGGTAGCCAATCGCACCTGGAAATACACCAGCAAATCCATCAGCCGTTTCAATCAACTCGTCTACAGGAACGGAATCTGCTAATGTACTCCTGTCTTGACCAAGTAATGCAGTAGAAGGGTACATATTTGATCCCATACCAAGTCTCCGACCAGTTTCCTTGGCAATGGCCAGTTGGTCACCTATATATATAGGGAGTCATTCAAATGCTTTACAGAAAGATAACAGATGAGTTATAAGGATAATGGTAGTTGCTTTGCACATACCAGTGATCATCTTGACATTTACTCCAAGGTTCAGAGCCCTTCTGATGGTTTCTGCACTATCAAGCCTGGGAGGATCAAATAGAGCTAACAATCCAACAAGTTGCCATGGTTCTCCTGGACTTTCTTTGGTTTTCTCAGGTACTTCCTGTGGATTAGTAGTTAAATAATAAGCTTGAGGAACAGAGCTTGCCATTGAAATTCATAACATAAGCGAAGGTTAACATTCGAAAACCTGTCTAGCAACGCCCAGGGATCGCAGACCGCATTCAGCAAACTTATCAATCACTCCATGAACTTGTCTCCTGACGACCTCACTTGAATTGCAAAGATTTAAGATCTGTTTCAAACAAGGAGAAATGAGAAATATGCAAATCAATTATAAACCAACTCGCACCAGTCAAGAATACGAAGACAAACAACTTTACCTGCTCTGGAGCACCTTTACTAACTCGGTGCCAGTTATCATCAGAATCAATATAAGTCAGAGCAGTTCTCTTATCTACAGGGTTGAATGGAAAAAAATGAACCTCTGTAATACCAGCTCGTGCCTGCATAATTTTTTCATATCATGTAAATAATGATTATAAATCTTTTACTCAGTTTAAGATAGAGATGAAAAACAAAAGTCATCAACTAAAACTATACCTCTTTTGGATCTGCTAACATTCCAACAATAGCAGTATCAATGGCATCCTGATTTTCTGTTCTAGAAGCTCTTGCTGCCAGAAGGATGACATGTTCTTTATCCATACCCCCCACAAAGACTTCAGTCAAGGAAGTATCAACAGTGAGCTTATTCAAGGTTAATGTTCCAGTCTTGTCACTGCAGAGGACATCCATGCCAGCCATCTCCTCAATGGCAGTCATTCGCTTGGTAATAGCACCTTGCTTAGAAAGTCGGTGGGAACCAATGGCCATGGTGACAGACAAAACAGTAGGCATGGCAATAGGAATTCCTCCAATCAAAAGCACCAGCAAATTGTCAATGCCATCCCTATACGCACGATGTTGTATTGGGTACATGACTATGATCTCCAAAATAATTCCAATAGCAATGGAGCAAATACAGAAATTCCCAATGGCAGTAAGAACTTTTTGGAAATGCCCAACTTGATTGGTGGTGTCCACTAAATGAGCAGCTTTGCCAAAGAAGGTGTGCACGCCAGTGGCAATGACTAGTGCTTCAATTTCTCCCTGTTTACACGTTGATCCCGAAAAAACTTCATCTGAAGGGTTTTTGGTAACAGGGAGGGACTCGCCAGTTAAAGCAGATTGATCAATCTTCAAAGGATCCCCCTGAAGAAGACGAGCATCAGCAGGGATTATGTCTCCCAGTTTGATACTTATTATATCTCCAGGAACCAGAATAGCAGCATCTTGCTCACTCCAACGACCATCTCTGAGAACCTAGTTACATACATACCACACAACGATAGTCGATAGAAGGTGAGTTAGGATATTAATTAGCTAGAGTAATGCAAACAGTAATGTTTGTTTAGTATGTGTTTTGTTTGAACCTTAGTTTTGGGAGCAAGGCCGGCCATAAGGGCTGCAGCTGCATTTCCTGCGTTGTTTTCTTCAAAAAAACTGATGGTTGAGTTGATCAAAAGCAGGGCAATGACTCCCACAAAATCCTGCCAGTCCGGAGACCTTCCACCGCCGTTCGCCAAGACAATAGCCATTATAGCCGCTGCTTCCATGACCCAAGAAAGGGGATTCCACATAAACCCCAGAAATTTCAGAATTTTGCTTTCCTGTTTCCACACACACACACACACACACAAAAAGACACAATAAATCGATTTGGAAACTGTATTTGTTAACCAGTAATTCCCCTTGTTGAAAAAAAGAAAAAAGGGGTAATTTGACAGAGATGAAACCTTTTTCTCTTCGAGTTTGTTCGGTCCGAAAACTTGAAGCCGATTGGCTCCTTCCTCTGAACTGAGACCTTGTTTTGAGCATTTTAACTTCTCCAACACTTGGGCGATTGGAATACGTTCCTGTAAAAATAAACATAAGTAATCAAATAATATTATATCAACGATTTCTGTTATATTTATATAAAACGCTGTCGTTTCGCAACTCCTTAAAACATCAAATATTATCCGAATAAAAGAATCACAGTAGCTAGGAAAAAACAAAACCCTATATTCTTCTCAGTCAGTGGAGTTCTCAGTCACTGGAATTCATTTAACAAGACAAACACCAAACATATCATTGAGTACGTCACGGATTTCAAATCCTCATCACATTTAACAAACATACACACAACACATTTACGATACGAAGATTGAACAATGTTCCCGCCATAAAACAAAAAACTAACACCTAGCGATAGGCGATGCAAATTAAACTACTTCTCTCTGATCGATCATGAATGAAATAAACATGGAAAATGCGAGAAGATGAAGAGAAGGAAACTGAAAATACCAGGTCGACGGACTCGTTTCGAATCTCTTGGAGAGTGATAGCCTTCGCCATTGCCGATCAACGTGAAGTATGTAGAAGCGTAGAGAGAGTTTGAGCGGGAAACGAGGTGAGGGAATGTGATTGTGAATGTGGAAGATGGTATATATAGCAAAAAAAAAATCTGAGGATTAATAATCCGAAAAGGATTGGGAATTAATCACGTGTCATTTTTTTTTAATTAAACAAAAAATTGTTTAGTTTGATTTTATAATAATACCTACAAAAAGAAAAACAACGATATGATCTATAGAAAAAGAAAAAAAAAATTGAATTAGTAAAAAAAAAGAATTCAAAGTGTTTATGCAAATTTTCTAATATATATACGACCCATTTGCTTTTTGGAAAAGTAGTATCTCTCTTACTTGATAATAGCTGGACAATCACCACTATACAATTTCTTTAAGATAGAGCTTATTAAGTAGTTGGTGAAATAAAAATTAAGTTGGAATAGTTGATAAAACAGTTGTGGAAGAAGATCCCTAATTATAAATTCATCATAGAGTAGAGTATTGAGAAAAGTTATGCTATTTGTGGTGAAGCTAAGGGAAAAATTTACATATTCAAACTCTTTAAATTCAACACTTATCAACTCAATGGTGTATTCAAAATTTCATTCATTTCAAATTAAATTTTTAGGCTACTTCTTTTATTTATATATTATTATATATTATTAAAACAACATAGGTTTTAAATTTTATTTTTGAAAATATATTAAAAAAAACATTGAAATATACATTATCTTGGTTAAAAAAAATAATTATTTTTTTTAATGAAAATAAGTTAATTTTCCATGAAATTGACGCAACCATGCATGAAAAAAAAAATTGATGTAGGAAGATTATATAAAAATATAAATCAATTTTAGTGTTATATATATATGAAAATGTTGAATATCACCTTTTAGTTTTTTTTTTTCACTACATAAAAAAAAAAGAAGGTAACTTTTCATTAAAAAGAAAAAAATATGTTGATGGTCAAATTTGGTCGGGTGGAACTCACCTGACCTTCACGTGCCACCAACGGTAAATTTGTTTGTGAGGGGGAAGACGTGGCCTGCAAGACAGAAAACATGCACAACAGTGTGGTGCTTGCCACACCGCCTCCGATGAAGTCTGAAAACGGAAGGAGGAGAGCAAGAGAGCAAGAGAAGAGGGTAGAAAATAGAGTTCGGGATCTCTTCTTAAGTGACGAAAAGGGGTTTAAATAATATAAAGACATATTTAGGAGGGATTTTTTTTTTTTTTTGGAAACTGATAACTATGAGGGATTGATACCAAAGATTTAGATAATTTTTTTTCCTAATAGTTTTGTCTTTTCATTCGTGTTTGAGATCAAACCATTTTTCAACAATACAATGACATCAAACTACAAAGAATATCACTTTGTAGTTCCTACAAACATAGATACATAGTGTGGTCTTCTAAATATATTAAAACTATAATTTGAAGCAACTAAGAGACGAAAAAAAAACACTAAGAGATATATATACCAAACTTTTGGAATTCCAAAATCATTTGAAATTCTATAAATTTTTTGGAATTTCAATGCCAAATCTTTAAATTTTTAGCAAATTGAAGGACAAAACATTTCATATAAATATTTTTTTTTTAGAAAATTTAATATTGGAAAAAATACACTTTTGGTCCCTGAGGTTTGGTTTAGGTTTCGTTTTGGTCCCTGAGGTTTCAAACTCAACATTTTAGTCCCTGAGGTTTGCATTTAGTATCATTTTGGTCCCTCCATCCATTTTTCCGTTAAAAACTAATGGTTTGCTGACGTGGCACCTATTTTTTTTATTAATTTTTTTTAATTTTTTTTAAATATAAATATATTAAAAACAATAATATATTATTATTCTTTTTTATATTACTTTCTCTCTCCCCCATCATCATCATCGTTTTCTTCTTTTCTACTTTTGGCCACCGTCCGACAAGTTTCTTTTTTTTTCTCTCTCTCTCTCCCTTTCTTACTCTAACTCTTTGTTCCGTCTCTCTCTAACTCTCTGTTCCCTCTCTATCTCTCAGCTTAACGAAACCCACGCTTGAAAACTCCTCCAGATCTGAAACCCAGCTTGCCGAACGAAACCCACGACCTGAACACCAGCTTGTCGTCGAACGAAACCCAGTTTGCCGTCGACTGTCGAATGAAACCTTCGCCTGAAACGAGCTGCGGCGTTTTTATACCGGAACGAAACCCTCGCCTAAAACCCACGAGTTGCGGTGTTTTTATATCGGAACGAAGCCAAATCTTGAACGAAATCCGAGCAGCGGCATCGTGGGTTTGAAATCGAACCTCGAGCGGTGGACCATCAGCTCCTCGGCGAACGAACCTGCAGCTTCGACGGAAGGGGCGGTGGATTCCCTTCGTTTTTTCTTTTTAACTTTGCAACAATGGGCGTGACCGGCTGGAAGAACGAAAGGGGCGGTGGGTTTCATGATCGGAGGGAAGAATGAAGAACGAGAGGGAGGGAGGTGTTGCGACGTGGGTATGCTCGCCGGAAAACACATATACGAGGGGGAGAAGTGGGTTTGCCGGCGGTCGGAAAACACACAGAGGAGGGGGAAGAAAAGAAGGAGAAAAGGAAAAAAAAAAAAGAAAAAAAGAAAAAAAGAAAAATGGCTCGCCGGCGGTCGACAATCGACGGCGGCGCCGATGGCTGGAAGAAGAAGAGAGGTGGCTGGTGGAAGAAGAAGAAGGTGGGGGAGAGAGAAAGAAATAAAAAATAAAAAAATAAAAGAAATATAAATAAAAAAATATTAATATATTATTATTTTTAATATATTTATATTTAAAAAATTAGAAATAAATGTTTAATAAAAAAAATAGGTGCCACGTCAGCAAACCGTTAGTTTTTAACGGAAAAATGGATGGAGGGACCAAAATGCTACTAAATGCAAAGCTCAGGGACTAAAATGTTGGGTTTGAAACCTCAGGGACCAAAACGAAACCTAAACCAAACCTCAGGGACTAAAAGTGTATTTTTTCCTTTAATATAAATATTTGAGTCTTTAGGTTCCACGTATATTTATTGCATTCATTGTACATCTAAATTATCACCTTCATTTTTTATTATTTAAAAAAAAAAAAAAACTATCACCTAATTCTAAACTGTATTTGGTTCCTTGGCTTCTTCCCCTCCTTTTTTTTTCTTTTATCTTTTTCATTATTTAGTTTCATCTCCCTTTCCCTTCCATTTATTTATATTGTTCAAGTATATCATCATAATTGATTAATATATTTTAATTTTTTTGATTCACATTATCTTTTCCCTTTAACTATTTATACGTGACAAAATAATTTTTAAAATATTTTCTAAATGTTAAAATCCTATTTTAAATTATAAAGAATAAAAAATAAATAAATGTATATTATATTATATTAAAAGTCAAAGATGAGTGTACTAAAAAAAGAAGAAGAAATGGAAGATGAAGAACCAATTTTGAATTATTTTGTCCAAACTCTGATCCAAAAACTTCAAATAAATCAAAATACAAAAAAATAAAATTAAATAAAATCACCACAAAGAATTATAAACTAAACAAATTAAAAAAAAATCAATGGAAATAAAAAAAAAACTACAATATTAATTATAAAATAATCTAGAAAATCTATGGGAGTCGTCATACCTCTATTTTAGACAATTTTCTATAAGCATGTTCCCATTTGGTTAGCGTTGAAGATACCCTGACTTTGAATGATGATCAATAGCATCACTACTCAAATCTAATAAACTACTTGTATACTTAAAACTATTTTACTGTCTACTATGCAATACTAAATCTATTAGAGAGGTTGAGAGATCTAAAAGAAAGAAGAAAACTCTTAGCTTGTTGTTGTGGAACAAAGGTAGAAGAGAGATCATTATATACATGTAGGATATCAAGAGGTTATAAAACTTTTTGAATTCCCAAAATCTTTGAAAGTTTCATTATAATTTTAATCAAATGTAAAATCATAAAGTTTTGTAATAAATTTCTAGAAATAAATAAGAAAAACTCTTCATATTTTAGCTAGTCATATTCCTAGCTTTTCATCCGCTTTTTTATTTAAAGTTGTTAATTATTAAAAATGACATATTTAGTTAATTTAGAAATAAATAAAGGGACAAAATAGTCCAAATTTTTTTTTTCAAGATGGTAGCTTTTTAATATATTGGGTTTTTACCACGTGCGATGCACGTGTAATAATTTGAAGAAAATATTATGAACAAAAATGAATTTAAAACCAATTAAGATTAGTTCTATACATTCTTATAGAAGTTTAAGCAATATATAGCTAACAATTCATAATTTAATATGTACTTATTGTCCATCAATATAATCTCTCTTTTTTTAAAATGTTTCGGTTTACCTTGGATTACTTCACTCACCACATCTGTAAAATGAAATCAATATTAGTAAATAGTAGGATAATGCTAAGATAAGTAGTGTATCTTTACTAACCTATATGAATTTTTGTTTGTTTATCATTCGTCGGGATTTCAAAATCAACCATATTTTGATTATTTGTGTTGTATACTTCTCCTTCTAGTTCTTCTATCTCAGTCATTTGAGATAATGAGATCTCAATCCTTGCATGAACATTTTGATACCTAATATCTACTGGTTCTATTACCGCTATGAATCATATATGATTTACCCTTTTGAAGTTTTTCACTGAATTTATCCATGAGCTCATTGAACAAAGTGACCTAAAACATGCACTCTGAATATAAGATATTTGTTTAAAAAAATATGCAATTATATATGTTAAACATGGAGAAAATGACAAAACATGTAATATAATACTCCATTGTTCATAACAAAATCAATTTCATATAATTCTTACAGGATCCCCCTCTTTGGTTTTGAATTGTTGGATTGAAAATTTTCACTTACACTATTTCAACCTTTGTCGAGAGGTTTGAGTTCTCCAAATAACATATCTAACATCTGCATAAAAAAAAGTGATCTAAGAAATTGTTTGAAAGCGAATTCAATTCAATGTTTATCCAATTAGATTTTTTTTTTCGACGACATGTAGCGGTGGGGGATTGAACCTTTGACCTCTTGGTCGGGATAGAAGTTTTATATCAGTTGAGCCATGCTCTTGTTGACCAATTAAGATTTTGAATCTACCTTCATTTGAAATGAAATTATCATGTTTAATTTTAAATCGATAAGTTTAAATTTAAAAATGAGTTTTTAAAAGGAAAATTGAAAATATCAAAGTTCTTCCCAATAGACACTAAATGTGAAACAAAAAATTTAAATTGAAGAAATCAAATTTTAATGAAACTCGATTTTTAAAAAATAATAAAATTGACAAAACCAAAATCCTTCCTACAAAACATGAAAAAGAAAAATATCTAATTGAGAAAATCAAATTTTATTGAAACTTGATTTTTTTTAAAAAGAAAAAAAATATTGAAAATTGAAAAAATCAATATCCTCCTAGTAGACACAAAACGTGAAAAGAAATTAAGAAACTTGAATAAAAAAAACATTTGAATTTAAAAATTCAAAATTTAATGAAACTTGAATGTTTTAAAAAATAAATTTGACAAAATCAAAGTACTTCTCATAGACAAAAAACATCAAACAAACAAAAAATTAAAAATTAAACTTGACAAAATTAAATTTTAATGAAACTTGATTGTTACAAAAAAAAAAAAAAAAAAAAAAAAAAAAAAGACAACATCGAAATCACTTCTGGTAGACACAAAACATAAAAAAAAAAAAAAAAATTATATTGACAAATTCAAAATTTAATGAAACTTGATTTTAAAAAAAATTGAAAAAATCGAAATCCATCTAAGTAGAGACAAAATGTGACAAAAAAAAATTAAATTCACAAAATCTTCCCGGTACACACAAAATGTAAACAAAAAAATAAAATGAAAAAAAATTAATTTTAATGAAACTGAATTAAAAAAAAAATTGACAAAATTGAAATCCTTCCCCATAGACACAAAACGTGATAAAAAAAAGTTAAATAGAAAAATAAACTTTGTAAAGAAACTTGATTTTTTTACAAAATGAAAATTGAAAAAAATCAAAATCATTCCCAAAAAATGTGAAAAAAAAAATTGACAAAATCAAATTTTAATTAAACTTGTGTTTTTTTTAAATGAAAATTGACAAAATTGAAATCCTGATAGAAAATGTGAAACCAAAAAACTAATTGACAAAATCAAAATTTAATGAAACTTGATTTTTCAAGAAAAAGAAAAAAAAAACAAAGAAAATTGACAAAATTGAACTCCTTCCAATAGACACAAAACATGAAAAAAAAATCCTTCCCGAAAATACAAAACCTGAAACAAAAAAAAAAAACAATAAATTGACAATATCAAATTTTAACGAAACTTGATTTTTTTTATAGGGAACAGTGATAAAATCGAAATCTAGACACAAAAATCTGAAAAAAAAAAACATTTAAATTGAAAAAAATCAAATTTAAATGAAACTTGATTTTTTTTTTATAAAAAATGGACAAAATAAATGTCCTCCCCAACAAACATAAAACGTGAACAAAAAAAATTAAATTGATAAAATCAAATTTTAAGGAAATTTGATTTTTTTTTTTTAAAAAAAAATAAAAAAATAAATTGAAAAAATCGAAATACTACCCAATAAACATTGAAAAAAAAAATTTAATAGACAAAATAAACTTCGAAGAAACTTGATTTTTTTAAATAAATAAATAAAATCGGAAAAGGATTGAGAATCATTCATAAATGATTTGTATTACTTTTTTTTGTTTTTAAGAAGGAAATCATTTATCCTATGCCAAGTAGTAAACGAGAACGACGAAGCAAAACCAAATCTAATATATCCACCTAATTAACTTCAAATTCTGCCTCCTATCATTACTATTTTTTATTATTTTTTTTTCGAAAGAAAATTATTTAGAGGTTAAAAAAATTGTCATTATTTTTTGTTTTATTTTGTTTTATATAATTAGTTATTTTTAAATTGCAATTATTTAAAGGTGAAAATAGAATATATATATATATATATAATTTTAAATTAAATTAATTAAAGCTTTGAGATTGGTAGGTTAATTGAGAGTGTGTTGGGTTTAATTTTGTTAGTGTTTAATTTAAAAAAAAAAAAATCCAATGTTTGGTCAGGCCCGTCCCAAATTAGACGGGCCCGGTGATATTTTTCAAAATGGGGCCCTAAAATATTTTATAATAAAGAAAAAATGGTAAAATATCAAAATTTATCGTATAATTGAAAAAATATTGAAACTAAAATAAGGATAAATAATTTTTTTTTTCCTATTAAACCTCATAAATTTGGTGGTCTTTTTTGGGGATAATTGATAATAATTGAATTTCTAAGAGGATAAAGGAGAAAATTAAAAGGTTTGATATTTAATTTAACTATGAGAATATAATATAAAAGCAACTTTTTCAATTTGGGACCGATAGATCACATCCCACACATGCTAAAGGACTACCCTGCTCGAACATCTTACCTCTTGATTGATGGTACATGTTTTTTTATGTCATTTAAACAATGTCATGTTATCATTTTGTTATGTTATTAATTGTTTAATAAATGAATAATGTGACTTCAAAATTGTGCACTAACACGCTATGTGCACATAATTGAACATTATTATGAAGTCACATAGGTTTTTTTTTTTTTTTTTTTTTAAGGATAACTAGGTTGACTAAATTGAATATTGAATAGGAAAATATTAATATTGAACAATTATTTTTAAAATTTCAAGAACAAAATAGGTTTCACTTTTTGTTTTCAGACACAAGAACAAAATAGGTTAAATTTGAATGTTTAGGAATTAAAATGGATTTCAAACCTAAATTTACTCTAATCAAACTTCATTTAACATCTTTTACAAAAATCACACATAACTTTCACCTAAAATTCCAATGTTCTATCAATTTATGAATAAACCAACTTCCAATAGACTATTGGTGATAAACAAAATGTATTGATAGATTAAAATGAGCGTATACATCAGCAAAATAAGATACAAATCTCTAATCTTTAAGAGATTTATAATACCTTAATTAAATGAGAAACTTTCTCCTTCCATTTATATTTGAAGAAACAAAAATCTTACACAAATCTTAGATCCATCATGTAAGTGTGTCAAGAATTATATTATTCAATCATGTTGTACATTATAGAAATCCTAACTATCCTCAAAGTGTCATACAAGATATATGCCTCAACGGCCACCCGCAACGAACCTACCTCAGCCTACGAAGCCACAACAACTTCATAACGGTTGTCTTATCCCACAAACAAATGTGTCGAATGCCTACCTCACACTCCAAGAGATGAACCTCAACCCAAGCCACCTTAGCCCCACTAGAAAAGATCGGACCCCTTTCATAGATAACAACGTAAAGTGATAACTTATGAAAACAAGTTATGAGACATTCAAATTTGACCCAAAAATGAGTCTCGACGTGCCACAACATCAACAAAATCAAAGAAATCAGAAGTAAATGTAAAATTTAGGCAGGCAACGAGTTGAGACATGTTATATACGAAAAGTCTTCATAGAATATCTTTAAAATCATTCTATCATCTCTTTTTTTACTTTTCAAATGTGCAACATTTCAGAAAATTCAAAGGCACCTCAGAATCAGCATGCCTAGGGAGACATTTGGATAAAAGCGCTTGAAAGTTGTGGTAGTGGAGAAGCTTGCACTGTTGAGGATCCCACATTAAAAAGATTAGTGGAGACCTCCCAATTCATAAGATTGATGGGCTACTCCACTCATTGCCAATTGGCCAATTGGTTTTCAGATGGAACCTCATGCTAATCAAATATGGTATCGGGTATTCGGTCCAAGAAAAAAAAATTGGGATCCGATCCAAGAATGGTGAACCCAAAGAGACACCATCTTGAGGGGGCATGTTGAGGATCCCACATTGAAAAGAATAGTGGAGACCCTCACAATTTATAAGCTACAAGGGTCACTTCACTCATTGCCAATTGGTTTTGAGATGGAAGCCCATGTAATCAAATAACGCTCAAGGCCGACATTTGATACAGGTGCAGGCAGGTACCATTGTGCAATGCGCCGGTGTACCGAATTGATAGCAACCTTCCTTTAGATGTGGTCCCTGGTGCAAGCAGGTACCATTGCGCAATGCGCCGGTGTACCAAATTGATAGCAACCTTCCTTTAGATGTGGTCCCTAGCTTGCCTTGACTCTCTCTGCCTATATAAAGAGTACGCCCTTTGTGAAAATGAAGAGTGCTACTAAAATTAGGGTAAAATTTTCACCATTAAAAGACCATCGTCTTCAAACTTGCAATTAGAGGAGTGACAATCCTCCATTGAAGGCCTGAAGCAAGCTTACCGCACCAAAGATTTCTAGTTTTTCTCATTTGCCTTCATCTTTGTAGTCAATGTTTTATTATCTTCTTAAGGCAATGAAAAATATGTATTACATCATGGGTTAATTTTCCTTTCAAGGTTTGGTCTAAGGCACCCATGTTGGCTTAAACTTTATTTTCTTGGCACTTTTGAATGAAAATACTTTTTGAATCTTCTACTTGAATGTTTTTATTCTTTAATTATTTCTATTTGTTTGGCTAACCGAGGTAAGTAGAAGCATGTTTAGGCACTGAAAAGGTCAGACATGTAGAAATAGTCAAGTAGAGCAGGAGTTAGTTTGCAACGCACTAGGTTGTTTTAGGGATAATCAAACCACTTGCAAGTAAATAAGGAAATGGGTGAAACAAACACGTAGGACTATAACTACGTACCCTTGTGTGTTAGGCATTGTAGCGGAAAGGTAGTGCATGCTTTTTTTCCCATTTTGATTCATGAGTATGCATCATTCCACACATGTTAACTAAATAATAGTATAAGGCAGCATCTGATGGTCGCAACCAAGTCTTGAGCCTCACTTTTTATTCTAACACCTCATTAGTTTTCGCCCGCATCTCATAATTTTCTCCTTCCAACTACATTTTATTTATACTTTTGCACCTTATACTGCTCCCCATTCAACTTTATATTTTTCGTTATTGTTTACTCGCATGCCTCTAATGAAATTAGCTTTCAATGCGTTAGAGCTATTGAGTGTAAAGTGGTTAGTTAATAGGTATGAAATGTTATCGTACCCAGCTGATTGATTAATTTAGAGTTAACTGTGATGCTTTGTCAAATTTCATTAGGGGATCTTGGGGCTTTTCTGACTTTTCTAGTTAAGTCAATTAGGTAATTAACAAGGAAATTAAATCTAAATGAGATTTCAATGTGTAGGTGTTAATATCACACATGCGGAAGCAATTTAAGATCTTAGGCACACAATTTCATCAATTTGATTCTAGAAGACATGTTGTCCATATGAACAAAAACAGAGAAATAAAGTACCTACCTCTTGAAGCTCCCAATTAGAATAATTAGTTGCTTTATAATTCACACGAACAACTTTTGGACAACCACTTGGATCTTCTCTAATATCCTCAGGCCTTGGAACGGATTGTGGGATCCTCAATTGATATGAATTGGAAAGGAAAACTTATGGGTATAAGCAAGCTTGAGAGTATGAACATGGAAGTTCTTGGGAGAATTTTGGCAGCATTTTAGGTTGAAGAAATCCACTAATTTTCATTAGCTCATCCTCTATATATATGGAAAAATCATGCACAAGTATTGCACCAAAAATTGACAACAATTTGGGAGTGATTTGAGTCATGGATTAGGTGGTGCAAGAAGGCTAATCTAAGGTGATTAGTTATTAAGCACCACCTCCAAAAATTACCAACTTTTTGAATTTCTTTTAAATTCAAAATTTGTAATTTTCAATATAAAATATGAAAAATCCCACTCAATTATAATTTTATTTTAATTTAAATAAAACATATTTAATTTAAAATAAAATAATTTAATTTAATATCTTATATTAAATTAATACTTGTGCAATCTTGGTTTTTCTCCCAACGAAATTTCTCGAACATGATTCTTTATTCACATGTTTAATATTTAAATCATATTTAAATATATTCAACTCTCATTTTTAATTTTAATTCATAATTAAACTAATAAGTCATTAAATATCGTATATAACCGACTTTTGTATCCTTATTCGAATTTGAATGTTTCAAATTTTATCCTATCATATTGTTCCAAGTTTTATTCCTATTGAGTTAGTAGAGGGACCTAATGGACCTACAGATCATGGGCTCCAACGAAATGATGATAACCGATTAATCTCATTAACCTAGTCATTCATCGTTCGATAGCTTCCAGGACACTCAACTATAGCCCATAACTACACTCCCCTCACTGTAGATATATTTCTTGTCCACTTTAGATAACCATGATTAGTAAGTCGACCCTTCACCGGTTGTTCGTAACTAGAGCTAGGTCAAATGTCCATTTTACCCCTATAGTTACATCTTGTTCCTTAAGTTCCACTGATCAACTAATGAACAACTAGTTTGTGATACAATCACTGAACCAAGTCCCTCTCAAGGTTATGAGAGGGCGGGACCCCTTTTGTTCAAGACTCTGAGCCAGAACTTAAGAGAACAACCTTTACTAACCCTAAAACGAGTAGCAGTGAATTTCATCTTGCAAAGCTATGTCCCCAGCTATCCATTTAGTCTTATCCACAAAATGGTAGGCTTATTGAGTCGGCAATGTTTGGCCACTCTCACCCATGCAAATCAAAGGATAATCCTAAATAAACAGGAGTTCATAGTTAGCTCAGGATTAAGATCGAGTTACCTAGGTTATATGTATGAGATGTTCAGTTTCAACAGTAAACGGTGTTGTAAAGTGAAAGTAACTTATCTCATGGTCTGATCTCTATGCAAACTCTTTGCATAGGACACCCTCACTCACATGTGTCTTGTACATGACCGATTAGGATCACATTGTCTGTCTTTAGAAGAACAAAGCGAGCCACGCCAATAGTGTCCCCAGGATTAAGGTACCCAACCTTATCCATATACTATAGATCGTTTAGACTATTTACTTGAACTTGATCCATATTTATGTCACACATAAACTTCAAGTATACATGATATACTCATGGGTTCTTAGTTTATTGGATTTGTGGTTATATTTAGGCAAAACAAATATATAGAAATAATACTTCATTGAAGCAAGTCAAATGTTACATATAGTATCTACAAATTTTAGGGCATAAAACCCAACACAATGATCAATATTGCTGAAAGCATGTTCCCATTTGGTTAGTGTTGAAGATACCATAACTTTGAATGATCAATAACATCACTACTTAAATCTAATAAACTACTTGTATACTTAAAACTATTGTACTGTCTACTATGCAATACTAAATCTATTAGAGAGATTGAGAGAGATCTAAAAGAAAGAAGAAAACTCTTCGCTTGTTGTTGTGGAAAAAAGGTAGAAGAGAGATCATTATATACATGTAGGATATCAAGAGGTTATAAAACTTTTTGAATTCCCAAAACCTTTGAAAGTTCATTATTTAATTTTAATTAAATGTAAAATCATAAAGTTTTGTAATTAATTTCTAGAAATAAATAAGAAAAAATCTTCATATTTAAGCTAGTCACATTCCTAGCTTTTCATCTTCTTTTTTAATTAAAGTTATTAATAATTAAAAATGTCATATTTAGTAAATTTATAAATGAGCTTAGCTTAGAGAGTGATAGAAAAAGAGAGAAAAGAAAGTGGAAGAGGAAAAGAGAAAAATAGAGGGGGAGGAAGGAGTACACGGGGAGAGAGAAAAACATTGGGTAAGAAAGAAGGAAAAAAAAGAAAGAGAAAAGTAAAAAAGGTGGGGTGTTGTTTTGTTTTTTTCTTTTGTTTTATGTTTTTTTTGTTATTATTATTATTATTATTATCATTATTAATTTCTCTCTCATTTAGTTCACTTTTGCACTTTGCCAACTTCATTTTTTTTTAATCTTTCTTATTTATTTATTTATTCTTTCATTCTCCAATTTGCTTAATCCAAACTTTAGTTCTTCTTGGTCAATTTCAATTATTGTTATTATAATTGTTTTGAAATTAATTTTCTTTTGAAAGGGATTATGGGAACTGAGTAATGTGCCTTCGTGGAGTTCAACTCCCGTGCAGGCGTATGAAAATTCTCATTTTCCCTTTAAAAAGAATTTACTCATTGAATAATTTTCATCTTTTACATCTATTTGTTTTTTTTTTTTAAATATTTTTAATAAACATAATCATGTATCGCCCATGTTTCCTTTAATTAAAAGGGAAATTAGGCATGATTTGTATTAAATTGGATATCTGACTCATAATGTTTAATCCTTACTTTATTTCTAAAGTTAAGGTAAAAATGAATGAGACATCTTGTGTTTATTATTTCATTTTGGGTTTTTATTTTTATCATTTTTTAAAGAAAAATAAAAATGAAGGACTGTTTTTATTCATTTAATTGGACAATTTAAGATATTGTGGTAATCTTTTTTAAAACGGGTGTTGTAGGGTGCTAATACCTTCCCTACACTCAAATGACTCTCGAACCTAATTTCTGGTTTTCTAAGACTGGTTTTTATTTTATTTTAAAGGTGACCAATCACACCCTGGTGGCAACTCCAATTTTCTTCTTAAAAACCCAAGAAATTAAGGATGTCGGCCGCTCCGCATCGCGATGACGTTGCGACAGCTTGGCGACTCTGCTGGGGACTTTTTTTAGGGTCAAACCATTGGTATCTGTATTGTCCTTTAATTGGGATAGGAGGTCTAACACGAAGCTGGAAGTGTTATACACCAGAAAACCTATTGAAACCCAAGGGTAAAGAAAAAGGAAAAGCCAAGATCACTGAAGATATCAAGGAAAAGACAGAAGAGCCCATTGCAGTGAAAAACCTGGATGTTAAACAACCAGCATCTGAATAGGACATCCAAGAATTTTTTAAGTTGGTTAAACAAAGTGATTATAAGGTAGTTGAACAGTTAGGTCTAACCCCTACAAAGATTTCCATACTGGCTTTGTTATTGGCTTCAGATACGCATCGTAAGACTTTGTTGGACATATTGAATCAAACTTATGTTCCGCAGGATATTACGGTGGACAACTTGGATAACATCGTTGGAAACATAACTGCATCCGGTTCAGTAACTTTCACAGATGATGAGTTACCACCAGAAGGCACCAGATACACTAAAGCCTTGCACATTACAGTTAAGTGCAAAAATTTTGTTGTGGCAAAAGTTCTAGTTGATAATGGTTCCTCCTTGAACATAATGCCTAAATCCACATTGGAGAAATTGCCTGTTGATATGTCTCATGTAAGACCCAACACTACGACCGTACGAGCCTTTGATGGGGCACGTAGTGAAGTTGTTGGAGACATAGAAGTGCCCATCCAGATAGGTCTATGCACTTTCGATATAACCTTTCAGGTTATGAACATTAATTCGGCCTACAGCTTCTTGTTATGGCGTCCCTGGATTCACTCAACTGGAGTGGTCCCATCATCATTACACCAAAAACTTAAATTTGTGGTCGACCGCAAACTAGTGATCAAATCTGGATAAGAGGATATCTTAGTGTCAAGACCCTCCTCAATGCCCTACATTGAAGCAGCAGAAGAGGTTTTTGAGTCATCATTTCAAGCTTTTGAGATTGCAAATGCCACAACTTTATACGGAGAGATAGGGAAAACGAAGCTACAACTTTCAAAACTCTCCTTAATAGGAAGCAACCAAAGCCTCGAAAATTTGCTGAATATGTCAAAAAATATGAAGAGGTTTGGTTTGGGATATAAACCAAGCAAAAAAGATATGATTAAAGCACACATGCATGAGAGAGAAAAGCGATTGGCTAGATTGGAGAACTGTGAGCCGAAGTATCAAATGAATATTATTCCTCATCTTCATGATACCTTCATCTTTGCTGGAATGATTCATCCGGAATCTCAAGACCCTGTAGTCATGGCTATAATCGAACAGAAAGAAGAAGCTGGTCCCTTGGTTTATCTGTGCCCAGAAGACTTTGAACTTAATAATTGGACTGTAATGGAGCTACCATCATTTGTTAATGAGATATCAAAGTAATTGTTAAACTTTTTGTTTGTTTTTTTGTTTTGATGATTTATGTGTTCTATGTCAATAAGATTTGTCAATGAAGAAGCATTTTTTTTTTTCTTTCCCTATTCTCCAATGAATCTCTCTTGTCTCTACTTCTTTTAGCATTGATTTCATTTATTCCATTCCTTCCTTTTATCTTCTTTCATTACATTGAATAATCGCTCTCTTAAACAACGATATTGGGATTGCAAGCGTTAATTGTAACGACCCGACTCCTTAATAAGCCTTAAAGGGACCGTTACGACAATGCATGCTTTGGAGACATTTTAAATAAAAATAATTGGAAACAGAAAACTAGTTTAAACAAAAACTTTAAAGCAAAACTTTTTTATTCGGGATCCCTAATTCCAAAGGTTTTAAATAAACTTAAAAAAAATTCCTAAAACATAAATGTATAAGGCCTCTAAAAACAAAATCTTCTTAAAACAATTTACAAAAGTAAAACATGGCTCTTAACGCGGAATAAAATAAATCATGAATTCGAGTCCTTCCATGGCCATCTATCGATTTCTCATCAATCGCCTTTCATCTGCCCTTGTCCTTACCTGAAAAAAAACATTTTTGAAAAGAATGAGTATTTTAAATACTCAGTAAGTGACGCTACTATTGAGGTTGGGTCACGCTTTAAAAACATTTTAAAAACCAATACATCAAATATAATTTTGGTGGCTCTTAACTTTATTTTAAGCTTAGGATACACATCAATTTCATGCCTATCCTAAAACACATCAATTTCATTTGTACTTCTAATGAGAGAGAATATGCATCACTTTCATACATATTCTAGACACATCAATTTCATATGTCTCCTACAGAGGCCGTCAATTTCACGAAACCTCGAGGGCGTCAATTTCACAACCCTCGACTTAGGTGCATCAATTTCATGTCCCTAAGTCCTGCGTAGGCATCTCTGAACGTACATCAATTTCATGCACGCTAGATTACACTTATAAATAATTTAAACTCACTCCTTTAATGGAATTTTAAAAGACCACCAACTCAGCTATTTTAAACATTAACAAACACGAACAATAATAGTAATTTTTCATGCTTTCAATAACTTTTCATAAGTGCATGCTCAATTATAAATACTAAATTTTCATACAACTCGCATGCTTTTAATGATAATAAAAATTTCAAGAATAACGCATAAACACGAGAATTTTAGAAAATCGCACGCATGCACCCAATAAAAAATTCAACAGTAAGTTCACTTACCTCGGCTCAATGGTCTCTATTCTAAGCCGCCTAATCAAATCAACAAAGGGACAAACTCAACCTTAACAGAATTTAAGCTTGCTGACCGGATTCTATTATCGTTCGAACTCGACGATTAATCCTCCAAGCGCTATGGGTACCTTGAAATCAAAGACGAAAACTCATGGGTAACCTTCCTATATACTTGCATGAACCAAAACTTTAACTATTTCACTTACCCACACTAAATATCGCCGGAAAGACGTCGATAAGGATCCAACGTCGCTGCTGTCCGCGCGCCCAACAACCCAGCAACCGCAACTCACGAAAACAGCCAAAGGACCTCAAAACTCGCTGGAAAATAACTAAGAATCGACACCCACTCCTACTGGAACGCGTGCCGCTGATCGGAGAAAGCCGCCGCCGACCTTCCTGCTCACGTCGACCACGAACCGCCGCTAACTCCAAGACGCCGCCGCCTGCTGAAGCTGAGACGCTGCCACCGCTGCTCGACCGCCCTTCGACTGCTGCCGCCGCCGCGAGGACTGGAATCGCAGCTCGCCGGAGAGTGTCGCGCACTGCGTGGAGTCGCGTCGGAGAACCGTGGTGTCGCCGGACTGCTGCTGGTCGGAGTTACACGCGCCGGAGACGAGAAGAAGACGAAGCCGAAGAAGGTTGCTGAAGATGAGGCTCACGGGCGGGTGAAAGTGAGGGAGAAGGAGTGTAGAGATGAAGATGCTTTTGCCTAGGGTTGCGTGCTACTTAAAAAAAAAAAGAAACTAGGGTTTGACTTAAGCATCTGCTTATTTACGAAATTGCCACTCCAGCCCAAATATTCAAAATCTCACCAATTTTTCAATTCTTCTAATTTCCCACCAATTCCAAATTAACCTCAAACTAATAAAATTTGAGATTTTTCTCAAATTACGGGTGTTACATTAATGATCTTAAATACGAATTTGATTATTCTACATACAATGTTGAGTCCGATGAGAGAACAAGTGGTAATGAGGAAGATCTAGAACTTACTCCTGAATTGTTGAGAATGATTGAAGAAGAAAAGAGGATATTGGGACCACATAAAGAGTTGATAGAGACGATTAACTTGGGATCTCAAGTAGAGATTACAGAAGTTAAAATCGGGACCAACATGTCTGCTGAAAGCCGTCAAAGGTTAATAACATTGCTTCATGAATACATTGATGTTTTTGCCTGGTCTTATCAAGATATGCCTGGTTTTTGCCTGGTCTTATCAAGTATTGTGGTGCATCATTTGCCACTTAAGCCTGAATGCAGGCCAGTGAGACAGAAGTTACACAAGATGAAGCCAGACATGTTAATCAAAATAAAAGAGGAAGTCGTGAAACAGATTGATGCAGGATTCTTAACAGTTGCTAATTATCCAAAATGGGTAGCTAACATTGTGCCAGTACCTAAAAAGAATGGACAAGTCCGAATGTGTGTTGATTATAGAGATTTGAATCGGACAAGCCCAAAGGATAACTTCCCACTTCCTCATATTGATGTACTGGTATATAATACAGTTGGATTCTCAACTTTTTCCTTTATGGATGGATTCTTAGGTTACAATCAAATCAAGATGGCACCTGAAGATCAAGAGAAAACCACATTCATCACATTATGGGAAACTTTTTGTTATAAGGTCATGTCGTTCGGATTGAAAAATGTTGGGGCAACCTACCAACGGGCCATGGTTACTCTCTTCCATGACCTAATGCATAAGGAGATCAAAGTGTATGTTGATGACATGATTGCTAAGTCAAAGCCAGGGGAAGAGCATGCAACCATTCTCCAAAAGTTATTCGAGCGATTGAGAAAATTCAAGTTGAAACTGAATCCGAGTAAATGCACATTTGGGGTCACTTCTGGCAAGTTGTTAGGTTTCGTTGTAAGCCAGGAGGGAATTAGAGTTGACCCAGACAAAGTCAAAGCCATTCTATAAATGGCACCACCACGTACTAAAAAAGAAGTCAGAGGTTTCTTGGGAAGATTGAATTGTATTGCAAGATTCATATCACATCTTACAGCAACATGTGAACTAATCTTCAAGCTACTTCGTAAGAACAATACAAGCATATGGAATGACGACTGTCAAAAAACATTTGAAAAGATCAAGCAATACCTACAAAACCCTCATGTTCTTGTACCTCTAACTTCAAATCGTCCACTTATCCTATATCTTACAGTGACGGAAAATTCAATGAGGTGTGTACTAGGACAGCATGACAGTTCAGGCAGAAAAGAGCAAGCCATATATTCTTTAAGCAAAAAGTTCACTGATTGTGAAACCATATATTCTCTTTTAGAAAGAACTTGTTGTGCTCTAGCTTGGGCCGTTTGCCGTTTGAGACCATATATGTTGTACTACACAACATGACTTATCTCAAAGATGGATCCTATCAAATACATCTTTGAAAAGCCGTCTTTGTCTGGTAGAATTGCTAGATGGCAGGTTCTTTTATCCGAGTATGATATTGTCTATGTTACTCGAAAGTCAATAAAAGGAAGTGCACTAGCCGATCATTTGGCCGAGAAACCTATAGATGATTATGAACCAATGAAATTTGATTTCCCTGATGAATTTCTCTCCACTATAATGGTGGAAAAAGAAATATCAGACTTGGAACATGGATCATGTTGTTTGATGGAGCCTCCAATGAGTTAGGTCATGGGATAGGTGTTGTATTAATATCGCTTGAAGGAAAGTTGTTCCCTCTCACCGCCAAACTAAGTTTTGATTGTACTCATAATATGGCTAAATATGAAGCTTGTTCTATGGGTATCCAAACTGCATTGGATATGAAGATAAAAAAACTTCGAGTCCTGGGAGATTCTATGCTGGCGATTCACCAATTGAGAGGAGAATGGGAAACAAAAGACACTAAGCTACTGCCTTATAAAAAGCTTATATTAGATTTGTCTCATAAATTTGAAGAAATCACTTTTGACTATTTACCAAGGGAGAGTAATCAAATAGCAGACGTCTTGGCTACGCTTGCAATCATGTTCAACATAGACCCCAATCATGAGGTACAACCTATTAAGATGGGAATGGTAGATGTTCCAGCCTCATGCATGAATATAGAAGAAGAGTTTGATGACAAGTCGTGGTTTTCAAGATATCAAACATTATCTGAAATGCGGAACCTACCCTCATAATGCATCAGAAAATGACAAGCGAACTCTAAGGAGATTGGCAGTGAAATTTTTCTTGAATGAGGAGATACTTTACAAAAGAAACTATGACATGGTACTTCTGAGGTGTGTAGATACAAAAGAAGCCAACACGATTATGAAAGAAATTCACGAGGGAATTTGCGGCACTCACGCAAATGGACACATGATGGCTAGACATGCATTAAGGGCTGGCTATTACTGGTTAACCATGAAGCCGACTGTATCAAATATGCGCAAAAATGCCACAAATGTCAGATCTACACAGATAAAGCTCATGCTCCAGCATTTCAGTTGCACATTATGACGACACCATGGTTGTTTTCCATGTGGGGAATGGACGTTATAGGCCCTATTGACCCAAAAGCCTCAAACGGACATCGATTCATCTTGGTGGCAATAGATTATTTTACCAAATGGGCAGAAGCAATGTCCTATCGAGAGGCGACGAAAGGAGTTGTGATCAAATTCATCAAGAAGAAGATTATATGTCGTTATGGTCTTCCTGAGACCATATTATCTGATAATGCACAAAATCTGAACAATAAATTGATGACTGAGTTATGTGAGCAATTCAAGATCAAGCATGTCAACTCAACTCCGTATAGGCCAAAGATGAATGGAGCAGTAGAAGCTGCCAATAAAAACATAAAAAGGATTGTGCAAAAAATGACGGTGACGTATAAAGATTGACATGTAATGCTTCCTTTTGCATTACATGGATATCGCACATCGGTTCGCACTTCAACTAGGGCAACACCATTTTCATTAGTTTATGGTATGGAAGTTGTTCTTCCTATTGAAGTGGAAATTCTATCATTAAGAGTCCTCATGGAGACTAATTTATAAGAGGCTGAATGGGTCCAAAACCACTATGAGCAGCTCAACTTTGTTGAAGAAAAGAGATTGACAGCATTGTGCAGAGGTCAACTTTACCAAAGACGAATGAAGAAAGCCTATGATAAGAAAGTGCGTCCTAGAGTATTCAGAGAATGAGATTTAGTCTTAAAACGAATTCTTCCTTTTCTAAAAGATCACTGAGGCAAGTGGACCCCAAACTATGAAGGACCATTCGTGGTGAAGAAAGCTTTCTCTAGAGAAGCTTTAGTCTTGACTAACATAGATGGTAATGAGTTGCCAAGTCCAGTTAATTCAGAGCAGGTTCGAAGATATTACGCATAGGCTACTTGTGTATCAAAGGATTCGACAAAGTTGCGGGAATTCAACAAGTGTCTAGGAGAATTACGCTTCAATTTCTATATCATGTTTAAGAGGTTACTTTTGTCTCAAGTTCTAGAACCTTAACATTGACACATATGTCTATTGAATTTTAGTTATAAATCGAAGCTCCCTTCTCGAAGCATGACATATCTTGTCCATTTTTCTCTCTCACTCTCCATAATATTTCCTCAACTATGAATGTTTGGCATGTTTACCTTTATTATCATTACAATTGAATAAACAAAAAGTTACATAAACGCGATATTTCAAATCAATGGTGGTAACTTAAACGATTTGATGTGAAATACATATGTCCAAAGAAAGAATCCAAAGGCAATATTTTTCCAAGAGCGTCGTGATCATGAAGGTTGCAAAGAAAATTTATTTTCGGTTAAATCGAACCCGACTATTCAGTCGAGGTCGAAGCCTGTGTCAATCCAGGTCAATTTTTATCTCGATGAAATTGAACCCGACTATTCAGTCGAGGTCGAAGCCTATGTCAATCCAGGTCCGTTTTCAATTTTTATCTCAGTGAAATTGAATTCATATATTCAGTCGAGGTCGAAGCCTGTGTCAATCCAGGTCCGTTTTCAATTTATTTTCGGTTAAATCGAACCCGACTATTCAGTCGAGGTTGAAACTTGTGTCAATCCAGGTCCGTTTTCAATTTTTATCTTGGTGAAATCGAACCCGACTATTCAGTCGAGGTCGAAGCCTGTGTCAATCCAGGTCCGTTTTCAGTTTTTCTCTCGGATAAATCGAACTCGACTTTTCAGTCGAGGTCGAAGTCTGTGTCAATCCAGGTCCGTTTTCAGTTTTTCTCTCGGTGAAATCGAACTCGACTATTCAGTCAAGGTCGAAGTCTGTGTCAATCCAGATCCGCTTTCAGTTTTTCTCTCGGTTAAATCGAACCCGACTTTTCAGTCGAGGTCGAAGCCCGTGTCAATCCAGGTCCGTTTTCAGTTTTTCTCTCGGTGAAATCGAACCCGACTATTCAATCTAGGTCGAAGCCTGTGTCAATCCAGGTTCGTTTTCAGTTTTTCTCTCGGTGAAATCGAACCCGACTATTCAATCTAGGTCGAAGCCTGTGTCAATCCAGGTCCGTTTTCAGTTTTTCTCTCAGTTAAATCGAACCCGACTTTTTAGTCGAGATCGAAGCCTGTGTCAATCCATGTCCGTTTTCAGTTTTTCTCTCGGTTGAACCAAACCTGACTATTGAATTGTGGTCGAGACCTGATTAAGTCAAGTTCATTTTCCTTTCTAAATTTAAATTTTTACCAAACAAATCTTCGCCTCCCCAGTACTTAGTCTCTTTCCTTTGTCTACCCTTTCAATCCTTCAAGGATACACAAAGGGGGGCAAACTGTAGACACCGTATTTGGTCCGACTTGATTTTCAATAATAATGTTTGAAGTTTTCCAATATTTGGTGGTCAATTTGTTTTTTTTTTTTTGGTATGCCAACAAGAGCATAACTCAACTGGCATAAAGTCGTATTGATAACCACAAGGTTTGTGGTTCAAATCCCTCTCCCCACATATTATCAAAAAATTCGTTTTTTTTTCATGGTTTATTTTCATTTTCTTTTCATTTTCTTTTTTGTTTTATTTAATTTATTTCTTTATTGTTATTTTTATTTATTTTTATTTATTTATTTATTATTATTATTATTATTTATTTATTATTTTTCTTTCTTTATTTATATTTTTGGTCTTCCTCATTCCTATTCAAGGGGAAGCTTTCATGAAAAAAGGCTTAGAAAGCTCTCCATTACCTCTATTTCCCTATTCTAAAGCCTTTTCCATATTTTTTTTTCTCCCACCATTTTCTCATCCACCTTCCTCCCCAAATTAGTAAAGCCTTCACGTATAAAAGGGAAGAAGATGGAGAAGGAGATGAAACAAGAACAAAGAGAAGACTTTTGGAGTAAAAGTGAGCTTGAAAGGGGGAAGGCATTTTGAGCAAGAGCATAGTTTATAGAGTGTTTAGAAGAATTTCTTTTGAGGGAGAAAGGAGAAGAAGAAGATTTGAGCATAAGCTTAGTTGAAAGAGTTTTTTAGGAAGTGAGCTTAGCTTAGAGAGTGATAGAAAAAGAGAGAAAAGAAAGTGGAAGAGGAAAAGAGGAAAAGAGAGGGGGAGGAAGGAGTACACGGGGAGAGAGAAAAACATTGGTTAAGAAAGAATGAAAAAAAAAGAAAGAGAAAAGTAAAAAAGGTGGGGTTTTGTTTTTTTTTCCTTTTGTTTTATGTTTTTTTTGTTGTTGTTGTTATTATTATTATTATTATTATTATTATTATTATCATTATCATTATTAATTTCTCTCTCATTTAGTTCACTTTTGCACATTGCCAACTTCATTTTTTTTTTTAAACTTTCTAATTTATTTATTTATTTTTTCTTTCATTCTCCAATTTGCTTAATCTAATCTT
The DNA here is from genome assembly GCA_036850905.1 of Luffa acutangula. Taxonomy (NCBI): domain Eukaryota; kingdom Viridiplantae; phylum Streptophyta; class Magnoliopsida; order Cucurbitales; family Cucurbitaceae; genus Luffa; species Luffa acutangula. The sequence continues at coordinate 25,781,123 of CM072088.1, read as the reverse complement.
TAATTCTTCTTGGTCAATTTCAATTATTGTTATTATAATTGTTTTGAAATTAATTTTCTTTTGAAAGAGATTATGGGAACTGAGTAATGTGCCTTCGTGGAGTTCAACTCTCGTGCAGGCGTATGAAAATTCTCATTTTCCCTTTAAAAAGAATTTACTCATTGAATAATTTTCTTCTTTTACATCTATTTGTTCTTTTAAAAAAAATTATTTTTGATAAACATAATCATGTATCGCCCATGTCTCTTTTAATTAAAAGGGAAATTAGGCATGATTTATATTAAATTGGATATCCAACTCATAATGTTTATTCCTTACTTTATTTCTAAAGTTAAGGTAAAAACGAATGAGACATCTTGTGTTTATTATTGCATTTTGGGTTTTTATTTTTATCATTTTTTAAAGAAAAATAAAAATGAAGGACTGTTTTTATTTATTTAATTGGACAATTTAAGATACTGTGTTAATCATTTTTTTAAACGGGTGTTGTAGGGTGCTAATACCTTCCCTACACTCAAACGACTCCTGAACCTAATTTCTGGTTTTCTAAGACTGGTTTTTATTTTATTTTAAAGGTGACCAATCACACCCTCAATGATTGGTGGCGACTCCAATTTTCTTCTTAAAAATCCAAGAAAGGATGTCGACCGCTCCACGTCGCGATGACGTTGCGACACCTAATATCTACTGATTCTATATTACCGTTATGAATCATATATGATTTACCCTTTTGAAGTTTTTCACTGAATTTATCAATGAGCTTATTGAACAAAGTGACCTAAAACATGCACTCTGAATATAAGATATTTATTTAAAAAATATGCAATTATATATGTTAAACATGGAGAAAATAACAAAACGTGTAATATAATACTCCATTGTCCATAACAATCAATTTCATATAATTCTCACAGGATCCCCCTCTTTGGTTTTGAATTGTTGGATTGAAAATTTTCACTTACACTATTCCAACCTTTGTCAAGAGATTTGAGTTCTCCAATTAACATATTTGACATCTGCATAAAAAAAATTGATCTAAGAAATTGTTTGAAAGAATATAATACACAAAAAAAATTATGACATTAAGATTTTGAATTCAATACAATGTTTATCCAATTAGATTTTTTTTTTTTTTTTACAACATGTAGGGGTGGGGGATTGAACCTTTGATCTCTTGGTCGGGATACAAGTTTTATACCAATTGAGCCATGCTCTTGTTGGCCAATTAAGATTTTGAATCTACCTTCATTTGAAATGAAATTATCATGTTTAATTTTAAATTGACAAAATTAAATTTAAAAATGATTTTCTTAAAAGGAAAATTGAAAAAAAATCAAAGTTCTTCCCAATAGACACTAAATGTGAAACAAAAAAAATTTAAATTGAAGAAATCAAATTTTAATGAAACTTGATTTTAAAAAAATAATAAAATTGACAAAACCAAAATTCTTCCTACAAAACATGAAAAGAAAAAACATCTAATTGAGAAAATCAAATTTTAATGAAACTTGATTTTTTTAAAAAAAAAAATTGAAAATTGAAAAAATCGATATCCTCCCAGTAGACACAAAACGTGAAAAGAAATTAAGAGACTTGAACAAAAAAACATTTGATTTTAAAAATTCAAAATTTAATGAAACTTGAATGTTTTAAAAAATAAATTTGACAAAACTTGACAAAATTAAATTTTAATGAAACTTGATTGTTACAAAAAAAAAAAAAAAAAAAAAAAACATTGAAATCCCTTCTGGTAAACACAAAACATAGGAAAAAAAATTATATTCACAAATTCAAAATTTAATGAAACTTGATTTAAAAAAAAATTGAAAAAATCGAAATCCATCTCAATAGACACAAAACGTAACAAAAAAATTAAATTCACAAAATCTTCTCGATAGACACAAAATGGAAACAAAAAAATAAAATGAAAAAATGTAATTTTAATGAAACTGAATTTTAAAAAAAATTGAAAAAATTTAAATCCTTCCCAATAGATACAAAACGTGACAAAAAAAAAAAAGAAAAATAAACTTTTAAAGAAACTTGATTTTTTTACAAAAAGAAAATTGAAAAAATCAAAATCATGCCAAAAAAAATGTGAAAAAAATTGACAAAATCAAATTTTAATGAAACTTTTTTTTTTTTTTTTTTTAAAAAAAAAAATGAAATCCTTCCTAGTAGATAGAAAATGTGAAACCAAAAAATTAATTGACAAAATCAAAATTTAATGAAACTTGATTTTTCAAAAAACAAAAAAGAAAATTGACAAAATAGAACTCCTTCCAATAGACACAAAACATTTTTTTTTAAAAAAAATCATTCCCGAAAACACAAAACCTGAAACAAAAAAATAATAAATTAACATTATCAAATTTTAACGAAACGATTTTTTTTTTTTTAAACTGGGAACAGTGACAATCGAAATCTAAACACAAAAATCTGAAAAAAAAAACATTTAAATTGAAAAAAATAAAATTTAAATGAAACTTGATTTTTTTGTAAGAAGAAATGGACAAAATAAATGTCCTCCCAACAAACATAAAACGTGAACAAAAAAAATTAAATTGACAAAATCAAATTTTAAGGAAATTCAGTTTTTTTTTTTTAAAAAAAATAATAAATTGAAAAAATTGAAATCCTACCCAATAAACATTGAAAAAATTTTAAATGGACAAAATAAACTTTGAAGAAACTTGATTTTTTTTTAAAAAAAAAAGAAAATTAATAAAATCGAAAAAGGATTGAGAATCATTAATAAATAATGTGTATTACTTTTTTGTTTTTAAGAAGGAAATCATTTATCCTATGCCAAGTAGTAAACGAGAATCAGAGATGGTTGACGAAGCAAAACCAAACCTAATATATCCACATAATTAACTTCAAATTCTGAGCCTCCTATTATTACTATTTTTTATTAGTTTTTTTTTTCAAAAGAAAATTATTTAGAGGCTAAAAAAATTGTCATTATTTTTTGTTTTATTTTTTTTTATATAATTAGTTGTTTTTAAATTTCAATTATTTAAAGGTGAAAATAGAATATATATATATATAGTTTTGGGTTTTTTTTTTAATACATATATAGTTTTGGGCTTGAACTTTGCATGCATGTTGTTTGTGGTCCATTAAAATTTTAAATTAATAATTTCATTGATTAAAAAGCTTTGAGATTTTTTAAGTGTTTAATTTTGAAAAAAAAAAAATCTAATGTTTGGTTAGGCCCGTCCCAAATTAGACGGGCCCTGCGATATTTTTCAAAATGGGCCCTAAAATATTTTATAACAAAGAAAAAAATTGTAAAATATCAAAATTCATCGTATAATTGAAGAAAGATTGAAACTAGAATAAGAATAAATAAGTTTTTTTTTTTTTTTTTTTTTTTCTTTTTCTGTTAAACTCATAAATTTGGTGGTCTTTTTTAGGGATAATTGATAACAATTGAATTTCTAAGATGATAAAGGAGAAAATTAAAAGATTTGATGTTTAATTTCGCTATGAGAATATATATATACTAGATTTTTTACCCCATGCGATGCACGTGTAATAATTTGACTAAGTTATTATGAAGTAAAATTAATTTAAAATTAATTAAGATTGTATATACATTTTTATATTAGTTTTGTTTTTTTTTCTACTTCTATGATGATTTTTTTGTTTTCTAATATAACTAATTTTAATATAATATAATATATATGTAACTTATCATAGCAAATGGAGTAACAATAATTATGCTAAATAATAATAAAAAAAAAATACATGTTAAATAAATTGGTTTATAAATTCAAAACTTCTTTATAAAAATTAAACCCTCATAAACTATATGATAAATTTAAAATTAAACACTCAAACTATCAAAATATAAAAATTTGATCTATTTTAGTCAATTTCTCTTTCTCTCTCTATTCTCTCTCTACCCTTTGTCCAATTCGACTACTTCCTACATCTCTCCCGGGGCCATTTCCATATTTTCAATCGCCCACTCTTACTCTACTTAACTCCAACCTTGAAAAAGTCGAGTAATTATCTATTTTGATCAGTTCAACACTATCTCTCTTGTTGTATTTGTATGTTGCACCTCAATTTGAGTTTATTTAGATTATATATTTTTTTTATTTATTTGTTGATTAGTGTTCGTTTTATAGCTCATCCAAACCACAAATTTTATAGTGTTCCAATTATTTGAAAGAAAATAGTACGGGTTAATTAGATAGTTATTGTATTTTAAAAAAAAGAAATTTGGAAAAACAGACCCATTTGAAAAGATTTTAGAAAACCAAGCTGATTCGTTGGCTTTATTACAATTCATGTGTGTAAAAGCCAGATTCAAACATGAATATCCGCATCTCACACGCGATTCATGATTTTCTTTTAAATATTTTTTTAAATAACAATTCGCCTGTGACATATTCAAGTTATGTTTTTTTTTTTTTTTTTTTTTTTTTTTTTTTTTTTAATTTTTATTTATATTTTCTTCTTTAATTTTTAATTTCTATTGGCATATTTATTATTTATTTATTTATTTTATGTTTTCGTTTATTTATTTATTTTCTCGTTTTCATATTCTTCGTTAATTTTTAATTTCTGCTTTTTAATCTATACGTTTATTTTAGAAAATGATAAATACATTAACATTTCAAAAAACTTATTTCATCTTTAATGTTTTTTTTTTTTTTTTTTCAGGTACTTAAGTTTTTTGTTTTTTGTTTTTTGTTTTTTTTTTCTTCTAAAAGTTGACATACCTAATTTTTTTTCTTAAAAATTCTATAATTATATAAGTTGTAGTCATGAAATTTTTCTTTATTTTTAATTATGAATTTTAAAACCTAAGTTAGATTCCATTTTTTTGTTTGATTATTTTGATTTTACATATTTTGTTTTATTTAATTTTGATAGTGTTTGTTCTTTAAAATAAATTACTAAGTGACTTTAGACAAAATTTAATTACAATAGTTTCATTCTATAATTACATTGGCCAATTTAGAAATAAATTACACAATAATTGAATGGAATTATTGTAACTGATTTGTTTTTTTGTAAATTTACTTAGTAATTTATTTTAAACAAAATACAATTTATAAAATTGTTAGACTCAAAATTAAATAAAATAAAATAAAAAAAATCAAAATAGTCAAACAAAAATATGGAGTCTAACAATACCACAACGGCGCACGACTTATAAATTCATAGAATTTTTAAGCAAAGAATTTTAGGTATATAACTTTTAGGTGGAAAAAACACTTAACCCCTTTTTGAAAAAAAACACAGCATTGAATTAAAGATAAGATTTTTGAAATATTATGTATTTATTGTTTTTTAAAACAAAATCATAAATTAAAAAACAGAAATTAAAAATTAAAGAAGAATACGGAAACAAAAAAAAGTAAAAGAAAAATAATAATAAAATAAATAATAAATCTGCCAACAAACATGAAAAATTAAAAAAGAAAATATTTTAAAAACATAAAAGAGAAAAAAAATACATAACTTGAATTCGTTTCTGGCAAATAATCATAACAAAATATTTAAAAAATAATCATAAATCCTCTAAATTTGTATCTTGCACACACATTTTAATAAAACAAACTAAATAGCTTGATTTTCTACGATCTTTTAAAATAATGTATCCATTTTTCCAAATATCTTTTTTATTTTTTTGAAACAATTTTCTAAATATCTTTTTAAAAATATAATAACTATTATATATATATTCATGACATTAAAAAAGAAAAATAAAAATGAAATTTATCTATTAAGTTACATCCACAATAGTTATAACGTATGTGAACAATTGGAGGGGATGACTACTTTTAAACCTAAAAGTCATCGAATTTAGCTCTTTGTTCCTGAAAAGATGATATTTGAATAAAATTATCATGTTTGATTCTAAATTAACAAAATCAAAATCTTCTCATAACCAATAAATTATCTATCAATAATTCAAAATCATTCTAGTACACATACGGTGAAACAAAAGAATAACCAAAAAATTATTATCAATGTTAAACAAATTATCATGTTCAATTTTAAATTAAAAAAAAATCAAAATCCATTTATGTGCAATTGACAAAATCAAAATTAATCAATTCAAAGAAAAACCTATATGCTTTTTTGGTGTTGATTTTATGTATATAAAAATTACATCAAATAAATTTAACCTTTCGACGACAAAGATTTTCCAATTTTTGTGATTAGAAATTTCATATTTCATTTGATAAAACAGGAATAACAGTTGAATGGACAATTTTATGTGTAATTCGACTTTCCTAAACTCAATGATCATGGTATTTTATTTATTCTACAATTTGATGTGAACACAATTACAATCAAATTATAACAAAGAACTTAAAAAAAACTGAACAATTAGAGGATATAACTAATTTTAGACCTAGAAAATAAATTTTAAGGGAAAAAAGAAATTAAAGTCGGTCTATAACATATAATAATAATTTGAGAATGATCTTTTTCTAATTAAATCGATAAAATTAAACAAAGACGTTATAATTATAATTTAAGAGAGGTACCTGAAACGAACAAGGGAAGAGATGAATAATTTTTTTTATGTGAAAACCAATGAGAGAAGTTGAAAAATTTATAGAGGGAATTTAGATTCAAATTCTTAGATTTTTGGATCAAATCACATATTCTTTTGAATTTTATTAAATTACAAAATTTGATTCAAATTTGATTTCAAAAATTGAAAACTAATTTAGATTTTGAATAATTAGTAAATAAAATTTCAATCTATATCTCTATAGCAAATCAACCTCCTTCAATCGTTTTAATTTGATTCAAATTTGATGTTGAATAATTGAATAATTAAGTAAAAATAAAATTCAAATCTCTCACTCTATCTCAAAAACTCGTTTTACTCTATCTTAGAAACGAAAATTCAACCTTGCCTTTAATGTATTAAATTAGATTTTGAATAATTGAATATTTAATTAGATTTTAAATTTTGAATAATTGAATAATCAATTAGATTTTGACTAATGTAATTATCTAAAATTTAAAGGGGTATTCTGGTCTAAAAATGTTTTTCAGAAATCATTGCTTTTTAATATATTATAGATATAGATATATATAATCAACTTTTTCAATTTGGGGCCTTGTGATAGATCACATCCCACACATGCTAAAGGACGACCCTCCTCGAACATTTTACCTCGATGGTACATACTTTATGTCATTTAACTATGTCATGTTAGCATTTTGTTAGGTTATTAATTGTTTAACAAATGAATAATGTGACTTCAAAAATGTGTACTAACACGCTATGTGCGCATTATTGAATATTATTATGAAGTCACATAGGTTTTTTTTTTTTTTTTTTTTTTTTTTTTTTTTTTTTTTTTTTTTGAGGATAACTAGGTTCGCTAAATGGAGTATTGAATAAGAAAATATTAATATTGAACAATTATTTTTAAAATTTCAAGAACAAAATAGGTTTCTCTTTTTGTTTTTAGACACAAGAACAAAATAGGTTAAATTTGAATGTTTAGGAATTAAAATGGATTTCAAACCTAAATTTACTCTAATCAAACTTCATTTAACATCTTTTAAAAAAATCACACATAACTTTCACCTAAAAATCCAATGTTTTATCAATTTATGAATAAACCAACTTCCAATACACAATTGGTGATAAACAAAATGTATTGATAGATTAAAATGAGAGTATACATCAGCAAAACAATATACAAATCTCTAATCTTTAAGAGATTTATAATAACTTAATTAAATGAGAAATTTTCTTCATCCATTTATATTTGAAGAAACAAAAATCTTACACAAATCTTAGATCCATCATGTAAGTGTGTCAAGCATTATATTATTCAATCATGTTGTACATTATAGAATATAGTGAAATTTAAAATGGCATTAAATTAAGGGCAAAATGCGCTTTTGGTCTTCGAGGTTTGGAGTTGATGTTTATTTGGTCCCTGAGGTTTCAAAAGATACACTTTAGTCCACCAGGTTTGTAAAATCATTCTAAATGGTCCCTGACTTAACTTTGACTTAACAAAATGTTGACTGGACCGTTATTTGCTGACGTGGATATGATGACAAGGCCACTTCATTTGCTCACTAGGCAAATAAATTTTAAAATAAAAATAAAAAACTAAACTATTAAAAAATTTTACAATATTTATATAAAAAAATGTTAAAATATTTTTAAAAACTTTTCACCTCCCACGTGCCCTAAATCTTAATTCACATCGTTTCTCTCTCAACCGTTCAGTTATCGCACGCAGAACTTCTATTCCCAGTCCGCCGGCCATGGTCGTCCTCTAGTCGGAGTTTTTTCAAATCATCGTCGTCGTCCTCTAGCCGGAATCGTCAGTTCCTTGGTGTTACCATTCAGTCGTCGTGCGTCCAGTCTAGAACGTGTATTCCCCAGCCATTGCAGTCCGCCGGCCGTCGCCGTCCTCTAGTCGGAGTTGTCTGTGTTTTCCAAACTGAGATTGGTTTGTACAATCTTTAGTTGTTTATCTTAATTGTACTTGATTCTTGTTTTGAGAAATTTGTCATGGTTCTGTTTTAATTCTAGGCATAATTTTTCAATGTAAGCTGTAAAGATTTTAAAACCTTTTACTATGCGAAAGTGTGAGAGGACTTCCTCAATTTCCGTTTGCACAAAACTGTTGTTGATGATAGGTCTTTCGAAGTGCACTTATATTCCTTCAGTGGAGACTCCCAAACAAAGTTCATCCGAAACCCACTGAACAAAATCTGCTCAAATATCATCAATGGGTTTGTGGGGAGAGCTGAGTTCGTGATGGAAGGAGATGAGGTAGTTCCTTTGTTTGTGAGTGAATTTGGGTTTGACCAAAGGGGAGTTAATGTTGCTGATGATAGGTTTTTGAGTTGCTTTGTGGCTCATCTTGCTAAGATGGATTTGGATTTGGATTTAGGCGCTATGGGCTTGGCAAGAGAGTTATTATTATAGACAGGGTCAGACTGATGAAGTGTTTGGAGTTTTGAACTACAATTGCGTTAAAGCATGAGTGTTCCTACTACAAGCAATGTCATTCGACTATAGGCCAACCAAGAATTTGACATAGGGGCAGTGCAAACCGTAGTACTTTTTCCTTTTTGTTCTTGGAGCAACTTTTTTTTTTTTTTTTTTTTTTTGTGGAGGAAGTTTTCTAATTGTATTAGCTAGTATGTTGAGACAATCAATTTATATGTAAGTGCTAGCAATAAAATAACAAAACTTTTGAGATAGTTTTTGTTTATTACCTTTAATCCTTAGTTATATGTAAATGCTAATGGCAATCAATATAATAGAATATGAGAGTCAAGAGTGGATAACAAAGTAGGATCAAGAGAAAGAGAGATGGAATAGGACAACTAAATAAATTTGAAAAAAATAAAAAATATAATCTCACACATAGGTCGTTAAAGTTGTCACTAGAAGTCAATCACATACTTCGATACTACAAAAGAAACTATAGAATTAAATTGAATTTTATTCACTATTAGACCATAGGCGAATTATTTCAAAAAGAAAAAAGAAAGTTAATTGTTGAAAAGCTCGATCTATGAAAAAACTGTTGGGTTTTATGCCCTAAAACTCGTAGATAGTGAATTTAACCGTTGACCGGATATTAATGAAATAATATTGATATAATTTTCCATTAATTGTTATTAGTTATTTTATATGTCTTTGCCTAATAATAACCCTAATCCAATAAACTAGACATCCAAGGTTGTAATATGAGTCTTGAACTATATGTAGCGACATATGGGATCATTGTTCAAGAAACAGCCTAAAAGGTCTATAGTATAGGGATAAGGCTGGGTGCCTTATCCTGGTAACACTATGGATACGACCCACTTTGTATTTGATACAAACGCTGCGATCCAACGCGTTCGTGTAGGAGACATGCGAGTGGGGGTATCCTATGCAATGAGTTTGCATAAGACCGGACCGCGAAATAGTAACCACTAGTTATAACACCGTTAACTAGTTGGTTTTCTATTTCACTAGGACGACCTAGACAACTTTGTCTTAATCCTGAGTTGATTATGGACTCCTGCTCATGAGAGATTGTCCTTTGATTTGTATGGGTGAGAGTGGCCAATACGCCGACTCAATAAGCCTACCACTTTGGGGACAAGACCGAATGAGGAGCTGGGAACATAATCGTACAAGATGGAATTCACTCCTTCCCGACTTTAGGGAAGCAGATGAGTGTTCCCTTAAGTGGTTACTCCGAGTCTTGAACAAAGGGCCTTACCCTCTCAATGGCACGAGAGGGTTTTCTGTTTGATGGTTGGACCACAAACATGTTGTTCATTAGAGGAGAATTGGTACTTAAGGAAATAGAGGTAACCCAGGGGTAAAACATTAATTTGACCCAGCTGGTGTTACGGACACTCGTGAAGGACTAACTAGTCGATATTGGTCTAGATCCGTGGACACAGAAAATATGTCTGCAGTGAGAAGAGTGCAACTGTGAGTCTATAGTGGAATGTACACACAGTTAACGAACATTGATTAATGTGGTTAATGAGTTTGACCAATTAATCTCACATCGTTGGAGCTTCTGATCTGCAGGTCCATTAGGTCCCATTGGTAGCTCGTAAAGTAATTTGAGGCAACTAAGTAATAAAAGTAAATTGAAAATGTTCAATTTATTAAGGGAAACAAATATAATATATATTGATATATTATTATGAGAGAAATTAATATTTGAAAAGTTCAAATATAAATTTATGGAAGTTTGAAAGAGTTCAAAATAATGAATTAATTAATTTAAGGCCTAAAATGTGTTTGGGCAAATTAATTAATTCTAGGCCGGGAATTAAATATGTGATATTTAATTGGTGGTTAATTAATTAAAGAATTCATTAACCGAGAATTAATCAATTATGGAAATAATTAATCACTTAAGGAAGTGATTAATCATTTATGGAAATGATCTAATCACTTATGGAAGTAATTAGTCATTTGTGGAAAAGATTAATCAATTATGGAATTGATTGATCATGATTGATTAATTAAGGAATAAGATTGAATCAATTATGGAAAAGATTGATTTAATTGAATATTTTATTCATGACCTCTTTTCTATAAATAGAACACTAGACCTAATTGGTCATGACACTTGACACTCTTGAAAGACAAGACCTAGAATTCTCTCTAGCCGCCCTCTTAGAGAAAGACTCCCACAAGTCTTTTGCCTCCAAGACTCAGAGACATACCGGTGTAACCTCTGTGGTGATTGTGTCAATCAAAGAAGAATTTCCAGCGAAGAAAACCTTAAAGCGGCTGCTGCGTTTTCGTTCGTGGAGCATCGTTGGCGAAGAACGGTCAAGTCTACAACGGAGGTTTGTAACGGTTCTTCCTCTTTTCTTTAGAAAAGTTTTAAAAATAAATTTAGATTTATTTTAGCATGTTTAAACCGATTTTACAGCGACTTTAAAGTTCGTTTAAAGTTTTGTTTGAGTTATCGTAACGGTATTTTAATGTTAATTAATATACGGCGTAAGGTCCAAACGATGCGCTTCCGCTGCGTGGGGACTTTTATTCCCTTCAATCGGCATCAGAGTCATCGCTGTCCCTATTAATTAATTTTAAAAATTGCGATAGGCTCTAATAGGTGGGATTTATGCATAATGTATGTTCGGTTTGCGTTGAACTGTTTGGGTTAATTTTATGGCCATAGATTTTATTTTTATGTGATTTTGATCATGTAAGGCCCGGTGTTTCGGGTATTTTATGTAAAATCGAGTCCTATGTAAGTCCGGGTCTAGAATAGGTTTTTATGAGATAAAAATCGGAGCAATCGCCGCTGAAATCGGGGCCGAAATCGGAGAATCGATGCTGCTGCCGCCCAGATTCTGCCTCCAGACGCAACAGCGTCGAGACGCTCCTTCAACAGCGTCTCGACGCTGTCTCGATACCGAAGGCGCTCGTAAGGAAAGCACACAGCGTCGGGACGCTACCTCAACAGCGTCTCGACGCTGTCTCGATTACGCAGGCGCTAGATAAGGAAAACGCACAGCATCGGGACGCTATCAACACAGCGTCTCGACGCTGTCACGATGGAGGCGCGACCTAGGGTTTCAACAGGCGCGATTCAAGGCGTGACCGGTCCGGTTCGGCTGGGCTGGGACCTATTTGGTCCGGTTCAGCCAATTTTTTGCATGGTTTGTGATTTTGGAGGCCGGTTATAGGTGGTTCGGGGCGGTTCGTGCTGTCTAGACCAATTCCGGAGCTGTACATGGACTTTTTAGGATAGAATTTAGCTAAATTAATGTAATTTAATGCTTTATTTTATCCTAGGGGCCAAAATTAACCGGTTCAATTGCTATTTATATGCTTTATGGATGTCATATAGAATATTTAATCCCACCTTAGGTTATAAACATGCTCATGCATTTTTTATATATTATAAATTGTTATAATGTATGTTTAAATGCATGGTTTTTGTTTTCATAATTTTAATATAAGTGTATATTAATTATATGAAAAAATTGGAAAGCATGAAGCTTGTCATTACTTAAATTAAATATAAATAGTTATGTTTAATGTGATGAATGAAGCATGCTTGATTGATTTTCTTGATTGGCTTATAATTGTTATAATAAAAGAAAATAAAAAATTGCATGAAGCATGAAAGATCCATAGTTAATAATATAATTGTTATATTATTCATGCAATTAGTGTGGTTTAATTATTTAATTTGAATGAGATTGTTGAATGAATTAAACCCTAGATTCTTGATTATAGGATTAATCATTAAAATTTGAAATAGTTCTTTAATATTAATGATTAGAAACCGTCAATCTATAATCAAGATTTGCATGCAAACATAAGATCATAGGATGAATTGGATTAATTTTAAATTGTTTAAAATTAATTAGACCTAGATCAGTTTCTAATAGGATTAGAATCTTTTCTTACTTAGTATTTAAAATAGTTTTAATTGACTAAGTAGGAAAAACATTGCTATGATTATAAGGGAACTCCACCGGTAATGTTCTGTCTAAGGCTGGGGGTATTTAAGTTGACGGTTTACGGAACACCTCCTACCTAGGAACTGACCTGGAATACCGGAGTTGAATTAATCATAGTTAAATGTTAGCATGCAATGTCACTAGGTTTATTAAAAGTGTTTAATGCACCTAGATCTTTAGAGTAAAGACCTTACATTACTGAGGTTATAAGGGAACTCCATCGGTAATGTTCTGTCTAAGGCTGGGGGTATTTAAGTTGACGGTTTACGGAACACCTCCTACCTGGGAACTGACCCGAACATTGAGTTGAATTAACCATAGTAATGTTGACTTGCAATGTTGGGTTTATTAAAAGAAGTTTAATTCACCCAAAAGATTGCAGTTGAATCCTTTCCATAATTGTTATAATAGGATCAGACTTAGATAGATTGACTTAGCCGAATACTATCTAAGTTAAATAACCCTATATTAACCTTAGGACATTTTCAGTGGGAGGAAAGTTACAAAACAAGATTTAAATCAAGTTTTGCTCCCACGTCCCTATATTCACAACGTGAGATTCATGCTCGGCTTTGAGTCGCCTTAGGAGCGGCCTCCCTTCGGAAAGTGTTTGCATGGATCAATATCAAGGTGAATGGGAAAAATGTCTAGAGTAAGTGGGAGCGGGACACGTGTCAACGTATCCCTCGGTCTCCGCCCATAGTTCACACCGTGAGAGTCCTATGATCCGCCTGCAGGTTGTCCTGGCGCAACCATCCCTTCGGAGGGCCTGGTCATAGGATTCGGAACATCGTGAACTCCTGAAAAGGATAGGAGCTCTTAGGCTAATCACCAACAGTTGTCTTTCCCTTCGGTAGCCTGTTGGTGCGTGCCTCTGAGATCTGAAAGTGGGAGGGTTACACTTACGAGGATGAGTTAAAAGTGTTAACAAATCCTTGACCGAACAACGGTGGCTAATGTCTATAGGAATATGAGTTATTCTGGAATTAGAATTAGCTGAGAGGTGTCTCATTTCAAAGGAGGAGTGCCCGATCACCCTTCGGTGGCTGACATTCTAAACCTCTGAAACGTCGTTGCAAAACTAAATCGATAAGTTTAGGGTTCTGTGATTGTCTGTTTTGCTAAATTGATTGGATTGTGTGCAATTGTTTGCTTGTATGATGGGTTAAGGCAAAGATAACTAATACGGTCATTGTTTGTTTAAACTTCAGCAATGTCTTCCTCAGTTGTCTCTCTGCTTAAAAATGAGAAATTAACCGGCGAAAATTATGCTACGTGGAAGTCGAACCTGAATACGATTCTTGTTGTCGATGATCTGCGGTTCGTCTTAACGGAGGATTGTCCTCCAGCCCCTGCTCGTAATGCATCCCAGGCAGTTAAGGATGCTTATGACCGCTGGACAAAGGCCAATGATAAGACTCGCGTCTATATCTTAGCCAACTTATCTGAAGTTTTGGCTAAAAGGCATGAGAGCATGGTAACAGCGAGGGAGATTATGAACTCTCTCCAGGAGATGTTTGGACAACCGTCCTACCAACTCCACCATGACGCTCTCAAATACGTTTATAGCTGTCGCATGAAAGAGGGCACGTCTGTTCGGGAGCATGTCCTGGATATGATGGTCCAATTCAACGTGGCAGAGGCAAACAGGGCGGTCATAGATGAACGTAGTCAGGTTGCATTCATCTTAGAATCTCTTCCGAAGAGTTTTCTACAGTTTCGAAGCAATGCAATGATGAATAAAATAACATTCAACCTGACTAACTTCCTGAATGAGCTACAACTCTATCAGTCACTTCTTAAGAACAAAGGACAGATAGAAGGAGAGGCAAACGTTGTCCACTCTAAAAGAAAGTTCGAGAAGGGTTCATCCTCTGGAACTAAATCTGTAGCCACTTCTTCAAAGAAAACTCAGAAGAAGAAAGGAAACAAGGGGAAAGCTCCCAGCACTGCTGCTAAAAGCAAGGGAAAAGCCAAAGCTGTGGCAGATAAGGGCAAGTGTTTCCACTGCAATGTAGATGGACATTGGAAGAGAAACTGCCCAAAGTACCTTGCTGAGAAAAAGAAGGAAAAGGAAGGTAAATTTGATTTACTTGTTTTAGAAACATGCCTGGTAGAACATGATGAGTTTACCTGGATACTTGATTCAGGAGCAACTAATCATGTTTGCTCTTCTTTTCAGGAAAATAGTTCCTTTCGGCAGTTGAACGATGGGGAAATGACACTCAGGGTCGGAACTGGAGAAGTCATTTCAGCTAAAGCAGTGAGAGCTGCGAAGTTATTTTTTAGAAATAGATTCTTACTTTTAGAAAGTTTGTTAATCGTTCCCAAGATTAAGAGGAACTTAATTTCTATTTCATGTTTGATTGAACAATCGTATACAGTTACTTTTGATATGAATGAAGCGTTCATTTATAAAAATAGTGTACTTATTTGTTCAGCCAAATTGGAAAATAACTTGTACGTTTTAAGACCAACCGAAAACAAAGCACTTTTAAATCACGAATCATTTAAAACTGCTGAAACTCAAAGTAAAAGGCAAAAGATTTCTCCATCAAGTAACAATACTAATCTTTGGCATCTAAGACTTGGTCATATAAACATCGATAGGATCGTTCGATTGGTAAAGAATGGACTTCTAAGCAAGTTAGAAGATGATTCACTACCACCTTGTGAATCTTGTCTCGAGGGAAAAATGACCAAGAGACCCTTTACTGGAAAAGGTTACAGAGCCAAAGAACCGTTAGAGATAATACATTCAGATCTATGTGGTCAAATGAATGTAAAAGCTCGAGGAGGGTACGAACATTTCATCTCATTTATAAATGATTATTCAAGATATGGTTACTTGTACCTAATGGGACATAAGTCTGAAGCCCTTGAAAAGTTTAAGGAGTTTAAGGCTGAAGTTGAAAACCTATTAGGTAAATCTATTAAAGTACTTCGATCTGATCGAGGAGGGGAGTATATGGATCAAAGATTCCAGGATTATATGATAGAACATGGAATCCAATCTCAACTCTCAGCCCCTGGTACACCTCAGCAGAATGGTGTGTCAGAAAGGAGAAATAGAACCTTGTTAGACATGGTTCGATCAATGATGAGCTATGCTCAATTGCCTAGCTCGTTTTGGGGGTATGCAGTAGAGACTGCAGTGTACATCTTGAACAATGTTCCCTCGAAAAGTGTTTCTGAAACACCTTTCGAATTATGGAAGGGGCGTAAACCTAGTTTTCATCACTTTCGCATCTGGGGTTGTCCAGCACACGTGCTTGTGACAAATCCTAAGAAACTGGAACCTCGTTCAAAACTGTGCCAATTGGTTGGTTACCCTAAAGAAACGAGAGGTGGTTATTTCTACGATCCACAAGAAAATAAGGTGATTGTATCGACAAACGCCACTTTCTTAGAAGAAGACCACATGAGAGATCATAAACCACGCAGCAAAATAATATTAGGAGAAACTACTGAAGAATCATCAAGAGTTGTTGATGAAGTTGGACCTTCAACAAGGATTGATGAAGGAACTAGTTCTTCAGATCCATCCCGTCCATCTCAAACGTTGGGAATGCCTCGACGCAGTGGGAGGGTTGTATTACAACCTGACCGCTACATGGGTTTAACTGAAACTCAGGTTGTCATACTTAATGATGACATTGAGGATCCATTGTCCTATCGACAGACAATGAATGACGAAGATAAGGATGAATGGGTCAAAGCCATGAACCTGGAAATGGAATCAATGTACTCTAATTCTGTATGGGAACTTACAGATCTACCAAATGGGGTAAAACCCATAGGATGCAAATGGATCTATAAGAGAAAAAGAGATGCAGCTGGAAAGGTACAGATCTTCAAAGCTAGACTAGTGGCAAAGGGTTATACCCAAAAGGAAGGGGTTGACTATGAAGAAACCTTTTCTCCTGTAGCCATGTTAAAGTCCATAAGAATTCTCTTATCTATAGCCACATATTATGACTATGAAATATGGCAAATGGACGTCAAGACTGCCTTTCTGAATGGTAATCTTGAAGAGAATATCTTCATGTCTCAACCCGAAGGGTTCATAGGCCAAGGTCAGGAACAAAAGGTTTGTAAGCTCAATCGATCCATTTATGGATTGAAACAAGCATCCAAATCATGGAACATTAGATTTGATACTGCAATCAAATCTTTTGACTTTGACCAAAACGTTGATGAGCCTTGTGTGTACAAGAAAATCAACAAAAGGAAAGTAGCTTTTCTAATACTTTATGTAGACGATATCCTACTCATTGGGAATGATGTAGGATATATACCTCACTGACATTAAGAAATGGCTAGCAGCCCAATTCCAAATGAAAAATCTGGGAGAGGCTCAATATGTTCTGGGAATCCAAATCATTAGGGATCGTAAGAACAAAACGCTAGCTCTGTCTCAAGCAACGTATATTGACAAGATGTTGTCTCGATATTCGATGCAAAACTCCAAGAAGGGACTACTACCCTTCAGACATGGGGTACACCTGTCTAAGGAACAGTCTCCTAAGACACCTCAAGAAATTGAGAACATGAGACACATTCCCTACGCCTCAGCTGTGGGCAGCTTAATGTATGCTATGCTCTGCACTAGGCCTGACATATGTTATGCAGTGGGAGTAGTCAGTTGGTATTAGTCTAATCCAGGGTTGGACCACTGGGGAGCGGTTAAGAATATCCTCAAGTATCTTCGGAGAACGAGGGACTACATGCTTGTGTATGGAGCTAAGGATTTGATTCTTACTGGATACACTGACTCTGACTTTCAAGCTGATAAGGATTCAAGGAAATCCACATCAGGGTCAGTATTCACCCTCAATGGAGGAGCAGTAGTATGGAGAAGCATCAAACAAGGATGCATAGCAGACTCAACCATGGAGGCTGAGTATGTAGCAGCTTGCGAAGCAGCTAAGGAGGCAGTATGGCTCAGAAAGTTCTTGACTGATTTGGAAGTGGTTCCGAATATGGACGTGCCCATAACACTATATTGTGACAATAGTGGGGCTGTAGCCAACTCAAAAGAACCTCGAAGCCACAAACGAGGTAAACACATCGAGAGGAAGTATCACCTGATACGGGAGATTGTGCAACGAGGAGATGTGATCGTCACTAAGATCGCCTCGGAGCACAACATCGCTGATCCATTTACGAAGGCTCTCACGGCTAAAGTGTTTGAGGGTCATCTAGAAGGTCTAGGTCTACGAGATATGTATGCCATCTAATCTAGGGCAAGTGGGAGAAATGTATAATGGGTATAAGGATGCCCTAGTTCATTGTATTTCCAACTTTAGATTATTGCATTTACATCCCACTAACTAGTGTTTTAGTTCAAGTGGGAGTTTGTTGGGTTTTATGCCCTAAAACTCGTAGATAGTGAATGTAACCGTTAACTGGATATTAATGAAATAATATTGATATATTTTTCCATTAATTGTTATTAGTTATTTTATATGTCTTTGCCTAATAATAACCCTAATCCAATAAACTAGACATCCAAGGTTGTAATATGAGTCTTGAACTATATGTAGTGACATATGGGATCATTGTTCAAGAAACAGCCTAAAGGGTCTATAGTATAGGGATAAGACTGGGTGCCTTATCCTGGTAACACTATGGATATGGCCCACTTTGTATTTGATACAAACGCTGCGATCCAACGCGTTCGTGTAGGAGACATGCGAGTGGGGGTATCCTATGCAATGAGTTTGCATAAGACCGGACCGCGAAATAGTAACCACTGGTTATAACACCGTTAACTAGTTGGTTTTCTATTTCACTAGGACGACCTAGACAACTTAGTCTTAATCCTGAGTTGATTATGGACTCCTGCTCATGAGAGATTGTCCTTTGATTTGTATGGGTGAGAGTGGCCAATACGCCGACTCAATAAGCCTACCACTTTGGGGACAAGACCGAATGGGGAGCTGGGAACATAATCGTACAAGATGGAATTCACTCCTTCCCGACTTTAGGGAAGCAGATGAGTGTTCCCTTAAGTGGTTACTCCGAGTCTTGAACAAAGGGCCCTACCCTCTCAATGGCACGAGAGGGTTTTCTGTTTGATGGTTGGACCACAAACAGGTTGTTCATTAGAGGAGAATTGGTACTTAAGGAAATAGAGGTAACCCAGGGGTAAAACGGTAATTTGACCCAGCTGGTGTTACGGACATTCGTGAAGGACTAACTAGTCGATATTGGTCTAGATCCGTGGACACAGAAAATATGTCTGCAGTGAGAAGAGTGCAACTGTGAGTCTATAGTGGAATGTACACACAGTTAACGAACATTGATTAATGTGGTTAATGAGTTTGATCAATTAATCTCACATCGTTGGAGCTTCTGATCTGCAGGTCCATTAGGTCCCACTGGTAGCTCGTAAAGTAATTTGAGGCAACTAAGTAATAAAAGTAAATTGAAAATGTTCAATTTATTAAGGGAAACAAATATAATATATATTGATATATTATTATGAGAGAAATTAATATTTGAAAAGTTCAAATATAAATTTATGGAAGTTTGAAGGAGTTCAAAATAATGAATTAATTAATTTAAGGCCTAAAATGTGTTTGGACAAATTAATTAATTCTAGGCCGGGAATTAAATATGTGATATTTAATTGGTGGTTAATTAATTAAAGAATTCATTAACCGAGAATTAATCAATTATGGAAATAATTAATCACTTAAGGAAGTGATTAATCATTTATGGAAATGATCTAATCACTTATGGAAGTAATTAGTCATTTGTGGAAAAGATTAATCAATTATGGAATTGATTGATCATGATTGATTAATTAAGGAATAAGATTGAATCAATTATGGAAAAGATTGATTTAATTGAATATTTTATTCATGGCCTCTCTTCTATAAATAGAACACTAGACCTAATTGGTCATGACACTTGACACTCTTGAAAGACAAGACCTAGAATTCTCTCTAGCCTCCCTCTTAGAGAAAGACTCCCACAAGTCTTTTGCCTCCAAGACTCAGAGACATACCGGTGTAACCTCTGTGGTGATTGTGTCAATCAAAGAAGAATTTCCAGCGAAGAAAACCTTAAAGCGGCTGCTGCGTTTTCGTTCGTGGAGCATCGTTGGCGAAGAACGGTCAAGTCTACAACGGAGGTTTGTAACGGTTCTTCCTCTTTTCTTTAGAAAAGTTTTAAAAATAAATTTAGATTTATTTTAGCATGTTTAAACCGATTTTACAGCGACTTTAAAGTTCGTTTAAAGTTTTGTTTGAGTTATCGTAACGGTATTTTAATGTTAATTAATATACGGCGTAAGGTCCAAACGATGCGCTTCCGCTGCGTGGGGACTTTTATTCCCTTCAAAAACTACTTTAAGTTCATTGTATGAAGGAAAAAAAACTCAAAGCCAGTATCCTTCATCAAGAGCACTTGGCTTTAATGACTAAGTTTCAGAAAAGATTTCCAAATTTGGATTAAAGAAAATGATGGGAATCATCAGAGAGTGACATGGTTTAATCTCTCTCCTTCTCTGTCTCTAGGGAGGGTGAGAAGTTCTGAGAAGTTTGGAGTTGAAAATCCTTTGTTTTAACATTTCTCTTTTTGTAGACCAGTAATTGTTGAACTTTGTGAAGCTTAAAATGAAATCAGATCACAAGAATACAAACTATGAGACCAAACATGACAGGATCAATCATAGAATGTTTTGTAGGTATAGAAGATTGCTCACAATATGTTTTGTTGCATGACAGAACTCGGAAAAGATCCTGCAATATAGTTAGGACTATTCATATTGGAAAATAACACTGTAGAAATTTGAACTTGTATGATTTATCTAAATCAATGTAAATGATATGCAGATCCAAAAATCTGAAGCTACTAAATCAATATCCACCCTCACCCAACCCCAACAAAAAAAACTGTTGAATTGAAACAAGAAAAAAAACTAGGAACTAAAGATAAATGTGTTCAGAACAAGAATCAAGTACAATTGAGATAAACAATTAAAGATTGTACAAACCAGTCTCAGTTTGGAAAACACAGACGACTCCGACTAGAGGACGGTGACGGCTGGCGGACTGCAATGGCTGGGGAATACACGTTCTGGATCGGACGCAGGACGACTGAATGGTAATACGCCAAGGAAATGACGATTCCTGCTAGAGGACGACGGCGATGATTTGAAAAACTCCGACTAGAAGACGACCATGGCCGACGAACTGGGAATAGAAGTTCTTCGTGCGATAACTGAACGGTCGGGAGAGAAACTAATCGATGTGAATTAAGATTTAGGGCACGTGGGAGGTGAAAAGTTTTTAAAAATATTTTAACATTTTTTTATATAAATATTGTAAACTTTTTTAATAGTTTAGTTTTTTATTTTTATTTTATAATTTATTTGCCTAGTGAGCAAATGAAGTGGCCTTGTCATCATATCCACGTCAGCAAATAACGGTCCAGTAAGCATTCCGTTAAGTCAAAGTTAAGTCAGGGACCATTTAGAATGATTTTACAAACCTGGGGGACTAAAGTGTATCTTTTGAAAAATCAGGGACCAAATAGACATCAACTCCAAACCTCGGGGACCAGAAGCGCATTTTGCCCTTAAATTAATATGAAAAAAACAATATTTGGTAAACATGTGGAAAAGAAAAGGCATATAATATACTAAGGGGAATTGCAATGGGTAGCAAAATATATTAGGACATTTGCAAATTTAGCTATGATTTTTCAGGTTTGCAAATATAGCAAAATTTTTAAAATCTGATTTCCGATTTTTTTATTATTCCAATTTTACCCTTGTTGGTATATTAATAGGTATATTAGTAGTATATCTGATATACTTTACTGATATATGAAATATAAAGTATACCAAATTTGATATACTCGAATGAATACAATGATATACCTAATATACTAATGATATATCTAATATATACTTGATTTGATAAACATAATATTTGATATATCAATGATGATAAACATAATTCAATAAAGGTTGATATAATGATATACTTGATATGTTACTTTCTTTATTGTTATGTTTTATTTCTCTTTATTGAATTATGTTGTGTTATTTACATATTTTAAATGAAATGTTTGTCTTCTGTAATATAAATGTTTATCTTCTATACCTGTTATGAATGTTGATATACCATTGATATATCTCATTTGTTTTTTTTTTTTTAACTTACTTCATTTTTTATACTACTCAAATAATTAATAACATTGATATACCTGATTTGTGTAGCTAAATACATCAATGATAAACCTGTTATTTAAAAAATCACTGATATATATTTTTAATTGTTGGTGTATTATGAAGGTCGTAGAATGCAAAATTTGTTACAAGTATATCAATAAGATGTAATTTTAAGTATATCATTAGTGTATTAGTACTTACTAAAAGTGTAATTTCAAGTACATCATTAGTGTATCAGTAATATATTATTAAGATGATGTATAGTATATTGATGACATATATTCCAACATGAGCATAACTCAACTAGCATAAGATATACACATTCAATTCAACCAAAATGTTAGAGGTTTAAATCTCCTACCACACATATTGTCCCAAAATAAAGCTAATATATCTAACTATTTATTGATGAAGTATATCAAAGATATCTAAACTAATGAGAGCTCATGTGTATACTTCATAAATGAAGTATATTATATTCACGAAATATACATCTGATATACTATATTTTAGTATATCAGTTGATTGATATACCAAATATCTAGTATATCAATACACTAAATAAATGAATGATATACTTGATATACAATATATCAATAACATCATTGATATACTTTTTAAACTTCCAGCATGTTTAAGGGGTTTTTTTGACTTTTCAACTTTAATGTTTAGGCGGGCCTACGTTTTTTTGCTATATTTGCAACATTAAAAAACTGATGACATGGTTGCAAATTTCATTTTATTTTTTGCTATTCTTGCAATTGCCCCATATACTAATGATGATGGAGATGTTTTTAGCATGAATTTGGTGGTGGGAAAGGTCAACTTTTGGGTTGAGTTCATATTTCCAACTCATACATTTGACCTTTTTTGGACCCACTCCTCATTCTCCCTATTTCTCTTCACCATATAATTCTCTTTACAAATTTCTCTTTTGTTTCTTTTCAAACTTCAAATTTGCATTGACTTTATCATCAACTTCTTTAAAATTATTGCTTCTCTTTGTCCTTTTCAATCAAGGAAATTAATCATTAAAATTTGCATGCAAGTCATTATTATTATTATTTTTTTGTCTTATTTTGATTAATCAATTATTATGAATCATAACTGACTAGTTTTTTTTTCCTTCAATTTTTTTTTATTAATAATTTTTATATTATCCAATAGTAAATCATGGATATATGCAAATTGTTTTAAAGAAAAACTACTATGGATGTAAATTACTAAAATTGTTTAGAATTTAAACACTCATATGTTTGGTTACATTTTCTCATGTGTTTTTATACGTATTTTTTTATATAAATAATGTAGTTAAAAAAAAAAAGACAAATATAGAGAAGTTCTGAAACTAATTCCAAAAGTGAGGTAGCTAAATCGTGTATGTGGGTTGCAAGTTCGATAAACCATGTACATGGTGCGCGATTACAAGGGTAAATCGCGAACCTCACATGTGATTTCCATGTTGGCACGCTGATAAGGCACTAGATCATTTACCAGCTACCCCACACTTTTGTCTCACACGCCGCAAACAGCCCCACCCTTAGGTTTCATCTCTCCTTCTACGAACCTGGACCAATTTCCTTGTCATTGTCGAATCCTTGTCGTCGTTGCGTGTCGTGCCGCCGTCCGCTATCATTCGTTGACTTCTTTGCCATCGTTGCCTATAGTTCCACCATCCGTCCGTTGACTGATACTTTTTTTTTTGGGAAAAATACACTTTTGGTCCCTGAGGTTTGGGTTAAGTGACATTTTGGTCCCTGAGTTTTCAAACTCAACAAAAATACCCCTAGGTTTGAGATAAGGAGCACTTTGGTCCCTGCCATCAATTTTTCTGTTAACTTCTAACGGTTGTTGACGTGGCACTACTATTTTAATAAAAAATTATTTTTTAAAATAAAAAATATTAAAAAATAAAATTTTAATATTTTAATATTTTTTTTATTCTTTCTCCCTTTCTCTCTCTTCTTTTTCTTCTCCATCTTGTCCCTCATTCTTCTTCCTATCTCCGGCCACCGCCGGCCACCGGTCGTCGGCGACTGAATTTTTTTTTATTTCTTTCTTCTTCTTCTTCTCTTCATTTTCTTCACTGATTTTTTTTAAAGAATTTTTTATTCTTTTTTTAAAAACAAAAATCAGTGAAGAAAAGGGAGAGAAGAAGAATAAGAAATAAAAAAAAAATCAGTCGCCGAAGATACGAAGAAGGAGGGAGAAGATGGAGAAGAAGAAGAATAAGGGAGAGAAAGGGAGAAAAAAAATATTAATATTTTATTTTTTAATAATTTTTTTATTAAAAGAATAAAAAAATAATATTTTTTACTAAAATAATAGTGTCACGTCAGCAACTGTTAGAAGTTAACAGAAAAATTGACGATAGGGACCAAAGTGCTCCTTATCTCAAACCTCAGGCATATTTTTGTTGAGTTTGAAAACTCAGGGACCAAAGTGTCACTTAACCCAAACCTCAGGGACCAAAAGTGTATTTTTCCCTTTTTTTCTCTTTTTTCGTATAGAAAAATTTTCATTCATGTTTGGTTTAACTTTTAGTTTGTCTTTGATGGATTAATGGAGTTTTAGGTATATTTTAGACTTATTTTAGGTTTATGGATTGTTTTGTACTAATTTAGATGGTTTTTGAATGGTTTATGAATTGTTTTATACTTATTTGAATAGTTCATGGACTGTTTTGTACTGATTTGGATGGTTTTTGGACTGATTTGGGCCACTTTGTATGATTTATATCTTTTGAATTGTTTTGTATGATTTTATACATATTTTTTAGACTTTTTTTTTCGAGCTTTGGACCGTTTTATAGTGTTGGATTGATTTGAATTATTTTGTATGATTTGATTCATAATTTTTGGACATTTTTTGGACTGATTTGTTTTAGTCTGTGTGAATACTTTGTATGATTTCTATATACTTTTTTCGACCTAGCTTTTTGGACTGGTGTATATGTTTTAGATTAGTTCATTTGATTTTTGGGTTTTTTGGACTGATGTGACATATTTTTCATCCTGTTGAAAAAAATAAATATTTAATTAACATTTTTCTATTTTTTACAGTTATAGTCAAATTGGTAAAATATGTCATTTCCTCGTGAGGAGTTAGTGATACTTGAACCTAGAAATTGAAGGAGTGAAGAACACTCGAGCGGAAGCGTTAGCGGATCTTAGGCACCGGTTTTCATTAATTTTGAGGATTAAAAGCATGCTAAAACAAGAACGAAAAAACAGAGCGTTATGAACTTACCTCTTTGAACTCCGAATTCAAGCTCGTTGTTGGATGATTTTCTACACGATCACTTCATGGACGACCACCATGATCTTCCCCGCTATTCTCCGGTCTTAGAACGAGCTTGTGGGAACCCGTGCATGATGAATTTAGGAGAAAGAAAGGTTGAGAGAATATGGGTTTTTCAACCTTTTGAGCTCAAGGTTTTAGAGAGAAATTTCAGCATCCATGCATTCCTTTCTTCAGTGAATCACCCACACTTGCTTGATGAAGAAGACATACATATATATGTGTGTTTAATTGAAATTATGAATCTAAATTTGTCACCAATTTGGGTGGCAATCACACAAAGAATGCATGGTGTAATTCCTTGATAAATTGACACCTAAAATAAGAAATTTGATTTCTTTATTAATATCATAATAAAATCAATTTTGCATAATTAATATTAAATGAAATTAATTCTAATTTAATTAATTACATTTTGTTTAATTTTGATATCAAAATACCAAATTAAACATTGGTGTCAATCTCGTTTTCTCTCAAAACCGATTATGAATACGAATCACTATTCATCATTCAAAATCGAACATGTATCAAATACATTTTTCAATATTTAAATCATATTTAAATAATTCCAACTCTCTTAATAATTATAGTTTAATTCAAAGATTAAACTAAAATACGTTAAGTATATCGTATATAGTTAACCACAACTCCCTAATTCGAAGTTGAACGACTTTCAAATTCTTTCATCATTCTGTTCTAAGGTTAGATCCGATTGAGCTAGCAGGGGGACCTAATGGACCTACAGATCATGGGCTCCAACGATTCGAGATTAACCGGTTGAACTCTTTCAATCCTAGTTAACCAACATTCGTTAACTAACGAGACACTCCACTATAGCTCGTAGCTGAACTCCCCTCACTGTAGATTTATTTCTGTCCACCCGATATAACCGTGATTAGTAAGTCAATCCTTCACAGGTCGTTTGTAACTATAGTAAGGTCAAAAGGTCCGTTTTACCCCTATAGCACTTCTTGTTCCTTAAGCCTCAACTGAGTCCCTAATGATCAATTGGTTTGTGGTCCCACCACTAAACCTGAAACCTCTCGGGCCAATGAGAGGGCGGCGCGCCTTTGTTCACGTTCCGGAGTCAGTACTTAAGGGAACAACCTCTCTACGATCCCTAAGGACGGGTAGGAGTGAATTCCATCTTGCAGGACTATGTCCCCAACTATCTACTCGTTCCTATCCCTGAAATGGGGGGTTTATTGAGTTGGCGCTGTTGAGCCACTCTCACCCATGCAGATCTAAGGATAAGTCTAAATAAACAGGAGTTCATAGTTAGCTCAGGATTAAGATCGAGTTACCTAGGTCATCGCTTAAAATAGTTAGTTTCACAGTAAACGGCGTTATAAAGTGAAAGTGACTTATTTTGCGGTCTGGTCTTATACAAACTCTTTTGCATAGGACGCCCCCACTCGCATGTCTCTACACGAACGGTTTAGGATCACATCGTTTGTATTAAAACAAAGTGGGCCGCGTCTCATAGTTTTTCCTAGGATAAGGTACCCAGTCCTATCCCTATACTATAGACCGTTTAGGCTATGTACTTGAACTTGATCCACTTTTATGTTACTACATAAAGTTCAAGCATTCATATCATAGCCAAGGATTCTAGTTTTATTGGATTTGGGTTAATAAATACACAGTTAAACTAATCTTTCAACAACCATTATAAAACCTATTATAATAAGTTTTATATATAACTTCGTTACATTTACTATCCACGAGTTTTAGGACATAAACCCCAACAAACTCCCACTTGGACTAAAACTCGAGTGGGATGTTCAACTCATAGACCTAGACCATCTAGATGTCCCTCGAACACTTTTAGCCGTGAGGGCCTTTGTAAATGTTTTAGCAATATTTTATTCTTGAGGATTTCCTCGTGACAATCACATCTCCTTAACTCATTAGTCTCTTAGATGAGATGTACATTTCTGTTCTATACACTTGCCTCATATTTGGAACAACTTTCCAAATGAATTTCCTAAGTCCTACAGACTATTGAATTTGCTTTATAAGTAGCAACTTATTTTGCCTTCAAGATAAAGTCTATGATACATCCTTACTCGATGTTATGCCAACATATAGCTCCCTGTTTAGGGTGAATTCTGATGCCGATGTGGATTTCCATGAATCCTAATCGGTGTGCTAATCAGAATTAGTGTATCCTGTAAGGATCAGATCCTCAACACCATACACGAGCCTATAAACCCTCATTCTCGTAAGATACTTGAGGATATCTGTACTATAGTCCAACGGTCTTACCCTGGACTGAATTGGTATCTACTGACAATCCCTACTGCATACCTTATGCTAAGCCTGACAACTGATTGTCTAGGCACAAGAATTTCGTCTCAAGTTCTCAACCTCTTGAGACGTCTCAGGACACTGTTTCTGTGACAAATGAATTCCATATTTGAAAGGTAAATAACCTTTCTCGGAATTCTAATCTTATATCTAGCCAACACTTTTGTCCATATAAGATACTTGAGATAGAGCTAACGATCTTCGTTCTTGCTATTCCAAACGTTTGGATTCTAGGAACATATTAAGCCTTTCCAATTCTCTTATTTGGAACTAGGCTGCTAGCTCACTTTTAATTGTCAGTATTGATAATCTACATCATTCCTAATGAATAAGATATTAATAATATACTAAACTAATAAAGCTACCAAACTATTTTTAATTCTTCTGCTGACACAAGCCTTGTCAATACTCTGGTCTAAAACCATAAGTTTAATCATGCATTAAATCTTATGTTCCAAGATCGAAACCTTCAATTCAATCCATAAATGGATTGGTTAAGGTTGCAAACCTGTTGTTCTAGATCTTGGACTATGAACACCTTTTGGTCTATACCAGAATGAATTGAAATATACGTATTCAATTTCCAAGTTCATAGTTTTGACTTAATCGTCCTTATCCACGTCATCCATTATCTCGTTAAAGGTCAATGGATCCTCGATATAGTCATCAGGCATGACAATCGGAGTTTCACTTAAACTCACACAGTTTTCATTAGGTTGATTTACAACCTTCCCACTGCATTGAGGTTCTCTAAACATTTGAGAAGGACATGACTAACTTAATGTGTCAGCTCGATCAACAACCCTTTGTTGAAGAACTAGTTTGATCAACAACTCTTTGTTGAAACATTTGTAGCTTTATATATAACTTTACTTAACACCCTTTTACTTCGTGGTCGTGATTTCTAACGTGACCTTTTTTTTTTAAAGAAAGTAACATTTGTCCATACAAATACTTTCTTTTAAATAAAGAAGTATCCATAACTCGTTTCTATGGAATAACCTATAGATAGGCACAATTTTGAATAAAGTTCTATATGCTTCGGGATTATCTCAAATGAGGATATCCCTAAGTTATGAAACAACATAAACACATTTTATGCTTTTTCAAAGTTCAAATAATGTTTCAGAAACATTCTTTTGAAAGAACCATATTCATATTTTACATTGCAGTCAACACTACATATCCAAAAACGAGTTTAGGCAACTCATTATCAAATGAACCATGTCTAACAAGGCTCTGTTTCTCCTTCCCAATACATCACTCTTCTATGATGTACTAGGTATTGAGAGTCAGGACATAATTCCATGTTCTATCAAATAGACCTGGAATTTCAAGTCCATTTACTCTCTACTTGCATCGAAGTGTCGGTTTTATTTTACCTATTTTGGATCTTATCCTTAGCATTATACCATCTGAACTTCAAGAGTTCGCATATATAAAGCATTAGGTAAACATAAAGCACCTTGAATAATCATCAATGAAACAAAATGAATTATTCATTCCTATTAGAGTATTAACATTCAGAATGTGTTAGCTCTAAGGTTTCTTTTGCACGATAACCTTTAGTTCGGCCTATCCTTAAGTGCAAAAGATAGGTGCCTTGAGAAACATGTCGCCTTTTCTTTTGAGTCATAGCGGTTTAAATATCTCATATATTAAAATCGCTTTGGGCTCTATCGGTCTTAAAACGTATATGTTATTCCTTATGTTTGTAGAACAAATATTGGCATCCTTTTCGATATGAACGGTTCATACATAAAAAGGTAATATAATAGCCTTGTTCTAGAAAACAAGATATTTGAAATCAAATTTTCTTGTAATCTTAGGAACCATATACATTATGTATTGTTCCTTGAAAGAATAACTTTATGTCTCCCACTGCCTTAGCCGAGATGAACTCTTCTATTTAAAGTCTAAGAGTTATCTTAACTAGTTCACGACTAGCACTTAGGAACTCTTTCCTGGAAAAGAACATACGTGATTTAGTGGGTCCTGAATTGAATATCTAGGTTGAATCACTATTCTTACCAAGCACGTTTTTCAAGACGAATAAATCATATTTCTAGTCTCGAATCATGTTCTTTTTGCTAGGCAATTATCTATGTTATATTTATCATGATCATTGCGAGAATGAAATAGATATAACATCTTGAGGATTTATTACATTTTAAGACTGTTTACATATCACTTACCACGATATAGTGTATAAGGTTTGTTTAGTAGTATGTTTCTATACCAATGACGAATTTGGCGTATAAAGAAGGCATTTTATAGAACCTATACTTTATTGCTGAAAATTTAAACAAATAAACTTTAAATGGGTTGTCTAATGTATTAACCCTTTTTACTAATCCAATCAATTTAGCAAAAGCAACTATGCCCCTTATTGATCATAATTCTTTTGCAACGATACTTCAGAGGTTTAGAATAACCGCTACCGTAGGACAGTCAGCTACTCCTCCTCTAAATCGAGACAATCTCGGCCATTTACTATTGCCAAAATAACTCCTTATTCCAATAGTTCTTAGCTACCGTTGGTTTGGTCAAGACAATCTTGTAAGTGTGACCCGCCATTTTCAGATTCCAGAGGACGGCCCTAACAATGCCACCGTAGGGAAGAGCTAATGTTAGGAATGGCCGTAAGAAACCCTATCCATTTCTGGAGTTTGCGTTGTTCTGAATCCCATGCACAAGCCCTCCGTAGGGATAGTTAGCTATGGTAACACTGTTGGAAACCTGCAGGCGGTGCATGGGAATCTCACGGTGCAATCTAATAGAGGAGACTGCAGGATACGTTGACACGTTTCCTTCACCCACTTGCTATGAACACTTTCCCCATTCACCTTGTTATTGACCCATGCAAACACCATCCGTAGGGGGACGCTCCCAGGGCGCCTCGAGGCCAAGCATGGATCTCACGATGTAAATATAAGGGGGACGTGAGAGTAAAAACTTGATATGAATATCTCATTTTTATAATTTTCCTCCCACTAAAGTATTCTAACAATTAGGGTCTTTTACTTAGGTAAATTCCGGCTAAACGAATCTATCTAAGTTAATGCCTTATAGATAACTATTTTAAATAAGGTCTTTATTCTAATGTCTAGGCGAATTAAACCCTTTTAATTTCCTGGCGACATTGCATACTAATAAGACTATGGTTAATTCAACTCAGGTACTGGATTACCGGGAGAGTTCCCTTATAACCAACATCTTATATCCTACTTATCGAATTTTAATTCTATTAAAACCTTTAAGCAGGATGCTCTTCTAATCCTATTAGAAAGTCGTGATCTTAGGTCTAATTGATTTTAAACTTTTTAAAATTAATACGTGCTACCTAAGATCCTATGTTAGCATGCAACTCTTTGTTATAGGTTTGACGGTTTCTATTCATTAACCTTATAACTATTTATAACTTTTAATGAATTAATCCTATAACATGTTTCTAATGGTGATGAAAGCATATAACAATCAAAATTCAAGTTATAAAAATAAATCACCATTCAAAAAGCTTAAACGTTTTGAAACAACCTAAATCTAGGTGATTTCAAACGGCATAACTATTATGCTATGATGTCTAGGTGATAAAACCTTACACCTCTCACGCATGCTCATAAGGCCGGGTTAACCTAACTCAATTACCGGCTCGATGCCCAGGTAGGAGGTGTTCCGTAAACCGTCAACTTAAATACCTCCAGCCTTAGACAACATCTCGTCGGGTGAGTTCACTTGTAACCTGATCTTTACAAGATATCGACCTATTCTATGCGAATCATTCGAAATTGGATTTCATTAACCCTAAGTGAGCATACATTTATCTTTGTTATAGGTTTTAACGTCTATCTCGATTTTTATAACACTTTATAAAATAGACAACCTATAACATTCATCTAAGCTAAGGTGGTTTCATGCTGCATGCTCGTTCGTTTTCGTTTATTAATATAACGCTTAAATTTAAACATCCATAAACGAAAAAATTTAAAACAAGCAACATGCATCTAACATGAAACCTAACATGCATTCCTTTTATTATAACCCTTTATAATTAATAACTAATGCATGAACATGCTTTCCTATGGTGGGATTTTAACTCTATATAGCATACGATATGCATACTTAATTCTAATTTAATTATAACATACATTCCTAATGCATAAATAATTAAACACACTAAAGCGGACCAGTTTTGGCATCCAAACAAACTAATTAAGCTAAATTATTACAATAATAATTAAATAAATAAGAGAAACGCCTTGGACAGCTCCCGAACCGGCCCCGAACACCTCGAAACAGCTTGAACCATCCATAAAAGTCTTGAACCGAACCAAAGGAGTTGAAAAATGGCTTGAACCGGTGTTGAACAGACCAAACCGGCCGGGAAGCGGTGAACCGGACCGGGATAAACCCACCTGAACCAAACCACCGCCAAAATTCAAACATTTTGAATTTTTCGTGGTAGCGTCGAGACGGTGTTCATCCAGCAACCCAGAAAACACGATTTCTGCATGCTCTGTTTTTCCGACCAGCGAACACTTCGTCTTCTTCGATCGATTACAGCCTAGTTTCAACTCTAATGACTCCCAAATTGATACAGACTCTTGCCAAGCCATTAATGCCCATATACATGTAGGCAATTACAACTTCAAACAAGAATTAAAAGCTTAATTTGATGCCAAAACCGAGAATCCAACTATAGCAACCAAAACTCATTCAACAATTGAAATTCACCCACTAAACTCGAATTTAATGGAAATCAAGGGCCCAAACAACGCTCTGATACCAATTGAAAGAGTGAAGAACACTCGAGCGGAAGCGTTAGCGGATCTTAGGCACCGATTTTCATTAATTTTGAGGATTAAAAGCATGCTAAAACAAGAACGAAAAAACAGAGCATTATGAACTTACCTCTTTGAACTCCGAATTCAAGCTCGTTGTTGGATGATTTTCTACACGATCACTTCATGGACGACCACCATGATCCTCCCCGCTATTCTCCGGTCTTAGAACGAGCTTGTGGGAACCCGTGCATGATGAATTTAGGAGAAAGAAAGGTTGAGAGAATATGGGTTTTTTCAACCTTTTGAGCTCACGGTTTTAGAGAGAAATTTCAGCATCCATGCATTCCTTTCTTCAGTGAATCACCCACACTTGCTTGATGAAGAAGACATACATATATATGTGTGTTTAATTGAAATTATGGATCTCAATTTGTCACCAATTTGGGTGGCAATCACACAAAGAATGCATGGTGTAATTCCTTGATAAATTGACACCTAAAATAAGAAATTTGATTTCTTTATTAATATCATAATAAAATCAATTTTGCATAATTAATATTAAATGAAATTAATTCTAATTTAATTAATTACATTTTGTTTAATTTTGATATCAAAATACCAAATTAAACATTGGTGTCAATCTCGTTTTCTCTCAAAACCGATTATGAATACGAATCACTATTCATCATTCAAAATCGAACATGTATCAAATACATTTTTCAATATTTAAATCATATTTAAATAATTCCAACTCTCTTAATAATTATAGTTTAATTCAAAGATTAAACTAAAATACGTTAAGTATATCGTATATAGTTAACCACAACTCCCTAATTCGAAGTTGAACGACTTTCAAATTCTTTCATCATTCTGTTCTAAGGTTAGATCCGATTGAGCTAGCACGGGGACCTAATGGACCTACAGATCATGGGCTCCAACGATCCGAGATTAACCGGTTGAACTCTTTTAATCCTAGTTAACCAACATTCGTTAACTAACGAGACACTCCACTATAGCTCGTAGCTGAACTCCCCTCACTGTAGATTTATTTTTGTCCACCCGATATAACCGTGATTAGTAAGTCAATCCTTCACAGGTCGTTCGTAACTATAGTAAGGTCAAAAGGTCCGTTTTACCCCTATAGCACTTCTTGTTCCTTAAGCCTCAACTGAGTCCCTAATGATCAATTGGTTTGTGGTCCCACCACTAAACCTGAAACCTCTCGGGCCAATGAGAGGGCGGCGCGTCTTTGTTCACGTTTCAGAGTCAGTACTTAAGGGAACAACCTCTCTACTATCCCTAAGGGCGGATAGGAGTGAATTCCATCTTGCAGGACTATGTCCCCAGCTATCTACTCGTTCCTATCCCTGAAATGGGGGGTTTATTGAGTTGGCGCTGTTGAGCAACTCTCACCCATGCAGATCTAAGGATAAGTCTAAATAAACAGGAGTTCATAGTTAGCTCAGGATTAAGATCGAGTTACCTAGGTCATCGCTTAAAATAGTTAGTTTCACAGTAAACGGCGTTATAAAGTGAAAGTGACTTATTTTGCGGTCTGGTCTTATACAAACTCTTTTGCATAGGACGCCCCCACTCGCATGTCTCTACAGGAACGGTTTAAGATCACATCGTTTGTATTAAAACAAAGTGGGTCGCGTCTCATAGTTTTTCCTAGGATAAGGTACCCAGTCCTATCCCTATACTATAGACCGTTTAGGCTATGTACTTGAACTTGATCCACTTTTATGTTACTACATAAAGTTCAAGCATTCATATCATAGCCAAGGATTCTAGTTTTATTGGATTTGGGTTAATAAATACACAGTTAAACTAATCTTTCAACAACCATTATAAAACCTATTATAATAAGTTTTATATATAACTTCGTTACATTTACTATCCACGAGTTTTAGGACATAAACCCCAACAGAAATAGTGAAGATAGTGATATAGAGGTCATCGCTTAAAATAGTTAGTTTCATAGTAAACGGCGTTATAAAGTGAAAGTGACTTATTTTGCGGTCTGGTCTTATACAAACTCTTTTGCATAGGACGGCCCCACTCGCATGTCTCTACACGAACGGTTTAGGATCACATCGTTTGTATTAAAACAAAGTGGGCCGCGTCTCATAGTTTTTCCTAGGATAAGGTACCCAGTCCTATCCCTATACTATAGACCGTTTAGGCTATGTACTTGAACTTGATCCACTTTTATGTTACTACATAAAGTTCAAGCATTCATATCATAGCCAAAGATTCTAGTTTTATTGGATTTGGGTTAATAAATACACAGTTAAACTAATCTTTCAACAACCATTATAAAACCTATTATAATAAGTTTTATATATAACTTCGTTACATTTACTATCCACGAGTTTTAGGACATAAACCCCAACAGAAATAGTGAGGATAGTGATATAGAGGTAGAAGTTGATGAATTATTTTGGATAGAATGTTAATATTAATCCTCCCCCTAAAAAGAAAAATGAAGAGTGACCTTCAGATATGTTCACACATATAAATTGGGAGATTACTAATTCAATATGTGGAGAAGGGTCCACATTGGAAGAAGGAGCAAGGTGTGTAGAAATGAACCCAAGTGTAATCACCAAAGGATTATTATTTGAGAGTAAACAAGATCTACATCTTGTTGTTAAAAAATATTGTGTTGTACACTATTATCAGATTACTGTGGTAAAATCAAATCTAAATATTTGGTGTGAAATGCAAACAATGAGATGAGGGGTGCAATTGAAGGCTTTGTGCCTATTGGTGTAAAACTCATGAAATGTTTGAAATTACGAAACTTGAAGTGGAACATTCGTGTTTATAACCAAAACTCACACAAGATCATTCACAATTGGACTTGGATTTTATGTGTAATGAAATCCAAAACATCGTTCGAAGTGATCATGGAGCTTCTATAGAATGTTTCAAGAAACTATAAAAAAAACCATGGTCATAGTGTTAATTACAAGTGTGTATGGAAAGCTAAACGAAAAGCTTTGGTTAAAGTATTTGGTGTTTGGGAGAAATCGTATGAAGAACTTCTGTATTGGTTTATGGTTGTTGTACACTATAATCCACAAACTCGGGTTCTATGGGACTTCATTCCAATTGAGGTACCGGGTAATCAAATTTTTGGTCGTTTGGTCCCGCAGTAGATGGTTTTAAATACTGTAGACCGATGATTCAGATGATGGTATACACCTTTATGGCAAGTATAAAGGGAAATTATTGATAGTTTCATCTGTTGACTCAAATGGAATAGATTTTTCCTTACCTTTGCTATTGTTGAAGAGAATACTTCTTGTTGGTTGTGGTTTTATGTGCCTTACGTGCATTAGTTACCCAGAGAGATGGTATTGTTCGATTTTATGCCCTAAAACTCGTAGATAGTAAATGTAACAATTGATTGTTCATTAATAAAGTGTTATCTATGTTACTTCAATAAAGCGTTATTGATTATTTTATATTAGTCTTTCCTAAATAACCATAATCCAATAAACTAACATCCTAGGCTGTTGTATGAGTCTTGAACTGTATGTGGAGACATACAGGGATCAATGTTCAAGATACAACGTAACCTAAAAGGTCTATAGTATATGGATCCTAGGTACCTTATCCTTGTGACACTATGAATACAAACAACTTTGTATTTGATACAAACGAAATGATCCAATGTGTTTGTGTAAGTGAATGTGAGTAGGGATATCCTATGCAATAAGTTTGCATAAGACCAGACCGCGAAATAGTAACTGCTAGATGTCGTAACTCCGTTGGCTAGTTAGGTTTCTATTTCAATAGGATGACCTGAGCAACTTAGTCTTAATCTTGAGTGTACTATGGACTTCTGTTTACGAGGGATTGTCCTTTGATTTGTATGGGTGAGAGTGGTTAGTACGTCGACTCAATAAGCCTACCAATTTGGGGACAAGACCGAGGTGGGAGCTGAAAACATAATCACACAAGATGGAATTCACTCCTTGACTTTAGGGTAAGTAGATGAGTGTTTCCTTAAGTGGTGTCTCCGAGTCTTGAACAAAGGGTCCTATCCTCTCACCGGCCCGAGAGAGATTTCTGTTTAATGGTTGGACCATAAACAGGTTGTTCATTAGAGGAGCACTGGTACTTAAGGATGTAAAGGTAACTTAGGGGTAAAACGATAATTTGACTCAGCTGGTGTTACGAACACTCGTGAAAGACTAATTTGTTGTTATTGGTCTATATCTGTGGACACATAAATATATCTACAGTGAGAAGAGTGCAACTGTGGGTCTATAGTGGAGTGTACCCACAGTTAACAAATATTGATTAATTTGGTTAATGAGTTTAGCCAATTAATCTCATATCGTTGGAGCTTCTGATCTGTAGGTCCATTAGGTCCTACTAGTAGCTCGTAAAGAGTAATCTAGTATATTAATCTTGAATGGAATTTGAAATGTTCAAATTCACTTAGGGGCCATTTGACCCCTTGTGTTGGTTATAATAGTGGGGGTTATTATAACTCACTCAGTATTTGGGGCATCGACAAAAATAATGGGTGAAGTGAGTTATTTTTACCTCCGTGTTGCTACAGTAACCACCATTCAACCCACCCAATTATTCTATCCATTCTCTACAATAACTCTCTCCTTTCTTCTTTCATGTGTCTCCTTGACTTTTCCGGCGATGATCGGCCAGCGAATTTTCCGACGACCACCGACGACTTTTCCAGTGACCACCATCAACTTTCCGACACTTTTCCAGCGATGGTCGACGACTTTTCTGGCGACCGATTTTTTTTCTTAAATCTTTATTCTCATTTCCATTTTGAAAAATATAAAAAACAAAAATAAAGACAAAAAAAAAAAAAAAAAAGAGGTAGAAGAAAAGAAAGGAAAAAAGTGGGAAAAAAATTTTGGTAGTCGGAAAATTTGTTGGTGTTCGCCGAAAAAGTCAAAAAAAATTCTAGGGAGTTAGATACTAGGTTGTCTTTGTATGTAGACACCGTACTTGGTCCGACGAGGTTTTAATAATGTTCGAGTACCTCTAATATGTAATGTTAATTTTAAAATGAAACCATAGTATAAAAAGGTTTAATTTCATTTTATTTTAAATTCTAAAGTTTAGTCGTAATTTTATTTTTGGTTATTTATTCATTTATTGTTTTTATTTATTTATTAATTATTATTATATTATTATTTTTTTTCTTTTTCTTTTTTTTTCTCCACCTCACTTTCCTTCTTCCCCTATTCTTTCTCTCATTCCTATTCTAATGGCATTAATGCATGGCTATCCACAAATACCTCACCCACCCCTCCCAAAATAGTTAGGCTTTTTAGTATAAATGGAGGGGGTGAGGAAGAAAAAGGGAACAAGGCATTGCGCATGAGTTTAGTATAGGGAGCTTTTAGAAGAATTTTTTGAGGGAGAAAGGAGAAGAAGAAGATTTAAGCATGTAACGCCCCGCGTTTCTAAATCGAGCCATTTTAGAATTAATTGGGCGTTCTTATTCTAGTTTGGAAAATTAGAATTAGAGTTTAGCCTTGGGTCGATAAGTTAAATTTCTATAATTTAGGGAAAAGAGATTTTTAAATTAAATCTTTAATTTCCTAAAGTTTGAAGATTTAATATTCGATATTCATTTTGGATATCAAAAGACCCGAACTCCTCTTAATCAATTTAAATCCTGAATTTGTTAGGAGCTAAGATTGAGATTAAAATCCTAATTGGGGATTTAGATTGAAATCCAAATTCCTTTTTAAAATGGGGTTTTCTTTTGATTAAGTTTTATAAAAAAAAAGAAAAAGAAAAAGAAAGTAGAAACCCTAATCCTTCTCCTTCTTTCTCTAGCCGCCAGCCCCCCTCTTCATCTTTCCTCCCTCATTTTCGTTAAGGCAGCAGCCACCCCCTTCTTCAACTTTTTCTTCTTGCCGTGAAGCTTCAGCGTCGCTCCCCTCGTTGCGTTTTTCTCCCGCCGACCAGCACCCCCGCGCCATTGCTGCTGCTCCAGACGCCGCCGCCAGTGGTTGAAGTCGTCGCCCTGCCTCCCGTCGTGCTGCTGTCTGTCCAGCTCGCGCCGGGGTTGCTGTCTCTCCCTCCCGCGTGTCTAGCCGCCGCCGTTCGAGCCTCGCCGTCGCCGTTTTCTTCCCAGCTCGAGCAACCATGAAGCCCAGCCGCTGTGAAGGTCGCTGCCAGCCGTGAGCCGCGCATAAAGCCTTCGCGCTGCTCCGTCTCGCTGTGTTCGTGCCATCTCCTTGCGTTTTCAGCCAAGGTAGCTTGTGCGTAAGCTCTCTCTTCCTTCAATCTTAGTCGTTTAAGGCCCGATCTAAGTGTCTCTTGGTTCGATTCATTAGATCTCGCGTCCTAGCAGCTCGAAGCCTCAGTTCCGCGCGATTTCGCCTCTGTCCAACAGTGTTTTGGGTACGTTTTGGATCGTTACGACATCGCTTAACGTCTCCGCATTGAAATTCTATTCTGCAGCGCCGCCTAAGTGTTCGATTGAGTTCGAATCACTTAAGTTCGATCACCCACTGCCCAAGGAGCGTTCTAGCACGTTGTTCGAGGGGGTGAGGAAGAAGAAGGGAACAAGGCATTGCGCATGAGTTTAGTATAGGGAGCTTTTAGAAGAATTTTTTGAGGGAGAAAGGAGAAGAAGAAGATTTAAGCATGTAACGCCCCGCGTTTCTAAATCGAGCCATTTTAGAATTAATTGGGCGTTCTTATTCTAGTTTGGAAAATTAGAATTAGAGTTTAGCCTTGGGTCGATAAGTTAAATTTCTATAATTTAGGGAAAAGAGATTTTTAAATTAAATCTTTAATTTCCTAAAGTTTGAAGATTTAATATTCGATATTCATTTTGGATATCAAAAGACCCGAACTCCTCTTAATCAATTTAAATCCTGAATTTGTTAGGAGCTAAGATTGAGATTAAAATCCTAATTGGGGATTTAGATTGAAATCCAAATTCCTTTTTAAAATGGGGTTTTCTTTTGATTAAGTTTTATAAAAAAAAAGAAAAAGAAAAAGAAAGTAGAAACCCTAATCCTTCTCCTTCTTTCTCTAGCCGCCAGCCCCCCTCTTCATCTTTCCTCCCTCATTTTCGTTAAGGCAGCAGCCACCCCCTTCTTCAACTTTTTCTTCTTGCCGTGAAGCTTCAGCGTCGCTCCCCTCGTTGCGTTTTTCTCCCGCCGACCAGCACCCCCGCGCCATTGCTGCTGCTCCAGACGCCGCCGCCAGTGGTTGAAGTCGTCGCCCTGCCTCCCGTCGTGCTGCTGTCTGTCCAGCTCGCGCCGGGGTTGCTGTCTCTCCCTCCCGCGTGTCTAGCCGCCGCCGTTCGAGCCTCGCCGTCGCCGTTTTCTTCCCAGCTCGAGCAACCATGAAGCCCAGCCGCTGTGAAGGTCGCTGCCAGCCGTGAGCCGCGCATAAAGCCTTCGCGCTGCTCCGTCTCGCTGTGTTCGTGCCATCTCCTTGCATTTTCAGCCAAGGTAGCTTGTGCGTAAGCTCTCTCTTCCTTCAATCTTAGTCGTTTAAGGCCCGATCTAAGTGTCTCTTGGTTCGATTCATTAGATCTCGCGTCCTAGCAGCTCGAAGCCTCAGTTCCGCGCGATTTCGCCTCTGTCCAACAGTGTTTTGGGTACGTTTTGGATCGTTACGACATCGCTTAACGTCTCCGCATTGAAATTCTATTCTGCAGCGCCGCCTAAGTGTTCGATTGAGTTCGAATCACTTAAGTTCGATCACCCACTGCCCAAGGAGCGTTCTAGCACGTTGTTCGAGGTTAGAATAACCCGTTTAGCACAAAAGCAGACCCGTTTGGATAAGTTTCACCTCTGTCCCTAAGCTTGTTAGCTTTAAGTGAGTTGTCGTTGTGTGTCATGCTTTAAAAGCATGTTAAATCCTTACCCATGAGTTGCTTAGGCCTTATAAGTATTGCCCAACATTTAGAGTCCTTAGAATGTGAGTTAAATGGGTTATCGTTGGTTATCATGGCTTAAAAGCATGCTTCAATTAATGCCCATTATGTGTCGTCACCTAATTAGTTTTACCCAACCCTTGTAGGTTCTTAAATCATGAATTTAGGAGTCTTTACTTGCTGTTCGTGGTTTAAAATGCATGTTAAATTATCCTCTATCAATTGTCTAGGCTCTAGTAGCGTTGTCCAACCTCTAGAAGTCCTTAGAATGCGAAATCATATCATTTGCTCGCTGTCCAATGGCTGAAAAGCCTTGATTATAGCCATTCAGCAAGTACCCATTACCCGTTGTGCCTTAGACGTGGTTGCCCATAGTCTAAAGGCTTTGGGTTTTCAATTTGGGGAATTTTGAGTTGCTGTTCAGCAAGGAAATAGTCTTTCTCGATTGAATTTGGCCTTTCAAGCATGTTTAAAGAATTTGTAAGTTGGTTCTAATTTAGTAGAGGTTGTCTTGATTATTTAGGAGCCTTCTTGGACTACCTTGAGTTGTTGAAGTTGCTTTAGGAGCATTTGAGGTAAGTGGAATTCTACTTGTTGAGTCTGGTTGCTTGTGTGCTCGTATGCTATGTGCTTT
This sequence comes from Luffa acutangula, assembly GCA_036850905.1. NCBI lineage: Eukaryota > Viridiplantae > Streptophyta > Magnoliopsida > Cucurbitales > Cucurbitaceae > Luffa > Luffa acutangula. The sequence goes on along the minus strand of CM072088.1, from coordinate 25,740,048 downwards.
GCTCCTTGGTTTTATTGCATGTTGTATACTTGTATGTGTATGTATGTTGCCTCGTCGTTGACGAGTTTTGAGGATCTTGAAATCGATGTAGTGAATTGTTAAGTTGAATCATTCTGAGATGTTGTGACTGGAATTTGATGTGAAAAGTATGTTGTTTTATGGTGATTGTCTGATAGACATGAATTTAATGTAGAGAGCATGTTGTTTGGTTGTTACATGGACTAAAAGCATGACATGAGCTAGAAAGCATGTATGGAATATACATTTTTGGTCGTGGGCATGTCATTGGCATAAACATAGTCTAGAAGCATGATGAGTAGGATTCATGCATTCTAGTGAGAATGTGAGGTCAGAGGGCCTTGTGTGTTGAAAAGGGAAGTTAGGTGAATGTCAGGTGCCTCGAGTAAAAATGGTCGAGGGGTGGTATGTCACCAATGGATTAGGAGGAGCATCGGGTGCCTTGGGTAATATGGCCAAGGGGCGATGTGATGAGTGTTGGGTTTTATGCCCTAAAACTCGTAGATAGTGAATGTAACCGTTGACCGGATATTAATGAAATAATATTGATATATTTTCCATTAATTGTTATTAGTTATTTTATATATGTCTTTGCCTAATAATAACCCTAATCCAATAAACTAGACATCCAAGGCTGTAATATGAGTCTTGAACTATATGTAGCGACATATGGGATCATTGTTCAAGAAACAGCCTAAAGGGTCTATAGTATAGGGATAAGACTGGGTGCTTTATCCTGGTGACACTATGGATACGGCCCACTTTGTATTTGATACAAACGCTGCGATCCAACGCGTTCGTGTAGGAGACATGCGAGTGGGGGTATCCTATGCAATGAGTTTGCATAAGACCGGACCGCGAAATAGTAACCATTAGTTATAACACCGTTAACTAGTTGGTTTTCTATTTCACTAGGACGACCGAGACAACTTAGTCTTAATCCTGAGTTGATTATGGACTCCTGCTCATGAGAGACTGTCCTTTGATTTGTATGGGTGAGAGTGGCCAATACGCCGACTCAATAAGCCTACCACTTTGGGGACAAGATCGAATGGGGAGCTGGGAACATAATCGTACAAGATGGAATTCACTCCTTCCCGACTTTAGGGAAGCAGATGAGTGTTCCCTTAAGTGGTTACTCCGAGTCTTGAACAAAGGGCCCTACCCTCTCAATGGCACGAGAGGGTTTTCTGTTTAATGGTTGGACCATAAACAGATTGTTCATTAGAGGAGAATTGGTACTTAAGGAAATAGAGGTGACCCAGGGGTAAAACGGTAATTTGACCCAGCTGGTGTTACGGACACTCGTGAAGGACTAACTAGTCGATATTGGTCTAAGTTCCGTGGACACAGAAAATATGTCTGCAGTGAGAAGAGTGCAACTGTGAGTCTATAGTGGAATGTACACACAGTTAACGAATATTGATTATTGTAGTTAATGAGTTTAACCAATTAATCTCACATCGTTGGAGCTTCTGATCTGCAGGTTCATAAGGTCCCACTGGTAGCTCGTAAAGTGATTTGAGGCAACTAAGTAATTAAATTGAAAATGTTCAATTTACTGAGGGAAATAAAAATAATATATATTGATATATTATTATGAGAGAAATTATTATTTGAAGAAGTTCAAATATAAATTTATGGAAGATTGAAAGAATTAATTAATTTAAGTCCTAAAAGTGTTTGGGCAAAATTAATTAATTCAAGGCCGGAAATTAAATATGTGATATTTAATTGGTGGTTAATTAATTAAAGAATTCATTAACCATGAATTAATCAATTATGTAAATAATTAATCACTTAAGGAAGTGATTAATCATTTATGGGAATGATCTAATTACTTATGGAAGAAATTAGTCATTTATGGAAAAGATTAATCAATTGGGGAATTGATTGATCATGATTGATTAATTAAGGAATAAAGATTGAATCAATTTTGGAAAAGATTGATTTAATTGAATATTTTATTCATGGCCTCTCTTCTATAAATAGAACACTAGACCTAATTGGTCATGACACTTGACACTCTTGAAAGACAAGACCTAGAATTCTCTCTAGCCTCCCTCTTAGAGAAAGACTCCCACAAGTCTTTGGCCTCCTAGACTTAGAGACATACCGGTGTAACCTCTGTGGTTATTGTGTCATTCAAAGAAGAAAATCCAGCGATCAAGAGGCGAGAAGGCTGCTGCGTTTTCGTTCGTTGGAGCGTCGTTGGCGAAGAACGGTCAAGTCTACAACGGAGGTTTGTAACGGTTCTTCCTCTTTTCGTTAGAAAAGTTTTTTAAAATAAATTTAGATTTATTTTAGCATGTTTAAACCGATTTTACAGCAACTTTAAAGCATATTTAAAGTTTTGTTTGAGTTATCGTAACGGTATTTTAATGTTAATTAATATACGGCGTAAGGTCCAATCGATGCGCTTCCGCTGCGTGGGGACTTTTATTCCCTTCAATCGGAATCAGAGCCATCGCTGTCCCTATTAATTAATTTTAAAAAGTTGCGATAGGCTCTAATAGGTGGGATTTATGCATATTGTATGTTCGGTTTGCATTGAACTGTTCGGGTTAATTTTATGGCCATAGATTTTATTTTTATGTGATTTTGATCATGTAAGGCCCGGTGTTTCGGGTATTTTATGTAAAATCGAGTCCTATGTAAGTCCGGGTCTAGAATAGGTTTTTATGAGATGAAAATCGAAGGAATCGCCGCTGAAATCGAAGCCAAAACCGAAGAAATCGTTGCTGTTTTGCCCAGATTCTGCCTCCAGACGCAACAGCGTCGGGACGCTCCTTCAACAGCGTCTCGACGCTGTCTCGATACCGAAGGCGCTCGGTAAGGAAAGCACACAGCGTCGGGACGCTACCTCAACAGCGTCTCGACGCTGTCTCGATTACGCAGGTGCCAGATATGGAAAACGCACAGCGTCGGGACGCTAATCTACACAGCGTCTCGACGCTGTCACGATGGAGGCGCGCACTAGGGTTTCAACAGGCGCGGTTCAAGCAAGGACGGTCCGGTTCGGACCGGTTCGGCTGGGCTGGGACCTATTTGGTCCGATTCAGCCAATTTTTGGCATGGTTCGTGATTTTGGAGGCCGGTTCGAGGTGGTTCGGGGCGGTTCGTGCTGTCTAGGCCAATTCCGGAGCTGTACATGGATTTTTTAGGATAGAATTTAGCTAAATTAATGTAATTTAATGCTTTATTTTATCCTAGGGGCCAAAATTAACCGGTTCAATTGCTATTTATATGCTTTATGGATGTCATATAGATTATTTAATCCCACCTTAGGTTATAAACATGCTCATGCATTTTTTATATATTATAAATTGTTATAATGTATGTTTAAATGCATGGATTGGTTTTCATATTTCTTGATATAAGTGTATATTAATTTATATGAAAAATTGGAAAGCATGAAGCATGTCATTACTTAAATTAAATATAAATAGTTATGTTTAATGTGATGAATGAAGCATGCTTGGTTGATTTTCTTGATTGGCTTATAATTGTTATAATAAAAGAAAATCAAAATTGCATGAAGCATGAAACATCCATAGTTATTAATATAATTGTTATATTATTCATGCAATTGATGAGGCTTAATTATTCAATTTGAATGAGATTGTTGAATGAATTAAACCCTAGATTCTTGATTATAGGATTAATCATTAAAATTTGAAATAGTTCTTTAATATTAATGATTAGAAACCGTCAATCTATAATCAAGATTTGCATGCAAACATAAGATCATAGGATAAATTGAATTAATTTTAAATTGTTTAAAATTAATTAGACCTAGATCGATTTCTAATAGGATTAGAATCTTTTCTTACTTAGAATTAAAAATAGTTTTAATTTACTAAGTAGGAAAAACATTGCTATGATTATAAGGGAACTCCACCGGTAATGTTCTGTCTAAGGTTGGGGGTATTTAAGTTGACGGTTTACGGAACACCTCCTACCTGGGAACTGACCTGGAATACCGGAGTTGAATTAATCATAGTTAAATGTTAGCATGCAATGTCACTAGGTTTATTAAAAGTGTTTAATGCACCTAGATCTTTAGAGTAAAGACCTTACATTACTGAGGTTATAAGGCAACTCTCTCGGTAAAGTTCTGTCTAAGGTTGGGGGTATTTAAGTTGACGGTTTACGGAACACCTCCTACCTGGGAACTAACCGGATTGAGTTGAATTAACCATAGTAATGTTGACTTGCAATGTTGGGTTTATTAAAAGAAGTTTAATTCACCCAAAAGATTGCAGTTGAATCCTTTCCATAATTGTTATAATAGGATCAGACTTAGATAGATTGACTTAGCCGAATTCTATCTAAGTTAAACAACCCTATATTAACCTTAGGACATTTTCAGTGGGAGGAAAATTACAAAACGAGATTTAAATCAAGTTTTGCTCCTACGCCCCTATATTCACAACGTGAGATTCATGCTCGGCTTCGAGTCGCCCTAGGAGCGGCCTCCCTTCGGAAAGTGTTTGCATGGATCAATATCAAGGTGAATGGGAAAAATGTCTAGAGTAAGTGGGAGCGAGACACGTGTCAACGCATCCCTCGGTCTCCGCCCATAGTTCACACCGTGAGAGTCCTATGATCCGCCTGCAGGTTGCCCTGGCGCATCCATCCCTTCGGAGGGCCTGGTCATAGGATTCGGAACATCGTGAACTCCTGAAAAGGATAGGAGCTCTTAGGCTAATCACCAACAGTTGTCTTTCCCTTCGGTAGCCTGTTGGTGCGTGCCTCTGAGATCTGAAAGTGGGAGGGTTACACTTACGAGGATGAGTTAAAATTGTTAACAAATCCTTGACCGAACAACGGTGGCTAATGTCTATAGGAATATGAGTTATTCTGGAATTAGAATCAGCTGAGAGGTGTCTCATTTCAAAGGAGGAGTACCTGATCACCCTTCGGTGGCTGATATTCTAAACCTCTGAAACGTCGTTGCAAAACTAAATCAATAGTTTTAGGGTTCTATGATTGTCTGTTTTGCTAAATTGATTGGATTGTATGCAATTGTTTGCTTGTATGATGGGTTAAGGCAAAGATAACTAATACGGTCATTGTTTGTTTAAATTTCAGCAATGTCTTCCTCAATAGTCTCTCTGCTTAAAAATGAGAAATTAACCGGCGAAAATTATGCTACGTGGAAGTCGAACTTGAATACGATTCTTGTTGTCGATGATCTGCGGTTCGTCTTAACGGAGGATTGTCCTCCAACCCCTGCTCGTAATGCATCCCAGGCAGTTAAGGATGCTTATGACCGCTGGACAAAGGCCAATGATAAGACTCGCGTCTATATCTTAGCCAGCTTATCTCAAGTTTTGGCTAAAAGGCATGAGGGCATGGTAACAGCGAGGGAGATTATGAACTCTCTCCGGGAGATGTTTGGACAACCGTCCTACCAACTCCACCATGACGCTCTCAAATACGTTTATAGCTGTCGCATGAAAGAGGGCACGTCTGTTCGGGAGCATGTCCTGGATATGATGGTCCAATTCAACGTGGCAGAGGCAAACGGGGCGGTCATAGATGAACGAAGTCAGGTTGCATTCATCTTAGAATCTCTTCCGAAGAGTTTTCTGCAGTTTAGAAGCAATGCAATGATGAATAAAATAACATTCAACCTGACTAGCCTCCTTAATGAGCTACAGCTCTATCAGTCTCTTCTTAAGAACAAGGGACAGATAGAAGGAGAGGCAAACGTTGTTCACTCCAAAAGAAAGTTCGAGAAGGGTTCATCCTCTGGAACTAAATCTGTAGCCACTTCTTCAAAGAAAACGAAGAAGAAAGGAAACAAGGGGAAAGCTCCCAGTACTGCTGCTAAAAGCAAGGGAAAAGCCAAAGCTGTGGCAGACAAGGGCAAGTGTTTTCACTGCAATGTAGATGGACATTGGAAGAGAAACTGCCCAAAGTACCTTGCTGAGAAAAAGAAGGAAAAGGAAGGTAAATTTGATTTACTGGTTTTAGAAACATGCCTGGTAGAACATGATGAGTTTACCTGGATACTTGATTCAGGAGCAACTAATCATGTTTGCTCTTCTTTTCAGGAAAATAGTTCCTTTCGGCAGTTGAACGATGGAGAAATGACACTCAGGGTCGGAACTGGAGAAGTCATTTCAGCTAAAGCAGTGGGAGCTGCGAAGTTATTTTTTAGAAATAGATTCTTGCTTTTAGAAAGTTTGTTAATCGTTCCCAAGATTAAGAGGAACTTGATTTCTATTTCATGTTTGATTGAACAATCGTATACAGTTACTTTTGATATGAATGAAGCGGTCATTTATAAAAATGGTATACTCATTTGTTCAGCAAAATTGGAAAATAACTTGTATGTTTTAAGACCAACCGAAAACAAAGCACTTTTAAATCACGAATTATTTAAAACTGCTGAAACTCAAAGTAAAAGGCAAAAGATTTCTCCATCAAGTAACAATACTCATCTTTGGCATCTTAGACTTGGTCATATAAACATCGATAGGATCGGTCGTTTGGTAAAGAATGGACTTCTAAGCAAGTTAGAAGATGATTCACTACCACCTTGTGAATCTTGTCTCGAGGGAAAAATGACCAAAAGACCCTTTACTGGAAAAGGTTACAGAGCCAAAGAACCCTTAGAGTTAATACATTCGGATCTATGTGGTCCAATGAATGTAAAAGCTCGAGGAGGGTACGAATATTTCATCTCATTTATAGATGATTATTCAAGATATGGTTACTTATACCTAATGGGACATAAGTCTGAAGCCCTTGAAAAGTTTAAGGAGTTTAAGGCTGAAGTTGAAAACCTATTAGGAAAATCTATCAAAGTACTTCGATCTGATCGAGGAGGGGAGTATATGGATCAAAGATTCCAGGACTATATGATAGAACATGGAATCCAATCTCAACTCTCAGCCCCTGGTACACCTCAGCAGAATGGTGTGTCAGAAAGGAGAAATAGAACCTTGTTAGACATGGTTCGATCAATGATGAGCTATGCTCAATTGCCTAGCTCGTTTTGGGGGTATGCAGTGGAGACTGCAGTATACATCTTGAACAATGTTCCCTCGAAAAGTGTTTCTGAAACACCTTTCGAGTTATGGAAGGGGCGTAAACCTAGTTTGCATCACTTTCGCATTTGGGGTTGTCCTGCACACGTGCTTGTGACAAATCCTAAGAAACTGGAACCTCGTTCAAAACTGTGCCAATTTGTTGGTTACCCTAAAGAAACGAGAGGTGGTTATTTCTACGACCCACAAGAAAATAAGGTGATTGTATCGACAAACGCCACTTTCTTAGAGGAAGACCACATGAGAGATCATAAACCACGAAGCAAAATAATATTAGGAGAAGCTACTGAAGAATCATCAAAAGTTGTTGATGAAGTTGGACCTTCAACAAGGGTTGATGAAGGAACTAGTTCTTCAGATCCATCCCGTCCATCTCAATCGTTGGGAATGCCTCGACGCAGTGGGAGGGTTGTGTTACAACCTGACCGTTACTTGGGTTTAACTGAAACTCAGGTTGTCATACCTAATGATGGCATTGAGGATCCATTGTCCTATCGACGGGCAATGAATGACGAAGATAAGGATGAATGGGTCAAAGCCATGAACCTGGAAATGGAGTCAATGTATTCCAATTCTGTATGGGAACTTGCAGATCTACCATATGGGGTAAAACCCATAGGGTGCAAATGGATCTATAAGAGAAAAAGAGATGCAGCTGGAAAGGTACAGACCTTCAAAGCTAGACTAGTGGCAAAGGGTTATACCCAAAAGGAGGGGGTTGACTATGAGGAAACCTTTTCTCCTGTAACCATGTTAAAGTCCATAAGAATTCTTTTATCCATTGCCACATATTATGACTATGAAATATGGCAAATGGACGTCAAGACTGCCTTTCTGAATGGTAATCTTGAAGAGAATATCTTTATGTCTCAACCCGAAGGGTTCATAGCCCAAGGTTAGGAACAAAAGGTTTGTAAGCTAAATCGATCCATTTATGGATTGAAACAAGCATCCAGATCATGGAACATTAGATTTGATACTGCAATCAAATCTTTTGGCTTTGACCAAAACGTTGATGAGCCTTGTGTATACAAGAAAGTCAACAAAAGGAAAGTAGCTTTTCTAATACTTTATGTAGACGATATCCTACTCATTGGGAATGATGTAGGATACCTAACTGACATTAAGAAATGGCTAGCAGCCCAATTCCAAATGAAAGATCTGGGAGAGGCTCAATATGTTCTGGGAATCCAAATCATTAGGGATCGTAAGAACAAAACGCTAGCTCTATCTCAAGCAACGTATATTGACAAGATGTTGTCTCGATATTCGATGCAAAACTCCAAGAAGGGACTCCTACCCTTCAGACATGGGGTACACCTGTCTAAGGAACAATCTCCTAAGACACCTCAAGAAGTTGAGAACATGAGACACATTCCCTACGCCTCAGCTGTGGGCAGCTTAATGTATGCTATGCTCTGCACTAGGCCTGACATATGTTATGCAGTGGGAGTAGTCAGTAGGTATCAGTCTAATCCAGGGTTGGACCACTGGGGAGCGGTTAAGAATATCCTCAAGTATCTTCGGAGAACGAGGGACTACATGCTTGTGTACGGAGCTAAGGATTTGATTCTTACTGGATACACTGATTATGACTTTCAAGCTGATAAGGATTCTAGGAAATCCACATCAGGGTCAGTATTCACCCTCAATGGAGGAGCAGTAGTGTGGAGAAGCATCAAACAAGGATGCATAGCAGACTCAACCATGGAGGCTGAGTATGTAGCAGCTTGCGAAGCAGCTAAGGAGGCAATATGGCTCAGAAAGTTCTTGACTGATTTGGAAGTAGTTCCGAATATGAACGTGCCCATAACACTATACTGTGACAACAGTGGGGCTGTAGCCAACTCAAAAGAACCTCGTAGCCACAAACGGGGTAAACACATCGAGAGGAAGTATCACCTGATACGGGAGATTGTGCAAAGAGGAGATGTGATCGTCACTAAGATCGCCTCGGAGCACAACATCGCTGATCCATTTACAAAGGCTCTCACGGCTAAAGTGTTGGAGGGTCATCTAGAAGGTCTAGGTCTACGAGATATGTATGCCATCTAATCTAGGGCAAGTGGGAGAAATGTATAATGGGTATAAGGATGCCCTAGTTCATTGTATTTCCAGCTTTAGATTATTGCATTTACATCCCACTAACTAAGTGTTTTAGTTCAAGTGGGAGTTTGTTGGGTTTTATGCCCTAAAACTCGTAGATAGTGAATGTAACCGTTGACCGGATATTAATGAAATAATATTGATATATTTTCCATTAATTGTTATTAGTTATTTTATATATGTCTTTGCCTAATAATAACCCTAATCCAATAAACTAGACATCCAAGGCTGTAATATGAGTCTTGAACTATATGTAGCGACATATGGGATCATTGTTCAAGAAACAGCCTAAAGGGTCTATAGTATAGGGATAAGACTGGGTGCCTTATCCTGGTGACACTATGGATACGGCCCACTTTGTATTTGATACAAACGCTGCGATCCAACGCGTTCGTGTAGGAGACATGCGAGTGGGGGTATCCTATGCAATGAGTTTGCATAAGACCGGACCGCGAAATAGTAACCATTAGTTATAACACCGTTAACTAGTTGGTTTTCTATTTCACTAGGACGACCGAGACAACTTAGTCTTAATCCTGAGTTGATTATGGACTCCTGCTCATGAGAGACTGTCCTTTGATTTGTATGGGTGAGAGTGGCCAATACGCCGACTCAACAAGCCTACCACTTTGGGGACAAGATCGAATGGGGAGCTGGGAACATAATCGTACAAGATGGAATTCACTCCTTCCCGACTTTAAGGAAGCAGATGAGTGTTCCCTTAAGTGGTTACTCCGAGTCTTGAACAAAGGGCCCTACCCTCTCAATGGCATGAGAGGGTTTTCTGTTTAATGGTTGGACCATAAACAGATTGTTCATTAGAGGAGAATTGGTACTTAAGGAAATAGAGGTGACCCAGGGGTAAAACGGTAATTTGACCCAGCTGGTGTTACGGACACTCGTGAAGGACTAACTAGTCGATATTGGTCTAAGTTCCGTGGACACAGAAAATATGTCTGCAGTGAGAAGAGTGCAACTGTGAGTCTATAGTGGAATGTACACACAGTTAACGAATATTGATTATTGTGGTTAATGAGTTTAACCAATTAATCTCACATCGTTGGAGCTTCTGATCTGCAGGTTCATAAGGTCCCACTGGTAGCTCGTAAAGTGATTTGAGGCAACTAAGTAATTAAATTGAAAATGTTCAATTTACTGAGGGAAATAAAAATAATATATATTGATATATTATTATGAGAGAAATTATTATTTGAAGAAGTTCAAATATAAATTTATGGAAGATTGAAAGAATTAATTAATTTAAGTCCTAAAAGTGTTTGGGCAAAATTAATTAATTCAAGGCCGGAAATTAAATATGTGATATTTAATTGGTGGTTAATTAATTAAAGAATTCATTAACCATGAATTAATCAATTATGTAAATAATTAATCACTTAAGGAAGTGATTAATCATTTATGGGAATGATCTAATTACTTATGGAAGAAATTAGTCATTTATGGAAAAGATTAATCAATTGGGGAATTGATTGATCATGATTGATTAATTAAGGAATAAAGATTGAATCAATTTTGGAAAAGATTGATTTAATTGAATATTTTATTCATGGCCTCTCTTCTATAAATAGAACACTAGACCTAATTGGTCATGACACTTGACACTCTTGAAAGACAAGACCTAGAATTCTCTCTAGCCTCCCTCTTAGAGAAAGACTCCCACAAGTCTTTGGCCTCCTAGACTTAGAGACATACCGGTGTAACCTATGTGGTTATTGTGTCATTCAAAGAAGAAAATCCAGCGATCAAGAGGCGAGAAGGCTGCTGCGTTTTCGTTCGTTGGAGCGTCGTTGGCGAAGAACGGTCAAGTCTACAACGGAGGTTTGTAACGGTTCTTCCTCTTTTCGTTAGAAAAGTTTTTTAAAATAAATTTAGATTTATTTTAGCATGTTTAAACCGATTTTACAGCAACTTTAAAGCATATTTAAAGTTTTGTTTGAGTTATCGTAACGGTATTTTAATGTTAATTAATATACGGCGTAAGGTCCAATCGATGCGCTTCCGCTGCGTGGGGACTTTTATTCCCTTCAATGAGTCTATATATTGTGAAAGTCATCGGGTGCCTTGGGTAATATGGCCAAGGGGCGATGTACAGTTTGATTGTGGAGTCATCAGGTGCCTTGGGTAATATGGCCAAGGGGCGATGCACAGTTCGAGGCCTTGGGTAAAAATGGTCAAGGGTCGAATGCCGAGCTCCGTATAGAGCATTGTGGTCCTGGGTACAAATGGTCAGGGGACAGTGCGGCTCGAAGGGTCAATCTTGGAGAGCTTTATGAAGGCTATGTGAAATTGAAGTCATCGGGTGCCTTGGGTAATATGGCCAAGGGGCGATGCACAGTTCGAGGCCTTGGGTAAAAATGGTCAAGGGTCGAACACCGAGCTCCGTAGAGAAGCCTGAGGCCCTGGGTACAAATGGTCAGGAGTCAGTGTGACTCGAAGGGTCAGTCTTGGAGAGCTTTGAAAGGACTCGAAGGAGTCGAATTGAGAGAACTCAGAGGAGTCAGATAGAGCTTGATAGGGCTTGAGTTAGTGGTTATGGATGTATGTCGCATGAGTATGTTGCTTGATGCATGGTTTGATGCATGGCGTATGTGTTAATTATGTTCCAGATATATTGAGCTTGTGTGTGGAAAATACGATATTTGCCTTGTATGCATATGTGTTTGATGGCTTTTCATGTATGTGCCACTTACTCAGTACCACTGTATTGTACTGATCCACCACCAGATTTTTTTTTTGCAGGTTATGAGACCATATCTGGACTTGGTGATGAGGAGGAGGCTTGGAAGAGGAGACCATTAGATAGTAGCTAGTTTCATTTACTCGTACTAGATTTTGTTAAAGTCGATGTAGTCGTTGGTTAACTCATTTGATTGTTGTAATAGATGTAAGTTTGAAACTCTTTTATTTAGGGTGTGTTAGTTCTGTTAACTGCACTTGTTACGAGATCTGACTCGTATGATACTTACTGGAGAATTGGAGTTAGTGCTTATTTTATTTGGTATGATGGGATGTTGTCAAATGAAGAAGAGGTTGTGTTATGATTTTAGAAGTGTGTATTATTGTCTTTCAGGTGTTTAAAATTTTTGGTTAGCTTTAGTTACGTCGTTATGCTGCTGAAATTTTTGGGGCATCAAGTTGGCGTTAGAGTAAAAGTTTAGTAATGTCTCCTAGTATAGGTATGATTTTGGGGGCGTTACAAAGCATAAGCTTAGTTGAGGAAAAAAGAGAAGTGAGTTTAGAGAGCTTGTTAAAGAGTCTTGAGAAGAAATTTCCAGGGAGAGAAAGGAAGAGAGATTAAAGAAGAAAAAAAGCAAAGAGAAAAAAAAGGAGGAAAGAAAGTGGAAGAGGAAAAGAGAAAAATAGAAGGGGAGGAAGGAGCTTATGTAGAAAAGAATTGGGAAAGGAGGAATGAAATAAGGAGAAAGAGGAAAATAAAAAAGGTGGGCTCCACTTTACTTTATTATTTTTTTTCTTCTTCTTTTTTATTTTTAAACTAAATCTTTATTTTACTATTATTATTGTTACTATTATTATTATTATTATTATTATTATTATTAATCTTCTCTCATTTTATTTCATTTGCACTTTACCAACCTCATTCCATTTTCTTTTTTCTTTCCTATTTTTAATTAAATCTTTATTTTACAATTATTATCGTTATTATTAATATTCCCTCATTTTATTTCGTTTGCACTTTACCAACTTTTTTTTTTTTTACTTTCTAATTTAATTGTGTTTTTTTTCCTTTCATTCTCCAATTTGCTTTAATCCAATATTTAATTCTTCTTGGTAAATTTCAATTATTGTTATTATAATTGTTTTGAAATTCATTTTCTTTTCAAAGGGATTATGGGAACTGAGTAATATGCCTTCGTGGAGTTCAACTCCCGTGTAGGCGTATGAAAAATCTCATTTTTGTTAGCTTTATGAGCTTCAATCATACTATATGTTTTGATGATAACAAAATTTAATTTACTAATGATTTTAGTGTTTCAAAGTGTTCATCTTGTAGAGCTTGGAAAGACGATTCCAACACATTTTGAATCACTGAAATCGGAGATCAAACGAAAAAGTTACAAGCAAAAGAAGATTGAAAGAAAAGGCTTACATGGCAGTGACGTGGCGCTTACATAGCATCCGATGTGACAGCTGACGTGGACCTCATTTTGAATGATTGGCTGAATCAATTCCTACCATTTGACTCCTACTTTTAATCCTTTTCAAATCTCATATTTTACTCCAAAATTCCATTAATTACACCTCATTCAAATTTGAATTCTTTCAAAATCTCATTTCCTTCAAATCCTCATTCTAATTTGAAATTCTCCTAATTTCAATATATTCTCAATCTCATTTTTTCAAATTCTTTCCTAAATTTTCATCATTCAAATCCTTGATTTATTCTCATATCTCAAAAATTCCAATCCTTCAAAATTCTCTCTTAATTTTGAAATCCCTTCCATTTCTATTTAAATTCAATTTTCACCCTTCATTTTCAATTTGATCTAACGGCCAATATTTATCCCTCTCTCCTATAAATTCGACTTGATTTTACTCTTTATATATACACCAAAAAGACATCAAAGTCTTAAGCTCTCAAGTCTCCCTACTCTTCAATTCTTGTTTAAAAATCCTCCCTTGCTCCTAAATTGGCCTAGTGTTATTGTGAGGTTTTATTATTGTGAGTACACAACATTGTGTAATTAGCCTTCAAGAGGTATTTTATTTTGTGAGCTTCTTTTCTTCTTCTACTCATTGTTGGGAACTTGTAATAAGGTGTGGGTGCACCTTGGGAATTGAGTGAGTGGTTTGATCCTGAACCCGAAAAAGGATTTGTAGTGGTTTGATCCTGAACCCAGTTAAAAGGATCACAGTGGTTTGATCTTGAACCCGTTTAAAAAGATTGGTATAGGTTGGGTCCTGAACCTGTAAAAGGATCGGTAAAGGTTTACTCTTGAACCTGGAAAAAGAGTCGGTTTGGTTCTCACCCGTAAGAGAGTCGTTGCAGTAAAATACCCAAGAAGGAGTCTTGGGGAGTGGAGTAGGGATTTCCGAACCACTATAAAATTTCCTGGTGTTATCTCTTTCTCTCTACTCTTTTAATTTCCGCTATTTCATTTTTATGAGTAGATTGCTTGCCTAGAAAAATTGTCAAATAGTTCTAGCATACTTTATGCTTTATAGTGCTTATTAAATTTATTTAGTTTAAATTAAATCAATTCATTTTAATTCAGCAAAAAGTTTTAAATTTTATTAAGCAACTCTATTCACCCCCCCTCTAGTGTTGCCATACGATCCTACAATTGGTATCAGAGCGGGTAGCTCAATTTTTTATTTTATAAAGTCGTGTTCAGAAGAAAATTTTCAAAAATTATTTTTCTCTTAAAATTCATTTTGAAAACTATTCTTCTAGAAACTTAATTGTTTGAGTTTATGGCAAATATTAGAGTTAATAATGTGTTAGAATATTCATCTTGTATTTCTAATGATTTTCTTGATGTGAAGGAAATTTATAAATCTAGAAATCAAGGAAACTTTCATAAATTGGAGAAAGAAGATTTTCAGGAGTCTCATTGGTGCTTGATGGCTCACACGGATAATGATAGTGACGATGAAGAGGTAAGTAACGAAAACCCCTCACATGATGAACTTGTGGATGCTTATAATGAAATTAAAATTGATTTTGAAAAAGTATGCTCTAAATATATGTCTCTTAAAAAGAAGAACACAAAATTAGCTCACCAAAATAATGAGTTATTAAATGAGCTTAATTGTGTGAAGGAAGAAAATGAGAAAATTAATTCCTCATTTTTAGAATTGAAAAATGACTTGGATGTCGTACTTATTAAAAATCAATCATTAATTGAAGAAAATGAATGCTTGAAATTAAATGCAAATAGTGTTTTGAAGCATGATGGTGTTGATAATTCTTGTGATGAAGAAAAATGTGTTTTGTTAGATAAGATTAAATTTCTTGAGCATGATACCTTTGAATTGCATGAACTTGTTAAAGCTCTCAAAGAAAAAGAATCAAATCTTATGAATGAGCTTAATTGTGCTAAAGAATCTATTAAGAAATTGGCAATAGGTACACAAAAATTGGATAAAATTATTGATATAGGTAAACCATTAAATGACAAAAGAGGTCTTGGTTATGTCGTTGATGAGAGTGTTACTCCATCAAGTTCCAAAACTATTTTTGTTAAAGCATCTTCTAGTATGCCTAGTGACGCTTTGCCAAATGTTTTGCTAAAAGGTAATGTGCATAAGCATGATGTACCAAATTTTGTTCATAAGCATGATGTAGCAAAATGTGTGTCAAATCATTCTTATTCTAAGTCTAATTTAGTTCATAATGCTAGATTTGTGCATAATGCAAAATTTGTACCTATATGTCATTATTGTGGTATTAAAGGTCATATTAGACCAAATTGCTATAAATTGAAAAATGATCTTGATCATTATGGAAAGAAAAATGTTCCTTATAAAGAAAAATTTCAAAATACTTACAAAAGGAACACTTATGTGAAAAATAACATGCATAGACATTATATGAATGAAAAGTTTATGCATAATGTTACTTGTTATTCATGTGGCAAAATTGGTCATAAATTTAATACTTGTTATTTGCCAAAAATGAATGCTAGTAATGTTGGAACTAAAAAGAAATGGATTCCAAAAATTGAGACTAACCTACATGGACCCAAACTAGTATGGGTACCAAAGATCACTACTTGTTAAATTGTTTTGTAGGTGTGCATCAAAATTCAAATTTGAAGATTGGATGAGCTTCAAAAGGAAATTATTCAAAATTCAAATGGAGCATTGAAACTCTCTTGGTGCTTCAAAAGGAAAAAACCCTTATTTGGTAACTTTATTTCTTAAATGAATTGTGAGATATAATGTGCTATGATATCTTCTTTTGAATTTGAATTTGAAAATCTTGAATTGTTTGAGTTGATGTTTTTTGAAACATATTTATGATTCTCCTATTAATGCTCTTTTGAGATAATTAGAGATATTTTATGATATTACATTTGAATTTGAATATTGGTTTTTTGAATTGTTTGAATGGAAATATTTTTATTGTGATATTATTGTTTGGAATTGAAATTATGATTTGCTTATATATTATTGATGGTTAAATATATTCCTTGAGATATGCATATTGAGTTTGAATTTTATATTCTTGAATTATTAGTAAGGTAAACTATTATTTTTGTTGAATGATTGAAATGTTGATTTATTTTTTAAAAAATGTTGTAATTGTTGAATTGTGAATTACCTACTATATTGGTATAAAGAATTGTCTTTAGATTGATTATTGAATTTTGTTGATTATTATATTAAATGTTCATGAGATAATTAAGAATGTTCCTTGATGACATTTAAATTGATTGATTGTTTATTTATGGATCACATGATTATATGCTCCTTAAATTAAAATGGATTAATTTCAAATTGCTTGTTTATTTTATATTCTTCTTTGCTGTATGTTTAAATTTATAGAATTAATTACATGTCATAAGAAATTGTTGAAAATCTATTTTGACATACTATTGATTCTTTTGAATTTGAGCCTTTTGAAATATACTTGATATTTTGATTCTTTATATTTTCTTAAAGTTAATATCATTTTTGGTTTATCTTGGATGATTCAATCTTTAATGTTTAAAATTGTGGACCATTGACACATCTCAATCGTTTGATTTTTTTTATTATTTATTGCTTAATAAATGATTATTAAAACTTGATTAGAATTAATTCCTGTTATAAATTTGTCAAAGAAGTTTAGAAAGATTTTTGTTACTAGCTCACTTTATACTTTATTGTTTGAGTTCCACTCTTACAATTAGTATTAAGGCTTGTTAGTTTAAAAATATTTTGAATTATTTAAATGCTTTATGAGCTTGAATGTATATTCTTAATTAAAGCATTATGTTTTGATGATCTAGTTCCTAAAAGTTATTATGTGTTATGAAAAAGAGATGTTAAATTCCTTTTAATAAGGGGGAGTACTTGAAAAAAAAATGTTCCTTATTAGTTGTATATTCAAATTTATTTTATTCCTAAATGAAATGTGCTTTGATTGTAACAATTGTTTACATATTTCATTTATTGATAATTTTCCCTTGTATGAACTAAATTACTTTGAGATTATGGTTGTTATTGATGTATCTTTTTGTCTTTCATATTAGTATCTTGTTAATTTTTGGCATATTGTATAAAATTAATATATTTTTGCTAAAATAAATTTGATCTTTTGGTATCTCAATTGTTTGAATTGTAATTGAAGTTTAATGAATTGATTGTCTAGAGATTAATTTGCTTTGTAAAGATAGAATTCTTTTTGTGTCTAATCATGAGGATTAAATTGCTCTATTGAAAATTTTAATGTCTTATGCATATTTTCTTGAATGAAATTCTTTTATGAAAAATATTTATGATTTGTTTAAGATAGATTTATGAAATTCTTTTATGAAAATTTTAATGTCTTATGCATATTTTCTTGAATGAAATTCTTTTATGAAAAATATTTATGATTTGTTTAAGATAGATTGAATTATCATGATTTTTTTAAATTGACTATCTTGTGCAAATTATTATTCTTGAATGATTTTTTTTATCTCCTTGATATATATTGGCTTTCTTATTAGGAGAATGCATATCTTTAAGGGGTTGTATCATTTTATATGTGAATTTTAATTTGATCTTAAATGAAGTTGGTTTGCTTGCAATAATTATTGAGGGTGTTTCATTAATTCATATCTTTTTTAGTTCAAGTTTAGGAAGAAAAATGTATTGATTTATCTTTTTCTTTGTCTCTCATATAGATGCCTTTTTATTTTTTGATATAAAATTGATATTATATTTGTATGAATTAAATTTGGTATCTTGCCTAAATTCCATGAATTTGATTTTTTTTATATATTGCCTTAATTCTATGAATTAGATCCTATCAATTGGTATATGATGTGAAATTTTTGAATGTTTAAATATTTTATATATCTTGTTTTTTTTAATTGGTATCTCATATTGCCTAAATGCTTGATTTCTATGAGATGATGTGTTTAAGTACTTTGAATTGAATTCCATATTTGGTATGACTCTAAAGTGATTTACTGTATTTGGAATACTTTTATTAATGCCATTTTCATTATGGTTAATTGAGCCTTTGAAAAGGTGATTAAAACCTAAATTATTCTTTTATGTTGATTTATGAAACTCCATGAAATCCTCTTAATATCTTTATTGGAGTTTGCTTATTTTTAGGGAGAGCAAATGCCTTTTAAAAATGAGATATTTTTTATGGGTTTAATTGTGGACTAATTATTTGTGATATTTTTGAGTAATTATGAATTTTTTTTGTAACATTTATTTAGTATGAGAAATTCAAGTATTGATTAAATTGATTAATGTTTGGTTGTTTCTCATTTGCAATATTTACTATGTCTCATATATTTAGGGGAGTTCTTATTCATTTGTTCAAATATTTATATGATTCACTTGTTTAGGGGGAGCTTCATATGTTTTGTGAAAATATTATGATCGTGTATCTTTGTCATAGAGATGTTCGTTGATTTATTGAGATAAATTCTTGTCTCTGTGAAATTGAGATTGTGTGCTTTGATGTATTGTTGAATATGTAATGTGTCTTTGATCATTTTTGTTCAAATTGATTGACTTCATTTACTAGGGGTGCTTAAATGAACTTATTGTTATTACTTGTTTGATTATTGTTTTGAGGGGGAGCTTTAACTTTCAATTATTATTTTGAGGGGAAGCCTTATCTTTAATTATTCCAATGATTATTCTTTTTAGGGGGAGCTTATACTTTAAATTGTTATCTTTTGATGATAACAAAAGGGGGAGAATTTAGAAAAATATATTTGTTAAATGAATAAATGCAATGTTTACTGATTGAATTCTTTTGATATCATTATTAACATTCTACTTTGAGAATATTTTTCTTAAGTAGTTTGTCATCATCAAAAAGGGGGAGATTATTAGCTTTATGAGCTTCAATCATACTATATGTTTTGATGATAACAAAATTTAATTTACTAATGATTTTAGTGTTTCAAAGTGTTCATCTTGTAGAGCTTGGAAAGACGATTCCAACACATTTTGAATCACTGAAATCGGAGATCAAACGAAAAAGTTACAAGCAAAAGAAGATTGAAAGAAAAGGCTTACATGGCAGTGACGTGGCGCTTACATAGCATCCGATGTGACAGCTGACGTGGACCTCATTTTGAATGATTGGCTGAATCAATTCCTACCATTTGACTCCTACTTTTAATCCTTTTCAAATCTCATATTTTACTCCAAAATTCCATTAATTACACCTCATTCAAATTTGAATTCTTTCAAAATCTCATTTCCTTCAAATCCTCATTCTAATTTGAAATTCTCCTAATTTCAATATATTCTCAATCTCATTTTTTCAAATTCTTTCCTAAATTTTCATCATTCAAATCCTTGATTTATTCTCATATCTCAAAAATTCCAATCCTTCAAAATTCTCTCTTAATTTTGAAATCCCTTCCATTTCTATTTAAATTCAATTTTCACCCTTCATTTTCAATTTGATCTAACGGCCAATATTTATCCCTCTCTCCTATAAATTCGACTTGATTTTACTCTTTATATATACACCAAAAAGACATCAAAGTCTTAAGCTCTCAAGTCTCCCTACTCTTCAATTCTTGTTTAAAAATCCTCCCTTGCTCCTAAATTGGCCTAGTGTTATTGTGAGGTTTTATTATTGTGAGTACACAACATTGTGTAATTAGCCTTCAAGAGGTATTTTATTTTGTGAGCTTCTTTTCTTCTTCTACTCATTGTTGGGAACTTGTAATAAGGTGTGGGTGCACCTTGGGAATTGAGTGAGTGGTTTGATCCTGAACCCGAAAAAGGATTTGAGTGGTTTGATCCTGAACCCAGTTAAAAGGATCACAGTGGTTTGATCTTGAACCCGTTTAAAAAGATTGGTATAGGTTGGGTCCTGAACCTGTAAAAGGATCGGTAAAGGTTTACTCTTGAACCTGGAAAAAGAGTCGGTTTGGTTCTCACCCGTAAGAGAGTCGTTGCAGTAAAATACCCAAGAAGGAGTCTTGGGGAGTGGAGTAGGGATTTCCGAACCACTATAAAATTTCCTGGTGTTATCTCTTTCTCTCTACTCTTTTAATTTCCGCTATTTCATTTTTATGAGTAGATTGCTTGCCTAGAAAAATTGTCAAATAGTTCTAGCATACTTTATGCTTTATAGTGCTTATTAAATTTATTTAGTTTAAATTAAATCAATTCATTTTAATTCAGCAAAAAGTTTTAAATTTTATTAAGCAACTCTATTCACCCCCCTCTAGTGTTGCCATACGATCCTACAATTTTCCCTTTAAAAAGAATTTACTCTTTGAATAATTTTCTTCTTTTTTTTATTTTTTTTAATTTTATTTTTAATAAACATAATCCTGTATCCTCCATGTTTCCTTTAATTAAAAGGGAAATTAGGCATGGTTTATATTAAATTGGATAATCCAACTCATAATGTTTAATCCTTTATTTCTAAAGTCAAGGTAAAAACGAATGAGACATCTTGTGTTTATTATTGCATTTTTGGTTCTTATTTTCATATTTATCATTTTTTAAGAAAAATAAAAATGAAGGACTATTTTTTATTCATTTAATTGGACAATTTAAGATACTGTGGTAATCGTTTTTTAAACGGGTGTTGTAGGGTGCTAATACCTTTCCTACACTCAAACGACTCCCGAACCTAATTTCTGGTTTTCTAAGACTGGTTTTTATTTTTTATTTTTTATTTTAAAGGTGACCAATCACACCTTCAATGATTGGTGGCCACCCTAATTTTCTGCTTAAAAAAACTCAAAAGAGGATGTCGTAACTGTAGTTTGGCTACTCCGCTGGGGACTTTTTTTAGGGTCAAGCCATGAATATCTTTATTGTCCTTTAAATTGAATTTTTCTTTAGGTCCATTCGTTATTATTTTTGTTATTTATTTATTTTATTTTCCTTACTTTATAATATGATTTGTTTGGTATATTGTTATTCACTTGTCTATTACCATCTTTCTATGTTGTAACTGTACTTTATCTTAGTTATGTCATTCATTTGCATGTCATCTTATTAATCATGCATTGCACACACTTTCACTAGCCTCCTACCCGGGCTTTACCTTAGGACTAGACTCGGAGACTGAGCAGTGTGACCTTCGTGGAATTTCGATTCCCGTGCAGGCGCATGAAATTCTCCACTCAAGGCAACTACATCGTTAAACCGGTGGGTAAGCTTGGGGATCTTTTCTAGGATGCCTTAGAGTTAAACTCCACTCATATAGTTCTAGGATTCTACTTATTACATGCATTATTGTCAAAGTTTATTTATTTATTTTCTTCTTTCCCTTGTATCTTATAGCAATTTTCAATTTTCGCTCATTGAAAATATCCTTTAAAATCCCTTTTAATGTAGTTAAGAAAATTGTGCAAATTAAATTAACAGAATTTTTGATTATTTACATTGGCAGTAACTAAAGTATGAGTAAAATAAAATCACCCCCTCCAATACAAGAAATGGGTATAGAAGATCAAACAACATACGTCAATGGTCAAAAAATGTACAACAAATCCATGGAGATTCCTTAGTAGAAAATGTTATTTCTCAATTTAAGGGTGTCAGTTTTCCAGAAAGTCAATTAGAAACAGTGAAACAGGCTTGGGAAAATTTAACTATAGATAGAAAGGCTAAATTTACAAGAAAATATGGCCATCTAGCTCAACTCATGTATGTACAAGTCAATTATTCTGTATTAAAAGCTTTGGTTCAATATTGGGATCCAACCTACAGATGTTTCACATTTGGCTCAATCGACATGACTCCTACAATAGAGGAATATCAATCTCTTCTGCATATGCCAACACGAATAGAGGTTGAAGCTTATTCTTACGATAAAGAGCTTACAGTGAAAAAAGCATTATCTACTATTCTGGGCAAGATTCGTACAAGCGACATTGAGAAACAAGTTAAGATAAAGGGAGAGAACACATGCCTACCCCTGGACTACATCCTTACTCTTCAACAAAAATTTGCAAACGAAGACAAGGAATTAACTTTACTGGCGTTGTGTATCTTTAATGTTGTTTTGTTTCCTAAAGTGTGCAGATATGTTGAGGAACGCGTGGTCAAGTTGTTTGCTAAGATAGAAATAGAAGTTGATCCCATTATTCCTGTATTGGCAGAAACTTTTCGCTCATTAAATTATTGCAGAACAAAATGAATAAGAAGATTTATAGGGTGTGCACCATTATTGTACATTTGGGTCCTTAGTCATGTGAAGTGTCCACCAGAATTCAAATGTCTAGAGATCAATTTTTCAAGTTCTTGGAATAAGCTGCAAAATCCCATTTCAGAGTTCGTGCAATCAGGTTGGAGTTCATCCTCCTCTGAAAGGAGCGCTTGGGAAGCCTTTTTCTCCGAACTAAAGGTAGAAGATGTAATATGGAGAGCCCCCTGGATGTCAACTAGGCCAATGATCTATAAATGTGGTAAATTTCAAAGTTTACCTCTTTTGGGTCCTTGGGGATGTATAGCCTATGCTCCTTTATTGGTAGTACGCCAAATTTGGGTCCGACAATTCATCCCTGCTACGCATGAGTTGAAGGATTTCAAATTTGCTTATGATAAAGGCTTTTGTAAAGATAGAATTCAAAAAATTGTGAAAGCATGAAAAATGATCACTAAAATCCAGAGTGGTCAGTTTCATGATGATACCACGGAGACGTACAAAACATGGAATGCGAACAAAGCTAAAACCGTGTTTGTGTCACCAAACATAAAAACAAAGATAAAACTTAATGCAAAGGTGATACCAAATCAACAGACAAAATAAGTAGCACGCGAAAAAGAATGTGATGAGTTGAGAAAAGCAAATTCATCACTGGTTCAAGAAAATGAAAGGTTGCAATTAGAGGTAAAGCAAGGTTTGTTGCGCAATGCTGAACTAGAAAAAATGTTGAACCAATTAAAGGGCAGTGTCAGCAAACAAGAACAGTTAGAAAAAGAAATTTCAGCGTTAGACACAGAGGCTCGTGACTTGAACAGAAGAAGGCATCAATTGAGAAGAGATAATGAAGTCTCCCAAACAACTCTCAAGTCAAGGAATGACCAAGTTTCGAAGTAACAATCTGAGATTGCCTCACTCCATGAGTTGATGAAAGAGCTCGAAGATTGCATTAGTTTGAGGAACCAAACGATTACTGAGGTAGAAGAGAAGAATGAAACGCTATGTCAAACAGTTGACGACTTGCAATTAACGCTCAAGATTAGAGAAGATCAACTAGGGGAGCTCATCAACGACAACAAGGGTCTAAAAGAGTTTGTTCAGTCACTCAATGTTCGCCTCGATAAGTATCAGGATGCCACTGATAGATTAATGAAAGACTATAGCTATCTAAAGGAGCAGTACGACATATTGAACGATGATTTTGGGTTTGTGAGATAGAACCACGCGACACTACGAAGTAAAGCCGAACATATGCTCACTCAGATTAGGAAAGTCACTCGAAGGGCAGATGAACTAGCAGAAGATGCGCGTACTCTCTTTAAAGTCATAGCACCTACACAGCCAAATAACAAGAATGTGCTCAAGTTTATGGGAAAGCTTCGTATAAGTTTAGAGTATTGGAGGCAATTTTATTAACTTTTTACTTTAGTTTATGTTTTTTTTAGATAGTTGAAATATCTTGTAATTCAATTTTGCACAAATTTTGCTACTACATTGTTTTATCATTTTCCAATTTAATATCAAGACCATTTTTTTTCTTTCTTTTCCTCTTCAATTTTTTAAATGTTTTGTTTTGTCTTTCTCTTTTCTTACACTAAAATCTCTTTTCATTAAAAAATATAAACAGAGCCATAAGATAGCTCGGTCACCTCAAATCCACCACACCTATGTCACAAGATACAAGACAATGATCATGGAAGAGCAAAGTACTGAGCTAGAGAAAACGAGAAAAGATATTGAGGAGTTATGAGAAAAAATGGATGTCATTCTTGTCGCCTTGGAGAAAGGCAAAATAATAGTTGATATTGCTCAGTCCAACAATACAATGAATGACCTTCCAATTCGGCAATCAACCAAGAGTACTACTCCAAAATATCATCCATTGTACAATATTCCAGTAGAGCAGCACCCATTTCCATTTTTCAAGAATGAGCAAGTGCCTGTGCACCATCAACCTGAATTTTCACTACCTAAGGAGGCACCTCCCAAGGTGACCATTACGGTTCCCAATTTAGATGATCCTGAAATCAGGAAAGAGCTAACGAGAGGTGAGAAAGCCTCTTCTAGTGAAAAGCTCGAAGTCTTGGAGGAGAGATTAAGGGCAGTAGAAGGAACAGACGTCTTTGGATATATAGACGCGACCAAGCTATGCTTGGTACCAGATGTAATCCTTCCTCCAAAATTCAAGGTGCCCGAGTTTGAAAAGTATGATGGAGCATTCTGTCCTAAAAACCACCTCATCATGTATTTCAGGAAGATGGCAGCATACGTACAAAATGACAAATTGTTAATTCACTGCTTCCAGGACAGTCTTACTGGTCCAGCATCTCGATGGTATATGCAGTCAGACAACACTCATATATGTTCATGGAAGAATCTAGCCGATTCATTTTTAAAGCAATATAAGCACAACATAGATATGGCTCCTAACCTCCTAGACCTCCAGAGGATGGAAAAGAAGAGCACAGAAAGCTTTAAGGGGTATGCTCAAAGATGGAGGAATACTGTTGCTCAGGTGTAGCCACCTTTAGCTGATAAGGAGTTGTCGACCATGTTTATTAATACTCTCAAATCTCCTTTCTATGACAATATGATTGGGAGTGCCTCTACAAATTTCTCTGACATAATGACAATTGGAGAGAGAATAGAGCACAAAATTAAGCATGGAAAGATAACTGATACGACTGGATCATCAACAGTAAAGAAGAGGGTTCCATCAAAGAAAAAAGAGGGAGAAGTTCAGATTATTGGTTTTAATTTAGGACAACAACCATACCCGAATGCCGGAGTGCCACAATACCATTATCCACCTCCATATGCTTACCCTCAACCCTATATGATAATACGTAAGCCCAATATTCCTCTCCCTACGTTCAAAATCCCTGTCCTACTCAAAGCTACCAGCCTCGGAATCAACAAAACTCTCCTTATGTCCAGGGACACCAAAACAATAAAGGGGTCCGTAGACAGACTCATTTTGATCCATTTCCAATGACGTATACTGAACTCTTACCCCAACTTTTCCAAAACAATCAGTTGGCACCTATGCCAATGGACCCAATACAACCACCTTACCCAAAGTGGTATGACCCAAATGCCTGTTGCGATTACCATGCAGGAGCAATTGGACATTCCACCGAAAACTGTACTCCACTCAAGCATAGGGTGCAAACATTGATCAAGGCAGGATGGTTGAACTTTAAGAAAGAAAATGGTCCAGATGTCAACAACAATCTGCTGCCAAACCATCAGAATGCACAAGTAAATGCGATAGAGGTTCATGGAGTTGATTTGAAAAAGGATGCTGAGAGCATAATGACTCCCACGGGAGAATTGTTTGAAATATTATTTAGTAATGGATACATTGGAGTGGAACGTCTAAAATCAGATTTGGGTGTCAAAGCATACGATGACAGTTTGATGTGTTCTTATCACACTGGGGCAAAAGGACATTTTATCGACCAATGTCCTCATTTTCGTCTGAAGGTCCAAGAGTTGTTAGATTCACATTTTTTAACAGTTTCTCAAAAGATGGTTCAGGTCCCTCAGTATGGGGAAGTTGATATTATAGAAGAATGCTCAAGGTTTTCTCTCAAGCCAAAATCGTAAACAATTTCTTATCGCGAGAAGCCCAGTACCACAAATTCCAAGCCAAGACCGATTACCATCTAGATTTCGACTCCCTTTGAATATCAAAGTTCAAAAGCAGTACCTTTGAACTATGAATATAAGGTAACGGTTGGTTCTGAACCCCTTCCAATCCATAATATAAGTAGGAGAGGAGGTCTGCTATACACCAGAAGACCTATTGAAACCCAAGGATAAAGAAAAAGGAAAAGTCAAGATCACTGAAGATATCAAGGAAAAAGACATAAGAGCCCATTGTAGTGAAAAACCTGGTTGTTAAACAACCAACATCTAAAGAGGACATCCAAGAATTTTTTAAGTTGGTTAAACAAAGTGATTATAAAGTGGTTGAACAGTTAGGTCGAACCCCTGTAAAGATTTCCATACTGGCTTTGTTATTGGCTTCAGATACGCATCGTCAGACCTTGTTGGACATATTGAATCAAACTTATGTTCCACAGGATATTACGATGGACAACTTGGATAACATCGTTGGAAACATAACTGCATCCAGTTCAGTAACTTTCACAGATGATGAGTTACCACCAGAAGGCATTGGACACACTAAAGCCTTACACATTACAGTTAATTGCAAAAATTTTGTTGTGGCAAAAGTCCTAGTTGATAATGGTTCCTCCTTGAACATAATGCCTAAATCCACGTTGGAGAAATTGCTTGTTGATATGTCTCATGTAAGACCCAACACTATGATCGTACGAGCTTTTGATGGGGCACGTAGTGAAGTTGTTGGAGACATAGAAGTGCCCATCCAGATGGGTCCATGCACCTTCGATATAACCTTTAAGGTTATGAACATTAATTCGGCCTACAGCTTCTTGTTAGGGCGTCCCTGGATTCACTCAGCTGGAGTGGTCCCATCATCATTACACCAAAAACTTAAATTTGTGGTCGACCGCAAACTAGTGATCATATCTGGACAAGAGGATATCTTAATGTCAAGACCCTCCTTAATGCCCTACATTGATGCAGTAGAAGAGGTTTTTGAGTCATCATTTCAAGCTTTTGAGATTGCAAATGCCACAACTTTTTACATAGAGAGGGAAAATGAAGCTGCAACTTTCAAAACTCTCCTTAATAGGAAGTAACCAAAGCCTCGAAAATTTGCTGAGTATGTCGAAAAATATGAAGAGGTTTGGTTTGGGATATAAACCAAGCAAAAAAGCTATGATTAAAGCACACATGTAGGAGAGAGAAAAACGACTAGCTAGATTGGAGAGCTGTGAGCAGAAGTATCGAATGAATATCATTCCTCATCTTCATGATACCTTCATCTTTGCTGGAATAATTCATCCGAAATCTCAAGACCCTACAGTCATGGCTATAATCGAACAGAAGAAAGAAGTTGGTCCCTTGGTTTATCTGTGCCCATAAGACTTTGAACTCAATAATTGGACTGTAATGGAGCTACCATCATTTGTTAATGAGATATCAAAGTAATTGTTAAACTTGTTGTTTGTTTTTTGTTTTGATGATTTATGTGTTCTATGTTAATATTTCATCTGTTAATGAAGAAACATTTTTTTTTCTTTCCTATCATCCAATGAATCTCTCTTGTCTCTACTTCTTTTAGCACTGATTTCATTTATTCCATTCATTCCTTTTATCTTCTTTCATCACACTTAATAATCACTCTCTTAAACAGCGATATTGGGATTAAAAGCGTTAATGATCTTAAATACGAACTTGATTCTCCTGCATACGATGTTGAGTCCGATGAGAGAACAAGGGGTAATGAGGAAGATCTAGAACCTACTCCTGAATTGTTGAGAATGATTGAAGAAGAAGAGAGGATGTTGGGACCACATGAAGAGTTGATAGAGACGATTAACTTGGGATCTCAAGTAGAGATTAAAGAAGTTAAAACCGGGACCAACATGTCTGTTGAAAGCCGTCAAAGGTTAATAGCATTGCTTCATGAATACATTGATGTTTTTGCATGGTCTTATCAAGATCCTGCTTTAGACACAAGTATTGTGGTGCATCATTTGCCACTTAAGCCTGGATGTAGGTCATGTAGGGATAAAAACCCTAGCGCAGCGGAAACGATTAGAGAATCTTATCGGTTTAAATATCGATTGGGAAACAAATACGATGGCAAAACAATTATACATCATAAAATATAAAATACATGCTGTAAAATTGAAATAAAACATGCTTAAACAGAAATAAAATTATAGATCTAATCTATAAAAATGGATCCTATTGATCCTAGTTCAAGAAAAACTTACCCTTGAAGAAATTCTTGAATGTTTCGCAAAAAAAACTCTTGATTCTCCCCAAAATACAGCAGCAAGAGGGACTCCTTTTTCGTTGAAAAACCTTGTGAACACCACCAAAAAGAGACACCGGTATCCTCCTAGGCGTATGCGTTGAGTGGCTTGTGGGAACCAAAATCTCTAAAACTTCTTTGGGGAAATTTTCTCAGTCTCTGTCAACTCAACAAAAACCTAGAGAACCCTTCTGTAGAGAGAGTCAGAGAATACGTGAGAGAGGGAGAGTGAATTATGTGAGAGTTGGTTAGAAAAAACCTTCCCACTCCCTTAAAACCCTCATACCAACGTGAATAGGGTTAGGGGAGTGGTTGACTGGTCAGTTCTTTAACTGACCAGTTAATTAAATTAAATATATAATAAAAAATATTTAATTTAATTATTGGCACATGAACACTTTCATGTACATATCCCACATAACCTATAGTTTTAATATAACTTAATTAAATCATAATTTAATTAAATTAAAACATCAATATTAATTAATTCACCAATTAATTTA
The DNA here is from genome assembly GCA_036850905.1 of Luffa acutangula. Lineage (NCBI taxonomy): Eukaryota > Viridiplantae > Streptophyta > Magnoliopsida > Cucurbitales > Cucurbitaceae > Luffa > Luffa acutangula. The sequence goes on along the minus strand of CM072088.1, from coordinate 25,711,122 downwards.
TATTTCTATTAAATATCATATATTTAATTATATTTCCCTCAATAAAACTATAGAATTAATATTCATCATATGAGCATTAATTATAAACTATAGTTTTTATTATGAATCATATTCATATTTTAATAAAATATTTGAACCCCTTCAAATATATAACTCCCATTAGAAATTTACCTCAGCTCCCCAATGGAGCTACCGGTGGGACCTAATGGACCTACAGATCAGAAGCTCCAACGATATGAGATTAATTGGCTAAACTCATTAACCAAGTTAATCAATGTTCGTTAACTGTGGTTCACTCCACTATAGAACCACAGCTGCACTCTTCTCACTGCAGATATATTTCTGTGTCCACGGATATCGACCGTCAACAGCAAGTTAGCCCTTCACGTGTGTTCGTACCCCAGCTAGGTCAAATTACCGTTTTACCCCTGGGCTACCTCTTGGTCCTTAAGTACCAGTGCTCCTCTAATGAACAACCTATTTGTGGTCCAACCAACAAATAGAAATCCCTCTCGTGCCATAAAGAGGGTAGGGCCCATTGTTCAAGACCCAGAGACACCACCTTAAGGGAACACACCTCTACTTACCCTAATACCGGGAAGGAGTGAATTCCATCTTGTAAGACTACGTTCCCCGCTCCCCACTTGGTCTTGTCCCCAAAATGGTAGGCTTATTGAATCGGCGAACAGGCCACTCTCACCCGTACAAATCAAAGGACAATCCCTCATGGACAGGAGTCCATAATCCACTCAGGATTAAGGCCAAGTTGCCTAGGTCATCCTAGTGAAATAGAAACCGAGCTAACTAACGGTGTTACAGTTAGTGGTTAACTATTTCGCGGTCTGGTCTTTGTGCAAACTCATTGCATAGGATACCCCCACTCGCATGTCAACCATATGAACGCGTTGGATCACTACGTTTGTATCAATATACAAAGCGGACCGTATCCATAGTGTCACCAGGATAAGGTACCCAGCCTTATCCCTATACTACAAACCCTTTAGGCTAAAACTTGAACATTTATCCCCATATGTCCCTACATACCAGTTCAAGCCTCATTCTATTAGCCTTGGATGTTTAGTTTATTGGATTAGGGTTATTAAGACAAGATATAATAAAAACATTGAATAATACATCACTTTTATTAATGTCCGGTCAAATGTACATTTACTATCTATGAGTTATAGGGCATAAAACCCAACAAACTCCCACTTGAACTAAAACTCAAGTTACAGGGAAAGTATATACAATATAATCCAAAGCTGGAAATGGTACATGTATGTTGTACATTACATGAAAAGTAAATATACAAAATACAATAAACTAGGGCATCTTTACACCCATTACACATCTCCCACTTGCCCTAGATTATGCTATATACATATCTCGCAGACCTAGACTTTCTAGATGACCCTCGAACACTTTAGCCGAGAGGGCCTTCGTAAACGGATCAACAATGTTGTGCTCGGAAGCGATCTTGGTCACGACCACATCTCCTCTTTGCACAATCTCTCGAATCAGATGATACTTCCTCTCTATGTGTTTACCTCTTTTCTGGCTGCGAGGTTCCTTTGAATTGGCTACAGCCCCACTGTTGTCACAGTATAACGTAATGGGCAAGTTCATATTTGGAACAACTTCCAAATCTGTCAAGAACTTCCTTAGCCAAACTGCTTCCTTAGCCGCTTCACAAGCAGCTACATACTCAGCCTCCATCGTGGAGTCTGCTATGCATCCTTGCTTTATACTCCTCCAAACTACAGCTCCCCCGTTAAGGGTGAAAACTGACCCTGACGTAGATTTCCTAGAATCCTTGTCAGTTTGGAAGTCAGAGTCGGTGTAACCCGTGAGAACTAACTCTTTAGCCCCATACACCAACATGTAATCTCTCGTTCTCCTAAGATACTTGAGGATTCCTTTAACGGCGGTCCAGTGGTCTAACCCTGGATTCGACTGATATCTGCTGACAATCCCTACAGCATAACAAATGTCAGGCCTCGTGCATAGCATGGCATACATTAAGCTACCCACTGCAGAGGCGTAGGGAATCCGTCTCATATCCTCAACTTCTTGAGGTGTCTTAGGAGACTGTTCCTTAGACAAGTGAACCCCATGCCTGAAAGGCAACAAGCCCTTCTTGGAGTTCTGCATCGAATATCGAGCCAACATCTTGCCGATATACGTTGCTTGAGACAGAGCTAGCGATTTGTTCTTTCTATCCCGAATAATCTGGATGCCAAGAACATACTGGGCCTCACCCAAATCTTTCATTTGGAATTGAGCTGCTAGCCATTCTTTTACGTCAGACAGATACCCTACATCATTCCCGATGAGTAGGATGTCGTCAACATACAGTACAAGGAAAGCTAATTTATTCTTGTTGATCTTCTTGTATACACAAGGCTCATCAACGTTCTGGTCAAAGCCAAAAGATTTTATCGCAGTATCAAATCTAATATTCCAAGATCGGGAGGCCTGTTTCAACCCATAAATGGATCGATTCAGTTTGCAAACCTTTTGCTCCTGACCTTGGGTTATGAACCCTTCGGGTTGAGACATAAAAATACTCTCGTCAAGGTTGCCATTCAGAAAAGCTGTCTTGACATCCATTTGCCAAATTTCATAATCATAACATGTGGCAATGGATAAGAGAATTCTTATGGACTTTAGCATAGCAACTGGAGAAAAAGTTTCTTCATAGTCCACCCCTTCTCGTTGGGTATAACCCTTTGCTACAAGTCTTGCTTTGAAAGTCTGTACTTTCCCAACAACATCTCTTTTTCTCTTATAGATCCATTTACACCCAATGGGTTTGACCCCTTCAGGTAGATCTACAAGTTCCCAAACTTGATTGAAGTACATAGACTCCATCTCAAGGTCCATGGCTTTGGCCCACTCGTCCTTATCTACGTCATTCATTGTCTGACGATAAGACAATGGATCTTTTATGCCGTCATCAGGTATGACTACTTGTGTTTCTGTTAAACCCAAGTAGCGGTTAGGTTGTATCACAACCCTCCCACTGCGTCGAAGCTCTCCCACTACGTGAGGAGAACTAGACTGACGAGAAGAACTGGATTCTCCAACAACTCTTGTTGAAGGACCAGGTTCATCAACAACCCTTGTTGATTCTTCTGTAGCTTCTCCTAATACTAACTTACTTCGTGGTCGATGATCTCGAATGTGGTCTTCCTCCAAGAAAGTTGCATTTGTCGATACAAATACTTTATTATCTTGAGGGTCGTAGAAAAGACCACCTCTCGTTTCTTTCGGGTACCCAACAAATTGGCATATTCTCGTACGTGGTTCCAATTTCTTAGGATTTGTCACTAACACATGTGCAAGACAACCCCAGATTCGAAAGTAACGCAAACTAGGTTTACGCCCCTTCCATGACTCAAAAGGAGTTTCAGAAACACTTTTTGAGGGAACACTGTTAAGAATATGTACTGCAGTCTCTACTGCATACCCCCAAAACGAGCTAGGCAACTGAGCATAGCTCATCATAGATCGAACCATGTCTAACAAGGTTCTGTTTCTCCTTTTTGATACACCATTCTGCTGAGGTGTACCAGGTACTGAGAGTTGTGATTGGATTCCATGTTCTATCATATAGTCCTGGAATCTTTGATCCAAATACTCTCCACCTCGATCTGATCGAAGCATCTTAATTGTTTTACCTAATAGGTTTTCTACCTCAGCCTTAAACTCTTTGAACTTTTCAAGAGCCTCAGACTTATGGCCCATTAGGTACAAGTAACCGTATCGTGAATAATCATCTATGAAAGAGATGAAGTATTCAAAACCACCTCGAGCCTTTACATTCATTGGACCACAGAGATCCGAATGTATTAGTTCAAGTGGTTCTTTGGCCCTGTAACCTTTTCCAGTAAAAGGCCTCTTGGTCATTTTACCCTCAAGACACGATTCACAGGGTGGTAAAGATGTATCTTCTATATCAGTTAGAAGTCCATTTTTAACCAAACGATCGATCTGATGGATGTTAATATGACCAAGACGAAGGTGCCAAAGATACGTGTTGTTACTTAAAGGAGAAACTTTTTGCCTTTTGTTTTGCGTTTCGGCCGTTTTAAACATTTCATGACTTAAAATAGTCTTAGCATCATTTGGTCTTAACACAAATAAATTATTCTCACGCTTAGCAGAACAAATGTAAATTCCATTCTTTGATATTAAAGCTTCATTAAGCAAGAAGGAAACTGAATAGCATTGTTCTAGTAAAGCTGAAACAGAAATAAGGTTCCTTTTAATTCTAGGAACCAAGTAAAAGTTCTCTAAAATTAAAAACCTATTTCCAAAGAATAATTTTGCAGCTCCCACTGCACGATCTGAAACAACGTCTCCCGTTCCAACCTTGAGCGTCATTTCACCCTCTACCAGCTACTGGAAATTATTTCCCTGAAAAGAAGAGCAAACATGATTAGTGGCTCCCGAATCCAGTATCCAGGCAAACTCATCATGTTCAACGAGACAAGTCTCTAACACAAGTAAATCGAATTTACCTTCTTTTTCTCTTCTCTTCTCAGCAAGGTAGCGGGGACAGTTCCGCTTCCAGTGACCATCTGCGTTGCAGTGGAAGCACCTGCCTTTGTCGGCCACGACCTTGGCCTTCCCCTTCCCTTGCACAGCCTGTGCAGGAGCCTTCCCCTTGTCTCCCTTCCTCTTTTGGATCTGCTTCGATGAAGAAGCCTGGGGTACAGATTTAGTCCCTGAGGATGAACCCTTCAGGAACTTCTTCTTGGAATGGGCCACATTGGCCTCTCCTTTAACCACATTTTTTCCCTTGCTCTTTTGCAAGGATTCATATATCTGTAACTCCGAGAGGAGGGTAGTCAGGTTGAACTGAATCTTATTCATGCTCGCGTTCGTCCTGAATGACAGATAGCTCGCTGGGAGCGAATGAAGGATGAACGCAACCTGACTGCGCTCGCAAACAACCCCGCCATTTGCCTCAGCTATGTTGAACTGGTTAATCATGTTTAGGACGTGTTCCCGAACAGATTGACCTTCCAGCATCTTGGCATTGAAGACGTTCTTCAAGGCGTCGTGGTGGAACTGGTAGGACAGAAGTCCAAACATCTCCTGCAGGGAATTCATAATCTCCCTGGTTGTTTCCACGTTCTCGTAACGCTTGGCCAATACTTCAGACAAGCTGACCAGAATATAGACTTTGACCTTTTCGTTGGCCTTAGTCCAGCGTTCATAGCCGTCCTTAACTGCCTGAGCGGCAGTGCGAGGGGGAACGGGAGGACATTCCTCCGTTAAGACGAACCTAAGATCTTCTACCACGAGTATAGTGTTGAGATTAGATTTCCATTGTGGAAAGTTTTCGCCTGTTAGTTGTTCGTTTTTAAGCAAGGAGATAATCGAGGAAGACATTGCTGAAAAACAACAAACAATTGACCGTATTAGTTATCTTTGCCTTAACCCATCACACAAGCAATACAAACAATTGCATACATCCAATCAATTTTGCAAACAAACAATCAAAGAACCCTAATAAAACTATGATTGTGTTTCGCAACGATGCTTTAGAGGTTTAGAAGAACAGCCACCGAAGGGTGATCAGTTGTTCCTCCTCTAAAATGAGACTCTTCTCAGTCAATTTCTAATACCAGAATAACTCATATTCCATTAGATATTAACCACCGTTGTTCGGTCAAGGATTTGTTAACAAATTAACTTCTCCCCGTAAGTGTAACCCTCCCTCTTTCAGACCTCAGAGGCACGGACCAACAGGCTACCGTTAGGAAAGACAACTGTTGGTAATTAGCCTAAGCGATCCTATCTTATTCAGGAGTTCACGGTGTTCCGAATCCTATGATCAGGCCCTCCGAAGGGATGGTTGCGCCGAGACAACACGCAGGCGGATCATAGGAATCTCACGTTGTGACCTAGGGGTGGAGACCGAAGGATACGTTGACACGTGTCCCGCTCCCACTTACTATAGTCACTTTCCCCATTCACCTTGGTATTGACCCATGCAAACACTGTCCGAAGGGAGGCCGCGCTAAAACGACACAAAGCCGAGCATGGATCTCACGGTGTGAACGTCACGGGGACGTAGGAGCAAAACTCAATTTAAATTAAGTTTTGTAATGTTCCTCCCACTAAAGTAACCTATTGGATATTTTAGGGTTTGATTAAACCTAGATAAATCCGACTAAGTCATTTTCTAAGTCTAGTGTTCTATTTATAAAAGAGAGGTCATGAATAAAATATTCAATTAAATCAATCTTTTCCAAAATTGATTCAATCTTTATTCCTAATTAATCAATCCAAGATCAATCAATTCCATATTTGATTAATCTTTTCCACAAATGACTAATTACTTCCATAAGTGATTAGATCATTTCCATAAATGATTAATCACTTCCTTAAGTGATTAATTATTTACATAATTGATTAATTCCCGGTTAATGAATTCTAAATTAATTAACCACCTGTTAATTATCACATATTTAATTTCCAGCCTTGAATTAATTAATTTGCCCAAATAGATTTTAGGCCTTCAAATTAATTAATTCATTATTTGAACTCTTTCAAACTTCCATAAATTTAATGTGACTCAAATTTATATTAATATTTGAATTTCTTCAAATATTAATTTCTCTCATAATAATATATCAATATATATTATATTGTTTCCCTTAGTAAATTGAACACTTTCAATTTACATTTATAACTTAGTTGACTCAAATTACTTTATGAGCTACCAGTGAGACCTAATGGACCTGTAGATCAGAAGCTCCAACGATGTGAGATTAATTGGCCAAACTCATTAACCAAATTAATTAATATTCGTTAATTGTGTGTACATTCCACTATAGACTCACAATTGTACTCTTCTCACTGCAGACATATTTTCTGTGTCCACGGATATAGACCAATATCGACTAGTTAGTCCTTCACGAGTGTCCGTAACATCAGCTGGGTCAAATTACCGTTTTACCCCTGGGTTACTTCTATTTCCTTAAGTACTAGTTCTCCTCTAATGAACAACATGTTTTTGGTCCAACCATCAAACAGAAAAACTCTCTCGTGTCATTGAGAGGGTAGGGCCATTTTTTCAAGACTTGGAGTAACCACTTAAGGGAACACTCATCTGCTTCCCTAAAGTCGGGAAGGAGTGAATTCCATCTTGTACGATTATGTTCCCAGCTCCCCATTCGGTCTTGTCCCCAAAATGGTAGGCTTATTGAGTTGGTGTATTGGCCACTGTTGGGCTCCTAGAGTGAGTAAAAATATGGTATAAAAAGACTCTAGAATTCCTGTGCAAGTATACATAGTCCGCAACAAGTAATAAGTATTATCAATCCGAGGCCTGAATTAGCTTCCACTTTATCTATTTTGTATAACTCTTTAATGGTTTCAAAGATGGTAAAAATGATTGGATTTTTATAAGATTAATGCTGAAGCAAAAGAAATGACAGAACATAAAATAATCAAATAGGCAGACAGATTAGAAACAGACGCTGGTCAGGATTCAGTAATTGTTTTACAAGATGCTCTAGCAATATTATTGATCATGCAAACTCTCGCAGTATTATTAGCGGATTCCTCCCGGAACTCCGGATTTTTTGGAATGTGTTTCAACCCCAATGAAGTACGACCGATCAAGCACTAGGCAACTGGCTATCCCTAGCTCAGTCACTGGCGTTCACCAATACACAATGATCGTAGTGTGGTTAATTGTCACACACTCTCTAAATCATCCCTGAAACTAGAGAGAGGTATTCACACCGGCTGGCCAGGCGGGCATAAAATAGAAACAAGCACAACAATTAACCAAGATGCAATAATCAATATATATTATTAGAGTTAAGCACGACAACTACATATTCCTAACCAATGCCTAAAGCTACTTAGTTCATAATAAGTATGGAAACACGAATCACAATCTGAGTAGGCATGTCCATAATTGCAAGATAGTAAAAGGAAATATTAAACTCCCCGGCCAGCTTGCAATGATGGTCTCCTTGATAGTTCCAACCTCCCCTTCCTACTCGGCTCCCAAGGAAAATGGAATGCCTTTGACTTGGGCGGCTACCTCCTTTTATAGAGTTGAGGAAAGCTTGAATTAGGTCAACCTAGACACGTGTAGGGCTCTCCTTGCTCCTTTATCACGAAAATAACTCAACAGAAGTCGGTTCATGGAGTTGGCTAACGAGCTGTGACGTCGCAGTTTTTGCTCCCAGTTTTGCTGCAGCATAGAATTTGCTCCCTCCAGTCGCCCAACAGCATAATCTACACAAAATAATTCACAATGCTTCCATTCTTCCAAATGGGTTAAAACATATAATATCTATCTAAAACCAACCCTATTAAGCACAAAAGACACACAAATCCCTATATAAATTAGGCCTAAACCTTTTGGGCAGTTATCACACCCCCAAACTTGAACTATTGCGCTTCCCAGAAATACTAACCAACCTTTCTTCAAGAATTCAAAACATTAGACAAAAAATAGCTTAATCATACCAGACAGTCCAACACTACCTTTAACCTTTACCTGAGCACTCTGCAAAAGTAAGCTCTGCTGCAGCAAAATGATTCCTCCGGCATGGACAAATAATCACCACTTTTAACTTAATTCTAAGAACTTACCACAGCCTAGCTCTATTATCAAACATTCAAAACACATTTTCAAGGGGGTTTAAATTTTCATTTTTCAGACTTTAAGCAGCCCTACAGTCATAAGCTCTTAAGCATGGGATGACCCACTTTATGGTGCAGTACACCCTTGCCTCAAACTCATCACCAACTAGGCTCAATACTCTTTATAAAGCTAAAATATCCTTAGTTATTCTATCTCTTGCCCCTTAGAATGGCGACATTTTATGATGAAGCTCACCTAAGTTCTGGGAGACAGGAAAACTGTTGGATCATCATTCATCCTTCAAAACTTTTGCTCCATGAATTTTCTCAGCAAAATTTTCAACAAATAGTAAATAATTTTTCTCACTTTGCCTATTTCCTAGGTCATCTTTTGACACGAAGACAAACTGTGGGTATCACAAATGTCCCCGGTTACTCAACAACCTAACAAATTTTGAATGAAGGAGAGGAATGCTCGAGCAAAACAATCGGAGTAGCTAAAAGTCCCCCAAACTTAAATTATTCATTGTCCCTAATGAATCATTAATTTAGCAATTACTCCCCCAAACTTAAATATTTATATCCGAATTTTTAAACTAAATGTGGGACTAGAACTAAGCTTAAAGTGGATCATACAAATCAACACTACCTCCAGAATTTTCTTTGCTGCAACAACAGTCCAGGCTAGAAGAAATGCTCAAGCAAAAGGTTTCTGGATATCAGAATACCTTGATCTAATTAAGCGTAATCAGTCCAAGCTTCAAAAATTCAGAATGAAATTAGTTAAGTTAGAGTTATTCAGTGCTCATAGAATGGAAACATCTAGAAATTTCATTAAACATAAGAAAAGAAATTACATAGCAGAGATATATTTTTTAAGCAGAAAAATTAAAAAGAAACAGACAAACAAGCAAAGATAGAAGAAGATGCGGTCAGAAATGCGCGAGCAAACAAAATATTTCAACAAAAAACTGTGCGCTCAAATTCTCCTCCTTCAGTCTTCCTGACCAGGCTCTTCTTCTTCATCTCCCTCTTTTTCAACAGGCGACGGCAGAATCCAGGGTTTCAACAGATCTTCAGGGAATGCAGGAAGGGCTGGATACGGTTTCGAAAAATTCTCTTGCAGCGCCCTCTTTAAGTTGGCATCACGATTCTTAACATAGTTCTGGAAGGTTAAAGTTTGCCTTTCAGCAAACTCTTGCCTACTGGTCGAAAGTGCCAGTTGTTCTAGAATCGTGTTGATGTCGTAGATAAGCCCACCTTGACGTACCTCCTGCATGCGCTGGAGCCATGCCAAATTGGGCGTGTCGATGATTCCCTTATCAAATAGAATCACATCTCCCTCATCCACTGGAACCCCTGCTCTTCTGCACAGCATCGTGATTGTGTTCGGAAAGAACAGTTTCCCTACTTTCTTTTTCCAACATCCAAAAATTTCACTAGCCATGATCCTCCCTACGTCAATGCTGAGCAACTGCAAGATTGCAAAAGCTAGAAGAACTCGTTCCCTGGAGATTGTCGAGTCGTGTGTTGTTGGAAGCATCCTTTGTCTGATAAATCTCATCCACGTGTTTGCTTCCCTTTTCAAATAAGCCGACTGGAATGTCCTCTTCTGAGTCTTGGATAGCTGCCACTGTGCTCCTTCAATACCTACCTCCTGCACAGCATCACTTAACTGCTCATTAGATGGCGCCACAACCATCTCATTATATGCCGCAAGGGGGAAGTTCTGAAGGTTGTACAGTGCGTTAATAGCACTAGGACTCCAATCTACCTCGACTCCTCGGACAATCACCTGGAAACCATCTTCTTTGTCAATGTTAGCATAAAATTCACGCACCACCCGCACGTTTACAGACTCAGGCTTCGTACAAAAAAGCTCCCAGTCGTGGTCTGCAATACCGGTCCTCAGAAACTGCGGAAGATCACCGCTGAATCCTCGCTTAAATAAGAAATCCCTTTTCAGAAGCTCAGCGTATTTTGCTCTTGCAAAATTGTTGACGAAGCAATCACACGGCAATCGCTGTTCTTCTATTTCATCGTGTTCCTCCGATGCTTCAGCAATATTTTTGCCATTTTCCCCCCATCGCTTGAGCAACCGCTCTTCCTCAGCTCTCTTTTCTGTGTCTTCTCTTTCTTTTTCCTCAGCCTCTTTTTTCTCTCGTTCCTCTCTCTCTGCATTGTCTCTTTCAGAGTCAGTAGTGGGAGGCGAGGGGGTATCAGTTCGAACTACCTGAATACGGTCGGCTTTTCGCTTAATGCGGCGACGCATAGGTACATCCAGCATGATCACCTCCAATTGAGCCTCCTGAACTGGCTCCCTTTCAGTCTCTTTCCCAGGCACAGCCGCTCCCTCTTCCTCTTGAACCTTGTCAGCCTCTGTTTCTTGAATTTCTTCCCGAACTTCTTCTTGAACTTCCTCTGTATCCCCCATTCTCGGCTCAACCTCTTCTGGGTTCTGTACATCAGGTTCTTGCTGGTCTCCTTCTGCTACTGTGGCAACAACAACCTCTGTTGCCTCCTGGACTTCTTCTTGTTCCGCAGCCCTTTGTTGCCTTCTCCTTTTCTTGGCTTCTTTCTCCTCTGGCGTTCTTTTTTTCTTCGTTTTTACCTTCTGAACTTCGGGGGTAACGGGTACCTCCTCGTCCTCGTTATCTCTCTCTTTTCTCGCTCTCGTCTTAGCCATTGAAGAGTTTCAAAAGGAATTCTATGTCGCACACAGAGAAAGAAAGAAAAATGCAAATGGCAGGGGATGAATCAAAAAGATGAAGTGAGAAGAACGTACCGAAGGTTTGTGAATAAATAGCTGTAGCAAATCAAATCGTAACCAAAAGATTTTGCTCCGTATTAAATGGGTTTACCGTTCACATTTAATTTGCAAATCAAATTCCTAACGGTAAAATCTTTGAATTTCAATTATCCATGGTAAATAACTGCGCGCTGTCAACGGCTAAACCGTTGGATTATCCCTACGTGACATGTGGCAGCATCCCGGATATTTACCTGCACATAGAAATTAAAAAATCCCAACGGTAAAAATAATTAACTCACAATAAAATCCTTCCTATTCGGACGGAAAATTTGCTTTAGCTTTATCTTTGCCGCAACAACCTTCTGAACCTGAAGAATCTTGGATCCATACTCACAATTCAAAATCGAAAATCATATCATTAAATTCGAATAAACCGCTCAAATCAAATCTTATCTTTTATTCTTGAAGCTGAATTAATTAGAGGAAATCTTTATTAATTTAAACTAAACAGAATTCAAATAACTGAAAATAAAATTTAGATAAAATCTAATAAAATCTAATTAATTAAAAGATAATTCAAAGATAATATAAATAAATAACCCGAAAATAAAATGAAATCAAATTCAAAACGAAATAGATAAAATCTAAACTACCAAAAATAAAAAATAAAAAAAAACTTAAAGATAAAATCTAATAAACCATGTAAAATCAAATCTAACCTAATCGAAATAAAAAAAAATCAGCGAAACATAAAATCAATACAAACACTGGGAGCTCAAAATTTTGCTCTGTAAAATGCTCCCGCAAAAATCCTGCTCTCTCAATCATCAACCAACCTTAGGGAAGGATATTTCGACTGAAACTCCTCACTCCAATAATGTTTCATACGCTGTCCATTTACCTTGAACACTCTCCCATCTTTTTCATCCTGCAAAGTAATTGCTCCATGGGGGAAAACCTCAATCACAATAAATGGCCCTGACCATTTAGATTTTAGCTTCCCAGGAAATAATTTCAATCTAGAATTATAAAGCAAGACTTTCTGACCCTTAACAAACTCTTTAGATTTAATTTTCTTGTCATGCCACAGCTTAGTCTTTTCCTTATACATTTGTGCATTCTCATACAAAAATTGATGAAATTCCTCTAATTCATTAAGCTGCAGCATTCGTATCGCTCATGCACGACTCAGATCAAAATTTAACTTTTTCAAAGCCCAAAACGTTTTATGCTCTAGCTCTAGTGGTAAATGGCAAGTTGTCCCATATACTAAACTATAGGGAGACATACCTAAAGGAGTCTTATAGGTTGTCCTATAAGCCCAAAGAGCCTCATCCAACCTAAAAGACCAATCCTTCCTAGATGGATGGACTACTTTCTCTAGAATAGATTTAATTTCCCTATTACTAATTTCAGTTTGACCATTTGCTTGTGGGTGATAAGGGGTAGCTATCCTATGCTTAATCTCATACTTAGCTAATAGCTTAGTTAAGATATTATTAACAAAATGCGTACCCTCATCACTCACTAGAGCTCTAGGTGTCCCAAACCGCGCAAAGATGTGCGATTGAAGAAACCTTGCAACTGTCTTGGCATCACTCTGATGGCATGCAATGGCCTCCACCCACTTGGACACATAATCAACTGCCAATAAGATAAAAACATTGCCATTAGAAGGGGAAATGGCCCCATAAAGTCAATACCCCATACATCGAATAATTCAACTTCTAAAATGTAAGTAAGAGGCATTTCATCTCTAGGTCCCAAGTTTCCTCTCCTTTGGCAAGCATCACATTGCTTGTAAAACCAATGGGCATCCTTGAATAAGGTAGGCCAGAAAAATCCACAATGCAGAATCCTCATAAGTGACCTCCCATACGACGAAGAGTGACATTGCTCCAAGATTTCCTTTGCTTCATCACCTGAAACACACCTACGAATAATACCGTCAGAGCATTGCTTATACATAAATGGTTCATCCCAATAGAAAAACGTTGCATCATGCTTAAACTTTTTCTTCTGCCTTCAATCCATGTCAATAGGAGTGACTCCCTTTACCAAAAAGTTGGCAATATCAGCATACCAAGGGACATACCTGACTACTTTTACCTCAACAGCAAAAAGTTGTTCATCCGAAAAAGAATCGGAGATGGCAGATTGCACCAGCAAAGATGGTGATGGATCAAGACGAGACAAATGATCTGCAATGACATTTTCTAATCCCTTCTTGTCCTTTATCTCCAAGTCGAACTCCTGCAATAATAAAACTCAACGAATTAGTATAGGCTTTGCATCCTTCTTAGTCATTAAATACCTTATTGTTGCATGATCCGTGAACACGGTGACTTTGGATCCAACCAAATATGGCCGAAATTTTTCAAAAGCGAACACAACAGCTAACAACTCCTTTTCAGTAGTTGTATAGTTGACTAGTGCTTCATTTAAAACCTTGCTTGCATAATATATAGGATGGATAAATTTGCCCTGATTTTGCCCCAGCATAGCACCTACCGCAGCATCACTTGCATCACACATTACCTCAAACGGTAAATTCCAATTAGGTGCACAAAGAATGGGTGCTGAAATTAAAGCAACCTTTAAAGTTTCAAAAGCCTTCCTACAATATGCATTAAAGTCAAAAACATGATCAGTACACAATAAGTTACAAAGAGGTTTACTGATTTTGGAAAAATCTTTTATGAACCTCCTATAAAATCCAGCATGTCCTAAAAAACTCCGAATTCCCTTCACTGAATTCGGTGGTTCTAGTCTCTCAATAACCTCTACTTTTACTCTATCAACTTCTAGACCATTCCTAGAAATCCTATGACCTAGCACTATGTCCTCCTTCACCATGAAGTGACATTTTTCACAATTAAGAACTAGATGGGTATCCTCACATCTCTTTAATAATACCTTACCTAAATTATCTAAACAATCCTTAAAAGACCCTCCAAACATTGAAAAATCGTCCATAAAAACCTCAACAGTGGAATCAATCATATCAGAAAAAATTGCCAACATACACCGTTGAAATGTTGCTGGAGCATTGCAAAGGCCAAAAGGCATTCGCCTGAAAGCAAACGTCCCATACGGGCAGGTGAAGGTGGTTTTTTCCTGATCCTCAAGGGCAATAGTAATCTGGTTATACCCAGAATAACCGTCTAAGAAACAGTAGTAGGCTTGACCAGCCAATCTATCCAACATCTGGTCAATAAATGGTAGAGGGAAATGGTCCTTACGGGTGGCTTTATTAAGCCTCCTGTAGTCCATGCAAACCCTCCAGCCAGTTACTGTCCTGGTTGGGATCAATTCATTGTCTCTATTGCTCACCACAGTGACACCTCCTTTCTTAGGAACACATTGGACATGGCTTACCCAATTGCTATCGGCAATTAGATAAATGATCCCAACATCCAACCATTTAATCACCTCCTTTTTAACAACCTCTTTCATTGCAGGGTTAAGCCTTCTTTGTTGCTCAATTCTCCTAAAGGATCCCTCCTCTAGAGTGATTTTGTGCATACAAAAAGATGGGCTAATTCCTTGAATGTCAGCCAATGTCCAACCTATAGCCTTGCAGTATTGCTGCAGCAATTTTATTAAGGCCTTTTCATGCTCCGGCAATAAATATGATGCAACAATAATGGGCAACGTCTCACCTTCCCCAAGATACACATACTTTAGATGATCCAGCAAGGGCTTCAAATCTAAAGTAGGTGCCTCAATCAGGGATGGCTTAATAGGAGGAGCCTTCCTTTGATCTAAATCTAAAGACTCAAAAACATCCTCACATCTAAACAATTCTTTTTAATTTTTTCTTTCTAACAAACAAACTTCTAAATCCTCTACACTAACCTCTCCATGACTTTCCAAATGCTTGTCAGTCGAATCCTGTATTGCTGTCTCAATAACTGTGCTCTCCAGAATCCTAATTGATGTGAACCAAGCTACATCATTTGTCATGCCTCAAGGTCCAATTACAAGGACGAGAGCCAAGAAGCTACAACAAGCATTAATCACCGATATTCAAGCTACGATGAGCTCGACAAAGGACGTTCAAGGAGATGTTGGACTATTTCCCTACACTATTTCCAAAGTTGAGATTCAAGATGGAGACATGTTAAAGGCATTTTGACTTTCTTTTAATGAACTATAGTTGGCTTTATGGAACTTAAGTTTAAACTACTCCAAGTGAAGCTTCAATTAACATGGGAGGTTACAAAGAACTCAAAGCTGATCAAAGGAGCTCAATTCTCGGATTTATGGCCCTCCATTATGTAATTTTCAGTTTTTAAGTCTTTTTCATAACTTATAGGTTACATTTGAGTAGTGGCTGATTATGGGCTTTAATATTGTGGAGGTTACACTCTTAAATATGCCATTTAAGTTTAATTTAGGTTATATTTTGAAGGCTATAAAAAGCTATCTTGGATGTAACACAAACCAGAATATTTTGAGTGAAATATATTGAGTTTTCTCTTAGCTTTGTGTTGAGCTGAGTTTTTTTTCAAATTGTGCAATTTCTTGTGTTTAGATCTTGCATGCTAGAGTCATTCAAGTGGTGTTGATCAAACCTCTTGTGGAGTGATTCGAATCACGAGTTTAGAAACAAGTTTTCTTTACTCTTGATCTTGATCATCAAGGTAATCCGTCTCAAAACTTTTCCTTGGGTTGGTTCCATATTGTTCTTTGGGGTTTTCAGATTTGAGATCTAAAGGTCTTGTTTTTTTAGCAAGGTTGTTAGATCCATATCTTGGGGGTTTCATAACACTAATGAAGGAGCAATCCTCCATTTTGTCTGGATACTTCATGGCTTTAAACACATTAAATTTCACTTCCTCATTACAGACTCTCATTGTTAATTCCCCTTTCTGAAAATCTATTAACGCCCTACCAGTAGCCAAAAATGGACGACCTAGAATGATTGGGACATCTTTATCAGCCTCATAGTCTAAAATAATAAAATCAACCGGAAATATGAATTTATCCACTTTCACTAAGACATCCTCAATTTTACCCTCTGGATATGTGATAGACCTATCAGCTAGTTGGAGTGTGACTGTGGTAGGTCTAGCTTCACCAATACCTAGCTTCCGATAGACCGAAAGAGGCATAAGGTTAATGCTTGCACCTAAATCACAGAGTGCTCTACCTAACTCTTTTCCACCTATAGACACAGGTATGGTAAATGATCCTGGATCCTTAGCCTTGGGTGGTAGCCCATTCTTAAGAATAGCACTACACTCCTCAGTAAGAGATACAGTTTCAAACTCACCTAACCTCTTCTTTTTAGTTAAAATATCCTTAAGAAATTTAGCATAATTAGGCATTTGCTCAATAGCTTCTACTAAAGGGATATTTATGTGCAATTGCTTAAGAATCTCTAAAAACTTTTTAAATTGACCATCCTGATTCTTAGGCTTTTGCCTTTGTGGAAAAGGTAGAGGTGGTACATAAGGTGGGGGCGGCACATAAGGTGGTTCCACATCTGGAACAGAACCAGATGCTCCAGCATCTTTATTGCTGCCTCCAGCATCCTGCCAATCTCCAACTCTTTCTCAACAATCTTTTTATCACCATTTTTATTTATATCCAGGGTCTTACTAGGCTCCTCTAGTTGCTTACCACTCCTAAGAGTTACTGCCTTTACCTGTTCCTTACCTTCCCTACGAGGGTGTTCAGTATCAGAAGGGAGTTTCCCTTGAGGCCTTGCCTTCAGCTCATTAGCTAGCTGACCGACTTGCAATTCAAGGGCTCTCATCGAAGCTTGATTACTTTGAATTGCGGCATCTGTACGAGCCATAAATTCTTTCATCATCGCCTCGAGAGAACTTCCCGAATTTTGCTGGGGCAAAGCCTGCTTATTTTGCTGGGGCAATACCTGTGCTTTAGCAAATCCCGACTAGTTCATCTTTTGTTGTGCTTGCACATTACTTTCTTGACCTCCCCATGAGAAGTTGGGGTGGTTGCGCCAACCTGGATTATAAAAGTTAGAATAAGGGTTATTCCTCTAATTACCTACAAAAAACACTGAAGCTGGATTGCTGGGGCAAAACTCGTAGTTGTGATTTTCACCACAATAGACACATGCTTCCTCTGTGACTTGGTTCACCACTGCAGCGGGCTCCACAGTTGGTGGCTGCTGATGACTAATCACTGTCACATTCTTAAGAGCGTTAGCAATCATTGCAAGATTAGCCCTAATGGTGGACACACCATCAACCTCTAACACACTCTTAACCTTTTTATTTGTGCCTCTGACATCCGACCACTGACAACTATTAGTAGATATTCTTTCTAAAATTTCATAGGCTTCATTAAAAGTTTTTGCCAAAAGGGCCCCTCAAGCCGAAACATCAACCATACCCTGGGTTGCTCCATTTAACCCATTGTAAAATGTTTTCATTTGGATACAATGAGGTAAACCATGGTGGGGGCACTTTCGCAAAAGCTCCTTAAATCTTTCCCAAGCCTCACTAAAAGTCTCATCTTCAAGTTGCCTAAACCCTACTATTTCACTCCTTAATTTAGCATTTCTATGAGGTGGGAAATATTTACTCAAAAAATTTTCAGCTAACTCATCCCATGTCCTAATTGATCCTGGAGCCAAAGAATTTAACCATGCCTTTGCTCCATCTCTAAGAGAATACGGGAACAAAGTTAATCTAAGGGCATCCTTAGGCACTCCTTGAATTACAAAAGAATCACTAACTCCTAGAAAAAACTTAAGATGTAAATGAGGATCTTCAGATGACAAACCATGGAATTGCCCCACGGTTTGCAACATCTGAAACATTACCGGTTTCATTTCAGTTAACTCATCCCATGTCCTAATTGATCCAGGAGCAAAAGAATTTAACCACGCCTTTGCTCCATCTCTAAGAGAATACGGGAACAAAGTTAATCTAAGGGCATCCTTAGGCACTCCTTGAATTACAAAAGAATCACTAACTCCTAGAAAAGACTTAAGATGTAAATGAGGATCTTCAGATGACAAACCATGGAATTGCCCCACGGTTTGCAACATCTGAAACATTACCGGTTTCATTTCAGCTAACTCATCCCATGTTCTAATTGATCCTGGAGCAAAAGAATTTAACCACGCCTTTGCTCCATCTCTAAGAGAATACGGGAACAAAGTTAATCTAAGGGCATCCTTAGGCACTCCTTGAATTACAAAAGAATCACTAACTCCTAGAAAAGAATTAAGATGTAAATGAGGATCTTCAGATGACAAACCATGGAATTGCCCCACGGTTTGCAACATCTGAAACATTACCGGTTTCATTTTAAAATTTGCCGCTTGAATTTGAGGACGTGCAATCCCTGGATTCAACTCATCAAACATTGGAAAAGCATATGCTCGAATGGCTCTGGTCCTATTGTTCGCTACCAAGATAGGATTCTCAGCCTGAGTATTTTGCTGCTCATTTTGCTCCAGCGGCGGATTTTGCTGCAGCAAGCGATTCTGGGGGTTTGCTGGATCTTCAGGACCCTGTGGAAGACGCGGCACGTTCTCCATCTGGTTTCTGCACTGCTCTCTCCTTCTGATCCTAAATGTCCTCTCGATTTCTAGATCAAGCTCGAACCTTACCCCAGGCGGATCGCTCATGCACCAAACTCACACCTGCAAAAACAAAAGAAACAATCAAAAAGTTCTAGCACCAAACCACTAAAACACATACACAAAACAGATCAGATAAAAACTTATTCAAGTTCCCCTGCAACGGCGCCAAAAACTTGTTGGGCTCCTAGAGTGAGTAAAAATATGGTATAAAAAGACTCTAGAATTCATGTGCAAGTATACACAGTCCGCAACAAGTAATAAGTATCATCAATCCGAGGCCTTAATTAGCTTCCACTTTATCTATTTTGTATAACTCTTTAATGGTTTCAAAGATGGTAAAAATGATTGGGTTTTTATAAGAATAATGCTGAAGCAAAAGAAATGAAAGAACATAAAATAATCAAATAGGCAGACAGATTAGAACCAGACGCTGGTCAGGATTCAGTAATTGTTTTAAAAGATGCTCCAGCAAAATTATTGATCATGCAAACTCTCGTAGTATTATTAGCGGATTCCTCCCGGAACTCTGGATTTTTTGGAATGTGTTTCAACCCCAATGAAGTACGACCGATCAAGCACTAGGCAACTGGCTATCCCTAGCTCAGTCACTGGCATTCACCAATACACAATGATCGTAGTGTGGTTAATTGTCACACACTCTCTAAATCATCCCTGAAACTAGAGAGAAGTATTCACACCGGCTGGCCAGGCGGGCATAAAATAGAAACAAGCACAACAATTAACCAAGATGCAATAATCAATATATATTATTAGAGTTAAGCACGGCAACTACATATTCCTAACCAACGCCTAAAACTACTTAGTTCATAATAAGTATGGAAACACGAATCACAATCTGAGTAGGCATGTCCATAATTGCAAGATAGTAAAAGGAAATATTAAACTCCTCGGCCAGCTTGCAATGATGGTCTCCTTGATAGTTCCAACCTCCCTTTCCTATTCGGCTCCCAAGGAAAATGGAATGCCTTTGACTTGAGCGGCTACCTCCTTTTATAGAGTTGAGGAAAGCTTGAATTAGGTCAACCTGGACACGTGTAGGGCTCTCCTTGCTCCTTTATCACGAAAATAACTCAACAGAAGTCGGTTCATGGAGTTGGCTAACGAGCTGTGACGTGGCAGTTTTTGCTCCCAGTTTTGCTGCAGCACAGAATTTGCTCCCTCCAGTCGCGCAACAGCATAATCTACACAAAATAATTCCCAATGCTTCCATTCTTCCATTCTTCCATTCTTCCATTCTAAAACAAACCCTATTAAGCACAAAAGACACACAAATCCCTATATAAATTAGGCCTAAATAACTACTTTTTGGGCAGTTATCAGCCACTCTCACTCATACAAATCAAAGAACAATCCCTCATGAGCAGGAGTCCATAATTAACTCAAGATTAAGACTGAGTTGTCTAGGTCGTCCTAGTGAAATAGAAAACTAACTAGTTAACGATGTTATAACTAGTGGTTACTATTTCGCGGTCCGGTCTTATGCAAACTCATTGCATAGGATACCCCCACTCGCATGTCTCCTACACAAACGCGTTGGATCATAGCATTTGTATCAAATACAAAGTGGGTCGTATCCATAGTGTCGCCAGGATAAGGCACCCAGTCTTATCCTTATACGATAGACCCTTTAGGTTGTTTCTTGAACAATGATCCCATATGTCACTACATATAGTTCAAGACTCATATTACAGCCTAGGATGTCTAGTTTATTGGATTGGGGTTATTTTAGGCAAAGACAAATATAAAATAACTAATAACATTTAATGGAAAAATATATCAATATTATTTCATTAAAATCCGGTCAACGGTTACATTCATTATCTACGAGTTACCATACTCGTCTTAAACTGCTTCCAAGAGTGAAGATTATCCCCACAAACCAACACATGATCCTTTTAGCATGCTTTATCCTCACTCACATGCTTCCTAGGAAAATTCCTACGATGTCAACCAACATAGAACTTCTCCAAGCCAAGCACGCTTAACTTCAAAGTTCCTATGATTGCCACCGAAAAGGAAGGTGCACCTTGTTGGTATAGGTAGTATCTATAAATTCTTTTAAGCTTATCTTGACCATACTTTCATGTCCTCAAGATCCCTCTCATTTGGATGTGGCCTCGGTTCATTCATGTACCCCTCCTAACTCGGTTGTTACATGTCCACCAGCTTCTGCCTTGGTTCGTCCCCGAACCACATCCTACTGGGAGAGGTTCAGCTCGGATACCATCTGTAACGCCCCAGGCCCAGGATTCGGAATCTGGATTCGGCACCTAAAGCCTCGATACTCCCCTACGACATGGCCACGTTACCATACGTAACCTTTTAGCATGCTTTGTCCTCACTCACATGCTTCCTAGGAAAATTCCTAGGAGATCACCCAACATAGTGTTGGGTTTTATGCCCTAAAACTCGTAGATAGTAAATGTACATTTGACTGAACATTAATAAAAGTGATGAATTATTCAATGTTTGTATTATATCTTGTCTTATCAACCCTAATCCAATAAACTAAACATCCAAGGCTAATAGAATGATGCTTGAACTAGTATGTAGGGACATACGGGGATCAATGTTCAAGTTTTAGCCTGAAGGGTCTGTAGTATAGGGATGAGGCTGAGTACCTTATCCTGGTGACACTATGGATACGACCTGCTTTGTATATTGATACAAACGTAATGATCCAACGCATTCATGTAGTTGACATGCGAGTGGGGGTATCTTGTGCAATGAGTTTGCACAAAGACCAGACCGCGAAATAGTTAACCACTAACTGTAACACCGTTAGTTAGCTCGGTTTCTATTTCACTAGGATGACCTAGGCAACTTGGCCTTAATCTTGAGTGGATTATGGACTCCTGTCCATGAGGCATTGTCCTTTGATTTGTACGGGTGAGAGTGGCCAATTCACCGACTCAATAAGCCTACCATTTTGGGGACAAAATCAAGTGGGGAGTTGGGAACATAGTCTTACAAGATGGAATTCACTCGTTCCCAACTTTAGGGTAAGTA
Organism: Luffa acutangula; assembly: GCA_036850905.1. NCBI lineage: Eukaryota > Viridiplantae > Streptophyta > Magnoliopsida > Cucurbitales > Cucurbitaceae > Luffa > Luffa acutangula. The sequence goes on along the minus strand of CM072088.1, from coordinate 25,689,151 downwards.
GAGGTGTGTTCCCTTAAGTGGTGTCTCCGAGTCTTGAACAATGGGCCCTACCCTCTTTATGGCACGAGAGGGACTTCTGTTTGTTGGTTGGACCTCAAACAGGTTGTTCATTAAAGGAGCACTGGTACTTAAGGACAAAGAGGTAGCCCAGGGGTAAAACGGTAATTTGACATAGCTGGGGTACGAACACACGTGAAGGACTAACTTGCTGTTGACGGTCGATATCCGTGGACACAGAAATATATCTGCAGTGAGAAGAGTGCAGCTGTGGTTCTATAGTGGAGTGAACCACAGTTAACGAATATTGATTAACTTGGTTAATGAGTTTAGCCAATTAATCTCATATCGTTGGAGCTTCTGATCTGTAGATCCATCAGGTCCCATTGGTAGCTCTATAAGGGCGTTGAAGTAAATTTCTAAGGGTGAATTGAATATTCGAAGGGGTTCGAATATTAAATTAAAATATGAATTTGATTCATATTAAAAAACTATAGGTTATAATTAATACACATATGATGTATATTAATTCTATAGTTAATTTGAGAGATATAAATATATAATTAAATATATGATATTTAATTATGATATTAATTAATTGGTGAATTAATTAATATTTTGGTTTTAATTTTAATTAAATTTGATTTAATTAAACTATATTAAAACTATAGGATAAATGGAGTTTATTTTGTATAAATAGGTTTATACAAATAACATTTTATTAAATTAATAGTTAATTTAATTAAAGGTTTATTTAATATTAATTAAATTATTTCCCATCAGTAGGGTAACTGATGGGAACGTGTGCTCCACTTTTCCTCAGTCTTGCGTGAATGGGAGGGTTTTAAGGAGGCAGTTGTGCATTTTACGGTAAGTCTCCATTATTCAGTTTTGCTCTCTCCCTGAGATTTCACGCAGAACTCTCTCAACCTCTCCATTCCAAGAAAGCACTCTGCAATTCTCTCCCAAAAAGAGTACAGAGAAATCTTTTCACAAAAACCCTTAGAGATTGTGCTCCCACAAGCCCCTGACGCACAACCTTCAAGAGAATACCGGTGCAACATTGGTGGTGGTATTCGTGACGTTTTTACAGCAAGATCAAGGACCATTTGCTACTGGTTTTGGGTGAAAATCTAGGAGATTTGGCGAAACGGTTCAAGAATTTCTACAAAGGTATAGTATTCTTGAACTTGGATCAATAGGATCCTTCTTAGATTAGATCTAGGTGTTTTTCCTTTTTGTTTTCAGCATGTTTTATAAACTGTTACAGCATGTTTTATTTAGATTTATCTACTGTAATTTGTTTGTCGTCGTATTGGTATCCCAATCGGCATTTAATTCGAAAAGGTCTCTAACGTCTTCCGCTGCCTAGGGTTATTTATCCCTTCACATAGAACTTCTCTAAGCCAAGCATGCTTAACTTCAAAGTTCCTATGATTAAGTCACCGAAAAAGAAGGTGCACCTTGTAACGACCCGACTTCTTAAATAGTTTTTTCAGGACCGTTACGACAATGCATGTTTTTTAGGTCTTCTTAAATAAAAACATTTCGAAACAAAAATACTAATTTAATTGAAAAACTTCAAAAACAAAACTTTTATTCGGGATCCCTAATTTTAAAGGTTTTTAAATATTCTTAAATAATTCCTAAAATAAAAAAACTATACATGGCCTTTAGCAAATTTCTCAATCAAATTTACAATAAGGTAAAACAGAGTCCTTAAAGCGGAAGAAAAATAAAATATGAAATTCAAAATAGTTCCTTCATAGATGTCGATCGGATTCTCATCAATCGCCTTTCACCTGCCCTTGCCTATGCCTGAAAAAAATATATTTGAAAAGAATGAGTATTTTAAAATACTCAGTAAGTGACCCTACTATTGAGGTTGGGTCACGCTTTAAAAACATTTTTTAAAAAATCAAAAACAAATATCTTTTTGGGTGGCTCTAAACTTTATCTTAAACTTACTAGTGAGAGAATATATACATCAGTTTCATGCATATCCTAGACACATCAATTTCATGTGTCTCCTACGGAGGTCGTCAATTTCACGAAACCTCGAGGTCGTCAATTTCACAAACCTCGACTTAGGTACATCAATTTCATGTCCCTAAGTCCTGTGTAGGCATCTCTGAATGTACATCAATTTCATGTACACACTTATAAAGTTCATGCTTTCGATAATTTTCATAAACTCACACATAATTAAAATAACAAATTTTTCATGCTTTCAATATACATATATTTGAAACATAAATGTAATCAAACAATTCGTAAAATATACTTTGGAAAAATCTAACATACGTGCCCAAATAAAAGTTCAACAATAAGTTCACTTACCTTGGCTTAACCACTTTTGCAAAACTGACTTAATTCCTTAACTTCCAAGCCTTTAATCACGCTGAAACAGAACGATGCTTGTTGTCTGGGGTCTTCAAATCCGCTCCAAACTACAAATCAAACAACCAACGCCACCGACCTTGCAATCATGAACCAAAAATTAATGGGTAATTACCCAAACAACAAAAATCAACTCAAGCATGACTTTTCCCCTCTTACCCACTCTTAAATCACTAGAAGGAGCACCACCAATCAAAGCCACTCGCGCCACCGCTCGCTGGAAATAGTCACGGAAGAACATCCACGCATGAAACGCTACTATTCACGTGAGATAGATGCTGGAACCGCCGCTGGATTGCCCGCCAAAGATTCACAAGCTGTCAGATTCTCGCGAGCACACGAACGACTGCATGTGTCACGCCGCCCTACTGCACTCCGAAATCGCGAGCCCACGAACGAAAATCGCGCTGCATCGCCGAGAGTCTGCTCGTCGTTGCTTGCAAGAGGAGTTCACCGGAGTTGAGAGAGAGGAGTTGTCGTCGGGGTTGCTGAAGAAAACACCAGGGTGGAGGACCTTATCGTGCGACAACTCGTGGAGAAGAAGGGGAGGATGGTTGTGTAACCGTGAAGATAAAGAAAAAAAAGAGTTGAGAGTTGGGGATGGCTGAATAAAATCGTGAGGCTAGGGTTTAACTTGGATGGGCATTGTCTATTTAATTACAATAATGCCATTCCCATTCAATTTTCAAAATTTTCACTAATATTCAAATCTTTTAATCTCCCTCTAACTCCAAATTAACTACAACTTAGGAAATTTGAAATTTCTCTTAAATTACGGGTGTTACAAAAGCTATCCATAAAGTACAAGAAATAAAGGAGAACAAGCCCTAAAGTTCCGAGACCAAAATGATATTTCAACAAAGAAAAACAGTTCATAAAGGTGTCAAAACTCATAGGAGAGACAAAACATGGATAAAGAAGCTAGATTTAGCCATTTCTAACACAGAATTTTTCCACAACATAAATACATAAAGCTTCTTAGGTGTAGCTTATTCAAGTTGATTCTATGATCTAGCTCTATACAAATCCGTACAACTAATCAAAACTACTTATGATACAACAGCCTTGCCTTAGCTATGGTCAAAAGTTTCATCTTCAATATTATTTGGTTCCAAACAAAAATTCAACACAAATTACATTCTTGTTTTTCCCCCTCAGTTTCTTCGTCTTCCTCGCCGCAGATATGTCGTTCTGCTAGTCTTCCCCGCTGCCACGTTGCTTTGTGAACTTGGCTTCTCAACTTTATTGACATTACCAGCACCAGTTTTTTCCTTGCTAGCACCATTTTCCTCCGAGATTTTACCATTATCGTTTCCTTCCGATGCAACTTTACCGACATCGTTTCCATCTGATAGAACTTTATCGGTATAATTTTCATTCACATTTGGAACCTCCATGGACACTTCACTTAATAGTTCGCATCGCTCCTCCACGGCCAAACCTTTCGTACTGAAAAAAAAATTCAATTAAAATTTTAAATTACTAACTTTGAGTATAATTTAGCTATTAAAGCACCTACTTCTTTGAGGTCAAATATGGGTTAACATACTTTTGGAATTTTCATATGATATAATATAAACACATCTATTTCATGAATTTTAACATATAATGGTTGTTGAGTTTTTTAATAATCTAAATTCTATTCAATTAAATAATTATAATTAGGGTTGTTTGCACAAATAGCAAAAAAAAAACTAAAATAATTACAAATGTAACAAAATCTAAAACTATTTGCAAATATAACAAAATTAAAGTTTATCCGGGATAGAAATCTATTAACGATATAGACTTCGATTACAAGTGTAATTATTGTTGATAGACGACTATTATATCAATCATAGTAGTCTATCATTGATAAACTACATGCATTGTGATTGAGGTCTATCGGTGATAGATTTTCCAAAATTATTTGCAAATATAACAAAATTAGGGGCTGTTTGGCCCATGGTTTCGGAATCAGAACCCTGGGAATCAGAACCCTGGGGGGTTTGTTCTGGCGTGTTTGAAAGCCTGGGAATCAGAAAACAGTGTTTGGGGTGCTGTGTTCTGAACCCTGGGAATCAGAAAACAGTGTTTGGAGGGCTGGGTTCTGAACCCTGGGTTTGGATAGTTTTTTTTTTTTTTTTTGCTTTTTTTTTCTTTTTTGGTGAATGTTTTATTAATTGTAAAACCCCTTGTGTAACATAGATTAATTTTTAAGAGAATTTTGAATTAAGCATTTAATTTATGATATATACGAAGAATAAGAAAATTGTTTCTAATAATCAAAATATTGATTATCATTGACAAATTGAAAAACATAACATGAAATTCTTAGGCCCCATTTGAAAATTTAAAAGTTTGAAAACAAAAAAAAAATAGTTTTCAAAAAATAGTTTTTGTTTTTTGGAATTTGTTTAGGAATTCAAATGTGTCTTTAACAAAGATGAAAATCATCCTAAGAAAATTGAGAGAAAACAAACATGATTTTCAAAAATCAAAAACCAAAAGCCAAATTATTAAACGGGGTTTAAGTTTGGTCATTTTTTCCATGGATCCACATGCAAAATTTAAATTCAAAACAATAGTTCATTAATGTTAAATTAAAGTAGTTATTGAGACAAAAAAAAAAAAACATGGTTCATGAGAAAATAAAAATTTGGAACATATAATCACATAATAAATAAAATATAATCTATAGGCTACTTTAAAATGACTAAATTAAATATTAAATTATGTATATTTGATATATGCCCTCGATCAAAAAGTTAGAGATTCGAATATTCCCACATCGAAATGTTGTTGAACTAAAAAAAATTGTACATATAATTTTTATTTTTTTTTAGATTACATATAAATTTGTTTTTTTGTTTTTGTGTATGTAATTTAAAATTAAATACTTTATTTACTATAGCGGATTTAAAATTAAATATTATTCATTTTATTTTAATAAATTCAAAATAACATACTATTTATTTTTGTCATTCGGAATATTGTTAATTTGAAAATAAATACATATTTTTTTAATACGTTAACTCAAAATTATATTTTATTTTAAAAATATTTATATGGGTAAGTTGGCTAAAATACCTTTTCTTATGTTAAAATTATAAAATTATATATATATATATATATATATATATATATATATATATATATATATATATATTAAAATATTGTTAATTTAATATAGAGAAATGAAAAGAATTATGAGAAAAATGGAAAGAGAAATGATGGGACCCACCAAATTTATGACAAAAATGGATAAAGTAATAGTGGGTCCCACCAACTTTATGGAAGAAAGAGAAATCATAGGTTTGGAGTGGTTTTGAGGTGGGTTTGGAGAGAAAAACCATGGGGTTGGGTTTGGAACACATGGTGTTGTGATTACAATGGGGCAAACATGGTTTTGGGTTTGGAACACAAAACCACCCAAACCCAAAACCATGGGCCAAACACCCCCTTAAAGTCTATCAATGATAAAAGTATATTAACGATGGACTTTAATAACAATTGCAATTATTGCTGGTAGACTATTCTAACCATGATAGAAGTCTATCATTGATAGATTTACTATATTTGCAATATTTAGACTACATGCATTGTGATTGAAATATATGAGTGATAGATGTCTTTCTTTTAAAAAAAAATAAGGGAAAAATACACTTTTAGTCCCTGAGGTTTGAGTTAGGTTTGATTTTGGTCCTTGAGTTTTCAAACTCAACAATTTTAGTCCATAAGGTTTGATTTTAGTTTCTTTTTTTCTCATTCTCTTCTCCTTTTCTTTTCCCTTCCTCTCCAGTTTTTTTTTTAAGGGCACAAGTGTTTTTTCGTCAAAGCCTCACCTGAATTGTAGCTTGTTATATACATATTCCTAAAAACCAGCTAGAATCTCACTCCTTCTCTCCGGCGATTTCAAGTTTTCTCTCACGCATTTTGCTTCCAAAAATCGCCAAGTTTCACGCGTTTTCACTCCTCTCCGACGATTTAACCCAGCCCGCACAACGCAAGACTCACGCGACCACGAACACCTAAACTTCGATCTCCACGCGATTTTGGTGCCGAACGCGAGACCCACGAAAACTCGGTCTCCCTTCCTTCCCTCTCCGAACGTGAGACCCACAAAAACGCATTACTCGTTCTCGCTCCATTTCTCCTCTCCCTTCCTTCCCTCTCCGAATGCGAGACCCACAAGACGAACCAGATCTGGGTTCGTGTTGTTCCAATCTGAAGAAAAGAAGGTGCCACAAACCCAAATCTAGTTCTGATCTAGTTCGATAAAAGTCCTTTCGCAGCCGAAGAATTTACAGAACCAAACTTTTTTTTTAAAAACGTTTTAAATACCAATACAGATGTAAATTTTACAGCAACTAAATCCATATTAAAAGTTTTAAAACAAGGTTGAAAGCATGCTAATTTTAATAAAATAACCTAGATCTAATCTAGATTAATCTAAGGTATTCAAAGGAATAAAGAATACTTACTTCCGTTGACGATCTTGACCAAAATCACCAACTTTCTTGAGGATTTTCTAGCAAATCTTTGTGAACACCACCACGAGAATGACACCAGTATTCTCTAGGGATTGAAAAGAAGCTTGCTTGTGGGAGCAACAATTTCCTTGGAGGAAATTTTTGGGAGAGAAAGCACATAGAGATTCTTAGAGAGAATAATAAAAAACGTAGTCTAAAGGAAGAGTTAATCAACCTCTCTCTTAACTCTTGGAGTAAATAAAGGAGACTTAATCGTGTAACCACCCACGATCAAGCATCCGTAAAACTGATCAAATCAGTTAATTCCTTTTTAATTTAAATTTAATTTTAAAATTAAATTTAAACTAAAAATAATTTAATTAATAAAAAACTAATTGAATTAATTATAACTAATTAAAATCTCATTTAATTAGTTAATTCATTTAAATTACTTCATTTACCTTATAGTTTTAATTAAATCAAATTTAATAAAACTAAAATAATTAATTAATTCTTTAATTAATTAACCATCAAATTGAATATCACATATTCAATTATTTTTCTCTCACATATACTATATAGTATTAATGTGTATCCAATGCACATTAATTTTTTAACCTATAGTTTTAATATGAATCCAATTCATATTAAATTTTTCTTAGTAAATTTACCTCAACACCTTACCTGAGCTACCGGTGGGACCTTACCCTACAGTTCAGAAGCTCCAACGATATGAGAATTGACTAAACTCATTGATCAATTAACCAATATTCGTTAACTATGGCTCACTCCACTAAAGAACCACAGTTGCACTTTTCTAACTGCAGATATATTTCTGTGTCCATGGATAATGACCAATAACAGCAAGTCAATCTTTCACATGTGTTCGTACCCCAACTAGGTCAAATTACCGTTTTACCCCTGGGTTACCTCTACATCCTTAAGTCCTAGTGCTCCTCTAATGAACAACCTGTTTGAGGTCCAACCTACAAACAAAAATCCCTCTTGTGTCATAGAGAGGGTAGGGCCCTTTGTTCAAGTCCAGGAGACACCACTTAAGGGAACACACCTCTACTTACCCTAAAGTTGGGAAGGAGTGAATTTCATCTTGTGTGATTATGTTCCCAGCTCCTCACTCGGTCTTGTCCCTAAAATGTTAGGCATATTGAGTCGGCTTGTAGGCCACTCTCACCCATACAAATCAAAGGACAATCCCTCGTGAACAGGAGTCCATAAACCTATCTAGTCAACGGTGTTACAGCTAGTGGTTAACTATTTCGTGGTCTGGTCTTACGCAAACTCATTGCACAAGATACCCCCACTCGCATGTCCTCTACACGAACGCGTTGGATCATTGTGTTTGTATCATAATACAAAGCGGGTCGTATCCATAGTGTCACCAGGATAATGTACCCAGCCTTATCCCTATACTATAGACCCTTCAGGCTGTAACTTGAACAGCGGTCCTTGTATGTCCCCACATACTAGTTCAAGTCTCATACTAACAGCCTATGATGTAAGCTTTTGCTCTTATCCAGGACGACTCCTCTTCTCCAGAGTATACCCGCCTGCCCAGAGCTCAACCACGGACCCCCACCATGACTACTTCAAGGCTCATAACTTCTTTGTTCGGCACCCGAGGATTCTACCTGACACGACTACCTCTGGGGCATGGCTCTGATACCACTTGAAAGGGACGAGGACACGACATAGATCTCCACAATGGTATGATATTGTCCACTTTGGGCATAAACCCTCATGGCTTTGTTTTTGGTTCACCCCAAAAGGTCTCATACCAATGGAGATACTTTTCCTCCCTTATATACCCATGATCATCCCCTTATCTAGCCAATGTGGGACTTTGCTCGCACTCCCAACAATTTTTTTTTTAAAAAAATAAAAACAGAAAGAAAAAAAAAGGAAGAAGGATGGAGAAGAAAAGAAGGAGAAAAAAAAAAGTTCGTCGTCGCCATCAACCAGATTAAAGACAGTAGGTGGCGGCGGCAACATCTAGAAAAAGTAGAAGAAGAAGAAGGGGGAGAGAGAAAGATATAATAAAAATTAAAAAAATAATCTTTTATTATTTTAATATATTTATATTTAAAAAATTCAAAAATAATTTTTTAATAAAAAAATAGTGCCACGTCAGCAAACCGTTAGTTTTTAACGCAAAAATGGATGGAGGGACTAAAATGAAACTAAAGTCAAACCTCAGGGACTAAATTGTTGAGTTTGAAAACTCAGGAACCAAAATGAAACCTAACCCAAACCTCAGGGACTAAAAGTGTATTTTTCCCAAAAAAATAAATACTTCATTAACCACACAAACCAACCATACAACAACCCTCCTTTTGAAGCAGGGAGAAAAGCCACGAAGGCAAAGAGTCTAACACAAAAAAAAAACCCTTCTTCTGAAATGGAAGAAGCCAAAAAAGGGTCCCTTAGACAAGAAGTCCCCAAACTGTCTGTTGGGTCGTGCAGAACGGTCGTTCGCGCTAAAACATGCGCTACCAAATTACATTCCCTCCGACAAAAGGAGAAGGAAAGGTCCCCGAAGCAATTCGCCAAGGATTTCGCCTCCTCTCCTAGCATCTTGACTTCGATGAGGATAGCAATGGCTTCAGAAGAATCAGATTTGATGGTTATCCACGAAAAGGGGCCACCCATCAAAACCAGTAAGCTTTTGATACTTTTTGTTATGACTTTCATTTCCAGACATTTAATCGTCCATCTCCTCTCAACTCTTCGAAATCCAGCCCAGATTAAAGATCCGTGAGTCACGAGCCATCCACCCGAAACCTCCAACTCCCCTGTCTTCAAACCAGGCGGCATCCATGTTGATTTTCCAGCAATGCCGAGGGGGAGGGGTCCAGCACTTTGACTGAGTCAAAAGGCTCTCTAGTCTTGGTGGATTTGATCTGTCGTTGCTACAGTTACAATAATGATCTTCACTTAATCTGCTTTCCACACATCTGATGATTTGCTTGGGATCTGGCTTTGTGATTCTATTCTTTACTGCATTTCTGTGATTCCAAATTCCCCAAATTATGTTGATAGCTTTGCATCTCTCTCCTCTATGATGAAATCCATGAACTCGTTCCACCTATCCTTCGGATCCATGTTATCCCTATACCAAACGGTTCGTAAGCTTGGGAAGCAATGGGTCCAAACATACCTCGATATCTTGCACTCCCAAATGACATGATCCACGGACTCCCCTTTGCTCTTGCACAGAAAACAATTAGGATTAGTATCAACTCCTCTGTTGATGATGTTAATTTGGGCAGGGAGGATGTTTTGGGTAGCTCTCCAAGCACAAATCTTTTCTTTAGGGGTCGATTTTAGATTTCAGAAGCCTTTCCACCAAGCTCTAGACTTTGAAAAATCCGATGGGGAGGCCTTGTCTACGTTAGCAAGGTCTTGAGCTAAATGGTCGGCACTTCTAACATTAAAGGTCCCTTTAGGATCATGCCCCTAAATGATCTCGTCTTTTGATTCCCTGCTTCCCAGAGGAATATTGATGATGTCTTCTGCAACAATAGGGATAAAAGACTCCCTAGTCATCGATTCTTTCCACCTCCCTTGTTCATCGATGACTCTGGCTACATAAGCACCTATAAGGCCCTCTTTTACCATCATAGGCTTACCGAAACCTTCTCTCCCAATCCAAGGGTCGTCTTCAGTCCTAATATGATTTTCGTTTCCCACCCTCCATCTAATACTCGCTTTGAAGAGCTTCCTTCCCCATAGGATACTCCTCCAAGTTAGAGAAAGATTGGAGCCAAGGTTTGCCTCGAGGAAACTCCCATGCTTGAAATATCGCCCCTTTGGGACTCTTGAAAGCAAGCTGTTTGAATTCTTTATAATTCTCCAGCTCTGCTTAGCAAGCATAGCTTGGTTGAAAAGGTTGATATCTCTAAAGCCCAAACCCCCTACAGTGACAAAACGTCATGCCAAAACCGCCTACAGTTATATACTAAATCTAAGATCTTTAAAAGTAAGAAAGCTATCCATAAAGTACAAGAAATAAAGGAGAACAAGTCCTAAAGTTCCAAGACCAAAATGATATTTCAACAAAGAAAAACAGTTCATAAAGGTGCCAAAACTCATAGGAGAGACAAAACATGGATAAAGAAGCTAGATTTAGCCATTTCTAACACATAATTTTTCCACAACTTAAATACATAAAGCTTCTTAGGTGTAGCTTATTCAAGCTGATTCTATGATCTTGCTCTATACAAATCCGTACAACTAATCAAAACTACTGATGATGCAACATCCTTGCCTTAGCTATGGTCAAAAGTTTTATCTTCAATATTTGGTTCCAAACAAAAATTCAACACAAATTACATTCTTGTTTTTCCACTCAGTTTCTTCGTCTTCCTCGCCACAGATATACCGTTCTGCTAATCTTCCCCGCTGCCACGTTGCTTCGTCACTTCACTTAATAGTTCATATCGCTCCTCCACAGCCAAGGAGTCCATAACAAGTGATTTGAGAGGAATATTGAACTTTAATGTAAGTGAAAGTTGCATCCACTGCGTGATTATTCATATGCCACTCAAGACTCAAGAACAAGAAAAGAAAGAATCACCAACCAGAGGCCGCTAGTAACAAATAATTGAAGGCCATCATCTAAGGGTGTGTTTGGTTTAACTTTTCAAGTGTTTAATTTTGAAAAAAAATTATAATGTTTGGCAACCACTAAAAATGACTTATTAGAAAATGAGATTGATAAATAAACTATTTTGAGAGAACACTTGAAACCAGAAAAGACTTCTTAAGTAAACAATAACTTGTGTATAAAAACATTTGTGAGAAAATGCAACCAAACACATGAGTGTTTAAATTATAAACAATTTTTATACAAAATGTTTTTTAAAAAATGCATTCTTGAAAAACATTTAAATTAAAATGTATTCCAAACGAACCCTAAGTGGTAGTTGAGAAAACGAAAACCTAGTTCATGAACTAAACTATTTTTAACCACGAGAACATGAACCATTGAACATAAGGAACTTAAGTTTGAACAGGAAAAATAACTTGTTTCAGCATGTGCACGAAGTCTAGATAAACTGAAACCATAGCCTTCACCAAGATAAAAGTATAAGCAAGCTAGTAAAACAAAGATGAGCATTGTTAATCACAGTTCACAACAGTTCACGGGAAACAAAACGAAAATTCTTTTCTCAAGTTAATTGATAGAGAATAACATAAGAAATCACTAGACCAATTTACATGTCGCACCAACCCAATGACTTAATCTAAGAAGCCCGGACACTTTAGCAATGACTTAATCTAAGAAGCCCGGACACTTTAGTTTGGCTAGTGTGTCCGTGTCCGACACGTATCGGACACTTGGACATTCCGATGCTTGTTAGACACGTATAGGATACTTGTTAACACAATTGATGTGACAAATACTAGTTGTACAAAGTCAATATAAGTCCATATTGAACACTTGTTAAGTATACTAAAACGACATAATACTAAATGACAAAAATAATAAATTTTAATAGTGAAATACATCAAACTCATTATTTTAAGCATACAAATGCTTAAGCTTATTGATTGTGAATTTCTTTATTGTACAAAAATGATATACATTTTTTAAAATGTATATTTTACTAAACGTGTCTGTCCCGTGTCTGTGTCCTAGATTTTTAAAAAATGACGTGACACCGTGTCTGTTTCGTGTCGTGTCCGTGTCTTGCGCCCGTATCTGTGCTTCTTAGGACTTAATTATGTCGTACCTAGAGAAGGTCTCCTGCATCAGTAGCTGTTCAATTAGATGCTTGCTATCTTTCTTCTATCGTGGAAAGTCCTTCCTCTAACAAAAATATGAGAAAACTTTGAGCAAATGTGAGAAAGAAGACTCTGAGCTGCTTGTTTAGACTGTATAATGTTGATTGATTGTATCGATGTCTAGTCCTTTCAACTTCACCACAGACTCAACCCGACCTTTCAGGGTGTGCAACTCACGGAGCCTACAAACAAGGATGGAACTCTTTCAGTAAACTTTCTTATAAAAGAAGTGCTTCACTTAAAAGTAATTTAAACAAGACTCGGTACCTTGCAACTATTCCTATCAGAAAGAATGTTGCTAGATTTAGGTGGTTGAAGACCATGAATGGTCCTTTGTGTGGTAGCCCATTGTGCTTCCCTCTCTTCTTTGCCATAATCTTTCTTTGTTGTGAAAGCAGTCTATCATGAGAGTGAGAGAACAGAAAGTCCATAAAGTGAGTTAACTTATTATAAAGAAAAAGAAACACGAACAAGAACATTGTGCTTGTTTCCTCACAATTTCTTTACTACAAGACTTAAAAAGTACCTTATTCTGTAGAAGATTGTTCCAAGCCCTTCCACTGAGTGCGTAGCGGATGGTAAATTTGAGAATATCAAGAGGGATGTAAGTTATCAAACTATATAGCCAGATCACTCCAGCCCACCCCCAGCCAATGCCATTTATCCTTGCAAAATGCCATTCTGGATACACTGCTATTAAAGTTGCAACCTGTCATGTAAAAAAAATTCCTTCTTAAGCTTAACCAATTGGATGAGCTAAATGCTGAGACCAAAGGTTTATACTTATTGTTAGCTAGAGCAGAAAATGGCTACTTACCAGCTGGGCGATTATGAAGGCGCCCACCAAGAGAAGTCCAGGACGTTCGACAAATGACCAACTTCGAGACCTGGTGACAAAAATAAGGGCTTGACTCACGATACTAACTTGTAGATACAATGCTGACATCATTTTCAGATCGTTCGTCCTCAGGGATTCTACATGAAACTTGTTCTGCAAAAGGAAATTGGGATGCAAACATTACTCAGAAGAACAAACAAATGTATGTTGCTAGAACTTCAATAGACTTGCAACAGATGATATGAATGTTGTATGTTCTTACCGAGAAAAAGTCGGTGTCTCTCGCGAGCCAGAAGAATAGAACTGTCATAAGTGCCAAGTAACCTCCTAACACAATGCCAGTGGCGAAAATTTCCTTCAACTTCCAGCTATCGGGCTGTGGGGAAGGCTTAACTCGGTCCTTCGAAATGGTCATGATTGTTCCTGGTATACAGTATAACAAAAAACTTGAATTTCTGATCCACTAAATGATAGAAAAGACAAAATGCACGATCAACATTTTTGGTAGCCTTACCATCGTTTAGAATAGCTATGATTAAAACCATGAATGGAGCGAAATCAAACTTCCAAATCAAAGCAATCAACATAAAACCAAACTGCAATGTCAATGGAAAGAAACATTATACTTCTGCAGCCGATATAAATTTAGATTAATAATAACAACATAGATATTTCTTTCTATTTTCATTGTATTTACCACTATACGAATGGTGATGGAAACGGCATAAATCTGCAAGAAAAAAGAGGAAAAAAAAAGGATGAGTTGAGTTGAGTGTAAATAATCAATTAAATCTGATTCATAGTAAGTGATTGGAAACAACATAGCGAAGTATAAACTAACCGTATAGTTCTTCATCCTCTGGAAGATAGCCCTGCTAGTCAGTACTGCACTGATAATGACGCTCAATCCCGGTTCAGTGAGGACGATGTCAGCAGCGCCTCTAGCTGCATCGGTTGCATCAGCAACAGCTATTCCAATATCCGCCCTCTTTAGTGCAGGGGCGTCATTTACACCATCACCAGTCATTCCACAAATGTGTTTCTTCTCTTGTAACTTTCTCACGATTTCATATTTATGTTCTGCCATATATGCAAATAAGCTTAGCAAAGCAATGTGTGACAAAGAATTTTCTATTGGAGAACTTCATAGCTAACTAGAAAAATGGAATGGAACAACAGGGACGATTATTTCTTATTTTCTACCAAAACATGCTATTTAAGGAAAAGGAGGTAGCCAATCGCACCTGGAAATACACCAGCAAATCCATCAGCCGTTTCAATCAACTCGTCTACAGGAACGGAATCTGCTAATGTACTCCTGTCTTGACCAAGTAATGCAGTAGAAGGGTACATATTTGATCCCATACCAAGTCTCCGACCAGTTTCCTTGGCAATGGCCAGTTGGTCACCTATATATATAGGGAGTCATTCAAATGCTTTACAGAAAGATAACAGATGAGTTATAAGGATAATGGTAGTTGCTTTGCACATACCAGTGATCATCTTGACATTTACTCCAAGGTTCAGAGCCCTTCTGATGGTTTCTGCACTATCAAGCCTGGGAGGATCAAATAGAGCTAACAATCCAACAAGTTGCCATGGTTCTCCTGGACTTTCTTTGGTTTTCTCAGGTACTTCCTGTGGATTAGTAGTTAAATAATAAGCTTGAGGAACAGAGCTTGCCATTGAAATTCATAACATAAGCGAAGGTTAACATTCGAAAACCTGTCTAGCAACGCCCAGGGATCGTAGACCGCATTCAGCAAACTTATCAATCACTCCATGAACTTGTCTCCTGACGACCTCACTTGAATTGCAAAGATTTAAGATCTGTTTCAAACAAGGAGAAATGAGAAATATGCAAATCAATTATAAACCAACTCGCACCAGTCAAGAATACGAAGACAAACAACTTTACCTGCTCTGGAGCACCTTTACTAACTCGGTGCCAGTTATCATCAGAATCAATATAAGTCAGAGCAGTTCTCTTATCTACAGGGTTGAATGGAAAAAAATGAACCTCTGTAATACCAGCTCGTGCCTGCATAATTTTTTCATATCATGTAAATAATGATTATAAATCTTTTACTCAGTTTAAGATAGAGATGAAAAACAAAAGTCATCAACTAAAACTATACCTCTTTTGGATCTGCTAACATTCCAACAATAGCAGTATCAATGGCATCCTGATTTTCTGTTCTAGAAGCTCTTGCTGCCAGAAGGATGACATGTTCTTTATCCATACCCCCCACAAAGACTTCAGTCAAGGAAGTATCAACAGTGAGCTTATTCAAGGTTAATGTTCCAGTCTTGTCACTGCAGAGGACATCCATGCCAGCCATCTCCTCAATGGCAGTCATTCGCTTGGTAATAGCACCTTGCTTAGAAAGTCGGTGGGAACCAATGGCCATGGTGACAGACAAAACAGTAGGCATGGCAATAGGAATTCCTCCAATCAAAAGCACCAGCAAATTGTCAATGCCATCCCTATACGCACGATGTTGTATTGGGTACATGACTATGATCTCCAAAATAATTCCAATAGCAATGGAGCAAATACAGAAATTCCCAATGGCAGTAAGAACTTTTTGGAAATGCCCAACTTGATTGGTGGTGTCCACTAAATGAGCAGCTTTGCCAAAGAAGGTGTGCACGCCAGTGGCAATGACTAGTGCTTCAATTTCTCCCTGTTTACACGTTGATCCCGAAAAAACTTCATCTGAAGGGTTTTTGGTAACAGGGAGGGACTCGCCAGTTAAAGCAGATTGATCAATCTTCAAAGGATCCCCCTGAAGAAGACGAGCATCAGCAGGGATTATGTCTCCCAGTTTGATACTTATTATATCTCCAGGAACCAGAATAGCAGCATCTTGCTCACTCCAACGACCATCTCTGAGAACCTAGTTACATACATACCACACAACGATAGTCGATAGAAGGTGAGTTAGGATATTAATTAGCTAGAGTAATGCAAACAGTAATGTTTGTTTAGTATGTGTTTTGTTTGAACCTTAGTTTTGGGAGCAAGGCCGGCCATAAGGGCTGCAGCTGCATTTCCTGCGTTGTTTTCTTCAAAAAAACTGATGGTTGAGTTGATCAAAAGCAGGGCAATGACTCCCACAAAATCCTGCCAGTCCGGAGACCTTCCACCGCCGTTCGCCAAGACAATAGCCATTATAGCCGCTGCTTCCATGACCCAAGAAAGGGGATTCCACATAAACCCCAGAAATTTCAGAATTTTGCTTTCCTGTTTCCACACACACACACACACACACAAAAAGACACAATAAATCGATTTGGAAACTGTATTTGTTAACCAGTAATTCCCCTTGTTGAAAAAAAGAAAAAAGGGGTAATTTGACAGAGATGAAACCTTTTTCTCTTCGAGTTTGTTCGGTCCGAAAACTTGAAGCCGATTGGCTCCTTCCTCTGAACTGAGACCTTGTTTTGAGCATTTTAACTTCTCCAACACTTGGGCGATTGGAATACGTTCCTGTAAAAATAAACATAAGTAATCAAATAATATTATATCAACGATTTCTGTTATATTTATATAAAACGCTGTCGTTTCGCAACTCCTTAAAACATCAAATATTATCCGAATAAAAGAATCACAGTAGCTAGGAAAAAACAAAACCCTATATTCTTCTCAGTCAGTGGAGTTCTCAGTCACTGGAATTCATTTAACAAGACAAACACCAAACATATCATTGAGTACGTCACGGATTTCAAATCCTCATCACATTTAACAAACATACACACAACACATTTACGATACGAAGATTGAACAATGTTCCCGCCATAAAACAAAAAACTAACACCTAGCGATAGGCGATGCAAATTAAACTACTTCTCTCTGATCGATCATGAATGAAATAAACATGGAAAATGCGAGAAGATGAAGAGAAGGAAACTGAAAATACCAGGTCGACGGACTCGTTTCGAATCTCTTGGAGAGTGATAGCCTTCGCCATTGCCGATCAACGTGAAGTATGTAGAAGCGTAGAGAGAGTTTGAGCGGGAAACGAGGTGAGGGAATGTGATTGTGAATGTGGAAGATGGTATATATAGCAAAAAAAAAATCTGAGGATTAATAATCCGAAAAGGATTGGGAATTAATCACGTGTCATTTTTTTTTAATTAAACAAAAAATTGTTTAGTTTGATTTTATAATAATACCTACAAAAAGAAAAACAACGATATGATCTATAGAAAAAGAAAAAAAAAATTGAATTAGTAAAAAAAAAGAATTCAAAGTGTTTATGCAAATTTTCTAATATATATACGACCCATTTGCTTTTTGGAAAAGTAGTATCTCTCTTGCTTGATAATAGCTGGACAATCACCACTATACAATTTCTTTAAGATAGAGCTTATTAAGTAGTTGGTGAAATAAAAATTAAGTTGGAATAGTTGATAAAACAGTTGTGGAAGAAGATCCCTAATTATAAATTCATCATAGAGTAGAGTATTGAGAAAAGTTATGCTTAAAGACAATTCTTTAAATTATTGGTGAAGCTAAGGGAAAAATTTACATATTCAAACTCTTTAAATTCCGCACTTATCAACTCAATGGTGTATTCAAAATTTCATTCATTTCAAATTAAATTTTTAGGCTACTTCTTTTATTTATATATTATTATATATTATTAAAACAACATAGGTTTTAAATTTTATTTTTGAAAATATATTAAAAAAAGGGTAAAATACCTTTTTGGTCCCTCATATTTCAAGGTCGTTTCCAATAGGTCCCTAAGTTTCAAAATCGGACAATCAAGTCCCTACTGTTTAAGAAATGGTTCTATTGAGTCCCTCCACCGTTAATTTTTTAAACGGTGCTGACGTGGCATGTTAAAAAAATAAAATAATATTTTTTAAAAAAATTAAAAAAATAATTAAATAATAAATAATTTAATTTAATTTAAAAAATAAAATAAAAATCTCTCACTCTCCTTCTCCCCTCTCTCTCCCACCTTCCCTATTCTTCTTCCCACCCTCTCTCCCCCACCACCGAAGCCTCATCCCCCACCGCCGGAGTCTCCTCCGCCGTCGAAACTTCCCCGCCGGAGTTTCTCCGAATGCCTCTCTCTCTCCTCCTTCCAAACCCAACACCTCTCTCTCTCCTTCTTCCAAACCAAACAACACCTCTCTCTCCTTCTTCCAAACTCAACACCCACCTCAACTTTTCTTTTTTCTTCTACTTCAAGATCCACTCCATCCAACACCCACCCACCTTTTTCAATAAACCATTTCTTTCTTCCCCACCGACCCAACAAACCCACGATCTTCTTCTTCCCCCACTGTCCAACATCTTTTCAATAATTCTAGATCTGAGCACGGAACCAAAAAAAAAAAAAAAAAAAAAAAACGCAGCAACCTCGATTTTGGGGTTTTTTTTCATTTTTCAATCTCTTCATCTATCTTACTCCGGCGAAAATGGTGAATGAAGCAGCGGGAAAAAGGGAAGGAAGGGAAAGGAAGGAGGAATGAAGGAGAAAGAAGGGAAAGGAAGGGGAAGAATAGGAGGTGGTGGCGGGAAAGAGAGAGAGAAAGAATGGGGGCGGTGGGAAGGAAGGGAAAGAAAAAGGAAGGCGCGGCGGCGGAGGGGAGGTGGCGGCGACGACAGAAACTGGCGAGAAGAGGAGAGAGAGGGAGTAAAACCAGAGGAGAGAGAGGGGAATAAACCCAAAGGAGAGAGAGAGAAACTGTGATATTTTCGTGTGAGGGGAGAGAGAAGAAAGAGTGAGAGATTTTTATTTTTATTTTTAAAATTAAATTAAATTATTTATTATTAAATTATTATTTTAATTTTAAAAAATATTATTTTATTTTTTTAACATGCCACATCAGCACCGTTAACTGCCACGTCAGCACTGTTAAAAAAATTAACGGTGGAGGGACTCAATAGAACCATTTCTTAAACAATAGGGACTTGATTGTCCGATTTTGAAACCTGGGGACCTATTGGAAACGACCCTGAAACATGAGGGACCAAAAAGGTATTTTACCCTTAAAAAAAACATTGAAATATACATTATCTTGGTTAAAAAAAATAATTATTTTTTTTAATGAAAATAAGTTAATTTTCCATGAAATTGACGCAACCATGCATGAAAAAAAAAAAATTTGATGTAGGAAGATTATATAAAAATATAAATCAATTTTAGTGTTATATATATATGAAAATGTTGAATATCACCTTTTAGTTTTTTTTTTTCACTACATAAAAAAAAGAAGGTAACTTTTCATTAAAAAGAAAAAAATATGTTGATGGTCAAATTTGGTCGGGTGGAACTCACCTGACCTCCACGTGCCACCAACGGTAAATTTGTTTGTGAGGGGGAAGACGTGGCATGCAAGACAGAAAACCTGCACAACAGTGTGGTGCTTGCCACACCGCCTCCGATGAAGTCAGAAAACGGAAGGAGGAGAGCAAGAGAGCAAGAGAAGAGGGTAGAGAATAGAGTTCATGATCTCTTCTTAAGTGACGAAAATGGGTTTAAATAATATAAAGACATATTTAGGAGGGATGTTTTTTTTTTTTTTTTTTTTTTTTTTTGGAAACTGATAACTATGAGGGATTGATACCAAAGATTTAGATAATTTTTTTTCCTAATAGCTTTGTCTTTTCATTCGTGTTTGAGATCAAACCATTTTTCAACAATACAATGACATCAAACTACAAAGAATATCACTTTGTAGTTCCTACAAACATAGATACATAGTGTGGTCTTCTAAATATATTAAAACTATAATTTGAAGCAACTAAGAGACGAAAAAAAAAACACTAAGAGATATATATACCAAACTTTTGGAATTCCAAAATCATTTGAAATTCTATAAATTTTTTGGAATTTCAATGCCAAATCTTTAAATTTTTAGCAAATTGAAGGACAAAACATTTCTGTTAAATACTAACGGTTGCTGACGTGGCACTATTATTTTAATAAAAAAAATTATTTTTTATATTTTTTTAAATAAAAACATATTAAAATAATAAAATATTATTATTTTATTTAAATTCTCTCTCTCTCTTCCTTTCTTCTCCCCCATCTTCTTTCAACTTTCTTATCTCCTTCTTCTTCTTCAGCTCCGGTGGCCGGCCGCCGCCGGCCGCCACCGGCTGCCGGCGAGCGGCTGCGGCGGCGGCCGAATTTGTTTTTTCTTTTTTTCTTTCTCCCCTTTTCTTCTCTCCTTTCTTTCTCTCTTTCCTTCATTTTTTTTTAATAAAAAGAAGGGAGAGGGAGGAGGAGCCCTCCTCCCTCTCCGGCGCCGGCGACGGGAGGAGGGAGGACCCCTCCTCCCTCCTCCCGTTTCGCGCCAGGGAGGAGGGCCCCTCCCTCCTCCCGTCGCCGGCGCCGGAGAGTGAGGAGGGCTCCTCCTCCCTCTCCCTTCTTTTTATTGAAAAAAAAAATGAAGGAAAGAGAGAAAGAAAGGAGAGAAGAAAAGGGGAGAAAGAAAGAAAAAAAAAAAAAAATTCGGCCGCCGCTCGCCGGCAGCCGGGGGCGGCCGGGGGCGGCCGGCCACCGGAGCTGAAGAAGAAGAAGGAGATAAGAAAGTTGAAAGAAGATGGGGGAGAAGAAAGGAAGAGAGAGAGAAAGAATTTAAATAAAATAATAATATTTTATTATTTTAATATGTTTTTATTTAAAAAAAATATAAAAAATAATTTTTTTATTAAAATAATAGTGCCACGTCAGCAACCGTTAGTATTTAACAGAAAAATAGACGGCAGGGACCAAAATGCTACTTATCTCAAACCTCAGGGGTATTTTTGTTGAGTTTGAAAACTGAGGGACCAAAATGAAACCTAATCCAAACCTCAGGGACCAAAAGTGTATTTTTCCCTTTTTTTTTTAGAAAATTTAATATTGGGAAAAATACACTTTTGGTCCCTGAGGTTTGGTTTAGGTTTCGTTTTGGTCCCTGAGGTTTCAAACTCAACATTTTAGTCCCTGAGGTTTGCATTTAGTAGCATTTTGGTCCCTCCATCCATTTTTCCGTTAAAAACTAATGGTTTGCTGACGTGGCACCTATTTTTTTTATTAAATTTTTTTTTTAATTTTTTTTAAATATAAATATATTAAAAACAATAATATATTATTATTCTTTTTTATATTACTTTCTCTCTCCCTCATCATCATCATCGTTTTCTTCTTTTCTACTTCCGGCCACCGTCCGACAAGTTTCTTTTTTTTTTCTCTCTCTCTCTCCCTTTCTTACTCTAACTCTTTGTTCCGTCTCTCTCTTACTCTTTGTTCCCTCTCTATCTCTCAGCTTAACGAAACCCACGCTTGAAAACTCCTCCAGATCTGAAACCCAGCTTGCCGAACGAAACCCACGACCTGAACACCAGCTTGTCGTCGAACGAAACCCAGTTTGCCGTCGACTGTCGAACGAAACCTTCGCCTGAAACGAGCTGCGGCGTTTTTATACCGGAACGAAACCCTCGCCTAAAACCCACGAGTTGCAGTGTTTTTATACCGGAACGAAGCCAAATCTTGAACGAAATCCGAGCAGCGGCATCAAGGGTTTGAAATCGAACGGACATGCGGCGGCATCGTGGGTTTGAAATCGAACCTCGAGCGGTGGACCATCAGCTCCTCGGCGAACGAACCTGCAGCTTCGACGGAAGGGGCGGTGGATTCCCTTCGTTTTTTCTTTTTAACTTTGCAACAATGGACGTGACCGGCTGGAAGAACGAAAGGGGCGGTGGGTTTCATGATCGGAGGGAAGAATGAAGAACGAGAGGGAGGGAGGCGTTGCGACGTGGGTATGCTCGCCGGAAAACACACATACGAGGGGGAGAAGTGTGTTTGCCGGCGGTCGGAAAACACACAGAGGAGGGGGAAGAAAAGAAGGAGAAAATGAAAAAAAAAAAAAAAAGAAAAAAAGAAAAAAAGAAAAATGGCTCGCCGGCGGTCGACAATCGACGGCGACGCCGATGGCTGGAAGAAGAAGAGAGGTGGCTGGTGGAAGAAGAAGAAGGTGGGGGGGAGAGAGAAAGAAATAAAAAATAAAAAAATAAAAGAAATATAAATAAAAAATATTAATATATTATTATTTTTAATATATTTATATTTAAAAAATTAGAAATAAATGTTTAATAAAAAAAATAGGTGCCACGTCAGCAAACCGTTAGTTTTTAATGGAAAAATGGATGGAGGGACCAAAATGCTACTAAATGCAAAGCTCAGGGACTAAAATGTTGGGTTTGAAACCTCAGGGACCAAAACGAAACCTAAACCAAACCTCAGGGACTAAAAGTGTATTTTTTCCTTTAATATAAATATTTGAGTCTTTAGGTTCCACGTATATTTATTGCATTCATTGTACATCTAAATTATCACCTTCATTTTTTATTATTTAAAAAAAAAAAAAAAAGCTATCACCTAATTCTAAACTGTATTTGGTTCCTTGGCTTCTTCCCCTCTTTTTTTTTCTTTTATCTTTTTCATTATTTAGTTTCATCTCTCTTTCCCTTCCATTTATTTATATTGTTCAAGTATACCATCATAATTGATTAATATATTTTAATTTTTTTATTCACATTATCTTTTCCCTTTAACTATTTATACGTGACAAAATAATTTTTAAAATATTTTCTAAATGTTAAAATCATATTTTAAATTATAAAGAATAAAAAATAAATAAATGTATATTATATTATATTAAAAGTCAAAGATGAGTGTACTAAAAAAGAAGAAGAAATGGAAGATGAAGAACCAATTTTGAATTATTTTGTCCAAACTTTGATCCAAAAACTCCAAATAAATCAAAATACAAAAAAATAAAATTAAATAAAATCACCACAAAGAATTATAAACTAAACAAATTAAAAAAAAAAAAATCAATGGAAATAAAAAAAAAAAAACTACAATATTAATTATAAAATAATCTAGAAAATCTATGGGAGTCGTCATACCTCTATTTTAGACAATTTTCTGTAAGCATGTTCCCATTTGGTTAGCGTTGAAGATACCATGACTTTGAATGATGATCAATAGCATGACTACTCAAATCTAATAAACTACTTGTATACTTAAAACTATTTTACTGTCTACTATGCAATACTAAATCTATTAGAGAGATTGAGAGATCTAAAAGAAAGAAGAAAACTCTTAGCTTGTTGTTGTGGAAATAAAGGTAGAAGAGATATCATTATATACATGTAGGATATCAAGAGGATATAAAACTTTTTGAATTCCCAAAACCTTTGAAAGTTTCATTATAATTTTAATTAAATGTAAAATCATAAAGTTTTGTAATAAATTTCTAGAAATAAATAAGAAAAACTCTTCATATTTTAGCTAGTCATATTCCTAGCTTTTCATCATCTTTTTTAATTAAAGTTGTTAATTATTAAAAATGGCATATTTAGTTAATTTAGAAATAAAATAAAGGGACAAAATAGTCCAAAAAAGTTTTTTCAAGATGGTAGCTTTTTAATATATTGGGTTTTTACCACGTGCGTTGCACGTGTAATAATTTGAAGAAAATATTATGAACAAAAATGAATTTAAAACCAATTAAGATTAGTTCTATACATTCTTATAGAAGTTTAAGTAATATATAGCTAACGATTCATAATTTAATACGTACTTATTGTCCATCAATATAATCTCTCTTTTTTTAAAATGTTTCGGTTTACCTTGGATTACTCCACTCACCACATCTGTAAAATGAAATCAATATTAGTAAATAGTAGGATAATGCTAAGATAAGTAGTATATCTTTACTAATTAACCTATATGAATTTTTGTTTGTTTATCATTTGTCGGGATTTCAAAATCAACCATATTTTGATTATTTGTGTTGTATACTTCTCCTTATAGTTCTTCTATCTCAGTCATCTGAGATAATGAGATCTCAATCCTTGCATGAACATTTTGATACCTAATATCTACTGGTTCTATATTACCGTTATGAATCATATATGATTTACCCTTTTGAAGTTTTTCACTGAATTTATCCATGAGCTCATTGAACAAAGTGACCTAAAACATGCACTTTGAATATAAGATATTTGTTTAAAAACTATGCAATTATATATGTCAAACATGGAGAAAATGACAAAACATGTAATATAATACTCCATTGTCCACTCCAAATAACATATCTAACATCTGCATAAAAAAAGTGATCTAAGAAATTGTTTGAAAGCGAATTCAATTCAATGTAGATTCTTTTTCCGACGACATGTAGGGGTGGGGATTGAACCTTTGACCTCTTGGTCGGGATAGAAGTTTTATATCAGTTGAGCCATGCTCTTGTTGACCAATTAAGATTTTGAATCTACCTTCATTTGAAATGAAATTATCATGTTTAATTTTAAATTTATAAGTTTAAATTTAAAAATGAGTTTTTAAAAGGAAAATTGAAAATATCAAAGTTCTTCCCAATAGACACTAAATGTGAAACAAAAAATTTAAATTGAAGAAATCAAATTTTAATGAAACTTGATTTTTAAAAAATAATAAAATTGACAAAACCAAAATCCTTCCTACAAAACATGAAAAAGAAAAACATCTAATTGAGAAAATCAAATTTTATTGAAACTTGATTTTTTTTTTAAAAAAAAAAATATTGAAAATTGAAAAAATCAATATCCTCCTAGTAGACACAAAACATGAAAAGAAATTAAGAAACTTGAATAAAAAAACATTTGAATTTAAAAATTCAAAATTTAATGAAACTTGAATGTTGTAAAAAAAAAATTTGACAAAATCAAAGTACTTCTCATAGACAAAAAAACATCAAACAAACAAAAAAATTAAAAATTAAACTTGACAAAATCAAATTTTAATGAAACTTGATTGTTACAAAAAAAAAAAAAAAAATCGAAATCTCTTCTGGTAGACAAAAAACATAAAAAAAAATTTATATTGACAAATTCAAAATTTAATGAAACTTGATTTTAAAAAAAAATTGACAAAATCGAAATCCATCTAAGTAGACACAAAATGTTACAAAAAAAATTAAATTCACAAAATCTTCCCGGTAGACACAAAATGTAAACAAAAAAATAAAATGAAAAAAATTAATTTTAATGAAACTGAATTTAAAAAAAAAAATTGACAAAATTGAAATCCTTCCCCATAGACACAAAACGGTGATAAAAAAAAGTTAAATAGAAAATTAAACTTTGTAAAGAAACTTGATTTTTTTACCAAATGAAAATTGAAAAAAAATCAAAATCATTCCAAAAAAATGTGAAAAAAAATTTGACAAAATCAAATTTTAATGAAACTTGTGTTTTTTTTAAATGAAAATTGACAAAATTGAAATCCTCTCTAGTAGATAGAAAATGTGAAACCAAAAAATTAATTGACAAAATCAAAATTTAATGAAACTTGATTTTTCAAGAAAAAGAAAAAAACAAAGAAAATTAACAAAATTCTTCCAATAGACACAAAACATGAAAAAAAAATCCTTCCCGAAAATACAAAACCTGAAACAAAAAAAAAAAACAATAAATTGACAATATCAAATTTTAACGAAACTTGATTTTTTTTATAGGGAATAGTGACAAAATCGAAATCTAAACACAAAAATCTGAAGAAAAAAAAACATTTAAATTGAAAAAAAATCAAATTTAAATGAAACTTGATTTTTTTTTTAAAAAATGGACAAAATAAATGTCCTCCCCAACCTACATAAAACGTAAACAAAAAAAATTAAATTGATAAAATCAAATTTTAAGGAAATTTGGTTTTTTTTTTTTAAAAATAAAAATAAATAAATTGAAAAAATCGAAATACTACCCAATAAACATTGAAAAAAAAAATTTAATGGACAAAATAAACTTCGAAGAAACTTGATTTTTTTTAAATAAATAAAATCGGAAAAGGATTGGGAATCATTAATAAATGATTTGTATTACTTTTTTGTTTTTAAGAAGGAAATCATTTATCCTATGCCAAGTAGTAAACGAGAATCGAGATTGTTGACGAAGCAAAACCAAATCTAATATATCCACGTAATTAACTTCAAATTCTGCCTCCTATCATTACTATTTTTTATTATTTTTTTCGAAAGAAAATTATTTAGAGGTTAAAAAAATTGTCATTATTTTTTGTTTTATTTTGTTTTATATAATTAGTTATTTTTAAACTGCAATTATTTAAAAGTGAAAATAGAATATATATATATATATATATATATATATATATATATATATATATATATATATATATATATATATATATATATATATTCATTAATTAAAGCTTTGAGATTGGTAGGTTAATTGAGAGTGTGTTTGGTTTAATTTTTTAAGTGTTTAATTTTGAAAAAAAAAAAATCTAATATTTGGTCAGGCCCGTCCCAAATTAGATGGGCCCGGTGATATTTTTCAAAATGGGGCCCTAAAATATTTTATAACAAAGAAAAAAAATGGTAAAATATCAAAATTTATCGTATAATTGAAAAAAAGATTGAAACTAAAATAAGGATAAATAATTTTATTTTATTTTTTTCTGTTAAACCTCATAAATTTGGTGGTCTTTTTTAGGGATAATTGATAATAATTGAATTTCTAGGAGGATAAATGAGAAAATTAAAAGGTTTGATATTTAATTTAACTATGAGAATATAATATAAAAGCAACTTTTTCAATTTGGGACCGATAGATCACATCCCACACATGCTAAAGGACAACCCTGCTCGAACATCTTACCTCTTGATTGATGGTACATGCTTTATTTATGTCATTTAAACTATGCTATGTTATCATTTTGTTATGTTATTAATTGTTTAATAAATGAATAATGTGACTTCAAAGTTGTGCACTAACACGCTATGTGCACATAATTGAACATTATTATGAAATCACATAGTTTTTTTTTTTTTTTTTTTTTTTTTTTTTTTTTTTTTTGGGATAACTAGGTTGACTAAATTGAATATTGAATAGGAAAATATTAATATTCAACAATTATTTTTAAAATTTCAAGAACAAAATAGGTTTCACTTTTTGTTTTTAGACACAAGAACAAAATAGGTTAAATTTGAATGTTTAGGAATTAAAATGGATTTCAAACCTAAATTTACTCTAATCAAACTTCATTTAACATCTTTTAAAAAAATCACACATAACTTTCACCTAAAAATCCAATGTTCTATCAATTTATGAATAAACCAACTTCCAATAGACAATTGGTGATAAACAAAATGTATTGATAGATTAAAATGAGCGTATACATCAGCAAAATAAGATACAAATCTCTAATCTTTAAGAGATTTATAATACCTTAATTAAATGAGAAATTTTCTCCTTCCATTTATATTTGAAGAAACAAAAATCTTACACAAATCTTAGATCCATCATGTAAGTGTGTCAAGAATTATATTATTCAATCATGTTGTACATTATAGAAAACCTAACTATCCTCAAAGTGTCATACAAGATATATGCCTCAACGGCCACCCGCAACGAACCTACCTCAGCCTACGAAGCCACAACAACTTCATAACGGTTGTCTTATTCCACAAACAAATGTGTCGAATGACTACCTCACACTCCAAGAGATGAACCTCAACCCAAGCCACCTTAGCCCCACTAGAAAAGATCGGACCCCTTTCATAGATAACAACGTAAAGTGATAACTTGTGAAAACAAGTTATGAGACATTCAAATTTGACCCAAAAATGAGTCTCGACGTGCCACAACGTCAACAAAATCAAAGAAATCAAAAGTAAATGTAAAATTTAGGCAGACAACGAGTTGAGGCATGTTATATACGAAAAGTATTCATAGAATATCTTTAAAATCATTCTATCATCTCTCTTTTTACTTTTCAAATGTGCAACATTTCAGAAAATTCAAAGGCACCTCAGAATCACATGCCTAGGGAGACATTTGGATAAAAGCGCTTGAAAGTTGTCAGGCAAGGTAGTGGAGAAGCTTGCACTGTTGAGGATCCCACATTAAAAAGATTAGTGGAGACCTCCCAATTCATAAGATTGATGAGCTACTCCACTCATTGCCAATTGGCCAATTGGTTTTGAGATGAAACCTCATGCTAATCAAATATGGTATTAGAGCCCATTAAACCCAAACGGGTGTTCGGTCCAAAGAAAAAAAATCCAAAAAATCCAAACGGATATTCAGTCCAAGAAAAAAAAATTGGGATCTGATCCAAGAATGATATTTGATACAGGTGCAGGCAGGTACCATTGCGCAATGTGCCAGCGGTATAGTTTTTCTCATTTGCCTTAATCTTTGTAGTCAATGTTTTGTTATCTTCTTAAGGTAGTGAAAAATATGTATTACATCATGGGTTAATTTTCCTTTCAAGGTTTGGTCTAAGGCACCCATGTTGGCTTAAACTTTATTTTCTTGGCAGTTTTGAATGAAAATACTTTTTGAATCTTCTACTTGAATGTTTTTATTCTTTAATTATTTCTATTTGTTTGGCTAACCGAGGTAAGTAGAAGCACGTTTAGGCACTGAAAAGGTCAGACTGAAGGGATAAAAGCCCTTTTCGTAGCGGAAACGTACAGAAAAACCACACTGATTTTAACCAAGGATGAAATACCAATACGGATCACAAACACAATTATCTACAGCAGAAAAACAATTATAATCATGCTGTAAAAACTTATTAAAGCATGTTGTAAAAGGGAGAAAAAATTCTAGATCTAATCTAGAATTGGATCCTAATGATCCTAGATCAAGTACTACTTACCCTTGAAGAGTTTCTTGATCGATTCGCCTTCTCCTTAGATTTTTGCAGAAAATTCCAGCAACAAAAACACTTTGATCTTGCTGAAAAACACCCTTGAACACCACCAAGCAATCACACCGGTATTCTCGAACAGGATCTTACGTTGGGAGCTTGTGGGAGCAAAAACCCTAAGGATTCACTAGATGATTTCCTTTCTGTTAATCACAGATAGGGAGAAAGACAAGAGAGTTTGAGAGAGAGAGTCTGCGTGAGAATGGGGATCCTTTGCAACTGAATGAAGACCACGATTAGAAAAGGATGGTTAGGGCCACCTCACGCATCATCAGGTAACTGCATAGTCAGTTACCTGATTTTAATTAATTACAAAAAAAATAATTTAAATTGTAATTAATTAAATTTTTAATTAATCAATGTTAATTAAATCAATATTAATTTAAATCCTATTTAAACTAATATCCCTCTTTAACCTATAGTTTAATTAAATCAAATTTAATTAAACTAAATCAATTAATTAATTCAAAATTAATTAAATTTAAAATAATAAAATTGAACATCACATATTCAATTATTATTTTCTCTCTCAAAACTATAGTATTAATATACATCCAATGCATATTAATTATAACCTATAGTTTTAATATGAATCAAATTCATATTTCAGTTTAATATTCGAACACCTTCGAATATTCAATTCTTCCTTAGAATTTTACCTCAACGCCCTAAATGAGCTACCGGTGGGACCTAATGGACCTACATATCAGAAGCTCCAACGATATGAGATTAGTTGGCTAAACTCATTAACCAAGTTAATCAATATTCGTTAACTGTGGTTCACTCCACTAAAGAACCACAACTGCACTCTTCTCACTGCAGATATATTTCTGTGTCCACGGATATCGACCGTCAACAGCAAGTTAGCCCTTCACGTGTGTTCGTACCCCAGCTAGGTCAAATTACCGTTTTACCCCTGGGCTACCTCTTTGTCCTCAAGTACCAGTGCTCCTCTAATGAACAACCTGTTTGTGGTCCAACCAGCAAACAGAAATCCCTCTCGTGTCATAAAGAAGGTAGGGCCCATTGTTCAAGACCCGGAGACACCACTTAAGGGAACACACCTCTACTTACCCTAATATCGGGAAGGAGTGAATTCCATCTTGTAAGACTACGTTCCCAGCTCCCCACTCGGTCTTGTCCCCAAAATGGTAGGCTTATTGAGTCGGCGAACTGGCCACTCTCACCCGTACAAATCAAAGGACAATCCCTCATGGACAGGAGTCCATAATCCACTCAGGATTAAGGCCAAGTTGCCTAGGTCATCCTAGTGAAATAGAAACCGAGCTAACTAACGGTGTTACAGTTAGTGGTTAACTATTTCGCAGTCCGGTCTTTGTGCAAACTCATTGCACAGGATACCCCCACTCGCATGTCAACCACATGAACGCGTTGGATCACTACGTTTGTATCAATATACAAAGCGGGCCGTATCCATAGTGTCACCAGGATAAGGTACCCAGCCTTATCCCTATACTACAGACCCTTTAGGCTAAAACTTGAACATTGATCCACGTATGTCCCTACATACTAGTTCAAGCCTCATTCTATTAGCCTTGGATGTTTAGTTTATTGGATTAGGGTTAATAAGACAAGATATAATACAAACACTGAATAATACATCACTTTATTAATGTTCGGTCAAATGTACATTTACTATCTACGAGTTTTAGGGCATAAAACCCAACACAGACATGTAGAAATAGTCAAGTAGAGCAGGAGTTAGTTTGCAACGCACTAGGTTGTTTTAGGGATAATCAAACCACTTGCAAGTAAATAGGGAAATGGGTGAAACAAACACGTAGGACTATAACTACGTACCCTTATGTGTTAGGCATTGTAGCGGAAAGGTAGTGCATGTTTTTTTCCCATTTTGATTCATGAGTATGCATCATTCGACACATGTTAACTAAATAATAATATAAGGCAACATGTGGTGGTCGCAACCAAGTCTTGAGCCTCACTTTTTATTCTAACACCTCATTAGTTTTCACCCGCATCACATAATTTTCTCCTTCCAACTACATTTTATTTATACTTTTGCACCTTATACTGCTCCCATTCAACTTTATATTTTTCGTTATTGTTTACTCCCATGCCTCTGTAATGAAATTAGCTTTCAATGCGTTAGAACTATTGAGTGTAAAGTGGTTAGTTAATAGGTATGGAATGTTATCGTACCCAGCTGATTGATTAATTTAGAGTTAACTGCGATGCTTTGTCAAATTTCATTAGGGGACCTTGGGCCTTTTCTGACTTTTCTAGTTAAGTGGATTAGGTAATTAACAAGGAAATTAAATCTAAATGAGATTTGAATGATCAATATTGCTAAGTGAACCCGACATACTCTGAATGGTTATTGTGGTAAGATTGATTTCTTTTCTCGCTTTTATTTCCTTTATGCACTTTTAATTAAGCAATTTATTGTTTTTATACAAACCATCCTTTGGTTATGTTCAACAACTTAATCATAGAGAGGAAATTAATTGTGGCTCCCTAAGATCAACCTGTAGGATCTAAAGGCAACACTAGAGGGGTGAATAAGGTTGACTACCAATCACTACAGGAAATCTCACTTTTAGCGTCGAAATATTTTCGTCGCTAAAGGTCGATTTTCGACGCAAAGCATCTTTAACGTCGAAAAAGAATTGGTCGCACAAAACGTCGCTAAAGCACCGTCGCAAGCTGGATTGTGCGTCGAATCCTTTGACAACGTCGCAAGTTGCGACGAATTGTCGATGACGTCGCACTATGTGACGAAATCCAAAAAAACGTCGCATATCCACTGCGACGAAAATAAAAATTTAGTCGCAAAATCCTGTCGCATTTTAACACTTCCAAAACGTCGCAAATCGTGAGACGAAATCAAAAAAACGTCGCAAATCGTGAGACGAAATAAAAAAAAACGTCGCAAGCCTTGCGACTAAATCCAAAAAACGTTGCAAGGCCCCCATCAGAAATTTGTCAATTTTTGCGTCGTTTTTTATTGTTTCGTCGCAGATTTTGATTCTTTTTGCAACAAAACCCCTAAATGCGTCACATTTATTTAGGGCATTAAAAATATATATATATTATTCAAATTAAAATTCTAAAATCTCAATTTTGTATTTAAATTGCCCTGATAAACATTTTATACAAATAATCAGATAGTTTTACAAAAAACAAAACATTTAACATTAAGAAATGGTTACAACTACATCCAAAAGTTGTTTCATATATGAAAATTTTACTAAATCTTCATAAGTTTAAGAGTTACAACAAAATAGAGACCAAAGAAAGTTAGCTCCAAAATAAACATCACTACATCCAAAATAAAGAGTGCTAAGTATATATTAGCTCCAAAAAGATGATGTTACTTTGGTCATTGTTGTCGTTAGCGAATTTCTTTTAATCCTGCTGATAACTGCCCAAAAGGTAGTTATTTAGGCCTCAATTATATAGGGATTTGTGTGTCCTTTATGCTTATTAGGGTTGGGTTTGGATAGATATTACATGATTTAACTCATTTGGAAGAATGGAAGCATTGGAAATTATTTTGTGCAGATTATGCTGCTGAGCGACTGGAGTGAGCAAATTCTGTGCTGCAGCAAAACTGGGAACAGAACTGCCACATCACAGCTCGTTAGCCAACTTCATGAACCGACTTCTGTTGAGTTATTTTCGTGATAAAGGAGCAAGGAGAGCCCTACACGTGTCCAAGTTGACCTAATCCAAGTTCCTCTCCTTCTATAAAAGGAAGTAGCCGTCAAAGTCAAAGTCATTCCATGTTTTCCCTTGGAAGCCGAATAGTATAGGGAGATTGAAGATCATCAAGAACACCATCTTCCGCAAGCTTATTAGGGAGTTTATTTTCTTTATTAACTTGTGGTTATGGACGTGCATACTCAGATTGTAATTCGTATTCCTATGCCTATTCTGAACTAAGTAGCTTAAGGTGTTGGTTAGGAATAATGTGATTACTGTGCTTCATCTCTAGTAATAAATTGACTATCGCATTTTGGTTAATTGTTGTGCTTAATCTCATTTTATGCCCGCCTGGCCAGCCGGTGTGGATAGCTCTCTCTAGTTTCAGGGATGATTTAGAGAGTGTGTGGCAATTATCCACACTATGATCATTGTGTATTGGTGAACGCCAGTGACTGAGCTAGGGATAGCCAGTTGCCTAGTGCTTGATCGGTCGTACTTCGTTGGGTTTGAAACATATTCCAAAAGATCCGGAGTTCTGGGAGGAATCCACTAATAATACTGTGAGAAATGTATGATCAATAATATTGCTAGAACATATCTTAGAACAATCACTAAAACCTAACAAGCGCCTGTCTTTAATCTGTCTATCTATTTATTTACTTATTGTTCTGTCATTTATTTTGCTTCAGCATAATTCCGATAAAACCAAATCATTTTACTATCTTTGAAACCATTAGAAAATTACACAAAATAGGTAGAGTGGAAACTAATTCAGGGCTCGGATTGATAATATTACTTGCTGCAGACTGTGTATACTTGCACAGGAATTCTAGAGTATTTTATATCATATTTTTACTCACTCTAGGAACCCAGCACCTGCAAATAAAAAACAAATTACATATACATAAGTACCTTACTTAACCCATTCACAAACAACATCATGATTATAGCATATAAAGTTACATTTCCAATGACAAGAACGAATACCATTCTCCCTATTCTTAAATTATACTCAATCTCATAGTTGTAAAGAGAAAAACACAATCTACAAGCACATTGACGACTTAAGATAAAAATGTATTTTTTTTTTTCAAAAATAGAACCTTAACCACAAGTCTCATCAAACCATACTCTCAAAAACACTCATAGTTAAAATAAAAGCTCTCAACCACAACCACATGAACAACTTAAACTACAAATAAAACCTCAAACCACATGTACAACATATGTAAAAAAGTTGTAGTTCAAAAAACAATCACCAAATAACAATAAAATTACAAATATAACATCAACACACGTTTTCTCCCACCCCGGATAAACATTCCTCAATCAATAAAATAATATTTGGAAATCTATAATGAACAACAAACACATTCCCCTCCCCTCCTCAATTCATCCTCAAGAACAAACACTCCTCCCCCCCCCCCCCCCCCCCAAATTCATCCTCAAGAACAAACAATTCATTCTAAAAAACAAACACTCCCCCCCCCCCTCTCAATTCATTTTCAAGAACAAACACTCTTCCCCCCTCTCCCCTCCTCAATTCATCTTCGAGAACAAACACTTCTCCCACCCTCCAACCAACCACAAAAAAAAAATATAACGACCATTCCAATGATAGAATCACACATACAGAAGCATGAAACATACGAAAATAGAGTTTCAATATGTGTAATCAGAGTCCCAACCTAAAAAATGAAGTTAAGTTTTAAAAATTATACCTTAGTAACTGATGGATGTGCTCCAGTGAATCTTTCCATAAGTTCACCCATTTGTCGAAACCTTCTTTCATATTCATCCCGCTGCATTTCCATGGTTTGATATAGTTGTTCTTTCATCCTTACATTTTCTTCTCGTTGACTTTGAAGTAATTCTTGAGTTTTTTCATTTGCTTCTAGTTGACTCTGGAGTAATTCTTGAGATTTTTGAAGGTTGAACTTGAGAGATTGGACATACTCCTGTGAGTAAGATGCTTTCTTTTGAGGATGTGGTGGTTTAGGTCCATATCCCATTCCTTTGACATAGGACGATCTCGTTCCAAGAACACTGGCCATAATGTCTTCACCGCTCAAATGTGTACTTGAGCTAGCTTGCTCTTGAGATAATGCCACCATTTGTTCCTATACATGTAAAAATAAATACGTATGACATAATAACACATGCTACCTTGCAAAACCAATTAATATAATACTTACATGTGCTTGACTTGCTGAATCGTCCGTCCATCCTTTGGCAGCAGACCAATGAGTTTGACGAAACATTTCAATGGGATTCATGTATGTACCATCTTCATTTTTCTATTAAACATATAAATGACCCTTAAGAACATAATATAATGTGGAAAACTATCAAGAAAGTACATATTCATACCTTCTCTTCTCTATGAGAGAGAAATGATTTTGTTCCAGCACAATGGTTAAATGGAAGCTTACTTCTGCTTCGTTTATTTTTTTCTGACTTATCCTGCATTAGAACGCATAGTTATATAAGAAGCAAAGTTAGTTAAAATTAAGATAATGTTGACCTTCCACTCTGGAGTTGCCCATTTATCACACAACATGTTCCAATCTTCTTGAGTAACATCCTTGTGTGGATGCGTACGAGCTACTTCTGGATCACCGATCTTTTTGTAGTATCAGTGCAATCTTGATCTCCAATCTTTATATCTATTACCAATCTTGTAAAGGATGAATTTCCTAATATGATACTCCGAAAAGTTCACATCAAATTTGTTCTTTAAAAAAAGAAAAAAAAAACATGAAAGTGATTAGTATTGCGTTACAATGCATTAATAAACTCGATATACTAAATAAAATAAGAAAATGTTAAACTTAACTTACCAACAATCTTTCTACTACGTTCATCATGACTTCCTGTGGAATGTCTTTCTTTTTATGGTACTTTAAGGGGATGAAACTCCTTGATAAACAACCAATTTCAGTGTTGAACATATTTGCTACTCGTCCAACAGGTTTACCTTGCTCTGGAGTCCATGAAATAGAAACTCTTTCACCAGTGGCCTCAATAATCCTATCAAGACCAACCCCACGGGAACTGTCACGAACTCGGGAACTGTGAGAGGATGCCTCATCCATGTCTACAGTATTCTCTTCATTATTTGAAAGCATTGTATCCTGCAAAACACAAAAGTCAATACAATATGTGTTTATCACACAATACAAACTAGAGGTAAAAAGAATGAAACAGATTGTACTAACTATATGTTCACATCAACCATTGCTATTCAACGATGATGTTTATTCTCCATCTTCGTCTTCTTAATCATCTTCCCCATTTCCATCTTCATCTTCTTCCTCATCGTCTTCATCTTCTCCATCTTCATCTTCTTCTTCTTCCTCATCGTCTCCATCTTCTTCATCGTCTTCTACTTGTTCTTCAAAATCTGTGTTTATCTCATTGCTTTCACAAAGTACAATCGGATTGACATCTATTCTATGAAACGTTTGTGTTTCAAAATCCACATCCTGAACAACACATTCTTGTATATCCATTTCTGGTAGATCAACTTCTTTTATTTCAGGCACATCCCATAAAGGCCTATGTTGAACTGCTTGAACTACTTTCCACCCATTACCCAATCGAATATCATCTATATAAAATACTTGTTGTGCTTGGGAGGCAAGAATGAATGGTTTGTTATGATACCAAAAGTATCGGGTGTCGATGCTTGTGAAGTGGTGATCCTTACGAATCCGATTTTTTTTTGGATTTGTATCAAACTAATCGCAACGGAATAAAACAACTACTTTTCTATGAACATACTTCAGTTCGATAACTTCTTTCAAGATACCATAAAAGTTGGCCCCCTCACTATCATGCCCTCCAAACACGGAGACTCCACTATTTTGAGTTGTGCAACGATCATCTCGATCCTTGCAGCTAAATCGAACACCATTAACAATACACCCACTATACGAAGTAATTCGAATATCAGGACCACATGATAGTGCATATAACTCTTGCTTAACTTCATTAGACGTCGACTGAAATTGAGATTGAATCTAGAAACAAAATTATGAAACTGACAATTACTATACAAGTGTGCTTACAACGATTATAACATAAAATAAATAGATTAAACTCACTTTATTTTTAAACCACGTCGGAAACTGCGCTTCGTGCATTCCAAGAATAGTATCTTGCCTTTTATTCTTTAGCTCAATCTCGTGTTCTCTACTACCATAAATTCAGCAATAAGTAAAGAAATTCAATAAATGATTTTCAATTACTGTAAGTGAAGTTCATACCTTCTATACGGATCCATTGCTTCACAGTTGGTGAGAACATACCAATGAGCCTTTTGTAATTCAGTACGTGATAACTCTTTCAATCGTGAGCCACCAGTTGGACGTAGTTTTTGTGAAAATATCGGTAGTTTTTCATCGTTGTTGGACGCGCTCGAGTCTAATATATCATCATTATTTTGAATTGTCCTATTGAATTTTGTTTCAATTCCATGCAAGTACATTGAACAAAATGTCAATGCTTCATTTGCTATGAATGCCTCAGCTATCGACCCTTCAGGACGAGCTTTATTTTTGACATATTGCTTCAATGTTCTCAAACTCCTACATTATGTGTTATTCATATATTAACGAACATTTTGTAAAATGTACTTAATATAAACGTTAATGATACAAAAAATTGAGTTGACATACCTCTCTATTGGATACATCCAACTATACCCGACAGAACCAACAAGTTTGGCTTCTTCTGGTAAATGAACAGCTAGATGAACCATAACATCAAAAAATGCTGGAGGAAATATTCTTTCAAACTTACAAAGGATGATCACGATCGATTCCTGTAGTCTATTCAACGTCTCCACTTTTAATTTTTTCGCAATCAATTCTTTGAAAAAATTCGACAACTCAACAACTGCACCACTGACATCTTTTGGTAAAAAAGGTTGAACTCCCACTGGTAAAAGTCTTTATAGCAACACATGTGAGTCATGACTTTTTAGTCCATGAATCCTCCCATCTTTGACACTGACACACCTTGAGATGTTAAAAGCAAAACTATCTGGAAATTTCACTGTTTTTAAGAAACCACAAGACTTTTTTCGTTCATCAGCTGTTAACGTGTAACTAGCGTGTGGCTTAACCAATTTGTTTCCAACATGTTGAAGATGTAATTCTTTACGAATATTCAAAGTCATTAAATCCTTGCCTGCTTTATCAGTGTCTTTCGTTTTTCCTTCAATATTCAATAAGGTACCCAAGACATTATCACAAATATTTTTCTCAATATGCATGACATCGAGTTTGTGTCGGATCTTAAGACTTGACCAGTACGGTAACTCGAAAAAAATACTCCTTTTCACCCAATTTAATTCAATGTTAGGTCGTTTCCTTTTCCATTGCAATATATTTATAATTTTTCCAAGTGGTGGAAAATCTATAGTGTCTAATTGTCGAAGAACATCTAATCCCGAGAAAGATCGAGATGCAACTCTATATTCTGTTTTGCCATTAAATTGCTTGCTTTTTCGCCAAGAATGATTCATAGGTAAGTAACGACGATGTCCTGTATAACATATCTTATTATGCAATGAATCAGATGAGACGTCTTGATTACAAACTGGACATGCCTTATACCCTTTAGTGCTCCAACCTGACAAATTCCTATAGGCGGGAAAGTCATTAATCGTCCACATCAAAGCTGCATGAAGACGAAAATTTTGACCACTACAAGCATTATAAGTCTCAATGCCATTACTCCATAAATCCTTCAATTCTTTTATTAGTGGCTGTAAATAAACGTCTATCTCTTTTCCTGGGGATTTTGGCCCCGGTATAAGTAATGACATTAAGAAAAATGTCTCTTTCATGCATTTCCATGGTGACAAGTTTTAGGGAATTAATATTACTGGCCAGGTACTATATGATGTACTCATATTACCAAACGGGTTGAATCCATCAGTAGCTAGAGCTAACCTTACATTCCTTGGATCTTTTGCAATCCAATCATATTGCTTGTCAAAGTCTTTCCATGCTTCAGCATCTGCCGGATGACTTAAAACACCGTCAATATTCATTCTTTTTTCCTTATGCCATCTCATATCACTAGCAGTATGCTTACAATAAAACAATCTTTGTAATCTTGACTTCAAAGGAAAATGTCTAAAAATTTTGTGTGGAATCTTTTTTCCTTTATTGTTGTCAAGTTTATAACGAGATTCATTGCATTGTGGACAAACTTCTATGTGCGCATTTTCTTTCCAAAATAACATGCAATCATTCTTACATGCATGGATGCACTCATAACCTAAACATAAGTCACGCAGTGTTTTCTTTGCCCAATAATATGATTCTGGGATTTTGGTACCATTGGAGGTGTACATATTACACATGTGGAAGCAATTGAAGATCGAAAGCACTTAAGACATTCAATTTTACTCCTAAAGCATGCATGTTCTAGAAAAGATAGAATAGAGAGTTTAGAAAACACCAACCTTTGTAGCTCACTTATGTTGAACTCCTTGTGGTGTTTGCCTCTCCTATGCTCCTTGGACAACCTCTAGAGTCTTCCCTACTATACTCTGGGCCAAGAACGACTTGTGGGAGTCTATATAAGATAGGGAATGGGAAGGGAATGCTTGAAGCATCAAACAATGGAGAAGAATGAGAGATGAGGGAACTTTGAGTCCAAATTCCAGCAGCATGACATTAAGGAAATGGCTCTCTTATGTTTGAATATGATTCAAACTCCTTTTAAAGACATTCTCCATGCAAAGCCAAGCCTCAAGACACAAGACACATGGTGTATTTGCAAGCTCAAGTGGATTCTAGGTGTACATTACACAAGACATGCAACAATGCATGAGTGAGTTGTCTTTCCACTTTGAATGATCATGCATTAAGTGGATTTCCAACTAAATCCACTAAATTCAAATTGAAATCAAATTTCAATCTTGCAAATTACCCCCAATTTCAATTCTAAATTGAAATTGATTGCTTGGTAATTAATTTGAAAATTTTCAAATTAATTTTGATATGATTAATCTAATTAATCTTTGTTATCTTGTGCAATTCCATATATATGATTCCTAATACATATATATAGTATTCAAAACACTTTTAAATACTTCATCTCTCATTTTCTAATTTAATTCATAATTAAATTATTGTGTCAAACACAATTTACGATAATACCTTTTTTCCCGATTTTGAACGATTCAAAGCTTCCTATCTTTTGTTCTAGGCTTAATTCCGATATGAGCTAGTAGGGGGACCTAATGGACCTATAGATTATGGGCTCCAACGATTCGAGGCTAACCGACTAATCTCATTGTCCAAGCTAGCCAACATTTGTTAACTATCGGGACACTCCACTATAGCCCGATAGTTGCACTCCCCTCACTATAGATATATTTCCGTCCACTTGATTTAACCATGATTAGTAAGTCGATCCTTCACAGGTTGTTCGTAGCTATAGCTAGGTCAATAAGCCGTTTTACCCCTATAGTACTTCTAGTTCCTTAAGTCCCACTGATCCTCTAATGAACAATTGGTTTATGGTCCAACCAATAAACCGAGTCCCTCTCGGGCCAATGAGAGGGCGGGATCCCTTTGTTCAAGCCCCGGAGTCAGCACTTAAGGGAACAACCTCTCTACTATCCCTTATTCGGGTAGGAGTGAATTCCTTCTTGCACGACTATGTCCCCAACTATCTACCCGTTCCTATCCCTGAAATGGGAGGCTTATTGAGTCGGCGATACTGAGCCACTCTCACCTATGCAGATCTAAGGATAAGCCCGAATAAACAGGAGTTCATAGTTAGCTCAGGATTAAGATCGAGTTACCTAGGTCATCACATGAAATAGTCAGTCTCGTCAGTAAACGGTGTTATAAAGCGAGAGCGACTTATTTCTCGGTCCTGGTCTTATGCAAACTCATTGCATAGGACGCCCCCACTCGCATGTCTCTACATGGACGATTTAGGATCACATCGTCTATATCATCTATAAAGTGGGCCGCGTCTCATAGTGTCTCCAGAATAAGGTACCCAACCCTATTCCTATACTATAGACCGTTTTGGCTATTACTCAAGCTTGATCCACTTTTATGTCTCTACATAAAGCTCAAGTGTTCATCCTATAGCCATGGATCTTAGTTTATTGGATTTGGGTTATTATATGTGCAATTTAATTTATTTAGTAATGACTTTTACTGAATCAATCTCGATAACACCTTTATCGAATAAGTATATAATTCATTTAACATTCACTATCTACGAGTTTTAGGGCACCAATCCCAACAATCTCCCACTTGAACTAAAACTCTAGTTTAGTGGGATGTACTATAATCTATAACAGCAGTGGATGAATAAATACTTGTATTAATAACGGAGTAAAAATACAATAAACTAGGGCATCTAAATACCCAGTATACTAAGGTATCGATATACCGGTTACAATTCTCCCACTTGACC
The DNA here is from genome assembly GCA_036850905.1 of Luffa acutangula. Taxonomy (NCBI): domain Eukaryota; kingdom Viridiplantae; phylum Streptophyta; class Magnoliopsida; order Cucurbitales; family Cucurbitaceae; genus Luffa; species Luffa acutangula. The sequence goes on along the minus strand of CM072088.1, from coordinate 25,647,779 downwards.
TAGATTATTTCTCGTACATATCTCGCAGACCTAGACCTTCTAGATGACTCTCGAACACTTTAGTCGAGAGAGCCTTCGTGAATGGATCAGCAATGTTGTGCTCCGACGCTATATTCGTGACGATCACGTCTCCTCGGTGCACAAACTCCCTAATGAGATGGTATTTCCTTTCGATGTGCTTGCCTCTCTTATGGCTGCGAGGTTCCTTTGAGTTTGCAACTGCGCCGCTATTATCACAATACAAGGTGATAGGCAGATGCATATTTGGAACAACTTCCAAGTCAGTTAGGAACTTCCTGAGCCATACTGCCTCTTTTGCTGCTTCGCAAGCGGCTACATATTCGGCCTCCATGGTCGAGTCTGCAATGCATCCTTGCTTGATGCTGCACCATACTATTGCTCCTCCATTTAGAGTGAATACTGACCCCGATGTAGATTTCCTCGAATCTTTATCAGTTTGAAAGTCAGAATCATTGTATCCTGTAAGGATCAAATCCTTCGAACCATACACGAGCATATAGTCCCTCGTTCTCCTTAGATATTTGAGGATACTTTTAACGGCTGTCCAGTGATCAAATCCTGGATTGGATTGATATCTACTGACAATCCCTACTGCATAACAAATGTCAGGCCTTGTACACAACATGGCATACATTAGGCTACCTACTGCAGAGGCATAGGGAAAACGTCTCATGTCCTCAACTTCTTGAGGTGTCTGAGGACACTGTTCCTTAGACAAGTTAATTCCGTGCCTGAAAGGTAATAGTCCTTTCTTGGAATTTTGCATTTTATATCTAACCAACAATTTGTCGATATAAGACGCTTGAGACAGGGCTAGCGTTTTGTTCTTTCGGTTTCGAACAATTTGGATTCCTAGAACAAATTGTGCCTCACCCAAATCTTTCATTTGGAATTGAGTTGCTAGCCATAGTTTAATGTCAGTTAGATAACCTACATCATTCCCGATGAGTAGGATATCATCCACATACAGTACTAAGAAAGCTATAGAGCTGTTGATGATCCTTTTGTAAACACAAGGCTCATCAACGTTTTGTTCAAAGCCATAAGATTTGATCGCAGTATCAAATCTCATATTCCAGGATCTAGACGCTTGTCTTAATCCATAAATGGATCGTTTAAGCTTGCAAACTTTTTGCTCTTGATCCTGAGCTATGAACCCCTCTGGCTGAGACATGTAGATACTTTCTTCAAGATTACCGTTCAGAAAGGCAGTCTTGACATCCATTTGCCATATTTCATAATCGTAAAACGTGGCAATGGATAAAAGTATCCGGATCGACTTTAACATGGCAACAGGGGAGAAGGTTTCTTCATAGTCAATCCCCTCCCTCTGGGTAAAACCCTTTGCCACAAGTCGTGCCTTAAAGGTCTGTACCTTTCCAGCAGCGTCTCGTTTTCTCTTGTAGATCCATTTGCACCCTATGGGTCTAACCCCTTCAGGTTGATCTACAAGATCCCATACTGAATTAAAATGCATGGACTCGATCTCTAAGTCCATGGCTTTAATCCACTCGTTCTTGTCAACGTCATCCATTACCTGTTTAAAGGTTAATGGATCCTCGATCCCGTCATCAGGTATGACGACTGGAGTTTCAGTTAAACCCAAATAGCGATCAGGCTGTCTAACAACCCTCCCACTATGTCGAGGTTCTCTTATTTCTTGAGAAGGACGTGATTGACTCGAGGTGCCAGTATCATCAACAACTCTTGTTGATGTTTCTGTAGCTTCGTTAGATAGTTCACTTAAAACGACTTTACTACGTGGCTTGTGATCTCTGAGGTGGTCTTCTTCTAGGAATGCAGCATTTGTCGATACAAGTACTTTACTTTCCTCTGGATCGAAGAAGTATCCACCTCTCATTTCTTTGGGATAGCCTATAAATAGGCAAAATCTAGAACGAGGCTCCAATTTCTTTGGGTTTGCTTCTAGCACGTATGCAGGACATCCTAAAATTCTGAAATGTCGTAAACTAGCTTTACGACCTTTCCAGAGCTCAAATGGTGTTTCAGAAACACTCTTTGAGGGAACTACGTTCAAGATATAAACTGCAGTCTCTACTGCATAACCCCAAAACGAGTTAGGCAACTGAGCATAACTCATCATCGAATGAACCATGTCCAACAAGGTTCTGTTTCTCCTTTCTGATACACCATTTTGCTGAGGTGTACCAGGGTTGAGAGTTGGGACGTAATTCCATGCTCTATCAAATAGTCTTGAAAACTTAAGTCCATATACTCTCCACCTCGATCGGATCGAAGTGTTTTTATCGTCTTACCTAATAGATTCTCAACCTCGGCCTTATACTCCTTGAACTTTTCAAAAGCTTCGGACTTATGATGCATCAGGTAGAGATAGCCATACCCCGAATAATCATCAATGAAACTGATGAAATATCCGTATCCTCCTCGAGCTCTAATGTTCATTGGTCCACAGAGGTCCGAATGAATGAGCTCTAAGGGCTCTTTGGCACGATAACCTTTTCCGGTAAAAGGTCGTTTTGTCATCTTGCCCTCATGGCATGATTCACAAGGAGGCAACGAGTCGTCTTCTAACTTGTTTAGAAGTCCACTCTTGACCAATCTCCCAATCCTATTGAGGTTGATATGGCCTAACCTCAAGTGCCAGAGATAGGTATCTTGAGAAACACTTCGCTTTTTAGGTTGAGTCTCAGCGGTTTTAAACATCTCGTGATTTAAAATAGCTTTAGACTCAATTGGTCTCAAAACATATAATTTATTCTTCAAGTTTGCAGAGCAAACATCAATACCTCTTTTAGTTATGAACGCTTCATTAACAGAAAAAGAAATTGAGTAACCTTGTTCTAATAAACAAGATAAAGAAATCAATTTTCTTTTAATCTTCGGAACTATGTACACATTATCTAATATCATGTAGCGTTCCTTGGTGAAGAATAATTTTATGTCTCCCACTGCAATAGCCAAGATGACTTTTCCTGTTCCAACTTTAAGAGTCATCTCTCCAGCTATTAGATGTTGCCAGGAACTCATTCCTTGAAATGAAGAACATACGTGATTAGTGGCACCTGAATCAAGTATCCAGGCAGAATCGTCGTTTTCCACTAAACACGTTTCCAAGACTAATAAATCACATTTAGAGTCGTGGATCATGTTTTTCTTGGCTACGCAGTTAGTTTGAGGACATTCCTCAGTTGAGACCAAACCTAAATTCTTTGTCACGTGTTTAGCGTTTAAGCAAGTATTCTTAGTCGAATGTACTAAACCGTTTAATTTGGCATTTGACAAAGCACATACGTTTTTCGACATATTGCTGAAACAAACAAATTAATCTCTATTAGAAACATGCACTAAACCCATTAATCACATTTATCCAATCAGATTTAGCAAAAGCAATCATCGACCCATATATACAATTGATTTATTTTGCAACGACACTTCAGGGGTTTAGAATAACCGCTACCGTAGGGCAGTCAGCTACTCCTCCTCTGAATCGAGACAATCTCGGCCAAATACTATTCCCAGAATAACTCTTACTCCAATAGTTATTAGCTAACGTTAATTTGGTCAAGACCATCTTGTAAGTGTTACCCATCATTTTCAGATTGCAGAAGGCGGCCCCAACAATGCCACCGTAGGGAAGAGCTAATGTTGGGAATGGCCCTAGGAAACCCTATCCATTTCTGGAGTTTGCGTTGTTCCGAATCCCATGCGAAAGCCCTCCGTAGGGTGATCGCTCCTAGGGCGACTCGCAGGCAACGCATAGGAATCTCACGGTGCAACCTAATGATGGAGACCGCAAGATACGTTTGACACGTTTCCTTCTCCCACTTACTATGAACACTTTCCCCATTCACCTTGATATTAACCCATGCAAACAGCATCCGTAGGGGGACGCTCCCAGGGCGCCTCGAGGCCAAGCATGGATCTCACGGTGTGAACTCAGGGGGACGTGAGAGTAGAAACTAAATATGAATATTTCGTTTCTATACTTTTCCTCCCACTAAAGTGTCGTAAAGTTTTAGGGTCTATTACTTAGGTAAATTCCGGCTAAATGAATCTATCTAAGTCTATGCCTTATTAAACAAGGTTTTTACACTAAATGTCTAGGTGAATTAAACTCTTTTAATAACCTAGTGACATTGCATGCTAGTAAGACTTTGGTTAATTCAACTCAAGTTCCGAACCATTTGCCGGGAGAGTTCCCTTATAACCAAGGTCTTATGTCCTACTTACTCAAATTTTAAAACTATTTTAAAAAAACCGAAGTAAGACATATTTCTAATCCTATTAGAAAAGGCGATCTTAGATCTATTTCATTTTAAAGCATTTAAAGAATGATAAGATCCTAAGATCCTATGTTAGCATGCAACTCTTTGTTATAGGTTTTATGGATTGTATTCATTAACTATTATAACTCTTATAACTTTTAATGAATTAACCCTATAACATCCTTTCTAATGGTGTTTAAAAGCATATAACAATCAGTCATTCAAGTTATAAGAAAAGCACCATTTAGAAACAACCTATGTCTAGGTTTGTATAACGCTTTATACTACGATGTCTAGGTGATAACACTTTAAAACCTCACACCGCTCACGCATGCTCATAAAACTCGAGTTAACTTAACTCAAGAACCGACTCGATGCCCAGGTAGGAGGTGTTCCGTAAACCGTCAACTTAAATACCTCCAGCTTTAGACAGCATCTTGTCGGGTGAGTTCTCTCGTAACCATTGTTTTACAAGATATCGACCTAAACTATGCAAGTTGATCGAATCGTTGAAGGATCATTAACCTAAGTGAGCATGCACTTAATCTTGTTATAGATTTTAGATTTCTATCTCTTTTTATAACAATTATAAAAACAATCCATAACAAGCCTAATTTGAGAATAACACTTATAATCAAACTAATGAAATTTCATGCTTCATGCTTGGTTAACTTTATCAATTAATAATTATAACTATTATAAGAATAATCAATTTTAATTAACCATTCAAGCATGAATCTCCCTAAATTAATACAACACTTATATTAATTAAACATGAAATTTCCCTCATGCATTTGAATTAATCAATAACACTTATTAAAATTAAACAAATGCATGAACATGCTTTCCTATGGTGGGCTTTTAAAACTATATGACATGCTCATAATGCACATACATCCATTTAATTAAATCATACATTCACAATGCATAAAGTAATTAAATCAAGCTAAAATGGAATAGTTTGGAAATTAAAAAAAAAAAAAACACAAGCAATTTCACTAATTATTACAATAATAATTAATAAATAAACTTGCAACACGCCCGAGCTTCACGAACCATCCCGAACCGCTCATCCAAGCAATGAACCGGCCATGCAATGAGTGAAATGAGGCTGCAACAGACCGAGCCGGACCAAAAGGCAGCAGCTGAACCGGAATTAAAAAAAACTGCTGCTGGAATTAAAAAACAGCTTGCTGGAATTTTCATTTTCTGCTGCGTCTTCTCCGGTTTTTCTTCAATTTTACAGCCTATATGGACTCTAATGACTCTATAAAAATTACAGACTATAGTACACACATTAACGCTCTTACATATCCGAGCAATTACAATTACATGAAGGTTTGAATGCTCAAAAAATTGCCAAACCAGAACACTTCCATTTTAGCACACAGAAAATTAAATTTCAAAATGGTACCCACCAAAGCAAAATTAAAACGAATTAAGTGCTCTAATCATGCTCTGATACCAATTGAAGGTGTACATATTACACATGCGGAAGCAATTGAAGATCGAAAGCACTTAAGACATTCAATTTTACTCCTAAAGCATGCATGTTCTAGAAAAGACAGAATAGAGAGTTTAGAAAACACCAACCTTTGTAGCTCACTTATGTTGAACTCCTTGTGGTGTTTGCCTCTCCTATGCTCCTTGGACAACCTCTAGAGTCTTCCCTACTATACTCTGGGCCAAGAATGACTTGTGGGAGTCTATATAAGATAGGGAATGGGAAGGGAATGCTTGAAGCATCAAACAATGGAGAAGAATGAGAGATGAGGGAACTTTGAGTCCAAATTCCAGCAGCATGACATTAAGGAAATGGCTCTCTTATGTTTGAATATGATTCAAACTCCTTTTAAAGACATTCTCCATGCAAAGCCAAGCCTCAAGACACAAGACACATGGTGTATTTGCAAGCTCAAGTGGATTCTAGGTGTACATTACACAAGACATGCAACAATGCATGAGTGAGTTGTCTTTCCACTTTGAATGATCATGCATTAAGTGGATTTCCAACTAAATCCACTAAATTCAAATTGAAATCAAATTTCAATCTTGCAAATTACCCTCAATTTCAATTCTAAATTGAAATTGATTGCTTGGTAATTAATTTGAAAATTTTCAAATTAATTTTGATATGATTAATCTAATTAATCTTTGTTATCTTGTGCAATTCCATATATATGATTCCTAATACATATATATAGTATTCAAAACACTTTTAAATACTTCATCTCTCATTTTCTAATTTAATTCATAATTAAATTATTGTGTCAAACACAATTTACGATAATACCTTTTTTCCCGATTTTGAACGATTCAAAGCTTCCTATCTTTTGTTCTAGGCTTAATTCCGATATGAGCTAGTAGGGGGACCTAATGGACCTATAGATCATGGGCTCCAACGATTCGAGGCTAACCGACTAATCTCATTGTCCAAGCTAGCCAACATTCGTTAACTATCGGGACACTCCACTATAGCCCGATAGTTGCACTCCCCTCACTATAGATATATTTCCGTCCACTTGATTTAACCATGATTAGTAAGTCGATCCTTCACAGGTTGTTCGTAGCTATAGCTAGGTCAATAAGCCGTTTTACCCCTATAGTACTTCTAGTTCCTTAAGTCCCACTGATCCTCTAATGAACAATTGGTTTATGGTCCAACCAATAAACCGAGTCCCTCTCGGGCCAATGAGAGGGCGGGATCCCTTTGTTCAAGCCCCGGAGTCAGCACTTAAGGGAACAACCTCTCTACTATCCCTTATTCGGGTAGGAGTGAATTTCTTCTTGCACGACTATGTCCCCAGCTATCTACCCGTTCCTATCCCTGAAATGGGAGGCTTATTGAGTCGGCGATACTGAGCCACTCTCACCTATGCAGATCTAAGGATAAGCCCGAATAAACAGGAGTTCATAGTTAGCTCAGGATTAAGATCGAGTTACCTAGGTCATCACATGAAATAGTCAGTCTCGTCAGTAAACGGTGTTATAAAGCGAGAGCGACTTATTTCTCGGTCCTGGTCTTATGCAAACTTATTGCATAGGACGCCCCCACTCGCATGTCTCTACATGGACGATTTAGGATCACATCGTCTATACCATCTATAAAGTGGGCCGCGTCTCATAGTGTCTCCAGAATAAGGTACCCAACCCTATTCCTATACTATAGACCGTTTTGGCTATTACTCAAGCTTGATCCACTTTTATGTCTCTACATAAAGCTCAAGTGTTCATCCTATAGCCATGGATCTTAGTTTATTGGATTTGGGTTATTATATGTGCAATTTAATTTATTCAGTAATGGCTTTTACTGAATCAATCTCGATAACACCTTTATCGAATAAGTATATAATTCGTTTAACATTCACTATCTACGAGTTTTAGGGCACCAATCCCAACAACCATCAGGTAAAACTTCTTTCAGTAATTGCAATAACATATCAAATGATTTATTGCTCCAATGATTAAGTACTTTGATATGCATTAGTTTTACCAAAAAAGTTAGTCTTGAAATCTTAGATCCAGGGTATAATTCTGCATTGACTTCATCAAACAATGATTGAAACTTATTACTTCGTCTCTCCACACCATCACTTGTTTCACCCCTAATTGAGTTCTCTTCATCTAAATATTCATTGACTCCTGCTACATCATTCAATAATTCAACCACTTCATTTTCCTTATCTATATTTTGGGAAGTCTCTAGTTCCTTTGGTTTAGGTTTCAAATACACAGATAAGTCTGGAGTTTCTCCATGATGTACCCATCTATCATAAGTGAAAGACATTCCATACTTGTACAAATCACCTTCGACGTCATAAGGTCGTTTCATTATGATATTTTGACAACTTTTGCATGGACAACGAGTAAACCCTCTCTTATCGACATGATTCTTTGCCACACTAATAAATGATTTTATTCCATCAGTATACTCTTTGCATAATCTATTTCGAAGTTTTATCCAACTTCTATCCATAATTTATCCCTAGAAACATAAAGAACGACTTATCATTAACTTAATTCAACGAGTCTAATGAAACTAACAAAACACAATAACTATCATTAACTTAATTCAATGGATCTAATAACAACTTATGGTTTCGCATACTATGCTTACATTACACAATAACTTTAAAATAAAACTTAAACAATGTTCAATAATCTCAAAGTGTAAGAAATAAACAATATTTACCTTTCAAATCATAATTTACATCTAAACAAAAAATAACAAAGAAGTTTTGAATCAACAATAGACACAAGAACAAACCCCCTACTAAAAAAATATCAAGCTTTAACAAATAAAACAACCGACATAATAGGTAATTTAACACATTCCAATAGAAATCAATATACACAATATTTGTTTTCTCCATAATGTTTCACCAAAAAAACAAATATTCAATAGACCTCACGAAACAACACACTTTCAATGTACCTATTGTAATAATCTCTAAATGTTTCACCAACCAAAACAAAAATTCAATAAAACTGAAGAAAGTGTAAGAAATAAACAACAATGGACACAAGACCCCCCCCCCCCCATTCACTAAAAATAGCTCAAGCTTCAACCACAAAAAAAAAAAAAAAAAAAAAAAAAACTTTCCCCTAATTTAACAAATAAATCAACCCACTTCAAGTCACATAAATAAACAACTACTCCCCCTCAAATCCATATTAACTAGAAGAATGTTGAACTTCATTTAAATCACAAATATAAACTACTTTGAATCAACAAAAGACACAATATAGGTATTTTAACACATTCCTATTAAACAAAATACTTTGAACAAATGAAACAACATACTTTCACAAATATAAACAACTCTCTCTCAAATCCACATTCACTAAAAAAGTCCAAACTTCAACAAATGAAACAACTAACCCCACCCCCCTAAAAGCTAGAAATATTTTAGAATCATAACTTTTCACTCAAATCACATTTCAAAATCATAATTTACATCAAAGAGAACAATAACAAACAAACTTTGAATCTTTAACAACATTTTCAACCACAATGTTCAATAGGCACAACATTCTTTTTCTCCAATAATATATTTTGAACACATTATATCATTCCAACAATTCAACTAACAAAATGCACATATTTTATTTTTTACAAATCTTTCACCATGATAAAAATCAATCTAATAAAAAAATTTCTTAAATGAAAAAACAGAAAAATTAAAAATAAAACTAAAAATATTATAACTCATACCTATAAAGACGAATCCTCCAAATGAAAACGGCTTCCTTCAACTAATCTTACAATGTTTATACTGAAACACCAAGAAAAAAAGTGGTGTAAATGAAAAAGATAAATGAAGAAAATGGAACCCACGATCATTCACATTCGAACAAACATAGGAAGAAAAGAACACTTGAGGGTAAGTAACGGCGTAGCACTCACCGTTAAAGACCGCCGGTCGGCCGACCAAGGAGTTCCGACAAACTCCTTCGTAGACGAGTGAAGAACAGCCCCTCACTCTCGCAAACGGTCGTGTACTCGAAAACTTGGAAGAATAAGGGACTTTACTGATTTGTAATAAGATTTTAAAAAAGCTTTGCGACGCTTTTGGGAAAGCGTCGCACGTTGAAATGACTAACGCTCTGCTCGAGACCTTGCGACGAAACAGATGGTTTCGTCGCAATGGCTATGCGAAGAAACATAGTGTTTCGTCGCAATTGGTTGCGACGTTTTGACCGATTCATCGCACACCTGCGACGTTTTTAATTTATTCGTCGCAGAAACACAAACCGCGAATTGTTTTTGAGATTTTCGCGCCAGTGTTGCGACAAAATATGTCATTTCGTCGCAAAAAGTTGCGACTAAATTTATATTTTGTCGCAAACGTGCGACGATTTTATGTTTTCGTCGCTGACCTGCGACTCTTCGTCTTTCGTCGCTGCGATTTCGTCGCTAAATCCCTTCTTTCTTGTAGTAAATTTTAAAATTGATTTTAATCTCTAAAATATGCTCAATAAAATTAAAGATCGCACATAAACTAAATATAAGCAAGATAAAACTTAAAACATGCAGACTATGATTAATTCAAATTTAAATATTATTTAATAAAAAAATTAACACAATAAAAATTAAATCATTCAATCAAGAATGATTAAAAATTTAACTAAGACAAGAAAGCAAAAAATAAAGAACATGAAATAAAAGAGACAGAGAGGAAAGAAAGACACCGGGAATTATAGTGGTTTGACAAATTGTCTACTCCACTCCCCAAGACTTCTTCTTGGGTATTTCACTAGATGATCCTTTTGCAAGTGAGAACCAAATCGACACACGACCCTCTTTTTCCTAGGCTAAAGAGAAACCCAAGATCATTTTCACTAGTTCAGGATCAAACCAATTCCTTTTTCTTACAACCCAAGGTGTACCCACACCTTAATACAATTCCCAAAAAAATAAAGAAACCTTACAAAAAAAAAAAAAAAGGCACCTTGTGAAGGCTAATTTCACAAAATTGAGCATTCAGTATGACTTCACAAAATTTCACTAGGCCGATTAAGAACAATGGAGAATTTTTGGACAAGGATTGAGAGTAGGGAGATTTGAGAGCTTAAGACTTTGATAGCTTGAGTGTATATATGAAAAGATAAATTTGACTCAAATTTACAGGCGATGAGGTTAAATATTGGCCGTTGGATATATTTTAAAATGGAGGGTGGAGATTTAATTTTAATAGAAAAGGAAAGGATTATGAAATTAAGATAGAAATTTGAAAGATTGGAATTTGGAGATTTTGAGAACAAAATGGGGATTTGAAAGAAAATGAAATTAGGAAATAATTCAAATTTGAATGAGGTGTAATTGATGAAATTTTGGAAAAGTTGAGAATTTAAAATTAGAGGAAATGAGAGATTTTGAAAGATACCAACCGGATGAAGCAAATCCCACGCGCACAGGGAGGGAGGTGAGCGTCACACATGCATAATGAGAGGAGATGTCAGGCACATACAGTGCACACGCGTTCACGCGTCAAGGAGGCGCCTGCTGTAGAGATTTTCATTTTCCCTTTTTTTTTAAAAAATAAATAAATACATAATTAATGTCTGAAATTCTAGGATGCCGCCACGTGTCATCATATGATAGAGTCGCGCTTCAGTCAAAGATCCCTCTCCCTTTTTTTAACATCAACTCACCACGTGTCAGAATTCTATTGGTCCATGTGTGCCACGTTATCAACCATGCCACTTGCCACGTCATCGCCACGTCAGCAAAACTTGACCGTTGGAGTGTCGCGTCATCCGTCACGTCAGCTGCCACGTCATCAAAATTAGACCGTTTTAGTCCTCGTCAGACGCCACGTCAACAAGGTGCCACGTGTCACTGCCACGTTGGATTTTCCTCTTCAATCTTCTTTTGCTTGTAACTTTATCATTTGAACTCTGATTCGAGCGATTCAAGTTGCGTTGGAATCGTCTGTCCGAGCCCTACAAGATATAGACTTTGAAACACTGAAAATGTTAGTACAAAAACTTGAGTTTATTAAGATAGTTAATTAGTTTCCCTCATTTGTGCTTAGTTTGTTAAATTAATTTGCTTCCTTCTTTTATGTTAGTTTGTTAAATAGTTTGTTTCTCATTTTTGTTATTTCTGTTGTATAGTTTGGCTATATATACAGCTTTGTTATCAATGGAACATCATGCAAAGTTTTTATGCACTATCCTAGTCTTAATATGGTATCAGTTGTAAAATTTTTCCTTCTTTGAGCTTTGAGAGTTTTCCCCTTGCATCCTCCCATGGTTGATCCTAATAACTCTTCTTCCTCCACAATCCATTCTACCAATCAATCTATCATAGAACAGTATGAAAATCCATATTTTCTTCATCATTCCGATGGCACCAACCTTGTTCTCGTTTCTGAACCTTTAACTGAATCAAATTACACTTCCTGGTGTAATGTTATGATCATCGGTCTCACTGTGAAGAACAAATTGGGGTTCGTGGATGGGTCCATCACTCAGCCAAGCAGTGAATTGAAACGTTCCTGGATTATTTGCAACGGAGTGGGTAACTGCATGGATCTTGAACTCTCTTTCGAAAGAAATTGCGGGCAGTGTCAATTTTGCTGAAACTGCCCGAGATATTTGGCTTGATCTTTAGTAGAAATATCAAAGGAGGAATCTTCCTCATATCTTCCAACTTCGTCGTGAGATTTCTAACCTTGTTCAAGATCAAGATTCTGGCACCATGTATTTTGCCAAGCTCAAGACATTGTGGAATGAACTTGCGTCCTATCGGCCTGTCTGTAATTGTGGCAAATGTTCTTGTGAAGGAGTTCGAAAGCTTGCTGAAGATTTTCAAACAGAGTATGTTATGGCATACCTTATGGGTCTGAATGAATCGTTCAGTCAAATTCGTACTCAATTGCTTCTCATGGAGCCTGAACTAACAATTCAACGAGCACTTTCCTTAGTAGCACAAGAAGTGGAATAGAGAGTTTCTTCGACGCCGCCAACAACTAACTCTGATAATTCAGTAAATTCCTCGCTTACTCTTCTCGTTAAAAGTTCTTCTACTTCTCGAAATCAGTTGAACTCTACTAAGAAGAAAGAAAGGTCGTTTTGTACTCATTGCAATGTTCAAGGAAATACTGTCGATCATTGTTACAAAATCCATGGATACCCCCCTGGGTATCGCAATCAGAAGACCAATTCCAGTTCATCGAAGTCAGAAACTGCTTCTTCTGGCGATTCCTTGTCTGCTCTAACTACTAAGCAATGTCAGGGTTTATTGACGGCTCTCCAAAGTCACCTTACTGAAATGGCTTCTTCTGGTACTTCTGATACTTCATCATTTTCTCATGTAGCAGGTATTGTTCCCATTTCTCATGATTTTTCTTCTGCATCATGGGTCCTTGATTCAGGAGCATCCACGCATATTTTCTACATGAGAGATTTTTTCACGTGTTTGACACCAGTTCAAAATAAGTCTGTTACTTTGCCTAATCAAACTCGAATTTCAGTTGATTTTGTTGGAGATATCCAGCTGAACAGTCATATATTGCTCAAGAATGTGATGTTTATACCGTCTTTTACCTTTAATCTGATATCTATCAGTGCACTAACTACTGATCAACTTCTTATTGTCAAGTTTGTTGAGAATTCATGTTTTCTTCAGGACAAGTTCTCTTTAAAGACGATTGGGAAGACTGACTATTGACAAGGACTGTTTCTGTTGAGAGTTGATGTTCCTAAGCATTCTTTGTCTACTACTACTACATTTTGCAACTCAGTATCTTGGCATGATAGACTTGGTCATCCCTCCCCCAAACACCTTACTACTTTAAAAGATTTGTTGCATTCTAGGACTATTAAACCTATTTCAAGTGATCCATGTTTAATATGTCCCCTTGCTAAGTGTTGGGGTTCTAGAGTGTGTAAAAATAAGGTAAAAATAGACTCTAGAACACTGTGCAAACATACAGAATCCGCAACAAGTAATAAGTATTTATCGAATCTAGGGTCTGAATTAGCTCTCACTTTATCTATTTTGTATAACTTTTCAATAGTTTCAAAAGTAGTTAAAAATGATTGATTTTAATATAATGCTGAAGCAAAAGGAATGACAGAACATAAAATAAAGAAATAAAGCAGACAGATTAGAAACAGGTGTTGGTCAGGATTCAGTAATTGTTTTAAAAGATGCTTTAGCAATATTATTGATTAGGCAAAACTCTTGCAGTCTTTTTAGCAGGATCCTCCCGGAACTCTTGATCTTTTAGAATGTGTTTCAACTCCAATGATGCACTACTGATCAAGCACTAGGCAACTGGCTATCCCTAGCTCAGTCACTGGCGTCCACCAATACACAATGATCTAGTGTGATTAAATGCCACACACTTCCCAAATCATCTTGAAACTAAGAAGTGATATTCATACCGGCTGGACAAGCGGGCACAAAATATAAATAAGCACAACAAATAATCAAGATGCATCAAATCAACATATATTGCATAGAGAATAAGGCACAACAGTTACATATTTCCTAACCAACACCTAAGTGAACTTAGTTCTTAGAGCTCATGGCAACACACATTACAATCTGAGTAAGTGCATCCATAATTACTAAATATTGCAAGAAAATACTAATTCCCTTGGTCAAATCCGTAATTGATGGTCTTCTTAAGGTCTCCAATCTTTCTCCTCTATTCGGCTCCCAATGATGGAAATGAGAAATGATCTCTTTCCCAAAAGTGGAATGTCTTTGACTTGAACGACTCTTCCCTTTTATAGAATGAAGACAAGCCTAAATTAGGTTGACCTAGTCATGTGGATGGCTCTCATTGCTCCTTGAATCCGAGAATAGCTTAACTAACTTCAGTTCATTCGAATGGCTAACGAGCTGTGACGTGGCGGTTTTGCTCCCTGCTTTGCTGGAGCACAGATTTTTCTCCCTCAAGTCGCTTAGCAATATATTCTGCACAAAATAACTTCCAAAGCATCCATTCTTCCAAATGGGTTAGAACATGCAATATTCATCTAAAAGCAACCCTATCTAGCACAAATGACACACAAATTATAATAAAACTTAGGCCTAAATAACTCCCTTTTGGAGAGTTATCACTAAGCAACAGAGGTTATCATTTCAATCAAATAATCGTTTGTCTGATAAGGTGTTTGATTTGTTGCATTGTGATATATGGGGGGCCTACAAGACTTCTACTCATGCTGGTTACCGTTATTTCCTTACTATTGTAGACTACCATTCTCATTACACATGGGTATTTTTTATGAAATAGAAGTCAGAAGCCTTAGGAATCATCCTTCACTTCTTTAAACTTGTAGAATGTCACACCCCCTCCCGGACCACCTCTAGCTTAGCCCGAAAGACGGCGTGAAGCCAATATACATCATCACCTCTAACGATCCCTGTTGACCCTACTAATACCTTGAACCTGATAAACATACTAATCATGGACATAAAATATATTCCATATGAACCACGACATAACGGAAACCCCGAAAACATATCAACATACACGAGGTGTCGCCATGACATATCTCGGTTTGGAGATAACCTGGTATAGATATCATAACCAAAGACATGTACAACTAGGATTTATACAACCACGACCTCTAGGACTATATTATCCAATCCTTACAAAACATTTACAATATGAACAGACTCAATTTACAACTCCACCCACGTACTGAAGCTTGATCCGGAACTTTCAGCAGACGTTGGCAGTGTATCAGGCACCGAGAGCTCGATCTCTACCTGAAAAGTGGAAAAACATTTTGAAAGAATGAGCTACGAAGCCCAGTGTGAGTGACTAACTTTAAAACTCTAAATCCAGAAGTCAAAAGCACGTGATAAACCTTTAAACGTATAAATATGCTCAATCAAAGCGTTTAACATAGACGTGTAATGGAAAAGGTTGTCTAAAATATCTCGCAAGTTCGTCAATAAAAATCTAGCAAGGCATATCAAGTACATCAAACGTTTTAACTAACATGACCGATCTACGTTGTGTAGGACACGCCCAGTACAACCAACGTTACTAGTCCTACGATGTAGTGGGGCCCGCCCAGCACTCCCATCGTCTTTGTCGTAGTGGGGCCCGCCCAGCACTCACGACAGCATCGTTGTCACGGAGTACACTCAACGTCAACAACGGAACATAACCTGTGTGCACACGGTACCATATAGCCTCGGGCTCAATATCTCAGTCATGTAGTCAATAGAAATCTCGGAAATCACATGAAAACATTAAAACATGCCTGCTTATCGTTATCTTTCGTAAAACTCAAGCTTACTCAGCTTGCTCGTGAAAAACTTTAAATCATTAAACAATGTTTGCTAACACATGCTTTACTTTAAAAGATATCGTTTCAACTATTTTCCATAAAGCCATTAGCCACGTGCTCGTATATAAACCTTATTAGAAAATCTAAGCTCAAAACTCATGTTTGAAACCGTTCACAAAAACCATGTATCATTCATAGAAAAGCATGTAAAACACATATAATCATGAACAACCGTTTAAGAACATTTTCGAAATTCATTTTATCACTCACAGTCTTATCTAGTTCCCCGGTCTGTAGACTCGACCTATTTCCTCTTGGCCTGTCAAATAACCAAAACCGAGCATTAGAACCATAGATAGCTTTGTTTTTCCATGCTCATGAATTCTCGACACTTGAATTAAAAACCACATCCACATTCTACTTTTCCAGATTTTCCAGATTCTATACCCTAACTTCCAACACCCATAACCTTCTCAATACTTAACCAAAATTAATGAAATACACATCAAATTCTTCATTTTCGAACACTCTACAACTTACCTGAAGAAATGAAAACGAGATGCCCAACCAATTTGTCCAGAAACGCCCCGAAATCAGACAACACCGATTCGAGCTTCTCTGTTACCCTTTATCTTCCTCCAGAAATTAGACCTACTTCAAGTACTTTTTGGCTCACGTATTCTTCATGAAAGGTTTAGAATATTGAATAAGCTTTCCAACCATACCAAATAGAGCTTCTGATTCGACTTGTGCACTCCAGAATACACAAAACATCAGAGAACACCAGAGATCCTCCTGGTTTGCTCGAAAATCCTGTGCTCTGTTTTCCATTCCAAAAACCATCAACTTCCCATTCGATTTAGGTCAAGCTTCCTTCATGCAGTTTGTTAGAAAATGAACTAACGTTCAATAAAATCAAACCTCACCTCTTGATTCCTTCTGTGTAGCCCAAACCGACTAAAACACCAGAGGTTGACAGGTTGAACACAGTTTCTGCAATGGCTGGCTTTGAATGAGCTTTTCCCTATCTTCTTCAACCTCAAACCACGAAATTCTTCTTCTTCTTCTTCCTTCACTCTCTCCTCAAAGTTCTCTGAAATTTTGGGTGGACAATATTGAGAAGAATGGCCTAAAATGAGCTGATAAAAATTGTTGTCGGTGGTGGAGTCATTGCTGTCCAATTCCACTTGCTTTCTTTTTCTTTCTTTTTTTTTTCTTTTTTTTTTTCACTTTTGCTGATTTTTTTTTTTTTTTCCTTTTCCTTTTCCTTTTCTTTTATTCCTAAATTAATAACTTCCAACCAATTTAATTCAACCATGAAACCACAATAGATGACAAGAGAAAATTATCTAAGGGAAAGTCCCGGGTTTACATAGAAACTCAATACTCTGCCTCTATTAAACAATTTCGATCAGATGATGCCCCAGAGTTAGCTTTTACAGATTTTTTTTGCCTGTAAAGGTGTTATTCATCAATATTCTTGTGTTGCAAGGCCTGAACAAAACTCTGTAGTCGAACGAAAACACCAGCATTTGTTAAATGTTACCCGTGCTTTGTTGTTTCAGTCACAGGTTCCTGTAAAATTTTAGGGAGAATGTGTTCTTACGGCCTGTTTTCTCATTAACCGAACTCCTTCTCCTTTACTGAAATGGGATACTCCATTCTTTCGACTACACCAGTAGCAAGCTGCCTATTTTAACAGAAAAATGGATGGAGGGACAAATGAAACTAAAACCAAACCTCAGGGACTAAATTGTTGAGTTTGAAAACTCAGGGATCAAAATGAAACTTAACCCAAACCTCGGGGACTAAAAGTATATTTTTCCCAATTTTAAATTACTAACTTTGAGTATAATTTAGCTATTAAAGCACCCACTTCTTTCTTTAAGGTCAAATAGGGGTGAACATACTTTTGGAATTTTCATATGATATAATATAAACACATATGTTTCATGAATTTTAACATATAATGGTTGTTGGGTTTTTTAATAATCTAAATTCTATTCAATTAAATAATTATAATTAGGGTTGTTTGCACAAATAGCAAAATAAACTAAAATAATTACAAATGTAACAAAATCTAAAACTATTTGCAAATATAACAAAATTAAAGTTTATCTGTGATAGAAATCTATTAACGATATACTTCAATCACAAGTGTAATTATTGTTGCTAGACGACTATTATATCAATCATAGTAGTCTATCATTGATAAACTACATGCATTGTGATTGAGGTCTATCGGTGATAGATTTTCCAAAATTATTTACAAATATAACAAAATTAAAGTCTACCAATGATAGAAGTATATTAACGATGGACTTTAATAACAATTGTAATCATTGCTGGTAGACTATTCTATCCATGATAGAAGTCTATCATTGATAGATTTATTATATTTGTAATATTTAGACTACATGCATTGTGATTGAAATATATGAGTGATAGATGTCGTTCTTTTTTTTTTTTTTTTGAAAAATAAATACTTCATTAACCACACAAACCAACCATACAACAACCCTCCTTTTGAAGCAGGGAGAAAAGCCACGAAGGGAAAAAGTCAACACCAAAAAAAAAACCCTTTTTCCGAAATGAAAGAAGCCAAAAAAGGGTCCCTTAGACAAGAAGTCCCCAAACCGTCCACTGGGTCGTGCAGAACGGTCGTGCGCGCTAAAACATGTGCTACCAAATTACATTCCCTCCGACAAAAGGAGAAGGAAATGTCCCCGAAGCATTTCGTCAAGGATTTCGCCTCCTCTCCTAGCATCTTGACTTCGGTGAGATCGACTCGTTGTTGATAACCATTAAAAATGATTTATTAAAAAATGAGATTGAGAAAAACACTTAAAAGCAACGTTTTTAGAAAGAGCTTTAAGTAGGTAAAACTTGTGGATAGAAACACTTATCCTGAGAAAATGTAACTAAACATATGAGTGTTTAAATTTTAAACATTTTTTTATTCAAATGTTTATAGAAATGCATTCTTGAAACACGGTACTTAAACTGCATTTCAAATGGACCCTAAGTCAATTGAAATCATACTGAAAAAATTCAATTAAAATTTTAAATTACTAACTTTGAAGTATAATTTAGCTATTAAATCACCTATACTTCTTTCTTTGAGGTCAAATAGGGGTGAACATACTTTTGGAATTTTCATATGATATAATATAAAACATCTGCTTCATGAATTTTAACATATAATGGTTGTTGGGCTTTTAATAATCTTTTATTCTATTCTATTAAATAAATATAATTAGAATGGTTTGCAAAAATAGCAAAATAGACTAAAATAATTACAAATATAATAAAATTTAAAACTATCTGTAAATATAGTAAAATTGAAGTTTATTAGTGATAGAAATCTATCAACGATAGATTTTAATTACAATTACAATTATTGTTGATAGACTATTCTATCTGTGATCGGAGTCTATCATCCATGCATTGTGACTAAAGTCTATAAGTGATAGATGTCTATTATTAATAGATTTGCTATATTTACGATTTTTTTTTAAAAGTTGCTATATTTGCAAATAACAAACCTTAAATTACTATCCATTAAAATAACGCTTATAATTATATTAACCATCATGGATTGTCCTAACCCTCAATTAAGGCCATGAGAAAAATAAAATGGCTTAGAGGAAATGGATTCAATCCACATGATGGCCACCTACCCAAGATTTAATATCTTATGCGTTTCATGACAATCAAATGTAGTAGGGTCAAGGGGTTGTCCCTTGAGATTAGTTGAGGTGCGCGCAAGCTGCGATTGTCCCGTGAGATTAGTTGAGGTGCACGTGCAAGCTGGCTTGAACACTCAAGTATATTTATTTATTTATTTTTGTCACCAATTGTTAATTTTTTTATGAGATATATGTTTTTTAGTTTAGCAATATGTAGAGGATTCAAACATTTAACCTTTCAAAATTATAATATTTTAAGGGAAAAATATACTTTTAGTCCCTGAGGTTTGGGTTAAGTTTCATTTTGGTCTCTGAGTTTTCAAACTTGATATTTTAGTCCTTGAGGTTTGAATTTTGTTTAATTTTGGTCCCTTCATCCATTTTTCTATAATAACGGAATGCTGGCGTGACATTAATTTTTTATTTAAAAAATTAATTTTTCATTTTTAAAATACAAATATATTAAAATAGGAATATATTATTATTTGTTGTAAATATATATACCTGGTATATATAGGTATATATTAGATATCCATTAGTCTTAGTCAACTCATATTTGTAATCATTCTTCCCCATGACTCTCCCACTCCCTTAGAATAGCCAAGAGACTCTCACCCTCTTCTATTTTCAGCATTTTGAAACTTGTAACCTACCCCATTGCATTAGTATAAATAAGGGTTGTATGAGGTATGGAAAAAACACACTTGAATGAAAAAACATTAGCTCTCTTTTCTCTCTACTTTGTTCTCTCAAATTCTCTCTTAGTTGTTTTATTGCTCTTCACGTTTTATAACACGTTATCAGCACGAGTCTTTGCCATTTTTGTTCAGTTAAAGGTAGGGTTCATCTTTATTAGTTGCAATTGTCTTCGGTACATTTCATATATACAGTGTGTATGTATTATATATACCTCGTATATACACTGTGTAGTGAACGTTGACATCATATATTCTATGCAAGATTAACATGTTCTTCATTATTGTGCATACTATATGAGATTAGTAAGTATCATGTTTGTTTATGATGATATTAACATCGTGATTCTATGTTTGTCAATGATATGTATGTTAATTACATTATTTGAGATGTTGATAGTATGCTTATATCTTAATTATTTTTGTAATGATCTAGAATGTTTATACATATTCGATAAACATGATGAACATATATACCCATGTATATATCTTATTTTTGAATCATATACATCTACTAAAATTGCTCGTTTTGCTAATCAGCTAATGTATTTTGATCTCGTTAAGTTTATGTATTATTTGTTCAACATGATTTCCATATGATTCTATGTATATTTTATATCATGTTCATTTAATATATATATACAGAGTATTTGATATATTGCCTATAGATCATTTATATATAAAACTTGTCATGGTCATACATATATCTTAGATATGAATTGCAATGTGTTTACTACCTATAAATTTTAGCATGCATGTTTTGTATATTTATAAAATTCTAATATAAATATATTTCTTTATTATAGTTTTATCATGACAAACCTTACAAAATTAGAGTTCATAGTTCTTGATATCAATGGAAATAACTACTTGTCATGGGTGATTGATGTTGAGATTCATTTAGATGCTATGAATCTTGGAGATACAATTAAAGAAGGAAATACAACTTCAAATCAAGAAAAGGAAAAAGTCATGATTTTCCTTCGCCATCATCTTCACGAGGGACTAAAAATTGAATATCTTACGGTAAAGGACCCCTACATTTTATGGCAAAAGTTGAAAGAAAGGTACGATCATCAAAAAACGATTATTCTTTCGAAAGCTCGTTATGATTGGATGCACCTGAGGTTGCAAGATTTTAAATTAGTGAGTGATTATAATTCCTTATGATTCAAAATATGTTCAATATTATTGTTATGCGGAGAAAAAATTACTGACGAGGATATGTTAGAGAAGACATTTTCTACTTTTTCATGTCTCGAATATGCTCCTGCAGCAGCAATATCGAGAGAGAGGTTTCAAAAAATATTCTGAACTTATATCATGTCTTATTGTGGCTGAACAAAATAATGAGTTGCTAATGAAAAACCATGAATCTCGGCCAACTGGAGCAACGCCATTCCCTGAAGCGAATGCTGCAATTTTTGATAATCGTGGTCGAGGTCGTGGTCGCGGTCGAGGTCGTGACCGTGGAAGAGGAAGAAATAATTCATTTCGTGATGGTCATCATAATTTTAAGAGAACCACAAATAATGATGATCATAAAGGAAAAGCTCCACAATCAAACCAGAGCTCTAAAAGTGTTGAAAACCAATGTTTTAGATGTGGCATGAAAAAACATTGGTCTCGTACTTGTCGTACGCCTAAGCACTTGGTGGATCTTTACCAAGCATCATTAAAGAAAGAAAAAACTGTGGAAGCAAACTTTGCATATCAAGAAGATGATGTATTTGACCCATCTACCATGACACATTTAGATGTTGCTGATTTTTTCGAATCTCCAGAAAAGAAAATTACCATTGAATGAAGAGCAAGTACTTCATTTCAAAATTGATGTATTCCTTCAAGTTTTTGTAACTTTTTTTTCCTAGTTCAATTTGCAATCTTTATTTTCTTTATAAGTCAAGTTCTTAGTCTATTGTAATTTCTTTTTCTATATAGTTCAAAATTTATTTTGGAGACTTATTATATCCTTTTGTTTTTCTTCTCTCTTTAATGAAGAATCATGGACACTTCTCATATTTTGACCAATTCAACAATATGGATAATGAAGATTTATGTTTGGCAGATAGTGCAACTACGCACACAATACTTAAAAGTAGGAAATACTTTTCTAAATTGACAATGCTTGAAGCAAAAGTCAATACAATATCAATTCCTGACTATGTAATTAAGAAAATTCGTCTTGATAATGCTGGTGAGTTTACATCCCAATCATTTAATGATTATTGTATGTCAATTGGGATAAGTGTTGAACATCCTGTAGCTCATGTTCATACACAAAATGGTCTAGTTGAATCATTTATAAAACGTCTGCAATTAATTGCTAGACCAATGCTTATGAGAGCAAGACTTCCAATATCTGTATGGGGTCATGCAATTTTACATGCTGCAACGCTTATACGCATTAGGCCAGCGGCCTATCATAAATACTCCCCAATACAATTAGCTTATGACCAGCAGTCAAATATATCTCACTTACGAACTTTTGGAAGTGCAATATATGTTCCAATTGCTCCACTAAAACGTACTAAGATGGGTCCTCAAAGGAGGCTGAGAATATATGTTGGATTTGATTTCCCATCAATTATTAGATATCTTGAACCCCTGACGGGTGATGTATTTACTGCACAATTTGCTGACAGTCATTTTGTTGAGACAAATTTTCCAACATTAGGGGGAGATATTAAGAAGTTGGAAAATGAAATTACATGGAATGCAGCGTCATTGTCTCATTTAGATCCCCATACAAATCAATGTGAACTAGAAGTTCAAAAGATAATTCATTTGCAAAATATTGCAAATCAAATGCCAGATGCATTTACAGATGCGAAGAAAGTGACCAAGTCACATATACCAGCTGCAAATACACCATCAAAAATTGATATCCCGACGCAGCAAGTTATAATAACTAATGATTCTGCGACACGCCAGAAGCGTGGTAGACCAATGGGTTCCAAAGATAAAAATCCTCGAAAAAGAAAAGTAGTCAATAATCAAAATGACTTAATTGATAATTTGAATATTCCAGAAGAAATCCCGGATGTGACTACTCATAATAATATCAAAGAAGGTGAAATACCTAAGGATAATAATGAAATTTCGATAAATTATGTAATGAATGGAAAAAAGATGGAACCGGAACAATATAGTTGTTGATAACATTTTTGCGTATAATGTTGCTTACGACATCATTTCTGAAAATGATGATTATGAACCAAAATATGTCGAAGAATGTTGACATAGAAAGGATTGGCTTAAGTGGAAAGAAGCAATCCAGACAGAATTAAACTCGCTTTCAAAACGTAAGATTTTCGGACCAGTAGTCTAGACACTAGAAGATGTTAAGCATGTGGGATACAAATGGGTATTTGTAAGAAAAACAAATGAAAAGAATAAGGTCACAAGATATAAAGCGAGACTTGTTGCACAAGGATTCTCGCAAAAGGTTGGTATTGATTATGAGGAGACATATTCTCTTGTGGTGGATGCAATAACATTGAGATATTTAATTGGCCTGACTGTGTATAAAAAGCTTGACATGCATCTCATGGATGTAGTTACAACATATTTATATGGATCTCAGGATAATGATATTTATATGAAAATCCCTGAAGGATTAAAAATACCAGAGTCATATAATTCAAATCCTAGAGAATTATTTTCGATCAAATTACAGAGATCTTTATATGGATTAAAACAATCAGGACGAATGTGGTATAATCGCCTAAGTGAATATTTATTGAAAGAAGGGTATCAAAATAACCCAATTTGTCCATGTGTTTTTATAAAGAAATCGCAGTCAGGATTTGCTATCATTACTGTATATGTTGATGATTTGAATATAATTGGAACTCCTGAAGAGCTTCCAAAGGCAATAGAATATCTTAAGAAAGAATTTGAGATGAAAGATCTCGGGAAAATAAAGTTTTGTCTTGGCTTACAAATTGGGCATCTAGCAGATGGAATATTTATTCATCAATCAACTTATACAGAAAAGATATTACAGAGATTTTACATGGACAAAGCACATCCATTGTACATTCCAATGGTAGTTCGTTCACTCGATGTAAAGAAAAACATCTTCCGACCTCGAGAAGATAATGAAGAGCTTCTTGGTCCAGAAGTACCATATCTTAGTGCAATTGGTGCACTTATGTATCTTGCTAATAATACACGACCTGATATAGCATTTTCAGTAAATTTATTAGTTAGATATAGTTCTTCTCCAACAAAAAGAAATTGGAATGGAGTTAAACACATCCTCCGTTATCTTCGTGGGACAATTGATATGGGTTTATTTTATTTTAATAAATCAAACTTTGATCTAGTTGGTTATGCAGATGCAGGTTACTTATCTGACCCACATAAAGTTAGATCTCAAACAGGTTATTTATTTACATATGGGGGAACTGCTATATCATGGCGATCTATGAAGCAAACAATAATAGCTACTTCCTCAAACCATGCTGAGATCCTGGCAATTCATGAGGCTAGTCGAGAATGTGTATGGCTAAGATCAATGACTCAACACATTTGTGAAACATGCGAATTGTCCTCTAACAAAGGTTGTCCAATAACGTTATATGAAGACAATACAGCATGTATAGCCCAAATCAAAGGAGGATACATTAAAGGAGATAGAACGAAACACATCTCACCATAGCTCTTCTACACTCATGATCTTGAAGAAAATGGCGATATCATTGTTCAACAAATTTCTTCAAAAGACAACTTGACAGGCTTATTTACGAGGACATTACCTACTGCAACCTTTGAGAAGTTGGTGCACAACATTGGAATACGACGATTCAAAGATCTCAAATGATGTTTTCATGAGGGGGAGTAAATACACTGCACTCTTTTTCCCTTCGCTATGGTTTTTCCCACTAGGTTTTCCTAGCAAGGTTTTTAATGAGGTAGTTGTTAATGTATATAAATATAATGTACTCTTTTTCCTTCACTAGGGTTTTTTCCCATTGGGTTTTTCCCAGTAAGGTTTTAACGAGGCATATATTTCATATACAATGGATATCTAAGGGGGAGTGTTTGTAAATATATATACTTGGTATATATAGGTATATATTAGATATCCATTAGTCTTAGTCAACCCATATTTGTAGTCATTCTTCCCCATGACTCTCCCACTCCCTTAGGAATAGCCAAGAGACTCTCACCCTCTTCTATTTTCAGCATTTTGAAACTTGTAACCTACCCCATTGCATTAGTATAAATAGGGGTTGTATGAGGTATGAAAAAAACACACTTGAATGAAAAAACATTAGCTCTCTTTTCTCTTTGTTCTCTCTAATTCTCTCTTAGTTGTTTTATTGCTCTTCACGTTTTATAACATTATTTTTAATATTTTATTTATTCATCTCTCTTCTTCTTCACCAACACCATCACCACCATTCATCACCACCACCACCACCACCGAAGAACCTTCGACCGAAATCCCCCCACCATCGACCATCAAAACCAATAGCCGAAGAACCCTCAAACCACCATCGAATAACTCAGATCCATCCTCCCAAACGCCTCATCTTTCTCGTCCACTCCCAACCCCCCCTCGCCTCCACGACCAAGAAATTTTTCACCTAGATCTGCGTTTCGATCTAAAACACAGATTTGGAACACCCAGATATGAGTGTTCGACTCCCTTGGTTCCAGCCCATATCTTCGATTTTTTTGTTTACCGACACTCATCCCTTCCCCTCTTCATTTTTCCTCTCGCCTGAACCGCAGCCGCACGCGCAGTCCTTTCCTTAGTTTGTCGTTAGAAGTTAACAGAAAATTGGATGGATGGACTAAAATGAAACGAAATCCAAACCTCATGGGCTAAATGTCGAGTTTGAAAACTCAGGGACCAAAATGAAACCTAACCCAAACCTCAACCTCATGGACCAAAAGTGTATTTTTTTCATATTTTAATCAATTGAGTATATGCTAATTGACTATTATATTTATAGAATAGAAATTGTTGGTCTCCCAACATTTTAACTAGGTCTGCTCTTAAGAATGAAGGTTCAAATTTCCACTCTTACCTTAAAATATAATTTTGATCTATGTATTTTAAGTCTCATTTATTTTAATTATTGTGCTTTCAATAAATTTTAAAATTAGTTTTTATTGTTAGTTTGAAATTAATTTTTTATTGAACTTGATAAAATAGTAACGATAATGTTCCTTACGCCAACAAGAGCGTGGCATAAATTTGTACTCTCGACTAAGAGGTCAGAGGTTCAAATCCCCCACCCTACATGTTGTAAAAAAAAAAACAATAATGTCTCTTACAAAAAATATATATAATATATACACACGGTAGGAATATATTTCAAAATTTTATAAAGAAAGGCTAGAAGGAATTTTTTTTTTGTAATAAAATAAAAGTTATATACATTGTTTTTTTGAATAAAACATCATGCATTAAAGAGAATCAATCGTTCTTACACCTACCCTCATTTAAAAGAGAAAATCCACAAAGGGAGGTTATGAACCCAAAAAACATGCTCCACTTCCCACGAGGAGCAGCTACCATGGAAATCGCCAGAAGACGAAGAGAAATCTGAAGCCTTCTTCGCAACACAGTGCGCGTTTGTGTTAAAAAACCGCCTACAGTGACAAAACGTCATGCCAAAACCGCCTACAGTTATATACTAAATCTAAGATCTTTGAAAGTAAGAAAGTTGTAATAGAGTTCGGAGGGGTACATGAATGAACCGATGCCACATCCGAATGAGAGGGATCTTGAGGACATGAAAGTATGGTCAAGATAAGCTTAAAAGAATTGATAGATAACCTTTCTTTAAAATTTTATAAAGAAAGGCTAGAAGGAGTTTTTCTGTAATAAAATAAAAGTTATATACATTTTTGTTTTTTGAATAAAACATCATGCATTAAAGAGAATCAACCGTTCTTACACCTACCCTCATTTAAAAGAAAAAATCCACAAAGGGAGGTTATGAACCCAAAAAACATGTCCCTCTTCCCACGAGGAGCAGCTACCATGGAAATCGTCTGAAGAAGAAGAGAAATCTAAAGCCTTTTTCGCAACACAGTGCGCGTTTGTGTTCAAAAGCTGCCTACAGTGACAAAACGTCATGCCAAAACCGCCTACAGTTATATACTAAAACTAAGATCTTTGAAAGTAAGAAAGCTGTAACAGAGTTAGGAGGGGTACATGAATGAACCGAGACCACATCCGAATGAGAGGGATCTTGAGGACATGAAAGTATGGTCAAGATAAACTTAAAAGAATTGATAAATACTACCTATACCAACAAGGTGTGTAACGCCCCAAGCCCAGGATTCGGGATCCAGATTCGACACCTAAGGCCCCAATATTTCCCTACGACCTGGCCACATTACCATACTCGTCTTAAACTGCTTCCAAGAGTGAAGACTACCCCCACAAACCTGAAGGGGATAAAAGCCCCTAGGCAGCGGAAGCGCATCGATTGGACCTTACGTCGTATATTAATTAACATTAAAATACCGTTACGAAAAGGCAAAATAAACTTTAAACATACTTTAAAGTTGCTGAAAATTGCTATAAACATGCTTGAAAATTAAATCTAATTTATTTTCATGCTTTTCTAAAGAAACGGGAAAGAACCGTTACAAACCTTCGTTGTAGACTTGACCGTTCTTCGCCATTGACGCTTCAACGAACGAAAATGCAGCAGCCTCCTTGTAGTTTCTTCGCTGGAAAATTCTTCTTAAAAAACACAATAATCACAGAGGTTACACCGATATGTCTCTAAGTCTATGAGGCAAAAGACTTGTGGGAGTCTTTCTCTAAGAGGGATGCTAGAGAGAATTCTAGGGTCTTGTCTTGTGAGTCTAAGAGCAAGAGGAGAGTGTTGAACCAATTAGGTCTAGTGTTCTATTTATAAAAGAGAGGCCATGAATAAAATATTCAATTAAATCAATCTTTTCCAAAATTGATTCAATCTTTATTCCTAATTAATCAATCCAAGATCAATCAATTCCATATTTGATTAATCTTTTCCACAAATGACTAATTACTTCCATAAGTGATTAGATCATTTCCATAAATGATTAATCACTTCCTTAAGTGATTAATTATTTCCATAATTGACTAATTCCCGGTTAATAAATTCTAAATTAATTAACCACCAATTAATTATCACATATTTAACTTCCGGCCTTGAATTAATTAATTTGCCCAAATAGATTTTAGGCCTTCAAATTAATTAATTCATTATTTGAACTCTTTCAAACTTCCATAAATTTAATGTGACTCAAATTTATATTAATATTTGAATTTCTTCAAATATTAATTTCTCTCATAATAATATATCAATATATATTATATTGTTTCCCTTAGTAAATTGAACACTTTCAATTTACATTTATAACTTAGTTGCCTCAAATTACTTTATGAGCTACCAGTGAGATCTAATGGACCTGTAGATCAGAAGCTCCAACGATGTGAGATTAATTGGTCAAACTCATTAACCAAATTAATTAATAGTCGTTAACTGTGTGTACATTCCACTATAGACTCACAATTGTACTCTTCTCACTGCAGACATATTTTCTGTGTCCACGGATATAGACCAATATCGACTAGTTAGTCCTTCACGAGTGTCCGTAACATCAGTTGGGTCAAATTACCGTTTTACCCCTGGGTTACTTCTATTTCCTTAAGTACTAGTTCTCCTCTAATGAACAACCTGTTTTTGGTCCAACCATCAAACAGAAAAACTCTCTCGTGTCATTGAGAGGGTAGGGCCATTTTTTCAAGACTTGGAGTAACCACTTAAGGGAACACTCATCTGCTTCCCTAAAGTTGGGAAGGAGTGAATTCCATCTTGTACGATTATGTTCCCAGCTCCCCATTCGGTCTTGTCCCCAAAATGGTAGACTTATTGAGTCGGTGTATTGGCCACTGTTGGGCTCCTAGAGTGAGTAAAAATATGGTATAAAAAGACTCTAGAATTCCTGTGCAAGTATACATAGTCCGCAACAAGTAATAAGTATTATCAATCCGAGGCTTGAATTAGCTTCCACTTTATCTATTTTGTATAACTCTTTAATGGTTTCAAAGATGGTAAAAATGATTGGATTTTTATAAGATTAATGCTGAAGCAAAAGAAATGACAGAACATAAAATAATCAAATAGGCAGACAGATTAGAAACAGCCGCTGGTCAGGATTCAGTAATTGTTTTAAAAGATGCTCTAGCAATATTATTGATCATGTAAACTCTCGCAGTATTATTAGCGGATTCCTCCCGGAACTCCGGATTTTTTGGAATGTGTTTCAACCCCAATGAAGTACGACCGATCAAGCACTAGGCAACTGGCTATCCCTAGCTCAGTCACTGGCGTTCACCAATACACAATGATCGTAGTGTGGTTAATTGTCACACACTCTCTAAATCATCCCTGAAACTAGAGAGAGGTATTCACACCGGCTGGCCAGGCGGGCATAAAATAGAAACAAGCACAACAATTAACCAAGATGCAATAATCAATATATATTATTAGAGTTAAGCACGAAAACTACATATTCCTAACCAACGCCTAAAGCTACTTAGTTCATAATAAGTATGGAAACACGAATCACAATCTGAGTAGGCATGTCCATAATTGCAAGATAGTAAAAGGAAATATTAAACTCCTCGGCCAGCTTGCAATGATGGTCTCCTTGATAGTTCCAACCTCCCCTTCCTACTCGGCTCCCAAGGAAAATGGAATGCCTTTGACTTGGGCGGCTACCTCCTTTTATAGAGTTGAGGAAAGCTTGAATTAGGTCAACCTAGACACGTGTAGGGCTCTCCTTGCTCCTTTATCACGAAAATAACTCAACAGAAGTCGGTTCATGGAGTTGGCTAACGAGCTGTGACGTGACAGTTTTTGCTCCCAGTTTTGCTGCAGCATAGAATTTGCTCCCTCCAGTCGCCCAGCAGCATAATCTACACAAAATAATTCCCAATGCTTTCATTCTTCCAAATGGGTTAAAACATATAATATCTATCTAAAACCAACCCTATTAAGCACAAAAGACACACAAATCCCTATATAAATTAGGCCTAAACCTTTTGGGCAGTTATCACACCCCCAAACTTGAACTATTGCGCTTCCCGAGCAATACTAACCAACCTTTCTTCAAGAATTCAAAACACTAGACAAAGAATCACTTAATCATACCAGACAGTCCAACACTACCTTTAACCTTTACCTGAGCACTCTGCAAAACCAAGCTCTGCTGCAGCAAAATGATTCCTCCGGCATGGACAAATAATCACCACTTTTAACTTAATTCTAAGAACTTACCACAACCTAGCTCTATTATCAAACATTCAAAACACATTTTCAAGGGGGTTTAAATTTTCGTTTTTCAGACTTTAAGCAGCCCTACAGTCATAAGCTCTTAAGCATGGGATGACCCACTTTATGGTGCAGTATACCCTTGCCTCAAACTCATCACCAACTAGGCTCAATACTCTTTATAAAGCTAAAGAATCCTTAGTTATTCTATCTCTTGCCCCTTAGAATGGCGACATTTTATGATGAAGCTCACCTAAGTTCTGGGAGACAGAAAAACTACTGGATCATCATTCATCCTTCAAAACTTTTGCTCCATGAATTTTCTCAGCAAAATTTTCAACAAATAGTAAATAATTTTTCTAACTTTGCCTATTTACTAGGTCATCTTTTGACACGAAGACAAACTGTGGGTATCACAAATGTCCCCGGTTACTCAACAACCTAACAAATTTTGAATGAAGGAGAGGAATGCTCGAGCAAAACAATCGGAGTAGCAAAAAGTCCCCCAAACTTAAATTATTCATTGTCCCTAATGAATCATTAATTTAGCAATTACTCCCTCAAACTTAAATATTTATATCTGAATTTTTAAACTAAACGTGGGACTAGAACTAAGCTTAAAGTGGATCATACAAATCAACACTACCTCCAGAATTTTCTTTGCCGCAGCAACAGTCCAGGCTAGAAGAAATGCTCAAGCAAAAGGTTTCTGGAGATCAAAATACCTTGATCTAATTAAGCGTAATCAGTCCAAGCTTCAAAAATTCAGAAGGAAATTAGTTAAGTTAGAGTTATTCAGTGCTCATAGAATGGAAACATCTAGAAATTTCATTAAACATAAGAAAAGAAATTACATAGCAGAGATATATTTTTTAAGCAGAAAAATTAAAAAGAGACAGACAAACAAGCAAAGATAGAAGAAGATGCGGTCAGAAATGCGCGAGCAAACAAAATATTTCAACAAAAAACTGTGCGCTCAAATTCTCCTCATTCAGTCTTCCTGACCAGGCTCTTCTTCTTCATCTCCCTCTTTTTCAACAGGCGACGGCAGAA
Source organism: Luffa acutangula (assembly GCA_036850905.1). NCBI lineage: Eukaryota > Viridiplantae > Streptophyta > Magnoliopsida > Cucurbitales > Cucurbitaceae > Luffa > Luffa acutangula. Next base: position 25,616,010 of record CM072088.1, on the reverse strand, counting down.
TCCAGGGTTTCAACAGATCTTCAGGGAATGCAGGAAGGGCTGGATACGGTTTCGAAAAATTCTCTTGCAGCGCCCTCTTTAAGCTGGCATCACGATTCTTAACATAGTTCTGGAAGGTTAAAGTTTGCCTTTCAGCAAACTCTTGCCTACTGGTCGAAAGTGCCAGTTGTTCTAGAATCGTGTTGATGTCGTAGATAAGCCCACCTTGACGTACCTCCTGCATGCGCTGGAGCCATGCCAAATTGGGCGTGTCGATGATTCCCTTATCAAACAGAATCACATGTCCCTCATCCACTGGAACCCCTGCTCTTCTGCACAGCATCGTGATTGTGTTCGGAAAGAACAGTTTCCCTACTTTCTTTTTCCAACATCCAAAAATTTCACTAGCCATGATCCTCCCTACGTCAATGCTGAGCGACTGCAAGATTGCAAAAGCTAGAAGAACTCGTTCCCTGGAGATCGTTGAGTCGTGTGTTGTTGGAAGCATCCTTTGTCTGATAAATCTCATCCACGTGTTTGCTTCCCTTTTCAAATAAGCCGACTGGAATGTCCTCTTCTGAGTCTTGGATAGCTGCCACTGTGCTCCTTCAATACTTACCTCCTGCACAACATCACTTAACTGCTCATTAGATGGCACCACAACCATCTCATTATATGCCGCAAGGGGGAAGTTCTGAAGGTTGTATAGTGCGTTAATAGCACTAGGACTCCAATCTACCTCGACTCCTCGGACAATCACCTGGAAACCATATTCTTTGTCAATGTTAGCATAAAATTCACGCACCACCTGCACGTTTACAGACTCAGGCTTCGTACAAAACAGCTCCCAGCCGTGGTCTGCAATACCGGTCCTCAGAAACTGCGGAAGATCACCGCTGAATCCTCGCTTAAATAAGAAATCCCTTTTCAGAAGCTCAGCGTATTTTGCTCTGGCAAAATTATTGACGAAGCAATCATACGGCAATCGCTGTTCTTCTATTTCATCGTGTTCCTCCGATGCTTCAGCAATATTTTTGCCATTTTCAGCCCATCGCTTGAGCAACCGCTCTTCCTCAGCTCTCTTTTCTGTGTCTTCTCTTTCTTTTTCCTCAACCTCTTTTTTCTCTCGTTCCTCTCTCTCTGCATTGTCTCTTTCAGAGTCAGTAGTGGGAGGCGAGGGGGTATCAGTTCGAACTACCTGAATACGGTCGGCTTTTCGCTTAATGCGGCGACGCATAGGTACATCCGACATGATCACCTCCAATTGAGCCTCCTGAACTGGCTCCCTTTCAGTCTCTTTCCCAGGCACAGCCGCTGCCTCTTCCTCTTGAACCTTGTCAGCCTGTGTTTCTTGAATTTCTTCCCGAACTTCTTCTTGAACTTCCTCTGTATCCCCCATTCTCGGCTCAACCTCCTCTGGGTTCTGTACATCAGGTTCTTGCTGGTCTCCTTCTGCTACTGTGGCAACAACAACCTCTGTTGCCTCCTGGACTTCTTCTTGTTCCGCAGCCCTTTGTTGCCTTCTCCTTTTCTTGGCTTCTTTCTCCTCTGGCGTTCTTTTTTTCTTCGTTTTTACCTTCTGAACTTCGGGGGTAACGGGTACCTCCTCGTCCTCGTTATCTCTCTCTTTTCTCGCTCTCGTCTTAGCCATTGAAGAGTTTCAAAAGGAATTCTATATCGCACACAGAGAAAGAAAGAAAAATGCAAATGGCAGGGGATGAATCAAGAAGATGAAGTGAGAAGAACGTATCAAAGGTTTGTGAATAAATAGCTGCAGCAAATCAAATCGTAACCAAAAGATTTTGCTCCGTATTAAATGGGTTTACCGTTCACATTTAATTTGCAAATCAAATTCCTAACGGAAAAATCTTTGAATTTCAATTATCCATGGTAAATAACTGTGCGCTGTCAACGGCTAAACCGTTGGATTATCCCTACGTGACATGTGGCAGCATCCCGGATATTTACCTGCACACAGAAATTCAAAAATCCCAACGGTAAAAATAATTAACTCACAATAAAATCCTTCCTATTCGGACGGAAAATTTGCTTTAGCTTTATCTTTGCCGCAACAACCTTCTGAACCTGAAGAATCTTGGATCCAGACTCACAATTCAAAATCGAAAATCATATCATTAAATTCGAATAAACCGCTCAAATCAAATCTTATCTTTTATTCTTGAAGCCGAATTAATTAGAGGAAATCTTTATTAATTTAAACTAAACAGAATTCAAATAACTGAAAATAAAATTTAGATAAAATCTAATAAAATCTAATTAATTAAAAGATAATTCAAAGATAATCTAAATAAATAACCCGAAAATAAAATGAAATCAAATTCAAAACGAAATAGATAAAATCTAAACTACCAAAAAAAAAACTTAAAGATAAAATCTAATAAACCATGCAAAATCAAATCTAACCTAATCGAAATTAAAAAAAAATCAGCAAAACATAAAATCAATACAAACACTGGGAGCTCAAAATTTTGCTCTGTAAAATGCTCCCGCAAAAATCCTGCTCTCTCAATCATCAACCAACCTTAGGGAAGGATATTTCGACTGAAACTCCTCACTCCAATAATGTTTCACACGCTGTCCATTTACCTTGAACAATCTCCCATCTTTTTCATCCTGCAAAGTAATTGCTCCATGGGGGAAAACCTCAATCACAATAAATGGCCCTGACCATTTAGATTTTAGCTTCCCAGGAAATAATTTCAATCTAGAATTATAAAGCAAGACTTTCTGACCCTTAACAAACTCTTTAGATTTAATTTTCTTGTCATGCCACAACTTAGTCTTTTCCTTATACATTTTCGCATTCTCATACGAAAATTGATGAAATTCCTCTAATTCATTAAGCTGCAGCATTCTTATCGCTCCTGCACGACTCAGATCAAAATTTAACTTTTTCAAAGCCCAAAACGTTTTATGCTCTAGCTCTAGTGGTAAATGGCAAGTTTTCCCATATACTAAACTATAGGGAGACATACCTAAAGGAGTCTTATAGGCTGTCCTATAAGCCCAAAGAGCCTCATCCAACCTAAAAGACCAATCCTTCCTAGATTGATGGACTACTTTCTCTAGAATAGATTTAATTTCCCTATTACTAATTTCAGCTTGACCATTTGCTTGTGGGTGATAAAGGGTAGCTATCCTATGCTTAATCCCATACTTAGCTAATAGCTTAGTTAAGATATTATTAACAAAATGCGTACCCTCATCACTCACTAGAGCTCTAGGTGTCCCAAACCGCGCAAAGATGTGCGATTGAAGAAACCTTGCAACTGTCTTGGCATCACTCTGATGGCATGCAATGGCCTCCACCCACTTGGACACATAATTAACTGCCAATAAGATAAAAACATTGCCATTAGAAGGGGAAATGGCCCCATAAAGTCAATACCCCATACATCGAATAATTCAACTTCTAAAATGTAAGTAAGAGACATTTCATCTCTAGGTCCCAAGTTTCCTCTCCTTTGGCAAGCATCACATTGCTTGTAAAACCAATGGGCATCCTTGAAT